>OX411883.1:46714062-47942493 GCA_948293265.1 Cheilosia impressa | reverse complement strand
TTTAATTGGAAGGCAAAATTCAAAAAAAATCATTGCCCGCTGTTGATTGAACAAATTGTAAGTTTAAACTGACACAAATCCGTTTGGTAGGTCTTACTTTACATTCGTTTATATCATACAACATTTTTGTTGGTAAAATACGAAACATTTTTGTTTATACATATAACAAATATAGAGCTTTCACATTTTTGCAACCGCCTTTTTCGCTTTCATCCCACTGTACGGACACTAGTGTGGGATTGTACTCACCTGTCTTGTGGCCTGTCGAACCAATTACAAAGTCATGTATATGATACACGGGACTGCGGCCCTTTTGGTTAAAGGAATAGATGCGAACTTTCATTGAATTATTTTCAGTCGTCATCATTGTGGTGAGAGTGTCGAGGTTTTCCAATATAAATTGCGGTTCCTCTGGGTTTGTGAGGTTAAATCTGAAATGAAAAAGTGTGATTTTTTAAGGGCGCGGCGAAGCTATGTGTGACTGTCTTTGGTGCCGATTATTCATCTCCAATAATGGAATCTATACTCTTATATAAGGAGTAGTCCATTTGTATGTCCAGAGTAAAATCGGACCTTTAAAAAAATATTTTTTAGTTGCTTTAAGTACGATTGGCTGTACTACAGTGTACATTGAATAACTACTAAAATTGGAAAAGATAGAAAAAGGCAAAGGAGGTCATGTAGCTTCTAATTCAATTGCTGAAGATAAACTATTGCAACCGTAAAATTGAATTAGAAGCTACATGACCTCCTATTGGTCAATTTTGAACACCCACGGAGGACGTTTGTCCATTTCTTTGCGATCTTTAAATTATAATTAATGAACAAACCATACAATTTTAAAAATTTCAAATAATGCCTTAGTAGATTTACCTTCTCCAATTAATATACATAGTATTAATATTTTTTCTATATAACGACTTGAGCCAACTATTTATTTATTTAATTTTTCTTATAAGCATAAATGCCTCGTAGTCCTTACCAATAAATGTTTTTAGTTTCGACTCTAAATTTTGGTAGTTACCAGTGGTTTTATTTTTCATGCAAATTTCGCAATTGTAAGTTCCCGTAAATTTAAAGTCGGGACTAAAATTTTTTTATTAGTACGGCGCAACATCTAAAACCCTAAAAAACTAAACATTGCTGGGGTGCCTTTTAGCCGAGGCTGTTTGCAGGATATGGCTTGCTCCAGAGACATACAGCATCAAATTAAACAAATAAAAGAAATTATAATAAAACTATTTAATTACGAATGTCGTCTTATTTTTTGTAAATTATAAAAAAAAAACCTCAATCGAGGCTGGAAAAAAAACAAATTACGTACGACCCAGTCGAGTATATTTTATTTTTTAACAAGCTGTATGCTTAGCCATCCCATCTATCCTTCTTTTGGGAGGATAATCCTGTTTTTGAACCAAAAATTTAAAAAAACCTCCGAACGTCCTTTTTCGCTCTGAAACAAAATTGAGATGGGATGCGTATGTATGCTCAACTACATTTTTTATTGTTATTATTTTCTTTTGCAAACGTATTGAATAAATTGACATTATTCAAATATTTTGAGTTGCTGTATATTTTTATACAAATGGTTGACGAATGGATAGTTTCAGAGGAAACTTAAAGCGATGATTTTAAGGATTGCAATAAGAGTTGAGAGCAGACTTAAAAAATCAACAAATTATTGATCCGCTCTCTATTTACCTCTTGCGGCTCACACGTTCAACAAATCTTAACATATAAAGTGTCAAAAAAAGAAATTTTCTTAAGATTAATTTTTGCATTTTTGTTTTTTATTTTAAATATTAACAATTGAAAAAGTTGAATCTTACTACATTAAATTTCAACTACACAGTTGTGTTCAAACTGTGATTCAGGGAAACACTTTTCTTTCAATTATCATGCCCTGCACAGATAGGAAATCTAAGAGCGAACTTTATTTTCAAAATTTGTGGAGTAAGTGGGTAGGAGCGCTGGAGCTGACGGTCTATTAATACTTGGTTTATGAACAAAACATTTGGGATCCACTTAACTTAATTTTGTGTGTGTGTATTACCTATCAGACTAGGGGTGGATAGGTGATATGCACTTTTGTAATAGTCAAATGCGATAGTCAAATTATTTTCCTTCTACAAAAGGTGATCGCAAAATAACTATATAAATTTATATAATCCTAATGTTACAAATGCGAAAGTAAGATTGATACCTTTTAACGACCGCAAAATCTATTTTTATGCATTTTTATAAATTGACGGGACTTCTGAGAATGACATAGGCTACTTTTTGTCGCCAAAACAAACCGTGAAGGGGATGAAAGTTCAAATAAGGAATTAATTATTTCTTAAGTTAGGGATAGTAAAATTCATTCATAAATACCTACATTTGGTGCGTATTTGACCGATGAACATAAATGTGTTAATTGATTTGTTGAAAGATAGGATAGATTTTGACCCAATAAGTGGCGCTGTTGTTGATGTAAATATTTTAAATTAGTTACTCGAAGTACTAATTCTACGCAGACGAAGTCGCGGTCATTTTATCAATACGTAAACATCAAAAGTTTCTTCACACTTGTTTAGTATTTATTATGAACTGAGGGGAATGAAACTAATACCATTCGAAAGGTACTGTGCCATAGATGTGCACAAAGAAATCGTGTTGCCATTTAGGCTGGTAAAATAATAATTTAACAATTCCCCATACAAAAATTTATCAGTTAATTGAAAGCAGTTTGGTGACATTCAAATTGTCGCCGCCATATTGCCATAGTAACGTACTCAAATATTACCTAAGATTGGAACCTATTTTTGAAGGAATGCAACTTGAATTCCCCTAAAAATAAGCAACATTACTTATAATCTAAATTCATAGGCATAATCAGCGAGGACTTAAAATTAATAGGTATGGAAACAGTTTTTCGACAAATATTTCCTTCAAAATATTTTATTGAAATGTAAGAAAAATCATGAGTAAAAGTTATTTTCAAAGGGACACATTTTTTCGATATCTAGCTGTTGCTTTTTCTTTTATAAAAACAAAACCACATAAATATCGAAAATTGTGGTACGTTTTTAAGTACAGTAAAACCCGGATAACTACCCCTTAACAATTGCTGCTTCCTTTGTTTGCTTAAGCGGGTGAGGTAGTTAAACGAACACAAAAATGTGTAAAAACTGATTTAAGATTTGTGGGCACTTAAGCTTGAAGTACTTATCCGGGTTTTACTGTATTACATACTTATAAAAATGATTAGGGTTAACTACGTAGTTGTTATAATTTTTTTTTTTGCAAAAGTTTTCAATAAATTGACATTATTCAAATATTTTTATATTTTTTTTATAAAAGATGAAAGATTGGGGTTCAGATTTTGGTGAGGGAATAATTTTTCTAAAATGTTGGTTAAAAAAAATTATTTAAAAAAAACAAAAAACCCGACTGACTGTAAAAATAAGAATTAAAAAGATATGAACAAGACACATTCAAGTCGTAAACCTAACTTATTGACAATCGGAGACTTTATAGATATACCTACAAAGCCTACCATATATGAGTATTGAGTACCCTCCGACAGTTAGGTGTACGAACTTGAATGTGTCTTGTTCATATCTTTTTAATTCTTATTTTTACAGTCAGTCGGGTTTTTTGTTTTTTTTTAAATAATTTTTTTTTCATACGACTTTTCAGAATGCTGCAACGGTCACACAGTCTGCGTCGGAGTCGCTTGTACGGGCATGATGAATGAAAGAAAAGAATAGTTTTTTTTTACACAACTGCGTAGTTGAAATTTGATGTAGTAAATGTTCAAATTTTTTCAATTGTTAATATCTTTTTAGCCTATGACACTCCGGGGAGGAATACGAATATAATGACACCTCACTCTTCAAAATCGGTTAAGCCTTTTAGGCTACAGGGCGTCCAGTAGGAACGTACATAGGATACGCGCTAAACACATAACCCACTCTGTGTACAGTCGGGTAAAAATATAAAAATGCGACTGCGACTCGTTTGAAAGTGGAAAAGTTGAATATTTTTGCTTTTACAGCTGGATGAAGGTGAATTTTCTTTTCTATTACTGACTGCAGTTCGAGCATACATCTGCCCTTCTATTTATAAATCAGACAACCTAAAGTCTCTGTCCGCACTTTTTTACAAGCGTCTCCGAAGTTAAGTTTGAAATTCAGAGGAAATAGCTACTTTTTTGATTTTAGTCTTCCCTAAAAATCACCATGGATCTGCAACGATTTTCTACTAACATCAGACAAGCCTGTGTAAATTTTACAGCTGACCTTTCACTTTTGGTACTTTTTAAACGAAGCAACTCTTCATGGCGCTGTTGAAGATTGGTCGGTTTGTCTGTCCCCAGAAGGGGTAAAAAAATGCAACCATCCTGTCAAACATCGGGATACAACAATAAAAGAAAAGCAAATTTTCAAACGCATTTCTTTGGTTCATCGATCGTCACCATTTTTTAGGGCGTTACATTTATTTTTCTTAAACTGAACCAATTTTGTTAAATTTTCGCTGCGTACTAACTTACGCCCAGCAATGCATATAAAGGACTTTTATAATACACCCGTACGTGCCTTTTCAATCTCCTGTCACAATCAAACAAAGTATTCCCGGTTTATTTGCAAGACATTCGGTCGCCCGGGGCAAGAGAAAAGTCTCCATGAAATCAAAATAAGAATCCAAGGACTATTTTTAGAACTATATTCCGAAGCAGACATCCCGGCGCATTTGCATTTCGCATTAGAGAACCAACACGAACCAAATGTAGGACTTCATTTGGAGTTCAATCCCAGAGCCGGGTCGATTACTGTATGTAAAATATGCAGCCTCAATATTTTCTTTTTTTTTTTGTTGCTACATCCTCTCTTTTTCCAAATAATATTCAACTGACAATGACAACACAATAGTGATGAGCATTTTCGGATTTGCATAAATATAACCTAGAAAATCCCATCACTATCTACATTGTGCGTGCAAAGATTTGCCAGGCTGAAGAGAAGATAAAATATTCAATGGGATAGGGTTGGTGGAGGAGAGATTACCCACCCAACTCGGGGCAAAAAGGATCCGAAATCAGAAAATCAGAAAACATTTATTGTTTGCCTGATTGCATTGCAAATGCACATTGCCGGCGATATTTGCATTTTAATACACGCCCATGGAAGTTGACCTTTGTGTCGAGTCGCACTGGCATGACCACTGACACTGACTGCACACTGCTCGGGCTGGACCTGCCGAGATAACAGTCGACACTGCATCTTGCTGCATGTGACCATCTCCTTAACCGGGCGAACTATTTGCATGGGTTAAGTGCACGTGGCACTTGTGGTTGGGCGGGGGCCATTTCATGGACATGCACGCCATACACACGTACACACAATACTACACTCGTACAGTGTACAAGTGATTGCCAGAAAATCAGCATATTTACCTTGTGCTTCCTGTTCGACTGGAGAACATTTCCAGGACAAATATTTGCGGTAGACCACCATCATAGCCGGGCAGGCATTGTATGTCCACACTGAGCTCGGTCCGGTTGTATACGGTACAATTGGTGACGGCACTTGGTAGACCTTTTTGTGTGTTTTGTCGGGGATTTGACGGGAATGCAAATACGAGAGATGAGAACAAAAAGGATAATCATTTATATGCGGGCCTTGCTAATGCAACAATTAGTTTAGTTTACTTACCCGCAAGGACAACCTGAAACAAACAAGGCTGATTCTGGGTACCGACTTCGTTTGCAGCCCAACAGGAGAGCGTTCCGTAGTCCTGTCATTTTGGGAGGAGATGAAAAGAGTTGATGCGCACGATTTGCGGTTGAACTTACCTGATCTGTAACTGGGGTGTACTTGAGGATACTGCGACTGCCGTTCACACTGAAACGTTCACTGCCTACGTCTAGGGTTTCGCCGGAATTGTTGAACTTCCAGCGGAACGATCTGGAATTTGGAGAGAGAGAGAAAATGTGAAAAATGAAAATGTGGTCAATGAATTTAATTTGATTTTGTGTGATTGTTTCTGAAGTCGAAAGCTGCTTGCTTCATTGTAAAAGTCGGGTGCTCAGGCTCAACATTACCACTTTTTGCAACCAACTAATTGAGTTCGGTCCGTAGAAAACACCTCAATGTGCAAGGGGTCCATAGAAGACTCTTGGTCTACCTAACTTAAACTATACACGCTTATGTGAGCTCTAATTTTTAGAAACTAAAACCTTACGCTGTACCTATCCGAATGGCTGAATTGGGAACCTTTTTTAGCACAGCTATACTCCTTGATGTTTGTCAGGCGTTCTCAAAAAAAATTTTAGGTTGACATTGTCGTTTTTCCGGGACTTCGACCTGGTATGCCTAGCTCATTAACCCACGCCTAGCCTCTTCCAAGCTCAGTCGAACTGAGGCACTAATTCAAATTCTCCGCCTCAATCCACAGCTATAAATCATGCGTTCGAAAATAGCGTTACTTACCAATTTTAGGTCTTATTTACAGAGCGATTTTAGTAGTAGATTGGGTCGCTTTAAAAAATGTAGTCCAGTCTTTTGTCCAGCGAATGTCTCTTTCACTTACTTCTGGGAGTTTGTCCGAAACCCAAAAAGAACACGCCATTCGCAAAATTGCATCTGGTTCATGTATTTGCTTACCAAGCAGTCACGTTTACCATGCAAAACTAAAGTGGTTGTGGTTTTAAATATCTCTTAAGTTTCTCTTTTGTTTCTGAGGTAGGGTACTGCAGCTTTCACATCGAAGGGCTATTGTCCATATTATGCAATCTCTAGCTGGATTTTTTTTTTTGTTTTGGATCAGTAAAATCATTTTCTAGAAGCCGTTTACTGCCTCAGCTTTATCATCTGACAGCAGGGATTCAAGTCAGTCTTCAGCTGTCCTTAAACGTCTTGGGTCGGTTAATGCATTAAGTTCATGCATTCGCTCACCGAATGACTCTACTTTCTACGGAAAATTCAAATGGTTGGGATATTGAATATTGGGTCTATAAAAGACGGTTTATTTGCCAAGTCAGTTCCAAGGAATGACGTTGGAATACTTCCCTTGTTCTAAGATGAAAACACAGAAAAATAATTCACTGAACCTGATTCCCAACGTATACACAAGCAGTCTGCACATTCTTTTGACACTAATTGAAAATGACAGCCACAAAAAGCAGAAAATCTAGACAAAACCCAATTTATGTGCGGAAAGATACAACTAGTTCCCGAATACCTGTCCCATCTAATAGCACTCCCATCCTTTGCCAACTTCACATAATTGCCATTGTAACATCCAGTCCAGCCTTCTTCACTAGACATTAAATTAACCACTCGAAAGCGACTTTAATCCAAATTAAATTTATACTTCAATTGGATGCACTTAAAAGGTGCTTTTGGTCCTTCTTTACCTAGGCGAGTGGGCAAACTCATAGCACCTGTCTATGTAGAGGATTTCCAAACTAGCATTTGTCTCAATTACGGAGTTCACAGCCATAGGGAATGAATGTGGCCAAAGAGAGACAACGACGAGCAGCAGCCAATTCCATTTAATCTAATTAATGCAAACTGTTTCCTTTAATTTAACAAAGTGCACTCAGAGTCCCAAAGGTAGTAGGCAGACACACACACGGCACTGTGGTTCAGGAAGTGAACTAAATCGGAAGTACATGATCTCAAGTGTTAATGTTGCGATAACCGCATAGATGGCAGGGGGCGACTTTCACTTGGCAAAAAATGGCTCCCAACACCATGGGCTGTAGTCAGACTGTGCAATTTCGGAGATCTCCCTCTTAAATATTTCACCATGTCGATAATAAACCGAACAGCATACATGGAACGCTCATGTGTCTCGATTCAAGTGCCACCCTCTGCAGTAGAGATGGTTGCAGTCACTGGAAATATAATATAATAAAGGGAGAGGTACTTGCCTGGGTGGTGGATCCGCTTGTATTTCACATGCCACTTCAACTGTCTCGTCCTTTGAAGCACCAATTAGAACAACGCGATCCAAGTGCTTACAGATGGGTGTATCTGAAAGGGCAAAACAGATTAATAATCTTATTCCTGCACACTACAGCATTCTGTTGGATTGATAAAAGGTGTTGAGTCGTCAGTCAATGGTGGTTAGATTTCAAATTCAGTAGATAGACTCATTATTAAGTAGATGAAATGGCGCCCAACGTGAGGCCAACTCTTAGTGTATGTCGCAATTTCTTCTCAGAGTTCAATTCCGGATAAAACACCACCCCCTTGGATTGCCACTTGTGTGGATATCGTTCTGTACCGATTGAAATGTCATCTCATCGGATAGCTGGCGCCCAACATGAGCTAAGCACATCCGTGCTCTGCTTTCGTATTCATTTAGTCAAGGACTCATATGTAGGTGAAGTACATTTGCATAGGCACATGAATGAAACTAAGTAAAATCCAGATTTGAATAGACTTCCGGGGGCGAATTCGCTTTTGTGACATAGTGTCTGGAGTAAGTGCATTTAAAACTTGGAGTGGCTTCTCCGGCAACTGGTTGATGTAGCTTTCAAATTTCTTATCGAAATTGTGAACAGCGCTCGCATGCACTTTTGGGTTTGAATAGTTGGTATTTATGCATGTCCTTATCTATTCAAAAAAAGGGGGGCTCTAGGTTTGTTTGGAAGTAGGTCTTCTCTGCCTCTCATTTCTGAAAACATACTTTAGTGGGCAAGGATTGGGTTCAAGAAAACAACATCCTCTACGAAATGGAGTAAATTGAAGGGTTGAGGTATAAAGTGGTACGTTGTGTTGATTGGAATGGGTCAAGTACTTAACGCACTGACGGGAAGAATCTGTCAATACTTACATTTCACTCGTAGTGGCAAATGATTGCTGACCGTTTCACCTTCATCATTAATGGCACTGCAGGCATAACTTCCAGCATAGTGTTTGGTGATTTTCTGCAGAACAAGACTTTGGTTTGACCGGATAACCCGAGCAGAAGTGTTGTGCTCCAGATGCATGCCCTGAAACGATTTAAAAATGAAAACAATTTTTAATCAAATTTCAATCTCTTAGTATAGTGAAATGGGTTTCGTCATTGATCGATGGTTTGTGTATCAGGTGGAATCAGTCAGTAAATAAATGGGTGAAGCAACAGGTCCATATAAGAATCCTTAGCCTAGCTTGTGTGCTTGTATATATCTCTTTTTTTAACAAATGAAAGTGTCTACAATTTCTGTTTCCCGAAACTAACTGTAGGAACGAGAGCGCCACCTATTGCTTTTTATTCAAACCAATTTTCTGTTCAACTTTCAGCGAAATCTTTCGATTAGTTTTCAAGTCTATAGGTCCCACACAAACCCACATAAACTGTCTTTTATATATGTAGTAGAAGACCTGTAATGGATAACCCTCTTAAATTCCCGGAAATCCCCTTTACGCCTCCACAAATTCACTACCCCCCACACTTTTCGATGCCCACTTTAAAGCCACTCCGTTTGGCTACCACGTAACACCATCTGCATCAAATGTCATTCAACAAAAAAAAAGGACGAAAATCCTGCTCAAATAGAATGTGTGTCGTCATATTATGAAAAGTATTGCGCCACGATATTTCATTTCTTTCATTTTAATAATAAAAATAAAAAACCAACCATCATCACTCTGCATGAAAAATGGCTCACTCTCATATAACTGAATATGTGGATGCGGTTAAGGATAATGCAAATAATACACGTATGCAGAGCACATGGGAAAAAGTACACTGAAACACATTTCTATATCTGGGACATAATGCGCGCATTCTGCATACATTTTCGCTACTCACTTCGTAGTGGGCGAACGATGACAATATACACGACCATATGCCAAGCATACATACTATCCTACTTATCCTTCCTTCATTGGGTAATCTATGCATGTGGTTTGTAAACGTACTTCATGTTGAGATTTAACCAACAAAAAAAAAAAAACTCACGAAACTGGGACATGAAGGGAATATGAACAAACAAAAAATTGCATTAAAACTTTGAGGGTGCTAAACGCTCAAGTACTACCACCCCCTACACAAAAAACCGCGGTCAATGAACTTGGAAAGACGCAGTGAGATGGTGTAATGAAAAGGACATCATTTTGCGCTATTTAGGTGGTAAATTGGGCACTGAAATGTTAAAGGAGTGCTTGCTATGTGCTGGGGAAGTAGTCAACTTTGGAAGTCTTTGTTTTAGGAATCGTTTTCTCCAGCCGACAGGGAGTCGGTAAGGCAGTGGAGTATGCCAGTTGTAAGGACACCATGAGTCTTACGTTAGCTTTACTATTTCCGTTGATAATTTAATTTGTCACAATTACTGCAGTTGCCTATATGAATCGGTTTAGACCCAAGCTAATGGATGTTAAAAAGATTTGATCGATTAGGAGGTCTTTGCAGTGGGTTTGAATCCATGGAAGAGGTCCTAAGTGAAAGTGGTCTCAGACGGCAATAGGATTCAAACTTTTCAGCAATATGGCACACCTCTTGTAATGCTAAGCTGATAAATCGTCATAGTGATTGGGAACTTTGCTAGATTCGCAGAATGTAGATCAAACATCTTTTTAAACCAGGGAATGGCTTTAAACTACTTAAATGGAAATATTTACGCAAATGGCTTCAGTTGAAGTACGAAACTTACATTTTTAAGTGCTTTGGATCGCTGTTAGGGCAGAATAAGTGAACCGTATGGAGAGAAGAGGTTTCTTCAAATCAGCGCTGCAGCTTAGTCGCTAGTACAAGGTCTTCGACTTGAAGGGGTCACTCGGTTTTAAACCAGCTGTACCAGACTCTGATATACTCATGGAATCCAAATTGTGCACTAGTTATAAAAATAAAAAATGGTGTCAGTCAAAGTGGATCAACTTCTGGTACCAGTAACCAGTTAGTCAGGGAACTAAAGAGGCAAGAATAAGAAAAACAATGTTTCAAAGTTTTAGGTGCCCAAGATAAGTACTACACTTTAAGTAAGTCTGTTTAGGTGTTTCAACTACCCAACAGTCTCCTTAACTTTTCTGCACAGCACAGTTTGTGTCTCCAATATAGCAAGAGCAAATGAAACACATTCCACCTCAGACAGAGGTGATTGCGTACACCCATCGGTATAAACAGAGGGACTCCCCGCGTCAATAACTCACAATTCAACCCACACAAACGCTGCGAATAAATTTCAATAAATATCCTCGAATATCCTCGAATATCCCCCATCTATCAAGTGGACGAAAAGAGACATTAAAACTGTCAACCAAAAGTCCACTTAAACCCGAATGTTCTTTCGACGTAATTCGCTTTGGGTGTAAGCAAATTCACATCTCAACTACCAACATTCTGCTCTTCATTAAGGCGAATCCCAGCACTCTGCCCTCAGCAAGCAAATCCAATTGTAATCCTTGCCACGGGTCCAAGAATTGCCTCGTTTGTAAAACAAATGCCTCCCGAGGGTATTACGCAACCCCGATGGAGTGCTGTCGCTTTGTACGTGCCTATCGATTGTTGCTTTAAAGAAATTTCTTTCTTTTTCTCTACGTAAATCTGTTTAAAGGCCTTCGGGGAGTTTCTGTTCATCAACGGAGAAGTACATCACATTTGTCAGAAGTGGAACTCCGCTGTATACACACAGTCCCATCGCGCATCTAATTATAAAAGTTGTGCAAATGGGACCACAGCTACATCCATAGGTAGACCGACAAGTACTTATGGGTACGTTTAATATATATGGTATCCTTTGAGTGTGCGACTCTAAGTGTATGGGCAACCCTTCGTGTTTTGCAAGGATATAAGAAACTTGTTGTCACATAAAATGTACATTTTATTCCTATTTTTTGGATTGTTTCGTTTATTTTTTTTTTATGATTAACACTCGCAATGCGGATGTGGTTAGCATGAATGTTACCTAAGCAAGGCATGTAAACGCAATGGGGAGAAGTGTGGTATGTGTTGGAGAAACCGCCTGCGGGATATGTTAATTCAGTGGAGTTTATTAGAGGAAGTTCGTTTCAACTCAATTGTAGGAAGTGGGCTGTTTTTTTCTTCTTTTTTTTTTGCTTGAAGAAAGGTATGGAGATAACGCCGCACCGGTGGAAACCGATGGTGTTGTATTTAGTAGAGCCCAACGAGGAGGGAAACGGGGATAAACCGACGGAAATTTATTGAGGTGTACGAGTGGGTATGTGAGCTTGGTAGGAGAATTGATGATTTCTTTGGACTCGGAACGCGTTCGTTGAAAGCCAGGCTGATTTGTGGTGAACCGCAATAAGGTTTGTTGAGGGAATATTCATATATTCACAGAAGTCGGGTTTTTTATGGTTGTTGTACTGGCTATTGTATTGAGGAGAAAATGCTCCGTCAATGCAATTAGGAAGGATAAACACTGGTTTTTGCCGACATTACGGCACGGCGGGAATAGGAGGCTATTCAAACAGAGAAAGACTGGATCTATGCAGATGTGGAAGGCACTAAATCGTGAACAGTCTTTCAACTGGTTGGAGAACTTGCTAAATGATAATAAAATGGTTCAATCGATCCTCTCTTTAAACTGGTGATGGAACTTGCTAAACGATATTAAAACGCATTAGGATCAAATGATACTCTCTTTAAAATGGTTGGAGAAATTGCTAAATGATAATAAAACGCGTTAGCAGAAGGATAAATTGACACTTTCCTTAAACTGGTTACAGAACTTGCTAAATTATAAATAAAACACGGTTGCAGAAGGCACAGTAGGAACTTCCGACGGAATGATAAAGCCTTTTCCAATAAGAGGTGTTATTTTGGTATTCAAAGAAAAATGTAATTTTTTGAGATAAATGATCAGATGTTTATTTCATAATAAAGAGGAAGGTATGCCGTTAGTAATGAAAAACAACATCAGCCAAATGGCCACCACGAGCACACATACAGGACCATATCCTTTTCATGAAATTTTCCATAACCAAATCGCAAATGGCTGCCCTATGTCCTCGATATCCTCACGAATTTTATCTTTGAGGACTTGAATCGACGCTGGGCTGTTGGCATAGACCTTATCTTTCACGTGGACCCAAAGGCAGAAGTCGCAAGGTGTTAAATCACAAGATCTCGGTGGCCAATTGTGATCACCTCTTTGAGAGAAACTTTTCCCGTAAAAGATCAATGGTTTCGTTGCTTGTGTTTCACGTAGCGCCGTCTTGTTGAAAGTAAACGTTGTCCGGATCAATACCATCCAACTCCGACCAGAAAAAATCATTAATCATCTCTCTATTCCAAAGAACGACGAGGAATGGACAAACCTGGGTTTTCTTCAACACTTGCTTTAGTTTTACGAACTGTGACCGCAAGATTTTCACCATTTTTGTAGTGAATTTTAATTATTTCAATGCGTTGTTGAAGCGTGTATCGTTCCATTTTTAGTAATGGCGTAGTTTCTACTTGTCAAATGTCAAAGAATAAAAGCTTCAAAAGTGACAGCTACTGAAATAGCCGGTCATTCACAATAACACCTCTCATTGGAAAACCCTTTGTAAGCAAAAGGGAATATCAATGCTTCCTCGGTTGAAATCACAGCTACTTTGGTCACTTTCTCATGATCAGACTCCTTCAAAAGCTTATTTTGGATAAATCAAACAGTTTTCTCTTTATTTCTTTCTCGTCAGGTAGTGAGGTCACCTACCTAAGGTCAAAGAGCCTATCGCTTGTCTCAATCGACCGATGAGAACCAGTCCGCGAATTATTAAATAGAACAAAGAGGAGGACATCATTTTTGCAGCATACACCAGCGTTGCCGTTTGGGCCCTCAAAACCCGTGGCCCTCCATTTTTTAAAAATGATCAAATTTAACCGTTTTTCAGTTTAAGTAAAATTGTATTCTTTTTTTCTGTAGTAAATAAATTTGTTTTAATATATAAATTGTTTTGCTATATGTTTTTTATGCCTCTTTTTTTGAATTTTTCAGCGCCGGTATTTTTCCGAGTCTCTCGGATTTTTTGTTTTCTTGTGGCATTCGGCATCCACTCCTTAAAAACACTGATACTCTCACGTTCTCTAAGCTCCCGCATGGAAAACTTCCGAGCCTTCCTCCTTCAAATTGCAGTCTCCTACAGAAGTCGGAGCTATATCTCCACCCTTACAATACTCTCTCCAAACTTCGCATCCAATTCACCTCACATCCTAATGAGGACTTCCATTCAAAGTAACTTTTTACTGTGCATATACCACCCATCCTAACTGAAGTCTAACTGCAACCACTGAAAATACAACAATTTCTGAGTATACGTACAAGTACAACAGTCCTCATGACAGATAATTTGACTATGATTTTGGTTTGCAGCTGTTGATGCATGTGCATCTTTGAAGTACCTACATTCTTGCGAGTAGAATACTTTGAGTGGCACTGTCGAGAAGAATGCTGTTTGCAACTGAAGTTTTCCGTTGCTGGAATGGAACCGCTACTACAATTTTTATTTCTTCATAAATCCCAAGTCACGTTGGCTGACACTGCGACCTGAAAGATCTATCGTATTAACTCTTTTACCATTGCAAGGATCAGTTGTAGTTGGAGTCGGAGTTTTTTTTAAAGGTTAATTTAACCCTAATCAGCCCAAGTCAATTTTCTTCCTAATCCACCCAGGTGGTGACCCAAAGTCACTCTATTAAAAAAATATTATTCAAAGCTTTTTTTTAATTTTTTATTTATATCTAAATACTAACTCCATTTGTAATGTGTTTAATTTGTTATTTTTTTATTCGGTTAATTTATTTTGAAGGTTCAAACCTTGCATATAACTGATTTTTCTGAGTGTTCGTTGCAGATGCTCTTCTTGCATTTACAACATATTTGTTTCGAAGCGCGTCCTTTATCATGAGAACACATGTAACATCGTTTCCTCTTTCTAGACGTGTCAGCTTTGTTATCTTCAGAATTCTTTGCTGCAGATGGCACTATTTTACCAATAACATGTTTTAGTGGCCCTGATAAATACCTAGTCTTGCGGCGTAAAATGTGAGGTGTAACTAATCCCATTGCAAGATCTCTGAGAAATAGTGGTCTTTAAGGGGCATTCCAATTTGGATATGTTTTCATCCAAATCACATATGCAGCTATACCCGTTGCATCAATGAGGTTGTGGAAAAGTACAATGGGCCACCTGTTTGACTTGCGTTTGACTGAAAATGCATGGCACATCTGATCCTCCAAAGTATCAACCGCCCCTTAGTTTAGTTGTAAAACAAGTTAACTTCTAGTTTGTTTTTGTTGTTGATGCTCATTGTTTGGTGTGATGCATGGTTGATAAGAACAAAACTGATTTGTTTTGATTTAGTGTAACTCACTAAACAATTTTTTTTTCTGAACCCAAATAAACTTGACTCCAGATCCTTGCTTTTATTGGGAAGAAATTATTTTGGAATGCATGCTTTATTTTTTCTTAGAGTTCCAACACAGGTGAGACCTCTGCTCAATAAATGATTTGCCAGATGATATAATGTAAACAAATTATCAAACGTAAGATTGCGGTTCGATCCAGAGAAAGACTCGGAAAGCATCAACACCACATTCTCCGCTTGATACAATCTCTTTTATTCCCTTCCTTTCCAAGGTAAGGAATACCAAACAATGGATAAGATGTAGAGCTATCACATATCCACCAGATCTTCATGCCATATTTATCCAGCTTTGAAGGGATTTATTGTTTGAATTGCACTCTTCCTCCGAAGGGGACCAGTTGCTCATCAACAGTTTCAATCGCCATTCGTATATCCTCTTGTGTAAGAATTTTTATTTGAGCCATTACTGCTTGAATGTCAATCTGTATATAACAATATTATTGTCTTATACATTTTCTATAGTCCATGAAAAAGCCTACCTTTCAATATTCACAAAAATGTAAGAACACAAACTGCAATCCGGATCAACTTACTTGAGCACAAAATATTTGAACTGAATAACCTGTGTTCTGATGATACCTGGTGCAAAGCGAAAAAAATTAACGAACTCTAAATAAAGTTTCCCGTTAGTAACTATGACAATTCAAGCCACCTAGCACAAAAAAATACACAAGGCATGCTTTTCCGTGTACTCTTTTATTTTTACAATACAGGTGACTGTGAGACACCACCTGGGTGGATTAGTTTGGCAAATAGAAATGGCGATATATCCACTTTACAGTAATACATTCTACACTATTTTTTTCATTTCTATGTAGTGTTTCCTTAGGGAAACAAAGTCAATGAGTGCGAAAGGGATTGCTTTTCAAAAATTTGTGAAAATTACTCTCGAAACTGAAACGGTGACCCAAAGACACCGGGTGGGCGGATTTGGGTTAAAACGCGATCAAGGAGCTTTCATACGACTTGATACCTTTTACAAACAAAAAAACCCACGCACCCTCATGTATACCTATTTTAACCTTACCTCCGCTTGGATACCATTAGCTTATGCCAACCTTTAAATAGATTCAGTTCCAGCTGCTAAAATCAACTCAAATGGGACGTCCACACCCACCACACAAGCAATTTTCACTCACACTCCCAGATTGAGATTCACAAAGCACATGGGTCCCATTTACGGCGCCGTTTCAGGTTGGTGCCCCAAACAGCCCAATCTACCCTTCTGATTAACGTCCAACGACGGCTTTTACTGTCCCTTAGATATGAGCTCATTACAGCTTCGTGGGAACTTCACTCCACCAGCAATGACCACCACATGTCACATGGGCAACATAAATCACATTTACTTACATTATGCAGCCACAGCAGTTTCCTCCATTGCGGATTCGATTGTACATGACACTCGAAGTACACGTCGTCTCCCTCCTTAATGTCATCCGACGAGAGTGTCGATCCCAAACGCAGTGTCACCAGTGGTGGATCTATAAGAACAACGACAGAAAAAAAACTTGATTTAGTCATAAATTCAATGCCTGAAATATAAACTCAACCATTCATGTCCTTAAGCGCCGCAGTACGCCGTCGACCCAAATGTCATGCACTGCGATAGAATGACCTGCTACCAGAGGCCCATTTGTACGACTACACCAATGATTTTGCCATTAAAGCCATCCAGCCATCAAGGACCACACACACGATAGGTACACACGCTTCCACTGGCAAAGGACTATTCGGTTAAGTTATCCCCGCCCCACCATAGGACCTAAGCTCGCACCGTTGCTGGGCTAATTTGATTCGATTTGGTAGGCAATGCTATATGGTTGGCTAAAACCCTTGAAGCAGCGATTATACTCCCTGCCAGAGTTGATATCCACTGCCATACCGCACACTGGTAATATCTGTGACCGGCAAAAGCATCGTCATCGTCGTCGCTCGCTGATATAGAGCATGATGGAGATGACACATGTTCCACTGCTAGGCCAAGCGTGCTCTGTTAGATAAGATTGATGGCTGTGTTTGTGCCAAATGATGGAGGTGACTTTCGTGGTGAGGCGGAGGCGGCCAAATAAAAGGCTTAAATTTCACTTAAATTAAACTGGTGTGGGGAGAATTCGTGACAACCTTCACCTATAATTGGGCGGCAACCGCATGACCCAGCTACGTAGGGATATTAGAAAAAGCCCCGATGATGTGACTTGTGTACAAATTCGCATGTATTTGTGTGAACAGAGAGTCAGCTGTGTATAGATGGAAATGGAAATGGTGAAATGTCGTCGAAAGTGCGCACGAATCCAGACGATGATGTATTGTGTCCTTAAGAGCCAGACGTGACGGTTCGGAACTGAATTTGATGGATGCGGTGAGTTTGATTTGAAAAGGAAAAACAAAAACTCGTTCTTGTAAGATGTTAATCACATCGGAGTGTGTTGCGGGGACTCCAAAAAGGACGTGAGAAAGGAAATAGTGACGAACGCGACCGGTGGTTAAGTTTTTTTGGTAAATGTACATTTTTGTGTCGAAATTGGCCACTGAAAGCGATGGCGATGGTGGCTCCCTACCTATCTTGTCACAATAGATATGAGTATAGGTTTTTTTTGGAGACTGGAGGAGGTACAGGGACCGTACTCTGTTTATGTCACTAATTTTGCTTAGCAACCACCTTTGGAGTCCTATGTCCTATGAGAAGTCCACATGGAGTAGCTTAGCAGTGAGCCCCACTCACAGCTTTTTGGGTTCAGCCTCCACGGTCGAACATCGCCTAATGGATTTTAATTTCGGCCTTCTGGATTTTTACCGACAGTACGGTCGACCAACGGGGGAGTAGAACGTCGAACGAACCCTTACAGCGGCTTCTTACTTTGTCGGCGGACGATTTATATTCACTGCAACTGTGAGGAAACTGAACTATATAGTAGAGAAGAGAGAACGCAGCCCTGAGGAAGTCCAGTCCCCAAGGGGAAAGACTTACATCTAGATTTTTGCTGTCGGCAACAGTTCTTGGCGCAGCGGCTTAGTGGTTGGCTTACTAAGCTAGGGGAGGTTCGATCCTCGAAAAAAAAACATGGAATTAGTCCTAAGAGCTTTCAACTTCTGACAAACATCCGAGAGTACAACTGTCATGACAGAGCTTCTCATTTTTCGTCCCAAAAATGGAAAACTTACACAAAACGTTGTGAGAAACTAGGCCTACGGTCCGCGCATTTTATTTATTTTATCTTTTACTATTTAATTTATTTTTATAGCTCAGTCTTATATAGTTTAAGGCTCATTCACGGTACAGCTCCCTGACGAGTAAGGATTGTAAAAAAAAATATATTTAATGGAGAACGAACTAAGGGAACTCTGTTGCGCTTCGTTAAATTAAACCTCGCATTTGATTTTACTATCTAACTAAAAACTACAGTTCCTAGTACCATAAGTGTACTCCCGTCCAAAGCCAGTTCTAAATAGCTCCATTTATTCAGTTCGAACACGTTTTCCCACCCTCCCACTGTTACCGTCGTGTAAATATACTATTCCCCGAGCCCGCCCTGTCGGATCACGCAGAACAATAGCCACTGGTGAAATCAATTAATGCGGTTTCAATTAATTATTCAAATTTATTTCATATACATACAACACTCTGTAGTAATTATTCGGCAGGTGGAGCTGCGAGTATCATCACGAGTTTCAATTTTAGTGCGTCAGTAAATTTACTATTTTTTTTTTTTTTGCTAATAGGGTAGGTTTAGGTTTTTTTTTGTGTGGAAGGAGCTTAAAAACACAAAAACACCTTCAATTGTTTACCGCTAATTAATGGTCAGTGGAATGATTAAAATACGCTTAAATAAGTAGTGCAGCAGGTTTATTTGTTTATGTGGAGTGGGCGCGGGTATGTGGGTCAAACATTATTTCCACTTGCCCAGAGTCGAAATAATTTGTTTGATTTTTATACAATTTAAATTAATTTTCAGCATAATTCAATTAGGTTTAAATTTAAGTGTATTATAGGGGTGGGTATAATTTGTTTGAGTTCACTCAGCGAGCTGCGAGCTTTCTAAAAATGGTCCTGGGAAACATTATGTCGGTCAGAGGGTGGATACACAGTGCCTAGACGTATGGAACATGTCCTTGGGCTCAAATGAAAGGTCCTGGTAGATATAGATATATATATAGTTTCCACAACAAACCTAGCGGAAAATATATAAGCTGCCACTCGGAAATCCAAAGCATGTCGATTGAATAGACACATCGAACGAATGTTGTCTATCATGCAAGTCTCTCCCTCTAGTAAGTCAATTAAACGTTCGGACTATTAGATGGTCATAATTATTCAAATTTTATTAGCTAACCTTTGACTTTCACGATTCCTCATCATGATGTCAATGACGATCGACACCAAGCGCGTTGGTCCGTTTGAAGAACGTTGCTCTTACCATTTCACGGGCATCATTTAATATTTTAAAGGACGAATTAATGATGAGCGACTGATCTCCGCAATGATCGCAGTCAAACGATCGACTCCAACCTCCATGATCGCTATCTTTTGAACGGTCAGTTTAAATTGGGAATATCAATGGATCGTACAGCGTCTTGAATATTTCTTTCACTGCAGATCGATCTGAAGCGTAGAACTGATCAATTATCAACGATCATATTTGATGATCATGAGCTCGCAGGTTTGGTTGAAGATCAAGTTGAGCGAAGTGATATTTTAGATCGAGAGGATGCCCCTTTTGATGACAGTCGCAGTTTTTAAGGTCGCAGTATTTTTCAAATCGCAGTTCAAAAACAGTGACTGATCGGTGATCTGTTTAGAATTACACTGCGTAATATCATCTGTCGCTGAGGATCGCCCTTATGATGATAGTCGCATCCAAGTTCTAAAGGACAGTCTCCTTCCAATGTCTGTTCCAGAGCATCAAAAATACTAACTGATCGGTGATAAACTGTTTTGATCAGTGCAATGATCGACTTTTCAGTTGATAACAGTTTTCGGGTGGATAACTTCCTTAAAATGGCACAAAAAGCTGGTTGATGTCCTCCTACGCCCGTCGGAAGAGTGCTTGTAGATAAAAAGAAACATTTGCACCTGTTTCCGCCATCGCAACAATCCTTCCGTCAATAGCATAGTTCACAAAGGTTGCCCAAAGTCTCCACAACCAAGTAACCAATTTCTTACTGAATATAAAATGGCTGACAATTTTAGCTGCAAACCATTAATAACATCTCCCCATAGGTGTTAATAACTACCACCAGTACGGGCATTTTGAATGCGCACCATACCTTCCAATTATTGGCAATTTGTTGGAAAGCTCCGCACGTAATTCCCGTCCCGTAAACAAGCACCCGATCCGATTTCCTCTCCTTAGGCGGAACTTTAATATTTCAGTTCTATTAAGAGTCGCTCAGATACTCGTAGGTACGAGCACTTCCCGCCCATCCTTCCCGTCCGATGAAATCCATTAAATTAACAGCCACAATGGAAATACCGTGAAGTGTCTAAAATCATAGAGCCACCGGGAGGAAATTACAGCCTATGCCATATTGCAGTCCTCCTGCCAGAGTGTCATTCGCAGGACTTTTGTTTCATACAGCTGCTCTGCTGCACACAAATGGGGAACAATGCTGCTCCGGTGCATAACTCTTCGTTGCCATGTAGAAGAGCGTTCGCCGTCGGGTGCCTGGGGTAGCCTTGGTGACATGGAATCTGGTTGTCAGTAATTCAAGATTTCCTCTTTACGCTCCATAAATAATAAACATCCTCGACAGGGATGCGCCTTTGTTTTCAAATGTTTTCTCCTTCATTGTGTGGTGGTCCTTTCAGTATGGATAATGGCTGCGAACTATATTTTTTGTTCGTTTCACATCAAAGTGACGTATCGTTTGAAAATTAAGCGGAAAAAATACCCCCTGCTGTTGGATCAAATCCGGATATGTGTGCACTGTTAATATTTCTTGTTTATTGGCTGCCAAAGGATAAAAACAAAATAAAAATAAAAATAAATAAAAAAAAACCCTCTCAACGTAATCAAAAAATTCCATGCACACGATGGTGAATACGGGTCGCGCCAGGGACACGAGTGTGCACCGACACAATTCAACTTTTAACGGGTGTCTATATTAAAAACGGAACACAAAGGACATCATTACAATCACAATAAGACAACGTACGGCGTTCCGTGACACTGATGGAAACGGTGCGACAGCAACAGCAGTGGCCTCCATGGCAGTTAGCTTTTAAAATTTAATCGAATTGTTCCTTGGGTATCCTCTTTATATGCCCGTATCCATGGATTTACGAACATCCGGCATTCCGTGCGTGTCGGTCGGTACTCCGCAGTATTCCTTCGACATTTTGCGAACAAGACCTCGTCTCGGGGACAATAGGGAATTCAATTTTATAGTCGTCATAATTTTGTTGTCTGCTTAATTTTATTTTTCCTTCAGAAAGGACTCCTCTGCGTGTGGGGCCGGGGATATTAAAATTGCCCTGCCTGTCGTATAAAATTTTATCGCTTTCGCGAGAATTTTCACTGATATGGAAATTGGGTGAATTATGATTAAGTCATTATGCGACACATGCGATGCTGCAGTGACACAGGCGCAGGCACGTTGAAGGACACTCTACTCATCTCATGTGGGATTTTTGTGATTCACGTTGAGACTTTCTCAATTAAGTGGTAAAACTAGGACGTGCAAGGCTTCTCATTATCACAACTTAGACAAACATCAAGTCCTATTCAAATGAAACTTTTATCAGTGGATCAGTGGATACTTACAGACGACATTCAGCTTCCACAGGGTCTCCAGGAATAGTCCGTTCACATTGGGATTCTCGGAGCGACATGTTATTGATTTGCCATCGTCGTCTGTTGTCGGTACAAAACTCAATTCCGAACGTGTGGTATTGTTGAGAATGTCCTCCTGATTGCAAGTGAAACAAAAGAAAAATAGAAAATTAAAACTCACTACAGTTGCTGTGTCAAAGTAGGATAAAGTCGACTTAAAAATAGGTGGTCGTCCTTTTAGGAAAAATGACTACAAATGTCAAACCACTTCTTTCAGTTCTTTCACGCTATAAAACTGTCTTTACTCGGTTGAGTTTATTTGCGTAC
Organism: Cheilosia impressa; assembly: GCA_948293265.1. Lineage (NCBI taxonomy): Eukaryota > Metazoa > Arthropoda > Insecta > Diptera > Syrphidae > Cheilosia > Cheilosia impressa. The sequence goes on along the minus strand of OX411883.1, from coordinate 47,920,045 downwards.
AATTTCCAGAGGTGACATTTTGACAGAAACTTCCCTTTGAGTGGGTGTACCCAGTGACTCCATTTACCAATCACACTTGTCACCGGGAAAGGTCACTTCTTGTAACTGACAAAGGTTGACCAATTTGACACATAATACTTAAACTGCAATTACTGACACGAAAGTGCATTAACGTTACCAATCGCGATGTGACATTGCGTGTCCAAACCGAAATCAAATATGAAAAGTATACCGGGTGTTTTTAATTTTAAGGACACCCTCCATCATATATGTATGAGTATGTGCGCCCTTTGCCTTGTACGTTGTGACCCTGAAATAGAAAACTCACCTTGGTCCTCCTTAGCTGGCGCTTTCCCTTGTACCACGTAATAATGGCGTTCGGTCGGGAACCGGTGCTCTCACAAACGACCTCGTATCGCCTGTCGGCCACCATCGAGCTCGGCGGATCGACAATTTTCACCGTCAAGGGTTTCACTATAAATAGAAAATACGCAAAATGGTTATCAAATTGCCGTCCCCTCCACCCCCTTTCCAATCCAACTCACAATGCATATCGAGTAGAAAACTCTTCTCCTTTGGCTTATCCAATTGTGTATTTAATGCCTGACACGTGAATACCGAATTCAAATCCGTCCTCTGCACCGACGGCCATAGCAGACGATTTTCGATTACATCACCGGAATTTTGCTCGTACTGATTGTCTACGAGGAGGCCATTTACCAGCCACCGAACCTGGGGTTGAGGTCGACCTGTGAAATAAGAATACAAAAGGATGTTTAACAATGTAAGCCGTCGGACATGGTATAGGCGATATTTTCCAATAAAATCCTGCACCCGGTCACCCGTCCCCCAAATCCAAGATGTAAGCGGATTGCCTTGCGCGCGCGTGGTTCCTTAGGCAATTTCGCCTTCGAAATTGTGTGTCTCATCTCTATGCCTATGAGCTATAGAAAGCAAACCCCGTGTCCTCATAATAGCGAAACATTATCATAACCAAAAGGGACGATAATTCCATAATAAATGCCAAACAACAGCAGGAGTAGCAGCGGCAGCAGCTATCGCAACAATAGCAGGAGCAAAATAGGTGAAACAGTGCGGTAGGGTTTTGTGTATATACAAAGTAGCCTAAAAAGGATTTTATGTCTTGGGATGGAGGATGGAAATTTCCATTCAAAGCGAAATGATGCAACAGACTACGACGAGGACGACTTGGGAAGGCACAAATATATTCGCTTCAAAGAAGAAATATGTAGACTGGAAAACAATGAATACCACAGCGGGGCAAATTATATGTATTAGTGTTATGGGCCGCAATCGATGTTTGAATATCCTTTTGCATAAAGTTTCCACATGATTTCATGGCGTGTCTTATGGTATTGCTTACCCGAAAGGAATGCCTTTGCGAGTGTAATTTGTGACTTCTTTTGCGTCTTTATTTTTTTTTCTGGCATGGGATGTCCATGTGGAGGGTTATTTTTTAAATAAATTTCTCGGGAAAGGCGAACCTTTAACGCTTAAAAAGTGCTCATAGATGGTCGCTAGTTCTACACTCAAATTGGTTTCCTGTACAAATGTGGCCGATCTCCGAGGTTCACTTGTTGACCGATCTGCGGAACTAACAAAAAACTTGTTGGCGGCTCTCTCGATGGCCAGATTAATGATTCGCATTTCAAGCTGTTGGGCAATTGTCAAGTTAGAAGCGTGTAAAGGGTGCATGGGACTCTCATTTATGTAGAAAACTCCTTTTTTCATTAAAGTTTGAGGACCTTTGCAATTTTTTTACTGATCTGCTCGCATGATTAAAAGCAAACACTTCTGAAGCGAGACCAACTGTCGGTCCAAGTACTACTAGCTTAAATAAACCCAAGACTAGTTCGTATCGTCGTCCGGTGTAAAAACCCCCAAAGAGCGGTCATTTCTTATGTCCACTCACTATTTTTTCCACACCTCTTGGCCCCAATCATGCGTTTCCATGCCCATCACTGGCCTATTTGCGCAGCACACACTTGAACTAATTAGAATGAAATCCCACTCCTTGGGCCCTAAACGACCCTGCAAATAAATACACACTTACAACGTCTTGTCATCTTCAACTGCCTTTCACCCGGGCACCCATTTGCCCGCAACAAATGAGACTAAAACTCTAAATGAGCGTAAGAACAAAGGAAAACTAAGCAATTACGACAGGGGAAAAAAATGTTACGTATACGCCATACATCATGCACTTAGTTTGCTGCATAATTCTAATTCTTGTGACAATTTGTAAGCCCCTATCCTGCGGCCTTGTGAATGCGCAATTTTCCCACATGATAAGAACTACGAAAGTCATTTCAGTCAACAGAGGAGCGGGCGCTCCTTCAAAAAAAAAAAAAAAAAAACTTACCTCCGACAACACGGCATGTTATAACAATATCGTCACCCTCCTGTTTGGGCCCCAGTTGAGTGCCATTCAGTTGTCGACCCCATCGATCAAGGATTATTGGTTGTTCGGGAAGAACTGAAAAAATAAAAAAGAAAAACAACATCAGAACAGGGGTAATTCAATTTTTTCCATTTTTATTTCCCCCCTAATTCTCCCATTACAGGAAATCTCGTTAAAGTACACTCTGATTTCAGTCAATTGACTGAGGTTGCCGACATAAAAGGAATAACGGGAGAAAGGATTTTCTTTCCTCCCAGAGGCATATTACGTACACCCTTCGTGTATGGATATGCAAAAAGAAAAACGAAAATCCTTGGAGAATAAAAATAACGAGACGCAGAAAATCCACGCTAATTCATAACTCCTTCGTACTGGATGTTTGAATTCCCTTAGATGTAGGCGAGTGTGCTGCCTTTTCCAAGAAAACAAATTCAAAAAGGAAATAAATATTTTATTCGAAAGGATACTTACTTATTACGGATAAATTAAATCGAAAGCTTTGCGTTTGACTTGTACGAAAGTCAATACGGCATCGGTAGACTCCTTGATCGTGGCGTTTGATGTCCTTTTAGTTTTTGTTGTATGCATGTCATAGATGATGGAAAATAGAAGAGGGAAATGTATTTTAATTTAAAAATCTTTTACAGAGCTCATCGGAAATATTTATAAGGAGACCTCTAGTCCCATTGAGGGGGTTTTTGGGCCAGCGATTTAATATTGGGCAGTCATGGTTACATGAAATTGATGAACGCATGTACAGCTTGAGTCGCAAGTAATTGTAAAAGTTCTTGATTTTAGGAACTGAAAAGGGAGGGACATTAACCACTACGAGTATATAAATGTGCAGTCGCGAAACCATTTGCGGGCATGATGTTGAGACATTTGATAGATCGCACAGAAGCGGGGCAGCGTTGCCGTGTGGCCAAAATGGAACCTTTTTGAGCCTCAAGAGCCGTGACCCCTTTTTCAGTTTCAGTAAGATTTTATTTTCTATATTGAACGAAAAAGAAGGCTAAAAAAAGTCTTTCGTGTTGAATAGATTTTTTTTTTGTTATAAATAAATGGTTTTGTTGTTTTTTTAGTATTTTATGCGGAGGCCTTTTTTGGCTCGAGCCTCTTTTTACTCCCCTTTTCGAAATTTTTGAGCGGCAAACATTTTTTCGACACTGGACACCGTTCGCATTAAATCAGTGGTTAGTCCGCTGAACTATTGAGCAAGGGCTCTCAGGTTCGACCCATAACAAAAACAAATTATTTTTTTACTGTCACGTCTTGCAACCATCCGAGGGTGCCAATATCCAGAAAATGATTTTCAATTTAGCCCCGAAAGCCTCGAACGTAAGTGGAATTCAAAATAAATGCTTTGCGCAGGCAGTGTGCAACCGGCCTAGCAGATTTCAGTCAAAATAAGGTTAAAATCTATCACAACTCGGCTACTGGTAGACCTGTGGACCTGCAGTTTTATTCCATAGGCTCTTGTTGGTTGATCTTCGCTCTAATAGCTGGATAATAATGAATCGAATAGACGACTCGAAGGCATGTACCTAAAATTTTAAATCTGATGGGTATAGAGAACAGAACAAAGTCCTTCTCAGAGTGAGCACTGACTTGGGACATTTTTACCTACTGTGACGAAATAGTTCACCTGGGAATTTAACCTAGGGAGGTCCATCTCTAATTTGGTCCACGTTTAGTTAAAATCGCTTTTGAAATGCCGCCGTAATCGGTACAACAAAAAGCCCCTGGCCCATGATTTGAGTGATCCCTTAATCACTGGCATTTCGTTGGCTTGCAGGCGAAATTTCCCCGCTGAGCTTGCTATTTGTGAATAGATGCTCCCAACTCCTTTTACTTATTTAGGAGCTCGCGAAAAGAGTCCTATTTCTGTAACAATTTCAATCATCGATCACCACCCAATGGTGTGCCAAGAAAAAATTGGTAAAAACAAACCCAACACTCTGACACAAAACAAACAATTCGACAAAGTTTTTCACTCAATTTAAATCCTTTCAGTGGGTTGTTATCGATAATCCTTTTACCCTTTTCTGCGCTCTCACCTTTTCAACTTTTCCCTTCGTCTATGTATAGATTGCCTAATGCAAACACACAAAACAATAATGAAGAGATAAATGAAGTTCGCCGACAACGGGAAGGAGCAACGCCCAGAAATTCACACTGGAAAGCCTAAATAAATAAACATTTCTATCTATGTACAGATAAGGATGAGGAAGGCACAAAAACAAACAAAACGTTTTTTTTCTGTATATCCTTCGATGAGCGGCAACTGTGCATAGGGATGGGTGAAGAGGTTTTGTGTAAAGCCGTCTCACAGGTGATGTCGGTGTGTGGCGGGTCAAAGGAATCCCCTTAACGTGTGGCAACAATCCAAAAAGGATTAGCCCCCAAAACGAAGGCATTTTCTTGTGAGGTATTTATGGTCTCTCCGAGAGAAATACCATAAGGATATTATTTCAACAAATTCAGCCTTTTCGATAGCCAAGAGGGAGAGATGCACAGTTGATGTGCTGCCACGCATACTAATATCCTCGAATTCGATGTCAGTTTTCTGTGTGCGTGAGTGTGTTTGTGGTTTTATCCAATCAAGCAAGTGAATATTGGGTATAGAGGTTACGGGGCTTTGTATTTTTTCCTTGTCCGTCTTGTCAATTAAGTGTTCGCCCATAAATTAGAAAAGTTGGTAAGGTTTTCGCGTGCCAAGCGACTTTATCGGATATCGCTGGCGTAGCCTTATCTAGCGAGAAAAAAAAAATCAAATAAAAACGAACCGGTGGGGGATATCTTTTAATTTGTTTGAACATAAGAACAGCGAATGAAATTAAGAGAAAGGACGACTCACCTTTATTTCCAACGATGCTGGGGATGAATCAAAATGAAATTTGGCACGGGATCCGAACACCTCGGGCGCTGACCAATGTCTAGGCTGTTCGGTGTTAAGTTTATCGCGAACGTCAAAGCTGTAAAAGAACCAAAAAAATTTTTTATTTTTGGGATAATGTGCAATCGTTTGTAATCCTTTTTTAAAAGCGAAATAAAAAAATAATCTAGTATCCATGAAAATGGTTGGAACATTATATTGGGCCAGTCGGTGAGATGTAATTTATTTCTAAAGGACTAGGGGTTGTTGCTGTGGCCTACAGCGAGGTGGTAATGTAATTTCCATTTTCTTTTTTGTCGTCGGCCTAATTTACACTTAATTGCAACGAGGCGGGAGAAAGAGGGTCTTTGAAAGGGAGATTACCACGGAAGTCTAGGGATGTTAAGAGGATCAGGCGATAAGGGGTGTCCATCATTTTTCCTTTCATTTATTCGTTAACAGAATTGTTTAACAGTGTTCCTTAGTTGGTTTCTTTGAGGGCTAAAATTATTTTTATTAGAAATAAAAATATAAAATTCAAGCTCGTACGAATGAAATAGCAATACAGAGGAATAGAAGAGGCAAATATCAGATTTGCATTTCAGAGCCTACTGTAATGAAGCGCTAACTTTCGTCGACTGTAAGGTGTTTGGCCGCAATAGATTTAGGACGAGTAACAATTAAGGCCTCCCTCTCGTGGTGATTTCGAATGCGTGCGTAGCTACTTGAAGAATTGAAGTTAATGACAGCAACACCATCTCTTTCAGGCTACCACTCAGTTCACTCTTTTGACACATTGATAGGTCTCTTCACCTCCTCTTGTAGGCAGTAACCGTCTTCCGACTACACTGCGTTACATTATATCCAGGGCCATATTTTTTCAATTAGACTTTTCCACATGAGCGCCAAAGACCACTGACCTAGAGTCACAGCGAAAGACAAAATCTAGGTTAATGACTACACGCGCACGGCGTACCCTCTCCGATGAAAGGGACTCATTACACACGCATATGCGGATCTCGAAAGTCATAGCATGAACTGCTGACTACATTCGCCTTTCAATTATACTCCAGTAAATGCTTGGATGAATGATTTTTAATGAAAAGAGGTCATTCAATGAATCTATTTGCAATTTATTTGCATGTACTGGAGCTCAATAGAACGCATTTAGGTGAAGGGAAAGGAGTTGCTTAGCTAAAATTAAAAGCAATTGAGTTGCAAATGCTATCCTGCATTGTGAAGGGTTATTACAGGTACTTGTTGTTTGACTTGATTTTTTTTTTGTGACGCTTGAAGAAAAGGCTTGCAAGATCTTGCAAGCCCTTTAGGGTTAGAATTTAAGAGGCACTAGCAAACATAGTTCGTCCTTAGTTCGCTTGCCAAAAGAAAGTGTCCCTGTAGTTGTAGGTAAATCATAAAAGTAGTAAAACCTGCAACAAACGAAGGGTTCCGAAGACTTAAACGTGATCTATGACGGTCCAAGCTGGGTAAGGGATAGAAGTGGATGGTTGATAGTGGCATATATTAAACAAGGTGGCGCAAGAGTCACCACTCTACCGGCAGATGCTGTAATTTGTGCAAATGGCCCCAAATGACGGTTCTACTTTGACATTTGCAACACATACAAAATACACGACAACAAGAATGAATCGGTACACTCCTAAAGAAGGCGGAATAGTTGTTACGATTTTTTTGCGGAATATTTCGTGGGTGGTGCTGGCGTAGAGTGAATTTGAGCGCAGATTTTCCGGTCGTCTGACACCAACTGGGCATACACAACGACGTTTAGCTGCTCGCCTAGAAGAGTATAGGACAACATGAGGTGCTGTCAGGTATGGACAGCTCCGGAGCAGCCGTTCTGCTGAGAATATCGCAGCAGTATGACTAAATATATCGAAGAGGACCCCTTAGAGTATCGAACAGATGCTACGGAGCCATAACCAAAGACTTTCTTTTTCTGAATTGGGACTGGAGAACAGAACCACACGCCCAACGACTTCCTTCTTCCTCAATTTTGTGAATTGGAACTGGAGGGCTGCATTTCCCGATCGCTTTTAATCTCTCATTTTGATGTTTCCACTGATCGCCTGATTTAACCCTTCCAGACTTCTTTTTGTTTGGTCTTTGAAGGTCACAAGTCTATGTCAAAAAGCCTCAGTCTCTTGAAGCCTTCAAAGAGAATATCCGCGAGCACCTAACGCCTGACGTTCTGACAAGAGTGGTGGAAAATGGAATAAATCCGTCCCGAATGGCCATTAAGTCTGCGGCGGTAGGTAGCTTAATGGAAACAAATTTAAGACATTAGATGAACATAATCCACCAGCCTAACCAAAGTTCTTCAGTCATAAAAATAAATAAATCGGTTGACAACTTTTAATCACCTGCATAACATATGAATTTCGGCAGTTATTCGGAGTTATAAGCTTTTTTCATACCACAAGTTGAAAATTCCACAAGCTTTGGTTCAGCATCGAGCATCGTGCTTTTACATTTGCGCCATACTTGTCGAAATTTCCTTCTGGACTGTTGCATTGTGTGCAATTTGCCACAAATTTGATCAAGACTTGTGACTAAACCCATCGGAGTTTGCAAAAATTGTAGACTTACAGCTTAAAAGTACTTTTGGTGGATCTTCGTGAACGTCGTGTCTTGTGTGCAACGCATTTCCATAGCACAGAGTTACAAGTGGATGCAATAACCACTGAAAGACAAATTCAACAGGCACTGGTAAATGCAGGACTCCATCAATGGACGCAAAGCATTCACAGGACGTGCCAACTCAGGCAGACCTACCTACCAGACAGACAGGAAAAAATTCTAACATTTCGTTACAAGTCAGAGTTGCGTATAAATAAACTTTTCAAACTCCATTTCCTTTCTCGCAACTCGTTCTACTGGAAAGTTTTAAGGACCACTTTCTAGTGCAACACAGTTATGCTTCAGCACCTCCATTGGGTCTACCTGTTTCTCCATCTCACCGCATTGATTTTTACAGACTTCCTCCTTTGTACTCGATAGTTCCCCCCCTGTGCCAACACCTTACAGTCTACATCTACGGCCCTGTTTAAACAAAACCTCACCCTTAAACGAGAATATAAAAATACACCCTCCGGCGTACAAAAAAGAGGGGGGCTGATAAAAATACTATCGATTATTGTCCCCGCTCCCTGGCTCGAGGTTATTCATGAGTGGTGATTACAGAAGGTTACCTCATACATAGAAGTCCATAAAATAAAAAAAAAAAACCTTATGGCTATATTCCTGGTGATACAAAAAAAAAATGCTATACCCGTCTAACACACACTCACCTGTACAAGGGTATACCAGCGTTATCCCGGAACCACAACACCATGTAAACATCCTCCAATTGTGCCACTATTGGGCATGGCAGCGTCACCGATTTACCTTCAACAGCTTCAATGTCCTTTGTCTTGACTGTGTGTATAGATGTGTATGGTGTGTTTTTTGTTTCCATTACCATGATTGCAAAATAACATGAAAAGAAAGAAAGGACACACAAAAATAAGTTACTAAGGAAAAGGACACAAAGAGGATTTTTTTTTTGTATAAATTCCACTCCCCGCAACAGTGATTAAGTTTAAATTAAAGTAAATAATCAGAGAGAGAGACAATTGGTGCTTTTTGGACCACTAATGAGATTGGCGCCGCCATCAAAAAATTATGGACCGCTTAATGGGTTTCTTGTCTTGGTGGAGTTGCATTGGGTGTAGATATGTATCCTTTTTTAATTTACCGCAGAGGCAGTTGTTGTGCGGCGTTAATTAAAGGACTATTTATGGGCTTGATGATTTTCTTTGGAATCTATTTCGATTGCTATCATGAATGATGATGGGATTTGTGATGGAAGGATATACCTACCACGTACACCCGGTCGGGATGACAATAAATTTTGAAAAGGCAATTACAATTTATCGGCTACGGCGCACACATTATTATGGTTAATAAAATTCGAGAGTTATGAGGCGGATTAACTGAAAGGATTATGAAATAATGGTACACGCAATGCAATAAAGTTGCTGATGTCCTTTTGGCTGTTATTTGTGATATTTTTGCTCTGATTAAAGTGCAAAGGCATTTTACATATTCCCATCAATGAAATACTTTGTAAAAGAGACATGCGTAGCGATTTTATTTTCAATGTAGCAGTTTGAGAAATTCCAAGCAGTCAACTAGCTCCCGTGACGGGTTGTGGTTTATACTTGTTTTCTCCAACCCTTCTTAAGGGGGACCTTTTAGGTCTAAAAAAGACGTGGTCACTCTTTTGCATCACACACTCTTTCGTAACCAATATTAGCAATTTTTAAAATAAGATTTGCATGCAAATCGACGCACCCTACACCAGCGATCCTAATAATGCGATAAGCGGGACACCATAAACGCAGAAAAGCATTTCCCCTTCCCTTTCGCTGAGCGACCAAATTTATTTTGTACTCGGTTTCCAGTTCTACGAATTCATGAGATCCCTATTTTCCATCCCCTGCATGTCCACGTCACTCCCCCAACAATTGGTCACCTATCCCCAGTCAAAACGAAAGACACTACCGAGCAGAAACCACATCCCAACTATCTGCCTTTAAGTGAATACTTTAGAATTCCTTCTGGGAATACGTGTTATGTGTTTTTATAGCCATCAATTTGCCGAGCCTTGTCATAGCAAAAAAAAAACCCCGAAGACCTCCACTTCCAGTACGAAAAGTGGTCCAAGTCACGTTGCCCGAAAATACCATTACCCACTTCACTATGCTGCCGCCAACAAAACGAAGAAGCAACCAACGAAATGAAATGAAAAGAAAACAACAATAATCCTGAGAGGACAGTAAATTATCCTGATGGAATGCAATAGAACAGAAGTAACGTCTCAACTCAAAAGTATACTCCAGCGAATAACAAATAATACACACACCGAGTTGTTTCGTTCTTTACGAGTGTTATTCTTTTTTTTTTATTGTCCCTTTTTTACTTGTTCTGCTTTGCAAAAAAAAAAATAGGACACGCGTGAATAAAAATTCGGCAGTAAATCCCAGCCAGAGTGAGTCAGTACTTCCGATGAGTTTTATTTCGACAGTAATTACACCTGACCACAAAAGGGTTTTGTGCGCTACGTTTCGGATATGTCCTTGAAATGGGGAAAAAATAAAGTGAAATTCCGTTCAACTGTATGACGTGGGGTCCTTCAAATGGACAGTTCACATCATAGAACCATGCAGGCCATACATGGTCGACATTGTAGTCAAAATGAACCGAACAGAGAGAGAAGAGTGACCATTTAAAGTAATAGCTGGGATGTCCTTCGTGCGAGTTGAAACGATGACCATCATAGCACTTGGAGCCAGAGAATGTGGCAAATGGGATTGAAGTAACCAGTGGCAAAGTAATGGGGTGCCAGAGGATGCATGACAATGACAGTTTTACAGGCAATCTACTCGGGAGAGACGATTATCTCCAAGTAGTTGTTTTCGGAAGTACCTCAGAGTATGAGTTCTGGTTCGAGGTCACTTTGGTACTTCAAGAAGTGATAGGACATATCTGAGGTCAGTTCGGAGATGGTTTTTATTAAAAAAGAGTCAGTTCGAGCCACCGGGAGACTCTCAATGTTGAGGTGCTCCCTTTCTTCCGGAATCGAGGAAAAGGCAGCTTCTTAAAGCGGAAAATACCATTTTAGGTAGTACCTGTGTATATCAAGTGTCCCTCAAAAATATTGTCTTTTAAAGTGTTTTAGAAATGTCTCCTTGCTTCATTCATTGCTCTTTTGCATTTTCTAAAGTCGTCGCAACTTCGTTTGTTCGGAGCTGTGTGTGTCCCGCTTGCCATTTTCGTTTGCTCAATATGTACGGTCGTTGGTGATGGAGGATCGAAAGTTATGGAGGCTATTATTCAATAAGAATTAGCTCCGACTTCCTAGAAAGCCAACTAAATTCAAGTCACTCTCCAACATCGTTCTAGCTGCCCTCAGCGGTTGTTTAAACAAAAAAATGAGTCTACTTTCAGGCGCAAAATAAAACATGCAACTTCTCTTCCACATTTTCAGGGCATTAATTAGAAAATTCCATAAAAAAAACCGTTTTAATCAACTCCAACTTATGTGGACGGAAATTTCAAACATATCCAACTCTTCCCTTCATCCCCTAGGGTCATTGGTTAGAAATTAGTTCTCCCATTCCACCATTCGTCCGTTTCGGTTCAATTTAACCAACTATCTGGAGTTACATAAATCTCTGTGCTGGTAATTAGGAAAGTAGAACATGCCATTGGACTTTATCCTTGCTTTGCATTTTTTTTCCACCCCCAATTCCCATCGATGGGCGTTTGTCAAAAGGTAATGCCTGGACATCGATATCCGTCTCTGTTCTCATTAAACGGATATCAATCGATAGTATCCTTGCAAAAAAATAAAACTTCTCACGTCCCCGCCAAAATGGAATTTTCTTCACGAAGACAAATCGATAAGTTGAAGGAAATAAATTCCAGCGGATGGTGTACAATAAACTCTCCCAAGAGGCAGATTAATTGTGATTTCCACTAAATTTATCAGCAAGCCTCAAGCGTGACGAATTGGGGAAATAAAAAAAAAAATACTTCTCACAGACCTTCCTCCACTTCCGCTTCCCATACATCTACAATTCGACATGTTAATCTAAAGAACTCTCCAAGATAAAAGAGGGCGCTATAACCAGTTGCTAAATCGAAATGCGTAGTGGCTTAGTGGTTAGTGGGTTTGACTACTAACCAAGGGGTCCCATGTTCGACACGCGAAGAAAAAACAACAAATTCCATCTTAAGGAATTTTTTTCCACTGCGCCACCTCTCGCGAATGTCTGACAACAATCCAAGAGTGTAATTCTCAGTTAGCCGTTTGAACTCGGCCAGTGCTCCCAGATTGAGGGCAAAAGCGCTAATTTTGAAAAAAGATGATTTTTTTTTTTTAATTTAGGGGAAAATTATTGACTTTGCTGATAAAAAAGGGGAAAACAGTCGTCAAAGTCTGGGACCACTGAACTCGGCATAAAATTGTAGATCCCTTCTATTTGTCACAAAAATGAAAAACCCGCACTAAACGAATGGTTGTGAGAAGCCTAGGGTCCTACGAACCTGTTGCGCCAACTATTTCTTTATTTTTAAAATAAATAAAGTGAAGGACGATTTTGGGCGCAGTTTACTCGTGCTTAATCGAAATGGCGCCCATAAAAAAAGCTGTCCTTATTTTTTGGAATAATAAACCAATTGTCCTTAATTTTTGGAATAATAATTCGATTTTGAGTGCTTAAAGTTTTTTATTTTGCAATTGGGGAGGTAGGTACCGATGGTTGTTTTGAAAACTGTGAGCAACTGTTTAGCCATTTGTCCTATGACTTCGAGAACCTATTTCCTTCAGTGGAATAAATGTTGCTAGCTCTTTCCTCCCCTCCCGTCGTCGTACAAATAAATTCATTATGGTGAGTTCATGTGTGCCTTCTAGAGCGCGCCCTACTTTTAAGCCTCTCAGGCAGACAACGACGGTACAATAATAAAATGCGAATGAGGTGGATAAATTCATCTCAGGAGGGCTGTCTTTAGCAAAATGTTCAACGTTTAAGGGAATTAAATCGAGTATGCATATAGTGTCTCCTCCTGCTCGTGTCTGCAGCACTCTTTCACTCTTTCCGCCATCACACTAAGAATAGGTTATTTATGTGTGTGCGACATTAATGGTGGCCCTCTTTAATGAGATGCTGCTTCATAAAAATGAGATTTCATCGTTTATTTAGGTAGTCGCCTCGCCCCTCGATAGAAAAAGACCTGGCTGCCATTTGGAAGGGACTTACAGTGCGACACGTCTTATCTATCCCTGTCAAAGCGCCTCCATTACCATTATTTTCTATTATCTGCCATGAGCCGAAGGCATATTCGAGTACGCACACGCCTACCAATATTCCCGCTGAAAATCAAGCCCACATATTAATAACCATAGAAGTTCGAGTTGGCTTTCCACGACGGTATATCCTTGCAGAAAATTTTGCGCAGCACACATATAAATTATAAATCGCCCCCGGGCGAAATTAATATTAAAGCTACCAGCAACAAGGAGTACGACCACCTTCCGATCGAACTCCTTCCCGATAGCGATACAAGTACAAATCCATGCGACAATGATGTTTGATGCCTTCGGCTAGACATGAAACGTTACAAAACAAATGCCGGAGAGCACATCTCGATTTTATTACGCTGAATGGGGAATAGGGGACAAAACTACCCCACACACAGACAAGGGGGAAAAAATGAAATATAATCCAATATTGACCCCAGCAGGGGGTGGGGCAAAGGCAAAAGGTGCCATCCATTCATATTTGTGCTCCATCATCGAAAATCCGCAACAGCAGCATGCTACATGACATTATTAAAGGACTATCAACTCATTCGATTCGTTCGTTACACCATCGTCATCCTCCAAAATGACTGAGGTTTATTATCCTTTCGATGTGACACAAACACGTATATCCATGGATAGAACGCCATACCAATAAAGTATGTAAAAAGTGGCACAAGCTGAGGGGGGGGGAGTTTTTTTTTTCTTCTTTTTGTGTTATATCATGTGTGACATAAAAAGGATCCTCTACACTCCCCCACACTGGGGAATAACAATGATGATGATGGAATATATGGTATATCCGTATATTGTTTGAGAGAGGAAACATTGGGGCCATGCACAGGGAAAGTTAAAAAGGATCTATCACCTCTATTACATAGTCGACTCTAAATATTAATATTTTAGTCCCTTTTGCAGGGGGTTGGTTTTGTTTTTGTCAGTCTAATAGTTGAAATTGTAACCAAATGTGATGTGACAGTAAAAATAAATGTCCTGACGAAGGATGTTTGAGGTTTTTAGCTTTGTTTTAGATTCTTTTTGTTCTTTTTCCCGTTTGCTGTCATGTGCATGGTGTCCTCTGGTTCTGTATATGGATGTGTCTTTGTGGTCCCTTTGGCGGATAGCTGATGTGTTTTTTTTTTTCTTTTTGTTGTGAGACTTAAACTTGCCATCTGTCATGGGGCGAATTCTTGGTAATAGAATTTAAAAAATGGGAAAATTGAAGGACCTATGGCGTGGGGATACCTACATAGTTTAAGAATGAATTCAGCCAGTAGCTGTAGAAATGGCGCTTTGGGATGCCTAGGCATTAGTTTGTACTGTGAAGGTCCGAAAAGTCGGTAGGCATGCAAAGCCATATCGAAGAAACGGTGGATAATTATAGTTAGTAAGGCGGCTTAGAGGTTCAAAGTGAAGAATGACCCCAACTGCTTCCATTTGAGCTGCAATGCTAGTTCTTCGCACCACCTAAAGCGAGGTCTTCTTCTGCGGTTTTGTGTAAGACTCAAAGACTACGGGACCGGACATTTTTTTCACCCGCTCTACATGTCCTAGTCAGCTGAGGTGACTGATGCGAACTACTCTCTACTGAGCGATCTAGAAAAAAGGATGAAAAAAGAAAGAAAATGTCTTCGGAATGTCGGTTGTAATGTGAAAGCTCCCAAAATCAAAACTTGATCGGCAGGAAGAGTAGAGCTTTTACAAAAATTTTCACAAATTTTGGAAAGAAAGTGAAACTTTAGATCGATATACGGACTACCTCTTACAATGACTTCTAAAAGCATCGAAACGAGTTTTACAAGTCCATGTCAGGTTTCGGCATCTACGTCATACTCAGGGCGATTTTGACCCCCAAACTTATAACCCGAAGGCTCATAGCTTTAAAAAAAAACTCATTCTAGTTGATGTATTCCATTATCAAACATTTCATCACAATATTAAGTCTGAGCCCCCCAAAAAAAAATCCTGTGGACGCTACTGATGTCAAAGTACTTCATCTGTGAAAGACGAATTTGAAAAAAATTCGATACGCTGCCAAAGTCGGTAGGGCGACGAGCTTTCATGGAACTTTCATAGCATCCTTGTAACAGCAATTATGCGAAACTTACTTCCAGGGCAGTTTCAGAAAAACGGCTTTTCAAGAGTCCCCAAACAAACAGACAATCGATGTTAGTCACATATCCAACTTTACATTCCGAGGTACAAACTTCGACTATGACACCTTTTCGTTGCGACTACATTCAGTACTCGACTGAAGCTTCCAACTGCCGAGCATAAAATCAAAAACAAATAAAATTCGACGAACTCATGTGACAAGTCGTGCTGCTAAAATTTCCAAGTCTAAGACCGGAGATGCCGACCTTAACTGGACTGAAAAAACGAACTACGCTTTGAATATCAACAATTTCTAAATGTAAATAAGAAACTTAAATTCCGTCATCAAAAAGACCCTCCCCTGAAAAACCAAAAGACATTCAACATTGAATTTCATTGACATGTCCGAATAGTAGCCAAGGGCAGAGTGTCCCTCGTCAAAGACATGTAAACTGCCCATGATTCCAAAAGGCGAATGATAACAAATTTGCGTATTTTGATATGCAAAAGCAAAAGCTATACGCCCTCACTCCATATACCTCCATATGACCCTACAAAAAAAGAGGGCAAAACAAACTTGTGCCGAAATCGAAACCCTTTTCGCTTACATGCTCTAATAATTTCAGCACAAGATAACTTTTTTCCCATTTGTACCCAAATAATACAGCATAATGAAATGTCAACAAATTGTATTTATCCTTTATTCCGAAAGGAATAGACTTGAGCCTTCTGTAATAATGTGCGTACATAATTCTCATTTCTGTAGGTATCCTTGTCAGACCTTTTTTCTGTTTTTTTTTTTTTGTTTCTTTAATGGTTTTGGTTGGTCAAAGGGGACAGCTGTCGAACGGGTTGCACCTTTAGGCAGAGATGGGTATATAAATCCAAAACCACACATACATAGGTAAACTGTGTGGGAAGTTGTGCTCATCAAAATGGCACGCATGGCTGCAAATATATCTGAGCTAGGCGAAGTGGACCAAATGTCTTCAAAGCAAAAGCAAGAGTATTATGTGAACAGATTTGACAAGTTCAGCTCGGTCAAGGACACAGTTTTCCCAGATGCCCATTAGTGAGGTCATACGAGCAGCTCATCCCATTAAATGGGGAGTGCAATTAGGCGGTTTAATTGCACGCAAATAAACTATTACACGCAACGACAATAGAGGACGTTGGGCTACGGCATGAGTTGGATTTTATATTCTGTTTATGTCCGTGGAATGCCGGTTTTTTGTGGATGTGTTTCATCTAATTGTATGGGCTTCTTTGCGCAACAGGAATGTGGGGGAAGGTTAATAGCCATCTAGAGCGGATTGCCTCCTGCTCTGTCCTTGAAAGGATCCCTATAGCCCGGCAGATCCGTTTTCTATAAAAACATCCCCCAAAAAGTGATAGAAGATGTTTTCCAAGCCAACTAAAGTGGGCATGGTCCAACACAAGAAAGTGATTGCCTTCATTAAAAAACTAACCATTAAAAGTATTTAAACAAGTACTTATACAGGGTGGCCAAACATTTTTTTAAAGAAGCAATAAAATGAAGAAAATTATTTTTTTCCATGTACTATGACCATTTTTAGTAAGAGCAAAAATTCCATTAATTACGGAACACAAGGCCGTTCAAGTGGCTGCCTCGGGTGGCGTCACAGTAACTCATTCTGCCACTCCAATTTTACAAGACCTTGTTGATGGGATAATATTGGCCTTAAGTGCTTGAATCGTTTCTGGATTTTGAAGATCGGTCCTTTACGGATCTCCACTAAAAGAAAGTCCAAAGGGGACAAATCGCAGCTCCGAGGCGACCAATTGACATCGCCAAGACGGCTGATAACACGGTTTCGGAATTTGGTGCGCGAAAAAGATCGATTGTGGCATGGACTGTGTGGCATTGCGCGCCATCCGGCATGAAATAGAGAACGTCTAATTCCATGCCTTCAATTTTAGTAAAAAAGTCGGTAAATATGGCTCCGTAACGCCCACCGTTGACCGAAACGTTGTCCCCAGCCTTATTTCCGAAGTAAAATGGTCCAATGATGATGATGAATTGAGTCTCACACTCTCGGCTACAGCAGCAGCATTCTCGTCTGTGCGCAATGTACGACGATGGGGACCATGAGAGTTGTACACTACCACACCAGCCTCGCGAACTTTTTGCACAAACTTGGGTTCAGCAGGCTCGGTGGGTGCTTCATTTCGGCCAACATTTCGGACTCGTTTTGGAAATAAGTTTTTTATATATTTCCCAACGTCTCTCGGAGGTATGATACCGACTTTCCGTCAAGATTTCGAGCGGGAAACAGCTGTCAGTGTCAAAATAACCTATGATTTAAAAAGAAACCACCAGATGGTCCACCCTTTAGAATGAATGCCTTTTAAAAAATGGAACTTGTAGTTGAATTTAAGGAAAAATTGTGGAAAGAGCTCTTTGGGTGAAGGAATTCCCAATATCCTCTTATCCTTTTGTTGGGATTAATGCTTTTTGTGCAGTTGTTAAGTGTACCCTCGTTATTTATTTGGATCTTCAGCGGAAGAGAATCCTGCAAATTGATACAGAAAAGAAAATAACTAGCTAGGTAGGTAAGGAAAACAAATAGAAAAATGTACTTCTACTTAAAATTAATTGCACAAATGTTATTCCCGCTCGTATACGAAGGGGATTTGTCTTTCGTTCGCGTTTAGTGGTGGTTGCTCCTCGTTTGCGTCAGCATTTTCTGCACTGTGTTTATTTGCCTCAGTTTAATACCATCATTTGGTTGGATTATTGTTATTTCTGTGAATAATTATGGCCACTGCAGTTCTACGAAACGGTTCGAACAATGACAGTCGTTTCGAAGACAAACTTGATGGGCATTGAAACTGTCGTTGTTGAAGTTTTCCTTCACTCCTTTTGGTTGGTTTTTCTCCATTTTCAAATTAGGTACACTGTAAAGGATTTTTTTTCAACTCTTGTTTGACAAATACCCGAAGAATCAGTTGAAAAAATTCCAGGTCCCTTCATATAACACACACAGATGGACCCAAACTATTTACGACCGCTAAAATAGTCAGAACCTTAGATATCTCATCCTCTTTCTTAATAGATGCTTAGAGCTGCTTTTTGTGTTGTCAGTTCTGTGCAGCGAACAAGTAACAAAGCTCTTCTCAACTTCTCCCTGTCTCCTCGAGAAATTCCATTAAACTCTTACAAACAGGACGAAACTATATTAAACCAAATCTGGAATTGAATTCTAATTCTCAAGAGCAATCGATGAAAACCAATGAATCATTCAAACTGGCATTTCCCAGAGAACTGTGCACAAGACGACTTGAAGTAATTTCCTCGAATTCAATTGGTTTGGAAAGTGTGTAGTCGCTGCCGTCAAGTTCAACTACAAACATGTCTGTTAACTTGGCGTTTGCCCTCCAACTTCGCACAGGCACATCTTGACGACAGAAGCAGAGAAAGTACATTACCATTAACTCGAATGGAAGCACCAGTTGGACACTTGTTTGACTTTCGCAATTGACATGGCATGTTTGTTTGATTTCGTTTTGGTTGCAGGGAAAGTTTGATTCTTGAAGAAGGAGTAGTTTCTCATGGATATCTACACTGGTTTAGTTGATAACCTCTTTCGAAGTGAGAGTTGGAAGTTTATAGCTGTCGTGGACTAGAGCGAACCATGTTTAAAGACAGGCAGCAGACAGGTTCAAGCGAAAATTCTGCGTGTGCTAAAGTAGATATCAGGGCTCAATTTAATTTAAACAGGCGGCACAATTCCTTGAGTTCTTTTGCCCGGGCAACGCGTGTTACGATTTGGGAGTTTCCATTTACCTTACCACATCGAAAATTGTAAAAACTCCTTAAAGACTTTCAGTATCCCGAATCTGGTTTTTCTTATAAAAGCATAGGTCCGTGGATGGACTGCTGTGGTACCCCAGTAAATTTTTACCACACCGTAGACCGCGGCTGGACGTCCAGTCAATGAAGATCCAGTTCCACCACCCAGTATAGAAGAAGTTGGCTTAGCAATAAAAAAGCTAAAGAACAACAAGGCCGCCGGCTCTGATGGCTTACCAGCGGAGCTCTTCAAATACGGTGGTGATGTTTTGGTAGGGCGCATGCACCAAATCATCAACCAAGTATGGGTGGAAGAAAGTATGCCCGATGACTGGACTATCAGCTCCATATGCCCCATCTACGAAAAAGGCGATCCTATATCTTGCAAGAACTATCGAGGCATATCCCTGCTTAATGTCGCATACAAGATCCTATCCAAAGTACTGTGTGAACGTCTCAAACCGTTCTGCAACACACTAATCGACACGTACCAGTGTGGCTTCCGGCCCGGCAGATCGACTATAGACCAAATTTTCACACTAAGGCAAATCCTGGAAAAGACCAATGAATTTCAAGTCGAGACTCACCACCTTTTCATCGACTTCAAAGCCGCATATGATAGCATTCATCGTCAGGAGCTTTATGTGGCGATGGCCGAATTCGGGATCCCGGCAAAACTGATCCAGCTATGTAGCGTGACGCTGGAGAACACACGCTGCAACGTGCAATTTGGAAGTAGTTCCTCCGAGCTATTCCAAACATGCACCGGATTTCGGCAAGGAGACGCACTATCATGTGACTTCTTCAATCTCGTGCTAGAGCAGATAGTGCGCAGGGCAGGTGTCAACACGGAAGGCATTATCTTCAACAAATCCGTCCAGCTACTGGGGTATGCAGACGATATTGACATCATCAGTCGCTCCCAGCGTGCCGTGATAGAGGCTTTTACGGCGATTGAAGAACAGGCGAAATTCGTTGGTCTTGTAGTAAATGAGGACAAGACTAAGTACATGCTATCAACAAACAAACAAGCATCTGTCCACCGCCTAGGACAGAACGTCACTATTGATAGCAACAATTTCGAGGTAGTTAAGGAGTTTATCTACCTCGGAGTAAACATGAACTCCACAAATGACATCCTAGTGGAGATCCGGCGAAGAATTACCCTAGGAAACCGCTGCTACTTCGGTTTGGCAAAGCAATTGGGTTCAAAACTCCTAACTCGAAGGACAAAATGTATGCTTTACAGAACCCTTATCCTGCCAGTTCTGCTTTATGGCGCCGAGTGCTGGACGATAAGCAGGAAGGGAGAGCTGATACTGGGCTCCTTCGAAAGAAAAATTCTTCGGCGGATTTTTGGTCCTGTGTGCGAGGAGGGCGAATGGAGGAGAAGCTACAACCGCGAACTCTATGAGCTGTACCAAGACGTGGATGTAGTCCAAAAGGCCAAAATAAGTCGACTACATTGGCTCGGCCACATCGAGCTCCAGCTAAGAGGATCTTCGAATCCCAGCCGCCAGGTTCGAGACGACAAGGAAGACCGAACCTCCGTTTCAAAGACCAAGCCATCGCGGCTGCCAGAGCGCTTGGTCTGGATAACTGGAAGCAGCGTGCCCGGGATCGCAGAGGATGGAAGGCTGCAGTGTCTCAGGCAGAGACTCTCCACGGGTCGGGAGCCCGTTAAGTAAGTAAGTAGAAGACCGCGGCTTCTGTTAAAGGTGGTTATTTGCTTTGTAGGTGCAGTGACTTAGTATATTGAGAGTGTTGGACTACTAAGCGAGGGGTCTCAGTCCCGTTCGAGTCCCGAAAAAGCCCAAATTCCAACTTAAGGTTTTTTTTCACTGCGCCACCTCTAGCGAACAAACATCCGAGAGTATAATTCTGATGAAAGAGCTTCACAATTAACCATTTTGAATCGGCATCAAATTGTAGATCCCTTCCATTCGTCCCAAAAATAAAAAGCCCACATCCAACGAATGGTTATAAGAAGCCTAGGGTCCCTACGGATCTTTTACGTCAACTAATTATTCATTTATTTATTTAGAAGACGATTTGTGTCATCTAAGAACACATTGACCGGTTCGAACAAATATACTAAGCCCGCAATATATGTTTGCCTCCCACAAACCTCTAAAAGTCGCAATAAATACGGTTAACTGAGCATGTAAAAGTAGAGGCCCTCGGGCAGAGTCTTGTGGTAATCCATCTTTACTCCAAAATGATTCTATAGTTGGGTTAAAGACGTGCTCTCTGAAGGAGTGTCAAACATAAACGCTCAACCAAAACAAATCGATTCATCAAGGCAGCGTTGCTTTTTTTAAAAATGATCAAAATGGCCTCTATTTTTGTTTATGTAAAAATATTACTTAACAAATGTGTTTTTTTTTGTAGAAATACATTTGCCTTACATTTTGTTATAAATAAAAGTTTCTGCTGTTGTTTTTTTGACTACATTACTATTTTATGTGGGGGTTCCTTTTTAATGCCCTTTTTGACATTTAACAGCGGCAACGCTGCCCCAAAGTGCAACCGGAATCTACAAAAACTTGGAAAAAAAAATAAATATAAGACATACGCCACCGACTCAACTACCACCAAACATACACAAGCGCACTTTATGTCGCTAACAAAATCGAGACTTACATTTCCCTCAGCATCAGCATATCCTGGCGGAATGACAACAGCACAACGATGTAAAATTTACCGAATACACAGAAATTCGCTACATGTCGCGGAAGTAACACTCCATAGTTATATAGTTACAAAAAGAGAAGAGAAAACTCCTTGAAATCCCATCCAACTGACGTGCTCTGTACCATATAATATTATGAACTTTCATACACAATGTGCATCGCCGCACACACTTGTACGGCGCAGCATTAAAGACTGAAAACACTAAAAAGCGAAACTTGATGTTTAAATGTTAAGCACGTGCTTGAGGAAGCATGTGGTGCATAATGCATATTATAGCTGTAAGCATATCTCAGTCTATAGGTATACACCGATCCTAGGCGCAGCAGTTTTTCACATACTATGCGGGTTCGCGTTTAACTTCGTTAGGATGTGTAACATGTCATGGCATCCTTATATTTTGGGGCGAGAGTGTAAGAGCGCTAGCGAGAATGAGTGCACTCACGCCTCGTGTATGCAGCACATCTGGCGCAGGAGATATCCTTTCAACATTACCGCACAAGCAGCAGCATTAAAGATACGAAATTTTTGACGAAAAATTCTTTGCGCATACGAGTGGATATGGCAGAGGAAATGAGCTAATGGGAGAAGGATATCGCTTGGTACTTTTGTTACTTAAAGGGATTGGAGAGGTGATTTCACAAAAACTAAGTGGCCCATGTCTGTATGCAGGATGGTGGATTTTTAAGTCAGTTTTGGTTTATATTCAGAACGGGTTTTAAAGGCGGGTTTTAAAGGCTCGCGTATTGAATTGAGTAGGACAAAACTAGCTGGGCGAGCTCCCTGCTGGGGCTGAGCACATAAAACGGCTAGTCCATTGCGCTTGGTCTTGACATCGTTCTACTGAGTTCACTAATCGGGCTTTAACCAATATGGTTCAAGCCTTATTTTTAATTGGGAGGTGGTTCTTCGAAAATATATCAGGCTGCACCATTAAACTCGTTTCAAGGTTGATGCTTTGAACCTCAAGCGTTTGTCTGATTTTCAGCAGCTTATTTGCAGCTATGCAAGTGCGAGCAAGGTTGCAAAAGCTCTACTTAAGACAGGAAGCGGTTTTACCATTAGTTCTGTTCGGATGGGAGTCTTCGCACAAGACTTGTTAAGAACGCTGCTAAAAGGGGTTCAAGTCAAAAGGGTATCTATTTTATTTTATTTATTTTATTCAATAAATGCTTAAAAACAGGAGGATTTATATCTTATGAGTTTGTCTTAAGCTAATTTAAATTTTGTTTAATATCTACGTGCTCAGCAAGTTCAGCTGTGCTCAATAAGTTTGTTGTAGTAGCATTTTTGGAAAAAATATGGAATTCTTTGCGTTTCGAGCCCCAGAAGACTGAAAATTCCCTACCGATTGCAGTCTTCCACGACTCCATACCTTAGGTTTGTGTACCTACTCGCATTACACTCGAGTCGATGAAGGTTTACCAATCAAAAAGAAACACGTTTGTCCGAAGCTCCATCTTATCTTACATAGTCCCTAATCCAAAGTCAAGAACCTTTTCGGCGTGCCCTCCACTGGATGACTTCATATCTTTCAATTTCCACCCCAAGCATGTCTGAACCTTCTCAGAAAACAAAAGAAACATCCCTTCCGTACCCGGCCGGAAATCATAACAAAACAAACGTCCACCCAAAGATCAACAACAATGTAGCGTTACACAAAAGGACGACATAATTTACGACTACATCCCGAAGCCAAAAAAAAATTAAAGTAAAAGCAAAAAGTCCAAAATATCAAAAAGGAAAAAGCAAATAAATCACGCTGCCAAATAAACTGGCCGAAAATCGAGTTCAACTATGGCACGCAATGGAGTAGGCACTGCCGCGTAACTTGATCCAAGGAGCAACTTTGTACTTTCTTTCTTGTGTTTCTCAGGACAAATTTAATTTATTGACACCCAAATTTACCGTCATCGCACACACCCTTGAATTTTGTCGTCTGCCACACAGCCACCCGCAAGGGAAAGTGCAAACAAATCGATTGACAGAATTGACATCTGCCTTACACCATTTATCCGCTACTCCATTACACAGATTACATTTTATTTCGATTTCTACGAGTGTGTCGGTGTGTGCTTGGGTCAGGGTAGTCTTTCCTTCGGACCGTATTCATCCACAGGAATGGTGTCGATGTCGATTCGCTTCTGCAAACCAATTGTCTTTTGGTTTTGGCACCACCCCAACTCTAGTGTCCTCCAACTTTATGAGGGGAGTTGTTTCCTTTTTATCCCCCTCTCTTACTGTCTCATTTTTTTTCATTTTTATTCGTTTGTTTGTGTTTTGCGGCATGTTGCTTGCGAGACCGGGGGAGTGGGCCAACCGCCAATCGATTCTCAATTGAATCTCAACACTTGGCAGGAAGGTTGTCTCAAGGATTATTACCCCGATTCCATTGTTCGTTGCGTTTTGTCCCTGGTGCTGCTGTTATTTATGGCTTTACCATTCCCCGAGGAAAGAGCGGAGATCATAAAATGTACGGGGCTTGGAAATTGAAAACAGAAAAAGAAACTACTTGTGGCAGTTATTTCTGAACTATGACGTTTGCGATGATGGCCGGGGAAACACAAGGCATAACAAACCAATAACAGGGGGCGAAAAAAGAACACAAGTAGGTATACGCAACAGAATGTGGTTATAAATGTGCTAAAAGATTGCCAAGTTTATTGGGGGAGCATGGTGCAGACCTGGCTTTTGAGCTGCGCGGGCAAGGAGTTTACTTATCCCGTACGAAGGGGCTTTCGATTCTAATGCAGAAATAACCCATAGAGTCGGATTGCTTATTATGTTTCCTCTCCAGAGAATAATGGGTGAGTTTGCGAGCTTCCCATAAATGGGGGTTGCGTTATGAATGTAGCCAAATACAACATTGGATAATGTGAAAAACAAAAAAACATTTGGCGCAACAGGTCCGTAGGCAACCTTGGCAACAATTCGTTTTGTGTGAGTTTTTTATTTTTGGGACGAATGGAAGGGATCTACAATTTTATGCCGAGTCCAAACGGTTAACTGAGAAGCTCCTTCATGAGAATTTTAAACTCGGAAGTTTGTCAGCCGTTCGCGAGAAGTGGCGCAGTGAAAAAGACTTAAGTTTGAATTTGGGTTTTTTTCGGGACTCGAAATTGAGACCCTTTGCTTAGCAGTACAACGCGCTAACCACTTAGCTACTGTGCCGACATTTGGATACCCTTGGACTTGGAAAATCCCTAGTCTTGTCCGCCCAAACTCTGACAGGTAATTGCTTTGAAAAAATTGTTAAAAACATCAAACAAGACACATTTTGATCTGTTCACGGTGCTGCATTGTCTAAGTCAGTTTAACAATCGAGTACTCAATGGATCAGCAAGTATTTGTTGGTGGAGGAGATGGTCATTTGGTAGCTTCCTTGTTGTTGAGAAAATTCCCTGGCGTTGAGAGGGTTCCGCCGAAGTTCTAGCCAAAGTGATGAAAAATGCCATAAAACGAGCCCTATGGCAATCAATTGTGACGGCGCCTATTTGGCCGATATCATCTTCTCGACTTGACCAATAAAATTTTAAGGTTCAAGTAAACATAATCAAGAAACAGAATCGAAGTTTTTCGTTTAGAAAAACGAATGAGAGCCAAAAAACATCGGATGACTTCTTTTGGCTCACCTTGTAGTATAAAATAATTATTCACCCACTCATCTGACGATTATTTTCAACTCACATCTCCTTTCCCAAATGAACATGCACCTCCTACCACTTCAGTGGCATTGCCCAGTGACCTTGTTGGTCAGATCAGTCGCTCATATCTTTATTTAACTCAAAGTGACTCTGTGCAAAAAGTACCCCCTTTATCTCTCTCTCTTTAATCATGCCCAAGGACACGCAAAAGAAATCCACTTTCACCATCGAAAAAAAAAAAACAAAACAAGAATAAGTCAAAGTAACGAAGACCCCTTTCGAAAGCCTATTGTTTGGGATTTTCCTCCACCCACACAACTATAATATTCCCTGTCTATATATCCCCTCTTCAGCTGGCCAGGATCAAAAGCACTGAAAGATAATTGCCTGGAGCTGTTTTTTTTTTTCTCCCTGCTTTGCATTGGAAATCCCTTATTAAAGTTTTGTTCGGCGGCTTTTTATTAGCACAAGGATTTATTCTTCTATTCTATTCCATTGTGCCGCTGCTAGCGAAAGGGCCACGTCATCAGGCCAAGGGATAATCCGTTATTATTAAAGCTTGTACCGTTTGTACCGTTTTTATGCGGAATAGCCCCCAGTATGGCAAAGAGAGAAATGCAAACTTTTCGCCTTCTCTCTGGTCCCCGACTTTAATTGTAACAACTTGCATGCCATTGAAGGACGAAAAATTCAATTTACTCCTTCTGTAATGTGATCATCGAAATCAGTGTAGCTTTTAAAAAAAATGTGCCTTTTGGTTGAAAAGAATTTTTTTTTCTTTTGTTCGAATTGATTTTTGGTTACTCCGGCTCCGGCCTCGTTCAAAGAAAAATCATCTTTATCGGCGGGTATCCCTTTTTTCGGTGCGTGCGTGCTCGATTGAAAAAAAAGGAATTTTTCGAAATTGAAAAAGTTTAGCCATTTCCGAGAAGACTTAGGAATTCCTTCTGTGGTGAGAGTGATCGACTTGCGTCTACCACCCGACATGTTTTATAACATGTTGTGGTTCAAGGTGCGAATCTTCCTTGCGGGGACTTTTTGTTATTTTGTTACAAAGTTGGGAATTTTTATGGATTTTCTCATTTACATTGGTACAATAAAATCGTTTTATGTCGAAATGCTTTCAAGGATATTTTTTTTTTATGATTTTAGTAGCGAAATTGTGAATTTGTTTTGTGTTTAGGTAGCTTTGGGAGGTGGGGTTAATTCGAATTAAATAGCAGGAAAACGTTCTCTGTACAAGTTTGGGGTGATTGGGACTGGAAATTGTATTGCTTTTTAATGATTGAAGAAAGGATCTGATATTGGGGGGAATTTTGCTTGATTTATGTGCGCGAGTATAATGGTTAAGTGGCAAATGAATGGTGGGCCAGGCTTTTGACGCATTACAGCGACGAGTAATTGGCAGCGGAATGACAGATTGTTTGCTGGGAAGAGGCTGCGAGGGGTCGTTAAAAGTGGCGAAGCATTGACCTTCTGTTATGAGATAAGCAGTCAAATGTCAGGGTAACTAGTTCAAAATGCAGACTTGGGGATACGTTTGGTTCGTTATTTCATTGGGTATATAGTAAGCACTAGTGGAAAGAGTTAAGTTCCTGAACTTTTCCAGATGAAAGGGTTGGTTTCGCATTACAACCCGTGGTTCAATGGAGGGATTAGGCGAATTTGAAACTGGGTTACCCTGGCAATATTTATCAGTGGGAGCCTTGTTTTTATTTTTTATTTATTTATTTGAAAGCGTGGTAATTTATTGAAATTCCTGATACTGGAAATGGAGACGGCTTCAAAATCTGAAATTAAAATAAATAGCAGACATGCAACTCTGTAACTGCCCTACCTTCTTTTTAAGAAACAGAGGCAGCCTGTCGCCCCATTTTACAAACATATTCGTCTGTCAATATCGATAACAATACAGTTAAGTCACTCAGGAAACTGCATTAGGAACAAAGTCTCTTGTCATAACAATTAAGAGCTGCCATCCAATAATGCCTACTAAAATCCCCACCATCCCACAGTAAGCACTCTTCTGTGCATTCATCGTTAACATCTTTCAGTCTCCTACTACTCAAAGGGATACTCAATCAAACCCAATAGATGACAGAATGATGTGCCCTGGAAGGATCGGGTCACCGAAAGCAACTGCCATTAAACCTATAACCTATAAACTTTAACCCCCCCACCCAAATACATCGAAGGTGTTTACAGTTGTAGTAATCAACAGGATTTGATGATTGCAAGTAAATGTGTGCGAGTTAGGCTTCAAAATCCAATTTTAATCATGAATATTGTAACCACATGCTACGTTGCGTGGGTATGCCTGTCTAACAGACGTCATTGCCGAATCGGATTATATCTCTGATTAAACTACAAAAGGAAATTTAAGGTTGATTGAGCTGCCTGCCACTCTCGGTTGTACGTGTAAAGCCTTACGTCGCTCAGAATGGACAGAGGAACATAGGATTTGCATTGACAAGTTGGAACAACAGAATGGAATTTAATATTTCATGGACTGTGATTGATTGATTTCCAGTTGTGCGGACATGCGTGTCCTGTAGAAGGAGTGCAGACAGTAGATATACGATTCAATGGATAAAGTGTATGTTACTCCAAAAGTGCTATGTTCAGATTGTGGTTTTACGATGACGGACTCATCAATGATGGAGTGGAAATGTTATTTAAATAGAATTTTGAGAACTTTTAGTGTTCTCATGGAGCTGTTTTTTTTTTTGTTTATTTCAGAGGAGGGATTAGCAAGGGTATAGACAGGCAACAGAGCACTAACTTTGCTTACGGAAATGTTTCCCATCATTTGCAACTATCCGCGAACATTTGCAAACATTTCCAATCGTTATAAAATTATTTGCAATCAAATGCCGTCTTTTCAGCACATTTTCAGTCAACTGCAATCATTTTTCAATCTTCTTCGATGACTTGTATAGTTCTGCAACCATTTGCAATATTTCCGAATCATTTTCAGTGATCTAAATAGTTGTCCAATCATTTGTAACTATCCTCAATCATTTGCACACATTTCCAATAATTACAAAACTATTTGCAACTATTTGGGTTCTTTTCAGAGTATTTTCAGTGATCTGCAATCATTTGCAATATTTCCCAATCTTTTTCGAATCCTTTTCAATGGTTTACATAGTTTCCCAATCATTTGCAACTATCCCTAATCATTTGTACATATTCCAATCCTAATAAAATTGTTTACAAATATTCGTGTTCTTTACAATAAATTTTCAGTCTGCTGCAATCATTTGCAATATTTCCCAATCATTTAAAACTGTCCCCAATCATTTTCACACATTTCCAATAATTAAAGAATTATTTCCAAACATTTGGGTTCTTTTCAGAGCGTTCTGAGTCAACTGCAATCATTTTTAATTTTTCCCAATTGTTTTCCAATCATTTGCAATTGTCCCCAATCATTTCCATTCAATATAAAATGACCTCCAAACATTTGGGTTCTTTTCAGCACATTTTCAGTCAACTGCAATAATCTTTCAATCTTTTTCAATCTTCTTCGATGGCTTATATAGTTCTTCAACCATTTGCAATATTTCGGAATCATTTGCAACTATCCCCAATCATTTGCACACATTTCCAATCATTATAAGATTATTTTCAAAATTTTTCGTTCATAACGAAACATTTTCAGTCAACTGCAACCATTTGCACTTTTTCAAAATCATTTTCCAATCATCTTTCTCGATTAACATAGTTTTCCAATCATTTGCAGTCATCTGCAGTCATTTACAACTTTTTTGCAGGCATTTACCGTCTTTTGGGTCTATTAACATTAATGTTCAAATAATTTACTAACGAAAGGCAAATCCTTTTTTTTTCTCACTATGTCCTTTACAAATTCTGCAAATAGATGGGAATCAACAAATCAAATAATTGGAAATTCCCCAAATACCCACTGATCGATTTTTCGCAGCGCAACCCTCAATATCTCCGTTCTTATCATTCCTATTCATGCGACATTTTAATTACTACCTAATAACCAGCTCTATGATTAACTATCAATTCCATTTCATATTGTGTGCATCCTTTCACAGATGCATATCAATTTCCGTCCATGTATGCCAATTTGGCTGACATAATTCTACGTAGACAACGCCTCTCCATGCAGGATATTTCAGTTGAATGCACTGTATCCATGTCAATGGGGACTTTTTCGACATTCGATTTCCATTACACGTCGATAGACGGTCGACCAAAAAATTCCTGGCTGCGGATGCCATCTAAATAACCTCGCTGCATCGATGTCGAAAACTTGAAAAGGAAAACCCCCGTTTGGGTGGTTCCAATTCCTATAGGTAAGTGGGCCGACGTTGACTGCAAATTCATTTCAATTAAGCTATGACTTTGACAGCTTAACCAGCGACATCAGTAGCTAATTTGTATGTTGCACTGTCACTTCTATCATTCAGTTGAAGGTGGCAACTTCCGATGATGGACACTCATCACTCAACTTTGGGTAAAAAAATAAAAATATGAGTTTAAGTGCAAATTAAACAGTTGATCATATTTATGGACAACATTTTAATTAAGAGCGAAAAGAAGTGCTGCGAACTCGCCCATTTGTATATCCACTATCAGGATCCACTGGACCATAGTATTACCATCCGTTCTGAGTACAAGTCAAAGAGTTGAATTGTGAACACGAAAATATGAATAAAACTTCCGAATTTGTTTGACAGTTTATGGATGCAAGAGTGGGCACTTTGGGTGGTGCTTGTTTTATTTGTGCAACTGTCAATAAATGGTGTGCACGATATTAAAATAAAATAAATACTTTGTTCATTAACTTGTTGTGTGGGTCAATATTTTATGTGCAATCCGAATGGCTGGGTATTGCTCGAAATGGAGTGCCATATATGTGGGTAATAAGGCCTGCATTTGTTCTTCAATTAAAACAGTTTAAATGGGTTTTCCTGGTCGGTTTGATTAAACTCTTATTTTTTTTATATTTTTGACATATGGTAGAATTATACACTTTAAGCAGAGGTCGAGTTGGTACATGTGACATACTCAGAAGCGAGAAAAAAATTAAAAGAAATACCTTGACTCCAAATTAATTTATCTGTCTCACAGCAGTTTCTGGAAGAATCTTAAAGTTCCTCGGGAATTCATTACAGGCGAAATATGTTTGCGGAAAACAAAGTAAAGAGAAACAGTCGCCTATACCCTCGCGGGAGAACAAAATGCGAACGACCAGGGGAAGTACTGGTACATGCGAACGGGATACGGGTTTTCTAGATTCAAAATGTTGAAACAGATTTTGCATTTACAGAAAGTGCTCCATGGTCTTTCAAATCAAGTAGAACATTTTGAAAAAATTTAATTACACAGTCTCCTGTATGAAGTAATCACCCAATGAGAACCCTAAAACTCTCAAGTAGACTGTACTTGCTAAAGATGCTAATTTACTTTGCTTTGCTATTGGAAAAACACTCCCAGCTCTAGGCCTATCGTGAGCTTCAAAAAAACAATTATACCATATAGGCAAGTCAAAGAAGGAAGCTCGTGCCCCAATCACCTCTAAATCTCTTCATTATATAGCACTCCGTGCGAATTTCATTTAATTACCTTTCAGATCCCTCTTCATCTTTGGGTATAATAGCATTAAATGTAGTCCCTCATATGCCGCCACCACCTCTCCCGAACAGACGCAGACGTTTCAATTTCATTTCGTCGTCGTTGGGCAACCAAGTGAATTAAATTTTGAACACCCCCCACCGTCATTGGATAAGTACTTACATCAATTAGTATCGCCCATTCAATGCAACCTCTGAATGGCTCATCCACCACCCCCATAAAGCCAATTGCACAATGCAAGACTGAATGTAGACGGCGATGAAAAGAGAGAACAACTCAGCACAGCGAGAACACCATTCAAATGTAATAAAAGTCGTTTTCGCAAACTTGACGGGGGGAGAATTAAATAAGAAAGCCCCGACAAATAGTCCTTGAGTAATAAAAAGTCATCCCCATTAAAGGTTTCCGAGGCAAATTACCCCCAGACTCGGCGCATCGTCTGTCTGCTAGGTTAGACTGTTAGGGCAATCCCCTTAGTCGTTTGCATGCGGGTTAGCTTGTGTCCATTTCACAAAATACTGAATCGAACAAAGAAGGACATGCCATTCCACTTGTTATTCAATTTTCCACTGTGTCTACTTTTACTGTCTCTTTTCCTTCCCACCTACCTACCAACCTGCTTTCATTAAATTTTGAAGAAGTTTGGAGTTCCTCCTGTTTTTGCTATGCCCTTTGGTGTGTTTTTTTCTTCCTTTCAGGGACCCCTTTCTTTTCCTTAGTAGCAGTAATAGTTTTCAAGTGTAATTTACATTTTTAATGCATTTTTTTGTTCTGCGTTTTCCTTTCCTTTCTTTCCCTTTTTTTGTGTAAGACTTCTATGGCAAAAAAATCAGAAAATGTGTATAGACAGCTCCTTCCAATTTCCGATCCGCGATTATAATTTCTAGGAAAGGTAGCAGCCGAATTGGGTATCCTTCCCTTTGCTTTGATATTGAAAAGAGTATTCTTTTTAACAATTTAATAACGAAAGCAGAATTGTAACTCAAAGCTAAGGAGCTAAATAACAATTAAAACAAAAGTGCATGCATTTTTTTTATTTACTTTTCAGCTACTTTAGGAGGGTCCTTCTTCGGAAGCGCTTTGAGTTATTTCTTACCTCAAGTGAGGCATCGAACATTCTTTTTAGATGGTAGTTGCGTGGAAATATAATTGAGGATCACAAGAAGCGATATGCGAGTTTATTTTGAAAGAACTGGGGTACCACAAGAGTGGCTTTTCGGGCCGTATCTTTTTCCTTTTGATACGGAATCGCAGTCTGTTATACGGCTCTGTTATACTTTTATTATTTTATTATACAGGCGATGGTATTTTTAAAGTTTTAGAATTTATAATTTATAATTTATAATTTGGAAGTTTTACCCCAAGTTCTACCTCACCGGAGCCAACTCGCCTATAGGGTTCTCATTGCACACTTCTTGACGGGCTTGATGATTGCGTTGAAGTTAATACGTCTATCAAGAACGACGTCAAAGTAATCTAGCCTCACTGGGGCAAAAATAAAGATGTGATCTCAGATGGTGATACACTCAAAGATTACAAGTCTCTCAATCAGCGCAACAAAATACAGTAGGATCTGGGAAACGTGAACAGTTCTATAAGATGAACACTGAACAGTTCGGAAAGGTTATTTTTTCCCGCCACTGAAGTGTTCCAACAGTCTACCATAGAGAAGTTCTTTTTACGAAAATGTATAAAATACAAAATCTGTTTTTGAAGCCTTTGTAACTAACTTTTCTTTTTTCGTTATGTTGCTCTTTTCTATACCCTCCACAGGAAGGTATATCAGTTTTGTCATTAGCATTATATTTGTAATGCCAAGGAGGAGAAAAGACCTCATAATATACATATATTCCGAATCAGGGTCACATTCTGAATCGATTTTGACATCTCCGTCTGTCATTCTGTCTGTTTGTCTGTCTGTCTGTTTGTCTGTCTGTCTGTTTGTCTGTCTGCCTGTCTGTTGAAAGCACTAAAGCACAAATAGGCGAATGAAATTTGGTGAAAGAACCTCTTTTTATCGTCGTTAGGTTGGAATTAAAAAAGGGCTATGTCGGTCAAGTAGTTATGGTACCTCCCATACAAAACCAATTTTGCATGACTTGTATGCAGTGGAGGGTATTAAAGCTTCGGTCAGGCCGATGATAACGCTTTTACTTGTTTTTAAATCAAATGAATTGTTATTTCCATATATGTAGAATATACTTTCTTTTATAATAAAATGTTGATGCTTTGAAAGATGGAGAATTCAAACAGATGGACGGGACCTGTCTTATATCTGTTCGTCTTTTTAAGATTCTACTGCAGTTTCATTTAACTGACTAGAAGACTACAAAAAAAGGATAATGTACCTACTCTTTATTGAGGACCTTAATCGACAGACATGAACATTCCTTTCGAGGAAAAACGAACTACTTCAAAAGATGGAAATTTGTCTAGCGCCTGAAAAACAAAATGCCAAGTGTCGTAAATTCGCGTATACAATAACGCCAAACGCACTCTTGCTGTTCTGATGCTTAAAATCGTCTTTAGTACGGACTTTCGTATACCTTTTTTTCACATCTGTTTTTCCTAATGGTTGTCTGGAACTCAAAAGCTTTTAAAGTCATTGACAACCACCTGTCATTTTTTGCGGCTTTACACCAGCTCACTCCATTGGTCGCTAATTTGTCTTATCCTTTGTAAGACTATTTAGCGTTCGAAATTTCGTCCACCATTTCCAAATAGTGAGTTGAAAGATAATTTAAATTCTGCACTGTCACCAGAATATGAGTGCTGCTTTTCAACGTCAATCAATGCGGTCAACTGCCCTTTACTACCCCAATCCCCAACATCTGCTACTGAGTTGTGGAAAAGCACAGAAATTTACATTCAACTCATAATTAAAGCGAAATTTAACCAATTTCCAATTAAGTAGCAGAAAGCGTTTAAATCACACCCCAACTACAAATAAAACGCACCACCAAACAGATAGCGAAAATTAACTTTTCCAAAAGTGTGTCAAAAAAAGGAAAACGTGTTTTTTTTCCAGATAAAAATAAATATACATGAAAAACAACACAAAGGAGCTGGGGCTAAAGAACCCACAGACCAGGCTCAAAGGATGTAGTACGAGCGGGAGGTTTTTATTTTTTTTTGCACTTTCTGCTCGCCTGCTTTGTATAGTATATCCGCTTTTCATGCTCTATTTTCATTCAACTCATTTGTGTGCTGTCTTGTGTATTTAATGTTGGTATGAGTTTAGCGGGCTAAAAGGCGGACAAAAAAAAAATGTTTCTGTAGGAGAAAAATGATGGGAAAATTTTAATGTTTGTATCTTCTTCCGCAATCTGGCCTCCCACCATCAGCCCCCCGCGCACATAGAGAGCTGAGTACAACATGACATAATTTGGTTAACAGGAGGAACCATTTTCGTTTGTGGGTAGAGATATAGAGAGATGGTTAGTCAGTGTGAGAACTCAATTAGCTTTTCATGTTTCGAGGCAACTTTGACTGCAGAAAGGGATGTGTAGTTCACTGGGGATGTATACACCCAGTATGATGTGTATATAGCTGAGGATATGCGGAAGCCGCAAAGATACAAGAAAGGCACAGGATAGTTAAATATTTTGAAAGCTTTGCCTAGGTATCTCTATATGTGATGGTTCACGTTCTACGTTATGCGCTTTGTTGCGTGTGTGCGGAATTACATATACACATCGCCCCATTATCGCTGAAAAGGTTTACGGTTATATTCTTCTTAGCTCCGCATTGTTCTCTTTGATATTGTATAATATGCTAATGGCGCACAGATGGATGGGAAATTCGTTGAGAGCAGATTTCTGCAGTGGGGTTTTGTCGGTGTCGTTAACGGCATGTGAAAGTTAATGAACTCGGAATTGAAAACCACTGAGATGTGTTTACTTTTGCCACAAACTCTGTCACGCGCAGCAAATATCGCGAAATTTGCTCAAGTCGAAGGCGGCACTTATTTTGAAACGCAATTTGTTTCATTTCAATTTTCTGTTATGACATGCGATGGATTTTTAATTGACATTTGTTCTGGGAAATTATTCAGCCAGGTAAGCTTTTCCCAATCTCAAGCTTCTCTCCCATACTAACTTTCATGCGATCAGCATTAAAAATTTCAATAAGAAAGAATTTTTGTCCGTCAACTCAGTGGCAAATGTAACCTAGCTTCTCTCCCATGATATCTGTCATGCTATCAATACTGAAAATTTCAATAAAAACTATTTTTGTCTGATTAATCAGTGGAGATGTAACCTTGCTTCTTTTCTATGATATCTATCATGCGATCAGTACTGAAAATTTCAATAAAAACAATTTTTCTCAAACCAGTCAGTGGAAAATTAACTTAGCTTCTCTCCTATGATATCTCTCATGCGATCATTACTTAAAATTTAAATTAAAACTATTTTTGTCCGATTAATCAGTGACAAATGCATCTTAGGTTCTCTCCTATGATATCTCTCATGCGATCAGTATTAAAAATTTCAATAGAGAAACAGTTTTGTTCGTCCAATCAGTGGCAAATGAACTTAGCTTCTTTACCATGATATCTATTATGCGATCAGTACTGAAAATTTCAATAAAAACAATTGCTATCCGATTAGTCAGTGGAAATGTAACTTAGCTTCTCTCCTATGATATCTCTCATGCGATCAGTATTAAAAATTTCAATAGAAAAACAATTTTGTTAGGCCAATCAATGACAAATGATACCTCACAAGAAATAAGCCCATTTGACTCGACTTCTACTCTCTGTGAGGGCAGTAAAACCACCGTTCCCAAGTCCACCGCCTAAACACCGGAAAGACCCACAATATGTCGAAACACAACACTTTGTTCCACCTCGATATTCATTCGCAAATTAAAGTGTTCAGCAAACACTATCGAACACGTAACTAACGCTCGTTGTTCATTATCCAAACCGCAGAACTAACAGCTCACACGCACACGCCCCATTAAAACGCGGCATTTCTAATGTCGACATTAACATATTCCTAAAATATTCTAACGATAATGGCAGGGAAAATGAAACGCTTAAGGGTTTTCTTTTTCGACGACTTATCCCATCCGCGGATCTAAGCGATGATGATGGTAGTCTTTCATGTTTTCCTTATTTATAATTCCTTTTGTGTATTTTCGCTTTTAGTGTTGTTTACACGCAACGCTCACAAATTATTATGTTCTCGAGAGTGTGCAACACGATATGTCAGCCACCTCAGGGTGTCAGCGCAAAATACTCGCATTGGTTTTTTTTTTTTGACACTCTTGAGCACCGCACGCTTCGAAGGAATGTCAAAAAAAAAATTTGAAATTGAGATCGTTGTACCGATGCAAATTAGATGAAATGTCCTGCAAAAAGGACTGAAGAGCAGCATCACAGTTAAAGTGTAAATCGAATAAGGTCATCGAGGAGCTCAACCATCTTGTTTGACCTCTTTATCGAGTCGTGTCACACCCTTGGCAAAATTTTCCTGCCAATCGAATGGAAAATTTCAGACCAACCGGACCAGAAAAGGTGCCGCTTCCACTGCGATACACATTTTTATCGCATTCCATCAAATTTACTGTCACATCTAGTTTCTTTATAGAATTTTCCAATTTCTATCACCCAGCCAACACAGTATGTGGTTGAAATCTTAAACAGTGTAATGTACAAATTTTATCCTCGTTTTGTCTTCTGCTCGCTTTTAGTGTCTCCCTGGCGGGGCTTTGTGCATTTGTCGTCGAGTTCCACTCTTGGCAAATCAGTTTTAGAAATTTTATTTATACGCAACGCCCGTATGGGGAAAGCTTCCCGCAGTCGTTTCTTTTAATTTTCTAAACACGTCCTTATCCTCACATAAATTGTCACAAACCAGCATATATATGGTGTGGCATAAATATCCATACTGGTGTGTGAGTTAGGGCGAAAACATACACCAGCAACACATCATCCCCCCCAAACTAAGTTGATAAAAATGCGTGCGAGTTATGATATCGTTCTGCAAAGGACCAAAAACGGTTTTCCAAAAACGAAAAAAAAAATGAAATAAAAACAGAAGAAGAGAAAATAACGTAACTTTGTTTTTTTTTGTCTAGAATGATAAAAGACACACACAAAGAGACAAATTGTAAATTTATTACATTTTGAGACCAAAAGGGACATTATGAAGTGTTGCGGAGATGAAAGGACGATTACATTCACTCTGCGCGCCAAGAAATTGCTCTTTAGTTTGATGATTGTCACGTGGTAAAGCGGAACCCATGGCCATCAAAATAATTGCCCTCGTTATCCCTGGTTAGTCATGTTTATGTCTGTCAGAGACGAGACCGAAAAATGGACACAATACAGCTGAAGCGGTGAATTCCGGACGTCGACAAACCAATTTTAAGTAATTGCAGATATTTTTTAATAGCATTGTCATATTAGATAGACGTATCATTGCGGGAGGACATAAACGGTCGCTATTAGGATTGTGTTGTGGGGAAGACGGTGTTACAAATTGTTTTTAGTCTTAATGCGATTCCGAGGAGGGATGGTCTGAGGGAGCCGCGTATTTGTCGGTATAAAATGAAATGAAAAATAATTTGATCTGTCATCTTAGATGGAAATAGGTGGGAAATATCAAAAAAGGTCCTTTATTGTGCTGGGCGCTATGCAACTGTCATTTGGGAATATTTTTTCTTCAAATATTTAATAGGAAAACTTGTTAGGTTATAAGATAAGAACGTAACGAAAAGTGAAACGCTGTTCAAGGGCCCAGTTTAAATGCAGCAAGCCCCAAGGGTGGCAAGAAGAGTGACTCTTCATTAAATAAATGATATTCCCAGCAAAATTAATGCGAATCGGCTCGAAGAACAAGGATCAACAGAGCGTTGAAGGCTCCGCTTCAAAAAAACGCTCCAACTCTTAAGAATATAAAGGACATACTTAGGTGGTGGAAACAAAATGTGGTACAACTTCAATAGGTTCCAAGACACCGCCCTACAAACTTGTAGACATTTTTGGATTTTTATTTCATTCGTGCCCGTGTTTGAGGGTAGTTGAGGGTGAATGTCGATCGACCATCGTATCTACATGTTTGGGATGTGGGTCCACGCTCTTAATGTCCCTTTTCACGCATCTGTCTTCAGTCCAAACAGTCGATTTCAATTTTAAAATAGGTTACAAGGACGAAACTCTATTCAGTCTCCCACTTAAGTGGTCGATTTTATAAAATCTAATTCCAAACCAGAGGTCGTTACTTAATTAATATCCTGTCCGGAAATAGATGTGTTGGTATTTCCAAAACTCGTAGACCATTATTATTCACCCGGCCAGAAATAAAAACCCTTTAACAACCAGTTCTGGAAATGGAATAGGTAACAGAACGCCCTAAAATCGTGCATTCTCTTCAACACCAGCGGCTTCCAACGAATGTTTCTATAATTCAATAGAAATTCTTACAACTGTTAACTAATTTTGAAAACAAATTACCTACCATGTATGGTGTGAATGGGAGAGGGTTTTGCTTGTGATTAACCAACCCTTCCAAAGGGTTAGGGCTTTACGATGAAAACTTGAAAGTTGGAGAGTAAGTAGAGCAACGGGTGTGCTGGGTGCGTGTTTTCGTTTTATTAATAACTTTTCATTCAAAAACATCATTCAAACACATTCAGGGTGAGACTTGTGATGTGTTTATGTCTAGCAAAGTGAAAGCTAATAAAGGAGTGACTGACGACTGGATGGGGAAGCATGTATTGTGCTTTTGGATTAAGTGTTGTACAAGGGAAATAACTACTAGTTGTTGACTGTATTCATTAATTCTGGGAGATCTAGACAAAGACTCAACCTAAACACGAACAGCCTTAGCTAAGATTAAGTTTGTGGTTCCAAAAAGTTGGTGCGACTCTCCATACCGCCTGAAGTTGCTTCCACGAAAAGTAATCGGCCGCTGTGAAAGTTTGAAGGCATCTATCCAAAGGTGACACAGGTTTCCAAACTGAACCCCAAATAATATTTTTTATCCCTAAAGATGCATCAAAGGATAAGTCTAAGACAGCAACTTCACGGCGGCCTGTCGCGGTTGTGATGAAGCTTACACCAAAAACAAAGAGACACCCTGCAGCTATAACATACTCACTCCATCTATCCTCGATTCGAGTAAACACTGTCGCAGCATGAGTAAGGAACCAAACCGCGTTAACTCTCAACCAGCAATGGGTGACGGTTTCATTTCATATTTTTGTAGCTCGTTCATGCGGGTGCAGTGCTTTTAGCGCCAATATTCAAGACAGTGTCGGAGAGAGTACTCAGCCCTGTGGGATCTCGGTCTGCTTTGACATCCGTGATGTTCAGGCAGATTTGTGCTTCGACAGTGAAGAAGGCCCAATTTCTTGATTTAAAGTCGCCGGTAGAAGAACGAGCGTTAAGCTACTACTACACATGCCACTTTCAGTGTCAAATTTTGACATGCCGACGTCATTTTGACGTAAACATTTCTCCTAAATTTGTCACTACGCGTGATCGCCAGTCAAACATCTGGTCCGTCGCAGCGCACTCTCACGAAAGACACACGAGTGACCACCGAATGGCTGAATTTTTGTGACGTCAGCAAAATTTGTCACATGTAATCGTAGCTTTAGAAACCATTCACTTGAGCGATGGCCCTAAACAGATGAGACATGAAAAATGACGATGATAACAATCTCCACATTTATCCCAACGCTCAGGAAGATTTGTCTTGCCATTTAGAAAATTAAGGACCAAATCTTACCATTCCATGCGCACCAGTTTGAAATAAGTTACACACTCAAAGCGCCCCCACCCGCCGTTGGTAGGTAATGGTAATTTTTACATAGGAAAACATCCGCAAGGATTGCCGCCCCCAATTTAAACCCAACAACAAACAGCAATTCATGGCTTCTTCAAATCAACAAAGGCAGCCGCATAAAATCCGCCTCATTTCACATTAAAAGCCAGAGTCAAGGAATTTCCCAATTTAAATTCAGTTGCCAAATTCGCTGCCTTGTTATCAAATTAATCAGAATGGAATCCTTCATTAGGCATGAACATTGCACGCGAGCAATATTTCCCAAAGGCAAACACACAATCCAGCGAGAGGTAAACTCAAATCTGGAAATTGACAATAATGCTGCGCCGCCAAACACAAACACATATGTACAAAGTACAAGTTCGCCCCCAAACCAATTCGCAACGCTTTCGGCTGTATTTTCTCACCCCATGGTTAATGCGTAGCAATTTTTCTTCTGCGTGAATAAAAAAACATTCGTCGACCTTAACACACGCGCAATTTATTTCCGCCAAAGTGAAAAATTGTAAATACACCAGAATTTACTGGTGCAAACTGGCTGTCGTATCACTGTCGCTGGTAAAACTCACCTTTTTGGGAATAATTGAAAAGGAAAATGCCTCTCGGAGCGCCCAACAGCCGTCGCCGCTTGGATGTATTTAACTGCGCCGCCCGGGTAAGAAATTAAATGTTTCTTCGAGGGGATTTGTGCAAAAAGAGCACGGTTAACCGCACCCCAAAGAAACCCTTGGTAGAGTTAAGTGCGAGTAGATGGAAACGTTAAAGTGTAGCAGAGTTCCTTGGGGATATGTGCGTGAGTGCGCGGGAGTTGTTAAGATTCTCACAGACGCGGCTTGGGTTTTATCGACTTTATTGTTGTCGCAGCTCTTGCATGGGTGCACAAAAATGTTTATAGCACATAAGTGGAAGTGTGCTGCTTTTGTAATAGTTCTAAGCCGTTTTCTTGTGCCTGTGTAAAAGGGCAATGTTAAAGGAGGCATTGCTCCTTAAAATGCCGTCTTAAGAGGAGTCAACGAAAGCGTATTTTTACTTCAGGATTCCAGTTGAATGGGAGTCCTTGTGGCAGTTGAATGGTGATTGTGACTTACTTGAATGGTCTACCAGTGCGGGGGCTTCGCTTTGTACTTCTGAAATAAATATAAATCCTACAGGCTATAAAGGGATTTTGTAATACGCATGGCGAAATGTTGCTGGTTGGCAATTTGTTCGGTTTGAAGTTTGACTTGGAGGTAGATGTAGCAACTTAAGAATTTTTCTGTGAGAAGACAGAATTGTGCGACGCAGAATTTTTAGAGCCGAATTTCGACTTGCGCTCCCTGTGACATCAAGCAGTGAGGGCAGCCAAATTATGCAAACAAGGACTACTAACGGAAGTAGACCTACAATTTAAACACCTTCAAATTAAGACGCTTCATTAGGACAGTTGTATAGGTACTCTCGGATGCTTGCCAGACTTTTGCGAAAGGTATGGCGAGACCAAAACAACTTCAAATTGATTTTTTTCGGGGGTTCAACCCGAGACCACGCCCGCATGCCCTCAGTGGTTTCCACAGTTCCCACTGAGTCACTGCTACTGGTCTATCTGAGCTTGATTTACAAAACTGTTCAAAGGAAGCATCATTTTTATGTAGAACTGAGAAGCTTTCTCGTAACAGTTCTAGATTTTTGCAAGGCGTGGGGGCTTAGTTGCGAAGAATTAGGCTGAAGTCTTAGACGCAGTAGGTTTTCACTGAACCACTTGAGAAAGCGAGTCCATTTTACGAACTGAACTTGTTTTTAGTGCACCAAGCACCCACTGTGTGTCGTTATCTCTTTTTGGAGGGGAACGCAGTATGCGATGGAAATGTAATCAACACCACACCGGCTATGATTTTCCGAGG
The DNA here is from genome assembly GCA_948293265.1 of Cheilosia impressa. Lineage (NCBI taxonomy): Eukaryota > Metazoa > Arthropoda > Insecta > Diptera > Syrphidae > Cheilosia > Cheilosia impressa. The sequence continues at coordinate 47,878,353 of OX411883.1, read as the reverse complement.
AAATGCGCAGATGGCTGAAGAGCCACGTGGACCACAAATAACCCGTAATAGACCACCAACTCCCAAAAAAATATACCACAAATGCCATCAATTTTTCAAAATAAAATTCTCCCTTAAATTTCCTATCTGCGAACTGTGAATTTATGTGAGGCAGTGTTATTATATCGTAAGATTTATCCCTATTTGTGGAAATTTCGACGTCAGAAAAGCCTTTTATTGGGAAAAAGGGAAAGAGCTGCAAAATCGTGGGAAATTTTATCGAAACATCTAAATTTCACCCCGATTAACAACACACTGAACTCGCATTGTAAGGCAGCAAAGCAAACAATTCTAAATCATTCATCATTTTTAACCTTCATACTTAATATTTTGTACGTCACAATATGCAATTTTGTATGTTAAATTTTGACATTGTGAGTTTCGAAAAGTTTAACCTGGACACTAAAACTGAATCGCGGAAGGTCTTGAGAAGAAGCACTTGATTAAGTGTGAGTACGAATTTAATGGGCAGAAATCGGACGTCAACTGTCGCTTCGTCTGTAGCGGGAAAAAGGCTTTTTAACACCCTCTACCATAATTTCGCCATTTGAATCAGTTTCACTCTGCTGAATAGAAAGTTCAAAGGTCCGACCGAGACAGCGCCACCAATTTTCTTCCGAGCTAAAAAATTTCTTTAAATTCGGAAAAATGTACCACAAACTCCATCTTATTATTTAATCTAATCTCTCATTTCTTAGTCCATTCTGAAATATTGTTTATTGCTATTTGAAGCTTTTTTGTTGCTATTTCGACAGTTGGTCCCACAGCAAGGACGCTGTGTCAAACTCCATCTTATGTTTTTTTCAACTGCTCCGTCTGACAAAAATACGAGATTATTATCTGCAGTCAAGGGCTTCTCTATTGGACCCGGCATAAAATTATAGATACCTTCCATTCGTCCCAAAAATGAAAAACCTCACAAAAACGAATGGTTGGGTGAAGATGGCTCCCCAAGGACCAGTTGCGCCAACTACTCACCTACTTAGTTAATTAAAGCTAACTTCGTTAAAGTTGACATTCGCCTTTGGCGCTTTAATGCGGGGCATAATCAACACCCCATATCCTCTTCCAAATAGATATCACCTGTGCTGTATAAAATTACACACGATAAAATCCTTGGAACACAGACCCAAACACTATTTCCGTGAAAATTAACCAAAACAACAACAAATCTGTGTGCTGCTGAAAATTTCCATAAATTCAATTTTGCCCCAGCAAATTACACTCATAGGAACTGAGTGCTCGCATGAAAAATTTAAGCATAAAATGCGAAAAGTCTTTCATCATCGTTGCTTGCGCCTCCGGTTTACAAATTAATAGACAAACTCGAAGTAAACTTAATTTAACTTTTCATACCCCGCAGCTTGTTAGAGGTGTTTACCTTATCGGTTCAAAGCTTTTGGCGGATGTTCAATGTTCATGTGCGTATATCTGTCCCTCTGCACAGAAATTTCTTATCTCAGTGTGGAATATATTCCACCATCTCTCCCTTTGAGATTCGTGTTTGACATGTAAGCGTAAACTATGTGCGAGGTATTTACAAAAGCAAGCACACACCTGCTTGGCGCGACAAAGACGGGCGGCTTAAATGACTCCCTTCGGTGTCCTTGATGAAATGCTTAAGTGGTATTAAGGTGCTGCCGCTGAGATGTGTACGACAATTTATTGTCTTAAAGTTTGAATTTTATATTCTAATAAGGAATTGAAATTGGAAAAGAACTTAATTACATGTTGCGAGCGGGTTTGAACAGATTTAAGATCTTGCTTGAATGTGGGGGCTTATAAAAGTACCTCCTGCGGAATTTGGTGCTTAATAGAGTTGAGTACGAGTAAGAATGGAGCAAATGTCAATGAATACAAAGCAAGGGGGAATAGGGCTTAATATTGGGAGATATACTTTTAAAAGGGTTGTACAAGGTGGCGCAAAAGTCACCACTCTACCGGCAGATGCTGTAATTTGTGAAAATGGCCCCAAATGTCAGTTTTCAAGGGTTCTCCAATAAGAGGTGTTATTTTGCTATTCAAAGAAAAATGACATTTTTTGAGATAAATGATCGGATGTTTATTTCATAATAAAGTGGAAGGTATGCCGTTAATAATGAAAAAAAACATCAGCCAAAAGGCCACCACGAGCACGCATACAGGACCATATCCTTTTCAAAAAATTTTCCATAACCAAATCGCAAAGTGGCTGCCCTATGTCCTCGATAGCCTCACGTTGAGGATGGAGAGGCTTCTCAACAAAAACTCTTGGGTTTTCCGAGCCCCAGATGCGACAATTTTGCTTGTTGACGTAGCCACCGAGGTGGAAATGGCCCTCATCAGTCAAGATGATTTTTCGATGTAATTCCGGATGATATTCATGCATTTCAAGGGCCCAATGAGCAAAGACCTTACGTTTTTTCACCATTTTTGTAGTGAGTTTTAATAATTTCAATGCGTTGTTGAAGCTTGTATCGTTCCAATTTTAGTAATGGCGTAGTTTCTACTTATCAAAAAGAATAAAAGCTTCAAAAGTGACAACTACCGAAATAGCGGGTCATTCACAATAACATCTCTTATTGCAAAACCCTTTATTTTGACATTTTCGAAGTCAACAGATGCAAGGTACACGCCAACAAGAATGAATCGGTACACTCCTAAAGAACGCGCAATACTTGTTACGATTTTTCTGCGGAATAATTCGTGGGTGCTGTTGGGATAGCGTGAATTTCGACGCAGATTTCTTGGTCGTCCGACACCAACTCAGCAAACACAACGACGTTTGGCCGCTCGCCTAGAAGAGTATAGAACAACATGAGGTGCTGTCAGGTCTGGACAGCTCCGGAGCAGCCGTTCTGCTAAGAATGTAGTAGCAGTATGACTAAATATGCCGCAGAGGACCGCGGAGTATCGACCAGACGCTACAGAGCCATGAACAAAGCATGTCTCCTTCCTCATTTGGATAATTTGGGACTACCAAACACCTACAGAGCCATCCCCAACGACTTTCTCCTTCGTCAATTTTATGAATTGCGATGCGACTGGTGAACAGAACCAATCGCTACAGAGCCATGACCAAAGACTACCTCCTTTCTCAACTGGGTGAATTGGGACTGGAGAGCAGAAACATATGCCCAATGAATTTCTCCTTCCTAAATTTGATCAATTAGGACTGGGGGTCTGCATTTCCAGATCGCCCCTAATCTCTCATTTTGGCGATTTTTACTGCCCGGCAAGAATGCCTGATCTACTCTTTCCAGACTTCTTTCTGTGGAGTTTTTTGAAGGCACGAGTCCGTGTCAACAAACCTCTCAGGCTTTTGAAGACCTCAAAGAGAACTCCCGCGAGGACCTATCACCTGAATTCCTGGCAGCGGTAATGGAAAATGCCATAAATCTGGCCTGAGTTGTAATCAATTTGGGCGGCGGCCACTTAGTCGGTAACTTTTTCTCGACTTAATGGAAACAAATTTAAGACATCAAACAAGCAGCCCATAGTTTTTTATTCATAAAAAAAAATTACAAGCAAAGTACCTACACCGGGTGAAAACTTTTGCCCCGCAGACCATCCAAGTCACGGCAAATATTTCAGATCAAATAAAGTTCGATAAAGTCGCCGCCGTTTCTTTACCATGGCCTTCTGTCTTATGTCGATTTAAAGTCGTGCACCTCTAAAATAAACTCCCCATACGTGTTCTTTTCTGCTACCATTATTCCACCATTGGACGTCCTTGAACTTATAAATTTTTTTGTTAAGAATTTCTACGACTGAATTATGCCCCGTCGTTCATACAATTATAGACAAAGCAGGCCAATAATTTCACATCAATGAAATTACGCAGTCCTTGCTCCACCGAAGCAAAAAAAAACAAAAAAAACAAATAACTTTATTGGCTTTTGAAGATGCCACCAAGCTTTAAAAAAAGAAAAGACCTCGAGTGTCCTTTTTTATCGAATAATGATAAAAATGGGCAACATGCAAACAGAGAAAGAAAACAAAAATAAGAAAAAACAACGATAGACGACGAATGACGAGTATCAAGCATCCTTCAGAGAGTGAAAATGCAAATACCCCAATATATGTATACTTAGCTTCCACAACGTGTTTGTTGCCACCATTGCTCTAAACAAATTTTTTTTCGTCTGTTTTTTTTTTTTTATTGAATATTCCAATTCGAAAATGCGGAGGGTTTACATCCTTTCCATCTACATAAATTTAGCGATTTGAGGTGGGAATTGTGGGCGTGAGATGGTGTGTTCTGTATATATGCTGTGCATGTGTCGATCTCGGCTAAGGTGGTGCACGGGATTCATGTGAAGTGAAGCAATTTATTTTGATATCCTTTTTGTGTTTACACTCCAAATAGAATTTCCATAGAATTTTAATACAAACTGCTGGCTGAATGCTGTGAATCCTTCGTCTGGTGGTGGTTGGGTGTTTGTGCGCTGCTTGTGAATATTTTGTTTTTATTTGCATATGTGCTTTCTTTTTTGTCAATCATCCCTGCTGAGCGAAAGGCAACTGACAGGAGAGCTAGCATCGATTTTGCTTCTGTTTGGCGATGAAGATGAAGTTTCGTCGTGTTTTCGGCTGAATGACGCTTCTTTCTCTGTTACCCGCACAGTCATTCTTATCGGTTTCGTTGAAGAAAAGGAGCAACAGCAGAAATGGGAGAAGAAAATAAAATCCTTGTCACCTTTTTCCAACTGACAATGGAGACGACAGCCGAGATGATGATGAGGATGACTCTACTAATAGTGAAATTTTCGCTTTGACACTTTTTTTTCCAGATGGACTACTTCACGGTGAAGGGTTTCGTCTTGTTATTGGAGAGGAATCCGAAGAGATAAGTGGGTAGGTCGGGTTGCCAGCAAGGGGGAGAATTGTGCGATATTTATTGGCAGGACGTGGCTTATTTGAAAGCATTGTATTGCTATATGGTAAGGGAGCATTTTTTACGTTTATGTGATTGTTGATTAAGGGAATATGTGCACAAATGATAACTGAAAGACGAAGTAGAACTTATCGACACAACAACCGTCTCAACCGTTTTATAATTCGGCTAGAGTTTGTTTAGATGGTCGCATTTTCTTTTTCTTTACGAGTTTTGGTTAATCGTCGTCGGTTTTATATGAAAATTTTGCCGCGACATCAACCATCTCGTATGATGTATCGCCTGGGATTCTCAGATTGACTCGCTGGCGAACGAAATCTTCTTCCGAGAATTCGATGTAAATGCAAAGTGAATCGTATGGAATACTTATAAACAAGAACATCAGCTGAGAGCAAAATAGAGACAACCCATCTGACGAACGAAATCTTCTTCCGGGAACTCGAAGCGAACGAAATGCGAGTCGCCTGATAAGCGGAATACTTATGAACAAGAACGTCAACTGAGAGCTAAAAGAAACATCTCCGCTGACGAACGAAATCTTCTTCTGGGAACTCGGAGCGAACGAAATGCGAGTCGCTTGCTTGCTGGCTACCAATAAATAGCGAATGAAAGTATTAATGTCTAGTCAACTTAAATAAGAACTATGACAGTTTGTTGGAAGCACAACGGCGCCATTTTGTACACAAAATTATTTACATTCACAGATCAAAATGTTTACAGCTCGCGAAGGAAGGTTTTTTTTCAAAAGTTCATTCACAAATTGGGAAGCTGGAAGTTGCCGCTCTACAGAGTCTGTGGTCACTACCATTCGCTTGACATTCGAATGACACCTGTCAGTTTCATGATGTTCAAAGTGTACAGTGTCAAGAACTTCTTGTTTCTTTCTTTATTCGTCTAGTTACCTCCATTTAATTCATAGCAAAAAATAAGTCTATGTAGTGGTTTTTCATACCAAACTGTGCATTGCACCAAAGAGCAATTTACTCAGTCAATTTTACCCATAAATTATATTGCCACTCGCCACAAAACCCAGCGTGCAGTGCAGAAGAGCCCAATTCGTACTGCCCCTAACCCTGTGGACCATCCAACTATTTAAAATGCAAAACTCAAGCGAAAATCCCGCTCCCGATTACAGGTACGAGTACATATTAAATTTGCTATTAATTAGAGAACAGAAAATTCCCGTGTTTGGGAATTAATGAAAATAAATTCGTTCTCGTTAGCCCAGGCATTTAGTTGGGATTAGTGTTTGGTTTTTGTGTGCATAGAATATTTAATTAGTGTTTATTAGGGGGCCTGATGGATTTAATTAGCAATTTTGGCACACACATCATCCTGACGGAAAGCGGTTTACTATTTATTACCCGCAAGTGTGTTTATCGCTGCTTAAACCATTCGACAGGCTAAAATGTTCAAAATATTCATTGTTATTGGCATTTGTTCAAGGTGGCATGTTCTGGGAGCCCCATGTCACTCAAACGTCCAATATACCTACAGTCAGCAGAAATCCCTGTTCCGTAGGCAAATTTCGGCATAAATTTTTTCCAGTTTCGAAATATTAATGCCAACAAAAAGATGATACGCTGTTAACACAGAAATGTAATACCAATGAAATTCATTCCGATAATCTCGTGCATACCCAGTTCCATTGCAGAGAGTGGTTCACATACCACTTCCGCCATCACCAGCACAGCATATCCTTTTGTTTTCGCCGTACTCTGGGGGATAGAAATCAGCTCAGTTGACTTTTTATTTTATGCAGCATGCATGGTATGTTTCAAAACGCTGTCTCTCTTTCGTTCGCTCGTATCCTGTGTCCTATGCAATTCATAACTGAGACAGGGAGTTCATTATGGCTAACTTCCGGGGGATATGATACACGAGCTACGACGGGTTTTGTGTTGTCCAATGCAGTGTGGCCCAAGCCAACCGACCGGAGATACCCGAAAACAAGAGTCATAACACCGAAGTTCCCAAATTTTCTAGAGGATGTGAAAAGACCTGCACACAAAAAACCGAAAATAAATAAACAGAGGGAAACTTCAACACTAAACGGATGTCCAACAGTGACCGGTTCGGGTGTCCTCGTCTGTGCTGGGTGCTGGGTGTGTTTTCCGCAAGAGGATACCATGACCAGGGTTGGTTTCCTTGCCTTTGGATAGCCTCACAGAGCTTGTTGCCGGCGCGTCTTTCCACACACCAGCGACGAACGACCGAAATGGATATGTGATCCGTTCTCGATTTACCCTGCCATGCGATTGAGATAATTTTCAATTTAGGTAATCTCATCGTAGCCGGCGGTTATAGACCATGATAGTGCTGCTGTCAAAATTGACTAGAGCACATGTTGAATAAAAAAATAAAAGCTTTATCCACTTGGAAGCGAAACAGAGCCCTCATTGTTACCCTCGTCTACGGTATTAAAATACAGATGGAAAGAGAAAGCAGTCAAACTAAAGTTGGACCTAAATTCTCAAGGTTTCACTCTAAACCTCGCTCCATCAGGTTTGCCGAAAACTTCACTTAAAGTTCAGAAGGATACAAAAAAAAAAAAAACATCTTTTGCCTTGAGGAAAATATAAGTCCAGAATTCGTTTCTTAAATTATTTTGCACATTTTTTTGAGATGACCCCCAAAGAGAGGGGCAACCCAAACCATTGCCTAATTTTCCCAGAGACCCAAGGGAGTATTTTGCTTAAGGTCTTCGTCCGATATCCAGACATCGGAGGTGCCAAGAAGTATAAGTTCCGATTGATCACTAGGTCTTGACGATTTTTCAAATTGACCCCCAATAAGAGGGGCAATCCGAACCCAAGACAAGGCAAAATTCTACCTAAGATATGGGTGCATTACCAGACATCTTTGGGGGCCAAAAAGAAGAATTCCAAATTGTTTTCTAAGGGGTAACGATGTTTCTAAATAACCCCCAGAAAGAGGGGTCACACAAGCCAGTAATTTTCCCAGAAACTCCACACAAAATTCTGCCTAAGATTTCGTTCCATTTCCAGACATCGTTGGGGCTAAGAAGTAGAACTGCCAATTGATCAGTGGGTCACGACGATTTTTCGAAATGACCCCCAAGAATAGGGGCATGCCAAGCATGACTGAAGCAGTGGCACAACGCACAAGACAATCTTTCTCCACAGTTGTTGATCGCTTGTCCGACATTCTCGACCTTCTGGTTTGTCGTGAATATTTTAGACTATTTGCAGAAATTAACTCCCAAAAGAAGGGGTAACCAAAACCCAAATTATTTAAGCAGAGTCCAAGCATTTGTCTAAAATGCTGGTTCTCTCTGAAACATCGATGGGGGTAAGGAAGCAGAACTTATTTAAGTTGGTCATTAAAGCATGGCCCCCAAAAAGGGGGGTCACACAGATTTTGCTAGTTTTTTTTATATATAAATAAAAACTAAGCAGTTGTTTACCAATATATTGCTTGACAATGGCTTGCAATATTTGTTTGGCAATGGACGTCCTGCTAAGCCAAATCAATATCTGAGCGAAGCAATAAAAGCAGAGTTGTACCAAGTGATCCAAGGCGTCAATTGACGTCTATTTGGCAGAGGCAGACACTGTCGTTCTTTGTTCCCAATACCTCAATTTGAGTGACTGAGCTCTTCAAGTGCCTAGTAAGCCGGGAAAAGTGGTTATATCAGTCTTTTGCCTATTGTACGCAATCTGGTCTTGGTCTTGGACCTATGGAACAGAGACGGTTTCTTCTTGCTATCATTTTCGTAAGTATACATCAGTGAGGGTTGAGAAATTCCTCCACGGATACGAACCGCACGAATTTCATTAATACGGTTGTTGAGTTCCATTGTCGTTGGACGTCAAGAAAATCTCTCTTATTTTTATTTGATGACCATACTGCAGAAATTCCCTTCCCCCCTTACAACTGCACAGGTACCAACTTATAATGACTTCATTTGCACGAACAGCGCACCATTCAAACAGACTCCAAACAATAGATAAATGAAATAAATTGGAATTAAATTACTCTGCAAGCCGGAATTCAAGCCTATCCCTACGGTATGGCGAAACAATGGATTTCTCGAAAAGTCCCATCACACTGCATTAAGCTTAAACAACCCCACCTCAGTGAAAGGACATCAGATTGTCATCGTCTTTACATCGCACCAGCCAAAGAAAGACCATTCAAACTGACCTCACAGAAATACGGGGGAGCTGGGCTCCTTTCAAAAGGATCCCAAAACAATGGCATTACAGAGTAATATCCCCTTGCTTCTGTGCTTATCTGGTATTTTTAATCCTTTCTTTTGGATATCCCTCCATTCAGCCGGATTGTATAGATAGAGGGTGGTACCACAAAAGGACGATGCTGCACAGACATATACACGAACTCTGTCGAAGTAAAGCGCCATCCAATGCAGTTTTTGCTGAGGCCAAAAGGATAAGAAAAGGGATCTCTTGGCTCCTGGTTTTTTGTATGAGTACGCATAATTGTTTGGACATTTTCGGTTAAACCAGCCAAACTATAAGATCTGGCAAAAGTTGTCCTTCTCTTATAATTGAACGTAGTTCTTGTGTGCGCGGTAATGTGTTTCTTTTTTATTTACCGACCAGACTTTAATGAGGCCCAAAGATAAGGCCAATGGGGAAAGTCTTGTGCCAGAGTTACTGGCAGTCTTGTAATCTCTACCGGATGGCATCGTTTCCGACTCGCCCCTAACCCTCCTGTCCACAAGCAGAGTGCGGAAAATATCCTGAATAATGCAAAAACAGCTGCTGACTACATAGAAAAGTGTTCTATTGCGATGCCTTTCAAGCCGAAAGGGACACAAATTATGAAAAGAGAAGAAGCACAGCACAAAACGGAAGGTATTTCGCTGAACACCGAAAAATCTATGTCGCAGGATGCTCCCAAGGAGCGAATGGATATAGAATTACGTTCCCATTTTCTTTTTAGAAACTTGAAGGATTTTTCATCGTTCTATGTTTTTCGTGTGCGGGGATGCAGGGCGGGATAAAACGGCGATAAACTAGAGCAAGACTCGTGAGAAGGACAACACAAAAGTTGTCGTGCGATGGTGTAAAACTGAATGAAGTTGCTGGCGAGAGAGAGAGGAGAGTCTTTTCTTCTTCCCTGCCCCACTATGCGCGACATGATTTCGACGTTGATGGCGTTTAATAAAAATTTCTTGTCATAAAAATTGCTAAAGTAGCAACAAGCTGGTGCATCCTTGTGCTGCTACAACTGGTAGTATTTTTTTTTGTTTTTTTTTTTGGAAACAGGAAAAGGCATTTTTTCTTTCCAAGATGGGTGATAAATCCTTGCCAAGTGGCATAGCATTCATTGTTGTTGCGATAGTGGCGCATCGATACCAAGTCCTTTGTTTTGTTTGAAAATAATTACTTAAGGAAAGAGGAAAATCACTTACCATGTGCATCCTTGCTGGATACTGCTCCTCCATGGACGAGTGATGATGAATGCTGACGTCCGAGCGATGGGACAATGTAGAGTGCCATGAAGATTTCCCACATGGCGAAGATGATGAATTGCATTTTATCGGATTTCATTTTAAACGCAACACTTTTTATTCTTCGAAATGGGGAAATTCAATTTAAAACTGCAAGCACTGTAGATGATTTTTTTTTTTTCTCTCTTGTAGAGATTGATGGGTTTGATCACAATTTGAACACGGAAGTTGATATTACGCTTGATATATTTTTGGTATTGATATGAATTTGCTGTGGCGATATGCGATTTATATTCTGTTGGGAGGTTGTTGGAGTTTTTTTTTCACATACCTTTGGTTTTTAAGAAATCTGGAAAAAAAATTAAAAGGAAATATTTTAGCACAAGGGGTACTTTGAGGAAGGAAATCGGAAATTTATATGACAGAAATACTCGATGGAAACTACCTTGCCAGGCAATTAGTCAGTCCGATTTGTGTGTCCCCTCCAAGAAAATGTCACATTTTCCGCATCAATTATCACCAAGTGCGTTTGTTTAATAGCAAGACATGGAGAAAGCTAAACGAAGTACGACACGGTTGCGGTTAAGAGTAATTTATTTTCATTGGGGTAATTAGTGGACATGTGCCTGATTTTTGTTGACAGGTGTATAGCCGGTTCCACAATTATCTATCATTACAAGCAATTAAATAAAATAAATAAAGGTGGCTAATGTTACGAGTTGGGGTAACAACTAATGGATAGATTTTGATTAATACGTCTTTTTTTAGATATTAAGACTCCCAGAAGGTGATGGGCTGTGTTGTTCATTGCCACGCCTACTTTTTATGGGCGTTTATGAACAAAAAGTACTTTAGTTCTGATTTTACTGACTCTAACTTGCAATTGCTCAAATACGTCTTACCTAATCCATTAAAAACTAAACTAAAGTCAAGACTGTCATTTTCTTATGTATTATTATATTTGCTGGACTAAAATTCGGTTTTGCCCGAAAAATACGAATAATTCGATTTTCCGGAATTTTGTTACTGATGTCTAAACCTAAAATACAACAATACGAACAAAATAAAAAAAGAATCATGGAAATCGGCCTAGCGGTTACCGAGTTTTACCCCACAGAAATTACAAGTATATATATAGAAGATAGAAGAACAAGATGTTGAGGTATCAACGAGATTTCTGCTTCACCCAGAAGCTTAAGTACAGACTTACGGTCTGATTGGTCAATTTTAATTTACCAAGTCTAGTGAAGTTTGACTTTGAAAGAGTAAGTTGATCGGATAAGATGCCTGCGCCGACTCCACTGTCTAAGCCGTTTTGTTAAATACTTTTGTCATCGGTAAGTACTTCCATTCTTCTCTCGTAGATATTGGGTGGTATTGTAGCTGCCTTGACAGCAGAGGTATATTTGCAATCTGATACTATATTAGTAGAAGTTAAGTGGAGTGATCGAGAGAGGCGGAGGAAAATTCTGGGCTGAAAATACTGATGTTAGCCGTAGTGTTGGATACACACTTCCTTTAAAAAGCTGTGGTCAATATTTTATTGAGAGGTGACTAAAATAACATCAACATATTTGATTACTATCATTTTTAGGCTACGGATATGCAGTGAGCTGCGAGCGACTGGCGATTTTTGAATGAAAACGGAGAAAACGAGGGGCAAGCTTAAAAAATGGAAAAAATCAAAAATATCTGTCAAACGTTAATTGCTTAAAAACAAAATTAGAATAAATTTTCGTTACGAAAAAAATTCAAAGAATGAATTGTTCGTGTTAACATGAAAGAAAACAGCCCATCGAACGTCTACGTACGAATTTTTGTGTACCTGAATGCATTCACTCAAATTTCTGGATATGTCAAAAATTCTTTTTATAAAATTGTGCTTTCAAAATTCGGTTTTCAAAATTATGGCTTACAAAATTCTGCAAAACAATAAAAAAGGCTTGGAAAATCTTAAAAAGTGCCCGCTTTCATATATTTTTTTTTTAATGGTAACTCTTCTTTTCCTAATACACAAAAACCCCGATTTGAGTCCTTAATTTGGGAACAGAAAAAACAATGCGAATCGAAACGACACAAAGCGAGGATTAAGTGTATTATTTTTTTTAATTAAATTTCGCATTTTTTTTTTGTCATAGGTATTTATTTTTTCTTTTATCTACCTTTGTTTTAATATTTAATATAATTTTAAGTGTTTCTTTAAATTTAAGTTTTATTTCTATTTTTTTACTTTTGACTTTTAAATTTTTGTAAATTGAAAATTGTTTTTTATTTTTATTGTCTGTATTATTTTGACCTGCTCCTGTTTTGATACTATCTCTAAATGAAAAGGAAACTACTGTGGAAATGTAAAATGTGTTTTTATGTTATATGCTTATTTAAAGATTGTTAATTAATTTTTCTTATAGAACTTAGGGGAATTACTTTATTTTTTAATTTGCGTGGAAACTAATTCTTTTGCTAATAAAATAGTCTTCAAAGTCTGGGAACACTGGCGCAAACATTTTCCAAAAAGAGAAAGCTCTAACCTGACTTTGAAAGTTGAGTACAAAAATTCAAAAGATGGTAGAAGAAGGTCCACTTTCAGAAAATTGTAGACTCGCGTGTCTTTTGCAAGAGTTGTCCGATCGGAATGAAATAGAAACCGAATTCTGCTCCATATTAGGCCCTATATTTCTTTGAGAAATCCATACCGACTGGGAGTATAAAGTTTCAGCGTGATGCGAAGTCAAATCAACGTCCAAAAAAAATAAGAGACTAACTTCACAATTTTGGCCTTGGAAGACCGAACCTCCGTTTCAAAGACCAAGCCATCGCGGATGCCAGAGCGCTTGGTCTGGATAACTGGAAGCAGCGTGCCCGGGATCGCAGAGGATGGAAGGCTGCAGTGTCTCAGGCAGAGACTCTCCACGGGTCGGGAGCCCGTTAAGTAAAGTAAGTAACTTCACAATTTGGTTATTGTGTGCTAAAAAGTAGAGCAGACGGAGGAATAAGGTGGAAGTAACTGATACAATGCGTACCTCCCGGCCAGGTGATGGGTGAATGAGGGAGGGAGACAAGACAGGTTGTTAGTAGATGGGGTCGAAACTACCATTCGCACTGCCTTAGAGGAATTAAGATAAAAATGGAAAGGACGAATCATAAAAATGGTAGGCAGTTACCTTCGATGAAGTCGTTGCGTCTTCAATGAAAAGGCATTTAGACCTTGTAACGATTGGCTTATTTACAGGCGGTCTTGTAAGGGTACCTAGGTAAAAAGCCTTATATGTTTTAGGCACGTAGTTTTTTTAGCTTAAGTCGTTTTCAATAAAATTGTCAACAGGTCCTTACAAAGTCTTTCAAATGACTGATGGCGGTCTTAAGCCTTTGGACAGATGTGATAACTAGATTGTATCATTTGCCTCTATTTATCTATTAAATATTTTCTCTCTCCATTGGTTCTCGTATACTTCCCTTTATTACTACATTTGAAATGATAGCCAAGCATATCCACATCATAAATAATTATTTATCGATTTCATTAAACGTGACTGAATGGGCAGAAAAATATCCCCGACTGCGTGAAAACAAAACTAATCAAATAGATCCTTTTTGCCCCAAACCAAGTCGCTCAATAAGTTATCGCCCGTGTTTTGGTAATCTCCAATCTACAGCTACAACACGGACGACTTCGTCCTATTTCCTCGCGCACACACCCCTCGTCCATGAAACACGGTGAGGACATTATTCCATTTGTCTGCTGCCAATCTCATTTGTATTCAACCAAAAAGGCATAGCAGCACATTGGGACGGGCATTCGTCTCAGGGTGTCATATAAAACGCGCGCCGACTATTACATAACAAAAAATAAACCCAGAACGGAAAATAAATTTAATTGTCCGCAACATGGAAATTATTATTACTTCCATGGGGTTTGAGTAACGAAAACAGGGTTCGTTCACAACACTCGCCATTGTCCGTCAACCAATTACCCTTAATTACCGCAGCACATACCAGTCGACCAGTCTGGTTTATGTTCTCGAATTGAGGGTTTCTTGGGACAAACTTGACACATTTCCATCGAGGACAAACCCATTAATTATTATAGCAGAAGGAAGCCCCACTGACCACGTATTAAATCAATAGGAACTCGGAAGAGGATTAGATAAATATTTATTGAAGAAAGCAAATTATTTCGAAATTTGAGGGGGTGTTTAGTACAATTTTTTGCTCTCCCCTCTGACAGGCGCTTTAATATTCATTTTGTTGCTAAATACTGGACAGGCTTCTCAAATAATAATGAATCCTTTTTATGTGAAATAAAAGCCGACATTTTTATTTTGTTTTATTTATTTTCCTGTGCTCATTCGTTCGTTTCTTGCGGTTATATGGAGCGCTTCCTTTGTCCTGATTTGATGCTTCCGATTCCGATGGAGAGCTGGAGTTTATAAATATAAATGAGTCTAGGCCAGGGTTAAATTGGAATTTATTTTGCACTGGCATGGAATTCGTTAGATGCTTGTGGCCGGCGTCAATTTAACTTTAACCAAGTTTTGTGGTGAATCGGAGGAAGGATAACCTCTTCTTTTGATTTTTTTTTCTGTATCTCTTTTGACAGACACTTTGAGATGGTAGACGAGCGGAGATGAGGAGGAAGTGGCTGCTAAATGTTGGTCAGGCAAACACCGAGATACATACAAGAAAGTGTTGGATGGCATGGTCTTTCCTTCTTCTTTTTTTTTTGAGTGAGATAGACGAAGGAGGAATGGTTTCGCTTTTATCAAAGGTTGTGTCTTTCAGTGGCGGACAGTTGATTGAGGTTTTGGTCTAATAAAGAATGGATGCAGAGGCGGTTAATTTTCAACAGAAGAAAAAAACTCAAGGCATCGTTCTTCTGGCTTGGAATGGCTTCTTATGGGTATTTATTTTGTCGGAGTTATTTTTGGCGATGGAATGGTGACTTTGCTTTGATTGGGCGCCAGTTAGGAAAGTGTAATTGATATTTGGTACAATTTTGGGAAGTTTTTCACATTGTCTGTTGCACTTTCGTGCTTTTTACAATCTTACTTTTGGGTGACGGTTATTTTTGGATCATCGATTTTATGCTTTCTTCGGATTGAAATCCTCTGGAACGTACCCTAAAAGTGGGGTAGTGTACACAGCCTTTCACTGAAATTTAATCGAAATTGAGAAACAAATTTTGGCAGTTCGCATGGACCACTTATTTAAAATCAGCTCTGTGAGGCACTCCCGCAAGGACGGGGAGTTCGGTTGTTAAATCAATATCACGGCCTAAAATTGGTAGACTAATATGTGATTGGGCGCCAGTTAAGAAATCGTTGCTTCTAACTAAAGAAGTACCATTCATTTACAAAAAAAAAAAACATAAGTTGGCGCAACAGATTTATATGGTCCCAGTTTCTTACAATCATTTGTTGAGAGGGATTTTCTATTTTTATGCAGATTAGGAACTTTTTAAGAATAGTCTAACTCTCCGCTGTTTGTTTGACGTTCTCAAGAGGTGGCGTAGCAGGGTTGACAAACGTGTTACGATCGTAACTTTTAAGTTACAATGGGCTTTGAAAAAATACAAAATACAATCGCTCCGAAAAAGTTACACTCAAAGAGTATTTTTTTATTTTGAAAAATTGCAATAATATAATAACAATAACTTACAATACAATAACTTATTACAATTTTTTGTATTGGTTTATCCACAATTTCTATAAAGAGGTGTTATTTTGGTATTCAAGGAAAAATGCCATTTTTGGAGATAAATGATCGGATGTTTATTTTATAATAAAGAGGAAGGTATGCCGTTAATAATGAAAAACAACATCAGCCAAATGGCCACCACGAGCACGCATACCGGACCATATCCTTTTCATGAAATTTTCTATAACCAAATCGCAAAGTGGCCCTATGTCCTCGATAGCCTCACGTTGAGGATGGAAAGGCTTCTCAACAATAACTCTTGGGTTTACAGATGCGACAATTTAGCTTGTTGACGTAGCCACCGATGTGGAAATGGGCCTCATCAGTCAAGATGATTTTCCGATGGAATTCCGGATCATTTTCATGCATTTCAAGGAACCAATCAGCAAAGACACGACGCACGTTGTTGATGATGGGCCGGCTTGAGTTCTTGTGTTAACTGAACTTAATAAGCCTTAAGACCCAAGACTACGGTGTAATGCAAAATACGGTGTAATGACGTTTGTGGAACGCCCAATTCTAAAGAACGACGAGGAATGGACAAACCTGTGTTTTCTTCAACACTTGCTTTAGTTTTGCGAACTGTGACTGCAAGATTTTCACCATTTTTGTAGTGAATTTTAATAATTTCAATGCGTTGTTGAGGCATGTATCGTTCTATTTTTAGTAATGGCGTAGTTTCTACTTATCAAATGTCAAAGAATAAAAGCTTCAAATGTGGCAGCTACCGAAATAGCGGATCATTCACAATAACACCTTTTATTGGAAAACCCTTTACTTACGAACGTTTTTATGTTTATTGCAATAGATTATAATATATATATTGAATAGATTATATTCACTTTGTTATTACATTTGTAACGCCAAGGACGAGTCACCGGATACCTCATAAATTATATATATTCTGAATCAGGATCACATTCTGAATCAATTTAGCCATGTCCGTCTATCTGTTGAAAGCACGATAGCGACCACAGAAATTGACATAAGCGAATGAAATTTGGTGAAAGGACTTCTTTTTATCGTCGTCAAGTTGGTATTGAAAATGGGCTATGTCGGACAAGTAGGTCTAGTACCTCCCATACAAAACCAATTTTGTATGACTTGTATGCAGTGGAGGGTATTAAAGCATCGGCCAGGCCGATGATAACACTTTCACTTGTTAGTTCATTATTAATATAAACAGGTATCTATGACAAAAGCTAAAATTCAACTTCAGGGGTTTTAGCGAACTTTCAATTCGTTTTCTTTGAGATTTGTATATAGCAGTTTCAAATACTCACATAAACGAAAATAACCGTTTGATAAAATTAAGGAACAGCAAATTTATTTGAATATTCACTATTCTGAATCCAGGGGTTTCTTTCAATTCCGATATGAAATTAAGTGTTTCCGTTGATAAAATATTCTTACTTTAAGCTGTAATAAGAAATATAGGAATGAAAGTGTGTGATCGCAAATAATGTGGGAGGTATTACTTGCATTTACACTTGTTGAAATTTTAAGTAAAGAGTATTGTTGAAAATGCAAACCTCACCTTCCAATTAATTTTTATCAAAATCGAAAATATGTTGTTCGAAATACGAGTCGTTGCTTAAAGTACCGTTATTGTTAAATTCGTGTGGGAAATAAAAAATTAAAAAAAAAACTTTGGAAACTTTACATGCATTTTGGATAAAATTTGTGTTTTCATGTAGCCTATAGCAAACAAACCAAATAATTTAGATTAAGTTAAAAATGATCATATTACATATAAAACATAGTTTTGTTAATCAGCCTAATTGCGAGTTTCGCCCGAAAAATATTCCACCCAAAAAAATTATATTTATGTATTTGATATAGGTATACCGTTTTCGAGAAAAATGTAAAGTTTAAAATTATTGTCAAAAAAATGGTTGCGAATTTTAAGCCCACAAACTTTAAAAACGATGTTTGAAACAAATCCGTTCAGCTGTAAGCCACAAAAGCCGATAGGCAGACAGAAAAAGGGACGAAAATGCGTTACATTACATGTATAATTAAAAACCACTCGAAATCATTCGAAATTTTGTACGAAAACGATATCTTACTCCTACTTGTATACGAGAAAGTAAAAAATACAATTGAGCGCAAAAAAATACAATCGGAACTAAGATTTAGTTACAGTCCACACAGTTCATTTTTCATCCCTGTGGCGTAGTGGAAAAAAGCCTTGAGATGGAGTTTGTGCCTTGCCGGGCACTTAACCCGAGATCCCTAGCTCACTTGTCCACCGGATTATAGCCCTAGAGCCACCGCACGTATGCAAATCGTTCTAAACTTTTAAGGCCCTCACTGAAAAATTATTCATTAATTGGTAGTCCATCAATCAAAGCTCAGTTGTTGTAAGTAGTAGGCGCTGGGTCAATTGACACCGAGTCGAAATGCAGAGTCACCTCCTGAGAAGGAAAGACTTGTTATACGGAGTAACATACTGATAATCAGAATTCAACTGTTCGAACAATTACTTAAAGAAGCTTGATGATGAATTTGTAGACTTACTGCAGCATGTCCAACTGAAGCTGTTGTTTTCTCAAAAATTTATCAAAAATTACCTTGCAAAAGTAGTCAACAGCAACCGTTCGTTCGTGTATATTTTGCTTGAATAAATAGACTGCCGTAGAATTTACCTTTCTTTCATAGAAAACTGCATCTATTTGGGCGCCAGTTAAAGAAAAGTTGTTTCCCATTGGCAATTTAAATCAAAATGTTGCACTTAAAAGACGTAGTTCCGTTGGTGTGTCATAAGTACCTCCCTATAATCGGTTCAGAATCTATGTTCTTACCCTCACAGTGAACGAACATAAAATACCACCGTATGTCAATATTCGAAACCACATCCCTCCACACAAGCCCTTGAAAAGAAACCCCTAATTCTTAATAATTCCTCGCCGCCATTCGTAAGTGATACATTTTTTCCAATTCAACTTTTTACCTAACGACTCAATCCAATTTTTAAGCCGCCTCTAGCCAGAACGTGGTGAAAAATCCACTTTCGTTGAACAGCAAAATAAAGACAGCACAAAATAAGTAGCTGCTCGTGAATATTTATAAATCCACACAAGTAGAACTCGCACATGGCCTTGTACCTAAGCTTATAGACCCGCCGAGGATACGATTCATCTAAATGCAAATAAATTGTTCATTCTTAAGCGATTGGCTTGCGGGCAATCTTATGTACCGAGTGTTGTTCGTCCTCTGTCCTTGTTATTGTTGCTTTTCGTCGTTCTTTTCTTAAGGTATTTTTTTTTAAATGTTGTTCAAGTTCTCTTCAAAAACAATTTCTAATTGAAATTTGCTGTGAAAGGAGCTTTCTAAATTTGCCCATACTTCGTCCTTGTTTTTGTACAAAAGGGACAAGTAATATGAGTAGAACTTTCTGGAATGGACAGGCTAAGCTTACCATGGGACACGTTTGTTGTGGTAGCCAATTTGTAATTTTAATGTCTGAGATATGTGGGTGTTTTTAAATGGATATATAAATTATTTAAATTTGAGACGGAAATAAAAGAGAATGATAGCTCGGAACAGTAAACAGGAGAAAATCTATGCTACCGAGTTGAACTTGGGAAGATTGAAGGCACTGTCTACGAACGAGTGTGTTGGTCAGGGAATCAGTTTGACGAAGAGAATTTCAATCACTATGAAGTGACCTCCGACATTTTCAAAAGGTTCCTATTTTCATCACTAACAAATAGAGCTCATTCGAACATGTCTGACTTCTGCCTACTGTTTTTTTACTTAAACTACCTACGAATCGGTATTCTAGCGCTGCGCATTTCAAAAAAGAACTGATATTTCACTCAATCTCACAGGGTTATAAATATTCCAATACAGGCATTTCAGCAGCTCCCAAAAATAGGTTAAGCTCATGTGCTTCTTTTCAGAGGTACTTGGCATCACTTTTATTATGTAGTTCGTGTCGAAAATGATTTTGCTTGCTAACAGACCTGTCATCGAAAACACGTTATACCGCCAAACGTCATTCTCAATTCTCAACGACTATGGTAAATTTTCATTGCTTGTTTCGAAGAAGGGCTGGAAGCTTTTTGAAGAAATTGCTGAAAAAAACAGAATCAATTTGAAAGACTAAATCGGCTGCCAGAAAAATCATCCAGTAATTCATGTTCAAACAGGTGGCTTGTAAATCAATTTATCCAGTTCAAGATTGCCTCCGAGAACCCTTAAAAAAACACCACCAACTTCATATGCCTCAACCAACTCCTCAATAATTCAAATGATTGGCATCACTCGTAGTGTAGTCTTAAGCGGGAAACATATTCTGCGACACTAGTAATCATTTTTGGTGTTCGGGCTAAATTTTCCGAATTCACAGTGACGAAATTTTTGCATACAAAATTTGCATATTGTGACCTACAATATATTTAGTATGAAGTTTAAAAATGTAAACCTTATCAGAAAATTTGACAGCCGCAGCGAAAATTCGACAACCAGTATTTTTTATGGACCACGATCAATATACAACCAGAGTCCCATTGGGATAAACTGTCTTGCACTACACCTGGTGGCTTTTCTATGAACCACGACTCTGGAAAGCTAATCAACTCAACGTTCTAAACTGCCAACTGATCAATACCGGGTACTGTGCAAATTGTAGATATATCAGCTATCGATCGCTGAGATGCGATTTAAACAACATCGGGTAGTTGTGAGCTGAAAGGGGCTACAGAACGGTATAAAATTTAAGGGAGTTTGTCAGACAAATACCTGAAAAGCCTGAAAAAAAATGTAAACAGTTCTATTAAATGCGGAGCTGTTTCCAACAGCAGTCATAATGATTGCGGATTAAGACGGTACTTAAGGCCATTAAAGTGTGGTGAGACTTATAGGTCATATAGCGGTACACAGAGAAGGGATTTACTTGCCAATTGGCCATTAAAAAAGTGAAGCAGACATTTTAAAAGAGGATCGGCGAAATTTTGATCTCATATTATCAAGCCATGCAAACAAGGTCTCGTCTCCATTTGCCACTATTAAAAAATTAAATTATTAAATAATTTATTTCATTCCAAAAAGAAGGGCATATTACGAAGACGAAGCTAGCACTTCTATGAGCTGCTCAAATCAAAACAGGTCACTTAGGTTGACAACCATAGAGAAAGTGGATGTTTCGCAATGATAGTATCAGTAGAGATTTGGGATAAGTTTTTGATTTTTTCGTTTGATGTTTAGCAAATTTTATACAAACTTAGGGTAGGACCCTCCTACCTCTTAACGACTTTTGCTTTTTATTTAAACTAAAATCTTACAACGTGATGAGTGCATTTCACCATATCTAGTGGGGAAATAAAGAGACGGTCTACCACAAGCACAAATGAAAGACCAACCGATGTAATTTACATGCAGTTCGGGAATAATATTTCAGGACCACCAATAACAGCGTAGCAGTGTCCTACTTTAGCCTCATTGGACACCTTAGCCCCTTTGGACTAAAATTCTGCACCAAGACAAAAGATTTTATAGGTACAATGGCTTGAATATTGTTTCCTTAACTGGCTCCTAACTAATTAACTGAACTCACTGCACACCATGTAGAAGGTATCAGCTCCACACGTAGTAGATCCTAATACTACCATCGCATCTAAAACTCCAGCCGCTCCGATTCTGTAGGTTTTTGGTGTCTTTTTTGTTCAGTGATGGCGAGACACTGATATTAATTCTAGCTGCTTGTGGTCAGTCCAACTTGGCAGACCATACTTCCAAGACATATGTTCCGAGTAACTCGAAATGTTAATTAGGGGGCCCTTGATCGGTCTTCCAGGTACACAACTAATGTCCATCTACATAAATGTAGGTAGGAACCTAATTGTTGCAGGACAGGCAAAAATGATGTAGAACTATATTCAAAATCTAATCCAAGGCTTGAGGTAAAAAACTTCCACAGCTCCCTCTATCTTCATAATATTATTTTGATGTTTTAAATTCGACCAAACAAATTCTTACAGCACACCACTCACGATACAAATGCTTCCAATTGAAGCCTTCTACGGCAGTGACTACCTTAAGCTAAACTCCTTAGTTCTAGACCAACTCAGGTCCCTTCCATGGACTCTAAGGTGCGTTAAGACTTGTGTATCACTTAGTGCCGTTTGCTTTAAGTTCTACTTAAATACTTATGTACTATTTTTTTTCAGGTCATAAACTGTCACATAAGAGTTTATGTGGAACTTAGTTCGCTATGAGTCGTATCAGCAAACGGCCCTTAGACCTATTAAGTTGAGCCTCACATATGAATTCTTGATAGAATATGTTAGTTTTAAAATAAAATGAAATTAGTTTCCGTAAAAATTAACTCACAAAACCCCCGACGACATCAAGCCCACCACGATTTGTTCGTTCCTAAAACGCGCTGCGTTCAACACCACGCGTTATTTTTAAACCCACAAGAGTGGATACATTTTTATATCTCTGTTACCTACGTCACGAGAAAATGTATCTAATGAGATATCCGTGTATCCCTTGTGACAACGCACCTACATAATTAGCTTTTAATTAGATACGCATCCCCCGATCAGGTTCGTTACGAAAATTGGAATTCAACTGAGGGGATTGATTTCAAAATAATTACATTCATTTGAATCCCCCGGTGTGTTAGCAAGCATACCTTTCAGTCAACCGCAGCAGTCAGCATCAGTTGTAATCCATTAAACAAATTTTCTGCAAATCAAATCACACACATGTAGGCATCCACACGCGATAGACAAAGGTTTGACAAAAATTTCATGCGAAGGCGGTAAACGAACCCACTCTCACATTAGTTACAGTCGTAGCACACCTGGTTGACTTCGTCATATTTTACTCCTCACAATACACTCTCCGTGTATAAAAATACCAACTACACGTTTGAGCAAAATTAACACCACTTAACCGAGACCGCGGCGGAAGTTAAAGTGAGCTTTATGGCACCGAGGATACTCTCACGAGAAAACCAGTGGCAAATCATTTTGGCCATGTCCTGTGAGACCGATTACACGATACTTTGTCAGAACGGGGTAAGCCCTAAATTGTGTTACATTAACGGTTTTTTTTTCCTTTTGTTTTCTGTTTTACCACCGATGGGACTAAGACCCCCTAAGCCCACGTAGGACAATTAACAAACCAATTAACCGTCTTAACCGTGCCGACATTTAGTCGAATCTAATTAGACACCGATTAGGCCGCGAATACACCGAAGATATACATACACAGAGATGGGCTGAATGTGGTTGGTTTATCAAATGCCCATTCACCTGGTAAATTAGATTCGCCGCGCGTCAAGGACGAATAATTTTCACACCTTTGCAGTTACAGCCCGACGTTGTGCATCAGGACCCCCACTGATCAGATTATTATTCCATTCCAATGGGAGGAATCTCCTTTTTTTTGTATTATTCTCTTTGTATTTAATGTTAAAAATCGATGCGACACGAATTGTGGGCTAAAAAAAGACCAAACCGCGCTATGAACGACACTCCGACGTGACAGATAAACACACAACACCCCGATGGATGAGCTGGAACTGAAATTTTAGCGAAATGCTTCGATTTCATAGGACATTTTCGGTGCCAAAGGATGTGGGTGGTTGTTCCCTCTCTCATGAGGGAAATTTTTTGCATTGCGCAACGCGCATGTCATCTCGCATGCGAAAAGAGCGGGTGAGTTAGTGAGTGGAAAGTGGAAAGCGTAACCGGCATTTGGAGAATGCTCCATTGGAGTAGGTCATTGAAGGGAATTCGTTTGGTTTGGGTGCGATTTGTATCATGCGATTTATGTCATGCGATTTCTCGAAGCAAACCAATAAGCCCATAAAACCCATTCACGAAGCATACTTCTAGTTTGTGTCATTGTCTAAAATACCTTTGGTTTTGATTTAAAGATGGGTTTATGTAGTTATATATCATTTTGGTCCTGTGTGCGAGGAGGGCGAATGGAGGAGAAGACACAACCGCGAACTCTATGAGCTGTACCAAGATGTGGATGTAGTCCAAAAGGCCAAAATACGTCGACTACATTGGCTCGGCCACATCGAGCGAATGGACAATAATGCTCCAGCTAAGAGGATCTTCGAGTCCCAGCCGCCAGGTTCGAGACGACAAGAAAGACCGAACCTCCGTTTCAAAGACCAAGCCATCGCGAATGCCAGAGCGCTTGGTCTGGATAACTGGAAGCAGCGTACCCGGGATCGCAGAGGATGGAAGGCTGCAGTGTCTCAGGCAGATACTCTTCACGGGTCGGGAGCCCGTTAAGTAAGTAAGTAAGTATCATTAAATGTAGCATGAGATTTTTTAAATTCAAATGTCGGTTTTTTTAGTAAAAATGAAATAATACTTTATGAGCAATGAGCTATATTTTGCGAATGTTTTTTAATTTTTCTATCATGCGATATCGCATGCAATTTTTCGAAAATGAAACAACTCTTTGGAATTTTGAATGTTCTCTTAGAAAGTCGGGGAAATTTAACTTGTTTGTTGCTCAAATAATGGGAAATACTATTTTTATATGAGTCAGGTTCGCGATGGACTATTTCTGTTAAGCACTTCTCTTGAGAAAGACTGCTCTACACTACAACGCTGCTACGGCGTTTCAAGATTTTGTGTTCTACTTCTACACTTAAATTGTATGCGATTCTGAAATTGTTTGTCAAGGAAGCGAGTTCCCAAGGTTAATTAAATAAAATAATAAGGTCCATTCATATAGGACCCAATGCATATCTGCTCTCATCCGCCAAGTGTTTTTCTTTTTTGACGAATTGTTGCTTGTCCCGTAATAAAAGGAGTTTTGAAAAGTAAACACCACCGCAGTTGTCGAATGTAAGCTGATGTGCATTTGTTTTCTGTCTATTGACGGGTGGGTAGGTGGATCCTCACATTTTGAGGAATAATCCCATCAAGTTTCTTGCAAGCTCTGTCGTCGAAGTAGTAAATAGGTTTCGGTCAGAGGCCAGCCTTTCGTGTTTGGCTCTTTATGCAGTCAAGTATACGTTAAGTGGAACTTTTAGGCAAATGCACACAGTGAATCTGAATTGCGTAACAGGAGCACCCATCCACTTTACGTTGAAGACCCAAACCATTCGATATTGCTCACTTGTCCCTATCGTTTTAATTCGCTAACTGGCTGGGAAGTATGGTTTTGCGAATCATTTTCACTTGTAAAGGGTGATTTTTTAAGAGGTTTAGAACTTTTTTAAAAAAAAAAAATCGATAGTTTGAACCTTGCAATTTAATGTTTAAAGATAATTTCATGCAAATGTTGACCGCGGCTGCGTCTCAGGTAGCCCATCCGCTGAGTCCAATTTTGGCATACTCTTTCACACATATCGGCCGGTATCTCACGAATGAATGCATGGATGTTGGCTTCCAGTGCGTCAATCGAAGCGGGCTTGTCCCTATACACATTAGCCTTGGCATACCCCCACAAAAAATAATCTAATGGTGTCAAATCGCACGATCTAGGCGGCCAATTGACCGGCCCGAAACGTGAAATTAACTGTTCACCAAACTCGCCTCGCAATTGCGCCATTGTTTCGCGTGCTGTGTGGCATGTGGCACCGTCTTGTTGAAACCACATATCATGCAAGTCAAGAACTTCCATTTCGGGCAAAAAAAAGTTTGTTATCATCGCTCGGTAGCGATTCACCATTGACAGTAACGCTGCGATTCGCATCATCTTTGAAGAAATATGGCCCAACTAGCTGGTACCCGCGACTTCGTCTGCGTACAATTAGTACTTCGAGTAACTGAATTAAAATATTTATATCAACAACAGCTCCACTTATCGGGTCCAAAACTATCCTATCTTTTAAGCCAACCTATCAGCCCCACACATTTAAATTCATTGGTATTATACCTAAAAAATGGAAACCTATGATGAATTTGATTATCCCGAACTTGAGAAATAATTGGTTCGTCATTTAAACTTGCATCCCCTTCTTCATCCCCTTCACGACCCATCTGTATAGGGGTTATACCAAAATTGATACAAATTGGTTTTGCGTTCGTTAAAAGCTGTGAATTGCGATTCAGCGTGACCACTGTGCGACTAAAGTTGCCATTTGGAACTTTTTCGAGAGCCTGCCACAGCTTTTTGCTATTTAGGCCCTTTTTTAGTTGGAGAAGGCGCTTTAAAAATAGTTCAAGTGCTCTTATATCCAAATAAAAACATTTTCAATGTAACGCAGTTGTCTATCACGACACTATTATAGTGTTTAACGAACCAATACTTGTTAAATATCGTTCACGAATTTGAAATAAGCTATTCTGTGTCAGAAAATACACTTTTTTTTGTCATTGACCCTTTTTCATACGACTTTTCAGAATGCTTCAACGGTCACACAGTATGTGTCGGAGTCGCTTGTACGGGCATGATGAATGAAAGAAAAATATACAACTGCGTAGTTGAAATTGAATGTAGTAAAATTCAACCTTTTTAATTGTTTAATATTTAAAAAAAGTAAAAATGCAAAGATAAGCACCTTGGAAATATCTTTTATCTGACACTAAATTTGTTAAGATTGGTTGAGCGTGTGAACCGCAAGAGGTAAATATACTACTATAAAACCACAGAAATAATATAGAGTGGATAATGCCGCCGGCCCATAAACCGCACCAAACAGTGGCTTTTTCGGGATGCATTGGTAGCTGTTGCAATGCTTCTGGCAGATCTTCACTCCAAATGCGGCAATTTTGCTTACTTACGTACCCATTCAACCAAAAATGATCCTCATCGCTGAACACAATTTTTCGATAAAAAAGCGGATCCTCGGCTCGGATGAACATTTCGAACCGAGCACGAATTTTGATAGTAAAATTCAATAATTTGCAAGCGTTGTTCATTTGTAAGACGATCCATGGTTAAATTGCAAACCAAACTGAAGCTGTTTGACAATGACACAAGGTACTAAACACACGTCAGCTGTCAAAACCAGTGTTGCCAAAACCAAACCAGCTAAAAAATCACCCTTTAGTATCCAGCGAAGATGCATTTTCCCTAGAATACGTGGTGAACCAAGTGTCAGGTATATTAAGGGATGAAAAACCGACTTGATTCAAACTTTTTGTGTTTATACACATATGAGAAACTATGCACCGACTTTTCACTCCAAGCATCCAAGTGGAGGTTGCAAGGTGAATGGCACATATCGGCGCACAAACGAGATACTTGACTGCCACAACGGTGTCCCACAGGGCTGTTTGCTTTCGCCTGTACTTTTTCTACATTTTTGGTTAGCGGTAGAACTCATAGAAGTGTTACAAACTTTCTGTGAAACATCGAATACACTGCATTTGGAAGTCGCATAGATTAGTCGCAATGTACCATATAGCGACTGGTTTGGTGATTAATTCGAGGACCTTTGCTAAGACTGTCCTTATAATTTTGAGGTTAATATACGGGGATGTGTTTAATCCACCGATGAAGCGCGAAAACTTGCGTTTATCAAGCTATGCACAAATTGGACTAAAATAGAAATAGTACTAATTACAAGGCCCAGCGTTTCGCAGTGCCCTTCCCTACAGTTATACAGTTGCTCTAAAATGGTGCCACCGCCCACCCCAACGATCACTGTTAATTGGAAAAATATTTCGTTCGAAGATACAATACAACATCTGGTTAAATGCATGGCGAATTGGATTTAACTCAGCCTCCCGGACTTCCAACTTCCCAAGTGCTTTCCAAAATTGCCCATCATTTGTCCTCGTGCATTTTATGCTCTTCCAAAATTGCACAACCCAGTCACGTAGACATCTCCCAACCTACCAAATCCTCGCCTCCCTCAACCAACCATTCAGGTCCAGAGACTAATTGAAGAATAGTGGTCGTTAGATGTAACACTATCAAAAGCTCCACGCAAGATGTGAATATAAATTCCATCATTTTCGCATGGATGACGGTTCTATCGTGGCGGCAGCTCTCAAAGCCTAAGCGTTTCCAAGAAGCCGCAAATTTATTGAATTACCGACAGAGATTCTGTGGCATAGTGGAAAAGTTTTCCCATACCCCCGACTACCACAAGCTTCAAGTTCATCCTCCTAACTGCCGCGCAAAATGAAAATTTCCTATATATTTAGCGATGAAAATTTAACTTTTGCCGAAAGCGGATTAACATTTGGTTTTGGCGATGCTACAAATCTTGCAGAAGATTTACTGTATCCACATCTGTGCGGAAGATCTGTTCCTGTCTCAGAAGACCGACCATTAAATGACTTTAATCTGATAGAAACAGGACTGTGCGAAGTAAGCCGCATATCTAGTTCATTTTGATTTTACGGCTTTTTGATTTTCGTTTGTTGTGTCCTGGAGGAAGTCGTCGGCAAGCCAAACAATAATTGTGATGGTTGTAGAAAGTTGGGTAGGCTGCAGAAGGACCTTGAAAACTCATTTCGCTTTTAACGATTTACGCCGCAGGCAATTGTTGAAAAATGAAGAAATTAACAAAAAGTGAAACTTTTACCACGGACCGCTATCATCACTGTAGGCCATTAAGTTATTATTATATTTTTTGGCTATTATCTTAGGTACCAACGAAATGGTTTACTTCTCTCGGGTGTGCGTTTGTTGTATGCGATAACGGGGGAGAATTTACGAGCACTTTGATAGGTTCCTACAAGTCGGTGGGCACCCAACGATTATTGGATTAAACTCTGGAAAGTCAAAGCCCTTAGGTTAGGAGGCGGCGGATTGTCTAAAATCTGGTTTTGATAAAAGAAAAGTCTTAAAAGGTAGAATTTCATGGGAACCATTAAAAGGAGATGTTGGCCGCCTAAAATGCGAGTTGTTAAGTTAAAAGCGGAATATGTTTTGAGGGCTGTTTCACCAGAAGCAAGTACACATTTCTTTAACAAAGTTCGAATGTTCTTTTATTTTATATAGAACGCATTACAATCTTTCGAGTAAGCCAGCCTAACTGCTTTTGAAAATTTAATAAGCTATTCAAATCCTCGAGTCGACTGTTAACTATGACTTCATACCATATCGCATAATGTAAACTTTGCAGGAGACACAAAAACCTAGAGTAGCTAGTGATTTTGAATTTAAGGGTTTAGTTTTGGTAAATCCTTCCAATCGTTTTTGAAACTAAGTTTCACTTTGAGTATTCCTTGGCCATATAAAATTGCTTTTATATCTGTAACTGCAGGTCCACCTTGCTTCCGTGTCAACTGGAAGAATAGACAAGGTTTTCCGTAAAGTCCTTAAAGAAATTATGTTTAAGGGAAAGGACTTCGTAATGATTTTTGTTTTTGTTGCTTGCAAGTCCATAGTGTGCACTATAGCTTTTCTGCCGCACAAACTTTGTTGGGACATGAACTGTGACTCAAGATAAACTTTTGTTGACTATTTTCGTGAGTAGTGTGACGGAAGGCTTGGTATGTTTCCAAGATCATTGCTGAAAAATAATACTATCGGTGGTTCTTAAAAAGGAAAGAAAAATACCCGGAGATAATATTGTACAAAGTTCGAATTGGAGTTTATTGTTTAATATTTTTTGATGGTTGAAACTAACAAAAAATTAAAACGTCATTACAAATCTGTTGATAGGAGATATTATAAAGGGTTTTCCAATAAGAGGTGTTATTTCGGTATTCAAAGAAAAATTTAATTTTTTGAGATAGATTATCGGATGTTTATTTCATAATAAAGAGGAAGGTATGCCGTTAATAATGAAAAACAAGATCAGTCAAATGGCCACCACGAGCACGCATACAGGACCATATTCTTTTCATGAAATTTTCCATAACCAAATCGCAAAGTGGCTGCCC
This sequence comes from Cheilosia impressa, assembly GCA_948293265.1. Taxonomy (NCBI): domain Eukaryota; kingdom Metazoa; phylum Arthropoda; class Insecta; order Diptera; family Syrphidae; genus Cheilosia; species Cheilosia impressa. The sequence goes on along the minus strand of OX411883.1, from coordinate 47,848,532 downwards.
TATGGCCTCGATAGCCTCACGAATTTTATCTTTGAGGTCTTGAATCGACGCTGGGCTGTTGGCGTAGACCTTATCTTTTACGTGGCCCCAAAGGAAGAAGTCGCAAGGTGTTAAATCACAAGATCTCGGTGGCCAATCATGATCACCTCTTCGAGAGATAACACGGTCCGGAAACTTTTCAGATCAATGGTTTCGTTGCTTGTTTGGCACGTAGCGCCGTCTTGTTGAAAGTAAACGTTGTCCAGATCAATACCATCTAACTCTGACCATAAAAAAATCATTAATCATCTCTCAATTCCAAAGAACGAAGAGGAATGGACAAACCTGGGTTTTCTTCAACACTTTGGGCTACAGCAGCAATATTCTCAGTTGTTCTTGAGCGACGTGCATCGGTTTTATTCTTCACATCACTAACTTGTCCCAACAGCTCGAATTTTACCACCAATTTCTGTATTGCGGTCCGACAAGGTGCTTCACGACGGCCAAAAAATGCTTTAGTTTTGCGAACTATGACTGCAAGATTTTCACCATTTTTGCAGTGAATTTTAATAATTTCAATGCATTGTTGAAGCGTGTATCGTTCCATTTTTAGTAACGGCGTAGTTTCTACTTGTCAAATATCAAAGAATAAAATCTTCAAAAGTGACAGCTACCGAAATAGCGGGTCATTCACAATAACACATCTCATTGTCAAAAAGGAGGTTTTTTTTGAAATGGAGGGTTTTCCTCCTAAATTTTGCTAAAAAGGAAGTTTTTTTTCAAAAGAAAGTCAACGTAATTATCTAACGATGAGAAATATTTTTAAAATTAAATTTTTATTAATGAACTGAATACATTGTCGGTTCTTATTCTAATTCATCTTCGTCAACTGTTTGAAAATGTACCTCTGCATTTCTCGCAGTACCTACACATAACTTTCAGTTTTTACTGTTTTAAGAAACGGATATTGTTTCATGAGCTTCGCATTGAATGTACACTTATTTTTCGGCATTTTTGCAATCGAACAAAACGAAAAACACAGCGAGACCAAGAATGAGTTCAGCGCACGAAATGAATGACATTAACGAACATAATGACGCGACTAGAACGAAAACAGAGAGAGGTAGAGTGTTCTGGCTGCCCGGTTGGTGTATTCATTTTCGCGGCGTTTTGCCAATTTGAATTGATTCTTCGGTGAAAAAATTCGTTTTATAATTTTGATACCAAAGAAGGATAATTGGAGGGTAAGAGGAAGATTCAGAGTGAGAAAGGAGGTTCGGAGGTTTTTTTTTGAAATTTTCGGTTCAAAAACAGGATTATCCCCCCAAAAGAACGATGGATGGGATGGTTAATCATACCGAAAATATCATAGGTTTAAAATACATCCTAACATCCTAACTTTACTTTGTTTTGTGGCCTTAATTTATTGTTATTGTAAATATAAATGTTATTTAATTTATAGCAATAATATTAGAAATATACTCTTATAACTAAAAGGAGAAAGAATTAAGTAAAATACTTACATTTAATTTAAGATAAGAAATGAGAAGTTCTTGAGGGTCGTTGTCAAAGTGCAAAGCAAATGTGATGATCATAGACAAACCATACTGAGACCCCCAACTCACAATCCTCTTGCCGCTGGCCCCCTCAGTTTTTTTTCAAATTCGCCATTTTGTATTCCTATCGGTGTTATGTCAAATATGAATCCGTGTGACATGCAAAAACATACAAAAAATACAAAAATAAATGCTGCCAACCTCGGCAACCATGGGGAAATGTGAAAGAGTTCGGGAATACCACATTTTAGCATAACTGAATGCCATTGGTTAGTAATTATAAATTTTTTGAAGGTGAATAATTTGATTTGTGAGGTTAATAAAACTATCTAAAGGAGATGTTTTATATACTAGAAATATATTGGGACAAATATGGTTGTGTATTTCCCGCTTTTGGATATAATTAACTTCGATTTCGTGTGTAAATTTTTCTTAAATAATAAAGAAAATTTGCTCAAAATGTTTTTATTTTCCCTCAACAAACCTACATTCTTAATTTTTCGCAAATATTTTAAGCAAATGTACACTTTTTCCTAAAAAAAAAATATTATTCGCACGTAACGAACAATTTCAAATTTAACGGATAAAATTCTATGAACGCTGCAAGCCATTTTGCCCAAAGCGGAAGTGGCATATGCAAGGTGCGAGTGTATTTGTTTCTGAAGTTTCGTGACATTTGTCAATACGAATTTCTATGTATCAATACAAGCGCACTTAGCATGTGCCACCCCATAGAAATATAGCTTGTAGGCTACGTAACGGGAAATCGGCCGAAGTTGGTGGTCTCAGTATTGTCTCTGGTGATGATAGGAAGTATTTTAGGCGCCAAAATGACAGGAGGTATTTAAACTATACGATAAAAGCATTTTTACAGATGATATCGATACAATAGATGTATTCAGCGACGCGAATGGAAATTTTTAATATAACTACTTCAAAAAGTGGATTTCACAAAAACTTCTAGTTAGGAGGTAATCATAGTTAACCGTCGAAGTATGTCCCTGTTTATATTTTATTTCTCCTTTATTTTACATAATACCGATGTACATTACTAAGTTGTAGAGCTAAGAATTGTATAAGAAAAAATTCTGTTTTTTTTATGTTGTTTGGCAGCACTGAGTTAAGGAGAAGCTGTCTGAAATTCCGTCGTTTTGAGCAGTCTTGGTTCATTTCTTGAGGTATGGAAAGAGACTGCCCAGTACAAGGCTGGTCATAGTAAACATCTTTCTTGGAAAAGCAAATAAAATAGAATCTTCATCCAGGACATCAGCCCGTTACCAAGAGAGAGGGCCAGAGAGCGTCCTCATGCGTAGCCCCAATGGATGCACTCATTTTAATTCATTTTAATTCAATTTAATTTATTTATAAAATACAGTACAAGTACGAACATAGTCTTTTGAATGTCTTTTTGAAATAGTAAACAAAAACTTAAACAAAACTTACATAAAGCTTCGGTGCACTCCTAAGGCAGCGCTGGACATTTTTCCATTTTTCTGCATCTTGCCCGGTACGATCTACATATCAAACAACTTGCGGGAAATATCTCACTAAGGCTCACTGATTTAGGGTACTTCAGGGATGGCAATTTTGAAGAATGTTAAATTCTATCGGATTTGTTGCCCCCCCGGGAATCATGTATGATATTACTGAGGCCATCGCCATCAACGAGTAGCACTGCAGAACGATGTCAAACGATTTCTTTTGGGCCAAATTGAACGATATGGAATAAGACGACAAATGGGATTCCAGCAGATCGGGGATACGTCCTGCTTCCGTCACAGCATACGTCACGATGGACAGGACAGTCTGCATGAACGGCTTGAGTCCTTCGGACTCGGTTCAAAATGATAGGAACCTCTCATTCCCCCCAACAAAATAAAAACTCCCGCTAGCAAATATCTCTTAGAAGTGACCGACCTGTGGAGCAGCAGTCCATGGATGAGTTGGCCTATATAGTTCAGTTCAGGGTGGTCGTAGGTGAGCTTTAGGGGTACTAAATGACCACTGATGACTTGCTGCGGATCAGTGGTCATAGTTCCCTATAGACGCCCGCGTTGGAAGAACTTTGCTTTTCTTAAAGAACGTATATACAACGGACTTTAAACCCCTCGCTCGATTGCTAGTCGGTGAATGCGTGGCTGTAGACTGACGGTTTTCGTGTTATATCGCTGTCCAAATGCGTATTCGGTTCATGTGCTGTCAATCTGAGAATGATTGATTCGTCTGTTGCCATTCAGCTGTATACGAAATGAAAGACCTCCCACCTAGTGAAGATTTAAAAGAGAAAAATCTCGCTCCTTGTGAGTACACTGAGTCTCCTTTCTCACACAAATTTCTCGGGCAGCTGTGTAATTCAATTAAATCAAACAAAACCCCACGCATTCCCCTTAATGCACCGAGAATCGCTTAAGTCCCACTTCTGTTCATCTTCTCACGTTTCCGAATAATGATGATAAATTGCGCCTTTATTACAGCCAGCAGAGGGATCCCGGAAGAAGGTGAATTCTTACCCGAATTTATGATTCCCTTAGTAGTCATTAAAAGGTCCTCGCACTCTGCGCTCTATATGAACAACCAGTTGAGTTGAGTCATATGGATGGCTGAGGCAACTCAAAGAGTACCACGAAGCTAAAGGGTAATTGGTCAAAGGGCTGTCCTCAGAGTCCACTAAATTGGACCTCCCAAAGGACCTTGGGCGGATTAAATCCTTGTCTCCCCGAACCCAATAAGTACACTCATTTCAGCATGCAAATTGTGTTGAAACGCAAATGGATTGGTGGAGTGTTGGTTCGTTTTTAATCTACCTAAGAGCTCGTGCAGCTGTTTTGTTCCGCTTAATCCGTTGACGAAGCTAAGGAAACAAACGCAACTGGTGTAAGCCTCTGAATAGAAGCTTCCGCACATCATCTTTTATCCTTGGCTCTGCTATTCAAACTCTTTTCGTAGCAAGTGGATCCACTGGCCTCTATATGGCCTCTCAGAGCACGGCTAATCAAAGCCAACGGGAACTGGAACTGGTTTCTGCTGTTGTACGACAGCCGAGAGAATCGTCGTTCTGAAATTATAATTTTTGCTCTTGTTCGTTTATGTATTCATGAGCCAGTAATTCTCGTATAATGTCTTATGAATAAATTCCCGATAAATCAGAGTACCTTCAGCTTTTCACATATATGAACTTCTGTGTGGGGCGGCATGTGAGGGGGTCAGCAGAAGATAACGGGTACATTACAGGTATACTCGTACGGTATACGCCTTTCGCCGTTGCTGTATGGCGTTGACTTATATCGCCCTTTTGTTTCGATATTCATCGGCATCGTCCTTGCGATTTGACATCGGTCGGTAAGGCACTAAAGGGTGGGAGAAAAATTATTGCTGTTAGGTACAAGGGATATGTGTTTGAAGTCCCAATCCCTCAGTGGTTAAATGGGAATAATGGGGTTGATAGGTTGGACGAAAAAAAAAAAAACAGAGGGTTGTATGTTGCAGATGTAATCGGACCATTACGATGAAAACTTACAAAGTGGGGGGACATGGGAAATCATAATTTCATTTATATGGGGTGTGCTGGTGGCAGATATTAAATTCTCCTGGATGTGATCCTTTTTGCGAAACTCTTTCCCTCGTCGGTATGATGGTGAATTAACTCTAGAATCGATATATTTTCGATAAGGGCGGGAACAGCATTTATGGTGCTTGAAAGCTACGGTCCCTTCGCCATGCGTTTTTTGGCGCGTTTATTCATGCGATTTTGACGCGTTTTTTGACGAGTTTCTTGACGCGTTTTTCCACGCGTTTTATGACGCTTTTTTTCAGGCGTTTTTTGACGCGTTTTTTCACGCATTTTTGGACGCGTTTTTTGACGCGTTTTTTGACGGGTTTTTTCACGCGTTTTTTGACGCGTTTTTCCACGCGTTTTTTCAGGGGTTTTTTGACGCGTTTTTTCACGCATTTTTGGACGCGTTTTTTCACGCGTTTTTTCAGGCGTTTTTCCACGCGTTTTTTGGCGCGTTTTTTCACGCGTTTTTTGACGCGTTTTTTGACGCGTTTTTTCACTCGTTTTTCCACGCGTTTTTTGACGCGTTTTTTGACGCGTTTTTCGACGCGTTTTTTGACGCGTTTTTTTACGCGTTTTTTCACGCGTTTTTCCACGCGTTTTTTCACGCGTTTTTTGACGCGTTTTTTGACGCGTTTTTTGACGCGTTTTTTGACGCGTTTTTTCACGCGTTTTTTTACGCGTTTTTTCACGCGTTTTTCCACGCGTTTTTTCACGCGTTTTTTGACGCGTTTTTTGACGCGTTTTTTGACGCGTTTTTTGACGCGTTTTTTCACGCGTTTTTCCACGCGTTTTTTCACGCGTTTTTCCACGCGTTTTTTGACGCGTTTTTTGACGCGTTTTTCGACGCGTTTTTTGACGCGTTTTTTTACGCGTTTTTTCACGCGTTTTTCCACGCGTTTTTTCACGCGTTTTTTGACGCGTTTTTTGACGCGTTTTTTGACGCGTTTTTTGACGCGTTTTTTCACGCGTTTTTCCACGCGTTTTTTCACGCGTTTTTTGACGCGTTTTTCGACGCGTTTTTTGACGCGTTTTTTGACGCGTTTTTTGACGCGTTTTTTTACGCGTTTTTTGACGCGTTTTTTTACGCGTTTTTTTACGCGTTTTTTCACGCGTTTTTCCACGCGTTTTTTCACGCGTTTTTTCACGCGTTTTTCGACGCGTTTTTTGACGCGTTTTTTTACGCGTTTTTTCACGCGTTTTTCCACGCGTTTTTTCACGCGTTTTTTGACGCGTTTTTTGACGCGTTTTTTGACGCGTTTTTTGACGCGTTTTTTCACGCGTTTTTCCACGCGTTTTTTCACGTGTTTTTTGACGCGTTTTTTGACGCGTTTTTCGACGCGTTTTTTGACGCGTTTTTTGACGCGTTTTTTTACGCGTTTTTTGACGCGTTTTTTTACGCGTTTTTTTACGCGTTTTTTCACGCGTTTTTCCACGCGTTTTTTCACGCGTTTTTTCACGCGTTTTTCGACGCGTTTTTTGACGCGTTTTTTGACGCGTTTTTTGACGCGTTTTTTTACGCGTTTTTTGACGCGTTTTTTTACGCGTTTTTTTACGCGTTTTTTCACGCGTTTTTCCACGCGTTTTTTCACGCGTTTTTTGACGCGTTTTTTGACGCGTTTTTTGACGCGTTTTTTGACGCGTTTTTTGACGCGTTTTTTGACGCGTTTTTTGACGCGTTTTTTCACGCGTTTTTTCACGCGTTTTTTGACGCGTTTTTTTACGCGTTTTTTTACGCGTTTTTTCACGCGTTTTTCCACGCGTTTTTTCACGCGTTTTTTCACGCGTTTTTCGACGCGTTTTTTGACGCGTTTTTTGACGCGTTTTTTGACGCGTTTTTTTACGCGTTTTTTGACGCGTTTTTTTACGCGTTTTTTTACGCGTTTTTTCACGCGTTTTTCCACGCGTTTTTTCACGCGTTTTTTGACGCGTTTTTTGACGCGTTTTTTGACGCGTTTTTTGACGCGTTTTTTGACGCGTTTTTTGACGCGTTTTTTGACGCGTTTTTTCACGCGTTTTTTCACGCGTTTTTTGACGCGTTTTTCCACGCGTTTTTTCACGCGTTTTTTCACGCGTTTTTCGACGCGTTTTTTCACGCGTTTTTTCACGCGTTTTTTGACGCGTTTTTTGACACGTTTTTTCACGCGTTTTTCCACGCGTTTTTTCACGCGTTTTTTGACGCGTTTTTTGACGCGTTTTTTGACGCGTTTTTTCACGCGTTTTTTCACGCGTTTTTTGACGCGTTTTTTCACGCGTTTTTTGACGCGTTTTTTGACGCGTTTTTTCACGCGTTTTTTGACGCGTTTTTTCACGCGTTTTTTGACGCGTTTTTCCACGCGTTTTTTGACGCGTTTTTTGACGCGTTTTTCCACGCGTTTTTTCACGCGTTTTTTGACGCGTTTTTTGACGCGTTTTTTGACGCGTTTTTTGACGCGTTTTTTGACGCGTTTTTTCACGCGTTTTTTGACGCGTTTTTTGACGCGTTTTTTCACGCGTTTTTTCACGCGTTTTTTCACGCGTTTTTTGACGCGTTTTTCCACGCGTTTTTTGACGCGTTTTTTCACGCGTTTTTTGACGCGTTTTTTGACGCGTTTTTTCACGCGTTTTTTCACGCGTTTTTTCACGCGTTTTTTGACGCGTTTTTTGACGCGTTTTTTGACGCGTTTTTCCACGCGTTTTTTGACGCGTTTTTTCACGCGTTTTTTGACGCGTTTTTTGACGCGTTTTTTGACGCGTTTTTTGACGCGTTTTTTCACGCGTTTTTTCACGCGTTTTTTCACGCGTTTTTTTGACGCGTTTTTTCACGCGTTTTTTGACGCGTTTTTTGACGCGTTTTTTCACGCGTTTTTTCACGCGTTTTTCCACGCGTTTTTTGACGCGTTTTTTGACGCGTTTTTTTACGCGTTTTTTGACGCGTTTTTTGACGCGTTTTTTCACGCGTTTTTTGACGGGTTTTTTCACGCGTTTTTTGACGCGTTTTTTCACGCGTTTTTTGACGCGTTTTTTGACGCGTTTTTTGACGCGTTTTTTGACGCGTTTTTTGACGCGTTTTTTGACGCGTTTTTTGACGCGTTTTTTGACGCGTTTTTTGACGCGTTTTTTCACGCGTTTTTTGACGCGTTTTTTGACGCGTTTTTTCACGCGTTTTTTGACGCGTTTTTTGACGCGTTTTTTCACGCGTTTTTTGACGCGTTTTTTGACGCGTTTTTTGACGCGTTTTTTCACGCGTTTTTTGACGCGTTTTTTCACGCGTTTTTTGACGCGTTTTTTGACGCGTTTTTTCACGCGTTTTTTGACGCGTTTTTTCACGCGTTTTTTGACGCGTTTTTCCACGCGTTTTTTGACGCGTTTTTTGACGCGTTTTTCCACGCGTTTTTTCACGCGTTTTTTGACGCGTTTTTTGACGCGTTTTTTGACGCGTTTTTTGACGCGTTTTTTGACGCGTTTTTTCACGCGTTTTTTGACGCGTTTTTTGACGCGTTTTTTCACGCGTTTTTTCACGCGTTTTTTCACGCGTTTTTTGACGCGTTTTTCCACGCGTTTTTTGACGCGTTTTTTCACGCGTTTTTTGACGCGTTTTTTGACGCGTTTTTTCACGCGTTTTTTCACGCGTTTTTTGACGCGTTTTTTGACGCGTTTTTTGACGCGTTTTTTGACGCGTTTTTTCACGCGTTTTTTCACGCGTTTTTTCACGCGTTTTTTGACGCGTTTTTTCACGCGTTTTTTGACGCGTTTTTTCACGCGTTTTTTCACGCGTTTTTCCACGCGTTTTTTGACGCGTTTTTTGACGCGTTTTTCCACGCGTTTTTTGACGCGTTTTTTCACGCGTTTTTTCACGCGTTTTTTGACGCGTTTTTTCACGCGTTTTTTGACGCGTTTTTTGACGCGTTTTTTCACGCGTTTTTTGACGCGTTTTTTGACGCGTTTTTTCACGCGTTTTTTGACGCGTTTTTTGACGCGTTTTTTCACGCGTTTTTTGACGCGTTTTTTTACGCGTTTTTTGACGCGTTTTTTGACGCGTTTTTTCACGCGTTTTTCCACGCGTTTTTTGACGCGTTTTTCCACGCGTTTTTTCACGCGTTTTTTTACGCGTTTTTCCACGCCTTTTTTGACGCGTTTTTTCACGCGTTTTTTCACGCGTTTTTTGACGCGTTTTTCCACGCGTTTTTTCACGCGTTTTTTCACGCGTTTTTTGACGCGTTTTTTGACGCGTTTTTTGACGCGTTTTTTCACGCGTTTTTTCACGCGTTTTTCCACGCGTTTTTTCACGCGTTTTTTGACGCGTTTTTCCACGCGTTTTTTGACGCGTTTTTCCACGCGTTTTTTGACGCGTTTTTCCACGCGTTTTTTGACGCGTTTTTTCACGCGTTTTTTCACGCGTTTTTTGACGCGTTTTTCCACGCGTTTTTTGACGCGTTTTTTGACGCGTTTTTTCACGCGTTTTTTGACGCGTTTTTTTACGCGTTTTTTGACGCGTTTTTTGAAGCGTTTTTTGACGCGTTTTTTGACGCGTTTTTTCACGCGTTTTTTCACGCGTTTTTCCACGCGTTTTTTCACGCGTTTTTCCACGCGTTTTTTGACGCGTTTTTTCACGCGTTTTTTGACGCGTTTTTTCACGCGTTTTTTCACGCGTTTTTTGACGCGTTTTTTCACGCGTTTTTTGACGCGTTTTTTCACGCGTTTTTTGACGCGTTTTTTTACGCGTTTTTTGACGCGTTTTTCCACGCGTTTTTTGACGCGTTTTTTGACGCGTTTTTTGACGCGTTTTTTCACGCGTTTTTTGACGCGTTTTTTGACGCGTTTTTCCACGCGTTTTTTCACGCGTTTTTTGACGCGTTTTTTGACGCGTTTTTTGACGCGTTTTTTGACGCGTTTTTCCACGCGTTTTTTGACGCGTTTTTTGACGCGTTTTTTGACGCGTTTTTTCACGCGTTTTTTGACGCGTTTTTTGACGCGTTTTTCCACGCGTTTTTTGACGCGTTTTTTCACGCGTTTTTTGACGCGTTTTTTGACGCGTTTTTTGACGCGTTTTTTGACGCGTTTTTTCACGCGTTTTTTGACGCGTTTTTTGACGCGTTTTTTGACGCGTTTTTTGACGCGTTTTTTCACGCGTTTTTTCACGCGTTTTTCCACGCGTTTTTTCACGCGTTTTTTGACGCGTTTTTTGACGCGTTTTTTGACGCGTTTTTTGACGCGTTTTTTCACGCGTTTTTTGACGCGTTTTTTGACGCTTTTTTTGACGCGTTTTTTGACGCGTTTTTTCACGCGTTTTTTCACGCGTTTTTCCACGCCTTTTTTGACGCGTTTTTTCACGCGTTTTTCCACGCGTTTTTTGACGCGTTTTTTGACGCTTTTTTTGACGCGTTTTTTGACGCGTTTTTTCACGCGTTTTTTGACGCGTTTTTTGACGCTTTTTTTGACGCGTTTTTTGACGCGTTTTTTCACGCGTTTTTTCACGCGTTTTTTTACGCGTTTTTCCACGCCTTTTTTGACGCGTTTTTTCACGCGTTTTTCCACGCGTTTTTCGACGCGTTTTTTCACGCGTTTTTTCACGCGTTTTTTGACGCGTTTTTTCACGCGTTTTTTGACGCGTTTTTTGACGCGTTTTTTCACGCGTTTTTTGACGCGTTTTTTGACGCTTTTTTTGACGCGTTTTTTGACGCGTTTTTTCACGCGTTTTTTCACGCGTTTTTTTACGCGTTTTTCCACGCCTTTTTTGACGCGTTTTTTCACGCGTTTTTCCACGCGTTTTTTGACGCGTTTTTTGACGCGTTTTTTCACGCGTTTTTTCACGCGTTTTTTTACGCGTTTTTCCACGCCTTTTTTGACGCGTTTTTTCACGCGTTTTTCCACGCGTTTTTCGACGCGTTTTTTCACGCGTTTTTTGACGCGTTTTTTCACGCGTTTTTTGACGCGTTTTTTGACGCGTTTTTTTACGCGTTTTTTGACCCGTTTTTTGACGCGTTTTTTCACGCGTTTTTTGACGCGTTTTTTGACGCGTTTTTTCACGCGTTTTTTCACGCGTTTTTTTACGCGTTTTTCCACGCCTTTTTTGACGCGTTTTTTCACGCGTTTTTCCACGCGTTTTTTGACGCGTTTTTTGACGCTTTTTTTGACGCGTTTTTTGACGCGTTTTTTCACGCGTTTTTTGACGCGTTTTTTGACGCTTTTTTTGACGCGTTTTTTGACGCGTTTTTTGACGCGTTTTTTTACGCGTTTTTTGACGCGTTTTTTGACGCGTTTTTTGACGCGTTTTTTGACGCGTTTTTTGACGCGTTTTTTCACGCGTTTTTTTTTTTTTTTTTTTTTTTTTTTTTTTTTTTTTTTTTTTTTTTTGGCGTGATCGAAGTGATCGGTTGTGTTTTTATCTTCTCCAGTAGTAATCCCAATTTGGCGAGAAATCTTTAAGTTAATTTTTGAAAATTTCAAACAATATAATAGTGAATATAAGACAGTGACTTTTAATCGTGCATGCAAATAAAAACGCATAAATAAAACCCATAAATTAAAAAACAAAACCCCTCGTAAAATCAGTTCAAGTTTTTTTATTTTGTTGTTTTTGCTGTTCCCTTTTATTAGAAACAGCAACTTGCTTAACTGCTTTTATTTCTCTGTCTCTTTTGTCGTATACAAATACATCCATATCTCTCTTTACACAATTTTATTATTATGTTCAATATGGATCCATGTTCCGAATGCCTCTCCGACCTCCCTCCCGATGGAGACTTTGTGACATGCTTCAGATGTGAACGAAAAATGCACTATGGATGTACAACGATCTCCGAAAAATCATATCGGAAAATGAGCACAGCCAGAAAGGAAGAATGGAGATGCCCAGCCTGCAGGAAGGAAAACATAGCACCTTCAGATCCCAAAACGACATCAGTTGAAATAACTCCAGCTCAACCTCTGTCCAAACGAATGAGAAGTGTGAGTTCACCTGATGCTCTAGAAGTATCAAACGCTGAAGCAACAACGCAAAACAACAACAACCAGATAATCCTACTCGAAATGCGAAAAATGAGGAAAGAAATGTCTGAAATTAATAATAGTTGCGAATTTGTTGCCAGCAAATATGAGGAGATTAAGCAGCATATGACGTCAAATAATGAGGCACTACAAAGCCTATCAAACGAAATCAAAGAACTAAAAGAAAACAACATGAAAAAAGATAAACAAATATGTTTAATGGAAACGAAGATTAACACACTAGAACAACAATTAATCAGAAATAACATTGAAATTAAAAACATTCCACCAACACAAAATGAAAATTTGATAGAAACTATTCAAGCACTCGGAAAAACAATTGACTATCCCATAAACAATTCTGATATCACTGATATATACAGAACAAACAAAAAAAACCCAAACAAGTCAACGATAGTTGTTTCTTTTGCGAGCCACACATGTAAGACAAATGCAATCAGAAAGGCGAAAATCATGCGAAATATTTCCCTTAAGAAAATAAGAGAAAACACAGGCAACGGTCAAGCTGCACTGACAGAAAATGAAGCACCTGTTTTTGTCAACAATCAGCTGACACCAACCAATAAACACCTTCTCTGGCTAGCGAAAAACAAAGCCAGAGAGTGTAACTGGAAGTTTGTGTGGGAGACAACAGGCAAAATTCTTGCAAAAAAAAATGAAAACGGGGAGACAATACACATCGGTACTTGTAACGATGTAAACAAGATCGCCAACTAGTACTAAAATATAATGTTAAACAAGAAGAACGAATTAAAAGAAAACCGAAATGGAAAACGAAAACAATGAAGCTGACATTAATTTTAGGGTAATAAATGGTGTGACCGGCATCGAAAAAGAATTTTTAGAAAAAATGAATTTTTGTTGTATTAGTTTTAATATAAGATCGATAACAAAAACGTGGGATACTCTTATGGCGGAAATTGAAAATGTTTTATGTTATGTAGATATATTAGTGCTAAATGAAATTAACATACCTAAGAAAAAAAATGATTTCTATAACATTGATGGATTTAAATCTGAATTTTTTAATCGCGATGCAATGAAAGGCGGAGGTGTCGCAATTTATATAAAAGACAATATAACGTACAAAATAATACCAACTAATCCAGTTAATTACGAAGGAATACACTTAGAAATTACACATAAAGGTCAACTTAAACATATACATGCAATTTATAGACCACCAAGTTCTAGTATTACAAGATTCATTGACGAGTTAAATGGAATCATAAAAGAAAATAAGGAAAATATTTTATTGGGCGATATCAACATAAATATCCAAGATGAGAATAACTCGCTTGTCCTAAAATACATGGAGTTTATGGCCTCGAAAGGATTGACAAACGTCATCAAACGACCCTCACGTGTTAATATACCAAATAGCACTGCAACACTTATAGACCATATTTATGTAAGCGTCACTAAACTGGATATATTTTCAGCAGTAATTGAAACTGATCTTTCTGACCATTACGCCGTTTTGTATGCAACAAAAAGCTCAATAAACATAGAGTCACCTGATGAAGTTGAGGTTAAACACATTAATCAGCTAAAAGTTAATGAGCTGATAGAACAAACAAACTGGCAAAATTTGTTCAAAGAAAACGATGTGGAAACACTTTATAATAATTTTGTAAGAGAAATGAATAATATATATGCTGAAGCCAGCAAAACCAAACCAACCAAGAGAACACGGAAACACAAACTATGGATTACGGCCGAAACCGTGTCAATGTGCAAAAGAAGAGATGAGCTTTATAGGAGATGGAGAAATAGCCCGAGGTGTAAAACATATGAAGACGAGTATAAGAGTTTTAGAAATGTTGTAAATAAGAACATCCAATTTGCAAAAGCTAACTTCTATAAACAAAAGTTTGCAAATGCTAATAATAATCCAAGAAAAACTTGGAGTATTGTTAATGAACTTCTTGGAAGAAAAAAACGTTCAATAGATGAAAGTATTAAGCACAATTTTCCTAATACTGACGAAGGCTTAGTCAACATTGTAGATAAATTTGCAGAACTGTTTTCAAACCAGGCTTCAAGGATTGCACATAATTGCAACACAAAGACATCAAACCACGAGAATTGGCAACTTGAACAAAACATCTACATACAAGAAGCAACTGAATCAGAAGTGTATACTATGTTATGTCAACTAAACGATAAAAAAGGTCCTGGAGCAGATAATATCAGACCAGTTGATCTCAAAATAAATGCTAGGCATTTAGCTCCAGTAATCACTAAAATTATAAACAAAAGTATTCAACAGTGTTGTGTCCCCCAGCTGATGAAAACGTCGATCATTCGCCCAATATATAAAGGCGGAACAAAAAAGGATGTTGAAAATTACAGGCCAATCGCGATTTTGTCATCTGTTGAAAAATGTTTGGAGGAAACAATAGTCAGCCGAATAAATAGTTTTATGACCAAATACAAAATGCTTCACCCAAACCAGTACGGTTTCCAAAAAAGTAAGAGTACCGGATCTTTACTAGGGGAGTTTACAAATACAATTCATGCTAGTCTGAACAAAAGCCATCACGTCCTCGTGCTATTCATCGATTTTAGCAAAGCGTTCGATACTCTAACGCACGACAAACTGTTGGAAAGTGTCAGCAGAAATGGTTTAAGGGGCGTACTGGCTAACTGGCTTAGGAGTTATCTGACTGATAGAACGCTAAGAGTCAAAGTTTCTGACACAGTGAGCAGCGAAAAATCAAGCAAATACGGTGTACCACAAGGTTCCAAATTGGGCCCTATTCTTTTTATAATATATACCAACGAACTTTTGCGAATTTTCAAAAAATGTACTGTCTATGCCTACGCAGATGATATTGCAATTGTTGTGAAACATAAGTACCTCAATTCCGCCGTGCAGATATTGCAAGAAGAATTCAACGATTTATCCAACTGGTGCCATGATAACGGACTAATTATAAATGCATCCAAAACAAAAGTGATGCACATACGCGGACCATCTAAACCAGCGGAAACTGTCCAGATCTATCACCGAAATGACTGCTCTCCAACATCAGCCAACAACACACCAATTGAAGTAGTCAGAACCTTCAAATATCTTGGAGTAACCATCGACGAACATTTTCTCTGGCGTGAGCATATAAATGCCCTGCGTCTTCAACTAAGGAGCACTCTCTTCGCAATGGTGTATCTTAAGCGATACTCCAATTTCGATGTCCAAAAGCAGGTGTACTACTCGCTAGCGGAGTCGCGCATAAGATATGGGATTCTGGCCTGGGGAAACGCAGCGAAATCTCATTTGGACAAGATTTCGAACCTTCAACATCGTCTTGTTAAAATTTTAATACCGAGTAATTCATCTTTTAAAGTTTTAGATGTGAATGCAATCTTCCAGATGACAACATTGCTGCAATACATGGATGACCATCGCTTTCTGCAACCCATACGCCACACCCTAAGCACTAGACGACGAGCCCAAGGGATGCTAGATGTTCCGGAAGCTTTCAACACTTTCGGAAACCGAGAACTACGATGTGCCATTCCGAATCTGGTTAATGCAATTCCTCAATTTTTAAAAGTTATTCCAAATTTTAAGAAAAGAAAAAAAGAGCTTAAAAAGTATTTCCTTCAATCCCATTTTGTAAAGTAAGAATTATAAATTTTGAATTTGTTAAAATTAAAAAAAAAAACAAAAAAAAAAAAAAAAAAACTTTAAAACCAAATCAAATTGAATGTAAGAAAATATGTAACTTAAATTTTTAAATCCAATCACTTCGAAATCAAATCTTTAAACAACCGCCTGCAGATAAGCACTTTGCTTTGCGGGTAGAAAAACTGTAAAATTAAGAAAAAAGAGTTAATAATAAAAACTTGAACTTGAAACTTGAAACTTGAACGCGTTTTTTGACGCGTTTTTTGACGCGTTTTTTCACGCGTTTTTTGACGCGTTTTTTGACGCGTTTTTTGACGCGTTTTTTGACGCGTTTTTTCACGCGTTTTTTGACGCGTTTTTCCACGCGTTTTTTCACGCGTTTTTTGACGCGTTATTTCACGCGTTTTTCGACGCGTTTTTCGACGCGTTTTTTCACGCGTTTTTTGACGCGTTTTTTGACGCGTTTTTTGACGCGTTTTTTGACGCGTTTTTTCACGCGTTTTTTGACGCGTTATTTCACGCGTTTTTCGACGCGTTTTTTTACGCGTTTTTCGACGCGTTTTTTCACGCGTTTTTTCACGCGTTTTTTGACGCGTTTTTTGACGCGTTTTTTCACGCGTTTTTTGACGCGTTTTTTGACGCGTTTTTTCACTCGTTTTTCCACGCGTTTTTTGACGCGTTTTTTGACGCGTTTTTCGACGCGTTTTTTGACGCGTTTTTTTACGCGTTTTTTCACGCGTTTTTCCACGCGTTTTTTCACGCGTTTTTTCACGCGTTTTTTGACGCATTTTTTGACGCGTTTTTTGACGCGTTTTTTTACGCGTTTTTTCACGCGTTTTTTCACGCGTTTTTTGACGCGTTTTTCCACGCGTTTTTTGACGCGTTTTTTGACGCGTTTTTCGACGCGTTTTTTCACGCGTTTTTTGACGCGTTTTTTGACGCGTTTTTTGACGCGTTTTTTTACGCGTTTTTTCACGCGTTTTTCCACGCGTTTTTTGACGCGTTTTTTGACGCGTTTTTTCACGCGTTTTTTGACGCGTTTTTCCACGCGTTTTTTGACGCGTTTTTCCACGCGTTTTTTGACGCGTTTTTTGACGCGTTTTTTGACGCGTTTTTTCACGCGTTTTTTGACGCGTTTTTTGACGCGTTTTTTCACGCGTTTTTTCACGCGTTTTTTGACGCGTTTTTTCACGCGTTTTTTGACGCGTTTTTTCACGCGTTTTTTCACGCGTTTTTCGACGCGTTTTTTCACGCGTTTTTTCACGCGTTTTTTGACGCGTTTTTTTACGCGTTTTTTCACGCGTTTTTTCACGCGTTTTTTGACGCGTTTTTCGACGCGTTTTTTCACGCGTTTTTTGACGCGTTTTTCCACGCGTTTTTTGACGCGTTTTTCCACGCGTTTTTTGACGCGTTTTTTCACGCGTTTTTTGACGCGTTTTTTGACGCGTTTTTCCACGCGTTTTTTGACGCGTTTTTTGACGCGTTTTTTCACGCGTTTTTACAGGCGTTTTTTGACACGTTTTTCCACGCGTTTTTTGACGCGTTTTTTCACGCGTTTTTTGACGCGTTTTTCGACGCGTTTTTTCACGCGTTTTTTGACGCGTTTTTTCACGCGTTTTTTGACGCGTTTTTCCACGCGTTTTTTGACGCGTTTTTCCACGCGTTTTTTGACGCGTTTTTTCACGCGTTTTTTGACGCGTTTTTTCACGCGTTTTTCGACGCGTTTTTTCACGCGTTTTTTCACGCGTTTTTTGACGCGTTTTTTGACGCGTTTTTCCACGCGTTTTTTGACGCGTTTTTCCACGCGTTTTTTGACGCGTTTTTTGACGCGTTTTTTGACGCGTTTTTTCACGCGTTTTTTGACGCGTTTTTCCACGCGTTTTTTGACGCGTTTTTCCACGCGTTTTTTGACGCGTTTTTTGACGCGTTTTTTGACGCGTTTTTTCACGCGTTTTTTCACGCGTTTTTTGACGCGTTATTTCACGCGTTTTTCGACGCGTTTTTTCACGCGTTTTTCGACGCGTTTTTTCACGCGTTTTTCCACGCGTTTTTTGACGCGTTTTTTGACGCGTTTTTTCACGCGTTTTTCGACGCGTTTTTTCACGCGTTTTTTGACGCGTTTTTTGACGCGTTTTTTTACGCGTTTTTTCACGCGTTTTTTCACGCGTTTTTTGACGCGTTTTTCGACGCGTTTTTTCACGCGTTTTTTGACGCGTTTTTCCACGCGTTTTTTGACGCGTTTTTCCACGCGTTTTTTGACGCGTTTTTTCACGCGTTTTTTGACGCGTTTTTTGACGCGTTTTTCCACGCGTTTTTTGACGCGTTTTTTGACGCGTTTTTTCACGCGTTTTTACAGGCGTTTTTTGACACGTTTTTCCACGCGTTTTTTGACGCGTTTTTTGACGCGTTTTTTCACGCGTTTTTTGACGCGTTTTTCGACGCGTTTTTTCACGCGTTTTTTGACGCGTTTTTTCACGCGTTTTTTGACGCGTTTTTCCACGCGTTTTTTGACGCGTTTTTCCACGCGTTTTTTGACGCGTTTTTTCACGCGTTTTTTGACGCGTTTTTTCACGCGTTTTTCGACGCGTTTTTTCACGCGTTTTTTCACGCGTTTTTTGACGCGTTTTTTGACGCGTTTTTTTACGCGTTTTTTCACGCGTTTTTTGACGCGTTTTTCCACGCGTTTTTTGACGCGTTTTTTGACGCGTTTTTTCACGCGTTTTTACAGGCGTTTTTTGACACGTTTTTTCACGCGTTTTTTGACGCATTTTTTGACGCATTTTTTGATGCATTAAGCATTCGTATTCGTATGGTCTACGGGTGTGACGGCTCACACTCTGCATTAATATTTCCACGTACCCATTCAACGTCCTTTAAAAAGACTTCTTCTCAACAATTTCTCTTAAAAAATTAAATTCCTTTCGAGCAAAACCAACGAAAAAAATCACCAAAAATTGAAGCGAACAACATTTGGTTATTGAAGAGTACACCCAGTCAAGAGCCCTATCCACAAATATGTGGATACGCAATGTAAAAAAACCCTCACGCCTCTTACCCCCGAACAATGAAACAACAATAATATTTTCGCTGACACAGAAAAAAAACGTGTGCGATGACAACGTCCTCTTTGGCGTAATATCCTGCCTGCCAATACTTGGCTTTCGGCGATGCCCTTGCCACCCATACAAAGCAGTAAATATGAAATGTACACACGCATGGGGCCGTAGCCAACAGCCAACAGCTCCACATTTATTCCCCAACCGAACGACTCTTCAGCTGGCTTTGAGCGCCGCGGCGGCACTGCGGCAGCATAGCTACAACTGGTCAACCACTTTACTCGTTGAGAGGTCATCGTTGTGCGGGTTACACAAGTACCTTCAACTCCAGTACAAGTCATCCAAAACAAATTTCCGCCGTTATTTTTTCTCTTATTTTTCTGGTTGAACAGCAAAAATCATTGTGTCCTGTCGTCGAAATAGTCAAATCAATAAACAATTGAAAGGGTCCCCGGCGAAATGGACAAATGGACACGCGCTGGACAGGAGGCTTTTTGCGGATCACTGAACAGCAGCAGAACGCGATAAATGCGGGCCGATACTCCCATGCCAGTTCTTGTTGTTGTTCAGAAATGAATTCACCTAGAAATACACACATATGAAATGGGTGTAATGTCCTTTGATATTTATGATGAGCAGTTTTCGTCGACATACCCGGTTCGGTTGGCAATTTGGCTTTCAATTCAATACGTTGGCAATCGCGGCCGGAAATGCCAAATCAATTCTCACTGAATCCCTGACCATCATCCCGCTTTAAGGAAGTACAGACCGACAAAAAAAAACTTGTCCTCCCCTCGTATCTGTGGGTGTATGGATTTTTTTTTCTTGTTCTATTGCAGAGAAAGTTTTCTGCTGACAGCAAACCAACCCAATCAACCAACTTTTCGTCCGCAAAACAATTTCAATCTCAACAACTCTCGATCTTTTCAAAATTCCTTGCAAATGTTCGCAAACAGAATCGATAATCCAACTTTGAAGGACACACTTTAATAAAATGTTTTCTGGTATTTAATTGTAAGACGGCTATCTGTCAAGGGATGGATTTTGAAACACACCAGATCAAGTGCAGTAAGGTCCATAGTCTAAGGATACATTTTGGAATTCAGAGCGAACATCGATTGGAAGGACTTGGGCAACTTTTCCTCTTTTTTTTTAACAGATAAAGGTTTGGGGAAAACTTTTCCACTTGATTGGAACTTCTATCGACCAGAAAACAAAAAAAAAAACCAACAAACTGTATGGACATTTTTGTCATCCTGTGGCAGCAGGCTTCCGTTTCGGGTGTTTGACTTTGTGATCAGGTTCTCTTTTTTTCACGTTTAAAAAGAAAAAGTATAGCGGAAGTAAGGATTATAGTGGAGAATTATTTGCATTTTAGAAATCGTTTGAGCGGAAAAGTTGCACCGAGACTCGACCCTGGGGTGAGCCCAATGATTTTGGTCTCGACCTCAAGTGCATTTGTGGGTAGTCGGGGATGAATGACAGAAGAGAGGCTGCACCGAAAATCGAAATATAGGCTCCACACGATGGCTTGGGAATCAAGAAATTTATTTCCCCTAGTAGGGGGCGCTGCAATCGTTTCATCGCTTAGTTGCTAAACTCAAGCAGTTTTTGCTTTGAACAAGCGAAGCTACCGCACGTTACTGTCCCAATGGATAGTTTTGATCGTTTAAACTATATTTCTGTCAAACTAAGCCATGGTTCATGTATGGGCTGTTGGAGCAAGTATTTATTTTAAGGGAAGTGCCTACTTGTAGTGTCTGGCTAGCTCTTGGTTCATGTATGGGCTGTTGGAGCAAGTATTTATTAAAAGAAAAGTGCTTCTTTGAAGTGTCTGGCTAGCTCTAGGTCAATCTTTGTTCGCAGTTTATATAAGCCCCTACGTACGAGCTTTGCACGTGCTACTTACAGAGTCTTGAGAAGAAAACTATCGATTGTAGATGCAAAATCGGTTGCTGTCCAGGATGTACTTTTATTTTAGAACTATCATAACTAAACTAGACCAACACAGAGGAAAAAACAAAGTGAATCCCCTGATTGTGGGAATTAAGAACGTTCGCTTTAAGGGATGTTTACAACTGCCACTTGTGGAGACTGACAAAAGGGTCATGTCCGCGCTAGACTTCTCCCAAAGTGGAAGGACTGACCTTGGACCTCGTGGAATTAAACAAACGTGTCGCAGCTTTAAAAAAGAATACACAGCACCAAAAATTTCAAAAACAAGTCCTGCCATCTGTATACCTAACTGAAACGAAACCTTGCAGTCAGTACCCACCTTAATGGTTGGTTCTGTTTGATACGAATCAATTGCATCCTGTTACCATCCGTTTGGCTTCTTCTCTTGATTTCCTCCATGATTGATGTTACCCCGTTTCGTAAAAAATAACCGGAGAAAAACATCGATCTCCATTCAAGAAAATTCAAATACAGTAGCTCCTGTGTTTTTTTTTCCTTCAATTCCATCCTTCCTCCACATATGGTACCCTATACTCCCTGCGATATTCTGATTCCCATTTTCACTATTATATGGAGCTTCGCTTGTTTTTGTTTTCGAATTTTTCTTTGCATTTCCTCTTATTGTTTGCTTGTTGTTGTCGCTCCAAATTGGATTTTGATTTCGTTTCGTAAAGTGTTTCTATATACCCGAGGATTTCCAGGCAACAAGCACACCACGGCAGGGCACACTCTGACAGAGCCGAATGCACATATGCGGCATGACCGGTTTTCCTGTTTCGATTTTAATCGATTTGGTGTTTTCCTTGCTTAGATTTGCGATATTCGTTGTTTTTTTTTTTTTTGCTGTCTCGAGAACAAGTACCCACCTATACCTGAACGAGAACTCGGAATGCCAACGGAATGGAATTGTATTTCCTTTTTGGTTAATTAACTCAACATGGACACAACTGATGCATATGTGTCTGATGGATGGGAATGTTGGACTTTTTTTGAACACGAAATCGCTTTCAACGAGAGACCATTGGTGTGTTCCTGTTTGGAGAATGGGGCGAGATCCTTTATTATTCCGGTGTTGCAGGTATGGTAGGGCAGTGCGGGTATCCATTGGAGGTTTTGTGGTATGGTGATATCCTGCGATTTAATGAAGTGCAAAGGAACACCGTAGAACTACTTTCTCCTTTAGCCTTGCATAAGTTTCGAATACCAGGGGAAACTTTCCGCCACAACTTTTGCCTTCGGGATGGCTGTATGTGTGTGTGTGGGCGGAAAGTTCAACCACGGAAAGGAAAAACCACGGACCAAAGCATTTTTGAAATTATTCGCAAGGGAATTCTTGAGATTTTCATCTCTCCTATACACTGGAGTGTTGGTCTTTCGTAATGAACGTGTGTAGGTTGGTGGTTATTATTTTTTTTCTTTGCTGTTGCCTGAAGGATCCCAAACAAGAGTGAGGAGCGAATCTATTCAAAATACATAAATCTTCATCAGCAAACTTTTTGAACTGGTTTACTTGTTAACTTCTTTGGTCCAATTTGCAGAGCGTACGGCGACTTGATCACTGTTGTGAGTCTGGCGAAAATTTACTTCGCAGGATTTGTGACTGAAGTGCTACATAGGTATCAATGTAGATGTATGTGGGGGAACTTCAGATTTGAAACTGCAAATAGTAGTGTCTTGCGTGTTTCAGAGTGCAAGATGAGGACTACTTAGAACGGACTTTAAAAAACCCTTAATAGTGGAAATGTGGGAACAGATGAGCAGTTCACAAAGAACAGGGAAGTAGCAGACCCTTATCACTCTTCAAAGCAGTCGAGCAGTATGAGTAGGAGGGTGTTTGATATGCAATTCGAAATTTAGGTAAAAGTACAACAGAACCTGAGGCTAAGCAGTAGCAGAGCGTTAGCAGAGCAATATCATAGAGTCGGTGCAGAGTGCTAACTTTGCAAAAGTAGAGCTGTAGCAAGCAAACAAATTGGTTATGGAGTTGTAGCAGATCATTACAGGAGAACCAGCTCCACAACAGTGTAGTTGACGTAACTCATTTTTGATTTTTCATTGGAAACAAATCCATCGAAATAGTATCTTGGTATGGCAAGACAAGCTGGAGGACTTGAAAATTATAGTGGCAAAGGAGGGTGATAACAGAGCTTTAACAGAGTGGCAACAGAGGCGTTGAAAATGCGCAATGGAACAGTCGGCCCAAAACGGGCAGTACGGAGGACGTTGGAAAGACTGTGGCACGGTAGAGTCAAAACAGAGCATCAACAGAGTGGCAGCAGAGGCGTTAAAAATATACGCAACAGTAGGAGAACTTAAGAAAGGAAGTGGCACAGCGGGATAGAAATACAGTCAGCTTGTAAGTAACTTACAGAGCGCTAACAGAGAAATGTAAGATCTGAATGTAGAAGCAGACTTATAATCGGTAGGAAAACGAGAAGTACCCCACCTGTAGCCAAGCCAATTAGCAGATCAGTTGTAAATTGTTATCCGAGGAAGGTATGTGGCAACAGAATGACTCTGAGACTATATATGTTAGCCAAAACGGCACCCAATTTAAATCTAGATTTTATCAGTGTAGACCGAAAATTGAGGCCGAGTCTTTGGAAACAATTTTGTTCGCTGACTGCTGGCCCCTACTGTTGAAGGTGAACAAGGCCAAAACCCTTTTTTGTACTGATTTAAAGACTGTCTCTCAGAAAGAATGAGTACATATCCACATATCGCCAAACCACGACCCCCCATATGATCCTTGAACTAAATATTCATTCGCTGCGACCCCAATCCGTCTATGTATGAACGTGGAACCGCTTCAAGGCACTAATCCCAGATAACGAGCGCCACATGCCACTGCTAAGAAGTCAGTTTATCCTCCAACGAATGGGGAACGTCCTTCTTTGTTGCATTCTCCATAATATGCCAGAACAACTCCTGGGAATTATAAATCTTCTTATGTTTAAGAAAAGAGGGTTACAACTGCAAGAGGTACAAATCACTTCAAAAGAAAAATGTTCTCTGCACATGTGTAGGCAGCAGCGGCAGCTCCTGCAAGACAGATCTTGAAATCCACTAAATTAAATCAAGGACGACACAGTGTGACGCCAGCAATGCAGCAGAGGATACAATACATACTCTCTGGATTGTTGGTATGCTCAAAAACAGAAACACACTTCACTCCTACTCGTATACCAGGATTATACGTATGGCAATAGATGAAACAACAGGAGAAAAAAAAAAAGTTCCAAGTGTGTTCCTGCTGTTCATGGATTTTCTTATTTATTTACGTGTACCTGCACTTGGAATGCTCTGCACAGAACAATAATGCTGTTTTACATGCCACATACACGCTAATACAATTTTCCAGACCCAAGGATTCCGATGAAAAATTACGCTAAGGAGAGGGAGATCCTCTCACTTAGCTCACCTACTTCAGCTGTGCGCTCTGCGATGGTTGTTGTACGAGAGTACACCCCATCGCGCGAATCCTTTTGATATTCCTTAGCCTTTATTTCCCTTGTCTTGTTGTCTTTGCCATGACGTTTCCAGGGATATCTATGGCTGGCAGACACATACACGTTCACGTATAGGTACCTACAGTGCGCCTAAGGAGGCGCAGCGAGGGTGGTGTGTGTCTGAAAAGCGAGAGAAGACAAATGCGGTTTTGGCTTTGAAAGGAGGTGTCTGCGGAATATATCCAAAGCGAAAAGGATCCTTTTGGGAAAATACACTAAACCTTCGGGTGGGATATGCACTTCGGAAATTAAGCGCTCCTTTCATTCCTTGAGAGATGGTTGCATTCTTGTATGCACCCACTCCAGTCGACTAACTTCTTAATTTCTTGTGATACTCTCCCTCTCATCATCATCTTCATCATCCTGTAGGTATGTGGGACTTTTCCCTATTTGTGAATGAAAACAGTTTATTTTTTAGCTGAATTACGACTTCCTGGTACATGGTATCTGATGTGTAGTGTATCCCTCTTAGAATTCACATACACGCCCACCCATATCGCCCATGCAATTTCACGGCGGAAACGGAGGAGTGCACGAAACCAGGATGTGAAATTCTCTGTTATATCCATGTTGTAATGATAAGCTTTCTCGCGCGCCCACCAGTTCTCCACCCATCGTTGTAACTGCGGGGATGTGTACGGATACCTACATGGTAATTGAGGATGAATTAATGGGTTGTGGTGTGTTGTGTGTGTGGATTCCTCCTGCCTGTCGCCGCCGCCTCTAGTTGGAAAGAAATTAAAAGAAACTTTGATCAAGGATGTCGAAAGGTTTTATGTGTGTTTGAGCGAGGACTCCTCCGGACTTCCTTTGTGAGTTATTTCTCTTCCCGCGACTGGTATGCTACTTCCGGCAACTTTTATCATTGTGCCTGCTTTCCAGGGAATTTAAGTCAGGGATGGTACGAGAGGTACGCGCTTAGATATGAATATGCGTGCGAATGAGTTCGGTAAAGCGCTTGACACAATTGTGCTCTTGTTTGGAAAATTGCTCTCAAGTGCTGGATAATCAAGCGTGATAATGGGCTCTGAGCAAGTGAAAGTAATCGCGGGAGATAATGATGGTGGACTTATACATTTAATTGTTATATTCTCTGTAATATTCAATAAATGGTGGTTAAGAGGGTATCGGTCAAGTTGGGGGATGGCGGAAGGAAGGTTCAGAGGGAAAATAGCTCCTTCCAAGAGGAATGCATGCGATGAAAGTCATTCAGAAGTGTCTTTCATACTGTAGAGCACAAGATGAGGCATAGTTGGAAAGGACCTGAACAGATCACCAGCTGAGAAAGAACAGAGAAATAACAGAGTTTTATCATACACCAAAGTAGCTGAGTACTAAAGCAGTAGGAGGGCGCGTTTGATATGCCTAAAAGTACAATAAAACCTGAAGCCTAAAAGTAGCAGAGGGTTAACAGAGCAATAGCACAGAGGCGGTGCAGAGTGCTGACATTGCAATAGTGTAGCTGGCTGTAGGCAATTTGTTGCGTAGTTGTAGCAGATCATTGACTGAGATCTAGTCAACAGAGTTGTTGACGTAACTGATACTAAAAATTTGCATTCGAAGCAGATCCATCGAAATAAGTATCTTGGTATGGCAATTCAAGTTGTTCGCAGAGAGCTGCTGCGGGG
Source organism: Cheilosia impressa (assembly GCA_948293265.1). Taxonomy (NCBI): domain Eukaryota; kingdom Metazoa; phylum Arthropoda; class Insecta; order Diptera; family Syrphidae; genus Cheilosia; species Cheilosia impressa. The sequence goes on along the minus strand of OX411883.1, from coordinate 47,822,671 downwards.
TGATAACAGAGCATTAACAGAGTTGCAAAAGAGGGGTAGAAAATACGCAACCGAACAGTAGACCTGCAAACGGGTAGTGGGGGGGCCTGGGAAAGACAGTTACACAGTCGGGTGATAACAGACCATGTACGAGTAGCAACAGAGAAGTTAAAAATACGCCAGTAGTACGCAAGAATGAGAGAACTTCAGAAATGCAGTGGCACAGCGGGATAGAAATACAGAGCGTTAACAGAGCAATATCAGATCTGAATGTATCAGCAGACTAGTAACCGGTAAAAAAGAGGAAAGGTGCCCAAGTCAATATAAATAGCAGATCAGTTTTAAATCCCTAACAGGTCTGACGTCTGCAACAGAGTGACTCTGAGACTATAAAGTTAGCCAAGATGGCACGCGAGGTCTAGATTTTATCAGTGTAGATCAAAATTCAAATATTTAACTAATCAAAGACGGATTTATATTGAATTCGTAAGCAAATTGTTTGTTTTTTTAGACCGGCATAGAAAATGATAACTCGGGTCTTATATATATAAAAATGTAAGCTTCAAGGCCATCCTGACCATTGTCGTTAAATCGCCTCTAGATGGAAAGAGGTTTTAGTTGTCTTCATGACCAAAAATGCAGTCATAATACTTTGCACTGCCTGTCTGGTCCACAAGGGATGACCATAAGCCTCGAAAAAACCACCTTCAACAATTCTCAAAAAAAAAATCCTACCTCTTTCGATCCAATCATACGAAACGCCGACCAAATTACAATGCAAACTCCTAACTACACACATTTGAACAGCCAAATAAATGGGAAACAAAAGGAAACTTATCTTCATTGACATTGCTCCTTATTTAAAATGTATTCACTATAGTAATACATTTTTTCCCATCATCCTCCAATGCAATACAATGCACTCAATCAGAGGCGGTGGATTCGGTGCTCTCCAATAAATTCTCATTAAGTGATTGTCTGTCGTCAAGAATTCTCGCGATTGTTATTTGAAAAAGAATGAAAGCAGAAGAGCGATCCAGAACGGATTGCCAAACCAAATACATTATCCGGCGTGATTTGTTCTCCGCAGATATTGGGAAGATGGAACGCCGGGCGTATAAGTATACAAAGTAAGTCTGTCAATGCAGACGACAGAAACGTAATCACATACAAAATTGATAACCGGCGAAGGAGAAAGAAAAAAACACGATCAAAAGTAAAGGTTTCCACTGCTGTTGACAAATCGATAGTTTGGCGGAGTTGTTGAGCGTGAAATTTGATTGTGGATGATAAAGCGATGTGCCATTGGCTCTGTAAGGGTTTTGTGTGAAGGCGAATGTCGTCGGGTAGATATTGTTTGGTAGGAGGGAGTAGTAACGAAGGGCTGTAGGACCTAGATGATTGTGTTTTAGATTTGAATTTCTGTGCAAAATAAATTTGAATGTGATGTTTGGTCGCACCAGAGATTCAAACAAAAGGACATCTGATTCTGCGTGGATTAGCTGCCCCTTACCATCCATCCATTATTTTTGTTTTCCAGACATTTTTATATTGGACTTCCTTTACTGCGCCAGTAACTTGCCATTTGCATCCATCAAGAGGGGCTTCATGAGTGTCCGCAGTGGCTTAGTGAAAAGTCTGTTGGACTATACTAAGCGAGGGGTTCCATGTTTGATTTCCGAAAAAAACTCAAATTCCATTTTAAGGTTTTGTTCCAATGCAAACGTTTGACAAACATCCGAGAGCATAATTCTCATGAAAGGCTTCAAAATTAGCCGTTTGGACTCGGCATTAAATTTTAGATCCCCCCCATTCGTCCCGAAAATTAAAAACTCACACCAAACGAATAGTTGTGAGAAGCTAGGCTAGGACCTTTTTAGGTCCCTGCGGATCTGTTGCACCATTTATTTATTTTATTAATTCACATGCAGGTGGGAGGCTGCTTACTCGTCTTGACCGTTCTTCATTTAAGACAGCATTTTCCGTAGCGCCTTCAATAGTCCTTTCATTGAGAACTTGGCGTGCTTCTCTATGGAATTTTTAGCATCCTTTGGTAGGTTGTTTCGAGTGTTGTAGTCTTTCGGTTGGATCAAGCAAAGGATTGCTCCATCTTTCGGTATGTTGTTCCTATTTGTATGGTCTTTCGATACAGCTCAACGAACCCCGCCAAATCCTCACAAACTAGTCACACTCCTCCTTCAAAAGTTATTGTTATTTTGGCCTTCTTAGACTGATCGTTTTTATAAAATTAAAGCTGATTTCGAATTTATTTCCTATCAAAACGTTCAATACCGTAGTCCACTAGTTGGTCAGCTTTTGGTTGATTTTGGCAAGCAAATCTGTTTCTAAAGTTGGTCAAATTCACGACGTGGCTGATCACCAATTTGATGCACATGATGATGACATTTTTTACACATTAGATCAAGCATTGGATAAAGAGCAACTCTATGAACACCCTCGGCAGCGGGCAGCTTAATTGGGAATAGCGTCAGTTGAAGCGGCCACAACACAGCAGGAGGTGCCTGAAGCACCAAAGTAAGTGAGAATTGGTCAACATAAACTTGAGGGCGTAGTTTGTTTTTAGTGCTAACTCGGTAGTTCAGCAAACTAACCACTAAGCCACTGCAGCCTGTTCTAAGCTTTAGAAATACCGCTGCAGCCCAATCAGCTCTTTGCGCTGAAAACTACGCTCCTCTTTATGTGCAACTACTGCTGCTGCCTATGGTTGGGAGAAAGAGGTTGACTAAGCTGACTTTTCAACCTCTCTTTTGGACTTGTCATAGGAATAGTCAAAGTCACCCCTTTACCAAATTTATAGGAACTCACAATTTTATTCATCGTCCTCGCGAGGATAGAAAGCAGTATTTCACCTGTTGCAATGTCGGACTCAAATTGCGATGCAATATCACGCCCAGTGACCCGTCGCGGATTAAGCACTTATCTTTCAATTAAGCAACTGACCCTGCGACAATAAAACCGTTCCACCCGAACTCAATTATATTCCAAACACGTTCGCCATCAGTTTGATGGGCGCTTCGTCTCTCTTGATCATTAATATAGCACGCACCGCATATGACCCCCATTAAAGCTATTCCCAATGCGATGAATGAGATGACAACATCTGTCCGTGTATATTTTTAAATGGTGCTCCACCCCGCCACACCTTTGTTCTGTCTAGTGAAATGGTTTTGTGAATTATTCGCCTCATCCTGCGATGAAATAATTCACATCCTTCCTCAACAAAGAACGAGCTTAAAAAAAACTGAAAAAAGAAAAACAGAAAATGCCAACTTAATGTGTGACATGAAATTCTTTAGGTCCTGACTTTTCGCCCAGGAAGTGCAGATCCCTACACATCGGTATAAACTTTCTCTATACACATACCTGCAAAGGAGGCAAGTCACAGTCCCCGAAGCACACCATTACATTGCGTATAGAAATGCAAGTCTCGCTCCTGCACACACTTCTCTATATTCGTCAGCCTTAGAAATGCTGCTGACACGTTAGCTTAGACCCGGAGGAGTCATCGCTGTGGCAACGCCATAACTTAACTTAACAACTAGACAGACTCCCCTACCGGAAGGAAGTCACCCTGGCGCATAGCTTTGTTGTAAGTTTCCTCGGTTCTCTGGGGTGCCCATTACCCCCAGACTGAATATACACGACTGCAACATTGATGCGTTGAGGTCTGCACTCTAACGTGGTGTTTTATTAAAATTCATTTCATTGCCGTGACATTTACCCCCAACCCACCCGTTTTGGTTTATCCCACAGAACGGATACATATCCCTTCGAGGATAAGCAGGATAAAAAAAAACTCTCAAAACTAGTCTCCTCTGTGGAGACAAAAACTGGCAGGCAACTGCAAGCAAATGTGCGGTAGTTATGGCCAGGATATCATTCATGAATGTCCTCTTAAATTATTTTATATTGTCCTCTACATTCAGAGTTCCGTTTGTTGTCGTGTATGTTCCTCCGCTAAGTGCAGTCACCTTGACGTGGTGCGGAGGCTTAAGTCGCAATGATTCAACAGGCTATGCTGTCGGAGGCGGTAGTCGTCTGAAGGGTCACCCATGACAGACAGGCTGTTTTGAAGAGTGACGAACTAAGAACTGCCAACCTAACTCCAGTGGTGGCGTGAGCGCACACAAACCGTGCCGAAGGATGAAAGGTTGGGGGTCAAACCAACCGATTACGAGCTCCCTCAGGTGCCCAGGCGAAGACCTGATGGTAATCCAACGCCCTACCCCGGTATGGCGGCGCTGCCGGGGCGGACCATACTTTCCGGCCCTACTCGTGGGATCAATATTGAAAACTCAAAGGAAAAAACTAAGGATGTGAGAGGTGAGGGTACGATAAGTACCGAGAGTGTGACGGTGGCCGACACATTAATCGTGGAGCCATACGATCTCACCAAAATCCAAGAGGCTCTAGAACTAGACGCCGGATCTACCGAAGGAGAGATCTCGAAAGAGGAGGAGGAGAAGCTTCTGGCCGAACCCTCTGATGAGAGACCCGACGGAGGAAAGACGAGGAAGAAGAAGGTGCCCCCAGGCCTGTTAAGGAAACGGGAATACCTAAAGGCCAAACACTTATATGGCATCCTCGTCGCCAAAGAAAAAGGCTCCCTTACGGAAAAGGAGAGGGCCTCCTTGGAATGGGCCAAGGACACAATTGCGAAAGACGCTCTTACGAGGCCTGAGCCTAAAAGACCATCTGACGCAATTGTGCCGAACAGCAGATCAGTCCCATGTAATACACCGCATGGCGCAAAAAGGCCGAGGGACGATGTCGCTAAGGCAGACCCCAAAGCCCACCGCAGCTCCTCAGCGAAAAGGGTACCAAAGAAGGAACACCGGGAGACCGACAATAAGCCGGGCCCGAGTGGACTCCAGAGGAAACCCATCACTGAGAGGCTCGGTAACAAAGAGCTAGCCTCGAAGAGGTTGAGGTCGCCAGAGGACGCCCCCAACATTCCAAAGAAGGTGAAGCGGAGCGAGACGAGCGTGGGTAGCCCCAAAATGACTCCCATGTGTATCGGCAAAAGCGGGAAATACAACGAGGTGACCAGGAATCCACTGCAGCTAGCTGTGGTGGACTCTAGGAAACCAAGTGGCCAATACCCGGTGGAATGTGGCAGGATAATCGAGAGCACACTGGGTGCTGCGATTATCTCCCACATCCGTGCGAAGACTGGCGCAACGGCCCCCGCTTACCGCAAAATGAGATGGTCCAAAGGCATCACATACATCGACTGCAAGGACCAGGCATCAAACGACTTTGCCAAGACCGTGTTAAACGGAGCAAAACTATGGGAGGGAGCTATATTGAAAGCTGTACCCATAGAAGAAGTCCCTGTAAAGGCAAAGGGTAGGATATCCATCCCGGAGATAGGGGTAGGACGCGAAGAGATCCTTAGCGTCCTACAAGCACAAAACCCCCAGATCCCGATGAGGGATTGGGAAATTGTGTCCGAGGAAGAGCCGAAGAATGGTGCAAGAGGGTACATCATCATATTTGATGAGCCCCCTGCAGCATTGAAAAAGGATTTGCAGATGCCGCTATCGTTTGCAGCAAGCGAGGTTACTCTCAAGCTCCTAAAGCGGACTGCAAACAACGCAAAGGCACCTGAGACTGTGGAGGAGGCGGCTACACCCAGGAATGAGGGTAGTCCAAATAAACCTGCATCACAGTAAGGTAGCCTCAGGCAACCTGAGGCTGTTCCTTGAAGAGGAGCAGCTGGATCTGGCCCTAATCCAGGAACCATGGGTCAATAAGGATCGGGTGATGGGATTAGGGTCGCCGAAATACGACATATTTTATGTCAAAAACAAGGGTAAGATAAGATCGTGCATATTGGCAAAAAAAGAACTTCACGCACTAATACTGCTTCATTTCAGCACAGGTGACGTTACGGTGGCGGAGATCAGAGGCAAGGGCGAGAGCTGTACAGTGGCATCGATTTACATGTCAAACGATGACGATACATCAATCCCCCCTGAACCGGTAAAGGCGCTAGTAGAAGCGTCAGTAAAAGGTAAGAAAAACTTAGTCTTAGGCTGTGATGCTAACGCCCATCATACTATTTGGGGTAGCTCAGACATTAATGTTAGAGGCGAGGCTTTGTTTGATTATCTTCTTTGCTCCAATCTGCTTATTTGTAATCGGGGAAATGATCCCACTTTCATTACGGCGAGTAGAAGGGAAGTTCTAGACGTAACCCTTGCATCCCAAAACAATTCGATCCAAGTTACTAATTGGAGAGTGTCCGGCAAGGCATCACTATCTGATCACTGCTGGATACTCTACGAACTGAAAATGGTCCCTCAAGGGAGAAATCATGTCAGGAATCCCAAAAGGGCGAACTGGGTAAAATTCAAAGAGGAAGTGCAGAGTTACAAGAACCTTTGTCCATCAAAGGAACTCACATCTGCTGAAGAGGTGGACGCTGCAGTCGAATCTTTAACGGATGCGCTCTCCAGATCCTTTGAAAAATCCTGTCCAAAAAGTGGAACTAGTGGGAAAAAACGCCCTCCCTGGTGGAGTCCCAAGATCGCTGAACTAATACGAAGTTCAAGATCGAGGTGGAATCTCGCAAAAGAGGGCCTTATCGAGTGGTCAACCTACAGGGAGTGCGTCAGAACCCTGAAAAAGGAGATTAGATTCGCAAAGAAAAGCTCTTGGAGAATCTTCTGCGAATCAATTGAATCCACAACTGAAGCATCTAGACTGAGGAAAGTTCTTTCAAAGGCACCGACGCCGATATCTTCGCTAAGAAGGAGTGACGGTAGTTGGACTGAATCGCATAAAGAGACGCTGGAAATACTAACGGAAACTCACTTCCCAGGATGCACCGTGTCTGACGGCTACGATGTGGTAGCACCAGGTACGAGGGAGGGAATGGAGGAAAAAACAATCGCTGAAATTATAAACGAGAGGAAAATAGCCTGGGCGATCAATACATTTGCCCCTTTTAAAGCACCTGGAACAGACAATATCCGACCAATAATGCTACAAAAGTCAGAGGAAGATATTATTCCGTGGCTAAAATGCATTTACACGTGCTGTTTAAGGCTATGCTACGTTCCTAGAGCATGGCGAGAGGTACGAGTGATTTTCATCCCAAAAGCAGGGAAGGCTAGTCACACCACTGCCAAGGACTATAGACCAATCAGTCTGTCGTCATTTATGCTAAAGACAATGGAACGATTAATTGATCTGTACGTACGGCATGTGATCGGCGATAACTACTTATCAAAATCACAACATGCGTACATGAAAAGCAGATCTGTTGACACGGCGCTACACAGGGTAGTATCTGTAGTGGAAGAATCACTACAGCACAAAGAATACACACTGAGTGCGTTCCTAGACATCGAGGGGGCTTTCAACAACATCGAAGCCGACGCAATTATGCGTAGCTTGCGCGGAGCCCAACTAAATAACAGCCTATGCGACTGGATTGGACTCATGCTAGGCACACGTAGGATCAAGTCGCAGCTAGGAGACGAGAGCACTGAACGCAAGGTCAGTAGGGGAACACCGCAAGGTGGAGTCCTCTCACCGCTCATATGGATCCTAGTAGTTGACGAACTGCTAAAAATACTGGAAAGAGAAGGTTTCATTGTGAGCGCATACGCAGACGATGTCGTCATTCTGGTCCCAGGCAAATTCACTCCAGTCCTCAGCGAAAGACTTAGTTACGCACTCCTGCTAGTCAATAACTGGGTTACGGGCCGTGGACTTGGAGTGAACCCATCGAAGACGGAAATTCTACTATTCACGAGAAGAAGGGCGATCCCCGCCTTCAATCCCCCAAGGATGGGCGGAGTGGACCTGGAAATCTCGAGGACAGCTAGGTATCTGGGCGTAATCCTAGATTCCAAACTCAGCTGGAAGGAAAACATAGAGGACCGCATCAAAAAGGCATATGTGGCACTATATGCCTGCAGAAGGGCATTCGGTAACACATGGGGATTCAGGCCGCACGTGGTGCACTGGCTATACACAGCTGTAGTGCGGCCCATCCTTACCTATGGTACAACAGTGTGGTGGAAGGCCATTGAGAAGAAATACCATCTTGCAAGCCTAACCAAAGTACAAAGGGCAGCATGCATCGGGATGACGGGCTCCTTACGGACCACTCCCACCGCAGCTTTGGAGGTGATGCTAAACCTCACCCCTCTGGACATCTACTGCAGCAGTAAGGCGGTTAAAACCGCAATCAGATTGAGGGAATCAGGACTGTGGTCATCCAAACCATATGGTCACGCCTCCATTGAAAGTCAATGGGAAGCGGCGAAGGAGAAGGTGACTACAGACTACATACCCACCACCCTCGTTTTTGAAAGGAGATTCGCTACTAGAATTCCCAACAGAAGCGAATGGGAGAACGAATCAGTCACAGACGCAGAGGAGATAGCCCTCTATACCGACGGCTCCAAGATGGATATCGGTACGGGCGCGGGCATCTTCAGCGAAACACTGGGCCTGCAAGAATCGTTCCGAATTAGCGATAATTGCAGTGTCTTTCAAGCAGAAATAGCTGCTATTACCCAAGCGGCGAAATACCTTAAGAGAAGAAACATTGTCAATAAACAAATCACCATTTACTCCGACAGCCAAGCGGCCATAAAAGCCATGGAGTCGGTTGTGGTGAAGTCAAGGGCAGTAAGTCATGGTAAGAAATATCTGGACAAAATATCACAAGACAACACGGTGACTCTATGCTGGGTACCAGGACATAGGGATATTCCAGGAAACGAAAAGGCGGATGAGCTTGCAAGAAACGGGTCGAACTTACATATGTCCATGGCCCTAAAATCAGTAAGAACTCCGCTATGCACGCTTGCAAGGAAGATTGACATTGAATCCGGGAGTAGGATTAACCTACGCTGGACAAATCTCAATACCTGCAGGCACACTAAAGAATTATGGCCAGAGGTGAGCCAAAAGAGATCCAACTATATGATCGGACTTAGCCGCAAGGATATTCGCACACTCACGGGAGTCATTACTGGACACTGTGCGATAGGCGTACATGCGGAAAGGCTAGGAATACTGCATAACGACTTCTGTAGAAGCTGCAGGGACGTTGAAGAAATAGAATCTGTTCGCCACCTGCTTTGCGAATGCCCAGCCCTTAAGGACAGCAGACAAACGATCCTCAAGAGTTACTTCTTCGACGACTTAGAGGATCTGAAGAATATCGACCTTAAAGAACTCCTGAGATTCATACTTAAATCTGGGTGGTTCTAGTAGATGGATAGACTTCATATCATCAGGTACTCGTAGGACGAACCAGAGGATATGGTACAAAAGAGCTTAAGAACCCATGAGATTCTACTAAATCTATGTGGCTCTGATTATAAGCGGTCTATCTCTTGTTTTAACAGGTATGGATGGTCCCCAGTAACTGGACACAATGGACCCAACTGATGGTCTGTGTGAAGCTGTGGCGGAGGCCACAAGAGCACCCTTTTACCTACCTACCTACCTACCTGTCGTGTATGTAACTGTGGCTGGGAGTGGAACGCAATAATATGGGACAGTAAATCTAAGCGTGAATCAACATAAATTGGTCTCCTCTTATCCGGTTATTCTTGAGCGGGGGAGGTTGTCTTTTGTTGTTGCTGCTGATTTTTTTCTTCCAAAGAACGATAAAGGAGTGGGCTTCATTTTAAATCACTGCAGAGACGGAAGAGACTATCCTGTGTGTATGGATTAGGATAGGGTGAGAGGTGAGTGCTGAAGTGCGTTCAGCCAAGTGGATGATGGTTAGGGAGCGCCTGGGGTAGGGATACCCACCTCGTCCACAATGAAAAGCTACCTTCCTTTTGCTGGTCGTTGAATTATTCGCTCGACCTTAAACCCCAATAGATGCTAAATGGGGGTATATTGAACTCATCTGAGAGTCAGTGTCTCCTACCTCTTTGAAGGATAACACACGAGCCAGGGGCACTCACGTAGAGCCTGGTAGAATACAGTTCAAACTAAAGGCGAAGCGCAAGATTCAGGTTTCTTCCAAATGCGTCCTTGAGTCATTGAGGCCACCCCTAAGCGAGCAGGGGAACCCCCATATTACACAATTGCAGGGCCGCCTCAACCAACCCGGCGTGTGCAACTGGAGGCAGCTGAGTGGAGACCGAGCTTGCTGGGATCACTACCATACCCTACTTGTTAAAAAAAGGACAATGCTCAAGCTATTCCTTTTCACTTACACTAAGCAACCGGTAATGGAATTTAAACTATGCCACCTTCAAAGCAAAGCCACTTCCCTCCCTCCGCATCTACATTAATATCGCGTCCTTGTTCTGCTGTCGAATTCAATTGAAAAACAATACACGCACCTACACTTAACAGCATTATACTCAATCATTATAATCACTGTAACTACCCGTCCGCCTTAATTATAGTCCTTTCTCGCATCTACAAAATATGCGCGCCAACTTGAGGACCCGCACCTTCACTCAAATTCATATGGGTGTTTACACTCAAATTGACACAGAGCCAGAGCCAGAGCCAGAGCCACCCATACGTACAGCGAATGAATAACTTTTTCGAAGAGCAGCACGTCTTTGTTGAAGGAAAACTTTTCCGTTCTACTCATTAACGGCTGAGACGTTTGACTGCTTCCACCCTCGCGGAGAATTCTCACACCTATAGTCTCCTGAAAGTGGAACAGTGTGCTGAATAAGTGCGGGCTTCACAAAGGCGTCAACTCAAACGAAAACGAAAACGAAAACTTTGAAAATGCATCAAAGTTTTGCCAAAGGAACACCCTCGTATACTCCGTGTTGACACACGCAGGATAATTGCAAAGCATGCCTTAGATTGGCTTTGTAATTGGCAGACATGACGGCGAATGTCGGAATAAGTTTTGTTTGTAGGGAACTTTCAAGCTGAAGGATTAATAGAAAATCCTCTTTCCAACGGACCATCTACCTTGCTTTCGTTTTCTGCGCGTAGGGTTTCTTTCCTAAATTGCTTTACAGGGAAAGTATCATTGATGTCCTGCAGGTTCATATCTGTCTTCATCCTTGGGCGCTTTATTGGCCCACTCCATCTTCCATTGTCTGGCTTTAAGTTGGACACAACTTGATCAACTCCTTTAAAGTGACCCAGTTGAGTGGGAGATCCGTCTCTTGACTAATGTGCACGACCATACATTAGCCAGAGGTGGACTAATGCATGTGCTCCTTGGCTGGGTCAATTAAGTGCACCATTTACGCGATATAACTGCACGAGGCCATGTCGTCATTTCTGCCCACGAATGCAATTTTTTAACCGTTCTCCTATTTTCTTTGCACCACATGTCCTTTGGGGTGGGCGAAAGCGAATGTGTTTCGCATGTTGAACGCTCAAAACGTAGACCTCAGCCGTCAGTGGGAGAGCAGGGGAAAAAAAACAAATCGCTCCCCCATCCAAGTGTAGGAGTGAATTATGTTGGCATGCCTGCTAATGTGGCACTGGCCAAAATGTGGAATTAATTTCGCTTGCGGGGGCATGCGAGTAATTGCAACAGGATGGACTATCCCTATGCGGCGCTGGCGGTGAGTTTTTGTTGTTTTTATGTGACGTTCGTTCGTATAGCTCTTAATGGCGGTAGGTGTATAGAATGTGGCCGACAAGTGAGGAGCTTTACTCGAAATCGTGCGGATGTTTTATCGAAAGTGTCAGGCAATCGGATCCACATGGACATAAGTGGGGTACTGCCACATCCACCTAACCTAACCATAAACCTTATACGTCTTAAGACCGTTTTTAGACAGTCCACAGAGTATTTGGTGGACCAGCAAACTCTTAGCAGCTTGATCGGGTCTATCAAGCTTCCCGGTCGTAGGAGTATGTATGCGCCTTTCAAAGGAGACGGTGTGGCAATGGCCAATGATAATATATGTACTTTGCAAGGATATTCCGTATTCATAGGGAGTCTGAGCCAGACCTAGAGCCCTAAATGAACCTGTTTTGCCAGGGCAATCCGTAACTTTTGAGACGATTATCGTCGAAACGAGAGACCTATATGGAATCCGCCCCCACCTTTTGATATTTCATTTTTAAGGCGGTCGTAAAAGTATGTCAGTTTGCCACTTCAAGACCTTGACTCACCGCGTAGCGACCTGCGGACCTCTACTATAAATAAATAAATAGTTGGCGCAACAGGTCTGTGGGGACCCTAAGCCTATCTTCTCGGAACTATTCGTTTTGTGTGAGTTTTTCATGTTTGGGACGAATGGAAGGGATCTACAATTTTATGCCGAGTCCGAACGGCCAATTGAGAAGCTCTTTTAAGACAGTTTTCTTCTCGGATGTTTGTCAGACGTTTGCAGTGAAAAAAAAAAACATAAGATGGAATTTGTTTTTTTTTTCGGGATTCGAACCTGGAACCGCACTCTTAGTGGCTCAACACAGTAACCACCAAGTCACAGCTCCTACAACGGACCTCTACTAGCTTTCTGGATGCTGGATATAGAACCTTCTTACCGGTGTCAACTTACACATAAGACCTCCAAAGACCTCTTTTTGACAGCGAGAATATTCGGTCTCCACTTGGCTATAAAAATGCGGTCCGTTTTCTAAGCGGAAGCTTCTTCGGACTCGCTGCTCATATATTTCTCTGCTGCACCTTCTTATTTTGTCGATTTTCTGTGGTTAACATATTCCTTATCATGCCTTGGACCCTTTCTCGTGGCTTGTAGCTTACAGTTCTTTTAGCTACCTTTGAAGATGTAGCAATACTGGGACCACTGGTTGTCTACATCTGTGGTATAGTGGATGCTGAGGGGACAGCTCCTAGTCTTCTAGTTGTCCTAAGGTGTTCATTCTTCTGAACGGTTCACAGCTAATCGAGCTCTGAATCTATCCGCTACAGGAGAATGGTCCGAAGTCGATATTGCACATTGAGGATGCCGAAAGCGTGCCTTTAGTATCTATTAACACTTTTTCAGTTTTAATGGAGGTTTGACCGTCTGCAGGAAGCAAGGTTCTTTTGTGGATCGTTAGCCTTTGTGCAACCAGCTGCTCCAAAATGGAATACTTTAAGATGGCTGGCATTGTCCATTGTAGCGGAAGATGTTCAACTTTTCGATTCTAGCATGATGTCCCGGAGTCAAGCTCCTTTAAAGTCGTTCGCAAGTCCTTTTTCTTACTTACTTCAATTAAGGTGGCGCTACAGTCCGGGGTGGACCTGGGCCTCAACCAACAAGTGTCTCCAGCCTGCAGTTTCGCAGTTTCGCACGCTTAGTAATTGTCTTCACCTTCCATTTGCGTGCGCCTACTAAGTATTCCTCTATTGCGCCGTCCCTCAGGTGTGGATTCAAAGATCTTCCGGGCCTGATCATTCGTGTCCATTCGCTCTATATGAGCCAGCAACCTCAGTCATTGGTCATTCACTCTTTTGGCTAGATCGATGTCGCTGTACAGCCCGTAAAGTTCGTCGTTGTATCTTCTCCTCCATTTACCGTCCATATGCAGACGGAACCTAAAATTACTCGAAGAATTTTCCTCTCGAAACAACCAAGAGTGACCTCATTTGAAAGAGTCCATGCCTCTGCGGTATAGAGCAAGACTGGGACGATTAGGATCTCATACAGGGTCACTTTAGCTGCGAGAGGGCTTTGCCACTCTAATGCCTTCTTGGTCCAAAGAAACAGCGATTGGCAAAAATTATTTTCCGTTTAATCTCAGCGCTGGTGTTATTGTCTGAGTTCATGGCGAAACCTAGGTAGACAAAGTCATGATTAAAAATATTTATATCGGGATAAGGAGAACATTTTGAATTTTATTTGACAAAAAATATTGCTTTAATTACGTCAGTTAGATTTGATAATAACAATTTCTTTAATAGGCCACCAAGCTGAGTATTTAGCTGCCAGTAACCAACTTCGGGGTCTGTCCTTATAATCGATTGCCTTCCTAGAAAATGTATATACCCTCAGTCTGAATTAGGACCAACTTATACATGCTGTACAACTCGAAGCTCTTAAAAATCGATTACTTTCCAAGGCTAGGGAATTTAGATAGACAGATAGATAGATAGATAGATAGATAGATAGATAGATAGATAGATAGATAGATAGATAGATAGATAGATGGCCTCTCTTGTTGATAGCGGACCTTACTAATAATCATTTTTAGCCTTCCAAAATTATGTGTTTTGTAGGTCACAATGGGAAAAATTCCGCCGCTGTGAGTTTGAAAAATCTACCCTCTAGCCACTAAAAATGGTAATTAGAGTCGCGCAACATTTATAGCTTCTGGTGCTTCAGCCCTCGATCATCGTTAAGTACTTAGACCTCTTTTAACCGCTTATGTCAATGTCGGGAAATTTTGCCGAGTTTGTTTTTCACTGACAGAGAACCAACTTCGGATTTATTTTTAACCTACAGCTCTTAGGAACTATACTATACTCCTTTTGAAGCGACTTATCTGAACAATTAAATTCTTACAGAAAGACCTTATAGTGTCTCCTCTGTCAGGAAGAGAACCTGCACTTCATCTTCGATGCGCAGTTCCAGCAACTACTGAGTATGAGTACTTAGACTGAGACCCAGTGATTTATCCCTTTTTGAGGGATTTTCTGCGAATTTTAATATGTCCGAGGGACAAAGGGACATTTTAGCTTTTAAAGGGACTTTCTTTCATAGGTACAAGTTACATATTCACCCTTATTCCGTTTACGACGATTTAAAAAACGCCAGTTTGAATTTGGAATTACGAGAGGCGCTCTTGAGTCGTTGAGCGCCATTTGTCACTGAACGTCATGTTGAACCTATTGGGGTACGAACGTCATGTAAGAAACTTTACTGTAAGGCGGTGATCGCCACAAAAAACGACAAACGTCATGAAAGTAAAACGCCAGTCGGAATAACTGTGAATATAATGATTTTCAAACACTTGTGAAATTAAGTGGTTCTCACAAACAAAATCATCTGTCAATCGTTGTCGTTAATATTTTTCAAACAGATTTTTTGTTTGAAAGTCCATCGAAAAGGGATTTTTCAACTGTCAATCTGGGATATTCTATCGTAACCTTCCACCAACACTACTAAAACCTAGGCCACCAATTTTCGAGCACAACAAATTGTGACACATTTTCCCCATGCCCAATTCTCATTGTGCTACAAGATCTCACGCCTGCAGGACCTACTGTTCAACTCTTAATTTAATACCCTCTACTTGAACGCACGTCGCAGCTCTAAACTTTCATTAAATACACGATGTGCAGCACCATGCGAGTACAAGTAGATGCTAAGAGCTGTAGCCGAAGCTGAGGCCACCACCTCCAACCCCCTTTGGATGTAAAAAATGCAGTAGTGCCCATTAATTTTTGCCACTCACGAAAGTCTTAATCAACACGTAGGGGGTGGTGGTATTTTTTTTTGTCCTCCTCTCTATGTATTCACATTCTCCTCTAAATGGAGATATTGCGTTTATTTTTCTCTCTAATATACGTGGGTACTGGGTACACGTACAATTTACTTTCGCGTCTCTCTCACGTGTGGATATGCGACGCCCAGACTCCCTGTCGTGCTTGTAACGAATATCATTAAGAAGGCGTGAATTTCATTTATTTATCTACAGAAAAATGTAAAAAAAAAGGAAAATCAAACTCGTGGTATCAACATAATTTTCAATTTAGATGCGACACACGAGCCACGAGTGAGTGGGATTAAGTGGATTGTGTTTTCCTTTTGATTATGATTAGCAATTTATGTGTATGCATTTGCATTTTCCTTTCAACTTTTTGCATCGACAGAAAAAGAGCAAAAGCGCCCAACCTAATCCGAACAATTGAATCCGAAATTTATGTCACTACACCTTATGTTGCACCCAAACTACGGACAAATTGAATTTCGACAGGAAAAAACGAACACACACTCGCATGTTGTATATAAATATTAGACAGTTGGGGAGGATTTATGCCGCCAAATTAATGTTCCGCGACATAAATTTCCCAATTGCCAAAGGCGGTAGCAGCGGGATTTTGGTTCGGCAGCTCTTGCTGTGATTTCACACACCGTGAAACGATTTTCGAAAATCGACGACTGTTGAATATTTTTGTACTCGTATCTATGGGCATCTGTGGGTCGCGCGTATCCGAAAGCGAATTGCTGCATCGAAAAGGAAATTGTGCACTGTAGGTGGCAAAACAATTATAATTTATGGCATAGTTCGTTAACTGTTTCGAAAAACAGCTCGCAGACGCAAAAAAAAAAGAGACAGCAACAAAAAAGTGGTTAAACTAAATTTATGGAATAACAAATTGATATTATCTCTGGTGTAGTCTGTAGCAAGGATTTGGGGATTTATTTGTTTTGACATTCTCGCAGCGGATTTGGGGTGTTCTTTTGTTGTGTGCATGCGAATACGCCGTCGGGCAGGCCTTTTTGTGGAATTTAATGAAGTTTGTCGTGTAGTTTGTGTTGCGACTTACCTACTAATTGGCTATCGGCCTAAACAATAGGCAACTTTGGTATGGCAGGTTTCGCAAAGACTTCACACTTACGAATGTAATAGACTCTGAAAAAGTTGGAAATGTGGCGGTCTTATTATTTATTGGTACCGTTTCACTAATGCTGTGCATTTCTACTAAAACTAGCAGCCAACTAATGGTCTTTAGTGGCAAGGCCGGTTGTGTCTGGAAGCAGGCTTTGCGGGATGTTTTATAAAAACGCTGAGCTAAAAATAAGTCTCAAATCCCAGTTCATTAGGAAGTACATCAACCTCAAGGCTACTTCAACCTGATGTGCCCAAAAGCCATCCTACCAAAGATCGTTCCTACAAGCCCCTCGACCGAGCGTGTGTGAGCGCAATATCTAAAGTATGGCAGTAAAATCATCCTTGGTAATTTTAACGGGTTGGGGTCAAAATTCTGGATAGGTCAAAATTCTTTTTACAAAATTCTGCTTTCAAAAACTGTTTTTTTAAGTTCTGCTTTTCAAAATTCTCCAAACAAATAAAAAAGGTTTGGAAAATGTTCAAAAGCGCGCGGGTTTTTTTTCTTGTTTGCAGAATTTCAAAAAGCAGTAATTTTTAAACCTTTGGAATTCATTGTAGGTAGGGTAAGTTAAATCAATAAGATCCATAGAAATATATTTATGATTTATAAGCATAAGTATAAAAAGAAAACAAATGAAATTATAATAAATGAAAGTTGTAATTTCTTACTGCTTCTGCTTCGTATTGTTCTTTTTAAATAAATTTCGCATTTTTTTTAATTCTTATATACTATTTTGAATAGATATTGTTTTTTTATTCAAATTTTCCATCGCCTCGAATTTTTTTAAGGTGAAACTTTTATTTGTCAATGCTTAATCTATTTTTTTCTTGTTTCTTTTTTATTTTAATTTTATTTTTTTTAAAAATTAAAAGTAAATAGTTTTAATGTTTCATTTATAGATATGTATTTAAAAATGTTTTTTTTATATCTATTTTTTTTTTCTCGACGCTTACATTTGATAGTTGGAAATAAGCAGAATTTTATTGCTTTAAATTTGAAAATCATAATTTTGTAAAGCAGAATTTTTGTGTGAGAAGACAGAATTTTGCAAAAGCAGAATTTTGGAAGCTGAATTTGACCGGATAGCAATTTTAACGCCACAGTAAGTAAGGAGGTCAAAATCGGACAGCATAGCCTATACGATACCATGTCTAGACTCAGATTTAATTCACTTCGGGGTGTGAGGTTACCTAACCTCAAAAAAGGCAGATGGCTATCAAAATTATCAACAGACGGCCAACAGAACCACATTGCGATCTAGAACTCTAAATATAGAACGTTCTAAGCTTGCCAACATAAAAAAATATAGTTGGCTCTACAGGTTCATGTGCCCTAGGCCAAGCCTCTGACAAAATTTCGTTTTGCGTGAGTTTTTTATTTTTAGGACGAATAGATGGGTCCTAAAATTGTATGCCGAGTGCAAACGGCTAATTGAGGCAGTTATACTCTCGGATGCTTGATAGAAAATCTTTCAGCTAGGCGCTGCTCCTACTGCATATAGAGCCGGAGATATACGTCCACCTTTTTTCGAGAAAATACTGACGAATGGATATATTGCATGTTGAGGCCTTTGAGCTTCACCAGCGATCACAAATTGAGGGGAAAATTTATACGTATATTTTAAGCTTTTCAATAAAAACGGCTCACATTTTTTAGTTTTTTTTTTTAATTAAAATATATGCAAATTTCACTTAGGGAAAAGAGGGAATTTTTTTTTAAAATTTCGTCGAAAACGAACGCTTTTGCTCTTAAAAAAAGGGAAAAAAGTCTTCAACGTTTGGGAAAGCTGGAGGCAGGTTTCGTATATCAACGATCGGCTTAACGAAGTCGTTTCTGAAACTTTGATCACCAAAATGAGTCATATTATGCTCGATTTTTTTTTGACAAACGTCAGCTGGATTAAACTCTTAAACTTGTAATTTTAGCACTTAGTTCCAAGTTTTGGTTGTCTATCGTTTCGACGACAATCGTCCGAGAAGTTACGGAATGAGTGCCCTGGGCTTAACAATTCCAGACTTCTGAATAATTTTACTCAGCGGAGTTCTATCAGAGACAAGGGCTAGAGGTGCATACATCTTTTCATCAATTCGGCGCAATTTCTGATCGAAAAATATTGCAAACCTTCGTTGATTCCACATGATGCGCCTGTACGTTTGCAGAAGAGAGAAATGAACCGTAGACCGGTTTGTATATTTTTTATGCCATCCATTTATGGCATAATTTTTGGGAACCAAAAAGTCCTTATTCCGGAAATTTTCCAAAGTCTCCCAAGCGTCTCTCCCACAGTTAGTCGCCATCACTTTGGACAAAAATATTCCATCTGCAATTAGCCATTTTTCTTACTGCAAGGACAATAGAATATTTCCCCCCTCAAGAAGACTCCAGCCCCGTCAGACGTCCACCTCTCTCTCTCTTCCTACATAAACCCCCACTCTAGACATTAATACAAGGACGGCTGTTGTTGGCAAAGGAGCGCACCAGCCCAGTTGCCCAGCCACTGTGCGAATTGCTACACATACACCCTTAACTCGTTCTCTCTTAAAGAGCAACGCTTGTTATGGCCGCCAGCCCCTTCCCCTCCCATATACAGCATTAATGGAACATTTTAAATTACTTCCTGAATCCTGACTGCTTCCCGCAGGATACCGGCAGCGTCTGGGTACCACCTTTAAAATTATGATAACGCATAAGTTATGCTGAAAATTAAACACAAAAACGGATGGCAATGGGAACAAATGGCACTGCCGAGAGAGAACCCCAGCAACGGGTGTAACCGCTCACCGCTGTTGTAACTTGTAAGTTACATTAAACGGGAGGGAATTCTGTCATCGTTTCTACCTCGGCAGGATAATTTTGTTGGTTTATGTTGGCGGACTTTTAAGTTGCAAAAAGAAAAAAACACAAGTTTTCTTTTCCCTTCGCTTAACAAGGGTTGAAAGGATTAAAGAAGTTTAGGGCAAAGGTTTTCGCTGCACCTGGCCACACTGGTTAGTTTATTACACGTATTCTAGAACGAGTGTGGGATTTGCCAGATTGATGGTTGAAAGGGCTTAGGCCGATGGCAAATGGTGGGTATTTGCTTAGTAGAAAGGAGGAGATGCGGGGTTGACTGCATGGCATCCCTGCTTTAGTATGGCTTACTTACTTTAATCAAATAAACAGCACGAAGTTAGACAACAATACAAAAATTCCTATGAAAGGAGTCGAAGTTCAAGAAGGTGTTTGATACCCAAAGCTAGTTTCAGACAGTCGGTTCTACTGCCAATAGAGTTGGGAGTATTGACGACTAAATTTTGGGACTGGTTCTCTGGGTTTAACAACTCCAGACTTTTTCGTACGAGATTAGATGAAAGTTAGGCTATGTATATACAAACTAGGCGCTCGTTGCGTCACTTTTACTACACACTTTGCGCCAGATCTCCCTCCGGTATCTGCTTGGTCTTGTCTTAGATTTATTTTACACACAGCATCCGTTTTGTCCGACTCTACTCGGCGGAGTTCTTTTAGACCCTGAGACGAATGCGTCTTTTCAATGTCTCAACGCTTGTGGCTCTTGTTGGAGCCACATATCACTCATTTCCAATTCATGCAATTGCTCGAAGAAATAACGTTCCAACATGTCCCTGTAGTGAATACCATTTACGGTAACGTGGCGGCCATTTTTATCGACGAAAAAAAAAGACGGCCCAATGACGCTACCGGCATGAAAACCGCACCAAACAGTGACTTTTTGCGGATGAAGTGTTGTTTCATGAAGCACATGAGGGTTCTCACCTGTCCAGTAACGCATTTGGGTAATTGACGAAGCTGTTTAACCAAAAATGGCCCGAAAATTGGTGTTAACGTTTTACAAGTTGCCACCAATAGTAAATTTTAACTATTTGTAAACGTTGTTCCTTCGTGTACTTCTTTATGATGAAAATGTTAATTCTACTAAACATTTCGACATTGACAGTTCGGTAATCGGTTTACGCATGCGTTCAAAGTTTGAAGTTTGAAGTTGTCAAGTCGCTAATGAAAGACCCTTTAGAGGAAGCCTGGCTGCTGTACTTATATCCATCGTTGAACCGTCGCATCGGTATAGACGGCTTTCTCTTCCCACTCTGCAGCTACTTTGTCGAACTCTCTGATGAGCAAAGGAAACCCACTTCTTGAATGGAACCCTCGTTTGAATTCGAGGGTAGATAGCCTTGAGCTTTTATCTCTTTTGATGCACTTCCAGTAATCAATACCTTAAACTCTGGCATCCGCAAAAGCTTCGTCTTTGAAACGATGCTCCAATTAAAGAATTGACGAACTCAATGACTGATAGACCAACTGCAAGACGAAGGACTAAAGAAGGTCGACTTTCTACATAGAACTAAATTGCAAAGCTTTTCTTTTTGTATGTGGACCTGAACAATCATTCCGTTGAAACTACTCACCCACTTCGTATTGCCTTCCCAAAAAATATGGGACTTAACATGGAGCTAAATTTAGCTTCCATTTCATCGTAATCGGAAAACTTATTCAAAAGATCGACCAAACTTAAAGTTTTCTGACAGAAGGCAGATATCACAGTTTTTCACTACAAAATCTGTTTATAGAACTGGGACAACTGGAACCGTTTGGTGCCCTCCAGATGTCCCGAAAATAAAAACAAACTTATGCACTAGTGGGTAAGGCCTAAAGTCATTTATGGAGCTGCTGTACCCTGTTGCTTCTCTGGCCATTATCTGCTTACCAACAAAACTCATTAAATAAAAAAAATAAGACTCTTAGTTGCTTCAAAAAGCTACTACCTAACTGCTGATCCAGAATGAAGTCCTTCACGCATTGTAAACTGCAGATACCCCAAAACCAACAGTGGTAGCCCGACGTTTAAAGAAGATGTCTGGCTGCTGTACTTATATCCTTCGTAGAGAGCATTTTCGCATTGACCAAAGTTGTCCATTCTTGTCCTCATGTCTACGAGGGATTTCCCATTTGGATCAGCTAAGCACTCCACCTGTTGACAAATCGTTCCAACTAGTTGCTGCCATCTTAGACCCAAACCATTTAACTAAAAGTTTGGGTCACATTCGTTCCAACCAAAAAAATAAAGAACACAATCTTTAAGTTGTCAGAAGCTGGCTTTAGGTTAAAAAAAAAAACTTTATTTTCATCGTGACAACTTTGCCTACAATCGACGACTCACACATTGACTCTTCACCATAATGCGCCAAAGGATAAACGAGATCATCTGTTCGAGTCCACCGCCCTTAGCGATAACAAGACCTTCGAGACCTACCACATGAACTAAACTCCATAAGTCCCAAGCGGATTAAGTGAAAAAAAATATAACAAGCCCCAAGGATAAAATGAAAAAAAAAAGCTATTCCCCCAAACTCTCCATAATCAGTTAATCCATTTCCTGCTCCACACATCCTTAGCGTAGGTGCCCCCACATATCATTCTCTCGGTTAATCTTCTTTGGCAACGGATAATTTCACCACTTGGTGTTACAAAGTGAATCGCTTCGTTTTATATCCTCTATAGCTGCTGGGTGAAACGAAAATTTGCAGCTTTCACCTGTCGCCGAAGAATTTATTCCTCGTCCTCTCGCCCCCAACTAGAGTCCCCTTTCATTTTGGCCATTGCCGTTTCTTTTCGCTTCTCTAAGCGCATCCGAGTATATGTGGCCCGAGGATGCCGCATCTCATGGAGGTATAAACGAAATTAAAGGATAACGATGTCGAAGAGCTCGAAAAGAAAGACGAAAGTAAACATTACCTTTGCTCGGGAAGAGGCAATGAATAGCATCTGGCGACGAACATGTACACACAAAGATATACCTAGATGCGGATTAAGAGACGGTGAGAGCATGGAAAAGGAATCCCTAATGAAACGGAAGTCGTTGTTGAAGGATTTTCTTCCGTCTTACTTCCCGGGGACTGCGACCAACATAAGTTCTCTTTACGATATCGTTACGTTTGACCTATGTTTCTCCAAACACACACACACACAACGAGAGAAAAAGAGGCGAATTATCTTCCCCATTACGTTTTATCACCTGACCTCATTTAAATAATCAAGGATAATGCACCATTGCACATTGTTTATGGACCGTCACATGGCAAAGTACTTGGCCGGAATTGATGCGCCGCATCTACATAAACCTACAAACAAAAGGGATGAATTAATTGAAAAAAAAACGCCAGTATTAACTCGAATTCCAGGACGAAATTCAATGAAGGAATATTTATTCGAATGCGTTACGTGGTGCATTTCAACTAATGTTCTTGTCCCTTAAATACTTTTTATGGATAAGCCGGTGGGCTGTCATTATTTTTTTTTTTGCGCAGCGCGTACGTGATGGGTGATGCACAAAATACACGAGTGATTAAAATTCTGGTTGGGGCTTTTCAATTAAATGGTTTTTTATGTCCTTATAAACGGATAAATCGGCAGGACTGATGGGAATGGAATTTCGATGTAGGTTGGTTGTAATTGAATTGAGTTGGGGGCTGATTTGACAGTAGCGGTCTTAGGAATTGTGCGGCTTTGCTGTGACATTTTTCTGTCATTTTGTCATAGCCCATCTGCCTATCTGTTGTTGTTTTTTTTTACCCACCCCAACATGTGTCTCGGATTATTTCCTACACGTAATGAGATCTGACGTTTGGTTGTTGTCCCTCAAATTAATGATGTAAAAAGTTCCCATAGGAATATCAGAATTTCTCGGAATTTCTTCGATGCCGTAATCTCAGCGTGTGTGGTAGAAATTTCCTATGTTTCCTTTAAATGGTATTCAGCTGTGTTTACGGACAGTTCTGTTTCCATGTTACTTGTACTTGGGTTTTAAATATCAATTTGTTTTTCTGAAGAAACAAGAAAGCACTATTCTGAGCCGATAGTTCGGAACCTCATTGATTAGCTCGTGGCTTACGTTGCACGCTTCCGAAAATATTCAACAGGCACTCCTTTGAAGACTTGTCGCAGTTTTTTTTTTAATTTATGTTCTACACTCCTTTAAAGGGACAACGAAACTCTTTTTGGTTGGAGACTGATTGACTGTTGGTTGCTTTGATGGGCAGGTCTTGCAGTCAACTTTCGTGGCACCTTTGACAAGATGATCGTCATTGCGAATATCAACCAGACGCGTTCCGTTCTCATTGCGGTTACCTAGTCCTTCACGACATCTCTGACCTCTTGCTTTCGGTCTCCCCCTAATCACGAATGAACAATTGGTTCGGAGAGAAGCATCTCTTTCCTTTCCAAAAACAATGTCAAATCATGGAGGAGTTTTCTGCATTTTTTGGAAGCCGTCCCTGAATTCTGACAGCAATTAAATCCAAAAGAAAATCCCTTTACCGCTGTCAGAAAAGCATCTCCATACGCACATACAAATTAAATAAATCCGCTTTCCCTAATTCCCTGCCACACGTTTACCTAATACAAGCGCTCCATACACCACTCCATACCAACCTCATCGCCATAACCATCTCGCAAAGTTTGATCGTTTCATCCTCCAGCCAAGACCCAACCACCGCCGACGATTATCCTGAGCGCATGCATACCTAAACCTCTTTTCAAGATGAAAGTTGTTTTGAATTCTCTCCAAATCAACAAATAGCCTGCGGCGAGATTCGCCCTCTGTTACCCACACTATTTGCGCGATGGTATCCTTAATAAAATCCCAAAAAATTATGCTAATGTCAGTGAGTTTTATGATGATTCGCGAAAAAGTTACTTCCAAAGGTACGCAGTCTACCCCTGAGCAAAAGAGTCATCATCATCTTGGACGCGTCACACATCAGAGGGGGAAAGCGAAAGGAAAAAAGCTGCTTACCTATATCCTGCAGTAAACAATTTCGTAATCAAATTCCCACCACCGAAAAAAAGCAAATGAAGAACAACTTTTGCGTGGTAAAATGAAAACGTTCTTTTGCATGTTGAGCACACGCCCGTCGGCTGTAAGTTTACGTCAAGGATCGGAGAGTTGTATATATTTCGTTGCCCACGGAGTGCATAAAAACGGATGTGGTTTTCATAAATCACGCAGTTTACTGACTTAGCAGGGGTGGATATTTGGCTGCAGCCTTTTAAATGTAAAATATTTACTTCTCTGTAAATTTGGCTCAAGGCTGGGCCACGTTTTTACGGGATAAATAAGCGATGGCCGTCGAAAGAGTGGAGAGCAGAGCTTTGCCTGTTGCTGGCAATCACACATCAAGTTGAAGTGGCTTTCGACCGAAGATGTTGCGGGCCACAGACTGACTGGCAACGGGTGGAATATTGCCTCTCAAAAATGGAAGATAGTTTTGCTCTGTCATTGGGAGTGAGAGTCAGGGAAGTGGTATCGCTCTCATTATTTTAAAAGACGGTTGAGAAATTTGAAGGAAAGTATGGGAGGCGGCTTGGCACCTTTTTATTAAGTCGTCTCTTCAGGTGCTTGGCCATTAATTTGATGGCAAGACTGTGGAGCGTTTCAACTTTTGGAGATAGAAAGAGAGGCAAGACGTAGATCTCAGTGCGCCGTCCAAACTCATTTAATATTCTTTAAGGGACCTGAATAAGACTGTCCGCTTTGAGTGGGTTAAATCGGAAGTCCGCACATTGTCAAAAGTCCATCTGGGAGTAGGTAACTCCACTTCTTGTTGCTGTAAGACTGCTCGTATAAAACCTATTCCTAGGTAAGGACCTTACAGTATAGGTGTCTCTGCTGCAATCGCCCTCCGGTATCAAAAGGTACCTACTAAGCATCCACACCACGGCAAGGTACATAGTCGAAGATGGATGAAGACCAGTGTTACCTTCCCCGTTATCCAAGGCGGAAATAATGATCAAATGGCTAAAATCGATTAACCACCGGACTTAGTTACTATTTAGTGCATCTAAGTCTGGTCGTTTTTTAATCGATACCTTTTACCAGCTACGTACGTCCGATTTAAGGAGCTTAAAGAAACTATCCTCTATCCGATCTTCGCAAAATACTCTCTTGGTGTCAAGTTGATTTTCAGGTCATATAACAATGTCAGGACCTTTTAGCTAGTTACACCTATACTCCGTGGAATGAATTCAGGTTTCTTGTTTGTAGCTCGAAAAAGGTGTCTCCGCACGGGCTTTACCTCGAATCCGCTTTTTTCTTTAAGTTTGAGGAACTTTTTATGCGTATTTTACTGGAAGCTGAAAGAGGGTTTTTAGTCATAGTTTTCAGTGTCTTCTACCTTCTTCAATGCTCATCTGAAGCGACGCTATTCTGCAGAAGAAAGGTGATGTAAAGGGACTCATTCTTTTGCCTATATCTTGAGGCAAATGATTCCTTTTGAAATTTTCCTCACTCATATAAGCAAATGCATTCTCCTAATCAAATGCCATCTGGACTGTTGTGGAACTCAAGCGATTGGCGACTTCAATGTTGCATTGCTCTATAAGTTTCTTCGCCTATCGGTTGGTTTCGGGCAAAATCTGAGGTCGTCCTATTGTATCCAAATCGTATCTAAAATTTTACATGCAAAACAATAACAAATTCATTAGGAAGTCCTGATAGCTAGCGCTAAAAGTTTTCTTTTAATATTAAATTTTATTTCATGCTTAGTTAATAGTTTATGTATATAAATAAATAAATTAAAACAAATTCAGTCACGTAGTGCTCGATGAGATGATTCAACCCCTGACCTCATCAGGGGAGAACACTCGTCTTCAATCGTGCTCAGAATATTTTTCGTGGTTTCGAGCAAGAGCAGCTTGTGCAGAAAAAAAAGAGAGTCTTGGTTGCTTACAGTTTTTGGGGATACCCTTATACTTTCCACTTCCTAAAGTTTCTTTTTAGCTTTCTTTGACCAATTTCCGAAAGCACTGTTTACCATAAATCGGTGGCCCCTCTGCGTCGTAAAATTTTTTCTAGACCTTGTCCATGATTTCCTTCTAAAAAATTGTTTGCTCTGTACCGGTTTACGTGGAATAAAATAAGAGTCTTCTGAGCTTCACTTAAATCGGGCAGTTTCTCTTTCTATTTAATTATTTTTGTTAGCAATTTACTAATGAACATATTTTTGTCGTGATGCCAGACTTTTCGGACTAAATTTCCCACGACGATTATTAAAAACACCAAAAATGCCCTTTTTTCTAAAAACCAACAAAATACACAATTTTTTTTGTTCTGAGAGATAAAAAAATGTCCTTTTTCGCCCTTTTAGCGTATTTTGAAAGGCAAAACTGAGACCCATTATAGCGGCATTTGAAGACCGATTTTTATGAAATAAGGACCAAATGAAAGGCGAATTTGCGTAGGTGAGTTCTCCAGTAGACTATTTAGCGCGGTTCCTACGAATATTATGAGCAAAATAGTTTCATTAATTTATTTCACTAAATAAAAATAAAAAACAAAAAATAATACAAAATTTAATTGAATTTAATTCCGCTGATTTTGTCGTTCCGTTTAATGGTTTCGTGAGATTTATGTGATCAGGAACATTTTTAACCACGAGCTACCTATATATCCCACATAAAACATTGTAATGCCAACAATTTTCATTTGTTTAAGCAGCTGCGCTATATTTAAAAGGTTTTTATTCGAAATAACAGCTGAAAAATGTTTAGAGCGCCTTCTCCAACTAAAAAGGACTAAAGTAGCAAAAAACTGTGACAGGCTCTCAAAAAAGTGCCAAATTGCAACTTTAGTCGCACAACGGTCATGATGGGTATTGCGATGATTTTGGCAGAAATATTTGCCTTCAAGTCCTCAATTACTGTCGTACACTTTGGGCCTTACCCATAAACATTTTTAGTTTCGACTCAACATTTTTTTTTATACAAATTTCACATGAGCCTCCGAAAATTTAAAGTCGAGCCTTACATTTGCTACTAGTACGGCACGGCGATTTGATTTTAAATAACCGCACAAAAAAAGAGGTCCGGCGGTGTCAAATCTGGAGATCTTTGTTACCAGTCAAAATCGCCATTTTTTGGCAGCTCGCACGTCCAGGGAATTTTCGTTGCAGAAACTGCATTGTTTAATTTGCATTGTGTAACCTTCCACACCTCTTTTACACAGGTGCAATGAGTCAACATCCGCACCGACATCGACAAATAGTGTTACTAGGCGGTGCTTTTTGAAGCCACGATATTTTCGACGATATGTACGTTGAGTTAACACAACTAAACGGATATTTTCAATGTACAGCGTCACTATATCGGTTTTGTTTAAAATTGTTCTGAATTATCGTTTCAAAAGAATATCTGCTAAGTCAATCGGTTGAGAAATGTCAAAGTAGATCAAGGTTTACATACTGACATAAAAGATAGCGCACCCTATATGTGCCTCCATTAATTAAGTCTAGCGACGCTAGAGTTCAATCGTCGAGATTTGAAAATTTTCAGAAAGTTAAGCCGCCATATTTACGGTGACCATTCGACCTTCGTCCTCTATAATTTTTTTATTAAAAGAAAGCAAAACATTGTCCTCTTTTTCTAAAATGTCGTACTTTTTCCCTAAAGACCATCTTTCTAACATAAGAAATATGAGAGATTCCGAGTAGGTACCTTCTGAATTCTTACAAAGCTGTAGTTAGATGGTAATCTTGTATTGATTTTCAAAGATCAAGTCAAATCATTTTATCAAACCTACAAAAGCCTACAAATTTTGATAGTTAAAATGTGCTTTAACCATTTTTGACTGCATAGTTATTTTTACTTAATAAAAATATTCCCTTTGTGTGATTGAAAAAATGGTCACCGTAGCCGTATTTCGTGAATGGCGGCTTAATGCAGACAGGTACAGACAGGCGATGAGCCGCACTGAAATATTTTTGAATATTTTGCATTTTATTTTCAGGAAAGAATAATAATAAAATGGGCCATTTTTATCATTATTAAAAAAAATGTAACTTGAGGTTTGAAAAGGACCCTAAAGGGGCCAAACGTCAACCCTGGCGATGAGTACTAGTACTAGTACACTCCAATTGGCAACCACAATCGGGTTACCTACCATAACCATTCACCCAGAAGCGCAAAGCGGGTTCTAAATACATCAAAGGACCTCGTAAACGCATTCAAACATCTCGCCCCTAATCTAACTGAGCAATATCTATTCCACTCGTGAGTGCGTTCGCATTCGCACTACCCACGTCATGAAGAAATCGAAATTTCTCTGCTCAAACCGATTAAAGAATTTTTATTTGTAATTTCTTTTTGTAATATATTCCATGGAATTCACCATCGTATCGATTTGTGTAACTCAAATCAAACAGTGAGGACTTCTTTTCAATTTCTCACATAAAAACCTGTCCTCCTTACATACGAGTATATGCAACTGACGTATGGGAGGGTGCTGTGCTGGGTATACGTATCAAAAATTCCATTGAATGGTTGGTAACCCGGCAGTCGATTCGAATGCAAAAGCAATCAACATTCAGCGCAGCTCTCGCCGCTCCTATGTGACTACGTGAGTTCAGTAACAGAGTCCTCAGTCGTCTCCTCATAAAAAGGGCCCAAAAGGGAGCGGGGTAAAACTTTCAGCCGCCATCACTGTACAATTTATATTTTAATATTTAATTTTATTTTGATTTTGCCTCCTTTTTTTGCTGGCTGTCGGTATAGTGCCAAACGTCGGATCTCAATATATGCATAGGGGTTGTGGTTGCGCCGTGTGTACCCGCATGTGTAGTGTACGTGAATACGTGTGTGATGGCGTCTTGATGGGAGAGGTTGCTGTGCTGTGGCCGTGGCGTATGGAATGGAAATGTTTACCTTAGAATGAAATACGATTTCTCTCCCATCGAGCGTGTAGTCTAACCTTACTTTTGTATTTGATGATTTCTAGCTGTGCCACAGTGGATGGCGCACCTACCCCGGGAAATGGCTGCTGTCGAGCTAGATTTACAATTATTATTTCAACATTATGGAGATGATGTTACTCGATTTGGCAAATGTGATTGCGGCGTAGTTTGCTCGCATTTTCTTCTCATTAGCGGTAATGGTGTGGTATTCGTTACAGGAAGTGCGGGGTCTTAGTTTCAGTTTCATGAATTTGTAAAATCATTATTGCATCGGAGCGATGCGGAATTTGGAGGCAAGGAACGCAACACATCAGTGGGAGCGAAATTTTCTTTTAGGGGATGGAAATGGGTCTAGCAAAAGAAGCTGTAAGAACACGATAACGGATTTTAGAGTAAGTACTCGAAGGGGTTGGTTTTAAAGGGAAGGTCACCATATTTCTGCTTCTTCTTCTGTTTCGAAAACTGCTGTCCGCAGCAGCGGTTTAGGGGCACTGGTGAAAATGACGGAACAGTATGGTAGGGGCTTCACTTCATATTTCCATCTACGACTGTGTAAGGTAGCATTTCTTTTAAAGGAAAGCAGATTTCTGCTCGTCGCAAATGAAAGGACATGATTATTGATGAGAAGTTGGCCATATTAGGCAAATTTTGCTACTCACCTCGGAGACATCCGCTCCGCACTGGCAAAGTCGCAGATAGAAGGGCTATAAATTCCCCTAAACGG
This sequence comes from Cheilosia impressa, assembly GCA_948293265.1. Lineage (NCBI taxonomy): Eukaryota > Metazoa > Arthropoda > Insecta > Diptera > Syrphidae > Cheilosia > Cheilosia impressa. Next base: position 47,792,727 of record OX411883.1, on the reverse strand, counting down.
TTTTACTTCCACTGCAGAGTGTACGCTGTCCTTGAAATCACTGGGCTTTACAAATAACCATTTTAAATGTGTCGTAGGTCACAATGGGTAATTTTATTTTTTGAAAATTTCCTCTAACACTAAAAACGATTATTATCGAGCTCTGTCTTTGAAATTCCGTCATAAGAACTTCGTTGACGTGTGCATCCAACCTTATAATCTGTACTTTCTCCCACCTCCTTGGGGGTAGGGAGAAAAAACTCCCAAATCACATCTCTCGTTGACCATTCAAAGGATCTATGAAAACCGATCCCATGCTGTAGCCGTCCGCCTGGAATCCTTTTGTTTCACACGACGACCACACCGATACTGGTCGACAAAGGCCGGTCTTTCACCGGCATCGTCCATTGTTTAAGTTTTGTCTAAACCGCATTTTGGCCTCAGAGTTGGTTTGCTAAATTCAATTCCCTCTGTCTAGTTTGCCGCTTGACTGGAGCCAGTCCTCCGATCCACGTCATGTGTGGCACCTTTGTGTTTTGCGTGTGCCGCTTTGTCTGACTCAAATTGTGCTTAGATGGCGAGAATATGCGGTCGGCCATAATAATCACAAGGATACGTGCTAAAAGGGACGGTTGCCGTTGAAAATTCAATCACCTACTGTCTTATTAGTCACGTAATTTAATTGGACAGTCGGTTTGTGTATGGTATACGAAATACGAGAATTCCACGAGCGCAGTAAACGGAAGTTATTACCCAAAAACTGTGTGCAACCGAACCGACCGAATGAGTGCACTCTGCCACAGAATAATTATTACAAAACTCCAGGTGAAGCTCGGCGAGGATATGCCCGCTTCGAGGTATAGGATGTAGCGCTCGGAAATTTATGACTGCGTTCGACGTACAAGGGGTGCAGAGAATCTTTTACGATCGCTGGATATGGTTCTGTGTATATGAGTGTGAATCGATGTAGATGTAGCCCATTGGAAAAGGGGGGAAGGATAGCCCATGTGGTTTTAGCCGAAAATTAATATGTCCGTCTGTCTGCCGTAGAAATTAGAGCACACACGAAGGACATTTGGTATGCAGGTTGACAAAAGGATTTAAAATAGAATAAGTCGGAAGTGTGTTTGTGCATCTGGCGTTTCCGAAATTGAAAATAATCCTTGGATTTGCCAACCAGGCCGGCAAATTCCAATGAACAATGTAGGCCAGTAGTTGATTGGTTTTGGGCGGTGTCCGCATTACCGCAACCAAATGAAGAAGGTTCGGTGTGGGATGGGAGTTTTCCTTCTACCTCAGATGACCTAGAATGTTTTAAAAGAATGTGGGAGGTACGAGAACTATTGGCTGGGATTTTGTTTAAAAGTCCATTTGGAGGAAGTACGTATTGATTTCAAGTGCCAAGGATGGCTTTTTTTTGTGGATGAATGCAGTCTGCACTTGGGCTGCCAATGTCGCTGAAATTCAATGGGACATTTATTAGTTGCTCGAAACAAGAGCAGACCTATCTAGCTAGATCTTAGATCTAAAGGCATTCGGAGTATGCATTCTAAGAGCGACTTGTGATGGTCAAAAACATGCAGAGGAGAATTTCAAATTTATGCCTGCTGCGTACTTTGTCCAATTTCATTATTTTCCTCGCACAGGAGGAAGCCTCAGTAGCCGACACAGGACTTTTTGTTGCGGTTGGGCTGAGTTTTAATTTTATGATGAAATTAAAACTCTGCCAATGGAATCTATCAAAGAATTTTTGACAGCTGTTTTTTCCCTTGAACTCTGAACGAAATTCGCGAAGAGACCGCTTTTTCATCGAACTTTTCAACGTATATGTGCATTGAACTCCAATTGGCAAACTCCAAGATCTGTTTGAAAGCTTTAACCATCGTGGAACTTCATCTTTCAATTATGTTCGGTGGGTATACGACTGCTTATAAAATTGAATCTTCTCCGATAGATTGCTCAGAGCGACTCAATCGCGTTTCACTTTTTGTTACGATCCTAGGAAATTTGCTACTTTGCACTACCGTTGTCCACAGAAATTTCACAGGCAACCTACATAACGTAGTCCCCATGTCCAATAGGAAGTTTGTAGGTTAAGCACATAAATGATGAGTAGACATATCGACAAAGAAAAGTATTTTTAACGCTTGGCCGAAAGTTAGAGAATAACGAATCTTTAAACACACTTAACTGGCAACTGACCCCACTGTTGAATTGCTGCGTAAAGAGTTGGATTTTCGTCATTGTTTCAGTTTTTGTTACGCTCCTTTTACCTTACCCTACTGCATTTAAAGAAGATTCACTTACAAAACAAGTTGACTCTAATTCCGATGCGGTAATTCAACCCCTGTTTCCGTTTTCGTTACGCACCTAATTCATATGTTAACCTTCGCGTCAGGCCTAAGGGGTTTAAGCTCAAAGTTGTCATACAACAGCGAAAGCGTAGAAGCTTCATCGACAGACCAATAGGAAGCTTGCAGGCTAAACCTTTAGGTTAGGTTAGGTGAAGTTAAGCAGATTTGTCACAAAAGAATAGGCACCACATCGGGCCCATTGCTATCCCCAGATAGGTCAACCCTAAAAGTAGCACGAAAAATTAAAAAAAAACCTACAGCTTAACTCGTCTTAGAGTGAACGCATGGCAAATATAACTCCTCGCTAAATTCAGTGCTGCTTGTTTCACTTTTCGTTACGCTAACATTATTTAGTTCAAGAGGAAATTCAAGCTTAATTTTTGGCATGGCTTCACAAAATGCGGATGCTTTAAGCCGTGTTCTGTTTTTCGTTACGCTGCTAATTCCCAACGTTGTAGACTTTGTCCGCAACAAACCGTCGGAGCTATCAAACTAGTTCAAACTAAAGTTGTAACTTATTCTTCGGATTGCCGAGTGAGAGGTAAGTCGTTTAAGAGCGTTTCACTTTTCGTTACGCTCGTAATTCCCTTCAAAATAAAAGTAGTCCTCAAATTTCATTAAAATTTGGATGCACTACACTTTTTCCATTATAAACAGTTCGTGCGATTCGGTTTCACAACCCCCCTCCGACTGCCGGAATTATATCCAAAAAAAAAGCTATATGCTCGTACCTACAGGAAACATTCGCCAGATATCCCTGATCACTGTCCCTTAACGTCTTGTCATTCACAGCGCACACCATACAACTGACTTTGCAGGCGAAAACTCTTTTCTCATTATTCGCACTTCGATGCCTCTCAATAAACGGATAAGCGAAGACAATAACTCCACTTTAAGGAAGAAAGAACAATCACTTTCCACTTTGATGACCATCATCATCATGATTTTCAATTTAACAATTTACACCTTTTGTCTCCGGTGGGTATACAGCTCGTGCGCGCGCTCACTCATTCGAGACTAAACGATTTTTATGAGAAGACTCGTATACCCTGCCTCCGACCGAAAAAGGACAAGCAGATACAGCGTACAATCTCGCTCGGGCGCATTCATGATTCATGAAATTAATTTTCGCGAGATTATCCCGTGTCCTTTTTACAGCTGTAAAAAGTGGATACCTATGCTAAATTTTGTCAAAGACTTCCCCTCCGCAATGGGGACACTGAATTTCTGGCATTGTTAAGAAATTCATTATACGGCCGATCTAAATCAGCAGCCTCCATCGCATCGATTCGAATTCAATTGCATTTGCGAGTCTCTCTCATGCGGGCGCATCACAGCCTTCCGTTGGGAAAATAAATCCACTGACAGCCTACATGATATTGGTTTCCGCAAATGCGGTCACAAAGCGCCCCGGGGAAAGAGACCCAGCGTTGGTATGGTGGGTGTGTGAGTCGAGTCTCCTCCAGCCGATGCCATGGCGACCTCTCATGTACTGTATCATCGTTTCGTTCTTTTGTCCCATTCAATCGAGGTTCGATTTTTCTTTTTTTCCTTGCTCCATTGTCCCCGAGAAGGGGATATGGAAAATTGAGTTTGAATTTAGACCGATTTTTCGTCGTCGTTGTCATTTTTTGTTTTTCATTTGCCTATGGTGGTCGGCTGGACAATGGTTGCGACATGTCAGACGTTAGAGCATTTTCGGGTCAGTGATTGTGACAAAATGCAATGAACTGTTCAGGTTGTGCCAATTACGTTGTGATACACCCCAGTCGTCCGTCTCCGTCTCTGGGTGTTGTGATTCAAGGAGCACTGCGCCTCTTGCTGTTTCCGATGAAAAAAGAAACAAATACCCAATACCCAGCCATGTTCAAAGTGGAACAATGGTGTCACCTGGGCGGTGTTAATTTTTCCCATTTATTTCGACTGCTAAATTAATCGCAATCGACCGGCAAACCTCACTCCTAATTGCAGTTGCACCACAGAAGCCAAATCTGAATGCCAAAGCCCGCGCACACAGACTCCGAATGCAATTATTAACAAAATCGCCGCCACAACTGCAGATGGAAAATTAAATTCAATCGACCCGTCGAATCAATCAAATTTAGTCATAGTCCATACACAGTCATACATACGACCAGTAGTAGCAGTAGGCAGCTTGGTATAATTATCGGCGCGTCCCAATCGAAATTTCGCCAACAACACTTTTTACAGTTCAACGAATGCTACACAAATTGCAATTAACATTCCCTATTTAGCGCGCGCCTCGCTTACCCAATCCTTGATTGCATTCTCCAATGTGGGGCGCACCCGTTCCCCATCACTGGGTGGCTCCCTTTAAACGGGCGATGTAAAACGAAATGATTAACACCTCTGGGCTGGCATACACTCGTACTCGTATATCTGCTCTTTCATTTGTGCGTGTAGTTATGACAAATGACAGCAATTTGCATGTGGCACGCGGGAGGAAACAATTCCAATTCGAGTTGAAATATATTATATTCTCGCACAGAGATAACGGCTCTAATAGACAATTTCCGCGGCCAAAGAAAAAAATGGTAGCCAAGATATGGCAGGACAAAGAAAACGCTCTGCCGAAGGAAGCCGCCAACTGTGTGCGTCTGTGTGTGTGTGTGAGCATGAATAACGCGACACGACGTGGCAGTTTGTCATCATTTTTCCTTGCCAAGTGGACAGGACAGCAGAAGAGTGGAACTTGTTCTTGTATACTTTTAGGTGGTTTGTGCCGCAGGACAGACAATTGGGAAAGGGTGCATTCAAATGATTGCGGAGTGCGGGTGGGCATGGTCACCATTCTCCTATTTTGAATAAAAACGAGGAGCGGAAAGTGAGTAACAGCGTAATATGTTTATTTTGAGTGATCAAGAGGAAGATCAGTTTATTGTTGAGTCAGAAAGTCATTTAAGCAAGACACGGACCGACAGCGTGTAGGTGACCCTTTTAAAAATAAATTCCCCTGTCACTGTGGGGAAATACAAAACAAAAAGTACTCACCCATCAGCGTTGTCATAATGTTTCCGATCGGGCCTTTTGGCCCTCTGCTTTTTATTGTGGCCCTTGGCCCTTATATCTTATCTTTCGTATTCCTTAAACAAAATATTCCAAAAAAGGCCACCACACTGTTGAAAGCGACACTGAATTCATTCATTCTGACTGACGTTTAATTTTCGTTGGTTCCCGTCATAATAATTCAACTTCGTATTTTTTGTCTTGTACCTGTCACTTTATACAAGGTGGGCCAAAAGAGATCACCCAATTGGAAGATGATCTTATTTTCGCAAATGGCCGCCAATGTCAAATCTGTTTTGACATTTGTGGACTAGACAGATGTAGAATACAAGTGGACAAGCCATGGAGCGATACACTCCCCAAGAACGCGGAATAATCGTGTTTATTTGTTTGCGTAACAATTCGTCTGTAGTGTTGGCGCAGCGCGAATTCCGTCGCAGATTCCACGGCCGTCCGACACCGACTGCGCAAACACTGCGCCGTTTGGCCACCAACCTTGAAGAGTATGGGACCACACGAGACGTTGCCAATAGTGGCCGGCCCTGGAGCGCCCGTTTTGCCGAGAACATCGCCGCTGTTGACGAGGATGTCGAGCTGTCGCCGGAAACATCGACCAGACGCCGTGCCTCGCAATTAGCCATCAGCCGGTCGTCCCTAAGGCGAATTTTGGTCAAAGACTTGCGCATGTTCCCGTACAAAGTCCAGTCCGTGCATCAGCTGCTGCCTGTCGACCGCCAAACGCGTGTAACCTACGACCAAGCCATCCTCAATCTCGAGGACGAAGTGGACGATTTTTCGACTAAAATCATAAGAGCGATGAGGCTCATTTCCACCTCAGCGGGTACGTGAACAAGCAAAACTATCGCTTCTGGGGCACCGAAAATCCACGAGTAATGCACGAGAAGCCATTACACAAAGTCACTGCATGGTGCGCTGTTCACGCTGGAGGAGTCATCGGGCCATTTTTTTTTCGAGAGCGCCGCTGGTCAAACGACAACAGTGGACGGTGCGCTGCTATAGGGCCATGTTAACCGAGTTTTTTCTGCCTTAATTGGACGAATTAGGATGTGGTTCCACGGAGCTACTGCACACAGCGCGAGCCACAACCGATATTCTGAAGGCGGCATTCCCGGATCGCCTCATCTCTCGTTTTGGCGATTTGCACTGGCCCGAAACCGAAAGATCGCCCGATTTGACCGTTCCAGACTTTTTATTGTAGGGTTTTTTGAAGTCTCGTGTTTACGTAAACAAGCCCAAAACCCTTGAAGCCCTCAAGGACAACATTCGACATGAGTGCGAGAATCTGTCTCCCGAAGTTCTCGCCGAAGAGATGAAAAAGGCCATAAAACGAGCCCGTATGTCAATCAATTGTGACGGCACCCATTTGGCCGATATCATCTTCCCGACTTGACCAATAAAATTCTAAAAGGTCAAATAAACATAATTAAAAAACAGAATCGAAGTTTTTCCATTTAGAAAAAAAAAATGAGAGCCAAACAACATCGGATGATTTCTCTTGGCCCACTTTGTACATTCGGGCTGCTAAAACCGCAGTTTTGCTAAAGGTTCCTCGCGGGTATTCTCGAACAAATGTGAAACTTCAGTGGGACTCCGCAGACGGAGAACAACATTCCGTGCTGAAGGCCACATATATTTTTTTCTGTACCACAAAAAAAAGGCCCTCAAACCAATTGTCTCAAGTCATTTGTTTGAAGGCAAATTTTAAATACCAACGACCTTCTTTTAAATTTGACCTTGATTTTGACCGATGAATTGTGTGTAAGTCCTTTAAGAATTCAAGTGGCTCTCTCTGTGTACAAAAACGTTATTAAAGAGTCGTTTAAACCACGCAAGTAGCCCACCACAAAGACATCCCATCTTATTCGTTGCGAGCGACATCCTTATCTGATGTGTCAGTTAAAAATGTCAATCAACTCGCACTTATCTCTGGTAATCAACACTCCCTCATCTGTGTGTCATGATCTTTTCAAAACAAAAGGATAATCAATTTGACAGGAACAAACAAAAACACGCTTAGAAATTCTGCCAACGAAAGCAATGAAAATAGGAACAAAGAAAAGTACACACAACCACCCACAGAACGGGGCCAATAAAAGTCCAGCTCTCTTGCAATAAAAGTCCTTTGTCGCCCGCAGGCAGCAAACTTCAACTGCAACCAGTACAAAGAACAAGACCAATCCCTTCCCAGCATCAGATATACACACACAAAACTAAAACCAATATGACGATACTAAAGTCATCAACAAAGCTAAATCTATTTAAATGTTTGTATAGATGCATTGTAGATGCAATGGATAAAACTGAAGGTGCACTTTGTTTGCTCTACATGTGAGGACACCTCACTCAGGAGCTCCTCGGACTCGGGTTCATTTAAGTGATTTCTGGGAGGGAAACCATTCAAATCGGGGCACTGTAAGGCCATTATTTACCTTTCGCCAGTGATGCCAAATGAACTGTGACACGGATTTCCATTGACCATGGCGACCGAGGAGAAAGGACAAGGAAGCCATTTTTCGATGTGGCTTTTACACAGTATGGGATGAAAAATTCAAAAGGAAAAACTATTCAAAATAAGCTTCTCTTAGGCTAAGTTATATAAAAGCAGTGTGTGTATGTGGAATGGAGCTGAGCGGTCCATTTAGCACGGCCAACATCGTTTACTGATCAAATATGTAGATTGAAGGGGTAAATTTTAAAGTAATCCTTTTAACTTGGTACGCTTTGATGCGATGAGATTCGTATCGGTGTGTCGGAGGCGGCTGTCGTCGTTGATTTTGCGGAATGGATTTTGTTGCGTAGCCCCCATTAAATATGGATGTGTGCAAAGTAAAACGAAAATTGTGTCTGCGGAATGGCGAACATCTCGCGCGGTTTAATGGGTTTCTTTTTGACAGAGAAATGTCCGTTGTGGGTTGAATTCATACTTTTTATGTAGCTGGAAACAAGTTCACACGCAGAGGTGAATTGCTCTGAGGAAGGACACTGAGAGTTTTTTTTTTAGAAAATGTAGTAAGAGGCTTTTTGTTTCGAAACGGAATAGAAATAGGTGTCACCTTCTTTGTTGAGAAGAAGGACTTTTTTTTATTACAAAAAAATAAGCTTGCTTGTGGGGATTTTTAAAAAGGGCTTTCTCAATTACATTCCATTAAACTCACTGAAAGTTCACCAGTAGTCACTTAACCTCGGGTTGCATGGGCAGAAGCTTCAACCGGTTGAGACCGCTTTTTTAGGCCTTAGCTTCGGACTTAAGAAATTTATCGAGCTCTACTATACTCATCCTCGTTTTTAAATAAATAGGTCTAAATAGGTCCAGCTCCACAACCCCTTTCGGGTCTTCCAAGATCTAGAACTCTTTGATACTTTCAACCAAGACACCGTCCACTCCAAACTGTGACTCGAAGAGGATGCATCTGTCGTCGGAAAATTTTGTAGTTACCTTTCGCATCTCAGAAGAGGATATTTTGAAGTATTGAGAAAGCTCTTAAGGTTTTAGTGGAAATCGCCTTAGTCATATGTTTTTAAAAAAAAATAAAAAAAATAGATTTTGATTTTCAAGCAGTTGCGGGCCAGTAAAAATGGAGTCTCTAACAGTCTACTCTTGAGTTGACTGACTTCGGTGTTGAAAATCAAGCCAACCCCTTCTTAAAAATTAAGACAATCAGTCTACAAAAAGTTAGAGAGTTTAGAGTAAAATGTAACCAATTGCTCTCCTACTGGGGTATTGCTGATCCTTTTCTCCATTGTCAGGCTTGTGTATCAATGTCTTGAGTTACCCTCTCTACATGTAAATAGATACCCTTTAATATAAATTTCTGGATCCCATTCCTACGCGAATATCTTCGCAATTCACATTATTCATGATCTTTACCTTGAAACGAGATTTTTATCTTCCGGTTCAACCCCCAAATTTAAAAAATCATTAAACTTGTTTCGAACCGTCTAGCCGAAGACGAAGCCGTACTAGGAATTGTGTCCAACTCCATGGGCTCTAAAGCACCACCTGAAACTTCTGTTCTCCAGCGCTCTGTTCATGATCTTTCGCTTGAAACGAGATTTTCGTCTCCCGGTTCAACCCCCAAATATTACAAATCACGTTAAACTTGTTTCGAGCCGTCTAGCCGAAGACGAAGTTCTAGAACCCGTGCTACGATTAGTGTCCCACTCTATGGGCTCTAAACGCCATCAGAGACTTCTGTTCTCCAGCGCTCTGTTTTTATTTTGTGAGAGCTCAGATCTCATCTTGTGCAGGACTAGAACTACGTTAGTAGTTCTTGCGGGAGAGTTCTCAGTGAGCGCTGTTTTGCTGAGATCTCTTATCTATCATAAGACTTTCTCGTCTGTGCGCCGCATTTCTGTCTTTTTGTGTCATTTCGAAGCCCTTTCCAAAGCTTCTGAAATTTATTGCCTTAAGTGCCCACTGAAGATGGTCATTTGAAAAAAAAGGATCATGGAGTTGTTTCGGAACTTAATATGATTTATCTCTCATCTTTTGTTTACAGCTAAGGTTTTATTTCCCTCATTTTGTGTCCATCCATTTCCAATAGAGTAAGTTGCATAAATCAATGGCCCATAATTATCAACCATCATCTCTAAAATTCATTCATCCCGACGCAAGCTCTCTAAGCCCTTCATTCTCCCAGAAGGCCAGAAGTCGACAAAACATGAAATTATACTAATCCAACCCATTGATAGAGAACAATACCGCCGTGGCACGGATCGTTAAGCAGTTTTCACATTTTATTCAAGCGCACCCATTTTTCCCTTCCCATTCAAGTCCTCAGAGAGGACCCCATCAAGAGACAATGCCATAACGAATGCTTGCCAGGTCCGAGCATTTTTGATTTGAAATTCCTTAATATGTGCCCCAGAGTTTACTACCTCCAATTCGCTGTTTATGTCCTTTTTTACTCCTTCGAAAAAAAGCGGACAGAATTATTGCCAAAATCGTAAAACCGAAAGTTAGAAAAAAGGATACCTTGCGAGACTTTATTGGATTCTGAAAAACCGACGATAAAGTGTGCTCAACAAAAAAAAATTCTGTTAGAATGTCCAACTCACGTTTGCCAAGGCTAACCCGTGCATGGTTAGTGTGTGTGCGCACGTTCGGGGCTATAAACAAAAATATATTTCGCCTTTCGTCATCATTTCTCGTGCGGGAGCTCATCTCAGTCGTCGTCGGAGCTGGAGGTCTCGTCAAATTAATTACACACACGCAGAGGCAGAGTACGAGTATACGGACTACCCACTGAGAAAGTGAGAGAGTGTGAGCTCTGGTCCGAATGTAGAACCTGCTCAATCATTGCCCAAGCATCCAAGAGTTAGTCCTTTTTTGCAGCCCCCTGGTTTTTCTCTTGATAAATCTACATTTGTCATGGTTTTACGTACAGCCCATTCGGTTGAGGTATACTTTCTCTCATTAGCAATTCATCCATTCGCTGGATATCCTTATCACTCTAGGCATTTTATACACACATGCAGACATACGTACGACCATTACTCAAGGGTAAACTATTTTCATGTAATCATTTCTGGTTTAACAACCATTTTGACGTCCTTGCTGGTTTGTTTTTCCGTTTCTCTCCGATGTGCATATTTAGATAATCAGCAAAACTATTTTTACTGTGTTATCCTTGTGGAAATAATTAACATTGTGGGTGAACCGTACTGACAAGGACATCATTTACTATCTTGTCAGGGATACACATATACGGATGGGGCACAATATTTATGATCGAAGATGGCCCCGATAGGTACAAGAACCTTTTAATCATGCCCGTAGTCCTTTTGTTTGGCTGTCGATATGCGGGGCGCTTTTACTGGCTTATTATGGCTAATGAAGTGTGAGACGAATTCTTGGATGTGGTGGGTTTGAGAAATTTGTTATAACCAGATGTTTTGATCCTTGACTTGGTATTGGATGTTCCTTGGCAATAAAAGTGATTTGCAAACAGGCCACTTCTTGAAAACTTCTCTTCTCCAAGGCGCGGATATGTATTATATTTAGGAAAAATATACGGAAAGGCTGCAATTGGTTTGTAGAAGGTCGTGTGATGCCCTATGTCAAATGTCAAATGGGCGTGGCAATTACAATTGATTGTGTATTATCTTTGCAAAAATGGACAACTCTCTTTAAAAATATTGCATATAATACTTGAGGGAAGGCAGTCCCAAAAAGTGGGCGGCTCCACGCCCATCCCCTCCAATTATTATCATCATTGCCAATTTACGGGTATTCGGTCAAGGCCGCTGATTCTGGTTTTTCAGAGAATAATGATAGTCGAAGGTTTTGTCCATTCGAACTTTAGCTTAGAGAAGATTCAAAGGCGGATGGTCTACCCTCTTCCGTACTGGGAAAGCTTTTCAGACCAGACGGGGATAACTTGGTATGTACTGACCTATCTGGGAAGTTTATTCGGGAGCTCTGTCCGACGTAAGGAACCTTCGCATCGGACGAAGAAAAATAGTTTCTAGTGAGGAGCACACTTCTGAGAGCGGGGTAAACTGTCAGTGAGGCCTTTGCATAGGTATTAAAGCGGAGGAGGGAGAGTCGGGTGTGGCTGTTAATGGCATCGGCGACCCGCACAAGACTTCATGTTCGACAGATATAACTTCCAAGACTTTAATGCTTTGTCCACCGTGGTTTTAAGTGAACAGCCGAGCTGGCTTTACAGACCTTTTTAGTTCATGCAGTGATCCGGCGACATCTCGGTTGAGAAAGACATCCATTAACGACCAAGTGTCATCAAGTTAACTTTTGCTTACTAAGGTATTTACTTAACGGGCTTTTGACCCATGAAAAGTCAGCAGCCGCGCTGCTTCTGAGTTCATCTCCCACCTTTTGCATATGTGCTCTCATCCTGTGCTGCATCATATAGCCACACTGGATCAGCAATTTGCAGCATCCTTGCCTACACCCGATCCCAATTATTGCCAAACCTCCTCTCCTCAATTTGAAACTAAATTGTCCACCCGCCGCTCATGGAGCAGCACTTTCACTCAACTCACTATAACGCCTTGCGCAAATCACAATTACGTTGAATTCTGTTATCCTTGCAATATAGTTTCCATTAAGCAGGTTTTTATTTTCGCACTTTTATTGCCGCATTCCATTTCCCTTCTGTCGCTTAGCAAACGCATATTTTTGGATTGCTTCCAACTGTTCCAATTCACTCATCGTCATACTGTGGCTGTACATTGGTCCTGCATATACACAGCAGGACCTCCATCAGCCACTTAAGTACTCTGCCTAATAGAATATCATAGTAAGACGCGGCATGGCGCAGCGCCCGTTGGCCCCCGCCCGTACGTGGGTGTGGTAGCCTTCACCCGGCCCCACTTTTACATGGTCTTTCCTGCTTTTATGAACCATTTACTTCAATTATAATGCACCATCCGCTGGGCTACGACTTGATGCTGCCACTTGCACCACTTAAGCATCATAAAGTTATCCGGCGTAGGATGGTGCGGCGGTCGTGTGGATAGGGATTGTGTGTAATACTGGTGGCCAGCTGTTGGCTGTGCGTCATCATATCCGTATAGCAGCAAATTGCACTTAAAGGACTCTTCTTCATCTTCCCTTGAGGAGGAGTGGTAGGTTAGTAAGCTCGAAATGGTATTTATGCTTTGTTGTTTTGCCTTCACTCCATTTCGATATGCATATGCAAGCTTTAACAAAATTAAACCGAAACATGTATGCGGGAGTGAATGTCTTTTTTTTTTCCAAAGTCCTTGCAAATAGCCCTCTGGCTTGAAGACGAGCACGAAGCTCTCTGGCAATCTGAGATGAAAGGGTGAAAGCATAGTGGGTGTGGGCAAGGGAAATTCAATTTCTTGGGTAATTCCAAAATGAGTGACAGTGATGTTGGATTAAGTTATAGTAAGTTCTATGCCCCAAGGTGACCTGTAACTGAAAATGTATAGGGAAAGGGTCGTTCGTATTACAAATGTCTAAGGAACAGCCTAAGTAACTGGAGAAATAACTCCTCGAATGAAATGATGCAAAAGTTGATGGGAAACACTTGTCATTCTAGTCATCACGAATATGAAACTCTTTTCGTTGCTCGTATTTAGGCGCACAGTTATGGAAGATCAATAGTAGGTACAATTGGAAAGCGACCTTAACCAACTTAGTGTGGTGTGAACTAGAGGCAACCAACTAGGGACCGAGTTTTCTATTTTTATTTATTTATCGACAAAGAAAAAGCTTTCACAATTTTACATTTTATTCTGACATTAGAATTTAGAAAAAAAAATAGGTCCATTTAAAAATCTAGTCGCTTGGATTTGTCTGGACTAGCTTCGCCGAATGTCACTTCTACTACGTCTGAGCATACAATCGAAATGTCAATTAAGTACTGAGTCACAAAATGCTTGACCAGGCTCGTCAGCTACTCCTCCATAAACGTCAAACTGTTCACTTAATCAACTGGAGTTGAAAGGGACGTTCGTATGCCTAGTTCATGTAAAACGTCAATTACATTTATCTGGAATAGGTACACGATCGCGCTGACTTGAATTGACAGTTTATTTTGAATGTGAAGTGTCAAACACTTCGAAATGTCAACTGAGTATGCAGGCAGATTTTCCTTGACTAGATTAAATGTCAACTGAAAAAAAACTATTCACATACCAAATCTAGGCCAATTTGAAACTGAAATACATCAATATAGTCAGCTGTCAGACTTACTAAACTAGAGCGTTTCCAATCTAAGCCAAAAGATGTCAAACAATTCACGCCAGCCAGCTGTCAGACTAAGTTGACTCGGGTTTTGAACGCCCCCAAGGATATATGCAGTCAAGCTGTCGAACGTATTATATTTGAATAGACTAAAAAGTACTAGAATCGAGTGAAGTGTAAATTTGTACTATTATTGTAAAAATTTGAAATATAAAAATTTCTTTCTTCAACAGCAAGCCTTCTGACTCTTCAGTAACAGTCTGCAGCCAGTCTGCAGATAATGCGCTCTGTCTGTAATCCAATGGATCTTTTGGGGGCTTGCTGTTTAAAACGAAGTATTAGAAATAAATAAGCAACCTGGCAGATAAAACCAAAACATGTCAGAAAAACATTATTCTCCATTTTTTGACTTTAAATTTAGAATACAAACATAAAATATATTTTTGCCCAATTTCAGGCTACGTTGCCTAAGGCGCACAACAGCAAACAGAATAAAACGCTCATCTGCAATGCCTCATTTCGAACTTACATAGTTCCCATTTAAATAAGTAAAAAAAAACACTCTCAGCCAACCCAGTTACATCATCAGCAGGAAACCAGTTAAATTCAGTTCCCGCCGGCAGCGATGTAAAATTCTGATTGCCGGTACCGACCCAAAAGATGATTGAGCCATAAAAACGTTCAAAAAACGTGATGAAAATAATTAAAGGATTTTTATTCAATCGAGCAGTAAAATTGAACAAAGAAAACAAAGGAGCCAGCGCCATCCTGGTTCTGCAGTGCCTGCAAACAAGAGCGCTCACAGTAAAATCACGTCCAGAACACTATAATCGGTTGGATGTTCGAATTTTGATGGTTTGACAGTAAAAAAAAATTTGTTTTGTTTTTTTTCGTTCCAGACAAGAGATGACAGCCAATTAAAGTGTGTTGATGGTCAATAAAAGACCACCAGAGGTTACAAAATCGTAAAATGTTCTTTCGCTGAGTTGATGCGTTTTTTTTTTTTTTTGGGAGGGAAACTTGTATAACTTTGTGTATACGGTATGACGAAGTGTGACATTTGGGTGGGTTCACTGCTGCCAAATGTCAAATGCAAACTGAAATCTGACTAAGGCGATTGATGCAATAATTTCTGCTCTAATCGTGGAGTTGTTCAGTCGACTGACGTTGAATTCGATATCGAAACAGAAATTGATGTGATCGAATAAAAACACCGATTAGACTTCGAACTTTGCATATTAGTGGGTAACACCAACTGCTTCTGTCTTTTTCGCAGCTTTGCTTTTATTTAATCTAGTACATTCTTAGATCCCGCCCATACTTAACTCGGTTCGAAAATGATCTGGTACTTTTTTGCATATCGTTGCTTACTTTAATTTTCCTGATTTACAAACAAACTCGTGAGTTAGTGGATATCAAAAAAAAAAAAAAGTCTTGCTCGTGGCATTCTAGTCCAGGCGGATCTAGTCATATTTAGAAGTTGACTTCTGTTTTAAATATGACTAGTTTAGTAAATCTGACAGTAGGCTGACAACATCTGTTTCTCTTTTAATTTTGTCCAGTGTCCAGATTGATTAGATGACCAATTTTTCAATTGACATTGACACAGGGGTAGGTGAACAATCTTATCAAAAAAAAATGCTTCCCGAATACTCACTTGACACTTCGAATTTCATCTAGGCCTAGTTTCTTGTGGCCATTGGTAGCTAAAAAGGCATAAATTGTTGGAATCTGACAGTTAAAGCAGAGAAGCATCGCAATATTAGTTGAAAAGTCAAATTACTTTAAGTTGACAGGGCAAGCTACACGTTCATAAACCTAATCCGAAATGACAGTTCTTCTTAAGTTCGATCTCCCACAAGCTCATAAGTCAAGCTGAAGCGTTTGTAAACGACAGTTCTCCATAAGTTCGATCTCTCACAAGATTTTAATGCGATTTAAAAACTACACCAACTAGTACAATATTCTGAACCGAAAGCAACGTCATTTTCAAATATTTGTTGGACAGCTTGGCATCTGTTCCTTAATTTGCCTAAACATAATTGCACCTATGGAAATATAGAACACATCCCACCCCAGCAAGTACTCACTATCAGCGAAATTTCTCAACTGAAGTTCACTCCTTCAAACACGCAAAGGAGAAAGCAGATCCTTTGAGACGAACAAAAAAAGGAAAAAAATGTAGCCTCTGGTAGGGGATAACTTTTTCGCGCGCTGGCAGAGTCTGTGCGAACTGTTGACAAATGTCTGTGCGAGTTATTCCATATATTTAGGAGTCACTGCATGTCTGTCTGTCTTCCACGTTATATGCTTTGTCTGCTCCTACATTATGTTACAAAGTGAACTCATACTTGAGTTATTCATGAGAAGGATATAAACGTCTTGGGCTTGGCTGTTGGTCGTGCAGGTAGAAATGTGTCTTGGATTTAATTTTATACTCGTCGTCGACTTGATGACTTTGTGCGCGAGAGAAGTCACTTGTATCCCGCTGGGGTAAAAAATTACATCATACGCTTCACAACTTCGGAAGTGACATTGAAGTTATACACTCGTGCTCACAATTCACTGGATTCTGTCCCGGTCGTGGGTTTTCTATTGCCCGCCATACGTGGTGTTGTGAACAGCTGAACAAATCGTCTGTCATTCATTATTTTAATATGCAGCGCAGGGTTGAGAGTTGAGTTTGTCAGTGTGACGGAGAGAGTGCCAAATTTGGAAACGTAACCTGACCAACAGAGAGTTCACATTTTTCCATCTACGCAAATTGGGCCAATATTTGACGTATTAATTAAGGCCATGCGTGACTGGAAATGCGGAATAGTATTGACTGGTTTCGCCTCGTTTTAAATGATGTTTACACCCAGAAACACCTCCCGAGGCGTAGCATTGAAAACTCTGCGTAAGCGACCCTATAGAGAATATTGATTGCAATGATTTTGTTGGTTTAACTGGCGGCAAAGTTGTGTCAGTTTGACTGGTGTTTAATGAGACTAATTTTCAATTGAAACGAAAGACAAAGTGTAAAATGAGGAGGGGTGATTGGGCTTTCCAATTCGTGTTGACATAGAGAACTTCATTATTTCATTGGGTACATGTACGTGTAGCAAGTGGCACATGTGCTTGTGTCAGCTAGTTAATTGGACATAATATGCAGAAAAAGGAACGCGATTTGGGAGCGTTTTTGGACGTGCAAAGAGGCATCTTTCAGGGCATTTTTGGGCCGCATTTCGGTGCGTTTTTGGGTAAGTTTTTTGAAGAATTTTTGGGCAGACTTTTGGTGCTGTTTTTATACTTTTTTGGGTGGTTTTTTGGTAGCTCTTTCTTAAGGTTCCGTTCCCAATGGAAAAACACAGAACCTAATTAATTTCGCTTTTGTCCGTCCGAATTTTTATTTTTCAAGACTCAGCGTTGTGGGGTATTTCTCAGAACGTTTTTCTTAATTTTTTCCGTTGCTTTTCGTGGAGTTTTCGGGCAGCTCTTTGGGCTTTTAAAAGCGTCGTTTGGGGCACATTTTTGGCCAGTCTTTAAATCTGTTTTTTAGACTGCTCTTTGGGTCATTTTTCGCGAAGTTTTAAAAACATCTTTATGCGATTTTTAGAGATTTTTTGGGTTGCATTTTTGGAACGTTTCTCGGTATATTTTCCCAGCCTTTTAATCTAGCGGTTGTCCAGTCGCTAATCACAGCGTTTTCAGTTCATTTTTGCTTCTTTTGGAAAGCCTTTTTGAAGCTTTGATTGCAGCATAATTTTAGCTTTTTTAGAACCCTTTTTGGATCACTTTTCGTGGCGTCTTCAGGGCTTTTCGTAAGGCGTTATATGAAGCTGATTTTTTAGAGCCTTTCTGGTCGTTTTTTATTTAATATTTCTTGATGTATTTTCAGATGCAGTGGTTGTGGTTCACCTAGCTGGGCGTTCTGTAGATGTTTTTTAAGTTATTTTCTTAAGAATGCTCCTTGGGCGATTTTTTGCCGTCATTTTGTCTGATTTTTTTTGGATGTTTTTGTGCCCTATTTTAGTTGGTTTTTTGTTAGGTTTTTTGTTTGCTTGGGACTTTTATTTGATTGGTATTTCCTAGTAGATTGTTGGTGCTATTTTGGTCCGTATTTTGGTACCTGAAAGGCCATTTTTCGGAAAATTATTTTGACGGTTTTTAGCTTGCTTTTCCTAGCTTTTTTAATACCTTTTCTGTGACCTTTTAGGGTTCATATTTTAGACGTTTTTAAAACATTTCTCGGGCATGTCTTGTTGACATTTTTTGTAGCTTTTTTCCACCAGTAACAATTTTCTACACAACATCCTACCCTCTCATTCATTTCTATCCCAAAATGACTCTCCTACATATATCCAAACTCCTACACCCCTTAGCAAAAGACAAACACCTCAAATACACATCAGGACACATAAATATACACCTCCCGTAGGGTGCAGAGGTATAAAAAAAAACACTCCGCACGATAATCCAATCATCTCCTAATAGTTTTAAATAAGCACTCTTTTGCAGAAGATTACTACTCCGGCTCCGCAGTGGTACTACTACTCCGGCCGCCACACCAAATGCAGGTGGCATGCACAAAATTTCCAATTTATATCACAATTTCTGAGCCGTAATATCCTTTTTGCCACTTTGCCACCCGTAATTACCATCTCGCTGGGTTGCTCTCGAGAATTGTGCGCCATACACTCCACACATGCACACAACAATTCCACGGCTCGTTCGCTAATTATAGAGAGCGCGCGGTAAGTTAAAAAAAAAAAAACAATTTTCTCCACCCGAGTGCAGGGTGCAAGCGAAAATTAATTTTTCCTGCCACTTAACTTTAGTTTAGAGTGAGATGCAAATTGCAGCATTAAAAAGGACTTAAAAATGAAAATAGAATTAGAGGACTGCCTTTTTTCGAGACCTCTTCGAACAGGCTGTACTTCATTAAAAGAAATCGCACTCGACGAGAGTGAACTCATTCAATTGATAAATTGACAACGACTTAAAGGATTCTTCTGGATGGCATAGTTTGCGTTGCCTCTTCATCTTCTCTGACTGTGTGTGTGTGTGTGTGTGTGTGTGTGCGTATGAATCAAATCGCCTTTGTCATTATTAAAAGTAATTTCGTTTTTCTCTAGCAAAAGTCCTTTTCCTCATTTAGTCAGTTTTCTGTCGCATTCAATTGCCGTCCTATTGAGAAGCGCTGCTATTATCCTTTCATTAAAAACACCTTTTCACTTCTTTTGATGTCCTCGGAGAAGAGCTGCTTGAGTGAAGCTCGTCACTGCTACATACAGTGGATATACTTAAGTTTATAGTTTGCATGTCTATAAGGATATCTCAGGTCTCAGGATGGGGCAAACAAGGAAAAATAAGTCTTTTCTTAAAGCCATAAACCCCACGACCTGTTGTCGTGTCAATCGTGAAAGTACATGGGCGGGCATCCTTTGATGAAGTTCCTAGAGAGTGAGGGTTTTATTTTACATACATTTTTTTTCTTGAATCCATTTCCTTTGCAAGTGTCCTTAAAAATGAATCCAACAAGTTTCTCTTTCGTTTTGCCGTTTATTTGCAAACTATTTTGTCAGCCAAGAGGACTCTCGGTGGTCCTTTTTAGCTGTGACAAGCAAAGGAAAAGGAATCAATTTAATTCTAATTATGTCATTTATAGTGGTTGGTAGTAGTTTTGCTGTTTTTTTTTTTTGTTTGTATCCTAGATAAGGAAAAACTAATTTAAATTTTCCTCTGGAGATGATGTTTCATTTTAAAAAGATCCTGCGGCACATTGTGGCACAACAAAGGCATCTCTCGTTGGTATGGCATCTACTTATTTACATCTTTCTGGTTGGGAAAGTAAGTGTACATTTGTGTTGATTACTTATAAAGGAGTTTATTCCTTTGGCATACGCTCGGTTGGCCTGTGGTGGATCGGCTGTTCTACTGAGCTGAAACATGTATGAGTTCAATAGAAGGAATGGGAAATGAAACTTAATCGCGATCGGGCAATCGATCAATAAAATTCCTTTCAAAGTTGTCAGATCAGGAGAAGGGTCATTCTAAAAATTGAGTGATCATGGCATTGATCCATAAAGTGCAAGATCCTGATGTTTTGAGTTTTCGATTGGGTTGTCTTAGATAAGGCTGACTGGTGATCGGTTTCATCGATCGGGAGCATGATCGGTCAGCATTAACTGCACGATCTGTTTGAGTAGACTATATTGCGACCGCAAACTCATTTTCTTCATGAGAAAAACCAACTAAGTAACCATCTAAATGACGAGGGCTGATCACTGTCTTACGAACATCCGCACTCGATCTTTTCCGATCGACAAGGCCTACCGACGATAACTGTGGGCAAAGTCATCATTTATGCACCATGACTCGATGGATTAGAATGAGTTGAAGTCCAAAATGGTTTGACGCTCGGCTAAATATCGCCCATCACTCATATATCGAGGTTTGTGTCTTTGGATTAGGTTTATAGATCTCGACTATTTCTCTGTTGAACTTCTTTGAACAAAAAATAAATGGATTCATTCAAATAGAGTGTCACCCACGAACCGGCAACCATTCGAAACATTTTATTGCGATAAACTTTTCCCATTCCGGACTTCTGTTGCTCTAAAACTGCGAAAATCTATAGACAAATATCAGAAAAAAAAAATTCCAACCCCCTATCAAGTTATGCTCCAAAATTGCACCCATAACGTCCATCTGTTGTCTTTCTCATCGTTTGGCTGCAAAGTTGGCCACAAATTTGCACCATCCCCCCCCAGCAAAACCGCCCACGAAATGAAATATTTAAGAGGAAGCTCGCGCTAATGTCTCAATCATAGGTTACTCGCCGGCACTATGGGTTGCTGTTTGGGGCACGATTCAACCTCGGGATCAGGGATGGGTAGCGAACGGTTGAAACAACCGGCGATGTTGGCTAACCACTGAACTTTAATGATGTGCACATTAGTGGAAGAGAAGTTTAACCGCAAAATATACTTGAGAGCGAACAAAAAAAAAAAAAAATTAAAACAACAGTTCCACTCACGCAGACAGACACACGGTCACGAGTAGGTAAAGTGATAGTTTTCGGTTCCAATTTAACCACAATTTGTGGCTACATGAAGTTGGTACTATATAGCAGATGGCCGCGTGGTACTTTTTTTTTTATACATATATCCACCGTGTAGAGCAGAAAGGTGGTTGAGCTGATGATGTACGCTTATGGGCGAAGTTGTTGCAGTTGGTTTTAGCGGTCTAATGTCAAATGGATAGAAATAGTGACTACGGAGTTGTAATCGAGTTTCGAAAATTTACCCAGCTTGTGTGCTATTTTTCAAAATAGTTATAGGCCGGCAGTTGGATGGACCTCCTTTTGGTGGGATCAACAGGTTGGGCAACACTTTTAAATTCGCGCAAAAGCAGGTGTGAGCTAGAACTAGAACAATGGGCGTTTTACATTGAAAAAATACATGAAGGGATTTCCAATGAGAGGTGTTATTGTGAATGACCCGCTATTTCGGTAGCTGTCACTTTTGAAGCTTTTATTCTTTGACATTTGACAAGTAGAAACTACGCCATTACTAAAAATGGAATGATACACGCTTCAACTATGCATTGAAATTATCAAAATTAACTACAAAAATGGTGAAAATCTTGCAGTCATAGTTCGCAAAACTAAAGCATTTTTTGGCCGTCGTGAAGCACCTTGTCGGACCGCAATACAGAAATTGGTGAAAAAATTCGAGCTGTTGGGACAAGTTAGTGATGCGAAGAATAAAACCCGTGCACGTCGCTCAAGAACAACTGAGAATATTGCTGTTGTAGCCCAAAGTGCTGAAGAAAACCCAGGTTTGTCCATTCCTCGTCGTTCTTCGGAATTGGGTATTCCACAAACGTCATTACACCGTATTTTGCATAAAGACTTGGGTCTTAAGGCTTATAAAGTTCAGTTAATACAAGAACTCAAGCCGGTAGATCATCAACAACGAAACCATTGATCTTTTACGGGAAAAGTTTCCGGGCCGCGTTATCTCTCGAAGAGGTGATCACAATTGGCCACCGAGATCTTGTGATTTAACACCTTGCGACTTCTTCCTTTGGGGCCACGTAAAAGATAAGGTCTACGCCAACAGCCCAGCGTCGATTCAAGACCTCAAAGATAAAATTCGTGAGGCTATCGAGGACATTTGGCAGCCGCTTTGCGATTTGGTTATGGAAAATTTCATGAAAAGGATATGGTCCTGTATGCGTGCTCGTGGTGGCCATTTGGCTGATGTTATTTTTTATTATTAACTGCATACCTTCCTCTTTGCTATGAAATAAACATCCGATCATTTATCTCAAAAATGGTATTTTTCTTTGAATACCAAAATAACACCTCTTATTGGAAAACTTTTTATATCGCAATAGAAAAGCAAACATCCAGACTTTTGGGATCAGTGCCAGAAAGTATGTAATGAAAAATATTGTTAGATATTATGTAGTTTTATTTTAGAGGACACAGTGGGCCTTTATTTTCTAGGTCACAATATGCAATTTTGTATGAAAAGTTTCGCCATTGTGAGTTCGAAAAATTCAGCCTGGACAATAAAAACGATTATTAGTATAACAGTCGCAGAGTGTATGGGACAGATTTTAATAATAAATAAATAAAGGAAACAACCTTCCAAAACCATCCTCACAATTTCAAATCAAACTTCGTCAGTGTCCTTTCTGCAAGAAAAAATAAATAAATACAAGAAACACAATAAACTCCCGGAAGTGGGCAGTAATTTAATTCTTCCATCACTTCCATCCACCGAACAACTACTGGCTAGTCCACTCGCCAATTCTATTTTCCTCTTGATTTTCCCTTATTTATTTTCATACTTCTCTCCCATACACACTCTGACTGTGTTTTTTGTGGATTTTCCCGCCCCACTCCCCTGAAGAAGGCAAACTTAATTAAATTTCTTCGGATTTATGGAAATATGATTGGAAAAATATTTCGTTGCGGGAAGGAAATTAAAAAAAAAATAAAAAAACTCCCGCCGCACTCTAAAATATGAGAAAAATCAAAAGCGAACAGCAAGGGGGATATACCGGATTTAAATTGCAAAGTGAACACTTTTCCAATTTAAATGATTTTAATGTTTTCATCGGTGGCTTTTTGGCGCGAAGGTAAAAGAATTTTGTTCATGGTAAAAGAATTTTTTGGGCTAGGACTCCGTACGGAGAATATGGTATTGGTAGCTCCTGTGAAGCAAGTTTGGGTGTCTGTCTGCTGGGCTTTATCTATCCCTAAAAACAATTGTCTACCCTTCACTAATGTCCACAGATTTTTGTTATTTATAAGCAAGCGGATGTGAACTGTATTGCGTTGGCAAATTCATTTACGAAAGTGCCGAAAGTATGCCATCAAATACAGATTTGCAAAGATCGCTAAAATCATGCAACGGTTCTCCTAAGTAACAGACACATCTGAATTAGACAGCCAAAAAGTATGCAGTGCAAATATGCTTTTCCAAATTGTAAATCTTACATGGATATACCTACAAGTTGGGACAATTAGCACGATTGCGATTTCCCTGCCCATGTAAATTTATTTTATTTACCCCTAAAAAGGAAATTCCCTTCTCTGATGGAATTGATTTTACTGGGAATTCGCCCACTCAAAGCCAAGCATCAAAGACAATTTACGACTCATCTTCTAATGGCCTTATTGAAATGCAGGACACTAGTCAGACGCACAAATTCCCATTGCTCTATCCCCATAAATTCAAGGTTCATCCCGGAAAAAAATACCTATTCCTTACCTAAACTTAACCCCTGAGCATTATGAAACCATCCCATCCATTTCTTCCCAATAAATCCATACATCTACAAGGATAGCTGCGGAAAAGTCAAAAACAATATTCAGGACGGCAGCATCATAAATAAAAATAAACTCCCATGCACTACACTTGTGCCTGTGCTCATATCAACTGACAACGGCATTCTCAATTGCAGTTCCTACTTCAGCTTAAAGACCCATAGATACCTAGATCCTTGCATAGGTACGAGTTTATCGCTCGGCCCATATGGAATAGACACGCGGGTAATATACCCCACAGTATTCTGCCAGGATACCGAATTCAATCTTTAATAAAAAAAAATCTGACAGGACGACTTAGGTGCACTTTTGGGACGGACGACGACAGAGAAGTGTATATGCTCACCCCCAAAAAGGAGAACCTATATTAAAATATCACATTGCAGCATCTTGTTGGAGAAATATTTCCTGCACACCATTATCCATGTATAATACATTGGGCCAGCAGCTGGGGAAGAATGGAATGATCCTTGGCACCTGTAATACTCCAGAGCGCTGCTGTAATAATTTTTAATGTACAATCGTGAACATTTCCATAAATAGGTGCAAATTCTACTAGTTGTACCTGGCAGGGCAGTCCTTTATGCTTGAAGATGAGTGTGTGGAGATAGAAAGACTTTTTGAATTCCAATCTCATATGATATGCTGAATGTAAAAATAAATTCCTGAGGAGGTTTTGGTTTTATTTTCTTCATTTTGGAATTTTATACAGTTAGAAGGATCCTTGTAGAAGTTTGTAAATTTTTTTTTGAAGATGTCTGATAGTAGAGATTTAATTTGAGTTGGGGAATGGAGTCGTTTTTTTTTGTTGGGGATATACGTTCTTGTATGTCCATCGCGTGTTATTAAGAAAACTGGGAAGGATTACATTGGATTTCTTAGAGGTTTGCCCCGAAATGTATGCAACAGAAAAAGGTGTTCAGCGATACTAATAATCATTTTTAGTGTCCAGGCTAAATTGTTTGACTCACTATGGCGAAACTTTGCATATAGAATTGCATATTGTGACCTACAAAATATTTAGTGTGGAGGTTAAAAATGATTGCGTTGACGGGCTTTGGAGGAGAAGATTTAACAGCGAACTCTACGAGCTGTACAACGACACCGACCTGGTCAGAAAAATACGCATCTGTCGTCTAAGATGGCTAGGACATGTAGAGCGAATGGACACCAACGCTCCGGCCCGAAGAGTCTTCGATTCCAACCCGGAGGGACAACGCAGTAGAGGAAGACCTCGCCTTAGGTGGCGCGCACAAGTGGAAGGGGACCTCAACCAACTTGGAGTGCGCAACTGGAGGCAGTTAGCAAAAGATCGCGCTAACTGGAGAGGCGTATTGGTTGAGGCCCAGGTCCACCCCGGACTGTAGCGCCACCTTAAGTAAGTAAGTAAGGTTAAAAATGATTATTAGTAAGGCCCATTATCTTTTGCAACGTTCCTCATTTTTAACCTTCAACTCATATATTTTGTATTTCACAATATGTAAATTTGTATCGAAAATTTCGCCATTGTGAGTTCGAAAAATTTCGCCTGGACACTAAAAAGTAATGTCGCGGATTGACATTTTATTTATTGAAATTTTCCGTTTAAAACTGACCATTGTGACCTATTTAATGTGGAAGTTAAAAATTATTGGACATAGGTGGGGCCCAATGACATTTATTCTCGGTGTCCATCTCCAGTTTTACAAACTCACATTGGGCCTTACTAATAATCATTTTTAACCTTCACATTAAATATTTTCAAGGTCACAATATGTAATTTTGTATGGAAAATTATGTCATTGTGAGTTCGAAAAATTTGACAAGAACGCTAAAAATGATTATTAGTATCGCGGATTGAATCTATATGACAATTAATAATTTTTAACCATTAATTCAAATATTTTGTGGGTCACAATAGCTTATTTCCTAAAGGGAAATTTCGACTTTAATTCGACCGCTCCAATGATTTAAATTTTTCATACTAAAGTGAGAATTGTTTTTCGGCCTTACCAATAATCAACTTTAGTCTGGAAGTTTACGCAAAGACCCCACACTTTCCAAAATCCCTTTACCAATAAACAAATATAGTTGCCGGAATATCGCTAACTGTAGGGTTAAATGTTAATGTTCAGACGGCCTTACCAATAATCAACTTTAGTCTGGAAGCTTACGCAAAGACCCCACACTTTCCAAAATCCCTTTACCAATAAACGAATATAGTTGCCAGAATATAGCTAACTGTAGGGTTAAATGTTAATGTTCAGAAACCCATGTTTATCTCGGGCATTAGCTAAATAAATCCTCCCGAAATGTCATTTTGCAGAGGAGTGTTGCCCAACTATCCTAATGGATGGTATGGAATTTTGTAATAGGAGCAAATTTACATACGCTGTTGTTCAGCCTGAATGTTCATAATTATAAACTAATTTTAGTAAATGTAAATGTTTTCTGATTTTATTCGTTAGAATACAACAATGCAAGTAGTTTTTAAGTCTAGCAAATACAAATTTGTACAAATGTATGGACAAAATTGAAAAATAATGCATTTTTGTTTTATTTCTAAACACTTACCCCCGTATTAATAAACAAAAATGCGCACAAGTAAGTTAGCTAGTAGACATCAGATAGCATACAAAAATTTTACATAACTGCTGAATAACGAGTTGATTACTTTTACGCAGCGTTTATTAATATTTGGGTTAAAATATGTACTTCGAATATTTTGATTAAAAGAAATGGTTAGTGCTTTTCTCTGCTTTATCTTGTTTAACCGCTAGTGCTTATGATTGATTTTCATTAAACGAATGCATGCTGATTAAAAAATAAATTTGATATAAGTTTGGGATCTTTCCAAGAATTTCTTGAGAGTAGTCGCTAAGGGAATAAAATATCTGTTCATTTAATATTGGACAGCTCATACCTGAATACTTTTTTTACAATTCTCAGTACCTTAAGTAGATTTTGGATGAAAATCTTAAATATTGTTGTGAAAAGGTACACTTCGCGGAAAATATCGATAGAAGAATTGTCAGCAATTAACAAAATCAACGCGAAATAATAAATTTAGGAACTGCTGGAAGAATATGAGGTAGTATGTGCGAATTTAAGATGTACAAAGTTCTGTATTACTTGGTGAGAATTCATCTAGGAGAAAACACGACAGTTTATGTATATGTAGAAGAATGTCCAAGGCTTTATAATTTTTTTTCCCGAATTAAGTAATATAATCTATGCAATTTTTAAAAGATCAAATTGTATTTATGTTCACACCTCCATATACTTTTGCAAGTACTGTTTTGCAAACGGAAATGAATAAGCAGGTTAATATTTCTTTCGAAAATATTCACTTGCTACCGATCTAAATGTGATCGTTAGACTACCAATAAGTTTTGATTTGCATTATCAGCCAACGAATAAATCAAAGCATTCTAATAAACTGTGTTCCGTTTATTTTATATTTTAAAAGAGACCTTATTACGACACAAATTCACTCATAAATCAATCGTGAAGTATTAGAAAACAAAGGAAAGCGTACTATAAAAAGTACCGAAAATTGTGTCCGATCGAACAATAGGGCAATACTAATTTGCATACGATATTTGACAGATCAGCGGATATTTTGTGCATTTCCTATTTTCTGTTTTGTTTTTTGCTTATAATAAGCTTCAGAAAGCCTTCAAAAGAAATCTGTTGGGCAAATTTATTTGCAATTAAAATATTCCTTTTTTTAGAATAAAATCCTCGTTGTGAAATAAACCATTGACCTTGTTTTTCACGAAAACAAATTATGAAATTTGAATTCTGCGATGACAAAAAATGTAATAGTTTCTAAGAAAGTTGTCGCACTAGCAAATGTGGAGGTCTAATTGTTTATTGGTACCGTTTCACTAATGCTGTACATTTTTACTAAAGCTGGCAACCAGCTAATCGTCGACATTAGTGTTTGATTATTAGTAAGGCCGTTTGTCTTGTACAATAAAAAACTTTCTACCTCACAATAAGTAATTTGTATTATGAAAATATTGCCACCGTGAATTTGTTAACTTTGAGGTTGAGTACACTTTCGAGATTCACAGTACACATTTATCCAAACTATAAGAAGCAACTCTGTATGTTGACATATTTTTCTGGTGATTGCGTTCATGACGCTACAAGTTAACTGTTTTCAGCTCCATTCACTTTGAGTGAGTGGGATGTAGAAAGACATCGAATCAAACTAATATTCTAAGCAAACAACAAAATAACTTGTTTATATGTCACTTTATTACGAAATGTCACTCTGAACTTAAAATTATTTTCCTAATCATTAAACTCATTGGGCCTTACTAATAATTATTTTTAACCTCAACACTAAATATTTTGTAGGTCGCAATATGCTATTTTGTATGGAAAATTTCCCCATTGTGAGTTCGAAAAACTTAGCCTGGACACTAATAATGATTATTAGTATCGCGGATTAAAACAGTCCTCATGTTGTTTGTTCGCCCCCTGGTGGGAAAATCTTCTGGACAGGTGACATTAAAAATTAAAATCAAAAATCACCCATTAGCAAAATTAACTGATCCCATTTCCAATTAAAGTTCAATGAACCCAAACCTCATTACAGGATAGTACAAAACTAAAACAAAACCTTTCCGTTTCAACCAATTGAACCAAGATAACATGCTTTAATTAACCCCATCAAGGACCTGCTCAACATATACACTGGCTACATGGAAAATATAATGTAAAAAAATAACACGAAAACATAAAAACATTTCCTGTAGCATTATGATTATTAATAAAAATTCCAATCACGATTTTCATTCTGGTTTTGCTTCTTTTTCCGTTATTCGTATAACCCGGAAGTTGGTGGTTTTTTTTTTCTGTTTGCTGCTATGGTTGTTTTTCTTCTTTTTTTCCCGAGGCTAGCCATTCTTATCCTGTGTATTGTATTGGCCGTGTTATCCCCTTTTGGCAGCGTTGAATTATTTTATTGAAATTAAAAAACAAAAAAAAAAAAACTGATTGAAGCTGGGATAATGAGAACAAGAAGATGAAAAATAAGGTCGGGGTTACGGTTACGGCGTTAACCTGTGAGCAGGGTTGGTTGTCCACTGCGCATTCAGCATTTCGTGCGAATGCGGGGCTTGATTAACGTATGGGAAATCCAAGGTGTTTTGTTCTCGTTGCTATTTGGTTTCATTGGGAATATTCTCTGTAGATTTTTGTTTGTACAAGAACAACAGATATCGAAAATCTACATGAATGCCCCTTGAAACAAAGTGTCTCAACAACAAATCAAATGTTTACTTAGATAGGTCGGAGGCTTTCTATGAGCGTACGGAAAATGATTCCATTGGCAGGATATGGCGGCAACAGATCACACCAAAGAAGATTATCTCTCCACCTTAAACTAAATCGCTAAATAAATATTTAGGTACTTCTCGGCATCCTCGCTTTTTGACAGAACTTAGGCCACTGGTACCCATTTTTTCATTCTATTAAATTTTAATGTAATATTCAAACAAACTTATGACATTATCTAGAAGGACTTGCGAACCAACCACTCAAGTCTGTAACTGTTATAATCAGATCCAATAGCTTATATAAAAAAATAGTTGACGGTCCGTAAGGACCCTGGGCCTAGCTTCTCACAACCATCCGTTTTGCGTGAGTTTTTGCATTTTCGGGACGAATAGAAGGGATCTACAGTTTTATGCCGAATCCAAACGCCATAAACTGTCATGAGAAGCTCTTTCATGACAGTTACACTCTCGGATGTTTGTCAGACGTTCGCGAGAGGTGGCGCAGTGGAAAAAAACCCTATGTTGGAATTTGGGTTTTCTCAGGATTCCAACACACTAACCACTAAGCCACTGCGCCAATAGCTTAACTATGCATAAATCCCCAAGCCCAAACTTTGCAGAGCCAACAAATATGACGACCATCTTCTTTTTTGTTGAATTCTATGTCAACTTCTAATGTTTTTAGTCGAAGTTAAGTTTTGTACCTGCTTCTTGATTCTTGCTTACGGTGCCATATTGTCAGATGGATCTCGTATTTGATTTGATGTGGTTACTATAATTGGTGCACCTTTCCGTTAGAATTTTCTTTCACTTTATTATTTTTTAGAACTACCGCAGCTTTCAAATTATTCATTTCAAATAATAATGTACCAAATCACGTTGGTGGACATCTTGGCTAACAATCAAGTCCAAAGTGTTTTCCAGTTTTATAACCTAAAGATGTACGTGCCATCTACAGAAAGATAGAGTACAGTTCCAGTGTATTATCGACGGCGTTTCTATGGCATACAACACCATAGCGGAGCGTAAAACGCATGTTCAATAAATTCAGTCCAGTCAGAGTGTCAAGTCAGTACAATACCTGTCAAGTACAAAAATACATGATGTTCTCCTAAATTGGCTGAAATTTCTTGCTAACCTTTCCTTGGATTTGGGAATAATACATTCCATCTTTAAATGGCATTACTGCGATAATATTACTTGAACTATGCATTTAGCTAGGAAAAGTTTGTAGAATAACCAGTTCTAAAATTTTAATAAGACCTTACCTACTATAATATTATAACAGAAATTAAAGTTTTGAATTTTAACAGACCAAGCAATGCCAAATCTACTACAATTTCTGCGATTATTGAAGACTGGCAGCACTTTGCAATCTTGACAATCAACTTGACAATTGACATTTGTATCTTTTCATTGTATTAAACAGAAATTTGTTTATCGATTCTCTTGCAGTGCATAAAACCGTTTTTATAACAAACAAAAGCAAATTAATGAAAATAAAATCCGTCTTCACAATGTCTGGAATAGAAGACCCTTATCCGGTAATCGAAATAAATGACTCCTCCGAAGACAGTGAACAAGAAGACGACACCGCACTTGCATCTAAAAGATATCCTTCTGCGACTAAATCATCAAGTCCAGATACAGCTGAAAATATAGAAGCAACAGTACCATCCGACCCAGCCGATAGCGGCTGTACCAGCAAAGATGTTATGGCAAAAAGGATCCCAAGTCGTCGCAAAAGTATGCATCACTCTCGAAAGGCATCTGATGATCTGACCTTCGAGGCGGCTGATACTCGCGGCAAGAGATCAGGAAGTGAAGAAATCATTAGAGACACAAAGAAACAGAAGTTGTTGGACGACGAGGATCTTGATGCAGCTATCGAGGGCAACTTCTACGATCCAGATATGGATCAGGTTCTAAAGAAGATCGCATATTGTCGAGTGTTTTCGAATTATCTACTGCGTCAGTACAATATGCTGACAATTGACTTTAAATTGTATTCGAACATTGATTTGCTAATGCTGGAGCTGAAGAAGCGTGTGGAAACTTACACGTCAATAAGGAAGAGCCGCCTGCGATTGCGAGAGAAGGCTATCGCAGACAGTCGTTTAAAGTAGAGTACGAAGTTGTTGCACTATCAAAATGCAACCGAAGAATGAGTTTTTTTTTAATAAAGTTAGTTTTTAAGCAAGTAACTTCGTTGCATTATTTTAATAGGAGGAAAATTCCTCTAACTAGGCCTCCAGAGTTAATTTTGTGAGAGAAAACAAACAGTTATCGTTCTGAGAGTTACGGAATGAGTGTCCACCTCTATGCACTCGATATAAAAGATTCTGCGTCGTTTGCTTGCTCCAACGCGGCTTCCACTTGCGAAGTGCCTGAGAACCATCACAATGGATGGAGTAGAGGAAATATAAAACAGCGTGTCAGGTGCGAGGTGCTTAAACTTCTTGAAGTGTAGTGTAAATCAGAGGTAGAATCGCGTCGTCCGTGAACGAGCACTATGTGACGGAATTTGTTTTTGTTTCACATGCAAAATCGACATAATTCCGTGAACGTATAGCTCGTTCACGGACGACGCGATTCGACCGCAGCTCTAGGAGCTCCTCCTTAAACTAGCATTGGCATATCTAGTTCGAAGACTTCATTGCAGCGAGTAGCTCTATGAATCAAACATAGTTATCTTCTGTAAGCAGTGCTTTAGTTGGAATGTAGGCCTAAAACTTTTCTTGCAAGTTCCTCATGTCTGCCTAGACCTTAACTAATTGCCTCCAGTCTGAAATTTTAAGTTGGTACAGGTATTTTCAACTTTTGTGCGCTACCTATAGGAGAATATATTTGTGCATTTTATTCAACACCAAGTGTACACCTTGTTTAGTTCATCGTTGAATGGTCTTCTCTAAAGCCGGTCAAGGAACAAGCGAAAATCTTGTGTAAATGTAGCATACTATAGCACCCACAAAGAATAAATGAAACCTGGGTTTGAACCGACATTTCCGTGTACGCTGTACGAGCTATACGTGAAAAATGAAATGGCAAAAATAAGTATATGCAATGAGATGGTTACTGGTTCGGCTCTGCCATTAGCATCACATCACCTCGAGCGAAGAATCACTATTGGCCTTCTTTAATAACTATAAAGCTCTATATTAGACTCTATTCATCCCAGTCCTTCACCATTCCCAATAGCATGATGTTTAGCAAAGGCAGTTGATGATATCCTTGGTCGAAATTCGTTGATTTATTTATATCTACCAAAGATTCAGTTGTGTGACCGAGTTTTTTAATGAAGAATTCAGCATACTTAGAAATTCTTACATAGAAAATATGCAGCTGTGACGCACACTTCGGACACACTTGTCCTCTGAGCTGGTACAATTTACATTTAAAAACCGTTCCCTTGGAAGTTTGCATAATATTCCATTTGCACTCGCTTAAGCTTCCTCTTCGTCTTTTGACTTGGGTCTTTCTTTAGCGTGGATTTTGGCCAATCGCAGATGACATTTGCACTGGCAAACGAACCGGGTGACTCCTGGGATTCCCAAATGAACTCATTTTCCGCATCCTGTTTGCTGTGTAGAAATAAATCTTTCCTGCAAAAGAACTGAAACTGCCTCCATTTTGAGTTTTATTATTTTCGTTTTATTTTTTATTTCTCTATCTCATTTTTGTTTTTCTCATTTTTTGTTTGTTTTCTTGTTGTTGTTTGTTTTTTAGTAATAGTAATAATTAATCAATTAATAATTATCTTAAATTTAATATTTTTCATTTAATAAAATTATTATTCTATTAGGTGAATTCTGGTATCTCTGACGCTGAATGTTTGAAAATGTTGTGTTCTGTATGTTGGTGTTTCTTTTGTGTATACGACATGTTTGGTTGTTGTTTCAGTGTCTTGTTTTAATAAATTTTTTAAGTATAATACATTTATTCGAATTTGTTTGTGGTTTTCTGTTTCATAATTTGTTTTGGGAATATTTTTGTGTTTGAGCAACTCCTGCATTTTTTGTCTAACAAAATTGTGTCATGTTGTTTGTTCTTCTGTCGCTAATTGTTTAATTAACCTTTGTATAGTCTAACTAGTAAACAATTTTCTCTTATTTATTCGTTCGTTAAAAAATATGTTTCACTTTTTGTTTCTTTGTTTACAAAAATTCGTAGTTTCTTGTCGAATTTATTTTGGTCTTCTTTGGAGTTTTCTTTTTTCATTTCTTTTGTCTTTTGTTTTTTCGTCAACAGATTTTTGTTTTCACTTTGTTTAGTTTTCGGAGAGATAAGAGAAGGAGGGGAAAGAAATTTTGGATTTAATATTTTCATTTTTGTATCTCTTTTGTGGTATTGTTTCAGGTTCTTACAATGTCGATGGATTTTGTTGATTCTTTCTGAGTTTTCTTGTTGTAGTACTTTTATTTTTCTTGTAAACTATTTCAATAATTTTATTAACAATTAGAATGGACAAATATGTTTTTCTTTTTTTCTTCTGGAAAAACTTGAGATATATACTTTGAAAAATGTATTTTTTTACAAATGGAATTTTTAAAAACTTTAACACGATTTTTTTTATTTAGTTTGATGTTTTCCTTTTTTAGTTTAATGGATACTTTAAACATTGTTTGGTTTTTTTTTTTTTTTTTTGTTAAATTGAGAACATGATATGAGAAATGTGAGATATTTATAATTTTTGCTTGTAGTTGTTTGCCAAAAATGTTTCTTTTATTTGTTTAGTTCCGAAAATGCTTAAAACTATTTTTTTCTTTATGGTAGCGTTTTGTATGTATTTTTTCTTTTCTTTTACACAGGTATACTTTATTATGATATGAGTGTATGTATGTTTCTTTTTTAATTGCCAAATATATGTATTTAGTTTTCTTCTTATATATGAGTCAAATATGTAGAACATAAATAGTGAACTCTGCTGCTTTTGGACATCGAATAGTTTTTGTTATATCGAAACAGATAACATTATTTTTTGATAATTTGTTCAATTTGTTAGAGCTATGGTGATGTTTAGATTTTGTATCTCATAAAACACATGAACTATCTAACGACTTTGTGTCTTGCTTTTTTAGAAAGCAGTTTTGATTTTTCGTTTGTTTTTTTTTTATAATGAAACTTTTTAAATGGTAATTAGCGTTTTTTTTAAGTTATGTAGTCTAAATTGGTGAGAGAGAGTATAGAATGGCAAGTAATGAAGAGGTTTTGAATTATAAATTGTTGAGGTTATGTACATAATGCTGAGAAAGGGGAGGGGAAGGAGTCTTGAATGTGTTCTTAAGAATTGCTTTTGGACACTCGGGTTTAAAAGAGTGGTTGTTTGGAAGTTTTTTTTAATAAAAGCAAATGGGCCCTTGCTGTATGTTTATGATTCTACCCCGTCTTACTCGAACTCGTTCCAACTTCCAATTTTTCGCTTTGTCACTTTCTGTAGAACTTTCATTCGATTATAAATTTGATTTTTTGTGATATGAAAACAAGTTTTGCAATAAAAGGTCAGACCGTGATTAGACAGGGCAAAACGTCACTGAACATACCAATGAAAAAGCGCTAGCATGTCTGAAGTACGATCGTATTTATTAATGAAACTCACACAAGGACTAGCTGTCATAATGAGTATTCAAATATTTTCACGTGAAAAGCATTTGGTGCATTTTTTTTAGATTGCAACACTTTTTTGAAATCCATTTTCTTTTTTCTGTACCAACCTTCACATTTCCACAATCAGAAATCTATTTTTAGCTGTCAAAATAAGTTCTGCTCAGATTTTTACTCAGACTTCTCGAATAATAATTTATTCTGATCACATGGAGTGCGCTCTGATCTTGCTCTGTACGAAATACAAAACACAAATTCAGAGCGCTGATGTAGCTGAACTAACAAAGGAAATATGTATATCTTTTTGACAGTTCAGCTTCTACTCTGAAATAAAAAAGATGAACCCCTTTTGACGTGAGAGTAGAGAATACGTTGATTAATGTACTGGTCTTTTGTTGAGGAAACAATCCTACAATTCGATTAAATTGCGATTTGTATTTGGTTTCTTTGACCAAGGCTTTGTATCTATACATAATTGCAAAGTAATTGTGCCGATTAAGGATGGCTACCGATTTATTTCAAAACTGATGTTTGACAGATGATGTAACTTTTGTATAGAACAAAAAGATAGGTATGTATACAGAAAAGACTGATGCGTTGCGAAACTCGTACACCAATATTTTATTTAGGTACTTTAATTCAAATTGCACTGACAACTGTTTTTTCTTCTCTTTCATTTGCCTTAAAGTAAAATTTCAAAATTTATACTACAGCTCTAGTGCAAATGGTAAAATGACATCTTGATCTAACTGCCTATGGGATGCGACCTCTTGGTAAAATTGTGATGTGAATAAGAGTAAGACCAGTAAGTTTATTCTAACAAAAGAAGGAACACAAAAGGCGTAACGTCAATTAAACGGAAAGAACATGCAAATTTATGTAGACAGCTTTAAGTTAATAAGTTAGCTCAGCTGTTTACTCGGACAGCAACGTCGCCTAAGAACCAATTGCTTTAAGAGAAGCGAGTCAGTAGGTTTGTTTGACGTGGCTTGCACTAGTGCGCACTGAGAAGTGTCAGCTAATTTTCACGCCTGTCAGAAATCCTGCACAACGATGAAAATTCGACTTCTTTATCAAATGCAAAATGTTGCCCTGCCTGAAGTCTGTTAGCTGTTGATATTTACAAATATTTATCTTTTGGTAACACTTTTTCCCATTTATTGTTAAAAATGAGTGAACTAAACTCTGAATCTGGGTTTGCCATATTGCAAATAGTTGATAAAAGTGTTCGCAATATAGATGACAAAATGAATGACAGCAAGCGAAATGACAGCAAAACTCAGCACTGAATTCTTGCCCACACAAATTAACTGGGATCAGTTCAGGGCACAACTAGGGTGCCCTAGAAGCCATGTCAAACACAGGTTTTCAGTGCCAGGGCGAGTTCAGTGCTATATCGAACGCATTAGGGTTAACCCACGTCAAACAAACCTTATGACTTATGACGCATGAGTTTTGGAAATTTTTCCCCACTCCCAGAAGAACCCGCCGGCGAACACAATATTTTTTTGAGCACTCAAAGTATTATTGTATGCGAATCATCGCTTTTGACTTTCAGGGGTCGTGTTTGGTCAGTAAATTACGACGGCGCTTACACTGGTGCCGCACTTTTCGGAGCGGTCGTCTAGTCCACAGATGAATCGGATCTTGGATGGCAAATCAGCTAATCCCTTGCGTTGGGATACCAGTTGGAGCAAATGTCGATAAAAAAAAAATGTAAAGCTCTTCTTCTTCTATTTGTTCAGGCGCTCATCCTGGATTTCCTGTGATGTGTTACGAAAACCACTCCAGACAGAGATTTTCTGCTCACTAACAAATTTGCATCCAAAAGAGCTATTGCAAAAGAGTGCAACTTGCGTATAACCGACTGTTGGTTTTATTCTAGTGAAACTTCGAACGAAATAACAGTCTTTAAGGGGAAATTGAAGAAGTTCCTTAAACAAAGTTAATGGACATTTACAATTTTTCCCGAAATTCGTGAAACCGAACTCACATTTGTGTAATAAAAATTGACATTCACATCAACGGAAATGTAATAAAAGCGCTTACTTCAAGGCGCAACAAATTCCATTGCAAACACGCGCCTATTACAAAAAGAACGCCTCCCCTTCCTTGGATATGTAGTAGAATAATGAATGAGATAATTGAAATGGGTTTTGAGCGATATATATATTTAATAAAAACATACTTAACTAATCGTCTTTTTCTAATAGTATTTTTGTTTGTTTTTTCCTTTTCTTATATTTTTTTTTTTTTTTTTTTCAAAAAATGTATAAAACAAAAACATAAAAATGTATACAAACACACACGTAACACTCACTTAGGCATACATAATATTATCTTAAAATAACTTTTCATACACACACTGGACACCGGAAAAAGTCATTCATCGCATTCGTCGACACGTATTCAATACTCATTCAAAAACAACAGAAAAAAGTTCAACATTTATCATTTCTGCTTTAGCGAAGCGCTAACATCTGTGTATAGCCTGTAACATTTTGCAACATCCTTCACCTTCTTGTTTGCAATATTCATTATATCCTTAAGAGTTAAATTTTTTTTTTTTTGGATTTAATTTCCTATATAAATAATACAATATCAATAATAATAATAATGTTTTTTTTTTTTTTTTTAATATATTTAATTTAGCTTCGCTCAGTATAATTAACAAGTTATTTTAATTTATATCCTTACCGTCATTTTTGGTTTGCTTTTTTTCTATATTTGTTTCGTTCGCTCTTGGTTTTACTTTTTCTTTATAGTTAAATATTAAATTTAGTATTTATTTAATGGAAGACATTTTTTATACAAGTTTAAGACACAGAAACTTTTTTTTTCCTTTTAAAATTTGAAAAATTCTTTTACCATGTAGAAATGAAGAAGTGTTTTTTTTTATGAGAAAAAATAGATATGTTGAATATTTAACACTTAGTTAAGTAAGTTATATTTTTGTTTGTTTTTTTTTTTTTTGCAATTAATGTGTCTCAAACAAAAATAGTGTTTTAGTTTTAAATTTAAATTTTAACATACGTCTATAAGAGTTTTCTTACATAGAATATAATACATTCAATTATTTTGCTTTTCTGTTTTTGTTGTATATGCATATAAAAAAGAAATAATAAATATATGTAGTAATATATTTATATGTATATGCAAATGTTTTGTTTAAAAGAAAATAAACTAACAAAACAAAGTGTGGTAGGTATTTTATATATATATATATATTTTTGTGTTTATTACAAAATTCAATGAGTATATTTTGTTTCAATTTATACTAATATGATCATTTAATTTTATTTGTCATATTAAATAATATCGGTTGTTGTTTTGATATGAAATTCAGTTGGTTTAGGTAAGTCTTTTTCCTGCGTGTATGTTTTTTTTTTAAATTGTTAAAATTGAAACAAGATACTGTTTATTTTTTTGTTTAAATTTGTGCGCTTTAATTTTACAAAAGAAAATAAGGAATAAATTGAGAAAAAAACATCCCGACACTTTTTGGGAACAGCTCCGATATTTCTCTTCGAAAAGCGGTCCTTTGATTTGAATGAAAAGCGTCATTTCCAAAAATATCAAGTTTCTTTAATGTTTTCGATGATTGAATATCTATCTGTCATCTTTTTTTTTCCCAAAAAGCTGTCTTACGTTTGTTCAACTGAAATGTGCTACCAATCATTGCTAAGTTCACGACACACAATTTCTTTGTTCCGCGCATTGG
The DNA here is from genome assembly GCA_948293265.1 of Cheilosia impressa. Classification (NCBI taxonomy): domain Eukaryota; kingdom Metazoa; phylum Arthropoda; class Insecta; order Diptera; family Syrphidae; genus Cheilosia; species Cheilosia impressa. Next base: position 47,754,251 of record OX411883.1, on the reverse strand, counting down.
TTTAAATGGTTTAAAATGGGTTACAAATGTTTTTTACTTTCAAGTAATTATAAATGGACCTGCAGGAACAATAAGTCAGTAAGTAGCATCGCCTGTCAGAAGACACTTTAAAATATTTTAAAATCAATCGAGCGGCATAAGTAGAACTTGTTTTGAGTCGCTTTACGTAGGTACTTTTATTATAAAGCCCTGGAGCGTGTTCCAAGTATTATTTACTAGGTAAATAAGCAATAATTGATCATCTAGTTACTTTGGGAACTTGGGATTGGGACTCGCCTTTGTTACAAATGTCACTCTTTTGGAATGTTAAAATCGGACACATTTCGAACTTTGTTCGTGTCCACCCAAATTTGGTGTAAACGAACGAAGTTTAACTGTGATTTCGAATACGTAATTATCGTTAGGAAACAGTCCTTTTATAAGCAGGATATATGAATTTTTCTGCATGGGTGCAGTATGGCGTCCATTTTCTTTTAGACAAGTAATAAAACTCATAGGCGTTTTTACTCTTTCAAACTTGCCCCTACTTTATCTGCTTTATTTGTCAAATCCTAGCAAATTTTGTTGATCTACTTTGGACAACTTTTAACCGACTCCAGCTGACTGCAAAATTGACATTTCGACTCTAAAGTAAAAATGTGAGTCCACTTATCTCTATCGCTAACATCACGTCCATCGCGCCTGTGTTCAGTGTGTTGCCGTATAATAAAGAGTTCCCTTCGAGTGCTGTGTCGATGCGTCAAAGTATAAGAAATAACTTCATCACATTGACACATTTAAAAATCTAGTTGCCTTAATTCGACTAAATTGGTCTGGATTAGATGTAAACGAACGAAAAAACTGGATTGTTCGGTAAAGCTACTTTGCCTACGTCAGCCATATATGCGAACTGTCAATTTAGTACTAAGTCCTTGACTGGGTGGTTATTCCCAAATGAGCAGCGGATCGCTTTTGATGGCGGAATAGAATTTTTGCATTTCCATTTGGACACAACTTTATTAGGTCCTCAAACAAACCGTCACATAAACACCTATAGCCTTCAATGCAATCATAAAATGACGTTGGAAAATGATTTCGCTTGTAAAAATTCAAATCCGCCATCAAAAGCGATCCGCAGCGAATTACCCCACTGGATTTGTCTGCTATCCCTCCATAAACGTCAACTGGAAAAGCTTTTCATGTGACCGATCTAGGCCAACCAAAACTGAGACAACATGTCAAGTCAGCTCCCTGTCAGACTTACTTAACTAGATTTTTGAACGTCCTCAATATAAGTCAATAAACTGTCAAATGAGACAGGATCATGCGAATAGATTAACCTTGTACGTCTTTGATTCATGCCTCTAAATTCAGGCTAGGGTTCCCTATTCTTCTACTTCGCAGGAACGCTTTGTTCGATATGAACGAAAAAATAGTTGCAAAATAGTTGCACACAGTCTTTCAAAAATCGCCCCTCTGTACTATCTTCGTATCGAAATTCAGAATTGATTTCATCGTGTCCAACTGGTAAAAGAGTAAGGTAACCCATTTCTTTTTGGAAAAAGATAAACAACTCTCGTACACATTGTTTATACAAATGAATTTGAGAGGCGTTGCCAACATTTTCAAAAATTCAATAAATCCTACACAGACTCTTAATTATTATCAAGGCCAATCCCCTTTGACTGACAACAACGACATTTACTATAAAACTGCAAAACAATTCCGTCTGAAACCCTACCAATTGCAGTGGGTCTGGGTATCCCTTAAAATCCTCGCCAAAAACAAGCTCCTTCAAAATCCTGTCTGTCCCATAAAGTGTCAGGCATTGAACATGCAAATTTCTAACTAAAAATAATAGCATCTGGAAATAATTCAACATTTAAATACATAACATGACATAAAGAGTGCAAATATGCCTACAAAATTTAGTTTACAATTTTCCTTTTTTCTTTGAGATAGCATTAATAATTTTGTTGCTCTTTTTCTTCTTCTTCCTAATAAAATCCTTACCAGTTTGCAAGTATAAAAAACATTTTCAAAATGTAATTTCATCGTTTGTTGTTTTTGTTTTTGTTTCAATTTCATTTCTTTTTCTAAATAAATTTAGTTCTTAGAATCTATAATTTTTCATATTAAATTTAAACTTAATAGATTTCAATAGTAATTATAAGTATATTTACATAATTGTTTTTAATACACACTTTTAACTATTTGCTCATTAAATATTCACTTACATATGTTCATGGTTTTTGTTTTTCTTTTCTTCTTTTTCATGAGTATCGAAAGAAAATGTTTATACACTAAACTTAGCAACAAAAAAAAAACCGAAAACGGAATTTAACTAATTCATTTTACATGCTGGTTTTTTATTTATTTTCTTTTAAATTTAATTTCTACTAATTTAAAGAAATTAATTGTAATTATTGTCTAGCAACTTAACAATTGTTGTTTTTTTTTTTTGTTTTTCTTGCAATTTCTTTTACTAACTTTATACACGAAAAGTGAATATAAATTATTTTTAAGTAACAAATTATTTAAATTATTGCACTAAACCAAAAAGAAAATCGCTACATTTTCTTGAAATTCGTAGGTACACTTCAGTGAGAGCGTTGCGATCTCATTACTTTCTTTCAATCGATAAAAATTATTTATAATCAAACAGAGAGGTTCAAATTAAATTTAAATATTTCAGTTAGTCTTAAATTTAACTAAGTTTATGAGAAGAAAAAAAATAGTTTTCCATTTTTGTTTTTAAATTGGATTTAGATGAACACTTTAATATCACGCATGGGTTAGAATATAGGTCATCAGGAGCATGATCAAATGTGAGAAGACGATGGACGAGGGTGTGAAGAATAATACAGCACCGCGTCCACATTGTTGAATTTCAATTTCTTCGGGATGGTAGTTTATGCATTTTTTGGGTCGTCGACGTTTCTGTGTCTCCTGGGTTTGGCGACGGGTACTGCAAGCTCCTAGAAGTGGAAGGGACAGATTTTTTGATGAAATTGAAATTTATTTAGAACAGATTCTTAAGGGTCAACCACAATATGATTTAGTGGACTTAAGCTTATGGCTTATGTCAAATAAAAAGAAACAATTCACGTTTTTTTCTATTAAGGTCATGACATGCAACACAGATGTAATGGCAGAGTAGCTTAAGCTCTACTACAATTATCCCATAGTTTAATTATGCAGGCTTAGATCAACGTCAAATGTTGTTGAAAGTCCGATTAAGTTCGAATTGATCCACATATTTCCTTAGTGTCACAACGGGCACCATTAAAGTAGTAGCTTAAGCTGGATTACTCAAATCTTCGTCCTATTGTCGCTCTCCTCTTATTTCTCACTTAATATTGATAAAGACAACCGTATTAGGATTATGTGGGCTTAAGCCAGCTTTGGCTCTTAAAAACACTTAAAATGCGCCACCAATCGACAAGACATGCATGACAGGTGTATCCACCAATTGGCTTCAGTCGGATCACTCCCACAAAAACCATGATGGGTTTTTCCTTTCTGTTCCTTGTTCATGTAGCACTCAAAGCTTCAATCAGATTGACTTTTATTTTCTCGAGCAAAACTTACCGATAATACCACCATCCTCCAGTGGTTCGATGTCGAGCTGCTTCGATCCACACGGACACAGTGTATCCACGACAAGCAGAATTAGATTACTGTGTGGAATCTTCTGCACGCTAAACGGGCGTTCACATCCCGACACATGGCAATTTGTCAATTTACCCTAAAAGAGCCAAAGTCAGTCAAATTCACTGTGAAAATCAACTGTAACTTAGCAAACCTTGAGCGGGTTATTCTGACCACCCTGATTCAGCCTCTCCGGCTGTAGGACATACAGATCGGTCTTCAAGTCACACCTCCTGGCATGCTGAGCGTCGGGTGATGTCCTCGGACCCGTATGCTGTTTCTGTTGTTTCGGCGGCGGTGTTACTTGTTCCTAGAAAAATAAGTCATTTAAGGCTGCTCCTTACATATATATGCAACAACAACTAACAACATCAGGAGTGGACTGGAATTCCTCCATCTCCTCGTCGATCGGTGAGTATTCATCATCAAATGGTTCATAGTCGTCTGGATAGCCCTGTCCCTCGAAACTCTCATCCTTATACACATAGTCCTCCTGTGGCCATGCACGGATTTGATTCGGCAGCAAAGTTATCCACGCGCTGCTAAGCGACACAATATAATTCATCAGACACGACGCCAAGCGATGTGGTCGAGCGATTCCGCCAGCCGCTGTATACGGATTGTCAGCATCGGAACAGATGCCTTGGTAATCGTTTATGGTCACACGCTTATAGATGCGATCCTGGACCAAAGAGTCCATAATTGTTCCATCGATTTGGCCGAAGAACTTGCCAGTGTGTTCGTTCTCCTCGGAGATTATCACGAAGCCACTGTTGTCGAGGACATAACAGTCGAGGTTGTCTGAGGCGCAGGTTCGCTTGCATCCTGTCATTCCAGTACACTGAAAGGGACATCGATTTTTGACAAAATATCACAAGGCTAAGGTATATAGATCTTACCGCTGAGGTGATGTTGATAAAGTGCTTCGCCAGTGATTCGTGTAGAAACTGCAAGCCGACCACTGCCGCGGGAGCTTTGTGGCCACGGTGCTCAACGAAGACTGCATGCGTGGCTGTAACCAGGGTTATGTTCATCTTGCCAGAGTAGCCCGAGTCGAATGGTACGCTGTAGACAAAGCTGTCCTGTTCCACGGTGTGCTGATCGACGGCTCTTTTGTACCACGATGAGTCCATTGCTCGGGTGTTGTCTTCGCTAAAGTGGCTGCAGGAAGAAAGCTGTCAGTAAGGGGGAGGGATACTGAGTTTTGGGAAAATCCTACGGTTCAGGGGAGTCCTCGGGACGTTTGATGTGGTCTATCCATCGAAGAAGCCCCGATCGGGTGGCGACGAACGATGTAGCAACACTGAACTTCTGGTATCCTTGTCTGGAAAAAGGAGGTTAAGTGTGCGATTAGTGTGTGGAAGTGATAGATGGGTATCCTTTTGGGTAGAGGGTTCAAGCTGCAAATGAATATACCAGTACCTTCTTCAGTCAAGCTAACTCAATGAGGTAGACAAATGGGAGCGTTTTAACAAAAGCCAAGTGGCAACCAACAAAACTTGTGTTTCCTACAAATCAGTTCAGTTGTACCAAACTCTAAAGGAGGTCCGCAGTTTGGCCAATAGGCTGATTGACAATGCCTGCTGTATCTAGCATATCTACTTCGTACTAAAAGCGGCAGTTAACTGTTGAATCTCCGGTCTAGACAACATGTCTGCAGGAAACTTATGTCCTGATTTAAAAAAAAAAAAAAATACAGAGAAACGGCCTCCATTTTGGTCAGCTTAATCTTCACTGATTAGGATCACTAAACAGCTGATCATTTTTACCATTAGTACTAGATTTCCATGACAAATTTTAAGTGAAATGCTAGAGACATCTGCTGGTCACTGGAACGCGGCAATTGATCCAAGAAAAATTGCTCGCTTGCCAGGCGTACCGGAAGAAATGGAAACATCTTCTATGGATGTTCGCGCTTTGTTCTTGTGAGAATCGCCGGCGATTCTTCCACCGATATTCGCAGCGACGGAAATCATTTAACACGAAACATGTATCGCCTGGGATTCTAAGGTGAATACGCCAAAGAATGGAAGCTTTTTGAGAGGAACTCGAAACGAATGAAGTGCGAATCTTCCTGGGTAGTTGGGTTATATTTAAAAGACAGTCTGGGTTGAAATTACAAATTGTTTTTGTGTGTTTTCTATATGAAGATTGGGGCTTAGTGCAAGGATTTTGCCGATTGCGTTTTTTAACTAGGTACATTCGGCAGACTCTTAGCTTTGGGATACTAGAATATTAGCTGCAAAGGAATGACCGATTTGACTCTAACTGATAAATTCAATAAATACCATTACCGTGAGAATTACAAATGATATCCAGTGCAGCTATAGCTATGTTAATTCTTAAAAATTTTATTATATAGTTTACCTTTTCAAAATCGCCATTAAAGTGGCAATTGGACTGTAATTTATTTATTTAAAAATATAAGTTTTAAAAACATATACAAAGTGAGTGCATTTTGTTAAGAAATATAATATTTTTTGTTAGCAGGGAGAAAGTAAAAAATTATTAAAAACAAATTTATTTGTGATTGCGGTGAAAAAAGAAAAACAAACGAGAAAATAATGTGCTGTAGTGCATTGCGAAAATTCGTAATAAAACAAAACAAGTAATTATGTGCAGTAGGTGCATATAATCGTGGGTGATTGGACTCTATCGAACTTTAGGTTTTTCTCTACTTTCAATGGAGACTGTTCACTCGTTTTTGAATTTCCTATGATTGTGATAAGCTTCTAACAGAATTTTGAGAGTTTAAACAATTGAAACACCGTTGCTAAAGTGGAGATAAATAAGTCTGAACATTTTTCACGCTTTAATTAGCTTTGCTTTTGAAATATAGTCTGCGTGAAAAGAGTGGATACACCTTTTTAAAGATCTATTTTCATGTGCTCAGTTAGTGTTGGCTGTATGAAATTAATTTGTTTATATATTTAATGAGCAAACGTTGGCCGACAATTCTTTTTATTATAGGGTACTTTTTGTTTTGTCGGCCGATTTTGTGTCTTTTTCAAAACCGATTTTGATAAAATTTGGACCAATCGAAAGGTGGATCCCGGTAGAGGTGGATATCGGCATGAATTGTTAAAAACAATTGAAATTACTAAAACAGAGAATAAATGATTAACGTGTCCACACAATAGAATATATTTAAAAGAGAGAAGAAATACGTTGCATACAATGAGGCTGAGTGCTTAAATTGAAGGAAGACCATGCAATTCATAAAAACTATCAAATTTTGTAACGCCGGCGTTACACATCGTTAAAACTACATAGCCAGTCAGGACTTAGTGCTCAGATTTATAAATGATTCTTGGTAGCATTTGGCTCATCATAAGTTGACGGTCTAGCTGCGAGCTTCAATCTAGGCTGCGTATACTTTTAGTTGTGCTTCTTAGTAGAAACAAGAACAGCCTACTGTTGCAAACATCGACGTTAAATCATACATTGCTGCTATAAAGCAAGCTTGTTACTCTGTTCAGTGGTTAGCGAAAACAGCTTGAGCTGTAACTTGCATTTTGTAGTTGACAGTTGTATAAATCCGCTTTTTAAGCCGATTATCCCTGAAAACTAAACGAAAAATTCCTCAATGTAAACTCAAAACCGCCCGCCATCTCAGTCTTAAAGTTCTTGCAGCCATTTTATTTGCTGTAGGACTGAAAACCTCTGTTAGGTCGCTTCTTTTATCTCAGAATTCGGTCTCTGCTTTGTCAAGCCATCTGTCCCTTCCTATGTTAAATACCAAAGTTCGACAGAAATCACCGCCACTAGAAACGACTACACTCCGCAGCAATGTGGCGCCCACTTACTGTTTGTCCTCCTTGCCGTTGGATGGCGCTGTCGTGTTCCGCTCCAAGCCGTCTGTAACCATAGCATCTCTTACCAAACTCTGAATCAAGGTTCGATCGCAGAAGTACGGTTCCGCCTTGCGAGAACCCTGTCCATTCAAGTGCTGACCAAAGTGGCTGCTAACAGGTGTGGCACCGTGCATCGTGTGGTGCGGTTGAGGGGACTTTGGACGAACCTACGTAAGACAAGCCATTTTAGCCTTTGTTAAAGACTGAATTCATGAATCAACTTACGGACATCCACTTCCAACCAGGCCTACCGGCACGTGCCAAAAAGTGCAACACCTGTTCCTCGGGCGTGGCAAAGCTGGGCTCTTGCTCACGCGATGAGGTTATCTCACCGGAACTCTCGCGTTCCTTTTCCAAGTCACTGACGCTGTTGTACTCGCAGTACACCCAGTCGGGGTGGACGCGCCAATTGTCTCCCTTAAAGTATTCAGTCACTGAAAGGGGAACGAGTTAAAATAACCTGTTCAGAGGTGCAAAAGTCAACAGAGCTTACCGTTTTTGCGTGAATGGCGTATCTCTTGTTGGGAGACCAACTCGTGGCTGCCATATTTCTCGGGGAGTACAACAGCCAACGTGAATGGAGTGTCATCGATCGGACCATAGAAGTATCTGCGAATCGATTGAGTTGCTGTCATAGGCCTAGGAGTATATAAATGAAAGCTCACCTGTGAGTCCGCGATGATACCCTCTTCATTCCGTCGAAGTGGTTGAGAATAGTGAACTCTGTTTCACCTTCCTTGGGCATGACCATGTCGCTCCGCATCTGAAAGAGGGGAACGCGCATTAGGGAACTGAGCGGAGTGGTGCACTGTACCGCAACTTACATCGTAGAGCAGGTTCTTGTTCATCTCGACGACCTCATGCTCATTGCCCATTTCAGTTTCCGGCAGCTCCAACTCCGTAATGTCGACCGACGTGTACTTCGGCCTCAGATGGTCGATATACTGATTGACATCACTGAGCGGCCTCAAGTCCGGGTGATACAGTACCCTTCCATTATTATCGACGATAAACGAATAACCATTCGGTCCCAACTTGTGTTGAGGTATCATCTTGCGAATCTCCTCAACGGGCACATCGGTGCCGACAACACCCAGTAGGTTTGCCACTCTAACCGTATGGTTACGTCTATCGAAGACCGGAGTTGAAACTGTCGTCACCAGGCGTCGTTGGAACTCGCTGTCGCGGCCGAGACCTCCCGACTTGCCGGCCATAAAGACGGGGCTCCAATGGACCGGATGATCGGCTTGGTACATAATCATTGGCCGGGCCATTACCAAAGCGTAGTCAATGACCTTCTCACGCGCCTCCTCGAGAGAGTTGATTTGGACGAAGAAGCCCTTATTCGAGCAGGCCATCTCGTGCAGATTACTCCTGCTGCTCGAGTCCTTGCCGATGAGGTAGGTGAAGATGCGGACGGGCATATGTGGCCAGTTGTACTGTTTGATGATGTCCTTGTGGTTCTCGGACGTGCCCTCGGTGATGAGCATGATTGCCTGGTTACACTGACTGCCCTCGCCCGATTGGTTGTACTTGTGCAGCAGGCTAAATGCATACTCCAGTCCTGCGGTGAAGTTCGCCGTGTCCTCCAACTTGATAGCCTTAACGGCGGACTTAATCTCCTGCAGGTTGTCAGGTGTGGCCCGAACCATTCTGTCCTTGAAGCACGGCACCGGAGTCTTTACGGTTTCGGTGAAGGTGATCAGATTCACATAGTCGTCCTCGCCGAGGGTATCGAGTATGTTGAACGCTGTTTCGGTGGCCAGTTCAAAGGACTTTTCCGACACTCCCGATGACGAGTCAAGCAGGATCATCTATCCAGAGGAAATCGTTAGAAAAAAAATTATGAACCCAAAGCCGTGCATACTTACAATATCCTTGGGAGACGAAGCCGCCTGCACAAACCAATTGTGCGCTCGAAAGTCATGGATCAGCTTACTACCCCTGGAGCCTTCCGGTGGCCAAGCTGTGCCGGGAAACCTCCGAAGGAATCCAGTCGAAGATCCAAAGTACTGCCACGACAGGGCGGGGTCTCGTTCGAGATTATTCTGAAAGAGTGGGTCCAGGTGGGAGCTCCACTGGAGGGCGGCCTTCACGTCGTTATCGTCCAAGTTGACGCCATTCGGTACAAGGATTGAACTGAGACTCAAGTTGACCGGAAGCCGCTCAAAACGTCGCATAAATCGAATGTCCATGTGACGAGCGCCGTCGGCCAACTTGCCATCGGAGTTGTACTCGTTAATGCGGCGGGCGTCGTAGTGCTGCGTCGGCGTCGAGGACGAGCTGTGGCCCTGCGACTCGAGCTCGGAGAGTGCCGCCTGCTCGGCAGAGTCCATTATCCGCTGCAAGAGGAAAGAAGCTCAAATTGGACAGTGGGACGTGGTTAATTTATGTAAAAAGAAGGTCCAGCTTGACCGAAAGTCTTATGAAAGGGGTTTTTTATAGAATTGCGTGGCAATTGACATGTAACTATACCTATACCTAGAGCCTCATCTGCCTCTATCGTTAAAGCTAACAGTTGCGATAGGAATAGCATGCTCTCTTCTATGTCTACATACTTCCCGAAGATCGCGACCTTTATTTCCAGCAACAAAACGATCTTTTTCAAAAAGTGGGCGTGTCAATGGGAGGTTTTAATAATATTTTCTGTCAGTAGACTCGATATGTATGCCGATAAAAAAAACCGTAGAAATCGAGTCTCTGTTCCTCATAAATTTAAACAGGCTCACCCACCCTGTGCAGAATGTGTAAACCAAAGTTAAACGTCAAAAATGACAACCTTCTGGGTTCACATATCTGACATTCAACCTTTCTTTCTTTCGTGTGTTTAATACAGTCTCGAATGGACCGTTTTACTTCCTGGGGAACATCTAAAGAGCGAAATACTCGCACGCAATGCATTTCAGAAGTCTTCCCCGCTTCTAGCTGCCAATTTTGACAGACAAATGACAGCCTGCGCTATCTGCGGACTCTATACTTACTTAGATGAAACATTTTGTCAGAATTCTGAATTTTTGCTATAGACAAGAAAATGTCCCAAACTTTTTATTTCAAAATGGATGCAAGTCAGGAAAAATAACCTGCAATGACAGCACAGCACAGATGGCGCTCAAAAGTGTTCCGAATGTGGAACGTTTTCGAAAGCACTTTTTGTCTATTAAGAACTGCAGCCCTGTCCTGCGATTACTTCCATTCAACTTAACCCCGCCCATGGCAATCAAAGGATCGCCGTCAAAGCCATCAATCAGTTCTCAGAACCGAAAACCAACTTGCAACACCTCAGTGTTCGAACAAAAGAAGTGTAAATCGTTCAGAAAAGACAATTGATAGATTGTTGCGCAGTAAAAGCGAACAAAACCAAACACCAGACTACGTGAATGAATCCTTTCAATTTCGGTTTTACTTTACCACCTTTGAATCCCTGTTTTTTTTTTGTTGCCTTGTTTCTTTTGAGCTTTTCCTTTTTTTTTAAGTAAAACTTTCTCCTCTGACCATGGGACTCTGGGACTGCATCAACAAAAAAAAACCGAAGCAAAAATGTTCATCGTAGCGGATAGGTAACTTAAGTGGAGTCAGTTCCACATTGGCGTGCTTTTTTTTGTGCAAAAGACTAGTGTACACCTTTTGCTGCGCTTTAGCGAAACAGGTTGGGGGTAACTAACTTCTGATATGGTAATGTGATTACGAACTACGTTGGCGCTCACTGAAGTGGTAAGAGTGGTAAGACGGGGCCACTGCGGCGGTCCTGGAAGTGTACACTACTCGTAGTCGTATAAATGTGGAGTCAATTTATGGAGTTTGCAGTTGTTTCTTCGGTTTTTCTTTATTTTGCGTTCACGTGTCCTTTGGAGAAGCTAAAGTTTTTTTGGTATCTTACTCTGGAGGTAGTTTTCGATGGCAAAGGAGGGGTTGAGAGTAGTTAACTTTGAATTTTTGTTTCTTGTGGACTGCCAGTATGGATGCTTGGCTTTGAGGAGAATTGGGACTTAAGTTTTCGAAACTTTGAAGCGGTGTTTTTTTTTTTTTTGTTCTTGTATGCGGAATGCAAACTTTTCAGTTCAAAGGATCACCTAATAGATATGGAATTGAAAATTCTCACAGACAGATGGGGGGAATTGAGTTGTCATTGGGAACGGCATGACTTTTATGCAAAGGTGCAGATTGAGCCGGGAATTTCTGCCAGCTTGGGTTGTCTGTGTTGGGTTACGTATTCTGGTGTTGGGATATGTAGGGCGAATTTTTTGTTTGGCCGGGTCATGTCGAAAATGCATTTTTTTGGGGCTGCCTTAACCTATCGGGAATTACAGTTTATTATAGCTTCGTTTGGCCCTTTTCTACGACCGACAAGTTACCTTTCGTTAGAGCTTCCCTGCTTTGCCTACTAAAAACCGTTATTTCTTGAAGGACCTCTGACGCCTCGTTGTAAGGCATCATTATAATTTTTAAGGAAGTCGATCGGAAGTCATAATTATAAACGGAGTCAACTACTAGCAACAATCAACTTAAATCATTCATTTTCCACTGTCCAACAATTCACTGTTTAAAAGGACAACGGATATGAAATATGGACCTTTTTAAATGGAAACTTAAGGTCAGCTTTGACACAATATACTTGCAGCTCACAATGTGTTGTGATGAATGTGCTCGAATGACTCGAGCAAAGATTCTATTTTTCTATAGCTTCATTTTGCACTGTTAAAAAACTAGCGTTTTCGAGCTTTAGAAAACAAGTCAAACTTAGATTCTGAATACTCGCACTCAGACCACCAAGTTAGATGAATTGTCGGCTCACTCCTTGACTAATTTCAAGAAAAAGCAAGCCACCTTTTCGGCTTAAACGTTAAAGTTGTCTATAGGCTTTGAAAATTCTAAATTCTTTGTTTTGAAGAAGAAGAGCTATGGCGAAGGCTTTCGTTTCCGAGTGAAAAGCACTCTCAGAGTCGGAAACTTCTTCATCTTCAGACAAAGTTGACAAGGTATGTGGAGAGTTTGACGCCATTTTTTCTGTAGCTTTATATAGATTTCGAGAGATATTCGAATCAAACCACCATTGTCGGGTCTCTTTTCGTCTTTTCTGTAGCTTTAGTTGTGGAGCCATTAAGATCTTGCGGCCTTATCTTCAGCATTTCTTCAGTAAAGTTGCAAAAGTGGGGATTGGAGGACCGGATTTTGGTGAATAATTTTTCGCTCTTGGGTATCAGTTCTAACATCTTTCCTTGAAGATCGTTGAAGGTGTAGAACGGGGCTGGTGTCCTTATTAAGAGTGTACCTCACTTGACAGCACGACGATCTTCCTTGCCACTAGCTCCAAACCTTGTTGAAACATAAGACGTTGGTTAGAAGAGTGTCTCGCTGTTTCCCAACAAAAAGAATCCTTTCGTCTAAACTTTGTGGACCGTGTAATCAGAATTCAAATAACTTAAGGAGCATTCTCTTCCACCGAAGCTAAAGCTGCATCCCTCCTAATGGAAAGCACGTTTTTCTTAACCGCCCTCCGTTTCACAACAATTAATTAAAAATTCCAAACACTCCAGAATAATGACTCTCGCAAGTAAACGCACCCCGAAAAGAAAACCTAGCTACCGTATACAAGTACGATATACCCAATCGTAAACTATCTCCTTACGAGCCTTGCATCGGCAACAAATTCCACGGCCACTGCACTTGGCTGGCCTACATTCGTACGAGGAAGGACTGCCGCACAAAATACCAAACAGAAAGGATCACCAAATTGGAAGAATATTCGTAAAACACATTACGAAAAGAAAGCACGCAGCGTGCAAAGGACCTTTTATCAATAGCGCGACCTAATTTCTGTTTTCTATTATATATCGGTCTCCTTATTCGTTCGGCTGTTACACACATTTTTAGTTTTTCCTTGTATAGCACAGATTGAACGAGAAAATAATAAAAAAAAAAAAAACCTACCCAGCTCAGCCAGAGAATAGGACTAGGACATAGAGAAAACAGTTTCAATATTCTGGTCATTTATTCCCAACAATGCGACGACGAGAGGAAAACTTTCTGTTTAGTCCTTCGTTTTTCTCTCTCGTCGAATTTGTTCGCTGTTGCTGAAAGCAACTTATCGCTCTGTTATATAATGACCCCGTTGCAATATCTTGAGGGCCGATGTATGGCTGTATGTACGTGTGTGTGTGGAGGTGTCCTGTCCAGAAATTAATTTCATTCGGAATATTGTTGATGATAATCTATTTGCCAAGATGTTACAACGTCGACCGACGAGGATGGATCAGATTTGGTTAGGTCCTTCATACATATGGATGTATGTATGAGGGCGCTGTGTGCACCAGATGAGATACAAGAACTTTTTCCATTGATTGATTTTCTTCATTTTTATTCCTTCCATAGTTGGCCCCAGTGCCCCATAGGGGTAGTTAGGCGGAAGTTTTCCTTTCTTTCCTTTTTTTAGTCCTTCAATTGGGAAGAATGTTCTCATTTAGGTATATACGACGGACTGTAAGGTCACCAGGTCGTCATATAATGCGAATCGGAAATAGTGTATTGCGAGAGTCATCAGTTGGTTGAGTTTGCCATCATCGTCGCCAACATTACCAACCCGTATTCACAGCCATTATCGACGACGACTAGTTTTTGGTTAGCTCGATGCTGTGAAGGGTGTAACGTTTGAGGGTTGTCCTGCGGTTTTATTAGATAAGTGTCATTACATTTAACTATTGATTTCCCTCAAGTGAGATGTCAGTGAGGAAAGTATGTAAGGGGGTGGAGGTGACAGTCATCTGAAATAATCGTTAGGTGTGGTGTGCAATTTACCGCAGCATTTACCGAGTTGTCGGTTGCGTTACAGATTTGAAAAGTTTTTCTCTTGTCTTTGGTTGATTGTGCGTACAAATGATGGCAAACGGGACGCAACTGACACAATATTTTGACGTAAATATACAGTTGATTTGGACCGTGGTGAGGTTTGAACAAAATTAACGTCGAAATTGGTGAGAATCCTAAAACGAAAAGACTGATAGATGACGTCTTAGCTTCAGGGGCTTCGGAACAGACCTTAGGAAGCAATGTGAGGCGAGGAAGGGCATTAAACATCTCTTTGCAGTGGTATTTGTCTTTAAAGAATTGTGCCTGGCTTTAAGGTCAGAATCCCTGAGTTACTGACACCCGAATTTACGTCTTCTGACAGTTCGCATTGATTGCAAGGGCGAGAGGGAGAAGTAACATTGTTTCTCACTTATATTTCAGCAGCTCGAAGCGATGTAAAAGATTTCCGAATGAGAGGTGTTATTGTGAATGACCCGCTATTTCGATAGCTGTCACTTTTGAAGCTTTTATTCTTTAACATTTGACAAGTAGAAACTACGCCATTACTAAAAATGGAACGATACACGCTTCAACGACGCGTTGAAATTATTAAAATTCACTACAAAAATGGTGAAAATCTTGCAGTCATAGTTCGCAAAACTAAAGCATTTTTTAGGCGTGAAGCACCTTGTCGGACCGCAATACAGAAATTGGTGTAAAAATTCGAGCTGTTGGGACAAGTTAGTGATGTTAAGAATAAAACCCGTGCACGTCGCTCAAGAACAAATGAGAATATTGTTGCAGGTAGCCCAAAGTGTTGAAGAAAACCCAGGTTTGTCCATTCCTCGTCGTTCTTCGGAATTGGGTATTCCACAAACGTCATTACACCGTATTTTGCATAAATACTTGGGTCTTAAGGCTTATAAAGTTCAGTTAATACAAGAATTCAAGCCGGCAGATCATCAACAACGAAACCATTGATTTTTTACGGGAAAAGTTTCCGGGCCGCGTTATCTCTCGAAGAGGTGATCACAATTGGCCACCGAGATCTTGTGATTTAACACCTTGCGACTTCTTCCTTTGGGGCCACATGAAAGATAAGGTCTACGCCAACAGCCCAGCGTCGATTCAAGACCTCAAAGATAAAATTCGTGAGGCTATAGAGGCCATAGGGCAGCCACTTTCCGATTTGGTTATGGAAAATTTCATGAAAAGGATATGGTCCTGTATGCGTGCTCGTGGTGGCCATTTAGCTGATGTTATTTTTCATTATTAACGGCATATCTTCCTCTTTATTATGAAATAAACATCCGATCATTTATCTCAAAAAATGACATTTTTCTTTGAATACCAAAATAACACCTCTTATTGGAAAGCGCATATACACGACTTTGACGATTTAAGGCGATAGAGTACCTACTCGGACATCTTTGTTAAAATAGTTGTTAATTCCATCAGCCTATAATACGGCGCCGCGTCTTGCAACAAACCAAAGGAAGAACCAAAATTTTGCTGCGAGGGATAATAATCCAGCTTAAGCCGACTTGCGACAACAATTCTTTGTCGAGACCACAATAGGACTGGTGACCCATTTCAAAGGGTTTCACTAAATTTAGACGGATTTTCGACAATTTTTTAAAGCCGACTTAAGCCAACTTAATCCTGATCATTTGATTTGGCAGCAGGACCGAAGAATCCGTCCTCAGCACAGCTTGATTGTAGTTTCCATTCCATTGTTAAATTTGTGACACATATTTGAAAGATCTCGAAAAGGCAACATGGCGGTCTCCGCATCAACAAAACGTCAATAAAATTGACAATGCCCCGAAAGAGGTTAGAACCCTGGGATAACCGATTTTCGAATAGTAGTCTCGAAGAGCAACGTCCCATCGGGATGACCGAAATTTCAATACTAATGTCGAAGACCAACCATCCGTAGCTCGATTTGTAATCCTTCTGGTGTCGAATAACCGCATCCGTCACTGAATTTTGTGGATTTTACGAGCGAAATAATAAAAATTCTGTCACATAATACTCGATCACGGATGGGGTAATTCAACCTCTGGACTACAAAGCGGGTTGTCTGAGGCCCGGTAAAAACCCCAAATACATTCCCTTTTGTCAAAAAAGGAGTAGAAGGGGAATAAGGAAAGTAATAGTCTCGATTCATATTTCAGTGGTCTGCGCTTGAGAAGTCCCGGAAAGATGTAGTTATCTAGGTACTCCACATATGAATCTATTCAGAGACGATAAACTCTATAACTGGAAAAGCATTTCGTTGCATAAAGGACTCGCTGCTGTACTTTCGATAATGAAATGAAATAAATTCCATTAAGTCGCCTTAAATCGAAAGTCCAGCACCAGTAACTATCTCCATGCAGCAAAACTTTCGACTTTAAAGCCCAACCAGCAAGGCTCTGCGGACAAGTTCCAACTCCTAATTAAAACGCACAAAGAAAAACCCCAAACTATATGGCAATTCCCCCGAAAGGGATGCACCCTTATAAGTACTTCCACATGCGACTGCCTAAGCCGTATGATTAATTCATGGTTCTCCAAGGAATTAAGCAAGCAAAATAGTTCATCCTGAGTCCACGTCCCGCCTCAATGCTGCCATTTGCTGCAAACTCTTGTGCACATCCTTCCCAACCCAGCATACGGGCCTCCAGTTCCACCGACTCTCTGTCCATCTCTATGGGTACCTTGCATTACAAATGGCTGTGGTGGCGCATCGAAATTCCAAATTCTTCCCATTTTGTCTGGCGAATACAGTTAATCCGATAGACTTACATTGGATTAATTAGTTATTCCTGCAGTTTTTCATACACGCTCCACAGATACACAGACGTATCGTAAGTAATCACGAAATATATCACTGCCTGTCCCCCTTTTCATCGCTAGAGAAACGCTTCAGCTATCGCTTACAATTGATACGGGCCCAGGCACACGGATATCTATCTAACACCGTTTATCCTTTCAACTAGACAATTTCCACTCATGTGAAACACACACGAACGGGAAAAATATTGCACTCGTGTCTGTAGTGTGCTGCCAAGTGAATGTCCTATTTAGTTTTCGAAACAATAAAAGTTCTCAGACAATGAGTGTGCAATTTGCATCGACACGTTTTAACAATTAGGCTGGAAGTGGCGGCTCCATCTGTCTGATGTGTGCCCATTCGTCCTGTGCCCGTCTGCATAGCAGATTAAAGCGTCTGATATATCCCTTCTATTGATTTTGCTCAAATGTCCGAAAAAAACCAAGTTGTTCGCCTACACGCGGAAGGACTCTACGTTATACGTGTTTCCCTCTGACCTTTCTCGCAGTGTGTGGGTAAGGGATATGTGTACGCCGCTGTGTGGGACAGACAATCCCATCGTGTAGGAGCCGCAATTAATCATTCAGCAGATTAGCGGAAGCGTGGGAAAGGAACACACATCCTGCACGGGGAATATAGCAAAAGTCAAAGGTCGAGAATGCTTTCTAAAATTTTGTTTGTTCTTTAGTCGGCGCCATCATTAATAGCAAATAACCGCCAAAATAGCGGCAGGTTTTCAAAAGTATTCACCAAGCCAATTCATCGCTGTTGTTGGGTTTGGTTTCAATAGTAAAACCGCTCGCAAATTGATATAGAATGTTACAAAACGGACGAAATCCTTTGGTTTTGTGCACTGTGCACTCCTAAACAGCATGACAAAGGTAGGTAGGTAATCACATGGCAATAGGATGTGTGCGTATGAACCGTGGAAATGTGTTAAATTAGTTGCGGTGAATCGGGGAGTAGTGTGCACAAAAAAAAAAAAAAACTTGCAATTGTGGCGAATTGGCAATTTGAAAGCGGACAACAGAATTTACTTGTGCAAGAGGCGAAACCAATTTGTCAGTGTGTCCTCTAATTCTGTTTCGAAAACAACAACAACAACAAAATGGCGATAATTGGATTTTAATTACTGTCAATCGGTGAGTTATTTGCCGGGTGGCTTGGTTTTGATGGCGCACACAACAGGGCTGACTGACAGCGATAATTATACCAATATTAAAGCGATGAAATGCATGTACCTATTGCGAGTGCAGTCTGATTTAACAAGGAGGCGCAAATCACGTATATCTCTGAAAAGGTAGCAACAAAATGTTTCGTTTCCTTGTCGATTTATTAAACAATTTCATCTTCGAAAATAAAGTCAACCATCCACATCCCTTGATTTATGAACTAATTTCGTTGTCCCTTCTTCCACAGTATTTATTATAATTTGTTTATCCTTGCGAGCATCCTCCATTTGCCATTCCCAATCGCTTGAAACTTTTCCGTTTAATTTTCCTTCAAAACACCGAAAAATAATCGTTAATATCAGCCATAGTCCTTGGGCAAACAACCCATTAAAAAAATAAAATGGAGTCCCACTCAATAAAGAGTCGTTTCCTAGTTGCGTGAAATAGGAAAAAACGACACACAAATCGACTTGAATTAAGGACACCTTCCTCCTCCTCGGAATTGTTTTTATTTATTTTGGACATGCTCGTAAACGATATAGCTGCGGGAATAGAGTCAAAAGAGCGACCGGACCAAGTGTCATCCTTATCCATAGTCCAATATCGACTACATCATCATCGTCGTCATTTTGTAGCTCCCTCTGGTGTTGAAATATGTATCAAGCTAAAGAACGATATAATCTCATGGTAAATTGAAAGTTTCCATCGCTAAACTGATTTCGGGAAAAGCCGAAGGGCACGCATTCCCATTTCATGTGAAATAAGAACGAATAGAACAAAAAAAAAATGAATGTATATCCACCCCATGAACTGAAAGTTTTCAATTTTGCCCACTCTCACGAGATCCGCCCTGATTTTTGGTGTTAGGTTCTGTGTTATCCTCTCGTCGTCGTCGTCGTCACACCATCAACATATACAACCCTTTAGCCGAGGGCTATCCGAGAAAATGTGATGGTGGAAAAAAGAAACCAAAACCCATCAAGAAAAAAAAAAAAATTAAATAAAACCAAGGAAGCAAATTTTGATGTGTTTCTCCTTTTGGTCCTGAGATAATCAATCTGCCAACGGAGTTGTAGGAGAAGCGGCCTGTATAGTTCGGTGCAAACTGTTCCAGGGGTTGATAGAACTGCCATCCATCCATCCCTACCATCAACGGGTAGGGCGATGGCAGTTCTACTTTTTTTTTATGTCCATTATTTTACAACCCATCATTGTTGATGAGGGCGAACTTTCACCAGGAACCTTAGATTTATTGATTTTCAGTATAGCGATTGAATGTAGATGGTGGCGGTGGGGTTGGGACGAAAAAAAAAACAGATTCGTTGAATTTCACTATCAAATGACGGGTCCGAACTTTTATTGGCCAATGTTGACTCGATTTGGTATTAAACAGGAGTATTTCGGGTACTTATGAGTGGTGGTGTCAATATTTTTACTGGGTTTGTTGAGTTTTTTTTTTAAACACTTGTTTTCCAGCAAGGAACGACGTGGTAGGTGGTAGATAATGGAAATACATCAATTTGACGAGTTCGCTTTGAACCAATTGCAATGAGAATGGCTTTTTGATTTAAGGCTGGTTACAGGTGAGGTTATGTTAAACGGAGTATGATTGTCCTTGTGCAGTTACCAATGTACTTTTCTGAAACCCAAACGCAAAATGTAATTTTAAGATTGTTAAGCGAAGAATTTTGGGATTTTTAAAAAAATTGTAGTTAACATTTCTTGGTTTAAATATTATTTTTGTTAACAAGAACTCGTTTTTAAGTTTTCGAGAATCAGGTATTCAGCGTAAAAATAATATAATCGCCATAAGTATTTAAATTACATCATTGCCAACAATTTCATTCTTAAATCAAGGATTTTGATATTTGGGGTAAATTTTTTTATTGATTTATAGAGTGTACAGATTGGGGTTATGTATGGAATAGCACATCGGATAAATGGCCGCCACGGCTTTGCTGGCAAGTACGTTACTCTTTTAAATGTGGATAAATTTCATTAATACACCTCCTCTTTCAAGGCGTTGGTGGTAGAAGCTGGTTTGCATAGGCCTTTGACTTTAAAAAACCACAAAAAGAATAAAGTCCAATGGCGTTAAATCGCTAGATCTGGATGGCCAATTCTCATAGCAAGAACGGCCGATTGGAAAATGACTCATGAAGTAATTGAATTGTTTCTCTGGCTGTATGCCATATGCCACCGTCCTGTTGGTCACATCCACATCTTAGTGATTTAGGCACTAAAAACTGGGTTTTAAGCGAGAATTCGCTGTACAGAGCTTCTCTAAATGCCCAATTCTTGACAACGGTGCGAGTTAATGTCCCTGGACTGTCAGCAATACTCTCGCCAACTGCTTCGATGTTTTCTGTTGAACGACTTGTTACAGTACACCCATAGTGTTGAAGATCACTAATTGATCCCGTCTCCCTGAATTTTTCAATTATTCTCTTCACAGTTGATGGTTTTCAATGACTAATGAATGACGGCTATATTTTGTACAAAAATTGCGGACTGTAGCTGACAAACCTTCATTATTTTTAAAATATTGCTCAACAATGAAAATGTTATAGTAAGTATAGTTATTTCGTATAGCGCTCCATTTTTACTAACCCCGAACTGTCAGCTGTCACATTGTTATCTGTTTTTTCGTTTGCATCATTGGACTATTAGGTAAATGGCGCAAAACTCAAATTTTGGGTGAATTATGGGACATCCTTTAAAAGCAAGAAACCATTGTTGACTTTATCGATTTTAACCTCTTTCTGTCATTTAGAACTTGAATGATCAAATCGTGGGTATATATAGCACACGCATACTTGTTCCCGAGATCGTGATGCAGATCATCTCGCTGAAAACCGCAGCTAAATCCGCTCAGTTGGTCTGGGGGATAGCACACAGAAAGACGCAATGAATGGTAAAAGGTGTAAAATCCGTCAGCGCCACCTATGGGATTTTTATAAAACCACTTTCTAGACACTGCCGGCATAAATAAGAACAAACTGCTGAATTTTCAAGTAAATCTGTTGAGTCGCTTTTAAATCTCTATCTCTACCTCTATATGCCACGCAGATTTCTAAATATTGGGTTTTTTATAAGCTAGGAAAACCCTGCGGCGAAAATTTGTACCACTTTCTATAGAAGAGAGAAATATATTTCCAAACCTTCCTAAGTTTTTTGGTGAGACAACACCCCTACAATCAAGAAACTACTTTCTCTGTCTTTGTTTTATTTTTATTCCCTTCCACTTGCATTTCAGAGCACAAAAGTCGTTCATGGGCTGCTTGGCCACTTCTATTCGATTCGAACTAGGACTAGGACACTACTTAATTTTTTTCGGTGGATTGCCAACTTACACATTTTGACGTTGAAGCCAATAAATTTAAGTCGAACTATTGTCGGCTATAAATAGTTAGCTGCAGTGCAAAAACAAAAAATCCCGCAGCCTATTAGTGAGAAAGGTATATTTTTTTTACAACTTTGTGTTCTTTAAATTTTAATAAAATGCGACGCAATTTATAAAAAAAATTCTCTTCTCTGAAAAAGCATCTTTCACCTGGTGCTCATTTTGTTAAAATCGGCTCTAAAAGAAAACCTAAGAGAAAAGCCTTTTAAAATGACCGATGAAATAAAGTTTAGATTAAGTTGCAACTTTGTGCAGAAGCGAGCTAAGAAAGGTACCTACGAGCTAGAGGCTTCCTCGTGTAGTTCCCAAATCCAGGATGAAAAAGTGTCAAAGATGCAATGGCTCTTAAATCGGGTGTCGAAATTTTAAAACGGAAAACACTTTTCAAAATAAAACAAGTAAAAGTGTTATCATCGGCCTGGCCGATGCTTGGATACCCTCCACTGCATACAAGTTATTTAAAATTGGTTTTGTATGGGAGGTACCAGAACTACTTGACCGAGATATCCCATTTTGAAAACCAACCTAACGATGATAAAAGAAGTCCTTTCACAAAAATTCATTCACCTACGTCAATTACTTTGGGCGCTATCGTGCTTTCAACAGACAGACAGACAGACAGACAGACGGACATGGCTAAATCAATTCAGAATGTGATCCTGATTCAGAATATATATACTTTATGGGGTCTCCGGTGACTCCTTCTTGGCGTTACAAATGTATTGGCAAAGTGAATATACCTTCCTGTGGAGGGTATAAAAATATTAAAACCATGGTTGGTACAACTATCGAGTTGATTTGACAAATTATTTTAGACGCTTATATTTTCGACAAAATGTTAAAATATTCAATTCGATTTGAAATCCGCAAAAGGTCAAGGCAAAGGCAAGCCCAAAAAGTTGACATCACTTAGATAAACCGGCGAGTCAGGTGATTTGAACACATTTGATGTCGACTAACGTCAGTAAAGAGGCAGAAATTTTACATCTTGATCTTGAACCTCTGACAGACCCTCGCTTTCTGACCTTCTTCGTCCCCGATTTACGAGTAAAAGTCTACCGCAGTTATTCCTCTGTCCCAACGAAACTAACAGCCAGATTTGTCTGAAAATTTGGGTCCGTTCTTTCGAAGGATGCTTCGTGACAAGAAAAATGTTCGATCTAAGGTGACAACGCCAGCTGTCTTATTTTTCACAAACTTACTGACCCACCCATGTTCTGACAAACGCCTGAAGTTGTTCCTTAAGCTTTAAGCCTCATTAAAGACGAGCTTGTCTTCATAGCATATTGACCCGACCCACCAATGTTCGTCACCTACGCCGACGATCGTCTGAAGTTGTTTCTGGAAGCTTTAAGCCTCTTTGTAGACGAGGTAGTTGTTTTTCCTCCATGTCCCTTGTTAGGAGAACAAAAAGCCATTTATACAATTGTGGTACCCAGGCCCATTCCTGAGCTGCAAGATTCGTTGCATCCCACACACAAACTCAGATCCAATAAGAAGAAACAACTTTTCAGTCAACATTTCAACACAATCCATTCCTTAACCACATAACTCCCCACATACCACTCGCACAGGAAATGCATCATTTCATATGAACTTCAGGTAATTACGCAACGCATCGCTTGTGTAATGTACACAAAGGTACCTTTTGCTCTTTCCCCCACAGCAAATCGACCAGCTTTGCACATTTTTCTTTCGCAGTCAATTTTCGCAACATACCTATATATCCAAGAGGAGCAACAAAGTAACAAACCCTTGATTGCACTACTAAATGCAACACAAAGAAACATGTCTACAACCCCACCCTCACCTCAAGGAGGAGGAACAGAAAAAAATAAATAGCAAACTAGACCACCGCACCCGTTGCCGTCGGTCGAAAGATCTGCATGGCTTGTCAAATGCGAGGAAAGTGCTTTCGAAACATGAGCTGGATTCTGCAAAAAGGAAGCTCTTTCCGATTGCTGTTCCCATAGAGTGCAATCATAAAGTTGGCGAGGTTTAGGGTGCTGTTTCCTTTGCATCACCATCGCCATCGCCATCCCCATCATCATCATCGTCATCACCATCATCATCACCATCATCGTCGTCGTTGTCGTCATCAGCTGTATGACAGGGCTCTACACCAGAATGCACTCAGCCGTTGGTGACGGGACTTCGTTTATTTCGCTCTTCCTTCTTTTTTTTTTTTTTGCGTTGTCCCTATTTTTACACATTTTAAACGACACGGCTGCTGGTGTATGTGGCACAGTGCCACCGGAAGAAACAGCAAACAGATCATCATGCCATCAAAGTGTAATTTGTTCCTCGTCCTTTGGTTGTTGTGCTTCTGGTGTACCTATATATTGTTTTCAACGGCCGTCGTCGTCGTCGTCATCGTCCGATGTCTCGTCAGTGTCTGGATATTCATATATGAGTCCTCACACTCTCTTGTTGCTTCCCTAATGGTTTGCATGCAAGACACGATGACGGCGAACACTTTGACTTCCCAGAAAATACCCTCACCAAGGTGGGGGCAGAGAGAGAAAAAAAAGGGATACATGCGCCATCTATCTGTTTGTGACACAAAAGAATGTATTTTTCTGTGTTGTTTGAAGTAACTCCTTGAAGTTATATCTGAAATGACGACGACACGGACCTAACATCGTTTCATATTGTTTCTTTAAAAAAAAGGACACTGATGTGATATAGCAGGCGCTCTTAAGTTCACGACTGTTCATGTGAAACTCGTGCATTGACATTAGCTGACTGAAGACTGATGATGATGATAACGAAGGGTGTGGCATTGAAATGCAAGAGGACTTCTTGTTTTTCTTATAGTATGCTGAGGTCTTTAAGTGGGTGGGGTGGAGATGTGCCTTTAAAATGGCTGCACCTACTAATTGGTATAGGAAATCAATGGAGGGAGAGAGAAGCTAATTGCTGTAAGACGTGCAGAGGAGCACAAGACTGTAGCCCTCATGGGTCACAGTGGCCGAACATACACAGCCTACTCTCTGGGGGACTGAATGGCATTGGGTCCTTTTTCGCAAGGAGGGTTGCTTTGATCGACTGTTTCCCTCGTTATCGACAGTTCATTAATCACGATGCTGATTCAGACATTTGTGCAGGGTTATTCAGCAACACATTTCTTACCTGCAAGAACGAAAGCATACGTCCGAAATGGTTTTGCTGTCCTACTCTGTTGGGACGAATCTCGGTTTTGAAAGTGTCTTCTTTGGAAAAATGGTGATGTCGTGGGTATTTATGCTGTTTTACCAATTTCGCGCCATTCATAGTTATTATAGTTGGCTTGCACCTTCTCTATGACAAAATTTTGAACTATACACCCCCCATAGAAAGTGCTGCCATCTGTTGAGGTAAACCATCTGCCGTGTAACAAGAATAGTTTCATTCATTACAGCGCCGACTTTATGGGAACTTGCTGCTAAGCCAACTTTTCTACTTTACTTATATTTATATGGCTCGAAAGAACCCAAATCCCATCTTATTGGTTTTCCACTGCGCCACCTCCATCGAACGTCTGTCAAACATCCGAGAGTATAACTGTCATGAAAGAGCCTCTCAATTGGCCGTTTGGACTCGGCATAAAATTGTAGATCCTTTCCATTCGTCCCAAAAATTAAAAACTCACACATACCTACCGAATTATTGTGATAAGCAAGGCCTAGGGTCCCTACGGACCTGTTCCGCCAAATACTTATTTATTTATTTTTTTATATATAGCTCGCTACTATGACGTCACTTTCTACAAAGTTTCGGACAAGTGATCTACCTACCTAAATAAGAACTGGTCCAAAGCACACAATGTTTAAGTGAATGGATCTAAAAAGTTCTTGCTGACGTTGACACAGCTCTGTAAGCAGTTTCAAACTTAACTAAGTGCACAAGTCCTGCGTAGGAGTCCAACAAACCCACATAAGGAAGCAGTAAAGGTGAAGGTATACAACCTTGTGGGACACCGCTTTAGATATAAAATTTATTTAAAAGCCTGCTCTGATACTTACTTACCTAGGCAGCTCTATAGTTTTGGAGCGAATCGAGGCCTCCACTAACAAGCGTCCTCAGTTGACAAGACCATAGTTTTTTGCCAGCATTTCGGGCACTGTTAAGGAGCTATTGGTCGGCCTTTCTTGATTGAAAAATAAGCCAAACTTAGTTAAGACCTCTGTGTCCTGTTGTTACAACTGAGATGCAAAATTTATAATTTCGAACCTCCCTGTACACAACCAATGGAAAGAGTTGTCAAATATCTATTGAGCTTGAGCGTCAACCAAGACGTTGAAAAAGGTTTGCTACCAAGTGAAATATATCCGAGTACAGTACTTATTCCTTTTCGAAGGCAAAAAAGTCCAAGTCAAAGAGACAAAATATCAAAAACGTAGCTAAAATCACAACAGGCACACTACTTGCCTGTTGTGATTGTAAGCTATACGTTTAAAACTTGGCAACCAAATAATGAGAACTGCTGCAAATTCCTAATTCCTTTAGAAGTCTTTTTCACTACCCAAGTCATTATCGTTGGGAATTTAACAATTTGCATTGTGACAGTCGCAAAAGTTATCTCTCTCGGCGCCGCATTGGCAATCTAAATTTTGCTTATTATAAATTCGAGAGCTATGCCGACCCCACCGCCCAATTTACCGCATTGAAACATAAAAGCAAAACCAACCAATAAACTCTTAAAGACACAAAAGGGAACAAAAAACGACAAAGAAACACGGAGAAACCAAAACCAGAACCAGAACCAGCACCGACCGACAGAGAGACAAAGTTTCAAGAGTAAGACATAAACTTTGCTTCCTCCCACGGGAGGGCATTTTTTGCTGAACGTATTTTGGATACCTGTAACCACCAAATCGCATTTACTTGCTCCAAGCACAGATCTATATCTACACACACAGACGCAGCTAGCAAAAGGGAACTGAATTTCGCCAAACCGAAAAGGACAAAAATGGTGAACAACCGAAAGGCTTTTTTGCCGAAAGGCGGCTCCGTTTAAGGGGACACATTTCGAAGGAGGGAGGGTGACTGCCTTCAGTAGCACAGTCCTATTAACTGACGTATAAAAAGATAGGAAGTATGAGTTCTCCTTTCGGGGAATTATTTCCCTTTCTTTTGTTGATGGCGAAGTTTTCAAGTAGTTGGCTTTGTTTTTGTTGGGATTCGGATTGGAAAAGAGTGGGGAACCTCGGTTTTTTTTATTCAATTTGTAACCAAACCGAAGTAAGTCCTGGCTGCGAGAAACTTTTCAATTGTCAAAGACACCGAAAATATTTCCAAGGATGTATGTGGATTTGTGTGAATTTTATAGTTGCAGAGGGAAGCGTGCACACAAGTAAAAGCATGCACCTCTCATGTGACGGCTCATCAGAGGCCATGTCAAAGGGAGTATAAAAGTTTGTAAGAGTAAATCCCCTTGAGGGTTAATTTCACTGTCATACGAAGTCTAACGAGGAAATGTCTTTTACTGGTTGTTCCTTATTTTTTTTCTGCTGTTGTCCTTCGTCTTGGGACACGACGCAAGGTGCATTTGCTTATACCTACTCCTGTTTGTGCAGGAGCTACAGGTACAGGCTTTATGGCAGTGAGTAGTTTGACACGAACTGCGTTGAATTTTAATGAGCATTTCAATGGCTGGCTGTTTACATGAGCTGGCATGTTTAGGTTAAAGGGGAGCCAAGTGATTGACATGAGCTCAAAGAGTATTAGTGCCTATCTGTCGATAGAAATTCTGGAGTTTCAGGGACTTGAAGTTTAGGCCTTTCGTCGAAAATAACTGAAGACTACGCATTTGGGAAAATGGCCCACAACGAAGACATATATTCAACTGCGCTATCATTCTTGAGCTTGCAGTTAACGTCTTTTAGTTGCAGCTTTATTTGATTGCAAGCTTTGGCCAAACCTAAGTGTAGCTTGCCTGAATTATTTTTGACCGCATTTTAAAAGACCGCAGTGCAGTTCTCGGGCAAAGCATTGAATGAAACTGGTTCATCGGGCTTGAGTGCTAAAAACCAGCGCCTGTTATAGCAGGGCTTTAGGGTTTTAAGGAAACTTTATCGTTGTCCGCGATACTAATTAAAATTTTTAGTGTCGAGGCTAAACTTTCAAACTCACAATGGCGAAATTTTCCACACAAAATTGCATAAATTGTGCCCTAGAAAATATTTAGTGTGAAGGTTAAAAATGATTATTAGTAAGGCCCAGTCTCATACATACAGAGTCCGATATCGTTGTCATAAACAGAGATCGGTTCAGCATTTGCCATATCACAAACTAAGCTTCATAAGACCTGTTCCCCAGAGGGCGAACTCAGCGAACTCAGCGAATCCCTTTTAGGTAAACATAACCAAAAGGATAGCCGAAAGGAAGGAAAAAACAGCCCCAAGCAAGTCCGTTCCGTACTCAGTTTTTACTGTAAGAGTGTCGCAACGGATTCGCGGGTTTACTTTCAAGTAAGCGACAGCAGAAGCACATCAGACAAGTCAACAGAAATGTTTTTCGGATGTTGGTTTCTTTGTTGGAAACACAACAAACCCACTGCTGCATGGAGATGCCACACGGAAAGTGCTGCCCTCTGTTGAGAAAGTCCCACTTGCAGAAGTGAGTCTTTGATTTCTTTCATCTTTAAAGGGTATAAATATCTGATTCACTGATTTTCGCCATCTGTTGAGTTTGTTCAACTCTTATTCAAACTTCCGCCATGTCGAGGAAGTCCCCCACCATCCCTTTCAATATAAATATAACTCAACTCATACACCCTCCTCCGATCAAGCAGTTCTCTCTGTCACTCTGTGAATAAAAATTCAATACCAAATCTGAGTTATTACCGCAATAAATCAAGGAACAGATATCCTTGCCTCCGCCATAATTGATTTCCAACAATGAGCTTTAATATACGAAAAGGACACACAAAACCACACAAATCGCAGATTGAGGGACGGCAACTGCATGCCTATACGGTGAACCCGCCGCCGCACTCAAGCTCTCCTAATGCAACGTCCTCTAAGTTGATAAGATCTGTGAATGCAATGGACGCTGCTGTCCCTTAGTCTTCGTCTTTCTTCGTTTTCTGACCAAGTGCTGTTGTTAAATATAAATAACTGGATTTCTCCTTCCCTTTCGGTCTGGTCCACCCACTGCAGGGATAACACAAGCGAACATGAGTAAAATTGTTTTCAGCGTGGTGTGTCCTTTGTGTGTTCTAGTGGCAGTTGTTGTCGCGCACTGGCTGTTGAAAAAAGGTGGAGATGCGACGGTAACAACCAGTGTCCTTTTTTGTGTGTTATTTTCTCTCCTGACACGTCGACGTTTGCTTTTTTTTTATTTTTCCCAATATGAAAAAGAAAGAAAGTTGGGGGTATATCAGTAGATGTCCTGTATTTTTATCCGCACAAGGATATTTTCTTCTTTTTCTCGTTCGGGGTAGCTGCCTTCCCGCTGATGTTGTACAGAAGTTTTCTCTCTGATTACAAGGACGTGAGATGTTTTGTAATTTCCAAGTCTTAGGAAAGTTGCTTACTCCCTTCCGCCTTTGGCTTTGTTTTTCTTCTTCTTCTTCTTCTTTACACATAAACACATGTAGAAGAAGATGAAAATACAGATTTACAACTGAAACCGGACAACTGGAACTATCTCTCGTAACACAACGCATTCAAGTGGATTCGACAAAACACTTTTGCGATTGGATGAAGGACGAAGGAGTGTGTTTTTTTGTATCCCCTGACAGAGTATGTGGTCCGTAATCCCATTCTAATCCACTTATAAAGGATTGCTATTGTTGTTTCGTTCTAGAGGTGATCGAAAGGAATACCTACACTCTGTTAATTTCCAAGGCAGCATCGAATCGCCTTATCCTTGTGCGGTTTTTAGTAGGTAGTTGAAGATGATGGCCACAATTTAATGGACCGTAAAGGATAGTGATATGGAAAATTTGTGTGGCGCTGCTTTTGGATAAATAAATTCATAAATTTTGCGAAATGATTTTCGAATTAGCACTATCCAGGGGGGTGGGCGGCCGGAAAATGGCAAGGATATGGGATGGGCGGGATTTATTGTTCCTCTAGACCATTAGATGGACCTTGGGTTATGTCAGTAATTAATCATGAGTTTCCTGGACAGGAATATCCTATGGTATTTCAGAGCATGTATAATGCGGAAGCATGTGCCAGGATAATTCCAAAGTGCATGGTTAGTGGGCGTGCGAATGCATAACTCTGGTGTATGGAGCAATGGCTGATGGATTAGAGGCGACGGGAGTTTAAATGGATTTCGGTTTTGATGTTGAGAATTTAACTTTCAAATTGATAGAGGAAGGATGAGCGTCCATTTGAAGTTATATTGCCCGAACTCCAGGCGAATGAAGTCGAACGCCATCTGTTGGTGGTTGCCGTAAATAGAGGTCGTCAATTGTAGTTTTTGTTGTATAAAAAAAAAGATTCTTCTGCGGTAATAAAAGTATTTAAGTTTACCTATCCCAACGCCATCTGTTGGCGGGATCTGCATACATTATCTTCTGCCATAAATATTGTAAGGCGCGTGTATTCATTTACAGAACAGCTCAGAGCAAGAGTGGGTAAATGACGACGATTCCAAAATTCAGCAGCACTCAATTGGATGAAGCTATTCGTTAGGGATACACTCTCCATTATGTATTTCCATTTTGTTCAACACGGCACTTTCGTTGGGCGTCACTGTCTCTGAAAGTTAATTTCGAAGTTCCCCCGAGAAGCCAAGTGAACGGAAGCGATATGACTTCCACTTCCATCGTCATTACAATCAAAAATCTGAATACCTTTGAGAGCACAAATATATCTACGCTGGTACGTCCTCTCCCATTGATGAGTGTCATCTGTTCCATTCCGGAAGGAAGTAAACTTTAATTGTCCACCTTTGTGACCCGTTCTTCTCGTTCGCATCGTATCGCCCAAAGTCAATTTAAACTTGCAGAGTTCCTTCCTCTCATTGATCTCTTGAGAATTTTGCACTTGTCACTGACATAGTAAATTCAGTGAAGGACACAAAATACAGCACACAAGGACACGACAGGACATCACTTTAGTTGGAGTGAAATTTGATTTCATCCTGACCCTGTCCCTTCTTCTACTTCTGGGTGGGAGTAGGAGTTTCCTCATTGGAACTAAGTGAAATTTAGAGTGGGTTGATGATGATGCACTGTCCATATCGTTGTCCTTAATGCATCGTTTTGTAGCACCACGCCCTCGCTTTGACTACCCATCGACCCTACCCATCTGCTGCTCCTAGTGGGATCAATTTTTGAGTCGATAAAGCTAACTGACAGAGACACTGATGGCAGTTCCGCAGTGTGTGTAATCGTTCGCACTTACACTTACGTGCACATTCGCAGCTCCATTGTCGTCCTTCGAAGTACTTAACTCGAATAGGAAATCTCTCATAAAAATGTTGATAGTCGCACCGAAAATATTCCTTAGCCCGGACAATATGTCAACCAGCAGCAGAGAAATGTGTTTGTTGTTGACTTCTGAAATGTGATGGGTGAGTGTGATTGTGATTGGGATTGGGATTGTGATGTCCTGTTCGATGCGATATTAAACACTAAGTGATTTTTCCTTTTCTTTTTTCCTTTCTCTGCCTCATACACTTGTCGCTCATACATGTCATATGGGGATGGCATTTGATTGGGTGTATATGTATATATATTGCTTGGTGAGGAGTCGCTCGTCCTTCTTTTCCGGTGGCATATTGTATGTGAAAGGATAATGGTTAGTAAAAGTGGAGTTAGCCAACAAGAATGTTTTCGTTTTCTTTTTTTCTCGTTTCCTTTGTGCGTGAAATGTTCTATTTGGCTATTAGGATGTAAATACTAACAAAAACGAAAACTCACCCATCACCAGAACAAAGGACTTTATTGCCAAAACATTTAAAGATGAATGGATGAACAGTAACTCGCTGTAACGGCCTTGTATTTTTATAGGCTGTGTATTTTGTGTGGGGCATGTTTTATCGCCATTTTTGAGAAAGCTTTTCGGATAGAATTTAAGGATTTTCGGGGACACGGTGATGTGCCATATAAATTTTGATTGGAATGGTTTGGGAGACCTTTTAATGGCGGTGGAGCAAGGACACTAATCAAACGGGTTGCGATAATATGAGGGAATGCTTTGCAGTCACTAGCAATTGCAAGCTTTTGCGGTACCAATTCAATTGAAACTCGTTTCCTTGGTGCGCCTTTGTGAAGAGCCATCGAAGGGTTGCCATATATTGTGCCAGCTGAGTGGCTTTTGAAAAAATATCAGGCCTTAGTTTTTCTTCCCCCGAATGCAGACTGACACGGACTTAATTTGACCGAGTTAAAATAGAGAGTCAAATAAGCTTCCTAAATGGCAAACAAAAACGGATAAGCTGCTCGTCTGTACATAAATAGTAAAGAAAGCCTTTATGCCTAGGCATATATTAGCTCCTTAGTGTCAACTCGGACTGTTTAATTATTAAAAAACGAAGAAAGTGTTTCATAGAACAATATACTAGGGAAGTCCTTGCTTTAAAACTCCGTTCGAAAGATTAATGCAGTATTAGATAAATTTATCAGCGAAATATAAAAATTATAGCAAGTTGTCAGAGACTTTGATGTCCTTCGGAAACTCTTACCGCTTCCCAAGGGTCAAACTGCCGCAGAGAGAGAAGTCGAGATGAAGTTGAAAGCTTCTACTAACTTCCGTATCGTGCCATGTGCGTAGCTTTCCGCGTTCTAGGACCACTTGCATTTTTTTATAGGAAACCTCCTCTCATCTTTGATTGCTGTCCCACCTTAGTATGAAAGAGATCTCGCTTTAAGACTCCGTTCGAAAGATCTATAGGATTTGATAAATTTATCTGCGCAATGTCAAAATTATGGGAAGTTGTCGAAGATTGTAACGTCCTTTGGAAACTCTTACAGCTTCTCGATAGTCAAACTGTCACAGAAAGAGAAGTCAAGTCGAGGTGAAGTTTAGAACTCTTTCTAATTTCCATCTCGTGCTTATAGGATCACTTACATTTTTTTATAGGAAACCTCCTCTCATCTTTGATTACTGTCCCATCCAACTATGTAAGACACATCTCTGCCAATTAGTGTCGCCCCCTTAACTGACACGAGCAAACAACAGAGCCACAAGCTCGCCCTCGATCTCTCTACCGCCATCAGTTTGCCATAATGAGGAGACGCCGATATGGCTCCCACAAAATTTGCTTACCAAACTCCGCATTGCAAATTCAAAACAAGTTCCAGCTATAATACAGAAACTAAAACAAGGACTCGCTTCTCAGAGAAAAAAAGAAAGAAAAAACTATGGAAAAAAAAGGACATGACATCCTTTTGATTATCTTTTTAATCATCAAAGCTCTCCTCCATCTAGCCACCCGTATACAAGGAATACACGTCAATACCAAGGCAACACAACCAGAAGAACAGGGATAGAAAAAAATATTTGATATGCCATTGGCGTCCTGGTGATCTCATGAAACTCGTTACGAACAAGGGTACAGGGGAAGCCACTACCACTATAGCCGGGGTATACCCAATAGTTGACCTCATTTATAACCTGAATGGGTGGCGAAATAGAATAAAGATTTTCAGTTACAAAGAGGGGATGGAAAAATTCTTGGCAAACAAAAAAAATAGGAAATTGCCTCCCAAAGCAATTTGGCTATCAATTTTGAATCAGCTCTTTTCCCTGTCGGGCTTTGCCTTTCTCACTATAAAATATATACCTCTTCTGCCATTTTCTTTGCGCCGTGTTTTTTTTTTTTTGTTTTGTTTTCTCCATATTTTACGCAACTTATGAGAAGTCAACGCGCGCGTCAGGTAGAAAAGGAAGCATCGCTCTAAGGGGTTCCTTAATAGAGTTTCATTTCATCTTTTCTTTTCGCTTTTGGGGGCGCGCGTCTGTTGTTTCTCCATCGCATATCTATGTGTGTGTTTGTGGTGGCAATATGCGTGTGCGTATAGGGAACAGTTCAATCGAACTCACGTAGTGGCTATTTATTATTGAAAAAAGGAATGGGATGCCCTTGCAAAGCCATTGGCAGTTGGGATGTCAAATGAGTTATGGGAAAGGGATGCTTCTCCTTGAATATAGGGGGTCGTCCTGGATCCGGGGAAGTCGAACTTGAAGTTGCTTTAAAATACCACCATTCGATGGGGTTTTCGTTTTTGTTGTTGCGTTGATGGGGATTGGCAACGCAGGGGCTCCTCCGGGGTCGGTGTAGTGTTTGACACCCGAGCCGGGGCTTCTAGGTCCAATCCCTGGAGAGATAAAAACAAAGCCGTGCCCACTGTGCAAAAATTAGACAGAGTGTTTTCGTGCTGGACTACTGAGCGAGACGTCTCAGATTCGATCTCCAGAAAATCACAAATATCATCTTGGGGTGTTTTACCACTGCGCCACCTCTCACTAACGTCTGACATGCATCCGAGAGTATTACTGTCGTGAAAGAGCTTCCAAATTGAGCCTTTCGCACGCGGCATAAAACTGTGGGTCCCTTTTCGAAAAGTGAGACTTACACAAAACGAATGGTTGGGAGAAGCTAGGCCTGGGCTAGGTTGCGATCGACTTGATTCTACCCTCCAACAGGTCCTTCTTCAACGATTCATATCCATTCTCCCAGTCTGACACTATAATTTATTTACCGCCGAGCAATCAACCAACTATCTCGGTACCGCGTACAATTTATCAATTCAAACCAGTCAATGAGGCATAACCAAAGGAACAGACTAACACAAATAAAAAAAAAATAAAAAACCAACCCCCATCCTCATCCTTCGACTCAATCAATGGGAAAGGCGCATTACTTTCTCATACTACCATTGCGCGGGAATTATTAAAAGTACAACATCCATCCATCGTCGACAGAAAGGATAATTTCGATATCCGTTCCATTTAGGTTGTTTTTTTTTGCGCGCGCGTTCTTCTTTTCCATTTCTTTCTTTGTTTTACGGCAAAGCGAGGGAAAATGGGAAAATAAATAAATTGGAATCTCAATTAATCGAGCACATGGCCCCGAGCCATCAGCGCCCTCCCGCCCCCCTTCCAAGTTTTTTGTATTTAAGGATCAATTTATGTAAAAGGATTTTTCTCTGAGTTTTTTTTTTTCCTCGACTAACACTCACCATTACAGCGTTCTTCTTGAAATCCATAAAATTCTTCACCTCGGCGGCGAGTTCACGCAAAAGGATAATACCATCCTTGCGTTTCACTTCGATATCATTGTCCTTGTATCTCTGGAAAGGAAGAGAAAAAAAAATTACATTACAACTTTGGGTTATTAAACTTTACGTTGATTAATTTTTTAGTGTGACTTGTGGGGTGGGCGGGGGGTTCTATGGGGATTTGTAAAATATTTTCTGTCATAAATTTTGCAGCAGCAATAGTGACGGGTCATGATCCTTAAACTGATTTAAATTGATGCCCAAGAAGTTAATGCGAATTAAAAATTCAAATAAATAGAAGCGACAGCGACTGTGTTTTCACGACGACGACGACGACGAGGACAACGAGAAGGTAATTGCAAATATATACAGCGAGAGAGCTTAATTACAGCGACTGGAAGGATGTACACATAAATATTCATCAGTTTTTGTTTTTTTTTTTTTTTTGTAGAAGGGATTAGCCAAATAATTTGTAAAAGTAGTTTTCGCATAAACCGAGGGGTTTATCTAGAGTGTCCATGGAAATGGAAGACTAATTATAAGGATGGCGCACTGGGGGAGCTAAAGGACAGTGCGAGTGGGTATTTGTTTTTGGTATTTTTAAGCGACTTGACATTGTTCATTTCCATACTTCGGAGTGGAACACTGATTGGTCCATTCGGGTCATTATGTTTGGCGCCCAACGTGCGTCCCATACCCATCACCTCGCCAACTGCTGTAGCTGTAGTTCCCACCTCAATGTTGAAGCAGTTGTATGTGGATTCATTGATACGGAGAATTGTCAAAAATTATAAACGAGAGCCGCTCAAAAATACCTCTCGTAAATTAACTTTTTTTTTATCGAGGTATAACCCTTAAGCTTGATATGGAGTCCACTCCACAGCAATCTGTGGGGTATTCTTACAAGTTTTTGGTAAGAACCTTTTCTGTATCAACGTACTGATGTCAAATACGCTAGCTGTCACATAGAGGTCGCTATCTATCGATATCTGACTGTTCCAACCCTTCTAACAGCGCTTATGATGACCTTCCCCGGATACCCGCAGATGTATGACGGTCTATTGTGATTAAATTAGTTAGGGAACTTGGAAACGTATCCTGGACAATCTAAAATGACTGTTGCACTTAATTATATACAAAAGAAATCAGCGATTTATCAATTGGGACATATTCCTCGCAATGATCATACAAATGCTCGACGAGCACATTCTTCCATCAAGAGCTTTCAAGATTGTTGAGCGTTAAGGACTTTGTGTGATAGAATATAAAATCAAAACCAAAAACGAATGACGCAGAGCAACAGAAAGACTGAATGCCATCGATGTCCTCAAACCATGCCATCCTGAAACACTGAAACAACCAAAAATCCAATATGTAGCCTCCGCTGTTCAGAGAAAATGGGGGGAAACTCCCAGAGCCAGACCCAGATAATGTAGCTGCAGAGAGCAACATTAACCCCAATTTCATGGTCACAAAACAGCAAACAGAACGCACTCGCATATACAAGACTCTCGGTCTCGGCTGTGCTGATGGGATGTCGCGCGGCTTTATCGTTTTTTTTTACCCGTCAACAACAAGAGCATTGGGTGACTCCCAAAATGGTGGCGGCAAGTTGAAGGACAAAACGAATCTCGATTATGGAGATAAACCGGAACTTATGATTTGCATAAAAAAAAACCAAACCCCCCTCCAATCTCGTCCTCGTTGTTGTTGCGCGAGACTGCTCTTTGTGTGTTTGCTTATTGCATATAGTACACACCGCCATCTCTGTCTCAATGAGATCGCGTCCCCCCCCTCCTTTTAAGACGAGTACAGCACTATCATGGTGTGCTGGCATATTTCGCCGCGTTGTATAACGTTTTGTTTAAATGGTTTATGGGTTTCGTCTACAATGACTATAGCTACCTCTCTCTCTCCCTCTTTGCGGTTAAACCGACTGAATGATGCCTGGAGATGTGTGCCGGCTGGAGTCCTTTTCCTTTGGTTATATAAATATAAAATGTGTACGTACCTATAGTGCCCATCATGTCATTATGAAATGGGATAATTTCCAACTGGATTTCTATACATCAAGGGCAACTCATTTCGTATTCAATTAAAATTCGCTGTGGGTCCTTTCCTTAGTCAGGAAATATTACAATCATAATAGTTGGAATGATGTCTTTATTTCTTTATTGTCGCTTCGGATTTTATTACTTTTGAAGGTTCTGCTTAGGAAATAAAATTTATATCAGCTCACAGATTTTATTTCCAACTACAGTTGAGTGGCGCACTTGCTGGGATACTGTTTGGCTTTGCTTCGTTTCAATTTCTGACAGTAAGGGCTTTTATTGCACAAGTTTGGCACGAAAAAGTTTGTCAGGATTTCCAGAAAATCTAAATTTTTTTTGAGTATTTTCCATATTAAAATTGGTCAAGCTTTACAGACTCAACCCTTTAGGTGGTCGTATGTACCTTTCGTGTGTCGGTCGCGGGACTTCTATGGAACAGCTTGCAGCCGGCTCAGAATCGGGTGATTTCCAGTCGGCTCCTGGCCGAAGACTGGCATCGACTGACGTGCTTAGGTTCCCGCTCTCATCATGGGATGTCGTCTCTCCTTTTGTCTGCATTTGTCAACGTCTTCCCTAGTGGACCTTATAAGATTCAAAATGTTGCGGGCTCTATATCCAGAGCCGCTCTTCCCTTGTTCGCGAATGACATCAAATCACTCTTCAAAAGCCACCGACTAATTCGAATTGCATTGGGTCTTCGAATTCGCAGTGGCGTTCTTGTTTTGTTCCTAGTTCTTGCTTCATTCCTTAGCCATTACACTTACTCTGCTTTCTGCGTATAGGTTTAACTCAATGCCCGTTTAAGATGTGTCCAAAAACTGCACGTCAATCTCGGTCAAACTCATCAAGTAACCTGAGGGCTATGCAAATTTATATCTACCTTTTCGGCCTTTGTCAGCTTTTTTCGTCACTTTAACAGACTAACCGGTTCTATTCGTACATTTTACGGAAAAAAAAAGGATTTAAACCTCATATATATATAGAGAGAGATCCATAGCCATTTTATCTACAAGACGACTGAACCTCTGACCAACCCATCTAAGGACTTTTTAAATCACCATTGAGTTTGTGAAGATTGACATAATTTTCAGACATCATCCTGGGCGATCGGGACACGAATTTCTCAAAAATTTTTAAACCCATTTTGATTAGATTTTGATTAAAGGACGATATGAGCTGTCCTCAAGCTCAGTACTGCCTCATAGGTAAGTTGCATGGGTATAAAATGGTCACGGACGACCTGACTGTGAATAAGTTCCAATGTCCCCCATTTAAAGCAACACGGCTCAGGCAGAACTCCAGACTCCAGAAAAAAAACTTGCTTTTCACCAGAAAGATACCCAATCTTGCACGGTACAAAATGGCGCTCGGTTAGTGGGCTTAACTGAACACCAAATCAAAGGACATTCGTTTTGCGAAAAGTTGCCTGAAACTCCACGAAAGTTATGGGCTAGGTCGTTAATTGCCACGCCTACTTTTCAGAGGTTTTTTGACTAAAATGTATTTTTCCTTTCGACTACGCTTCCCTTAACTTGCCATCGCTCAAATAAGTCTTAATGAATACAAAAAAGGGAAGAAAACTCAAAGGACCCAACACCTCGTTAAATAATTTTAGCTATAAAACAGATCTCTGCTGTATCCTGCTCATCTTAACGTACCACTCATATTTTGCAGATTTTACTTAGATGCTCCATACTTGGCGGCCATATTGAATAAGTGTCTGACAACGCCATCTAGTTAAATTAGGTGTACCTACCTCAGTAATGAATTTTAAACACACCTTTTCGACTAGTTAGGCAAAAACTTTTGCAGGCAATAAGACAATAAGGACACGTCTGTGTGCTAAACTTGTTTTATTCCCTGTTCTGTGTCTGTATCCTTTAATTAGCGTCCCGCATTGTCTTCATTCGCACGGACAAGTGGCGTCTCCCTTTTTGCAAATGAAATGACTTTCAACTGCGGCGTAATATGAGAAGCAGAGGCGAAAGGATAAGTCGTATACATTCCAAACGCCCAAATTATGTCAGGCTTTTGATAGTACAAAAAAAGGACGAAATCTTTTGCAAAAATAAACCTAAAACTAGCTCAATTCACAATCGTTTCGTTGTTCTTAATTTGCGTTCGTGTGTTTTTTTTTTGTTAAGGGACGCAAATTATCCTTCCTGCATAGCATGTGGCAAAAAAGACAACGACAGGCGATGAGGGTAATATCCCCATTCTACCCAACTAAAAGGAACAAATTGAATAGTTTAAGGAAGTCTTCTGTGTGACATACCCATAACCACTATACAGAGGGACTGGGGTGAGCTACAAGCTACAACTCATCGGTGTCGCAGTGAAATCCTTTTTGGTTGCAGCAGAGTCTCCAACATTTTTACTTCGAATCGTGTCGTCTTCGTTGGGACAGGAACGGGACTCGATTTGAATCTTCTTCTTCTTCTTCTTCTCCTTTTTCTTTTTCTTGTTGTTTCCTTTTTCTGGTTCGTGGGTATACTCTCGTTTGCTATATCTAATTTCTCTATCTCTTGGGCGGTGAGTGGTGGATGGGAGAATCTAACCACCTTAGGTGCGGTTATACAGCCATCTTCCCGTGTTATCCTTGCACAATTTAATTACTAGGCACTCATAGCTCTTGCATTGTACAATACACGCACACATATATAGAATTTGAAATGGTATGGGGTAGGTACTTGCTGCAGTGTTGGTGATAATCCTTGTCTATGCAAATATTTATGTCTGGCCCTGTCATTTAACCAGTAGCGGTACATGGAGAACATAAATTATTTTATTATTTAAATTTGCCATCCTCTATAGGAGCACCCTGGCTCTGTGTGTTTGAATGTGCGTCGTCGCAGTGTGAATTTCGTGGTGTGTTTAAATGGGAGAAGCAATGTTTTTGTACTCCAGATTGCCAATGCATTTGCTGGATGTCATTTATGACAGTTCGGAGAGCAAGGTGAAGTGGTGGTCACATGATTTTGTGTATATCCACTTTATGGCCATGGTTTGGACAAAAAGTTGCCGCACGTAGTTACCAGGCACCTGATGGACAGGGGACTTGTTCGATTTGAGAGTATTTCATTCGAATATGTGAGGAACTTGCATGTGGAGGTTTGGTTTCACAACTGTCGCAACTGCGACTTGTCTCGGAACTAATCAATATTGCGGAGGAAGAGTTATAGCTGAGAGGTTGTGTCGAAGGTAGGTTTACCTTGATTTCACAGGACAAGTATTGAGTTTTTCTCTCGTTAACCTTACTTTTGGCGGCGCATACAGTCCGGGGTGGACCACGGCGTCATGAAACAAGCCATGGTATGTTCTACCAATTGTCCCTTTGACAGTGCGACATGAGATAGAATAATCTCACAGAGAAACCAGTTTTCTTCTCAAACGAACTGCACCTTTGAGAACGAAACTCTCTTTGAAGTCCCAAATTTAATTCACTAAATACGTCTAGTACCTATTCCCACTAAAGCCACCAAAACATCGAGAAACATTTTCGAGATGTTTGTGCAAAAAATTTATTTTTTTTTGTAGTCCTTAAACCGCCAATTTAAAAAAGAAAATTCATTTCCTTCTCGTTTAACAATAATCTTAAGTACTCAACATTTCACTTGAAAAATACTCAGTGGGACTTTCTTCCTCTTGGTATAGGTACCTATACCCGACATGGAAAAAAAAACAACACAACATTTGTCTCCTTCGGCGTATATCCTTTGACTTTTTATATTCTGTTGTTGCTTCGCTCTTCTGCGAGGAGAACATCTTGTTTTCCAATTGAAACGCAATAATTCGACTTTACTGCGAAAGATCATTTTTCATTTCATCCGCGCCCTTCTCGGTGCTGTTCGGGTTTGTGCGCGCCCCCTCCAAGGATGGCAAAGAGAAACAGTCGACAGAAACTTGCAAACAGCAATTTTTTTTTTCACCCCGAATGTAATAAATGTTTTCCTTATATTAAAGAAACAAAGAGAAGACAAGGGAATACACACAGCTACGGGCGGGGTAGCCCTACATGAAATTCCGGTGAGTTGTGTTTGCTGATACATGTGTAGTTGTATAGCAACTAAAGCCCTTCTCGAGAGACTTTTCAATTTTGGAAAACTACATTTTTTTCTCAGAACCGGCAGGGTTGGATATCAGCGGGTTGGTTATATAGGGGGTTGGGGTGTGCGGTTGGCGTGGGTTTTTTAGCAAATTTACAGCAGGAATATGAACGTCAGTTGGGACTTTCACTGTGCGGTTGCCTTTTTGAAATAGGTCAGTACCTACAACTGGTGGGAAAATCATCAACCTTACAGTTTACTGCATTCAGTGGGTGGATATATGTGGCACCAAGTTGGTATTTGTTGATTTTCCAACCCAAAATTGAGTTACTCCGGTAGGTATATGTCACTTCGACATTATAAATGGTTCGGCATTAGCAACTGTGCGACCTTTGGCATGTGCATGTTTAGAGGCTTCACGAAGAAATAAATCCAAAGCGGATATTTATTGCCCTTCGAAAAATTGCTTTAAAAAGGTCATCTACCAACAGTCCTTGCGCAAAAATTTCCCAGTGAGAGACACTTGTGAGCTGACACCTCGAACTGTTAGATTTGTTTGTTAGAGTTTGCCGAATGTACATAACTTGAGTAATGTTGGCTTTTAATGCGTCTAGAGTTCGGGGATTATTCGCCTGGACACGGTCTTCTGCGTAGCCCCACAGAAAAAAATCCAACGGTGTCAAATCGCATGGTCTTGGTTGCCAATTGACGTCGCCAAGACGTGAAATAAATAAGGAAACTTCTTACGAAATAAAGCCATAATAGGTTACCAAAGAAGCGTAGGGTCAGCTTCCACTCTTTTCAAATTTCTTCACTAGTGACTTCGTTCGAATCACCACTTTTGTAGTAAGTTTTAATAATTTTAACGCGTT
This sequence comes from Cheilosia impressa, assembly GCA_948293265.1. Classification (NCBI taxonomy): domain Eukaryota; kingdom Metazoa; phylum Arthropoda; class Insecta; order Diptera; family Syrphidae; genus Cheilosia; species Cheilosia impressa. The sequence continues at coordinate 47,712,457 of OX411883.1, read as the reverse complement.
GTTCGATTGTTAAGCGATCCACTATCGTGGCACACATTCAACTAATATTATGACACTTCAAATGGCAGCTGAGTTTGACAAGAGTCAATTGCCAGCGCTACCAACTTGAATGGCTCTTTACAAACATTGGGATGGTTCTTGTCTTTGCTACTGTCGTTTTGGGGCCTATTTCCAGTAATGCCCATCATGGACGTTCACAGAATAAACTGCCTTCTATGGAACCTTTTTTTGTTAAAAAGAACAGAGTAGGGCCCAAAGTTTAATATGCAAGACAACTGATCCACTGTACATATTTGCAAAGGGTGCTAATTTTTTTTTAGGGAAAGATCGAACTCTAAATATGAATTAAGTATTAAAAGTATGAAACTTTCCATCATCCCCATCTTACTGAATGCCTGTGGATGAAATGTCTCATAGAAGCCGACTTTCTTATGTGTCCAACTAGAAGAATCCTCGGAGGAATCAAGCCAAGCTGTCTAAAAACAAAAACCTATCCCTCTTGAGCGACGGCTAGCGAAGAGTCACTTAATCTAGTACCACCCGCAAATGCATCCAAATGAGGCTAATTACTCGACAAACTTCCCGATCTTCAGTTTCCATTTCCGCAGCAAACGAAGCTAATTACAAACCGACTCACATACAAATTAAGTTACATGCCCCCTTCAGTCTGGGTGTAACCCCGAAATAAGCTCTTAAAATTATTCCACCTGCATGTCATGCAGCAAATTTCCCTCAATATCAAAACAGAGATGTTGGGAAAGGAAAAAATCCCAAGGACCCAATAATGACGCCCGGACCACCGCTCGTAACAAAATAAATGGGTCACTTCACAGGAATCCTTATAATATTAAAGCCAAGGAGTTGAGTCGTGCTCCTCCGCCTCTATGCATACAATCTCTTCATCCAAACTTGTGTATTAATAACATTCTTGACACGTTCTCACTTGCATAAGCTTCCCTGTAAATAGTTCGACCTCCACCTCAGTGGTAGTCCTTCATTTCGAAATTGTGTGTGCGGAAGCAAGAAAAAAAAAACCCACCTTCGTCTCTCTCAATGTAATTCAATGTTGTAATGAGGACTTTTCACACACACACACACAGAAAATGTTGTTCAAACTATTACTATGAAGTATATGGTTGCATTCTCACCTCAAGAAAGTACTGCGAGTGGATCATGTGGAATTAGAAACTTACCCTCAAGGACGAACGTGCTGAGATGCGGTATGTGCGGTTCATGGTGGGCGATAGTGCGGTAGGTGATGTTTCGTTGCATGAATAACCAATGAAGCAGAAGGATTAGGTTATGGAATGTTGATGGTTGCTACTGCACATTCACCAGGAGGTAGTTGTTGCTGGTTTTTTTTTTTATACAGTTTCCAGGTGGTTTTTCGATTTTTTTTTTCTCCCACGGTTAACTGGGAAACCCTCTGAGTCTGGGTCTCTGAAAGTTGTCGGTAAGAACGTAAAATTTCGCGCTCAGGAAGGATGTTGCGGAAGTTTGTGGGAGAATTTTCTTTTTTAAGGACTTTTTACGTTGGAACGTTGTTGCTGGTCTACTATGCGAAGGCTATACCTATGGGTTGTACATTGCAGAGGGAAATAGTTTGCGAAAATCGACGGCGAGAGCAGAATAATAATCATTTATGTGCCGAAAGTGCCTTTTTAATGGGGCAACTAGTGGGCGCAACAGGTCCATAGTTGAATTTGGCTTCTCAGAACCATTTTACCATTCGAAAGTGACCAAGTTATGCCACGAATGGAAGGAGTCTACAATTTTAGAATAGCTATATTGAGAAGCTTTCTAAGTCTGCCATACTATTCTCAACATTTCTCAGGCGTTCGAGAAAGATGGGGCATGCAAAAAACTGGACCTGTCGGTACTGACGAAATAGCGCCCTAAGCTACCCCATAAGCCACAATATTGTTTCAAACTTTCAGTATTATGATCGCTTAGGCCAACTCAATGCCAACTACCAGTGCACCGTCTATAAATCTATACAATTTCCAAATCCATTGCATACTTTAAGTGGCTGCAGTTATTTAACTTGCAATAAAATTCACACCGACTTCTTTCGTAAGTTGCCTGCATTCCCATACCTCGATGGGCGATACTACCAAATTTAATTGCCTCCGCAGATATTTACCTCACGACTAATGCCACCCCTCCTTTCGACACAGTTAATTTACAAAAAAAAACTCGTCTCGCTGTCAAAATTCCCAAAGCAACCTCAAACATTCATATTCTTCCGTCGCAACATCGGAGGACAAAACCGAGTTGATAAGCTCCCCCGCAAAAACACAACCGCATAAGAATGTAGCTTCATCAATTTCCTGACAAACATTAGCCGAAAGTATTCCCTCCAACACATGTGTGAGCTGTTTACACAGTACACACTTTCGATTATCTACCGCCGCGCAGTTTAGACAATTTTAAACATCAATTACGAGCACAGAGACCGAGTCCTCGCACAGGTTTGGTAATTTTTGTGCCATGTTATTTTGGATTTTGGTTAATTTGCCTAACAATAGCGATTCGACAAATTTTAATCCACTTATATATAGTCAACTAGAAGAACACGAAGAAGGGGTCCTTGGAGATTATAAATATATTTTTTTCCTTTTATATCTGTTCTTTGTTATAGCTACAAAAAAGGAGGAGACATCCTTCCCGGAGAAGTTGTTGTTCTTTCTCTGATTCGCATTTAATTAGGAATGACATCGTTTGTGTATTTGTTTGCTCTGTTCTTTGTTAATAAGAGATGTAAGTATGTGCTATGAATTGTGCTCGTGGTGTGTCCTTTATTTTCCGCCTACATGCATAAGATGGTTCCAGAAAGGCAATGGGATATTCTTAGTAAGGAAAAGTGCTGAAAGATTGACACAGACAAAGAGGATCTGACAACTGCACGTGTTGGGCTTATTGAGTATCCTTTTGAAATTGAATTCAGATGTGATGAGAGTGAAGATGTGTTCCCTGTAATTGGTAGCAGATCCGCTCAGTATGAGGTCTCACATCATCGAAAGTAGCACTCACAGGTCTATTTTTTTTTCCAACCCACACAAGTTGTATGCAATCCTAGCTCTAGAGCTACAACAGTAACTGACAGCTAACCCTGTCGCCCGAACCACCGCCTCAGTTTCGGGTTCCGTCTCTCCGACAATTGTTTGACAGATCGAGCGACAGTGGGCCTTAAGCTACGATTACACAGCCACTTTTCACGTCAAATTTTGACATGCCGACATCATTATGACATTTGTCCTAAATTTGTCACTCTGTGTGACCGCCTGTCAAGCGTCTGGTCACGCGGGCTATCGCAGCGCACTCTCACGAAACACACACGAGTGGCCGAATTTTTGTGTAGTCAGCATGTCATAATTTGCCACGAAAAATGACACGTGTAATCGTAGCTTAACTATTAATAATTTTTAACTTTTAACTTATATCTTTTGCAGGTCACATTATGCAACTTTGTGTGGAAAATTTCGAAGCTGTGGGCTCGAAAAATTGAGCCTGGACACTAAACACGATTATTGGCATCGCGGAGTCTCTTTTAGGACCACAGACTTCTTTGCAAACTACTCCAACTGTCCCCACAATCGCAGCATGTCATTTCATTATTTCTGCTCAGATTAAGCCTCACTATACCGTCCGCCATTTCAAGCAGCGGTCCGAGAACAGAACCCTGTGGAACACCAAACGTCATGAAGTACATTAATCTCTATTCGTAGGTTTCTTGTACTAGCTGCACCCGCATTCAAGCATTCAATTTTCCACACCCTAAATGCCAACCAATTAAAATATGAAATTTCATTTACACCTACATCGTATATGCGCACCAACACAGCGACACACACACATCAGTGTAGAAGAAGGAACGCGTATACGAAACGAATGAAAACTGTGCATAATCATGCACAAACTTCACGACGAACTTTTCCAATTACTTTCAAGATGGAACATTTTCTTCATTCTCTGTGTCGTTTTTGAATCTCAACTCTTCAACCAAATTCATCCCTTAAACTTGTGCCCTTAGTCCTTATACATATTATACTATGCTCGCCCCTTTGCGTAATTATTTTTCTTAGAAATTACTGCATGTCTTTGGAGAGCCAGAGCATGAGCAAGAGACGTCTATGAGATGGAGTCCTGTTTCTTGTTTCTAAAGCAAAACACGCACCACAAGGGGATGCGAAGCAAAAAAAAAACCAAATCCCGCGAAATTAACATTCAGATGGAACATAATCATAATGATATCTCTAGCCCACATTACTATTCCCAAATGAAACATACTCGTATAGGTACCCACTCACAGCAAGTCACGAGGAAGGGAAAACACTGGGCGTAGTTACAGTTGGAATGATGAGGGAGCTGTAGCTGTATGCTGGCTGTACTGATACTGCGAGGGTATAGTAATCTTCTCTAGGGAAAAGGTTCAACAAGGAAAATTTACTTCAACCCCTAAAAGGAATTCACCATCCGAAGGTCCTGAAGTATTACTTCGACTGTCGGTCGTAATTACAACCCGCTTTTGCTACAAACAAATATTCGTATCCATTAGTGAATTGAAATTCCCTCAAAGTAGGTACAAAAATAAAATTAAATCAATTAGTGGGTACACCAACCATTAGATGAGAATCGCTTTTTGTTGCATATTCCTGGGGTTCGACTTGAATGCACGATGTTGCCTGCTGGTCTGCCTGCTTTAAAGCAACTCGTTCCGATTAGGGAATTGAACATTTTTGTAGCCATTGACAGGTTGACAGTTGGAGATAATTATATCCACAGAGGAGGATTTTTGTAAAATAGACCTCCAAAAAATGTGCATAAATCTCTGTAGAACAACTTTTCGTAAGGAATTCGCAAAAATTAAGAAGATCTACCACAGGATGAACAAATTTGCCTTTTGTGTTGAAGTAACTCCAGGTTCCAGGCGATACAGCTTAAAGCTTTTCCCTCGACATAGCCAGTACAAGAACATTTAAATTACCGGAAAAAAAGGCCAGCAAGTATTGTTTAAAACTTAAAGTCAATTTTAGAAACAGCCCGCAACCGAATGGAGCTCAAAGTCAATAGATTTATAGATTTTTTGAAAAAAAAACCGAGTCTCAACTTCAAGCTTGCCAAAACAGTGGAGACATTTTGAAAAATTTCTCAATCAGTAGTACTCCAATTAACTTTTTGTGTGGGCACTAACAGTGACGGCGTTATTTGTCACTTATCTGTTAGATAAATCATTCAAAACAGCTTGGATTTCGACTGAATTTTTTTGTTTGAAATGTAGCAGAGCTTACAAGCCACGCTCTGTGTCGTAAATTCCCAAGAACACTTTATTCAGATGACTCAGAGCCGAGATAGTCGAATCAAATTGGCGCCTAAAGATATCTTCCAGATAGCTTTGTGAAATGTGACGCAAATCGAATTTTGTGTGGGAAAATTTGACAATGGTTCTTTTAACTACTTGGCATATCAAAAAAGAAAATTGAATCCAGATCTCATTTGACAGTCTTTCTCCCACAAAAATATTGTTAAGACTTTTAAAAGGTGATTTTATATTGCCAGATAGAAGTCCAGATCTTATTTGACATATTTGATAGTCTTCTTGCCACAAAAAACTTTCACAAAAGTAGACCTACCATTTAAAGCAATGGAAAACGCCCATAAACTCGCCGACGATCTTTTGATAAATTCCCTATTTACTTCAATAACACCCCAGCCCCCTACGGTCATACACGAGGGGCGTCACCACAAATCGAATTCAAATACCTATCCATCCTCTCTTCCTGCTAAAGGGAATAAAAAACCACTACCACCCACTAAACAGTTTTGTTTCGTGTTAACAAAATATTTAAGCCCCTGTAATGCGCCGTTTTACAACTTTAATAGCTCACAGCGAATATATCTACTCGGTAATAAATTAAACTGAGCACAGCGAGTTAGGGTTGGATTGAATAGTAATCGAAAATAATAAAACCCACCTACACCAGTAGAGGACGAGCAAAACTAAAATCGAAAACGTTCTTTCTTTTTTTTTGTTTTTTTTTTTGTGCGAAATTCGATTCTGCATTATTGATTTCACCTTCTGTTCTGTTCTGTTCTCCCATTAGCCGTCCTCTCCCGCTTGATGTTCCTTTAATTTCATTCTTCCCATTGATGTATTTTTCGATTTTTTTTTTTGTTCTGCTCATACGACATGCTGGCGCGTTACCACCCTCAATCAGCAACCCCCCCAGAAAAACATAGAAAAAACTACTCCAACTTCTGGGATTGTGTTTTATTCAGAAAGCTTTCAACAATTGACTGTTCTTTTGTGGATTTCCAAGCCGCGCTCCTCGTCAAAATAAAAACCGACAACTCCAAACGGAAATGCTAAAAATGGACAGGACGACAGAGAAACAAAAAAAAAAAACACACCCCACACACACACGCGCAGGGAATTCTAAAGTACCTATGTTACGACAGCTATTTTGATTAAAAAATAATTTAATTCTCTTCGTTCGAGTGTCATTTCGGGTGTCCTTTTTTTCCATGCCGTTTAAAAACGAAAAGGTTTGTGACCTTTTTTTCGCCTCCGTTTGCCTCCGATTTATGCCGCTCATGTGACAGGAGCAGGACAGAAAGGAGTCGGGCGCTAGATAAAGTAGGTATGTAAAATAAATTAAAGAAATGCTAAAAAAAATCCGACAACGACAAGGACAAAATCAAGCGTCACTTTAATCGGGCGGTTGGTTGAAACCAAAGCTTTCACTTATTTGTACGCATCCCAATCCAGAAAAGTCTAACAAAGTCTAAGGGAAAGCGTCCTCATGTTGGTGATGCTAATTATACAAAAAAAAAAAACTCCGCTTCATGTTATACTCTCGAAAGCTTTTGTTAAATTATGTTTGGTTTCCAATCGTGACAGTTCGGTGGTAGTGGTTTACAGTGTTGCCGTGCGGAGTTTTGCGTCGCTTTAACCAAAAATTTGATTCCTTTTTATGACAGCAAATAAATAATTTAACTGACATTTTGAAAACTAAGCACTTGTGTCTATTTAAAAAAAAAACGATAAAAACGTATTCTACGAATTAAGCTGGGGAAATTTATAGGAAAGACCCCACTGTTTCATTAGAAATAGGTTGCTGCTTATGACGAAAATATGCTCGTTTAGAAAGTTGAAGGGAAGTTCTATTTTGTGTTTCTAAAAGGAAGTTTCCATACTGAGAAGTGGGCTAGGAATCTAGTATTGATGCACTTCCTAGCTTACTAAACGGGCTCCCGACCGATGAAGAGTCTCTGCCTGAGACACTGGAGCCTTCCATCATCTGCGATCCCAGGCACGCTGGTTCCAGTTCCAGTTCCAGACCAAGCGCTCTGGCATCCGCGATGGCTTGGTCTTTGAAACGGAGGTTCTGTCTTCCTTGTCGTATCGAACCTGGCGGCTGGGATTCGAAGATCCTCTTAGCTGGAGCATTATTGTCCAGTCGCTCGATGTGGCCGAGCCAATGCAGTAGATGTATTTTGGCCTTTTGGAATACATTCACATATTGGTACACTTCGGTCTGGGAAAATTGTTGCCAACAATGCCACTTTAGGCCTTTGTTCCATATCTTATCAAACATCTAGCTCTGGATACAGGAAATGTCACATCTGCTGTGGCTTGTTTCTTAAGCAGAGGTTCGGTCTTTCTTCCTTATTCATTGACCCTTCCAGCTCTATTTGCATTAACGAGAACAAGCCGAACTACGGGTTCCGAGCTAATTTATTTAGTTCTTCGACTCAGTAGCTTTTAACCCATCTATTTGGGCAGACTCCGGTTTACTGGGGCTATTTAGGGACGGAACCCCACCAGGGTTTCACTTAATTCAAACATTTACTCAAAGGTAAAAGAACTCGAAGTTGTAGCTATCAACAGCCGACAACCTTGGTATTCTAAAGCTTTTCACAGCTCAGTCAACCTCGATTAATTGGTAAGTGGAACTATTGCTATTTCCAATCAGACTCCGTCTATGATGTCCCTTAACAACTGTTGGTAATGTAACCACAACTTATGTTTCTGGCGACAAGGTTTTCTTTTCAAAAAACAAGCATTCTTTTTGTTCTCAAGGGTCAGCTTAACATTTTTTTAAAACCTCTCTCCTGAAAAATTGCACAGAAATGCTGTGGCTATAAAAAGCCGTCCCATAACCTGCTTTAACAAGTGACTTTCTCGAAGACTATTGGGCACCCGGGAATGAGTCGAATATCGTAGAAGCTCCCCCAGATCTTCCTCCAAACCCGGTGTGCGTCAAAAAATCCACCTGTTCAATGGTCAGGGAGAAAATCATAGACCTTCAGACAGCACGATGAATGGACTGACGACTGACTGCCACATCCCGATAATTTCCATTAGAGTAAACAACATCAAAGCGATTTCCCACCTCACCGCATGCCGCTGCTCACTTGACACTACTAGTACTTTACACTACTATCGCACTCCGCCGACCACTTACTCCGACCATCATCACGCTCCTTACGAATAATGAAAGCTTACTCTACCGTGTGTACGGAGTAGTACTGTACAGACACAACGCGAACTGAGCATGTGTCATGTCGGTGAGTCTGTATACACCTCTTCCTGGACGCATAGATTTCCTTTCAACATCCTGTATGTGTCAGTGTGTGTGTGTTTTTTTGTTTTAAGAAATTCATCATCGCAGGAGTTTTCGCGCAAAATAAACTCAAAACAACAGCCACACACGCACGCACCGCATTGATTTTCCAGTCGAAAAACTCTTCGCAAAGAAGGACAATTGTGCAGGCATTATCCTTTGGCTTGTGTCAGCCGAGGTGGACTTGGACTACCGCCCCGACTTGTGTTCGTTTATTAATGAGAACAGCAAGAGAATATAGACTATACCCATGGAGCCGGAGAGAGAGAGAGGGAGAGAAATTCAAATTTAACCTACATTTTCTATTAAAAACAAAAACGCGTGTTCTTTAATAAAAATCGTCAGAGTGTGTGAGTCTATATCAAGGATATGTACGACTGTTGTATTGCATTCAAACACACTGAGGCGAGGACTGCTTTTATGATTCAATTATATTTTATGAAACGGCGTTTCCCGGAAATTCGTGCCCCAATTCACACACCAATGGAGGGCTATCCCCGAAAAGTGTGCGCGTGAGTGAATGTGTGTATGTGTGGGGGGGGGGAGAAAATCCTATTATACCTCCTTGATTTCCTGGTAGCTGTTGCTCCCTTTTTTATTTTTGTTTTTTAAAAGGTATCCTTGAGACTCTGCTGAGCTCTCGGCAAAACATTATAAAGGATTAATTATGAAGAGTTTCAAGGTTTTTTCTTTCCAACCGACACGTTTCCTTGTTTCACATTTGGTAAATTCCTTGAGCGCAGCTATCAGCAATTATAGGTGCCTTCTGTGTGAAGCATTCAGGTCGTACATTGTCATCATTTCGACGACTATCTCTGGCAGGGAGGAGACAGGAAGCAAAAGCGCACCACACCGTTCGTTCGAAAGGATGACAGTAGTTGTTGGCGACTACGACGCGGGGCACATCTGTGTGACTGTGAATTGTGCAATTCAATTTGAGAACTTACTAGCGAAGGGCATCCCAGCCCAATCCCATACCCAGCTCACTATCTCTCTCCCTCTCCCTCTCCCTCTCCCTCTCCCCCTCTCTGTCTATGGCATAATTCTTAAATACATTATTTTCGAATATTGAAAGTGGATGTGGTGCAGGGATGGAGCATTTTCAGGGGCGGCCGGATAGCGGCGGAGACAGAAGGAGCTCTGTGAAAGGATGTCAAGGTGGGCATTGTTCGGTACTCAACGTGCTGTTGGCATTGTCTTGAGAAAGAGGTTAGAGAATACGAATTCCAATTCAATGACAGCCATGGTTGGGGTAGCATATCTATTATGTGATATTTCAAATCGATTATTGTGTAATAGTCGTCGTAAGTTGGTCTTCTTGAGGCAGGTAAGTCTTTTATGGCCTTTTAGATGATAGATTGTGATTGTTAATTGAGCAACAAAGGAATGAAGAAATGTGGTGGAAGGAGGGGGGGGGGGGGGCGTTTCTTGTTTCCAATGTCCATTTGAACGAATTGATTTCAATCTCCACGTGTAGTTGGACGGTTTAATTTTCTGCCTTTGCTGTCAGTTTACTGTAAGATTGTGCAGTCAAATTTTAACCACCTTTCTCGCTGATTGTGGATCTGTCGGTGACAGTTTGTGTTGGGTACCTAATTGTGGACGAATTTCAATGACAGCTGCGACCTTTTGTAAGAATGAAAAGAATTTGGTTCTAACGACATCGCTGTCAGACAATTCCGACAAGTTTTTCATAAAGAAATACAAAGGACTTTGTCCATAGTAAACGATCTTATCATGGAAAAGGCTGTCAAATATCCGAAAGGTGCGCTCTCTCACTCGTTTGAAAAATCTTCCCCAAGAGGCCGAATAAGTTGAAAGAAATTTCCTTCGTGGAAGAGCCACAAGATCTCGTAGCTTATATGTAGCTCAGGGTCTGGATGGACCCTCGATAAGTATTCTTAAAAACGTGCTCGGATTCGCTAAGAGAAATTGAGGATTAAGGATCTTTTGTGCGCTTTATGAGCTACAGCTTTATATTTCCTGTAGAATTTTCAATGATGCAACGCAATCGCTTTATAATTTTAACTAACAGTGCGCTTAACTTCGTTTGCGACGAAAGATCACTAAGAAGGGTACCTAACCACGATCAGGGAAATCTTTGCTGATACTTTTTGAACTTAATATTAAATCGAGTGTTGCCCCTCATAAACTCGTATGTATTCCTTTTTGTTTCTGGGACTGAAATAGGTCTTTTTAAGTCAGTGCAAGTTAAGGCAGTGAAGGCTTAAAAAATAATACATTTTGGTCAAATTCGCTCCCAAAAAGTAGGCGTGGCAATGATTGGTATAACCTTTATTTCTTTATGAGTCATTCGAAACATTTAAAAAAAAAGTTTTATCAAAATCATGTCATTTGGCAACAAACAAAACGGACCCATTGACATGCTATATATGGACTGCTAATGAAACGTCAGTTCCATAAAAGCTCTGTGCAAGAAAATGGGGACGTTCAAGTATCTAGATTAGTAAGTCTGACAGCTCTCTGACTAGATGTATCTCGATTTTGATTGAGGGAAATCGGTCAAATGAGCAGCTGTTTCAGTTCACGTTTATGGAGGGGTAGCCGACGAATGTAGTCAAGAAATTCGTAACTCAGTACTAAGTTGACAGTTGTCATATGTGGCTGGCGCAGAAAAAGTGACGTTCCCGACCAATCTAGTCTTTGCGTTCAGTTTGCATCTCATCAAGACCAATCTAGTCGACTTAAGATAACTAGATTCTGGAATGTGCCCAATGACACCAACATTATGCAACTAGCGCTCATGGTTCAAAGCGAATAAAAAGTGCAACATAATGCCAACCATCTTGGATCTCTCCATTGAATGCTGGAGACACCTATTGAGTGTTAGTAGATTTGCTAGGTGAAACGGTTTAAATTCAAATTGTTTTTGGACTGTTTTACAATAGATGTCGCATCGAAAATGTGATAGTTCAAATTGTTAATAATAGAGGGAGCCGGTCAAAAATAATTAAAAAATCGTATTGCATTTTTTTATGCATTTATTGCCCATAAATTACATATTGATGCCAAATTTTGTTTTTATACCCTCCACAGGAAGGTATATTCACTTTGCCCATACATTTGTAACGCCAAGAAGGAGTCACCGGAGACCTCATAAAGTATATATATTATGAATCAGGATCACATTCTGAATCGATTTAGCCATGTCCGTCTGTCTGTCTGTCTGTCTGTCTGTCTGTCTGTCTGTCTGTTGAAAGCACGATAGCGCCCAAAGTAATTGACGTAGGTGAATGAAATTTGGTGAAAGGACTTCTTTTTATCGTCGTTAGGTTGGTATTGAAAACCTGCTATGTCGGTCAAGTAGTTCTGGTACCTCCCTCACAAAACCAATTTTGCATGACTTGTATGCAGTGGAGGGTATCAAAGCATCGGTCAGGCCGATGATAACACTTTTACTTGTTTTTTTTTTTTTGTTTTAAATTTTTCTTTGTTTTTGGAAATATTATTAAATACCACTTTTGCATATATTTCAACCAACAACATTTTCTGGACAGTTTTACAATTTTACAAATGATATTTTGGATATATTCATAACTCTGGAAGATGTACTGGAGCCGCCAATGGATGGAAAGGCTGCATGACCCAAAAAAAATTACCTTCGAATTTTAGGACAGGAGAGCTATTGAATACCTAAACTTACTTCCTTGTCCAACTTATAAGACGAAATTTATTCTTAGCTTTTTTTTGTGTTCAATTATTTTAAAAAAGCAATTTTTTTAATTCCTTATACTAATAATGAAGTCCATAAAACCATCTAGTAATTTGTTTCCAATTTATTCCGCTCTGAACCAAGGGCGCTAGCGCAATGTTGGAATCAACGCGAAGTTGTCTACTAGCAGTCCATATAAAGGGTGTCCCATAATTCACGTAAAATGTAATTTCGATAGAAAATGCAGGTTTTTAATCAGAAAGCTTACATTTTTTTATTGATTCATAGAGTATACAGGCTGAGGTTATGTATGGAATAGCACATCGGATAAATGGCCGCCACGGCTTTGCTGGCAAGTACGTTACTCTTTTAAATGCGACTGAATTTCATTAATACACCTCCCGATTTCCTCTTTCAAGGCGGTGGTGTTCATGGGCTTGTTTGAATAGACCTTTGACTTAAACAAAAACCCAAAGAAAAAAGTCCAATGGCGTCGAATCGCAAGATGTGGATTGCCAATTCTGAGCAAAACCGGCCGATTGCGCACGATTTGGAAATGATTCATGCAGAAATTGAATTGTTTCTGTATGACATATGCCACCGTCCTGTTGAAACCACATGTTTTTCACATCCATATCTTGTAATTGAGGCACTAAGAACTGGGTTTTAAGCGAGAGCTTCTCTAAATGCCCAATTCTTGACTACGGTGCGAGTTAATGTCCCTGGACTGTCAGCAATACTCTCGCCAACTGCTTCGATGTTTTCTGTTGAACTACTTGTGACAGTACACCCAGAGTATTGAGGATCACTAATTGATCCAGTCTCCCTGAATTTTCCAATTATTCTCTTCACAGTTGATGGTTTTGAATGACTAATGAATGGCGGCTATATTTTGTACAAAAATTGCGGACTTTAGCTGACAAACCTTCATTATTTTTAAAATATTGCTCAACAATGAAAATGTTATAGTAAGTATAGTTATTTCCATTTTTACTAACCCCGAACTGTTAGCTGTCACATTGTTATCTCTTTTCTGTTTGCATCGCTGCACTATTAAATGGCGCAAAACAAAAATTTTTCGTGGCTTTAATAAGTCTATCAACAGACCATTAATTCGAGCGCCATTTTTTTGCTCAAAACTACTAAGACTATCTGTCGAAATAACTGTCAAAGGAGATCAATATTCACAGCAGCAATAAGATCGCAGTCTTGGTATATTTCAGGTGATAAAAAAATTGTTAAAGGTAATAAGTAGAGCGGCAAAGTTGCACTCAAAAGCTACATAACTAAGACAGATTTTAATGTTTGATCGCATCTTTCAAGGATTATATATAGGTAGCCTTGAAAAATGTAATCAATTATTAAAAACTGATTCTTCTTGACTTACATTTTTAATGTCATTCATTTTGGTGAATTGCCTGCCAAATTCCCACAGGTCCACACCGAATTTCAGCGCCCAGTTTCGAACTCTGAAAGAAAGAAAGAAAATTGTTCGCATAAGTTTCTATAGTTGGCTTGGACAGTAAAAAAAAAAAGAAACACACATCCTTGTATGAATACCAAATAGGAAGCTGTTGCCAACACCCACCTATGCCCGTTTGTAAAGAGTTTCTGAAATTCAAATTCTATTCTGCAACAAAAGAATTCACCACGAAGCATATTTAGAAAGTCGAGATTGCTGGTCATCTCGCAGATCCTTCAAGGATGCACCCTTAGAATAGATACCACCGAAAATGGGATGGAAAATTTAAGAAAACAAAATAAATATCCTCAAACTCAACAGCACACAGCATAAAAGTTTTTCGTTGGTTAAAAAATGTATAGTTACCCGCACGAGAAGACGGAGGAGAAGAAAGGGTGCTGTGCTGGCACACACACAGGATGCACAGAAAATATTTCCGATTCCGACTAGCACCCCGAAGCTGTTCATGCGTTTTACACACAATTCGCCATCGTGCTTCAACCGTTTCCTTTCTGTGTCCCTCTCCATCTTCCTCTCTCTGTCGTTTTGTCCAATATAATGCATGGTTCTGTGCGTGTGCATGTGTGTACGCTTTGTTTTGTGCAGACATTTTATGCACATCGCGTCGCATCCTTGAGAGAATAATATAATATTATGCAGGTACCTATATGCTGTGCACAGCACAGTGATGTAGGCAGGCTGCTTTATTGGGACAGTGTGGCACAGGCAGAGGCAAATCCAAAGCCCGAAACATCACACACAACACACTAAACAGGATCAAAATTGTACTATGCAAAATATTTCACCATAAATCTCCGTTGCATTCGTGGTTTAGTACGAGTATGGGAGCAGCCAGCAATAACACCAAAACCAGGAGCCACGTCGTCGTCGTCATCGTCGTCGGTCGGCAGTAGGAGTAGCAAAAGTGGCAGGAGGAGGTATCTATTTGCTAGTTTCTCCACACACACAACTGAGATGCATGCCTATAGTACATGGAATGCATATATACGAGTAACGAGTTTATAGAGGAATTCTTGGGTGAATCGAATGTTTTTTTCATATTCCAGCAACAACTAGTACGTTGGAGTTGAATAAGGATACGCATTCACTTGCCGGCGTCGGCTTTGGTTTTAGTCCTGCTCATCTCTTTCTAAAAGCAAATTGACACATTGCTTTCTTTTCTTTTGTATTGGCTTTTCGTGGCTAACGAGCGGGTTAAAGTAATGCAACACTTCTGTCAAACGAACCATCGAGTGGCAAGTGGTTTCTTTTCCAAATTGCTGGGAAATAAAACTCCTCTAGTTTATTTTAATGTGGGTTGATTAATTTAAAAAAATAAATCGTCTGATTAAATACGGCATTGAATTTTTATTCAACTGACTGACAGTGGGCCATCCTGTCAACCAAAGTTTGTCGTGCAATTTCGATCGCCCAGAGCTCTTTTCTCAGCTTTCATTTCACAGACAACTGGAACAATATTCCGTCAAA
Organism: Cheilosia impressa; assembly: GCA_948293265.1. Taxonomy (NCBI): domain Eukaryota; kingdom Metazoa; phylum Arthropoda; class Insecta; order Diptera; family Syrphidae; genus Cheilosia; species Cheilosia impressa. The sequence continues at coordinate 47,697,207 of OX411883.1, read as the reverse complement.
TCGTTTCTGTCACTGTGAAATTGTTTGCCTGTTTATATGTGGATTTGTTACGGTAAAACGTTTACACTGCTCCATCCTATCCATATGGATTTTTGAGGCATAACAAAGGACTAAATGGAGCAACATTAAGTTTTTATTTAAACAAAATCAGTCAACTGGGGCGTAGAAGATATACGAATTGGAAATTTGTCAAAGCAAAGACTGATTTCCTCCTCTCGTGAATGTTACCACTGGCGAACTCGACATACAATTCTAGATCCCCTCCTATTCGTCCTAAAATGAAAATGAAAAGCCAACTCGAAAGAAATAGCTAGTCCTATGGTCTCCATGGACCTGTTGCGCCATCTATTTATTTTTTTAGAGACAAATTTCACAAGTAATAAACCAGTTGCGAAGCAACAGCTACTCCGTTTTAGAAGGCAGATATTTTTCTTCTGTTTGATTGCACTAAATACGCGGTCTCTTCACCTGGAAATTGAGCCTTGTTTTAGGAAGGTAAGGTTAGGTTAGGTTAGACTACAATCATCAGGATTTACTTGCCGGAGGCTCTAAAAAAAGAGAAAAATCTCACGCAGCAAAATGTGCTACTTTATTTAGGAAGCATATTATGTGCAGGGTGGGCCAAAAACAAGTTTCTTTTAAAAAATGCAGTAAAATGAACAAAGTTAAATTTGTTCCATGTATGATGGCTTTATGGCAAACATTCCCAGTAATTATAGAACACACCCTTGTTCAAGTGGCTGCATTGGCTGGGTTCGCAGTAGCGCATTCTGTCGCTTAAATTTTCGAAGACCTTGTTGATGGTTTCGGGCTGTAGCCCACGGATTGTTGGGATGATATTGGTACGTAAATCGTTTCCGGATTATTGGCATTACATCGGTTGTAAAGCGACACAACATCATACGCTGAGGTGTGATACTGACCTTCTGTCAAGATTTCGAGCGGGAAACAGCTGTCAGTGTCAAAACAACAAATGATTTAAAAAGAAACCACTAGATGGCCCACCCTTTATGTTGCTACTGCGTTGGAAGGGATTTTTTTTTTAAAGCGAGCAATGTGGGTGGGCCCAGTTCAAAGAAATGTGGTCCTCCGAGCCGGATAACCACTCGCTTTTGGGGCTCTTTAGCAGCACGATTGGAGACATTTGGAATTGCTATTAGTAATCCTTTCGCAGTTCTGATGAGCGTTTTCTACGTTGGTCCTTTTCCCCGTACACATCAATTCAATTTATTTGTTTTAAATAAATGGGAAACGAAAAACGCATCTCCCTTCTAATTTGGAATCAATCTACCAACATGGTCAGGATTAACCAAATCAAATACTGATTTCATTTGCACAACACACACCCACCGCACAAGGCATGCATTTCCTGCGTGCAGTAAACTTTGCATTCTACTTGTTCCCTTTTAGTATTCAAATCCCGCTACGTATACCTACATCCTCTGGTTTCCATGTCATGAGTCTCTTGGGGCGCAACGAAATTGCGTATAAACTGCATTTTGCCGAAGCAAAATCGATTCGATACTCGATAGATATTTGCTTAATGGATTTGCGGTAGATATTGTTGTTAGCACAGTTATCCTGGCATGCAAATGCTAATATTAATTTTAAAATGAGGTAAAACCATTCAGGTGAGGGAGAGATTAGAAGCGGGATAATGTGAAGTGATCAAAGGATATCCAGGTATGAATATTTCTTCTTTATACTTCAACGAAGGATTATTTAGGTTAAGTCGTCTTTTTCTGAACCGAAAATGGAACCAGCCACGCCTCTTTTTCGCAAATTTTTTTAAGATTTTCTCGAGGATATGGGAAGTGGTCTACCGTTGGTATATAATGAAGGTACGCCTTTAATGACAGTAACTAGTCCCAAGATAATTGAATATTTAAAAAAACGAACAACTGAATATGTCACAAGTGGTGTCTACTTCGAGTTGGGCCACTGTGTCAAGTCATCAATGTCTTACACATCCCACAGGCATCGCATTCACATCTATGCGGAAAAATAAATCCACGTTTGGAACGAATTATTTCAACTTTTCAAAGGATCTTTGATGAAGCAAGCAGTCATGAAATATTTGCAAAAGTTTGAATTCGAAAAACCTGCCAGCAAATTACAAGCCCCTCAGTTGCATTTGTTCTTCTACAGGAAAGTTTTCTAGGGTAATAGAACCCTCCCGATGAGTGGCAGGTTTTTAAAAAGAAGAGACACCGGACTCTCGGGAACATACAGCAAGGACTTCATAATACTGTGCCAATTTCAAGCACTTTTGATCCGTTTTTCAACAATTTGAAAGAGTTGCTCAAGAGTGACAAATGTGACAAAGTTTATACAAAAACAATCACATTCAAATTCCACCTTCCATTTGGTCCTGATTTCGTGTAATTCGGTTTTGGAATACCGCCGCAATCGGTACGACAAAAGGTGGGCCTACCAGAGATATACTCACACCAAGTACACGTGCCTCACAAATCACTGAAATTGCTCTGAGTTGCCTCCAATTACCGCTTTTCGCTTCGATCACAACCTCTGTTACATATCTACCGTGCATCCTCAGTGACCACAAAGACATGGAAACATATTTGCAAGCGTATTTCCTAAATAATGAAAGGGGAACCGAACCCCCGCTCTATCGGCTTTTGCCAGTTGCATCACTATCCTACCCAGTTAATCCTCGTCGCGTAACTGTATACCATAAATCGCTTTACTTTTCGTTCCCTATAAGCCTCGCCAACAACTGGCGAAATTCCCGACACAAATGCATACATATCTCACACACATACGAGTCCTGCCACAGTAAAATCCTCAAAAACAGAAAAACTAAAAAATCAAAAGAGCGATTTTCATTTCCTTTCTGACATCCCGTTCGATTTCCACTCTCCCCATCGCCGGCAACACAAAATCCAAACTGGGAATGCATTAAAATTGCCAATTTGAAATCCATGTTGGTTTTTCCAACGGTATGTACACTTGGGCTATGTACGTACATGTATGCCAACAAAATATCCTTTATCAAATGTATATACATTTTACGCAGAGTAAGTGCGGCGGTTGGCGTCACAGTGCATAGCACATCACACTTTTTACAATTCGATCGATGCGGGCTTCTTTCGTGTGTTGATGCCAATAAAATATCCTTTTTGCCAAGCCAATCTCTGGTCTCCACATTCGCTGAAGGAGCAGACTCAAGAAATTCCTTCTTCTTCTCTTTTTTTTTGTGATAAGATGACGGCGAATTTATATGTGTGTATGTGTGCTTTAGTCCTTAGAAAACTGAAGAAAACTATTTTTTGTTTGCCTGCATGCTGCGGATGAATCGCCTCGCTTGGTTACACATTCGCATGGCAGTCGAAAGGACGAACCAAAACCAAAGGATATTAGTTGAAATATTACAGTTCAGATAGCGAGGAAAGTGCATTCGTATGGCGGCGGGGGTCGACGATATTATATGAAAAATCAAAAAGGATATGCGATTTTCTCTCTGCGATAAGGAGCGAACAGAAAATGTGTAATTTATGTTTGTGAACTCTTTCGCTGCGCTTTACCCGAATGTGAGTATACATGTCTGTGATGGTCCTTGTGTCCTTTGCGATACCAATATATTTCATTTGACTTTTGGACAGTGTATTAAAACTGCATTGAAAGGCGGTCCTGCAGCCACAAAAGACTTTCTTTTTGATTTGATTTCGAGAGCCTTTTGCTAATCCTTTGATTAGAAAAATGAATGAAAGGAGCTACCAACTATATCTAAGGCGAAATAGTTTTCCATTGTAAATTTAGTCCTTCAGAGGAGTTTTGCTCTTCCATTCAGAGATGGAGTTATTCCTCTTTATCTGTGATAGAGAATGGCGTCACGTTTGTACAAAGGGACAGACAGTCTCCGCACCTTGCAGATAGAGCTTCTCCTTTCAATTGTAGGTACAGTGGATTTCAGAAAGGACGCGGAAAAATTGTATCAACGCTTTTGACTAAGATTCCCGTCGGCCGGCGTAGCGTTGTTGACCCTTTGTTGAGTTCGGCTTGGAAAAAACTGCTGAAATGACCACCACCCTCAGTGCAGACATTTTCCAGTCAGCTATGAGCTGACATTTAAAACTGAAAAGACTGCCTAATTCGAAACGACTCCGCCGATAGCGATGAAATTGAAACCAAATGCTGCTCCATCTTAAGTCCTAAAAAAATCCTTCGGATCAAGTCCATTGCAAGATGTGTGCAGAAATCCACATACAAAGAGACAGACTACCACCTGTCCAAAGTCTCAAAATCTTCACCACAGGTATTAAATTCCACTTTAAGGTGTTGAATTGGTCCCAAGGAAAAAGCGCTTTCAAAGTCCTTCTACCACCGTCAACAACAATATTTTGAAAACCCAAAAAAAAATTAAGAACTCCACTTGTGATTTTAAGCAATGCAGGGGTGTCCTTGCTACCAGTTTCATAAAATATTACACGAAGCAGCAGCAGTGAAGCACACTACTTTTTTTTTGTGAAATATTATTAGTTGGTTGGCTTTTTTTTGATTCCCTCTGCACTGAATAAGGACGACCAGGACAAATGTTGCCGTTGGAAAACAAAATTATAAATTAGGTAACAGAGTTGATATTTTTTTTTTTGCAACTCCAATGGCGCGAGGGTTGTTACGACCAAAAAAAGAGATTTATTGTTTCGACGCTTGATCTTGAAGTTCAGGCGGTTCAGGTTCGGGGTGTTTGTTTTATTTTTATTTTTTGCTTTGTTTTTGATTTTAATGAAAACTTTTGTTTGAATGAAAAACTGCTTAAAATTATTTATGCTTTTCGCCATTAAATGCAGGACCGAAAAAGAATTAACAAAGCAACTGTCAGAAATGGGGGAAGGCGGTAATAGTGCCTATCTGTAAGTGCAACGTTTATAGGAACTCGGCTGTCAACTGTTGTGTGACCATGACGGGTGTATAGTTCTGGTCAAATGTGTATGTAAGGGAGTAAGGATGAACTGCAAACAGTTGAGGAAGTACATTAGCATCGGCAAATATTATACCCGGGTCTGGCAACACATTGCGGCTAGCGACACCATTATCGAAGAAAATATAACCAGCCAATTGGCCACAAAAGTCATACAAATAACCGTCACTCCCATATTCCCATATGACGTAGGTGGTGATGACCACTAAAATGTAAAACGAGCTCCCTCAAGTTCTGCTGTGCCCAAATATATAAATGTAGGTCTTTCAATACTGGTAATCAGATGCTAACATCTACGCTGAAACTATCTGAACGAGGGCACATCACACTTCCTGAGCATCTCTCCGCAAGCTCTTATCCTTGATTCGGAAGGCAATATAGTGCTTTCAGATTTTAGTGCTCTTATGTTCATATACTTACGGGGCACTTACATTTTGTCGTATGAATGGCAAAGTCGATAATGGCCAACAAACAGTGTTATATGTCATGTGAGGTGACGCGTTCAGCAGTCAAAATGCTGTCACTTTGCGAAGCCTAGCAACATTGTGTCGTCAGCTGAAACTACTCAATTTGGATGGTTAATTTTTCGCCTCTAGAAGGTTATACTGACAAGAGAGAGTGAACTCTCAGCTTTAACCATCTAAACGCGATCAGACTTAACGCTCAATACACCTGAACGGGAATATTTTTTGTACTGCATCGCTTCTCTCGCTCTTGCGTTCGATTGGAAAGTCTGGATCGTTAAGATCCGACGTTGGTTTGGTGGCTTCTTAGAAGATCGAGCTGAATGTCAGTAAGCCGAATGTGAACAAGCAATTGGTTTTGTTTAATCGAGGAGGAAGGACTCGGACCGTCCTGTGGAAAATTACAAAAGCGCTTGAAGAAGGGCAGATATCAGAGAAGTGTATTCTAAAAAGTTGTAGGCTAGGTACTCGTATATCCATAAAAACGTGGGAACATAACAAAATTCGGTCTCGTTTGCATTGATTGACTTTGGACAAGGATGTGTTTCAGAGAACTCTTAAAAGGGTTCGTTGAACCAACAGGGTGTTTTACAAGAAGCGCTGTAGGCGGCCGAGATTGTCAAAGATATATTCTGCTAAATACAGTCTTCTCCGAGTGGAGGAAGCTGAGCAGGAGCATAGGAGGTAAAGACTCACCCACAACACGATTAGAGTCTCCTAACAGTTGACCTGTTTAATTACAGAATTAACAAAAATTCAAGACCCCACGCCGACTTCAACATTAAATCAACAGCAACTTCGTTCAGTGCAGCTCTTGGATCATGCCATCCACATGAGGAGACCCCTTTTTTTAACTCCACTGGAAAAGTCCGCAAAGCCCATTGACAGTTGTTTTAAGAGCACTCGCCACTCGTTTGAAAACATTATCCACCTTCTCGCACCACAAAACCTGCAAAACCTCTCCCTTGACAAAGGGAAACATTTTCATCTCAATCGAAAAAGCAAAAAGGGATAATCCAAAGGACAAAACACTCACAAATGGTAGGAATAGGTAAATCAACAGAAATTTGACCGAACAACAATTCCACTGGTTTTTTTTTTCCTTCTATCGGTTCTCCACTCCTGATTTCCTTGGTAATCAATGTGAATATAGGAATTCCATTTCACCCCTCAAACTTCGCAAAAGGACTTGAATCAAAACCAGTTAAAGCGAGAGAGAAATGAATTTCTTCGAATTTTGTTCCTGCTCCTGCCCGAGGGCTGCGCTCCGGTGGTTGGAATGAAAATGAATGCAACAGCAGCAGTGTAGAGTCACCAGAAGTTGGAAAACTTTTCTCCAAAACGCCATGTCCTTAAAAATGTTTCTATCGCCCCATTTGTGAAGGCATTCGCTGAAGTTTAATTTTTTTTCTGTTTTGACTATTTGGAATTTTCAACCCCGACTAGTGTCGTTGCTTTAATCGTCCATTTTCGTTTGTTCTCTCTGTGGATGTACAGTCGCCCTCACTCGCTCGCTCCCTTGGGGATGGTGTCCTTTTTTCTCATTCCCACTGTCGTTTATATAAGAGGATGGAGATGGAGTACGCGCATTTATGGTTTCGTATTCTGACTGAATTATAAAAATGTAGGTTTGGGTGTGTGCATGGAACGTTATCCTTGAGCTCAACACTAAAGTGTACACACATCGTAGTGGACCACTATAAAGGAGTCCGAAAAGTGTTTTTTTTCTTTTTTTTTTGCTGTTGTTTTTGTCCCCCAGTCTAAATGGCAGAAGGACATCAGCAGTTGCTCTGGCATTGTTGTTGGGTGTGATGCTATGCCAAATGTGTATATTATACGGTCCATACACCACCACACGTTCAGTCTTTCAAGAGAGATTGCCGCCAGAGTAAAACAGACTATGAGAGAGGGATGAGAGAAGAGAAGCTGAAAGCCAGCAGCAGCAGCAGCAGCAGATACTGAGGAGGATTGTTATGTAATATGTACACACAACAATCGGCATACTAACAGTTCTGGGTGAACGGTCCGGGTCTGGGTATACGTATGCCGAATCGGTGGGATGGGGCGGCGGACTGAGGCTGCTTTTGGGCTGGATAAAGGCGGATATGAAGCGGCTTGATATTTTGCCACGAGTGCAGGGATATAAAGTACTAACACTTGGAAAGGAGCAAAACATCCGCATTTACAAATACTTGAGCAAATTGGAAAATGGCGCGCGGAGGTTTTATTTTTTTTGTTTTTACTTTTCTGAGCTTTCGATTGTTGTAGAGCGTAGTGGAGAGTGTTGCCGTGACAAACGAAATCGGGTTAACCTCTCTGAAGTGGGTGGAATATATTTTTGTGAAATTTTAGTGCGTGCAAGTTGGAGACTATGTTTGACCGGACTTTGGGGTCACCAGAAATAAGGAAAAACGTGCGTGAAAAAAATTAACAAACGTTGAAAATATTTCAAAACTCCTACATAGAAAACTCCTACGGTAATACATACAAGGTGGGCCAAAAGAGATCACCCTATTGGAAGATGCTATTATTTTTGCAAATGGCCGCCAATGTCAAATCTGTTTTGATATTTGTGGGCTAGACAGATGTAGAATACAAGTGTACAAGCCATGGAGCGATACACTCCCCAAGAACGCGGAATAATCGTGTCTATTTTTTTGCGTAACAATTCGTCTGTAGTGTTGGCGCAGCGCGAATTCCGTCGCCGATTCAATGGCCGTCCGACACCGACTGCGCAAACACTGCGCCGTTTGGCCTCCAACCTTGAAGAGTATGGGACCACACGAGACGTTGCCAAAAGCGGCCGGCCCCGGAGCGCCCGTTGTGCCGAGAATATCGCCGCTGTTGACGAGGATGTCGAGCTCTCGCCGGAAACATCGACCAGGCGCCGTGCCTCGCAATTAGCCATCAGCCGGTCGTCCCAAGGCGAATTTTGGTCAAAGACTTGCGCATGTTCCCGTACAAAGTCCAGTCCGTGCATCAGCTGCTGCCTGTCGACCGCCAAACGCGTGTAACCTACGCCCAAGCCATCCTCAATCTCGAGGACGAAGTGGACGATTTTTCGACCAAAGTCATAATGAGCGATGAGGCTCTTTTCCACCTCAGCGGGTACGTCAACAAGCAAAACTATCGCTTCTGGGGCACCGAAAATCCACGACTAATGCACGAGGAGCCATTACACCCGCTCAAAGTTACTGCATAGTGCGCTGTTCACGCTGGAGGAGTCATCGGGCCATTTTTTTTTTCAGAACACCGCTGGTCGAACGACAACAGTGGACGGTGCGCGAATTAAAACACTTGTTTCTTACTTTTAAAATTAAACAATATTTATTTGGAACTATGTCCTTTATTATTGAAATACTTTTTACTAATTCTAAAAGGAGCTTAAGGCTACTATGTAGTTACAATAAGACTGTTGATAAATTCATCATACAGTCGTATTTATATACTTTTCTTATCTATCTACAAGGAGACCCAAGCGTACAATCGTCTTGCTTGATAATGAAGAAGAGATAATATTCCAACATTGTATACAAACGATATTATCTCTTTTACATATGTTATCATTGTAGCGTTGTGTGCAAGACTGTACTAGAGACTAAAGATATCATTGAATACAAATAATGTTATCTTTTTTCTCAATATGTTTTGCTATGGATACTTAACTCCCCCCCTTGTTAAACGAAATCGTCCCGATTTTTCGACGCTATTTTTAACATTTCTCTTTCATAAGTTTTGTTATATGCGTCAATCTTTTTTTGTTTTTGACGATCTGTTATACATTGTATAGTTTTTATCATTACGTACGTAAATGCTAGAATAACAATCAGTGTTACAATTGTGTATATAGTTGATAATATCGGTTTTTCTTCAAAAGGAATAATTAGTTTTTTTAAAGTATCTATGTTATCGAATTTGTACATTGTATCTTCTTTAATTATTTGGTCGATGTAAGACTCTGAATTATGATTTCTTAATATAACTTCTTTAATTTGCTTATGCATGTTTTTGTATATTTTATCGTCTAGATTTATAGTATTTTCATAAGTAACTAAGTTTATACCATTAATTGTTTGATTATTTAACTTATGCTTACCGCTTAATAACATAACACCGGATTCAATTTCTAAGTCGTAATCGTATTCTTGTTTAATGTTGCATTTTGAAGTTATATTCTTTAAAAGTGGAATAAGACAATTTTCTTCTTCAAAGTTAATTTCACAAATGTTTTTACTTAGATGATTTTGACAATTTCTTGTTCTTAAATAAGTTTGGTTACATAAGGCAATTGTTTTATCTGTAATGATTTTTCCATGTCTGATTATGTGACCTAAGTATTCTACTTCTTCTTGAAAAAACTTACTTTTCTCATCAGATATTTTTAATGTGGCTTTATTGAGTACGTCGAATACTTGACTTATGTGCTGTATATGTTCTTCCTCAGATGAAGAATATATCAATACGTCATCAATGTAAACGTGTACGAATTTACCTACAAAGTCTCTCAAAATGTCGTCCACGCATCTCTGAAATATGCTTGGTGCATTTTTGAGCCCGAAAGGCATTCGTTTAAAATGATATTTTGCGCCATTTATAGCAAAAGCTGTTTTTTCTTTGTCATCTGTTTTGATTTTAATTTGGTGGAAACCTGACTCCAAATCTAATGTTGTAAAGTACTTGGCTTTACCTAAATTTTGAATTGTCATGTTGACATCCGGAATGGGGTATCTGTCTGTTACAGTGTGAGCGTTAAGTTTTTGGAAATCAACAACCATGCGCCGTTTTGGTTTTCCTTTTTCGTCCAAACCTTTTTTAGGTACTGTCCATATGGGACTGTTATAAGGACTATGGCTTTTTTCTATTATATCGTCATGTAAGAGTTTCTGTATTTCTTTGTTTACGAATTCGTTATCTGCTATGGGATATGGATATTGTTTAACATAAACCGGATTATCATTGGTCGTCCTAATGCTTGCTTCTATAGTATCTGTAAAGGGTAACGGTCCTATGCTGTTATTAATCTTCATCAGTCTATCTATGTCTGCTTTATAAATATTATTTTCCCCAATTATGTAATTAATTTTCTGAATAGATTCGACACTGCTTATGGTAGTTAGAGTCATATTACTGAAATTTATTTCCGCGTTTAGAACTTTAAGTCCTTCATATCCTAATATCATATCAAAAGACTGAATATCCTCTAATTCAAAAAATGTTATATTTTTCTTTAATATCCTAACTACTTTCTTTGTATCTACCATAGAATAACCATGCATTGTTTTTATTTTTATAGGTTTAATTTTAATTTTTTTGCTAGAATCGCATTTTCTATTAATGTAATTATGGGTTGCACCAGTATCAATAAGAATTTTATAAATTTTCTTAGAAATAGTACTAGTTAAATTTAAGCAGGGCAACCCGTCTACTAGTTTAAATGATCTATTCTTATGTTATTATTTACCATACATTCCGTTTCATCTGCTTCTGCATATGTACTGCTGACATCGTCTCTGCGTTGTTGTCGGGAGTTATTTACTCTCTGCTGCTTGAAGTTCTGCTGATAAGATCGTTGCGGTCTGTTGTGTGTGTTGAAACTCCCGCTGTGTTCACGTTTCGCTGGTGGATTATATACATCGGGTTTGTATTGATTCCAATTTTGTCGCTGTGCATGTACAATTTGTCTCGAGTTTATCTCCATCGGCTGTGGTCCTTGATTGTGTTGCTGCATATTATCGTATTGCTTCTGGGGTTGATAATTCGTTGTTTGGCTCGAATAATTTGGTCTTCTTTCGTTTCTGCGTTCATGTGGCATATTTTTGTGGTGCTTATCCTGAGTGAGATGTAAATGCCTGTGCACATTATCATGTTCTATTCTGCGAGCAATTGCGAATGCGTGTTCTAGATCATTTATTGTAGCTGAATATAATGATCCTCTTGTAAAGTTGTCACTCATACCATCAATGAATATACGAACTGCGTCGTCGTTAGCATTTTTAATTAGTCTGTCGATTATATTCGGCGGATCACCTGACATAGTGATTTTTGATATTATTAAATTGAGATTTTTATTTATCTCGTCGTGGTATTCAGACAGTGTGCTTCTTTTTTGCGTGATGGCTTTCATCATGTCTTGTAGCACGTATAGAGGTTCTTGATTAGAGTACGTATAATCTAATCTGTTACGTATCGCCTCAAAATTAAAAATTGTGTTATAATTAGTTAACACATTCGCGGCTGCACCCTGTATTTTACTTTTCACTATAGTCAATGCTGCTGCGTACTTACTGTGTGTTTTGAAGTTTTTAATGCTGTCCATTAATCTGGATGCTTCTTCGCGCCACGACCGATAATTTGATTGATCGCCGTTGAAAATAGGTAGGCTTTTAAATGCGTCTAACTGTATTTCACTACCATCTGTATATGTGGTTCTTATTTCCTCTAGCACAGGTATGTTTGGTACTATGCCTAATCCAGATTTTACTTCATTTAGTTTTGTTTCTAAATTAGTGTTTATTTGATTTTGGTTAGTTATTATTGCTGCTAACCTTGCATTCTCTGTGCGTGTGTGCTCTAGGGTTTGTGTTACTGTGTTGCTCCTGGTTTCTAAAGCTTCTAATCTTGCCATTAATACTGCGAGTTGTTCCATTTTGAACTCGTGTCTGTTGTCGTCGAATTTGTGTGTTTTTTTTCTCCACATATACACTTTCACTGAATTGCTTTGCTGCTTCGTACGAAGAAGCTATATTTGTACCTGCTATGCTAGGTAATTCTTGTAACCGGTAACGCGAGTGTTCTGTTTATACTAGATTTCACTACTTGTTCCCGAGGTCCGCTCGATTGAAGTTAAAAAGTATATTTAACCTCCTGGCAGGATCGCCAATTAAAACACTTGTTTCTTACTTTTAAAATTAAACAATATTTATTTGGAACTATGTCCTTTATTATTGAAATACTTTTTACTAATTCTAAAAGGAGCTTAAGGCTACTATGTAGTTACAATAAGACTGTTGATAAATTCATCATACAGTCGTATTTATATACTTTTCTTATCTATCTACAAGGAGACCCAAGCGTACAATCGTCTTGCTTGATAATGAAGAAGAGATAATATTCCAACATTGTATACAAACGATATTATCTCTTTTACATATGTTATCATTGTAGCGTTGTGTGCAAGACTGTACTAGAGACTAAAGATATCATTGAATACAAATAATGTTATCTTTTTTCTCAATATGTTTTGCTATGGATACTTAACTCGCGCTATAGGACAAAGTTAACAGAGTTTTTTTCTGCCGCAATTGGACGAATTAGGACTGGATGACATGTGGTTCCAACAGGACGGAGCTACGGCATACACTGCACGAGCCACAACCGATATTCTGAAGGCGGCGTTCCCGGGTCGCCTCATCTCTCGTTTTGGCGATTTGCACTGGCCCGCAAGATCGGCAAAAAATTATTAAAAAAACTGAATCGAAGTTTTTCATTTAGAAAAAAAAGAGAGCCAAACAACATCGGATGACTTCCTTTGGCCCACCTTGTAAATATATCATGAGTCTATTGCTGTCCTAATCCTTGATTTGTCATTGTTGGACATTCAAGGTTCGACTTGGAAATATTTTAAAAATGCGTTCTTAAGTTGACGCCTTTAGCCTTTAGCTTTTCAGCCTTCAAACTCTCTGATGAGCTTGGACAAAATTTATTTTCAATAGAAACTCGCAAGCAAGCTCCAAGAAAACGCTGAAATTAACAAATGCAATATAACTTTCAAATTGCAAAAGAATAACCAAACTTGAATATCTTATTTATTTTTTGAATCACAACTAAAAGAGCGACTGCATGCAACCATTTTCGTTCTAGAATGACCCTCGTTTCCCTTTTTGTCGCGTCATCTTTTTCTTCTTACACCAATTTCTGTGTGGCTTACTTCAGTTCTGCTAATTCAAAGCAAAGCTTATGATTTTGGGATCTATTTGGGATTCCGCTTTTCAGAGAAGAAAGTCAGCTGGGTTTTAAATTTGAACTCGTCAAAACTTAGTCAACAACGGCAACACTTCCGTCCAAAAGCAACCCCACCGCCCGCCACCACCACTCACCAAACACTATTCGACACTCACATACCCGCAAGTGCCGGGTGGCCTCTCTTCGACGCTCAGCATTTTTCGATTACACAATCGAGAAAACACACAAAAGTCCTTGAGTACGTAATGTCCAGGCGAGGCGAAATTTAGGTGAATAACAACATTTCATACTCCAACTACTACTAGTCAACCTGCGATACCCTTCTTCCTGCTGTTATTCCACACGCCGCGCCATGCAGTCCACCACCACTACACAACTAACTGCCAACGTGAAGTGATGAAAAGCGAAGCCTCCTGGGTTCTGGCTGCTTGGATTACTATTTATTTCTGAGCCATACCTTTCCTCCACATGAAAAGGGCTTTCGATGTATTTTTTATTTTTTCCCCCCTTTTTTCGACTTCAACCGGTGAATGCTATGAATGCAAACTCCACACCGCTTGTAGTTAAGTTAACGAACATTTATGTACATCAGTGTGTACCTTGAACATGTGACTAGGTATACGTTTGTACAATTAGCCCCGACTATCCGACGCTTTAGTTGCTTTTGATTAACACAACAGACTGGGGGAGGGGGGAGTTCGGTGGATTTCCGAACAGTCCCAACATGTTTCTTGGATTTGTACGAGTTGATTGGATTCTCCTCTGAATTTGATTGTGCTTCTCTTTTATTTGTTTTCCAACAATTCGGGCCTTTCAACATGGCAATGAGCTACTACAGAAGGGTTAATAGGCAAACAAATCAATCAAACAAATGCGAGCATGAAAGTGATGCGAGCCCACATGCTGTAGCAGTCCAACTGTCATAGTAAGGTTGTGCTTCAAGTTTAACGGAGAAGTAGGTTAATTCTGATGATAAGCCTTTAAGGCGATACAACCATGCTTTTCTTTTAGAACTAGTGTAAGTCTTAACGTAGAAACTAGCACATGTATATGTTACTCTGTTTGGGGGCAAAAATAATTCTTTACAGACGCTATTTCAGCAAGATGATGTTGTTTCAGTTTATGTCAAAAACTAGTACACCTTTTCTCTGGAAGCATTGTAAATATTTTCCTAATCAGCTCAGAATTGCCTTTCATTTGATACCCCACTCGGCCTAGTTAAACCTACATTTTTAGTTTGGTTTTAGGAGCCACGCCTCCTTTGGAGGCGTAACAACTTTTATCTGACTCATGTTCAAGTCAAACAGAAAAGTCTGCTTTTGCTTGAATAATTCAAATTTTCGCAATCGATTCTGAAGTCAATTTCTGCGGAATAATAATATATAAACTGCTCCCAAGGGGGCGCTGCATTCACGGGCATAATTTCTATTTAACAAGGAAACAAAACCCTCGAAGGAAATAGTGAGTTTTATAATGAAAATTGCATGGCAAGTAGTATTTCAGGTCGATTTATGAAAATATGTTTGGATCAGTATAGAAAGCAAACAAACTCGCAGTAAACTATAGACAACTCGACTTTACATGCAACCGAAATGGATGCGGTCTTATAAATTAATAACGGAAAACAAACCCTCATAAGCAGTAGTGCATTTTATAATGGAAACTTCAGACAAGATGTGTTTCAGGTCGGTTTATAAAAATATGGTTAGATCAGTACAGAAAGCAAACAAACTCTCAGTAAACTGCAGACTACTCGACTTTACCTTGGTCCGAAATGGAAACGCTCCTATAAAGGCGACCGTAAATAGCTTATTGTTTTAAGGCAAAGAGTGCCACAGTGTTCGTGGAAGTCCTATGGAACTCAAAAAATTTGTAGGCAACTCTCTTGAATGGTAGAAAAAATCTATTGTGACTAATTTTGCGCAACTTGATGAAGTGGTTACTTATTTGCCTCTTAACCACCACTACTTGACTGAGTTCACTTTATGATCTCTCACGAGTAGACAATGTTTAACTTGCTTAGTCAATAACTCTGATTGGCAATATCATGCATTTTTACATTTTTATCGCATTTTGCTGCATTTTAACGACCACTACACGACTTTTGACGACTTTCTACTTGACCGTTAATGGCCTCTTACTTGTCTTAGGTCTACATATGAGCTATGCTTGTTTTTTTTTCTAAGCCTTTAAAAGTGCGAACAATATCTTTATAATTTCACATTTTGGTGGAGCAATTACAGCGTTTTCACGACCACGATTAGAATACTGATGACGTGCTACTTGACTACAAATTTTGCTTACTATTTGAGCAAAAGGCTCTTACGGGTGTCTTCACACAACTTCTAAAGTACCCAATAGAAATTAATACGTCCATTAAACCCTTCTTGACCGCTCACGACTTTTTTTTTAAATTCTGATACGCTCACGACTAGTCATTAAAAAAAATACGTATATATTTTTTTACAAATTAAAAAAAAAAAACTCATTTTGATACACTCCATCCCCTCTTGACTGCTCTTGACAAAAGTCCGTCATTAAACAGATCAAGTTAACGACCACGAGTCGTTAGCTTGACCTCGTGAAAAATATACATACCATTCCACATTCCACCAGCTAAATAGTGAACGAGAATGCACTTTGGTCATTATGGGAACAACCTTCGTTTGTTGGCATTTTCTCATCGGCCCCGAATATTTTCAACCACTCGATTATGTATTTATTTATTTTTGTTCACTCTTGCACACCGAACAACAACAACAATATTTGGAACATCTACTCTGCACAGCTACAGGACCTGAGTACAAAGTGAAAGAGAACGTTTTGGTTGTAGGTTTGTTTTTTGTTCATGGTTGATAGAAATCTCGAAGTGTAGGGAGAGAAGTGCACAAACAGAAATAAAACTGCCTTCGGCATTGGGTTACCCTATTAATGAAAAAACTACAAAAAAAAAGAAAAAGGACGAAGGAAACATTTATATAGAAACGAGGAAAGACACGATAATCGGCTATGTGGAAAGCTGATACTCTTTTTGTTGGATTTGGTTTTTGTGTTGCACTCCAGTGTGTTGTTGGAACATGTGTATCTACTCGTGGTTTTTTCTTTTTACTTTTTGTAAAACAAGAACAGTTACTTCAATTTTGTGTCATTTGAAATGGTAGTTCTCGGCAGAAGCACGAAGAAGTGGGCTGGAAGGGCAGTATTGAGTATTGAGTTCGGGAGATATGTTGGTACGGAACCAAATGACATTCGTGATAGTAATGGAAAGGCTTCGAGGTATTTGGAGCAAAGATTTTTTTTTTTGTTACGTATACGCCAGAGTGTTGGGCAAATACGTTCGTTGCGAAATTCGATAAACTTTGTTTGCTGATATTGCTGTGACGAGTGGAGTGCTTTTCTGGTAGGAAAAAACAGAAAGGCTTCTAGCATTTGTTTTGATAGATCTGCAAGGGTTTATAAGAGAAACACCGACTGCAAGCGCCTTTTTTTTAAAACCAAGTTCCCCGGGTGTCCAAAATGAGTGCTGGTCTAGTTGCACCCATCAACCTGCCTACTGTTGTTGCAAAGGACAACATTGCCTACGTTTGTCAAGATGTAAAGCGTACTTCTTATGGAGACGTTCCGTCCCATTGCGAGGTTTAATAGCCCTAATGCAGGTTACCACCGTACGCCTTGAAGTAACTTCCTTCCCGCAGTCCATCTGAAGGTGTCCACAGACTGCTGTCGAAAGTTGTAGCTTCCTAAAAACTTCATTCACATTTTTGTATTTGCATTTTATCATCCCCTAGTACACTTTAATTATCCTGCTCCTTCTGCTCGCCTGTTTTCTGTTTCTCATGATGGAAATTGTAAAAGTTATCTCGCGCACATCATAATCACCTTCGGCAATTGTTGTCGAAAATTGCTTAATGGATTTCAAATAACTGTCGAAGAATAACGAGGGAAAACAGTTTAATGCGAAATTGTTCCATCGCAATAACCGACCTCGCCGAAAGGGTACAACAGCAGGAGTACCTACCCCCGCCACACAAAAGGACTCTATGTTCGATATCTTGACGTTGGATGAGATTACAAGGTAGTAAAGAAAGCATCCTTCAATTGGCCGAGAAGGAAACTCCTTCGCTGTTATTAAATACGCCCTGACAACCAGCACATGGATACACTTCAATAACGGCACCTATACCCGTTTAAAATAAAACAGAAAAAAAAAATGCAATGTCCTTCACATGATAGATTACTTCTTACAGCACACTCACATCAACACGAAAGGCACACAGTGCTACTTAACCTTAGATGGACAATAGAGAGGCAAGCTCTCCTTGCAACAAACACGAGGATGCTCGATAGAATAGCCCTTTTACTAATACTCAATCCCACTTGCATGGTACTACCGAGCGCAGAGAACAAGGCGACCTACTTAGGCCTTAGAGGTCCACAATTAGTGGCAACCTTTATGTGGCCCTTTTATTTGATAGAGAAAAAATAACAAATCCTCCTGCATAACCCTCTTGGGATTCGCCAAGGTAATCAGTCTGTCTTTGTGGAAGTCTTTTGCCCTCAAGTGGGACCTAGGAAATAGACAGGCCGAGTGCACTGCACAATGCAAACAACAAACAACACATGGGTTGTGGGCTGTGGGTTGTATGGGTTGTAGTCCACTTGAGCGCGCCATGGGAGTGCACTTAATTTGTTCCATAGATGTTGCAGGTCCTTAAGGAAAGGACAAATGAAGGCAAATAAGAATCATCCAGTCTTGAGACGCACTTCAGGAATTTTTTCTTCTCTCTTTTCTCGCTCTCTTCAACTGACAGTAGGTTGGCAGAAATGACAGCGGAACGAGGTCAAGATGTTGACCGTGTGTATGCATAATGCTTGACAGTCACACGGGCATAATCAGAATCACCCTCTCGTCTGAAGAAGGAAGCGGGTATTTGTATGGATTTGCTCACCGCGCTTATGATTGACACTGTTTCATGTCAATTTGACAGAATATGTATGTCATTGGGTGAGATGCAGTTTGATGGTTTCATTTGACTACGGCAATTGATTAGATGGTCTTGTTTGTTATGCGTCCATGGTCATTGGATTGTTTTATTGGATTGGTTTACGTCTTACAAGGGAATTAGATGTTTTTCTTGAAGTTAAATTGTGTCGGTTGACACACGGCCTCGGATGTCAAATTCGCTTTGCTTATGAGCGAATAATTATTGGAAGCTTGTGAGAAGGAACGCGGTAGAAAGGCTAAGGGACTAGATGGCAGTTGAATCAAGGCCCTAAAAAAGGCTTTCAAAAGGTACCTATCGGACTTATATAAATTTCCGCTTCACAATTGACAGAAATATTTTGACGTAGGTACATCACAAATTGTTAACAAATGAAAAACAGAGACTGAAACACCAAGAAACAGTGCAGCGAATTTTTACTGAAATAATTTTGCATGAAAAATACTACCTCTCGGTTTGAATATTCGAATGTAAACGAAAAATAAACAAACTGCTACTTTTTCTGATGGCAGTGACAGTAAGTTGATAATATTTAAGATTTCGTTGACAAAAGGGTGCCCCACAAAAAATGGTGTGGAAAGTGGAACGCAAATCGATTGTCAGAGCTGGAGAATGACTGAAAGTAAAATTGAAACGATGAGAGATGTGAAATTCAAGATGGAGGTGCACAGGGAAAAGTGATGCCAAGTCGAATGAATGAAAAAACGTAATGTCTTAAAAATGAGCAGAAAAAGTAATAGATTTTTAATAGTAAGCAATGTCTATCTATAGGCTTGTTCTGCCAACTGGCTATTCGCTCAATTTCTTTAAGCTAGTCGATTCCTAATTATTTTGTCAACGATTTCAATTGCTCTCACGGTGTTCGTTCGTTCTATAATTGGCCATCGTCTTTATGCCCCAAAATCATAGATACCAACTCGCGCGTATTCGGGATATTTTCTTCCAAAAATTTGTGTTGCTCATAGGATTCAGCTTTTTCTGTGTGACAAACTGTGGGAATACATTTTTCCCACAGCAGGTAAAACCTTGAAAGCAGTTCCCAGCCGCGAAACCCTACTTTTCCGCACGAAGGAGCAGGATTATCTTCAAGTGTACAGCAACACAATTTAACCACGCAAATTAAAAATCCCAGCTCATCAATTTACCACGGTACTTGTTTCGCTTCTTCTTTTCCCTTTTCTATGCGAGAATGACGTGGTATAAGCAAGCAATGGAATTGTATTTTACCTAATTATCCCTTTTTTTCTTGTCACGCTTATCGCCCCCGTCGCTCCTGCTTTCCATTGTTTTTATGCTTGTGCAGGTACAGTCGAGTGGGATTTCTTTCTTTCATTTTGTCTCCCTCTATTTTTAAGTGAAAGTGAACAGCGGCAAAGTTCCTAATCGGATTATGTGACAAATTATACGAAATTCCTTTTAATATCACTCTGCGTACTTTCTTGTACTTGTACTTGTGTACACACAAGTACGTATACAGTGTACCAACTTCACTTTCAAAGTAATGTTGAGCTTAGACTTTTAATGGACAACAACTCACCTGTCATGGGCTTTTGTGATTTTGATTTGCTCCAAAAATCAAAAGAGTATAAATGTGTGAACACTGAACACATCCCCTGACGTTTTCAATTAGACCAACAAGTGTGTTGAGGCTGAGGGGGATGGCCTATTTTGTGATGCGTTGCAGAGTTTTGCTTTTCGAAAATGAATAATTGAACATTCCCATATGATTTTGTAGCAAGCTAGGTCTAGACAATTTTTACCAAACGTCAAATAGATAGTCAGTTTTTTGGATATTCCAGTGAATGTGCTGAAAAATTATTGCCGAAGGTGTGTTAAATTATTGCAACGTGTAAGAGTCTGTTAAGTGTCTGGATTTGCGAAAGTGGAATACTGAAGTGTCAAAATTTGACTTAAATGGTTACAAAGTGTACAACAGTGAGAAATACAAGTCATGCAATTACGATGAATAATCTTCTGTCAAAATGTGGAAAAGTGTATGGGAGTGTACTCAAATATGAAAGGGTTTGTCAAAGCTTGCGAATGAAGTGCATTCTATATAAGTATAAAAATGTAAACAACCGCTGGAAGGCAAATAATGGTGAATAGACTTTTATAATCGACTTCACAATGGGCCTTACCAAATAAACATTTTTAGTTACGACAGTAAATTTTTTATTTTGCATACAAATTTCGCAATTGTGAGCTAACGTTAATTTAAAGTCGAGACTAGAATTTGTTATTATGGCGCAATGACTTTAATTGAAAATCACAGTGGGGTCTAAAAATGTTTATTTTTTATCTTTAAACTAATTTTGAACAAGTTTTTCAGCTTTTCACTTTATTCCCAGTCGTGTTTAGTTAGGGCCTAAGCGCTTATTTTTTTAGATAATCAACGATCGTTCAGACAGAGCCGTCAGCTGACCTGAAGGAGAGTTGTGAAATATGCCGCTGACAACTTTATAACTATTTACTTGTAAACAATTGATGAGCTCGTTTACCAACCGATTTAAAGCAAAATGTATTAAAAGCTTTGTAAGAGCCTACTTGATTGAATAGCCCGTCATCGATTCCTCAATTTGGAAAAAGGGACTGCCAGTCTTTCCGATCTAAAAATCTTTAGGCTTTAGCTAGAAGCGAGTTGATTTTTTGAACCAATTTCAGCTAGAATAGAAACAAGTCTTTTTGACTTTGGTATCGCGAGTTTTCAATATAATCTGTTTCGGGATTATTGAAATTTTTGTGTTCAGTCTTTGATTGGGCTTTGTTGTCTTTGGGGGTTTTGTAGGACTTTAAACAATAATTGTTGGTCATTTTCATCTTCGCTTTTAATCTAACAAATATATTTACAGGCCCGCAAGACAGAGTTCACGGTTGTCGATAATCGAATGGCGGAAGCCTTTTAAGGACTATGAATATGACAAATGATTAAAAAGCAAACGGGCCATCTGTGCCAAAAGATATAGCAATGTAGGAGTAAAATTCTTTAAAATATGGTTACCTATTGTGTTTGTAAGTTTTTTTCGGGTTTAGAACGTTTTACATATAAAATGGAAGTCCTAAAAATATTTGCGTGTCAACAAAACTGCTTCAGAGTTGTTTTTGAAAAAGTTTTGTGAAAGTACTTTTTTAAATGGCTAACCCCGTATTAATAAACAAATGTGCACAAGTTACTTAGCTAGTACACATCAAATAGCATACACAAATTTGACGTAACTTCTGAATAACGAGTTGATAACTTTTACGCACGTTTATTAACGAGGGGGTTAAAATTTAAAGAAGGTGTTGTTCAGAGCCGCAAGTGTATGAAAGTGTTTACAAAAATATGTTCGACTGATGTTTTTAAAGCTAAAGAACAACAAGGCCGCCGGCTCTGATGGCTTACCAGCGGAGCTCTTCAAATACGGTGGTGATGTTTTGGTAGGGCGCATGCACCAAATCATCAACCAAGTATGGGTGGAAGAAAGTATGCCCGATGACTGGACTATCAGCTCCATATGCCCCATCTACAAAAAAGGCGATCCTATGTCTTGCAAGAACTAGCGAGGCATATCCCTGCTTAATATCGCATACAAGATCCTATCCAACGTACTGTGTGAACGTCTCAAACCGTTCTGCAACACACTAATCGGCACGTACCAGTGTGGCTTCCGGCCCGGCAGATCGACTATAGACCAAATTTTCACACTAAGGCAAATCCTGGAAAAGACCAATGAATTTCAAGTCGAGACTCACCACCTATTCATCGACTTCAAAGCCGCATATGATAGCATTCATCGTCAGGAGCTTTATGTGGCGATGGCCGAATTCGGGATCCCGGCAAAACTGATCCAGCTATGTAGCGTGACGCTGGAGAACACACGCTGCAACGTGCAATTTGGAAGTAGTTCCTCCGAGCTATTCGAAACATGCACCGGATTTCGGCAAGGAGACGCATTATCATGTGACTTCTTCAATCTCGTGCTAGAGCAGATAGTGCGCAGGGCAGGTGTCAACACGGAAGGCACTATCTTCAACAAATCCGTCCAGCTACTGGGGTATGCAGACGATATTGACATCATCGGTCGCTCCCAGCGTGCCGTAATAGAGGCTTTTACGGCGATTGAAGAACAGGCGAAATTCGTTGGTCTTGTAGTAAATGAGGACAAGACTAAGTACATGCTATCAACAAACAAACAAGCATCTGTCCACCGCCTAGGACAGAACGTTACTATTGATAGCAACAATTTCGAGGTAGTTAAGGAGTTTATCTACCTCGGAGTAAACATGAACTCCACAAATGACATCCTAGTGGAGATCCGGCGAAGAATTACCCTAGGAAACCGCTGCTACTTCGGTTTGGCAAAACAATTGCATCCAAAACTCCTAACTCGAAGGACTAAATGTATGCTTTACAGAACCCTTATCCTGCCAGTTCTGCTTTATGGCGCCGAGTTCTGGACGATAAGCAAAAAGGGAGAGCTGATACTGGGCTCCTTCGAAAGAAAAATTCTTCGGCGGATTTTTGGTCCTGTGTGCGAGGAGGGCGAATGGAGGAGAAGATACAACCGCGAACTCTATGAGCTGTACCAAGATGTGGATGTAGTCCAAAAGGCCAAAATACGTCGACTACATTGGCTCGGCCACATCGAGCGAATGGACAATAATGCTCCAGCTAAGAGGATCTTCGAATCCCAGCTGCCAGGTTCGAGACGACAAGGAAGACCGAACCTCCGTTTCAAAGAGCAAGCCATCGCGGATGCCAGAGCGCTTGGTCTGGATAACTGGAAGCAACGTGCCCGGGATCGCAGAGGATGGAAGGCTGCAGTGTCTCAGGCAGAGACTCTCCACGGGTCGGGAGCCCGTTAAGTAAGTAAGTAAGATGTTTTTAATAAATTTGTCTTAAGTTAAAAATTTGTAAGTAATGCTAAAGAGTGCTCCATACGATTGAACATGTAAAACTGTGTCTCATATGTATACAAATGTTCCATCTAAAAAGGGGTGCATAAGTGATGTTTAAAATCTTGTTTATAAATGTTTGAAGCGTGTTTAACTGTCCAAACGAGCTTAGCAACATATTTAAAAATTTAAAAGTGCTTAAAAAATTTACAAAAATATTTAAATATGTTTGAAAATTAATGGAAATGTGTAACATTGTTTAAGGAGTAAGACACAAATAGCTTCATTTATGTAGGACCGAGTATTCCTGCTTTAAGAGCGCTTTGTCATTTTTAGCTGCAATCCCAAGCAGATTTGTTGTGAGTAGAAAGTAACTTGAAGCCCTCGTAACCTACCCTTGGCATATATATTTTGAGCCCACAATATACATCTTTCTGCACCTTTCTTCTATATAGATTGACAATTTATAAGCTTCCCAGACCAACTGGCACAGAGTATACTTTCTTTATCAGACAGATGGTATATCTGAACTTAATAACAGAATGTTATTCACAACTTTGCCAGCAGTTTTGTTTTCAAAAATAACCTACAATTTGGGTGAACATAGACGACAATTATAGATGGCAGCATGGGGGTTTGCTTTTGCTTTTTTCAAGCATTAAACGTCAATAGCTGTCAGTCAGGGGTGCTCCAACATCCTCTCATTTATTTCTATTTATAATTATGTTTGCTTTCCTTTCGGGATTGTAAACGATGGCTACTCAGATGATACATCTAACCGGACTAAGACCGCACTCAGTGTATACTTAATGCCTTAATCCAATACTTATTCCATGTGTCTACGCACTTTGCATCAATTTCCCATTGTGGTAAACCTTTCTCTTGAGGTTATTAACCCGATCCCATTCTAGTGTATCCTAGCCTCCATGCCGACTTCTAAGGACAGAAACGGCCCCTAAGCTTTAGGAAAACTCCCACCTCATCAGCGACTAATTCTTGTTACACCTGTTCACACTCTGCGGACGCCACGGAGTCTATACAAATACAACTCAACTCGGTGCAATGACACGAAACGGGCGAAATATAGAAGAATAGAACCAGCCCCAGGAGAGGCCAACAACAAAAAATCCTTTCTATTCGACAAAAATGAAAATTACAAACATTTCCATTCACACGGAATAAGCGGCCACATATTTTTGTCGCCACCACCACCCGCTGCCGCTTCTGCTGCTACTGCTGCTGCTACCGCCATCATCATCGTAAGCATAACTATTGAAACGGGCGGGCTTTTGTGTATATTTTTAGGACACACGGAATGTGATTAATGGTAAAAGCAAAACGCCATTAAGCGAAAATACAAATTATTATGTGACAGCCTTTCGCAGTCAGCACTATACATACGGCTGGAATTCGTCTTTTAAAGTCAGTCGCACACACAAAAGGATATCGTTACGGAATTGCGTGTTGTGTAACGTTTTGCTTTTGTACTACCTGCGATGTAGGGAGTAATCACGCTGCTGGCTGCCGTGCATCGCACACAACCCAGGTCTGTATGGCTTAAAAGTTGATGGCTTTGTGTTGGAAGACTATTTCAAATGACATTTTCATAATTGTTTAATGAATTTTGCTAAGAGACACAACACAGACACATCGAGGAGATACATTTAGGACAACAAACGTATCCTGTGGCTGCAATCAGCCGTAATGCATTTATTCAATTGAGGGACTTTGGTGCTTTGTGCAGGGTTTACTGCGGTGTATCCTGTGGGGAAAACTCGAGAAAAACCGGATGCTCTGGAATTTGTAATTAAATTAATTAATGAATCCTTTTGAGGTGCATTGTATTTTCGTTTCAATTTCTTTACTCTGTCGAAACGTGTCTTCCTTTTTGTTCACAGCAAAAGGGGTTAACCCACGTGGGATTTAATTTGTCTTTAGTTTGTGAAAACAGCTCCAAGAGAGTTACATGCTCGAGTTGTTATTTTTTTTTTCGTTGCTCCCGTTACACTCAAATTAAATGGGAACTATTTGCTGAATTTCATACGGAGGAGTCCTGCAACGCATAAGGGCATACAGGTGGTTTTGCTGGAAGTCGACTATTGTAACACTTAATATCGGTTGCACAGGGTGAGCCCTACTGAGATGTGTTTGAAAAAAAATACTTTTGTTCCAGAAATGTGTTTGTGGAAATTTGCACTACGAGCGCCTGATTGAACTCAACTTGTAACTCTCTGTTACAAAAATTTGTTCCACTTGTACAACAACCACAAATCACTACCAGTTTTTTGTTATGGCCCGCAGACCTTCCGCTGCACTGGAATTTTTAAAAGTTAATGCTTTTCTAAATGCTTTGCTGAAATTAAGAAAATTTGCTAAAAAATATTCGCATCTGAAATGTAGCAAGTTTTCCGCTTCTCTTGTATGTTCTTACAGACTGCTTGAAACTCTGACATTATTAGCTTTGGCTGAATGTAAGCAAATCTTCTAAAATGACTTTCAACTTTAATTACAGGGTGTAGCAAGACTAAAATCTTTCCAATAGAAAACAATATCCAGGAGTAATTGCTCTCGATTTTGGGTCGAACAAATATGTCCTGCGATATCCATACGCACTTGCTATAATTACTTGTTAAAGATTGAGCATTTTAAAAACAGGGTGACACCGAAAAAAGTGTATTTCTGTCTGTAGGATATTTTGAAGTCAATTGTCAGCCTAGTGGTGTCAAACTCTACATGGCTGTACTACTACAAAATAGGAATACAAATTAATTTGTAATAGGAAATAAAAATTAATTTGTACAGGTACAGGGTGGCTAACAAATTCTGACTTTCAATGTGCATTTAGTAGGTAACATCGAATAGGTATTAGAACTAACATTTTTAACATCTGCGTGGTCGCAAAAAATGCTGCAACAGATCTTACAATCAAGCCAGAGAAGGAACTACATCAATTAAAATTTCAGAAGGTCACTCCTTTGGTTATAAAGGAGGCAGACAATTTTGAAGACTACCACAGGACGGCATTCTCTCACCTTTCGTTTTTTTAATAGCTTCAAGTGGTCTTAAACTCGATAAAACGGCGAGATTATTTGGAAATTTAAAGGTCTCCGCTTGGACAAGAAAGGAAGTCAGTCAGAAGATTCTAAAGACAAGTGGGATACCCCAAGACGGCACTGCCCCACCTCTCATATTTCTAATAGCTTCAAGTGGTCTTAAACTCGGTAAAAACGGCCAATTTTTTTTGGAAATTTAAAGGTCACTGAAAGACAATCAGACAATTTTGAACGTGGGATACCACAGGACGGCATGCTTTCACCATTTTTATATTCCAATAGTTTAAGTCGAACGAGAAGTCACTTTTTTCACTGCTTTACGAGGATGGGATAGCAACCGCATAACAGCATTTTAAGCAAAACATCGTAGGACAGAAGAACCCAAGGTCCAAGGAAAAACTTTGTAAATGAAAAAATAAAATAAAAAATAAATGATTTGCGGTTGTCAATTGTCATACCCCTCACCCACTGCTCATCGCTCAACGGAGTTCACTTTCTGCGTTCTGACAGGGGAAACAATATACAATACAAAAAGCCCCCCTCCTTGAACAACGTTCAAATCCTGGGAGTAAAAAATAACTAGATCACTGTGTGAACAGGACACACGCATCGCGAGTCCACCTCAAATTTGACGTCTTGATTCCGCTTCCTCAGTTCAGATCGCAAACTCAATTCCACCCAAAGTGTCATCATCTGTTATGTATATCGTATTTCTGAGTAGGCACCCCTTCGGGTATTGACAGCGGAATTTTCCACATGACTGCTTGCCACCGAGAGCAACCATGATTTCTCCTAAAGGCCAACGACAACGATGCAGAGATTTCCTCTTAACCGCTGTGCCGGGGGGATCCCAAGAATTTTGTCACTTTGGATTTGGATTTTCGCCACCATCTTGAGAAGCAGCAGTTTCCCATCTTGTTCTCTAGTCCGTCTCATCCGGCTGCGTTTCTATTTAATCCGACCGTCAACCGAAACGAATCTGTTGGATGTTGGAGTCCTTTGCTCTCTCTGAGGGGTAGCAAACATAAGTAGACAATAAAAATGCATTTAGTTTTATTATTTCTACGTTTGCCAGTTCCTGTTTCGCGTTTATTTTTTCTTCTCATTTTCGTCTTTTTTAGTTGGTGAAATACAACACGCATTAGGGGTGAATTGTTTTTAATAAAAATGGAAATTAACACTGACAGCCAGAGAAACAGACATGCCGGCACAAGTTGGAGCGTTGTTTGGCTCTCTTGTATTGTGTATGCTATAAAGGCGGGCCTATTATTTTAATGCTTCTTAATGTCTTTAGGATAGCAGAGAGTTTTGTGCAGGATATACCCATATGGGAATTGCCTCTGGCTCTGTGTGTCTTGAAAATGAACAACCAACAAATTGATGCTCATCTGGAGGCCATGTTTTCGACGAGCGCTTGATGATGCATTCCAAATTGGGGTTAAATTAGAGTGTATACCATTCTAGGTGATTGGATTCTGAGGGTGTTGATTGGGCGATTGGATTATCCTAGAAATGGATGTGCGAGAGACAAATTGCGGCGGTAGATGGGAAGTCATCTGAATGGTGATTGCAGCGATTTGGGTTATTTTCTAAGACTGTTTTTCTCGAGATGAAAAACGGTTCAGGAAATGTCTATTCACCGGATCATTATTTTTCGGGGCTGAAGTGAAGAGCAATGACACTTAAGGAGCGAATTTCTTTATAACTGAGAGTATACAAAGGAAATTTATGTGTTAATGCACAAGGTCCCTTTGGACCACACACCCAGGTGTCTCATCGTCCCATTTGCACAGTTCCTCTGAAAACATATTAGGTGTGTTCCCTCACTTTTAAATCTTACTAATTTTTACTAATTCTTATGAATTTTTCGTAAGTACCTCTCCCTGTGAGGGAATTTATCCCCACCGCTGTCATTTTGACAGTCTTTTCCATTCGTACTACTAAAGTCAAGGAACAGACCTATTGTCGCTGTTGATAAAAGTTACAATGCACATTACATTCTTGTCTTTTGTTCCGTTCCAACAGAGAAAACGATAGAGCACAGTGGAACGATCAGGGAAAACGATAAACGATCAATGAAAAAATTTAAAATCGTTGCTAGCATTTTTCCTTATGATAAAATAAATTTTATTTAGTCATGTTTGCTTTTGGTCTGCAGCTCAGTTTCTGAAAGAAAATAAAGTGCATGACTGGGTCGAACGTAACTTTCTCGTTCATCAAAAGTTTTATAATGTAAATGAAGTGGGAGTTGCTGATTGTGTAAGCTCCAAGTTGTTGGAAATATTTTTAGGGTGCACATTCAATATGGTTGAAAAAAAATAGAAGTTGGTAATTTTTTCCGAAAAAGAAGTTTTACGTTGCTGTTATTGGATTTTCATTTGCAGTTGGGGCATTGTTATTATTATTTTAAAATTATACCGAAAATACGTGAACGTAGTTCAGAATTTGGGTAGTAATTTTGAGAAATATTTAAGCAATTGATTTGTTCGAATTTTTGGAGAAAAACAAAGTACGAGATCTTATTTAGAAAAGGTACTTATATTATCTTTTATGTATTTTGATCAAAATCGTTAGAGCGGTTTTTGTAAAATTCGGCAGACAACACAGTACCAAAAATTGCAATATTTATTTAATATAATATAACTATTTAGCTGAAAAACGAGTACAAGTTACTGTTCGGGATATAAGTATTACTTGGTTTTTAAAGTTTTATCGAAATCGAAAATGGGGTTTTCGAGATATGAGCAGTTTTTAAAATTAGCGTTTTCGATGATTCGAATTGAAAATTAAGCACGCAATAATTTTGAAAACATCGATTTCACCCTAAGTTTTCATTTTGGTCAAAATCTGTACTCTCGTTTTCAGGTAAACTAAAGAAAACTATTTTTTTAAAAAATTACTTTTTTCAAAAATCCATTTTACGATAACACAGAAAAAAACTGAGTTTGTCATTAAGTTAAAAATGACCATATTACCTTAGAAATACATTTTTGTTACAATCGTATGGACCGTTTTCGAGATATGTCCAAATTTCAAAAGTGACCTTATTCGAACTGGTATGAACATTTTTTATGGGAAGTCCATTAATATTGAGGTTACCGTGCAAAAAAAAAAAAAACCTCCCTGAACTGTAAGCTCCCAAACTCTAAATCCAAAATTTGAACGAAATCCGTGCAGCCGTTTAGACTGTAGGCCTCGGAACATACAGACAGAGAGACAGACAGGCGGACAGAATTCGGCGTCAAACTTTTTTGAGTTCCTCTATCGTCGTAATGTCAGAATTGATGAACATCTCGAGTTCGAAATTTTGTACAAATACAATATCTTTTTCTTACTACAATAATCGAGAAAGTTAAAAGGCTGAGCTAGCTTTTAAAATATCAAAGATAGTGTTGGTTCCCTTAAGTACCCTATTTTTGTATTGAATAAACATTATTTGTTGCCTAATGGCAGGTTTAAGGAAGAAAAGCCAGAAAAAATATGTAAATTTGGTCGAAAACGCTGCCAAAAAGTGGGCGTGGCAGCCTGTAACCTTCTCGGAATCTGATGGACCATTTCAAAAAAGTTTCACCACAATCCGTCCAGCTGTTTTAACGTCAACCGACAACAAACATAAAGATACCTTCCATTTATAACACGCAGTGCCATAAAACGAAGTCTGTAAATTTTCTTTAGGCGCTATCCTAAACAATTGCCAAAATGGATATCATCAATATATACTGAAATTATTCAATATTCAAAATGGTTCCCAGAGTAGCGGACTTAACCGACTCTGCTTGTGTTATCGGACCTACCTTGGTCTAAGTGAATTATTCCGAACGAAAGGACCAAGAACTTAAGGTTATTGATTCCAACTGTTCACCATGCGTTACAATTTACAAGAGACACCTACCTAAAACTACACCTAACCTCAAACTTGCAGTCCATTGCTTAACCAATTTCTCAAACCCCCGCCAATTCCGTTCCACAGCTACCTATTAACTATTTGCTCGACACATTTTCCGCTACAGTTTTGGTAAGAGATTAATACGATTTTTTTATTTTTTTGAGGCAGCAAACTTTGTTCCCATTATTACATCATCCCCCAGCGCACTCTGCCCAACTGCCGCAACAATATTTTTGTATGCAATTTTCGTGTTTTTATTCAGCCGTATTTTCGTCAGCATCTCTTTCCATCGCCTAACGGGAGTAGGTCACACAGAAGTTTGGCGTTTTTCATTTTACCAAAAATCACGTAATGCAAATGAAAACCCTCCCGAGAAACCATTCAAGCTGAAAGCGAACACAAAAAAAAAATGCAGAATGTCGAACAACAGCGCAACAAAGTATTCCGGCCTGGGGTTGCTGATATGGTGAGGGTGAGGGTGACGGCGATGGGCCTTGGTGGCGGCAAGGCTGTGACGAGGAAATGTCGATCGTTCTCTGCAGGTGCAGGTGGCTGGAATTGTAAAAAATAAGGCAACTCTTATTTTCTCCTTGGAAGTTCGATATTTTTCTTTCTTGTTGTTGAGGGTTTCTTTTTTTTTTCGTTGTAAATGATACTCGTGTTGGTAAGAAAAGTGGAGCGCATCTTGGAGGACAACGCGACAAAGGCGAATGCTTAAAGTTGTGTAAAATACGGGAAAGTAACGACTTCTTTTTTTTTAATATCGCAGAGCGACTTGAATTCCCGAGTATATTTCGTTGCCCTGCTAATGGTGTAGAAGGAGTCAGACATCTTGTTTTTTTTTTTTTTTTGGTTCCTGTGCATGTTCTGTGGGAGTAGTCTTCGTCGTCGTGTATTGATGAATATTCGTGAAACGTGTCACTGTACTGCTCTCATTTTGTCATTTCGCTTGGTTTTCATTAGTTTTGCTGTTTCTTCTTGCATTTAACAATGAAAAATGGTGAAATGAAAATGAGATTTCGGCCCTCAGGGAAAATGGAATAATATCGCTGCTGGGATAGAAGAAAGGATTCATTACTGTGTGTCCCCATTGTGAGAATTACTTTCATTTTCATTAAATGCATTAACACGAAAAAATAAAAACCAAACGCAGGCCGAAAGAGAGAGAGAGAGCGGAGAGAAAACGGAAATGAAACAATGGTGCTGCGCTAAAACAAAAAAAACCAAAGCAGCCAAGGTAACGCGGGGAAAATAATAGGCTTTTTGAGGGACGGATAGGGAGTCGGCAACACTTTGTAGACAGGATGACAGAAATGGATTGTAATTGGACCTGAGCGACAGATGAAGTGGAGATATTTCGGACATCTTGGTTGCACTTGCAGGAGTTGCCTTGTGGAGTTCTAAGCTTAATTTATATCCACTATCGACTTTTAGCAATAAAAGATTTTTCACTGTGAGCACAAGCTCTTTTGTTTTAACGACGCCGAAACTTTGCTATCCATTTTAGGGTACAACCACATCACTTATAAAGAAGACAATAGGCGTTTTTCTTTTTTAGATCAGAGCACAACCTGAACTGTTATACATGTTTCTTTTTTAGCTCAGATACATCAGAGCTCAGAATTTGTGTTCCTTTTTTCGTTCAGAGCGCGATCAGAGCGTGCTCGATGAGCTCAGAATAAATTGACTGAGCAGGCTGAGTGAATAGCTGATTTCACACTTCCAGTCACATTTGACAGAGAAAATAACATGATAAGCAAATTAGTTATAATGGTGGTTGCATTTATGACAACTATGGGCTCAAGTGTGTTTCATGAATACCTCACAAAATCTGAGCACGCTCGCTTCAGAGCGCGCTCATAATGCTCGAGCTCAGTTCAGTGATCAGTTCTGAACTAAAAACGAAAACCGCTTAATGCCGTCTTAAGTCGAATCCCCGAAGCTACAGATAGATTGAAGTAAAGTAGGCTATCCGACGAATCTAGTCAAGAAATTCGTAACTGACAGTTCGCATATGTGGCTGATGTAAAAAAGTGAAATTCCCGACCAATCTAGTTTTTGCCTTCAGGTTACATCTAGTTTAGACCAATTTACTCGACATAGAATAACTAAATTTTTAAATGTGCACAATTACAGTGTCGTTAAATATTTATAAGGATTCATTTTTTGATTTGCTAAATAAAACCTTCGGAACCCATTTTGACGTTTCTGTGTATGTCACTTGTGAATTTGTCAATTAACTGTTAGGCAGACTTTTTATAAGAAATATACCTGCTGATCGTTTAGCTGGTATATTAGTTCATAAAGTTGGGGCATACATATGTCACTTTGACGTTTCTGAGTGTTTCACTTGTTAATTTGGCTATTGACAGCAATTTTTTTTGTTTTAATAACTTGCGGTAGAACAAGTAGGCATTCTATTATGTAACGCATTCTTGTCAACATTAATTTGAATGCATATAAATATGTGCGGACACAATAATATGTCACTTTCTGACGTTTCTAAGTATGTCACTAATAAATTTGGCAATTAATTGTTTCTTTCCAAAATCATGCAGAGGAAAGTTGTAAAGAAGAAATAGTTTTCAGCGTTCATGCACATTAATGTAAGACGCAAAATGTCACTTATTGTCATTTCCAAATGCGCCACTTGTCAAACTATTTATTTATTAGGTTTTTAATTTATTAAATAATGTGAGCGTTAAAAAGTAATGCAAACAGTTCAGTACAACAAAAAAGAAGTGAGTAAGTAAAGCATGTAGTGAGTCCTATTTAAACAGTGTGTTATGTCACAGAGTTATGTCAAACTTAACTTGGTACAACAAAACCATCTCTGACACCATTTCGCTTTATTGTCATTTCACTTTTGACGTCTATCAGTTCTCAAAATTGGCCAACACTCATCAAGATGACGATGACGCGTTTCTTTTCTTTTGCACATTAGGAATAGGTAGATGATTGTAGTAGAAGAAGAAGAAGAAGACGACGACCGATGACAAAACTCCTTAAAAGGTACGAAAAGAGGGAAAGGCATAAAAAAAAACTAGAAAATAGATTAACTGTTCTAATGGTGGTTTGCTTTTGTTGAAAATTGCGACTATGACCATGGAGACAATGGCGAAAAGAAAAGAAAGAAAAAAAAACGTAAATGATTTTGATGAGTCATTTCTTTTGATGGTTCTTCGCTTTTTTTGTGTGTTTCTTTCGTTTGAAAGTTTATCGTTGTAATCGCTGTAAAGAAGGTGTTTTGTGGACTGGGCGGGGGGAACTGGAAAATTACTCCCCTTTGTTGGCACTCTCATTTTATGGGCTTACGCTAATGAAAAATCATTGGAACGATGTTGGGTTATTACGTTATTATTTACGGTTTTATTTTTGGTGTGCCAGTTAAGTTTGTTTAAAGGAAATAGAATAGAAATTTATGTTGCTATCCTTAGATGTATAGATGAGGTTATGGTTCATTAAATGACAGGGTGATTGCGTATCCTTGTCAGGGCGAAATTGAATACAATACAGTATAGAAGACTGTTTGATTACAGTGCGTAGATTGTTAAAACCAATAATACGATCTTAAGAAACCTTGTGCCTAATCAATTAACCACTTGATGAACCGCAGGGGACCCATTCAAGACCCATACCTTTTTCGAAAAGTATCATTGTCTATTTTTACATTTACCTCTCACTTGTCTGCACCTAAATTCACACTCATTATATTGTTATTTGAACTGACACGAAACAAAACCCATTATCCTTTTCGCAATCCCCACATCTATATTTTTTATAAATCAAAGAAAAAATTGTCCAACTATACACAATTGAAAAAGGAAGAACATTTCCAAAGCAAATATGATACACATGCCGCACTTACTCATTATGTGGAATATCCTCATCCTGTTCGCCAAGGACTAATATCATATTCATTTTAATTGCAAACAACACCACGCACAATGTCAAAACTCCAAGCAATTTGTGTTGCTCCATTGTTGCTGCTCTCCAATGCTGCTGCTGCCGATGCGATGTTCGAGGTGGTTCTGATGCTCGCTGATGGATGGAAATTACGATGCAAAAGGACACACCAAACAAAGAAAATATTATTTATCTGAATTTGTATTTTAAATTTATAAATTTTCACTGAATAATTTCAATTACACACTCGTGAGTAGATTTTTAACAGGCCAAACGAATGTGCATTTGCACACGCATTAACACATATTTTCAATTTTTTTATTTAAATTTTAAAATTTAATTTAAACACTAAACACTCGGATAGAGACAGCGAAGCCGATAGAAGGAGCGAAAGGAATATAAAACACTTGTAGGTAGCACAATTTTTTACTTTACTTTCTTTTTTTTTAGATTTGCGATGTGAAAGTGCCGCAAGATTCTTTTTAGAAATCCACTCAGATGCGCGATGACTTTGTGTACATATGAGGGCGGGATGGGTGGATGGATGCTTGTGTGTATTGCCCGATTACACACGCTGAGAAAAGGGATAATCTGCCCGACTGTGCTGTTGTAAGTTTATAAATTCGCCTTTAATAGATTCCTCTAAAATTGCAGTCATTTTCTAGAGCCGACCGACCGAACACACGAAAGGATCTAGGGTGGAGTTTTTGGGTGGATATTATGTACTTTTTGTTGTTGTTTTTATTTATCTACTCGAAGGATACAGTGATATGCGCGTATATACACGCATGCAATTATTATTGTTATTTAGTTGGTGTAATTTGTTGCTGCTTTTTTTGTTATAGATACTCAAGGATATATTCGTAGGATGTTTGGAATTCATTTCCTCATGCTGTACTGTATGCTGTGTTGGATATGTGGTTGTGGTGGTTTCGTAGTGGTGCTATTGATATATGGCACTGGCACATCCTCTCCTTGAACCAGTTTTGAGTGTGAAGTCGTCGTTTTTATTTTTCTATTTTATTTTTTTTCCTTCCTTGGCTCGTTTATTTTTCTGTTCGTCCTTCCTGTGTGCGAGAGTTGAAAAGGCAGAGAGTTAAATTGCACTAGTTAAATAAAAAAAAAATGTTCCACATGCTAAAATAAAAGTAGGCACCACACAAAAACACACACTCGCACACATCGAATAAGGTCCTATCCCAAAGGAAATGAAATAAAATAGAAATGTACCGCACCAGGGAATGGAGAACCTGTAGAATATCATAGTCATTATCACCATAACCATCTCGCACTGTATTGTGTCCCGGTTCTGGTTTGATTTGCATTCAAAAAAAAAAAATACTCTAGGGCGGGGGAGCAGAAAATGGTGTGAAAACCCATTTGGCGGAAAGTTCACATTCGCCAGATATAAATTTTCATCAAAAACAAAAGGTACACACGAATATTATGTGCGGAGAGTTATTATGAGTATATTGTGCCACAACTACTGGTACTCAATGTATGCTGCTATGGCGACGACGACGACTCCTTTAGTCGTACTGTATGCGGTTCTCGTGGCCACAATTCATTAGTTTTCGAGGTGAGGCGCGGCGCGCGCAAGGAGTGCATACAACATTGAAATTGAATCTCAAGAGGATGGGAGATAGAGAAACTGGAATCGTGTATCCTTGAAAAGTCATTCATACTATGTACCTATTCTGTTTCCGGAATTGAAAATGGAATAGAAGATGTGGTTAGTTATTTTTCTAGACTGTGATTTATTTTAAGAAATATTTTTAAGAGAATGGGGCGATAATGTATTTTAATGTTTTTTAATGGATTTTAACTTTTTTGGGGTAGTTTAAGCGGTGTACCTAATAATCAGCGTTGCTACAAACTGCCCGATTGGGACATTTGGCCCTGTGTTTTTTCTTTTGGCCCTTTAAATGAAATAAAATGATGGCAAATCTTATTTTCTTTATTCCTTAAACGAAATATTCTAAAAAGCACACTTTCTTATTACATTACAAAAATTAGCGATGTCCTTCCTCCATAAACAAATTCACATATTGAAAGCGACGCTGAACTCATTAATTCTGACTGACGTTTCATTTTCGTTTGTTCTTTGTCTTGTAACTGTCACTTAATTTTTTTTTGTTTGAAAACTTTTCTCTGAAGGCTGATGACCCGCACTTTTTAGAAATGGCCCTTAGAAAGGCCCTACGTATATTTTTCGTTGTGGCAACACTGCTACTAATAACCATTTTTATTGCTGTGTTTAGTTTTACAAATTCACACAGTTTCCGAACAAAATTTTGACTAAAGAAATGTTCGAGGTAAAAATTCACTAAAAAGTGGTTGGAAAATTTTTCAAAGAATTATCGATTGTGAAAAGAAACCAACCGCTCATTGCTACCAGTGCCATTTTCCTTATTAAGGCAACTCTCTCAACTTCAGTCAATTCTGTCAAATTTTTCAATATATTTAAATCAATACCGCTTATTTAAAAAGTTTACAAGCCTATAGTGCTAATTTAAGTATTTAAAAGGGCGAAGAGAAAATATAAGACTATGCGTGTTGTTAAAAATGGCGCCCAACATGGGTCCACTATTAAATTGGTTAGCTAAGTACTGACAGAACTAAGTAACTTTTATAAGTAAAGAAGTTAAGCTCAAGCCCAGCACTTCATTGAACTAAATCTGTTTGGTTTTAATTTTGCACTAGGTGTACATAAATATTTGACAATCGCACTTATTAATGACAGGGCTTTAAGTGCGGCCCAGACAACACAATAAATATTCTTTCCCCTAGCCAAAAGTCCTGGCACCTAGGGCTTATTCTTCTTGTTGTTTTAGAGCGTCATTTATCTCACATTGCAATCTTTAATAAATAAACAAAACCTAGC
Source organism: Cheilosia impressa (assembly GCA_948293265.1). NCBI lineage: Eukaryota > Metazoa > Arthropoda > Insecta > Diptera > Syrphidae > Cheilosia > Cheilosia impressa. The sequence goes on along the minus strand of OX411883.1, from coordinate 47,660,232 downwards.
CGTAAGCCTTGCTGCTAGTTTTTTTTAAGATTAACCTTTACATTTATGTATATTTGGTTAATAAATAATAATATTAATGATAATAAAATAAACAAAAATATTCTGTTCCCCTTTTAAATTCTTCTCTTCAGCGCAAAGCAGTTACCCGAAAAGTGACTAAAGCTTAGTATCCTGCTCGCGCTAAATTTTATCTCCCATACAAAAATGTCTACAAAGATAAAATTTAGTGAGGCAGTTTAGCAAAGCAGTATCCTGCTCGCACGCTAAATTCTTAACTTCATGTAGATGGGTCGATGAAAAGTCTCCACTCATTTAGCTCGCGAAATAAATGTCCGGTACATTAAATCGAAGATAAATTTTGGCATGAAAAACGGAGGAAGAAGTTTGTGTTGCGTTTACTATGGATATTTGTTTGAAGGAAACCGCAGAGAAAAATTTGATAGAGAAAGAAAAGAAAACGCAAAGCCAAAAAAAAAACTTTTACAATGTTAATGGAAAACTAGTTTCTTTAAGCTTCAAATCAAGCAAATCAGCCTTTTTGCCTTTTTTGCAAATAGGAATTTTTGGGACACGAAGAAAAGTGTCTTCTTCTGCTTGCTGTTACAGAAATTATTTGAGCTGCTACTGCAATAATAATATCTTCTTCAATTTTTCTCATACCCATTCTTTTGGAATGATTCAAATACTGCGATGTTTTTGAAGTTTGAAATTCGAAAAATGTAAAAATTATGTTTACTGATTACTTTTATGAAGAAAAACTTTTTGTCCCATCTATATGGTGTGTAATAATAATTTAGCGAGCATTTATCTTTGGTGTGGAGAAACGAAGTGGAGACTAGGGACGCTAAAATTTAGCGCGAGCAGGATACTAAGCTTAAGGGACTATAAATCCAAGCCGTTAACAAAAGAGTAGAACAGTGACTGAAAAAATGTACAAAACTGATGAAGTTAGTTGAACAGTGGCCAACAAAGTTAATTCATTTGTGTTTGTAAAAGTGAAATCCAAAAGAACTGGCCCAGTGTAGTTCCAAAAGAGCAGTGACTCGAATTTTTGAAGAAAATCAGTTGAGTTCTAAAAAATTATTCAAACAGTGACTTACAGAATTCGAGGGTAATAAGATATTCGTCGCAATTTTATATTGGAGTTTTATTTGTCATATTTAACATACATTGACCAAGCTGATGGTTACGAAACGTTGAAGAATGTCCAGGACTGTAGTTTTCAGTATGTGGCAACGCCAATGTACCCCAGGAAACTAATAAGTGCAAATTTACTTACAATCAGAGGAGCTTACAATATATAGCATCAAGCCCGCTGAGAGTTAACTTTAGAAAACCATTTTAAAAACACAGAGAAGGCATCGCACTAAAGAGCTCGATGACAGCTGAACTGGGGTATACTGATGCGATCGACTGTAAGCCAGACTGTAAACCAGCCTGTAAGCGTCATCAATAGTGAAGTAGAAATTTTGCAAGGGATGTCTGAAATGTGCAGCTGACTGCTTATAGCGGTGGAGGCGATCATCGCAAATAGATGTCGGTCCTTAAATACGAGCCTTTCTTGGCTTAATGGAGGTTTTTAGGCGAATAAAATACATGCAATGTCATGAAACCCATTAACGCCCCGAGTCTTAGTCAGTAGGGAAAGACCTCGCCTTAGGTGGCTTGCGCAAGTGGAATGGGTCCTCAATCAACTTAAAGTTTTGAAGTACCGTGTTTACGTGAATAAGCCCGAGACCCTAGAAGCCCTCAAGGACAACAATCGACACTAGTGCGAGAATCTGTCGCCCGAAGTTCTCGCCGAAGTGATGAAAAATGCCATAAAACGAGCCCGTATGGCAATCAATTGTGACGGCGCCCATTTGACCGATATCATCTTCTCAACTTGACCAATCAAATTTTAAAGGTTTAGATAAACATAATCAAAAAAAAGAATCGAAGTTTTTCGTTTAGAAAAAAAAATGAGAGCCAAACAACATTGGATGACTTCTTTTGGCCCACCTTGTATTTATAAAGGCAGTTAAATTAAGATCACTCTAATTGGAAGCACGTATTAGTTGAGTGAGCAATAGGTCCACCTGAAAGTAAATAAAGTGAAAGAAAAGATAGCAAATCAGCGCAAAATAAAGCTCGACAGAGAACAGAACCTACTTAAGATTACAAGCGCATTTGAAGAGAGCAACCTGGACCAGATTTATATCATGAGTGGCATTGAATAAGGGACTCTGCGCCGGCTTCAAGAGTTCGCTGAAGCTAAATAAAACAGGAATGTGTGTTCTAAATCTAGCCCATAAATACCTAAGAGCTTTGCAGTAAAATAGGAAAGGGATACCCCTTCTGTAAAGGTAAAAGAAACATTTTTCATGCTATGAAAGTTGACCAACGCAATCTTTTAGTTAACACTTCTCCTTAGAGCTATGTCAGTGCTCAGTTCTTGTATCTACCTTGTATTCAAAAAGGCACTCCCTATCAGGTCTAAATGATGGCACACAAATCCCAATTACGCCCATAAAGTGGCCTCAACCTCTTTCGTGCGTCTTTTTTATTGCAAAAAATTGCTTTTTGTTAAATAATAGGTGTAGTTAAAAGTAATCCATTATTTTCTAAACAGATGGCTTTAATACTGTACATCTGGCTTAATTTTTGTTTCATTGATTTACAACAGATGTCGTTGTAAAGACGACAGTTAGTACTAAAAAAGCATCTTCCACAGTTTAGCATTTGATTGATTTAGTTTCGTTTACGCACGTGTCCAAAATAAACCCTTGCAAAAAAAAATACGCTACCTACAATTTACAGTTTTTCTTCGATAAAGGCGAAAATGCAAGTCAGGCGGCTCAAAATCTGAACAGTGTTTATAGTCCTGATACTGTAATAGCCAACCATGCGTAATTTTGGTTTCGTCGAGTACGTTCCGGTAATTTTGAGGTTAAATATGAACCACGCTCCGGAAGGCCAACTGTCGAAAATGATATAAAATTAAAGCCGACCGTCGTGTAAGCACTGTTTCGATTGCACAGGAACTGAACATTGCACAAAAAACCATTTAAAACCATTAAGCCCTTCAATTTCATACACAAATAATTTATTCCTTTTTACTACACCTATTATTTCGAATACGGTACTAAATTGTGGGTCTCCATATTTAAAAATTAATTATCTGGTCTGTCAGTAGGCCTCTTTTTCAATACAGCAGTATAGGATAGGACAGGATGCACCTGTCAATTATTTCTGGGTGTAGGTTTTTGGAAATCGATTTTAAAGCCCTCGACATGAGGGTAGGTGAGGTACGATTTAAAAATGTGTAGGTCCACAGCTGGAGTCCTTATATAACATTTTTTTAAGAGGCATTTTTGAATTGGCAACACTTTTTACAGAGGCAACCAATTTGACAGCTTACTGCTTATTTGCACTTATTTTGGTTAGCCATGGTAGGTAACTAGTCGAAAGTTAGTCTTCCAAATCGCGCATTTTCCGACTTGGATGCGGCGCCTATATGCTGACATATTATCTACTTAGGGAAGTCAAAATAATGTCACAATCTTTTAGTGTCAAGATAATAACCATCTCTTGTATTTTATCTTCTTGCATTTTAAGTTCCGTACCTACTTAAAAAATACAAAAAATAATTGGCGCAACCTAAGCCTAGCTTCTCACAGCCATTGGTTTTATGTGATCTTTTTTATCTTCGGGACAAATAAGAGAGATCTACAATTTTATTCCGAGTCCAAACGACCAATTGAGAAGCTCTTTCATGACAGTTATACTCTTGGATGTTTATCAGACGTTCGCAAGAGGTGGCGCTGTGAAAAAACCTTGAGTTGGAAATTGCTTTTTTTTTCGGGATTCAAATCTGGGACGCAATTACAACAACTACGCTCTTCTTGACACTTGCGTGCTGAAAATGCTACTTAAATTTGCTTTACTGAGATCGAAGCTCCAAAAAACACGGCGCATATAAACGAATATGTCAAAATTTGATCTCATGACTTGTCGCCAACATCAACCTGCAATCTTGTCATTCTATCAGCTAACCAGCTCAAAATAAGTTCTTATATCATAGCTCTAGGTGAATCCCAATCATCGCCACCGTTAAGGCTTTATGTGCCACTTATAGGTCATTAAATAAATTATATCATCAGTTGCCATAAGGAGTTGGTTGACATATAACAGGCATTGTTATTCATTGCTACTCCGTGGCTTAATGAATACATTTCCCAGCGTGATCGTGCCGCAAATTTTCATGTTAAATTGCCAACATTCGTGTGATTTGCTGTCGTCAACTCTTAAAATGTTGACACCCATACATATTGATATTCGACGGCCGGTAATTTAAGCGTGATTTTATTAAGAACGTCTGTTGGGCGCTCTAATTTGCCAATCTAAAGGAAGAATAATTCCCCTCCTACAGAGGCACTTTGTGGAAAGTTAAAACTCGGTATAACTTCACCCAACCGCAAAGTTAAATCGATTTTCTGCATTTATTTCAATTCAACAGCATTAATTAAATAACCTGTTATATTTATTTAGCAATTTAAATTAATTTAAAAAAAAAAACCCCCGTCCATTTTTAATCTGTTTACCCACCAAAACTGTTCAACAATGCTAGAGGTGAATTGTAAATACACAACACACCATTGCAGGTGTAATCTCTTAATTTAAAGTAAAGTATCGTTGATAACGCCATACCCGTGAAGAGATGTGCAAATCCCATGAATTGAGTATGCAAATTGCCATCGCCAGTGAACTGAAAACCAACCAACTGACTGTGAATTTATATTGGGTGAATTTTTTTTTTTGTGCGCCCGTTGTACACGAATGATATTCTCGTGTATGTCAACATTACCGTCATCATTTGAAGTCAAATTTACAAAAAAAATGGAAAAAAAAATTGAAACCGATTCGTAATGACAATATTTTTTTAACAGCTATGATTTAAAATTTAAAATTCGCACCGAGATACGCTCAGTTCGCATTAATTATTTAATTTGCACTCGGGGGCGTTGTTGTGTTGCCTGGAGTTTATGTTTTTGGCTGACCAGCGTTACACAATCGATGTAACATGGCTGTTTGTCCTGGCGCGCAGTAGATGCGAGTGCATCTGAAATTGATAGCGCGGCCATTTAACCGATCCGATAGGGTAAGCGTTGTGTGCTGACAAACACATTGCGGGGTTTAATTTTAATTTTATGGAACTGTGGAAAAAATTATTAATAGGCAGAAGGGGTGGCTTTTTTTGGTTAATCAGAGATTTAATTTATTGAAGCATATAGGTTAGGGCAGTTTTTAACCTAAGGAGGCTGGCGGAGTTCTTACATTTGTCATAGCAGAATCTTTTTCTGAAGCCAGGATAAGGTTGCTGGAGTAAAGCTGACTTATTTTTCAGACTTTTCCTTTGCAAAAGGATGTCAGAAAGTCATTGGGAAGAGTATTGAGGGTCGTAAACAACAGACTCGACAAGTACAAGGTGGGCCAAAAGAAGTCATCCGATGTTGTTTGGCTGTCATTTTTTTTCTAAAGGAAGAACTTCGATTGTGTTTGTTGATGTTTCAATTGTGACGGCGCCCATTTGGCCGATATCATCTTCTCGACATGAATAAAATTCTAAAGGTTCAAATAAACATAATCAAAAAACAGAATTGAAGTTTTTCATTTAGAAAAAAAATGAGAGCCAAACAACCTCGGATGACTTGTTTTGGCCCACCCTGTATGTTTGATCCAACGTTCTCTTGAAGTTTACTCCTGATGGTGAAGGGTTTTATACTTGTCCAGTTTTATACAACTGCGACAAGCAGTTAAAGTTTGCACCTAATGGTAGGCTCAAATTTTCCGCAGCTATACCTGTTATTGGATTAAGCTTAGTTAAACACCGCTCGAGCTAAATTTGAGCTCCCTTACAAAATTCAGCTGAATTTAAGCGAATCAATTAAGCCGAGCTAAAAACTCAAACTTTTGTTTCAGAATGTACTTCATGTATCTGTCAAAATTTAGCGTGCCCATTTATTGAGTCGACCGTCACCCTTTTCTAAGCTAAATTTTGACAGATCGTTGCGGAAAAGTATGCAAGGATGAGCTTTTTTAATTATAACCTGGACGAGAGGTACCCAGAATAGGAAAGAGTTGAAATAAGAGAGAATTGCATTTTCGAAGGAAGTTTTTTCAAAGAACAGATTTTTTCTGTGACACTTATCCACAGCGAACTGTCAAAATTTAGCTAGGATCTTAGCTAATATTTGGAGAGCAAAGTTGGAGAGCAGCTAAGATTTTGTCTATCCCGAGCAGTGTACGAAGCTTTAGGCATAGGGCTAGAAAGCATACTCCATAGGAATGAAAAATGTTGTGGCATTGGATATTATTGTATTTACGGGAAGAACTGTCATTGAATTTGAATGATCGCTTACGGTTTCCTGATTTTTTCTCCGCAAAGTCAACGTTACAAGTCGGTCGCTAGACTTTGGTTTTATTTTATTCAGAAAATTGTTTCGTGGTAGACTTCCACTTAAAAAGGGAAAACCCTTCCACCATATCTGGGATATTATCCCTATTCCATTGCGCCAATCTTTTTAAATTCAAAATCTGCTATAAGTAACTCTGTTATAAGTAACAAAGTGTCACCTTCGACACCGTCTTCTTCATAAGCCTATTCTGCTCCCCCTCCCCAACGTGTGAACAATCGAACCCACTTACACGTCTTTTCAACTCCAAATGAACCCTTTGCCCCGCCAGTCCACCCACAAACCTGACCAAAAGCAGGCACAAACAAAAGGCAGCAAAAATAAGGAAAACAGAAAAAAAAAACTGAAAACACACCATGCAAGGATGATTTCCTGTGAGTGATGGACTGCTATTATACAATAGTGCTGTACACATATAATAACATTTCCCGTTTACTGTTCCGTCAAAGCGCGCATATAAAATATATACTCGTACCTCCACTCGTGCAATCGTAGAAAGGCATAAAATTGCATTTCGTGCATTTGTAGATGTGTACACATAAAGTTCTGCGAGTACAATATCCTGTATACGAGTGGTGGCCTATGTATCCCCTTTCTAGGTCAATGAAAAATATTTTAGGATATCCTTTCTATGTGGTGAACACAGGCGAAACGCAAAATTTTTTTCAAAATTCTTCAGATTCTATCCCTAATAGCTCATCAATGGGAGACAAACAAAATGTGGAAGAAGAAAAACCAACAACTACCAGAAATAATGCAAGACTATCAAGGATAAATTGAAGCTAATGTACAGAGGGGAAAAGTATATCCTTAATCGTAAATCACCCAATCTCTCGTCGCATATACAATACGCCATCATCCGCTTGCCTTTTTTGCAGGATATACCAACGAAGCGCGCGCACATCCTCGTAGTCGTCGTCGTCGTCGTAGTCGTTTCTTCAGATAAACTCTCCAAAAATGTGCTGTTCTCTCACTGAAACTTATACACCGACACAAGGACATTTATTTGATGGTGTCTTTCCAGTAAAATAAGCATTAGAAGTAGAACTGTATAGAGTATAGAGAGAATAAAAATAATAATTGTGTCGATTGGCTTTGGGGCAACGGGCAGGGGATAATGAGAATGTTTTTGAAAGTTTCGACTAACTGGGAATTGATGGATTCTGATGACCAGGATAATGAAATTTTGCCAAACCAATTGCCGCTCGAAGGTGATGTTGCACTTTGTGGAGTTTATTTGGAAATGGGTTAAGACATGGATTTTGTTAGAAGGTTGCTGCTCTCTGGCCTTTTATCTCAAATTGACTCGAGGGAAATGTCTCAAATTGATTCGAAAATGGCTGCATTTCGTCCTGGATTTTTGTTTTTAGTACAATTAGGATTAGGATTATTGCAGTGTATTTGTGCAAGAACTTATTATTGTTAAACAAAAATTCAACATTGAATAGCTTGGACACAAACTGATAGGTAAGAAGCAAAACCATAAACTAAGTTTCAAACCATTTGTGGAAGAAAGTCAATAGGTATCACATTAGATCAGCACACTTTAGAAAAAGCGAGGTGCAGGTCTAAAAGGGGCTTTTGATTATAGCCAAATAGCTTGTTTAAGAGGGGGCAACACTTTAGGATATAAATACTTTTTGGTCAGATTAACTAGAAACTAAGTAGCTCTACAAAATCTACTAATTACAAAATGTGTATCTCTGCATTCTTACCTTCTAAAGTCTTTTCTTAGACTTTAAACTCATAGCGCGATACCAATAACAAATTTTAGTCCCGACTTGAAATTTACGGAAGCTCACAATTGCGAAAATTGTGTAACTGTGAACTTCTAAAATTTAGAGTCCAAATTAAAAATGTTTATAAAGCCCATAGTAAGTAACACTACTCAACCTAACCTAACCTGATCTAAGTTGATTTGAAACGTTTTACTTTGGTAGGGGAATAAAAATGATTTTGGTGGTGTTTTCGCTTAAAGGAACCGCTTCTGCAGATATTTGGCTTTTCCAAGTGGAATTAGACCAAAAACATATACAAGAGGTTGCCACAAAGTGGACCTTGCGATAGTTATTTTCTTAATTTGAAAGGTTAAGGAACGGAGGTTTTTCCAAAACTTCGAGCCCGGAATCTTGTGCCATTTAATTTGTTACTCTCGGTGTAGTGATCCAGATCAGGGCATCAAAAGGTTTTTATTATCAACTCAGAGGACGGACTGTGCTGTTCAATCAAACACGCAATGAATGAGAACGTTTCATGCGATGCAGTCGTGCACAATTTTGTCCAAACTACGAAGGTGTTTGGTGAAATTTTTTCCAGTGGTATGCAATTAATGCCTTGGACTTGAGTTTCTATATTCGAAAATTGTTTGATTTTGATTAAAATCAGTTTTTAAAGGAAAACACACAAACTGGGATTATTGAGTCAAATTTGAATGTGGCCCCCTGGTATGTCAATAAATCTGTCTAAGACTAGCCAAATATGCTTCCGGTCTTAGGTGTTACAGATCTATGAATACAAAATATAGAAATATTTGCAAGAGAATTGAATGTAATTAACACATTCATGCGGTGTTATAAACAACTTACCGAGCGTCAAAATTGTCGCGACCGACTTCAATTCACAGGCTAGGCATTAGGTTAGGTTGAGTGGGGCTGTGAGATGGTCACAAAAGACCGGGCACCAAGACGGGTCCATCGCCATCCCCAGACATACTAGGCATTAGTAAGGCCATCATTTTTAACCTTCACACTAAATGGGGACGTTCAAGTATCTAGTTAAGTAAGTCTGACAGCTCTCTGACTAGATGTATCTCGGTTTTGATTGGGGAAAATCGGTCAAATGAGCAGCTGTTTCAGTTGACGTTTATGGAGGGGTAGCCGACGAATCTAGTCAAGAAATTCGTAACTCAGTACAAAGTTGACAGTTCTCATATATGGCTGACGCAGAAAAAGTGACGTTCCCTACCAATCTCACACTGAAAAAAAAAGTCGTCGTCATATTGACGAATGGCGGTTTTTAACATGATATTCATTGATATGACGTACTTTTCATCAATATGATGAACAAATTCATGAAAACATTCTTGACAATTGACGAACCGTTTTTCAATATGAAGAAAGTGCATTCATCAATTTTTTTGGCAGGATTCTTATAAGATTTTGGCAAATTTTCTCATGTAATAGGTTCATAATTTCATCAAAACATTTCATCAATATGATGAAAATACTTATTTTGATGAATTTAGATATTTTTTCATCCAGTTGATGATTTAATCTTCTCATTGATGAATGAAATCATCATATCGAATACCGTGTACGTAGATAAACACAGACAAAGAAACAAGGCATCCATTCCATATTCGATTCAGTTCGCATTTTAAAGTTCAATAAGTGAGACGTAAAAGTATAGTGATCGCGAAAAGTGTAAATTTCAAAAGAAAAAAAAAAATAAATAAAAGTGATTTCGTTATAAGTGCTACTAAATACTAAAACAATTGGAGATGTTAAGTTTATTATTATTAAACAAATTATATCAATTAAGTCCCGTTCATCTTGTCTGCATTGTCACAAAATTATTTTCTAAGGAACATCAAATATCACAGGTAGGTAATGTTATAATAATTTTTAAGTCGATGTAATTTTTCTTATACATATTTGTTAAAAGCACGTTACCTAAAGTGTGTTGCAATTTCTCCATATTTCCTTCTTTTTTTTTGGTAATTATTAAGCGAAATAAATTTGGCCATTTTCTTTTCACTAATTAACTCAAGATTTTATCATATCGATAATTGCGTTTTTCATATTGACGAATACGATTATATTTTCATCATATTGATGAACGAAGAATTCAAGGTTTCATAATATTGATGATTGCATTCATCACATTGAAGAATGCGTTTATCTTTTCAACCTATTGATGAACGCTATCTTCATACTTATGCATTTCTTTGTTGTATGTACATACACAGCATAATTAATCAAAATGTTCATCCTATTGACGAATGCGTTAATATTTTCATCATATTGATGATGGCTTTCGAAATATTTATGATTTATTTTTATAGTTTTTTTATATAAATATGATGTATGCCTTTTAAATATGATTAATGTGATTTATTATTAAGTAATTTGTTATTGGATTGCGGAACTTTTAAAACGAATGAGTTTAACTAATTCTCTTAAAATTTAGCTAGACATTCCACGCAGCAGTACCTATGTGAAATTTGAAAACTGCGATGCCCATAAAGGTAATAAATATCATTTATACGACATACAACAATTTACAAAGTTATTGTATTAATATTTCAATTCCTCTTTTCATTTATAGTTCTTTGTCTTCTTAAAAGTCTGCACAATTACCTGCTTTGAAGCCGAAAGCGTTCAGCAAATAGAAGACCATTTGGATTTTTTTAAATACAAAAAACAACAACATACAACCTTTTACCTTAGCGTGACTCGGAAGAAAAGTATCTCTTAAACTTAAATTTAAAAAATTATTGCGTGCTAAAGACATTTGTCTAAAATTTTTGTTTGTTTTTGATTTGCAATACCCACTTGCCTGCGAGCAGTTTTGGGTTTTCATACAGTTGTATTTTTACTCAATAGCACCATTAAAAGAAATATTTCTACTTTGCTAAGAACAATTATTGAAACACTTAAGGAATAATAAAATTTAATACTTTAAGTTAACTTGGTTTTGATCTTGTAGTTTGGAATATTTTCAGAAAAAGAATAATTTTGAGTTGATGATCTTAGGTCTTTGGCTAAAGGTACAAAATCATCTATCTAAAATGTACGATTTCTGTATTTATATAGTGTGATGGAGTAGGTATTTAAATAATGACTTTTTAATGGCACCTTTTCTATTTCTAGGTGAATATTTACATCAATCCACTACCTACATAATAAAGCATTTCTATTCATCGTGCTGATGATCGAATTTACAAAAATTATTAATAAATAATATACTTATTGATATAGAGAGTCATAGTTTCTCGGATATTACATACCTTTTATATGGACCATAGTGCACTGGTATACCAGGGTACTTTAAGAAAATATTCGGAAAAAATACTACTTATAATTTACTTATATTAACTTGAGGTGTGTTTATATACCAGTGATTTGAAACAAAATTCATATGTAATCATAATGATTTATTATATTACATCCGAGAAATTATGAAGTCTCTACATAAATAAGATGATTATTTTTTCTTAAATTTGATGAATTGAACCATTAGTATGAGGAATAGAAATGCTTCACAATGAAGTTTAGTATAATTGGATTAATGAATACAATTAATCATATTGATGTTAATATTCACTAGATTGATGAAAATAAAACATCGTATATATAAATATATTCCTAAAAGTGATGAAAACGATTCTTCATATAAATGAATGCGACCATAAATAGGAAGAAAGTGTACATCATATTGATAAATAAATTCGTGAAGTTGATGAAAAGGATTCTTCATATAGATGTATGCAATCATCAATACGATGTAAATGTACATCATATTAACGAATAAATTCACCAATTTAATGAAAATCATTCATGAATATGAAGAAAGTGTGCATCATATTGATGAACAAATTTGTCAATGTGATGAATACATTCATCTAATTGATGAAATTGGAGGGGAATTTCGGTTCATCATATCGACGAATTTTTCATAACATTGATGAACAAAATTGATGAATGATGAACGGAATTTTATAATTTTCAAAGTTCACCATATTGAGGAAATCGGTTTCATCATACCAATGAAAAAATTCACTGGACTAAAATTGATGATTTTTTCATCATATTGATGAACTTTTTCATTACTATGGTGTACCTTTTTGGTTCAGTGCAGGTTACATCTCATCCAGACCAATCTAGTTGACTTAAGATAACTACATTCCTGAATGCGGCCAATATTTTGTAGGGCGCAAGATACACCTCCATAAACGTCAACTGAAATAGCTGGTCATATGACCGATCTGAGCCGATCAAAAATGAGATACATCAAGTCAGACAGCTGTCAGATGAACTAAACTAGATTTTTAAACGTCACCAATCTTTTGGCTAGGTTTGACAACCAGTTTTGTTGCGTTGTGGTGTCAATGATGACACCCAGTATTGATGTCTAATTGACGTAGGTACTGCATCAATATTTTTTGTCAAACGGTTTCTTTTTGGAATGGGTACATATATTTCAACAAATTTAAGGTTTTTTAGTCAATTATCAACTACCATAGCTGTACCAGTGGAAGAATTTTGATACCGGAATAGAAGCTTCGGGTTTTTTCAATAGCAAAAGCAAATTACTCTTATTGCTATTTATGAAGATACCACATTCAAAGCAAAATGGCTTACAACACAAGGGGACTCAATGACTTGTGGGAGAAATTCCATATAATGCAAACTGCCCCTCTAACCTAACCTAACCCAACCTATGGCTTACAACAAGCGATGTTATTAAGAGAGCTTAACTAAATTTGCACGCAAGATATAACCAAATCAGCTTTTAAAAGGTTTTCCAATAAGAGGTGTTATTGTGAATGGCCCGCTATTTCGGTAACGGTTGACATTTGACAAGTAGAAACTACGCCATTACAAAAAATGGAACGATACACGCTTCACCTACATTGAAATTATTATATTTTCACAAAAATGGTGAAAATCTTGCAGTCACAGTTCGCAAAACTAAAGCATTTTTTGGTCGTCGTGAAGCACCTTGTCGGACCGCAATACAAAAATTGGTGGAAGAATTCGAGCTGTTGGGACAAGTTAGTGATGTGAAGAATAAAACCCATGCACGTCGCTCAAGAACAACTGAGAATATTGCTGCTGTAGCCCAGAGTGTTGAAGAAAACCCAGGTTTGTACATTTCTCGCCGTTCTTTGGAATTGGGCATTCCACATGATTTTTTATGGTCGGATTTGAATGGTATTGATCTGGACAACGCTTACTTTCAACAAGACGGTACTACGTGCCACACAAGCAACGAAACCATTGATCGTTTCCGGACCGTGTTATCTCTCGAAGAGGTGATCACAATTGGCCACCGAGATTTAACACCTTGCGACTTCTTCCTTTGGGGCCACGTGAAAGATAAGGTCTACGCCAACAGCCCAGCGTCGATTCAAGACCTCAAAGATACAATTCGTCAGGCTATCGAGGACATAGGGCAGCCACTTTGCGATTTGGTTATGAAACATTTCATGAAAAGGATATGGTCCTGTATGCGTGCTCGTGGTGGCCATTTGGCTGATGTTGTTTTTCATTATTAACGGCATACCTTCCTCTTTATTATGAAATAAACATCCGATAATCTATCTCAAAAAATGGAATTTTTCTTTGAATACCAAAATAACACCTCTTATTGTAATCCTCGTAGTAGTAACCCTCGAATTTGCGCCTAAAGAGTTTTCTAGAACTCCACAGCAAAAGTCTGTCAAAAGTCTTTCTAAATCCTCCTGGAATAATCGGACTTATTATACATAGCCACTTCTACTCTACCTCTAACGACAGCCATTCGTTAGAAAGGAGGTCGCATTTCCTAATTTTTTTATTTGACTACGACTCCAAGGACCAATATTCCGTTTTATAATACAACTTCGCCTCTGTAAATCCACTAATTTGTGGTTGCAATTCACCCGTTCAAGAGAAATACTTTTCATGCCTCTAAGGTACAATTCTTTTGAAAAAGCTAAGATGCTCTCATTTCAGGCTAAGTCTGTCTAAATTTTCCACATCGTTGATATCAAAAATTCGCTAAACTGATAGCCCTTTCTGATGCAGCATTTTCTGCCCTAGTTTTTTGCAAATATCCAGCTCGAAGGACCAACTTCAGTTAAACAGCTTACACGCATTCCATGGAAGAATCACTCCAACACGCATTTTCTCTAAACCCCTCGACTCGATGACATCCTTCAATAAAATTAAACTTATATCTCCTTAAGTGAACACGATTCCATCTGTTCATTTGTCTTCTAAGAAAACCCATTCAGTATTGTATTAAATCTCAGCAATCCCCACATGTACACGACTTTTGACAGATTTAAACACACTCGAATCTTTGCTAAAATCCCCCCAATTGAAACTGCAATAGCTGTAGCGCTCCTCGAGGGGATTAAAAAAAAACGGAAGAAAATTCCAACATCCTCCTTAATTCGTATTTTTCTTCACTCTCCGAAATGAGTAGAAAAAACATTACAAGTTGAAACACCCTTCCTCTCTTCTTGTTCATAGTCGCAGTTGTAGTGTAGTCGTCTTCCAGCAAGAGGATTAACATCCTTCAAAGGACGAACAAGTTTCATCATCATTCGTAATGAATCAAAATGTTCTTAACCTTTCCCGCATACACACACTCACACACCCGATCGCACACACATGCTCAGGACGCTCATTAAAACAAAACAGAAAAAAAAACCGATTCAATTGGCATTCGTTGTACTCTAAAGTATGTTACATGCATTTTGCGGCAGGATTCAGATGGGCGCCCGAGGGGAGCAGAAGGATAAGACGGCCGGCTAATGTCCTTGTATGAGTGTATTCACTTTTTTCCCATCTTTACTTATGTTTTAGGGGTTGAAAATCCTTTCAAAACTTGGCAATTCGCCAAAAGACAATATACCAAATCTCGCTGCTCTCCTGCACATCAAATCTCTGTTTCCTTTCTTGACAAAAAAAAAAATCAAAAAAGTGTCCGAACCTACTAACTCAAGG
The DNA here is from genome assembly GCA_948293265.1 of Cheilosia impressa. Classification (NCBI taxonomy): domain Eukaryota; kingdom Metazoa; phylum Arthropoda; class Insecta; order Diptera; family Syrphidae; genus Cheilosia; species Cheilosia impressa. The sequence continues at coordinate 47,645,060 of OX411883.1, read as the reverse complement.
CGGCGATTTTTTACAAGTCCTTTATTTTCTTACTCCTTTTTAATTCTCATCTGGACGAGGACAGAACAAGAAAAAAAAAACAATTTGCCAGCAGCAAAAAGTATGCACCACGTAATCCGAAAATGAAAATTTTCTCACTCACGCGCGCTCTCTCGCCAGAAGGTGGCAGAGCTTTCCCTCTCACAATTCCACTCACACAGACACAAAGCGCACACATGCGGAATTATTGCACTTACCCCAAAAATTCTTGGAGACTTTTATTATTTTCTGCACAAAACGCGCGAGCGAGAGAAACAGACACGGACAGGGACACCCTTTTTCGTCGTCCTTCAACCAAATCGAAGAGAGCAAATTAAGGGTGGTACTGGTGGTGTAGTGTATAGAGATTTTTTTTTTTCTTCTCAATATCACTTTTTCGTTTCAACTTTCTTTTTTTGATTTTCTAACTATTTCACTAAATTATTTTCTTCATCATTACTATTTCTGAATTTAATTCACACCGCGAAACTGATCGCATTATCCTTCAGTTGGTGGTGTATTTTTGTTTCGGTTGGAATTTTCGACAAAATCTATGAACTGTATTTATTGAGCAACTCTGCAAAACGCGTTTCTTAAAAGCAGTATAAGAATTTTTCACTATTAACGGTAAGCACTCGGAAAAAACGTCTAATCGCGAGAGGGTTACACACCGAACTGAGGCGTTCGATGCAAGCAAAAATTCGCTATGTGTAAAGAAGCTTTCGTTGGCGTTTCAAAGTCCGTACAAGTTTGTGGGGCGGAAACCTCCTGTTTTGGCGCGGTGTGTGGCGGCGGGCCAGCAGTTGTAGAGAAGGCCTTGAAATGAGGAAATTAATGTTGGCTCTCTTGGCGTTTTGCACAATGCGGTGCGCGGTGAGGATGACTGAGTTGAGCTGAGAACTGAGCAGAGCGGTGTTTATGGACATTGAGCTCGGGAGCTCTCCGATTGGAAGGCTAGCTGGAAGTCGAAAGGTGCTATCTGTCTTCAATTCTGGTTCGAGCATGAGCTAAGGAAATTTTCATTTCCCAGGTACAGTAAAAGATGAAACTGTGGAAGTGATTAGTGGAAAATCCTTTTGGATTCTAAATCGTGTCTTGGTGGTTGCTCGGGTCTAAATTGAGCCGATAAAATGGTTTGATTTGAACCAAAATCAGTTCGTTTTATCAACATTCTTCTCGAACTGTACAGAAATCTCTACAGGCACAATCATTGTGCAAATCACATTTAAAAAAATAAGTTGGTGCTTGATAAGGGAATGGCAGTGTGCTGTTTATATATTCTTGAAGTTGAAGGTTGCTGTAAAGTGCTGATAGGGAATTGGCATGGGGTGACTAATGGTACGTCCTTTCGGAAGCACGGTTTCAATACGATTATTAAATTTTTTTTCCACATGAACAACAATATACAGGCTGCGCCGCACAAGAATCTATACTAACTAAAAAAAACCTCCTATCTTTATCATAACTTTGCACTGCACATTTATAATGCTTGGTATAATCTGCTGCGACACTTTCCTATTACCACCCACCCGCGCAGTCATCAAGCTAAGAATAACAACAATGGGGACGTTCAGTAAGTTTGACAGCTCTCTCACTAAGTGAATCTCGGTTTTGATTGGTCGAAATCGGTCATGAGAGCATCTATTTCAGTTAACGTTTATGGAGGGGTAGCCGACGAATAGAGTCAAGAAATTCGTGACTGAGTACTAAGTTGACAGTTCTCATATGTGGCTGACGTAGAAAACGTGACGTTTCCGACCAATCTAGTTTTTGCGTTCAGGTTGCATCTTATCCGGACCAATCTAGTCGACTAGATTATCCTGCCCACATAGTTAAGTGCCCGCATGTCTTCTATTTAGTCATCCACGCAAGAGCTTCGAGCTCGATCTTATTTTGAAACGAAGTCCGAGGTCTGCATTTGAGATCTCACATGTAACAGTTGAAGAACGTCAGCTCTGGGGCCCTACTCTCTAAGTAGGTACTCTCATTTCAAGTACATTTCATTCCACTTTCGAAAGACAGAGTAGAAAATGTTCGTTTTTGAAGGGCCACTGACTTTAAGATCGAGTTCATAGTTTTGCATACAACCCTTTGTTTTCGTTGCAGTAGATTTCTTTTCTTCACTACATATGTTTGAGCTTCCCCCAGATTTAAACTGATATAAGAAAAAGAACGACAAATGTACGATTTTTAATATACTATAATTTTTATTACAAAAAGGTAATTATCTAATTTACTATTAATATGGGTTAAGGGATCTACCATACATTCAAAGTATAACGAATATTATTCAATTTAATTATATTTAGATTTTCTATAGTACATATTATTTTCATTAGTTTAAACAAATGGGAAATGAAAGGAAAACTTCAAATATTGTAAAACCCAAATATTAAAGAATATATATAAACATCCCTCTCTTTTAAATATGTATCAACCATCAACACTCATCGATGTGTGTGTTGGTTTCACCGACAAACTCTAAATTTGATTATAAATGCGTTTGTTGGTAGCAGCCTTAGAACAGACTGTTTTCTTTTTTTAACAATTAGCTGTTTTGTTTAGTCATTAAAACGAAAAACTTACCAATCTACCTACAACTAGGATGGTCTTAGATTAAAATAATTGTTTTCCCATTCAAATTTAAGGGGATATAATAATTGTGTGTCCTTATAAATAAATATATGCATTTTTATATATTTCTATATTAGTGCTAAGCGTAATTGTGGAAATTTTATTTTAATGAACTCTTCCAAGATTTTAAATTACAATTTGGATGATCGGTTGCGATATTATCAATAATATTGTCTGTGTTTACTGTCAAACTGGGCTTACATTTTTATATAATACATTTTGTTTGTATACGTTTTGCAAACGTTACAATTCAAAGAGTTTTTTAGTTTGCCTTTTTATTTTTTACAAATATTATAAAATATTATGAATAATTGTGTAACATAACTAAAAGTATTACTCGACGAAAATAATGGCAGTTTTATTTTTTTGCTGGAACATAAGAAAATATACAACTTATATAGAAATGATAGAACAAATTTTTCGATTTGTGACTATGTCCTGAAATTTTTACAAACGTGCTCAATCTTTATGTTTATGGGTTTTTCTGATTTTTTTAAGCGCATGCCATGCGGTACTACAGTGGTTGTTAATTACAAATGCAAGTAATGTATTTTTATGTAATAGAGCCGAAAATCCCGCCACCAATAAATAAACAGATGCCATGCATACCTGCGCATTAGTCGAACATTAGTACGCTTAGATAGTTCAAATCGGAGATAGAGTTGTTAGTGGGAGATGTGAAAGGTTTAGAATTTAGAAGGATTAATGGCTGCAAACTAGAAACTTTCAAAACCAGTTGTTGGTGGTGCTTTTAGTATGTTAATGCGCATCCACTAATTATTAGGAAAAACTATTATTAGCAATCCGTCCGTCATGACCAACTTTATACTCATACAACTCATCTGCGAAAAAAAGAAAAGAAATCTAGGCCAACTCATCTTTCAGACAGTCGTTCATCGTTTATACATTTTTCCTTAAATGCTTGTGCACAATTTCAAAGTGGATAAAAAGTTCTGGGGTCTGGAACACCACACTCCAAGCACTTGTAGCTCTTATACAAAACATTTCCAAGGCTGACGGTGATCTATTCTACAGTTTATGTCATAGGCCCTTGCAGTTCAGATGCCCAAATGAGAACTCTCAACATCCCATAATGAAAACCAGTCAAAGATGCTCAGACTCAGAATCGATTAATGTCCTAATTTTGTTTGTTTGGTTCCTTCTTTACAAAATTCATATGTACTTTCATATTACTAAGTTAGTTGGCCCTAATAACTGTGCAGTTTAGTTTTGGTTAGTGGGATAGAGGATCTAGTGTACCCCTATGAATTTGTAAAGGTCGGTTGGCCGATTTAAAAAAAAAAAAACACTTTTCGAGACCGAATTTCACAAGTTCGATGTGCTTCCAAATTGTCAAACTGAGCAATGTGTGTCATGATGACAAAATAGTATCCAAAGTCGGTCTTTAAACTGGAATATGTTTGTGAATATTGACCAGATTGATGGATTTCATTGTGGAGAACTTGTTGTTCTAATAGCTCATTGTTATGAATAAAATATCACGATTTATTTGCCGTTTGCTTGTCAAAGTAAAAGGGCATATGCAAGTTGACAATCAACACTCATTTTTCTCAAAATTGGTTCACTTCTTTAAGAAGTACTATAGTTAAACTCAAACTTAGTTTATTTAAATTTAGGGTCACAAATGCCCTGCACGGAAAGTGAAAACCAACGGAAACCGATTCACTGAGTGTCAATATGTCGAGACATTTTATTTTATACAAATAGCTCATTTAGGAGACACCTGAACTACAGTTTAATTCGATAAAGGACAGGTCATCCATTTAATTGTTACACAGACGTTTGTTTTTAAGGAAAAAGTTGATTTTGATTAGCCAATACTTCATTTTGTTCGTAATGTTGTAATTCATAGACAGTTGATCATATTAATTAAACATGAGTTCAAGATTGATACTGTTAGTGACAAAAGTTGTAAAAAAAAAACCATGCAAAGCAGATTAATAAGGAATGAAAAGGAGGCACATTTTCGCATGCGACAAAATGCCGATCATGGTTTAAAAATGACAGCAAATCCAGTTGTTTTAAGAAGCAGCAGGTATAGCAATGGAAGTCCACTTTCCCGTTTATGAACATGATGCGTATCAACAACTGTGGAAATCATTCCTCGATGTACATCAGACTTGAGCGGATATTCGATTTGCAGAAAGCGTGCGGCTGTAAACTTAAAATTCGCATGCATTAGTAACCACTTTGGAAAACTTCGGAAGCTCCGTTAAAAGAAACGAACAGCATTGTTTGCAGTCTGCACCTTGGACCATTGAATGTCCTTTCGAACCCATAAAAAAAATAAAATAAGCTTAGGAATATTTGTTTAAATGTATTGAGTCAATTTTTCTAATCTTTGCTAGGCTTCTCTGTACAGTTCTTTAAAGTTGTTTCATACATTTTTAAGTTGTTTAGACCATAATGTTCATGAAGCGATATTGCTAATTAAATTAAAGGTGACAAATCCTTTCAAAAAATCTAAATACTTGTTGTCAACAATAGATCACATGCGACAGACAACTTTCATACATTTTGCGATCTGGAGAAGACAAAAACCCAGACTACGATTGACTCTAAATTCACTTTATTACCCAGCACGACTTTCCTCCACAATTAGCAATATCACTTCACATTATACAGACTATTGATAGATTTTCTTTACAACACGTTTGTTCATAATGTTTCTTGTTGTTGTTTTTTATATATATATAAATAATTTAAATACTAAGTCAATTTATATTGCGAAAAACTTAATAACCAAAATCAAAACTAAGTATTAGTGTTTTAGAAATAAACAAAGTGGAATTTCTTTCAGTAGTATGTATAGTACATCTAAGTGTATGTAAAAAAAAAACAACATAAATATTATTTCTTGGAAAATAGTTGTGTTTTTCTGTTAAAATTAGATTAATTAAATTTACAGATTATTGATGAATTTTTGTTTTTTGTTTTTTAGATTTTGTAAAAACAATATTATTTAGCTAAAAGTAATTTAGTGACTAAAAATAAATATTTATATACTTAACAGTTGTGTTTTTGTTGTATGTTTATGAAGTATTAAGTCTTTTGTAGGTTTATGTTGGGCACATTTTCTATATTCTCTTTTTGCGCCGATTTTAACGATGTAATCTGGACACGATGCCGGTCATCTTCGTCGTCGAGTGGTTTTCGACTTGACGCTGGTGGCGTTAGGAGACCGTCGGGACACTTAAGACCCGTGGCAGGTGAGGCTTCAGTTTTAATTGTTTTTTCAATGACTGATTGCTGTTCGCTTATGAGGTAGGCACGATCCTAGACGGGAGAAATGGGTAAAGAATTTGCTTAGAAATGTGTAAATATCGAGGAGATTATTTAAAGGACATGGTCTAGTGCACACTTTGAAGAGTTGTCGAGTGGACTTTGCTGTAACGACATGGCGTTAGCATTCGCTAAATTTGTGTGTGCGCAACGAATTTTTTATATATTTCCCTGCATGCGCTACGCGAAAGCCACTTGAATTTAATTTCGAAAATACTTACAAACATCGCCATTGAGGTGGTGTGTGTTTGAATGATGTGCGAGTCGTCTGTGACAATGTTCGGACACCAATGGGACATGCCGCATTTCGACGACACTTGTTCCCGCTGCTCCAGTAAACACAAATGCTCCGACTCTTCGCTGATGACCTGGAAAAATGACTCCATCCAACGGGCGCAGGGCTGTATCGTTCCCCAATCCAGACCCGATACTCTCAGAGCGGTTTCTCTATAACAAGCAACAAACAAAACCGTATATAAGACCTTCAACTCGACAGCCATCCTAAACTCTGAACCTACCTGTTAAATGTGTGACTAATTGCAGCAGCTGCTATTACCGAATACGGATAATTTCCAATGCACACATCCAGCGAACACAAATCCAAAAGCTGTGCCGTCTGAACGAATTGCAGTCCAGAGAATTGCGGGTAGATAAACGCATCATCGACATCTTCCTTCTTGTTTGTGTCTGCTCCTTTAGCCGCTAGTGACGCTGGCGTTCGATTGCTAGTATTCAATTGCATATAGACACCCAGCCATCCCATCGCAGTCACAGGACTAATGCTCCAGTCTAAAGCCTGCAGCAATATAATCTCATGCTGAAGAATGTCTTCCTCTTGGCAGGCGCCATCGGTCACGTAGGCGAATTCAGCAATTTTTGGCGGATATATTTCCTCGACTTTTGCCGCGATAAACAGGCATGTTATCCCGATCAGCTGGAGGTGAGTCTTTTGTACTCTCTTCTGTGTGCTCAAATACCGATCCAAATAGTCGACAGCTAGGTAATACGTTTCACGGTGTAATTTATACACTTCGCACACTTCGATCAGCCAATCGAGAAGGATTGCCCGCATGCGCGGCTGCAAACCCGGATGATTGTCTAGCATTGTTGAATCACGGAGGAATGACGCTTGCTCGTCTTTTTTACACATAAGATTCCACACATCGATTGCATTGGCCCATGATAGAGCGGGCAATGGGCACATTCGCGGCTCAGGTGGTTCCACGGGTGTCATGCAGTCGTACATCGTCACGTAATCGTCGAACGATTTGATCTTGGGCTCCGACTTCTCCGTAAGCGTTTGATTGCATTCACTGTCCGAATGAATTGACGATGATTCGGAAACCGATTCGAATGATGTGAACGATGCGGATTCTGGAACAATGACATCATCGATGCTGTTTGGACTGTCTGGGATGGGTAGACTGTAGCTTGGCGGTGCACAGTCAGAACTGCGGGTATCGATTTCATTGACGAGCTCATCGACCGGTGACGGGTACACTGACGATGCGATAGAACTTGAAGGGTCACTGTTTTGTGGATAGCAGGAGGATATGAATTGGCGTTTGGCGGACGGGCCCTCAAGACCCAGTTCGGGGTCCTAAAAAGAAAGGAAAACAAAATCATAAATCTCCACGGATTTGTTTTTTATACATAAATTCTATGAAGAGGGAAATTGTTTGAACAATTTTAAACTAAAGTGGTTCGGAACTCGGGGTTTTGTCGGACATTTTTGTTGTTTAAAACTAGGGGGTGAGGTTTTTTTTTAATTCATAGTTGATGCAGTTTGGATCTAGCCAGAGAAAGTATTTTTTTAAAGATACTTCTGATCGAACGTTAATGTGCGACATTGAGCGGTTGGTGTCTTGGCTACTTATATTTGTGGACCAGTTTCTGGCGTGCACAACGTTGCGCAACATAGTTTAAGCTTGCGCATCAAGGTATATTGTCTATAGGTTTAGAGACAAGCTAACCAAAGACAGCAAGTATAGAGGTCATTTGTGCTCACAGATGGCGTCTCAATCAATACAGGGGAATGGAAATTGATTTAAGCGGTCGTTTACAATTCTTTCGCAATTTGTCCGTCCAAATTGCGACGGTTTTCTGTACCTGTGGTTTGTTTTTGATATTCTTCTCGGTTTTGAAGTAAGGAAACGATTATGAAGCACGGAAATACAGGACATTCACTCATTCAGGTAGAATGTGGACACCACTCCGGGTACAAAAATAACCAAAGAAAATACTTAATACAGGCAAATTGCCGACTTGAGGCGAGGAATTGGGTTCTTGGTAAATGATGAAGCCAAAAGCTTCTATTTTAGGTCCCATGGTTACTTTCAGTACACGTTGAGTGTAAATTTTCCTCCAAGGTAATCACTGTATGAATTGTGGAATATTTTAAGTAACCTTCAGTCTAAAAGCAGTTTTTTTGTAAATTTCCCACCCGCGCTGTGTCCCCTTCAACCAAACTCGATTTAAACGACTTCGGACCGAAGTTAAAGTTTCCGGAAATTTTCTAAACGGGGTTCCACAAGGTTCCAGTCTAGGTCCCATGGTTTATGTTAATCCCAGGGGAAATACGCTTGGCTTGATCTAATTTTTTTTGAAAGGCAGGTACTGCTGTATCAGGTAACGGCGAGGTGAGTATTCCGCATGCTCTTGGCTGCATTCCCAATACCGGTAAGTTACACAAATTTAACGGACAAACTAGTTTAAGCACGTTTTTCACCAGTGGTTTTCAAAACCCGGATTACTACTTATGTTTTCCGTATTGAATGGAAGTAAAATTGAAAGCTGATTTCAGACTGTTTAAACACCCTCGCGAAAAGATGACTTGAAGACATCTCACTTATTCCCAAAATTATCACAATATACTCAATGTAGTTCCGTACCATTTCGGTGAATTTCCTTTTAAGAATGTATTTCATGTCAGCCACAAACACACACTGTGGGAAACCAGTTTTTTCAAAAATTAACCGTAACGCGACGATATCCGTTTTCGGTCTGAATTTAGTTTATTTCACTTGAAACCGAGTTCTATCTTTCTTGACGACTAACAGACACATACAGTATAAACTTGAATTCACACTTATAACCGCCAAGGATTCAGCGATATCCTTTTCGAAAAAAAAATATATATTCCCCAGTTGAAAACTGAAATAACGTCTGACTTGTCTGACACTAGCACAAGATCTGTGAAAATCTGGATCAGCAGGGATTCTTTTCTTGGATTTTTCTTTTCCTTTTCTTCGCTCAGCTTACTACCCCTCCGGACGAGGGTTATCCTTATTTCTCGTTTACCTAGATTTCAGTTCCAGAGTGCGTAAGAGTGAGATGGAGAACAAGAGAAACCTCTTTCTTCTCAGGTAGTTAAAACGGCAAATCTGCAATAAATCACAAAATTACCTACTGAGAAGATCGACCCAAGGGTCCGTAATTCGTGTGTGCATTTTAAGATTTGAAGTTTGCAAGTCAGTACTCGTATAAAGTCGCATTTTTGCTTTATTACCCCTAAGGAGTATTGTTGAAACTGTTGTTGCCCAATTTTAATATCGGCAACAACAATAACAATTGCAATCAAGGATGTTTTGTGTATGACTGGACTGTCGATAGCCATTGCGTAATGTGCACGGTTATTGTTGCTTGAGATCTTTTCTTGTATTGAAGGATGTCGCAGTGATCAATAAATCTTAAAATGCGCATATGATTCTTTTATTTGTTGCGTCTCTAAATCAGAGCAAATGCCATGAAAAGGGGACTCCTTCTGCGACTTTACGGGTGGCAGATGGCAGTTTTCGGAGTCTGTATGGATTTATGTCCAGGTAATTGCAATTTCTTGGTGAATTAAGAAGGACTCGTAGCTTGAAAGTCATTGTCAATCTTAAAAAATGAAACAATTGGCAGGAAATTTTAACAGAAACTGTGTTGCCAGGCACGCGGGATCGAAGAGGTCGACTGCCGATGTAACAGTTGCAATACAAAAACCTGCAATTTTTGCAGTATATACACCCAAACTTGGACAACATATTATAAGAAATAATAAACCTAAATAATTTATAAAAAACAGGCATACATATTCATAAAAGTAAAGACAAAAGTAATAATTTTTCTTAAACAATGTTTTTGTGGCGATAAAATTTAATTCTATCTGATGGATTTCTGAATTTAGACATCTTTCAATCTATAAGATCACAAGGACACGCGTAAATATGGTGCCTTTGTAAATTTCCAGTGATCTAAATCGAAAATCTCTGATTGATAATTTTTATCAGCCTATTGATCAATACGATCATCACTTTTGACGACATCAATTCAAAAATACGTCAGCGATCGCGTTAAATCTTAAAACTATTCCAAGTTCTTTGGAACGGACCTTTCGTCTCGTCAAACAAACGGTTATTTATTTCAGCATTCGAAAAGATCACCGATTGATCAATAAAAACATGAAAATTCGCACAGATCACTGATTGTTTAGGAAACCCATTTTAGTGGTAATTTCAGCTTAAAGATGTTTTGAAAATTGATAACAAACAAATCAATTGATCAACCAGCGTATTTCATTTGCAATGGATCGTCGTTTGACTATCAAAATATCTCACGAATCCAACGGCTGATCGACGTAAAATACCTGAAAGAAATGTAAGGTTAACATACATTGATAGGACTGGGAGAGCGCGGACGATCATGGCTAAGTTTGTCATAACGATTCGGAGGTTTATTTTATTTTCAATTCGCAAGCATTTTTGTTAGATCACTGATCCTTTCTTTGCATTCAAAGTCAAGCATTGACTTCATTCACAGGGTTACCCATTTTGGCCTCTTTTTAAAATGATGATTCGATTTTTTTCCAAAACTTGCCACAAGATCAGAGATTTATGTTTTATTTTCCAAACTTTCGGCTGCTTTCCCCAAGAGCCTCCTTATTGAAGTGAAGGCCTGCCAAAATAATACTGATCGAGAAAAAGCGATCAATGACCGCCAGTTCATTTGCTCAATGTCACTCCGCGTTCGGACCGATTGTTCTATTAATTCGATGTGATACATATAGCGACAAGGGATAGTCACTTTTAAAAGAATAAAGCCACGCGTCTCCATAATACCTCCGTTGATCATTGATTTAATTTTATGAGTTTACAGAACAAACCCACCGATCGCATAATAAAAACGCAATACAATGCTAGTGACTTAAAAGCAGTTGAATCACTTTATTACGCATTACCTCCAACAAACAGGCTTTACCAGTAGTTACTTTATCCTTTCAATTCCACAGAAACATCCTCGTTAACAGCCAACATTTTACAACTCAATTTGTTAATTTTTACTGCCTGATAATTGCCAACACAAAACTGCAATTGCGGCCAAATTTTAATTGCCTCCCATGACAAAGGAAAACTTTTCAAAAAACCCTAAAAAGTCAGTTAAAGATGATCCTTAAAAAAGTTCCCACACAAAACTACCATACTCGTAAATCCAAGTTCTCATAAATCTTACACACAGAAAAGAAGAATACCAAGGCAACGCAGTATGATTAACCCTTTTGTCCGTGAACTATTTACATTCATCGATCCCCTTCGCCTTTTTTATATGTTTTGTGCAATAAATTCCGACGCCTGATTATATTGCAATAACACGAAAGGATCGCAAGAATATTCGCAAAAATAGATCGTCGCGTCGATCACAGATAAGGTACGCGATGATCGTCGTGATTGGTAAGACATCATCGTAGGAAAGGATCAGGTAGTCGTAATCGTGAAATAATTCAAAATTAAATAACATCACCTGGAAAACTACACAATTGCATACACGTACACATTGAAAATCGCCCCTCGCACAATTGCATAAGAAAAAGTATCATCTGCCGACGACGCGACGCTCAGTGGTGGCACGCACCCCTAAGTAAATTCTTCCCCTAATTTCTTCGGGAAAAGAAAAATAAAAATCCACCAAAGACGTGTTTGAATCTACTCAACCAACAACCATTGATTATTGTTAAAGAAAAAAAAATATATGTCGTTGCAGTAAGCCCGGCGAAGGGCAGTGCGAAAGAGGCATGTGTCCAAAAGAGGAAAAAAAAAAACGTTCATATCCAAACGACAAATAAGGCAACCCCAACAGCAAGTCGGAACCTTTTTCTTTTTCATCGTGGTGGTGGCAGCGCAGATGTCTTTTCCGTATTGAAGGGGGTTCGTGTGTGCTTCTGCTTCTTCTTCTTCCTCCTCTGTAGGCATAGGTACGTTACGTGGTACTTGTAGTCTATGTCCTTAAAGGTGAAAAATTAAAGAAACCGATGGTAAAGGAATGTGCATCGCGATGGCTGTTGCGCATGCCTGAACACCTTAAGGGTTGGTCTACGGTTTGGCCGTTTTCTCCTTAACGGGACAGCAGCAGGGTTTTCCTCAAAGGGGATTGCTTAGTAAATTTGTTGTTGCTATCGAACTTTTTCTACCCAGATACACTGATACTCCATCATGGTAGCACAAAAGAATTGTCGTTAAAGTTTCTTTTGTTGGTGGGACACTAATTAGAATAGGTACCTATACAGGAGAAGAATATCCTTCAAATGATAAATTACAGATTCAGTAGAATAGTTGCGATGTGCATCCCATTTGGTTCGTTGATATCCTGTTTCTATCTCATTAAATATTCATCGAAACAACATTTGGCCCGAGGAGCTGTTCTCAAGGATGGATATGGAAATCATATTCAGTTGGTTCCGTTTTATATATCTATTTTTTTTAACAAGACGGAACTAGGAAACCGTTGAATGCGGATCAGGACATGTGTGTACATAATTTTGTAACGCTTTTTAAGGCGGTCGTGTCGCAGCATTTAACAAAGCGGATATTTTAGAGGTCATTGATCATTGGTAGGCTCTATTTGGAGCGTGTTGTCCATCTGCTGACGATCGATAGGTTAGACAGGGTTCAGCGATCAGTGATCAACTCGAAATTTGTTGCCGTGTAGAGTCTTCGCTTTTCGAAGTTGCAATCAAAGACAAAGTTAAAGTTACGACCCGATTACATTATCCACATTACCGATCGTTAATTTGGCGATCGTGAAGATCACTTCGTGGGCGCCATCGAAAGATTTTCAAGCAAATAAAGGTCGAACGGCGAAAAACGAACTCACTAACCACTTCGCGTGCTTAGTACTCGTATATCCCCATTTCTGAGCTGAGGCCGGTCCTGCTCTAGATAGAGAGCTACTGAGCTCAAACCGAAAAGTCCCGGATATCCACATTTGTACTTATTTTTCCGAGACTGCAACCAAAGGCATTTGGTAAACTCTTCCCATTTCAACACTCAATCACGCAGCAAGGTTTTGCGTGCATTTCAGCGATTTATAAAGAAGCTTTGTGAACGAGAAAAGGCAATTTACAATACAAGGTGGGTTAAAAGAGATCACCCTATTGGAAAATGCTCTTATATTTGCAAATGGCCGCGAATGTCAAATCTGTTTTGACATTTGGCCACCAACCTTGAAGAGTATGGGACCACACGAGACGTTGCCAAGAGCGGCCGGCCCGGAGTGCCCGTTGTGCCGAGAATATTGCCGCTGTTGACAAGGATGTCAAGCTGTCGCCGGAAACATCGACCAGACGCCGTGCCCCGCAATTACCCATGAGCCGGTCGTCCCTAAGGCGAATTTTGGTCACAAACTTGCGCATGTTCACGTACAAAGTCCAGTCCGTGCATCAGCTGCTGCCTGTCGACCGCCAAACGCGTGTAATCTATGCCAAAGCCATCCTCAATCTCGAGGACGAAGTGGACGATTTTTCGACCAAAATCATAATGAGCGATAAGGGCTCATTTCCACCTCAGCGGGTACGTGAACAAGCAAAAGTATCGCTTCTGGGGCACCGAAAATCCACGAGTAATGCAGGAGGAGCCATTACACCCGCTCAAAGTTACTGCATGGTGCGCTGTTCACGCTGGAGGAGTCATCGGGCCATCTTCTTTCGAGAACGCCGCTAGTCAAACGACAACAGTGGACGGTTCGCGCTATAGGGCCATGTTAACCGAGCTTTTTCTGCCGCAATTGGACGAATTAGGTCTGGAGGACATGTGGTTCCAACAGGACGGAGCTACGGCACACACTGCCACAGCCACAACCGATATTCTGAACGCGGCGTTCCCGGGTCGCCTCATCTCTCGTTTTGGCGATTTGCACTGGCCCGCAAGATCGCCCGACTTAACCGTTCCAGACTTTTTTTGTGGGATTTTTCGAAGTTCCGTGTTTACGTGAACAAGCCCGAGACCCTTGAAGCCCTCAAGGACAACATTCGACACGAGTGCGAGAATCTGTCGCCCGAAGATCTCGCCGAAGTGATGAAAAATGCCATAAAACGAGCCCGTATGGCAATCAATTGTGACGGCGCCCATTTGGCATATACCATCTTCTCGACTTGACCAATAAAATTCTAGAGGTTCAAATAAACATACTCAAAAAACAGAATCGAAGTTTTTCATTTAGAAAAAAATGAGAGCCAAACAACATCGGATGACTTCTTTAGGCCCACCTCGTAGATATGTACTAGAATACGAGGAAGGTACTAAAACTGAGGTACAACCGTAACCTAAAACTTTCGTTTTTGTATCGCAAAATGTTCCCTTTTCAATTTTGGAATAAAATGCGCCTTTCCAATAAACATTTTTAATGTTCAGCTCTAAATTTTAGTAGGTCACAGTGGCATTTTTGAGCTTCCGTAAATTTCAAATCGAGACTAAAACTTGTTATTAGGACGGAGCAATAAGTGTACTATAAAAATTCAACTTACCTTCTCATCAAAGCATGTGGACGAACGTCGCTTCCGTTTCGACGACTGATGACTAGATACCGACGAACAGGATGACGACGAGAACCACTGTATTGCCACATCATCGTCACTATTCGCATTGAGACCTACGTTGATTTTTGTCTTCGGTCTTTTGCCGGATGTTGATGGTTCATTACAATCCACGGTTCTCTTTCTATTGCTGTTGTTTTTGTTGGTTGAATCATTGCTACAGTTGTCATTATTGATTTGTGATTTACTGAAATTTTAACAAGAAAAAAAAAATTCTTTAGACAAGGGTGGGATGAATACCTAGGGAGGAAGTATCAAATAACCTAATTTGCGAATGCGTAATATTAGAAGGAGGTTTTCCTTTCCTTTTTTTTAATGCGAAGTGTATGCTAATAGAAACACATTGAAATGCACTTCACGTTGATGAATGCAGAAGTAAAGAATACGAAAATCGAGTGGGAAAAGGAGAAGGACGTGGTTTCTCAGGAAACAAATTGCGATGGGAAAGGAGTGAGGGAATGCAGTTAGGGGTATATATGAATTTGAAATATATGTGCAAGAATGCTTTCAATCGGAAAAAGGGACACCAATGCGTGATCCTCTTACTGTTAGTTAGCTAATTTTGTAGTCGAGATCCTCCATTTTATTTTTTGTTCTAGTGTCGTTTGGTTTTCATGAAATAGAGCCTGAACTTCGAAGCACACTGGAGTTTTGGGACACAAATAGATCACGGTGATAAATTTCGTACTGTTTCCAAATCCATTGTGAATGAATATCAATTCAAACAAACAGCGGATCATTTAATATCTAAAATGATGTAAAAATAATTTTAAAACCTTACTTAAAATTGACTGTAGGTCACAATAGATAATGCTATATGACCAAAATTCGCCTTAAAAACTATTGCGAACTCCTCAAACTAAGTCTATCACAATAGCTTATTCACAAATTTTCGGGGCTTTTGCAAATCTAATCGCGACTAGAAAATAGTGACTTCCTAATCAGTAAAAGTAAAAAATGTTACAAGGGATAGTAAAAACAGAGAAAAGAGAAACCCTACTAGTCCTAATTCTCATCCTTCCATGCTTGAAACCGGCACAAGGTCCCCTTCCCCCTTCATTACATGGACAATTTAATTAAACTCGCAACTTAATGACACTCGTTCCACTCGACAAACCCAGCGGAAAACTGCAACTGAATGGTCACGAAATTAAACTAGGACATGACTATCGAATTAGAACAACAAAAAGGACGTTCCCATTCCAAGACAATTATTGCTGACCGCAAAAATAACACTACATACGCTGCCATCTGTGACTTTTTGACTTCCTGTTGATGACGCGCGCTCCTCTTTTGGAGCACACACACACAAACACAAACACAGCAAATGTCATCGCAGGCAAACAAGGATTATCTCTCAATTGCATCAGAGCAAGAAGAACACAACTCACCCAGAACGTTAGGACAATTAAATGTGATTAGAATCTTGGAAAACCGAAAATAACACCAAGGATTCGACTGATGTCCACTCATGGGAATAAATTAAAGTGTAAGGGACAAAATAAAATAAGAAAAAAACTTACCTCTGAAAATAGTCCATAATTGACCGGCTTTATAGCCGTTTAGTCGTCCTGCAAGTATTTTTCTCTCCAAGACCGACTAATGAACTATGTAAAATCAAACTTTAAGAAATGTACTTAAAAAAAACTGAAAAAGAAACAAAACAAAAGAAAATAAATTAAAAACAAATAAAAGAAAACGAAAATGTATAAAAAAAAATTAAGGACCCAATGAATTTGCGGCGAAAATTATAGTTCGGGACATTACAACTCCTACGACATAAAAAATAATAAATAGGTGTGTCACGTTGTGTGGTGTGTGTTCTGGTATGTGACCAATATGCAACGGAATTTCAAACAACCGGAGGTGTTGAAACATTCAAAAAGTTGACATTTGTTGGGCATATGCAGAATATTTTCCTGCTGTCACGCAACAGGACCTTTCGAAGAGTGTTTATGGGTAGAGGAGTTTTCTATTTTTTTTTTTTTGTTCTTATCTAAAATACCGAACAACAACCCACTCACTCACATATGGCACCAGAGGGCAATTAGTCGTGTTACAGGACATATTTCTCTTTCCGAAGGGAATGCGCAAAAAAAAAGGACAAATGGTCGATTGAGCGCGCATTATTAAAGTGTCATTTGTGGGGAGTTAACAGAGGATAACGAACAAATGAATCGTAGTGAGGACAATTACATTCAGAGGTAGTGAATATGGACTGGGACTCGAGAGAACGGACTTAAATGCATTTGAAACTTCAGTTTGTATCCGCTTTTTATTGGAAAATTCGTTGGAAGTGCATGCAACGGATATGATCGTCATCAGTGAAGCTAACGCAATGACATCGATTTTAATAGCAAACTCTTCACAATCCTTTTTCTTTAAGAACTGTGGGAGAGAACCCGCAATCACTTTAACCCTACATTTACATCATGGCCACCTCTGTCAGTCGGCCGCCACCCACAATAAACCCCTGAAGCGAAAGTTCAACTGTCCTAAGTGTCCTAATAGTGGGTGGAGTTCCTATCAAGATCACTAAAGACAATCAGGAGGTCGTATACGAGACAGTTCGGTTTGCCTAATATTGCCTAGTTCATGAGCCTTTATACATGCCAATGGGCAATACCTTAAGTCTGCCCGAAAACTATATTCTTGTTAGACGGCACAACTACTGTATTTGACGCATTCCCCAACCTTGCTTTCTTCTTGGAAAATGCCGCATGGAATTCTATTTTCCAACAGCTTTGGCATTGTTTTTGACTTAAAATGATTGAAGGCGCTTCATGGAAACTGAAAATGCCGCGTCATTATTTAAGATACACATTTCTATGCATTTCTTACGCGTTACAACTCCATTTCAAGAAATCCATCAAATTTCGACAGCTTTTAAAATTAAATGGTGCAAAAGGCAGCGGCATTTCAAATGACAGTCGAAATTTAAATACATCCCTGTATTAATTTATACCTCTGCCATACCGATTTTGTTTGGCTGCCATTACGTATTCTCTATCTACACACGTTAAATTATTTAAGCTTTGCTACGAAACAGTACGAAGACAAATTGAATGATAGAAAATCCGATCTGGGCCCCTTTTTTCGTTATTTTCTTCATGCGGAATTTTGATAAAATCTTTTAAATTAGTGACAGTTCAAATAGTTGCATTTTTTGTAGAGCGTACTAAACTTTAACCAGCACTTTGCAGCTTTGACAACTACTTAAACTTATTTATATATATTTCACCTCGATGCAATTTCCATGCATTCATTCAACTGACTTTGAATATTCGAAATCTACCCCCTCTTGTGTCCACTTCAAAGAAACACTGCAGTCTAACGCCTATTCGATGTAGGCGTTCTTTTATGTTATAAGCTACACGGTTGTTTGTTGTGCCGAATGCAGCGCTTTTTATGAGTTATGAAACAAATGATTTTCCTCGTGTACTGCTTTGTAAAAAATGATTCCCTAGAATGGGCCAAATTGACGACCGCTGGCATTCAATTACTTTGAGCACCAAATGAAGCTCACGGATGTGGCGATTCGACCCCAGATGTTTCGATTTCTTTTTCTCTGAGATTATCTGTCAAACAATTCTTTTTTACTTTTTGTAAGACTTTTATCTAAAAGTGTACGCGTACCTTTATTGAAATTTATAAATTACTCCCCTAATTTTTTTCAGATTGGACATTCTATTAATTTGTTTCTATTAAACACAGACATTCTATTATTTTCTGTCAGACAAACGTTGGTTACATTTGCTATGTACATACAAATATCCAAAACTATTTATTAAGCACAGCAACGTCACGTTAAGTAAAGACTTGATCTGACAAATGACAGTCGAAATCCAAAAGAAGGTCCAATCGAAATGATAGTCACTCAAAATCGACGTTAATCATAATTCGCTCGATGTGTGGACAGCATTTAATGGGGACGTTCAAGTATCTAGTTTAGTAAGTCTGACAGCTCTGTCACTAAGTGCATCTCGGTTTTGATTGGGGGGAAATCGGTCAAAAGAGCATCTGTTTCAGTTGACGTTTATGGAGGGGTAGCCGACGAATCTAGTCAAGAAATTCGTAACTCAGTACTAAGTTGACAGTTCTCATATGCGGCTGACGCAGAAAAAGTGACGTTCCCGACCAATCTAGTTTTTGCGGTCAGATTACATTTCACCCAGACCAATCTAGTCGACTTAAGATAACTAGATTCTTGAATGCGGCCAATGTGAATTCAGAAACATCAACATCGCGTGTGGATTTTAAATTCTTTGACATATGCGGATCATAGTTCTGTTGAACTCTGCAAGAGGTATGTTTGTACTATTCCTGAGATAATTTGCTAAATATTGTACGAGAAAATTCCTTTAGAAGTAAGCATTTTCTAACACCAGAAACGATGGCAACATCTGACGAAAGATGGGATATTAAATATTAGCAAATCATGGCACAAATTTAAATTAAATAAATATAACATGCCTGCTTCCCTCGAAGAAACCATTTTTCTTGCATTTATTTAGTTGCCACTGGACTGTATTCTGGTCCCAGTAAATCCGGAACAAAAACAGAAGAGCAATAGATCAATTCAAATAATTGGACATGTTTTTTGATTAAAAAAAAAATGTTGGCTTTTCGAAAAACAGGGATGTGCTATGGTCGTTCACTCGTTAGTTTTGAATACATGGTCTAAGCCAATTCTAACTCAGACACGATCACGTCAGCCAGCTGTCAGACTTGGCAACTTCCATACATTATATCTAAATATATGTTAGACCTGCACTATGCACACACTTTAAATGTTTACACATGTACCACAGACCACCAACGTGTTACCACATACACAGTCGATCGCAGTGCCGTTCTGTATTTACAAAAAAATTATGAGTGCCGCACATCGCTCTTAAGCAAGAAGAAAAAAATAGCTCCATCAACCGCATTACTCGAGCGAACCCCACTGTAAAAAAATACCTAACCAAATAACAAAATGACTCTCTGGTAACGGGTTTAACTTGAACCCTGCCTAATCGAACAAATTGTTTACTTGGTATCATGTTTCCATTTGAGTTGCATCATCAATACATCTTCACCTCGGGCAATATCTGGTTCAATTGTGAACACTTCATTTTTGAAAATTGCGCTGTAAACAAATTCTTTACGATCAGTGAAATGAAATGTCCTTGCGAGTGAACCCGAATTTCTTCCCATCTCCGTATGACCATTTGAAAGAGGACAACATGTGAAACGTATTTATTTATGTTTTCCTTTCGGTTTGTTTTCCTATTTACTCGGTTATATGATCCTTGTCTCTGGTTAAATACGAAATTGTCTACTTCTAGAAGGACTCGACAATTTAGGTGGCTTCATTAGGCTGGAGGATTTTTTTTTCTCAGACAATTTTGAAATTCCATTCTAGGCTGGGAGTTCATAAATTGAAATTTATTAGGTATTGAAGAGGGTAAACGAAAAATATAGAAAATATTGCCTTTGATCCTTTTGTGAGATGACGGAGATTCGATATGTGGGGCAAAAGTGAAAAAGAAAAGAGAAACCTTCACAAATCTATTGTGTGCGAGAAATTAGGATCCTAACATCCTATCAGGTGTATTTCAGTCGAGCATTGTATTTGATTTGGAATCCTTTTTTGGTGAAAGAATAACTTCTGTGGTCATGTGATTTGTCCGGAGTTAATCCTGAATGAACAAATTGGTTAAATATCCGTATATATTCTACCTGTCGTTCGCAAAAAAACCGAGGCCTGGGTACCTAATCCCTTTCAACTGCAGTTGTTGCACCAATCAGGTAACTGTGTGATGATTGCATGTTGAAATTTATATGGCAAAACGAAAAGTGAGCAACATTATAAGGCTTGCGGTGCACAATTGTATATCTCTCAAGGAGATTACTAAGTAATAAAAGGATTAAAACATAATTTTTATACAAAGGATGGTGAAAAGCCAACAAGGTGAGTCTTAAATTGCTCATATCAGTGATGGAATTTAGCCGATGATCAGTGTGTACTGTGATCGTAATTCTTTGCCTACGCGCTCATGATGTCTCCAATAAAAAAAATAAGAGTGCCCTAGTATTGCTATATGGCCTATTTAAAGCTTTTTGGAATCTTTACAAAGTCAGCATTGATCAGAGTTCCACCTCGATTTGCATAGATGTTGAATACATCAATTCCAAAATTTCGTTTATCGTACTAAAAAGAAGACGTCAAAAAAATCTCTCGTAATAAGAAGAGCTTATTAAGGACCCAGCGCGCTGCCATTCTTTGGCTGTGTCCTTACCAAATGCACTTCCCGAACTGGGCAACACGTATATACTATCAAAATTAATAAACAAATTGAATAGACTGAGTCCCAAAATGCAGTACATCTGCATTACTGCTTAATCAAGCGTTCCAAAATGCAAGCGGGTTTTCAAACAGAGCATCGTGAATGATTATGATGCAAATGAAATGACATTTGACATTTCAGTTTGAACTGCCAAATAAAATCGCCAGACTCGTTAGTGAATTAAAATATTTACAAAGGCAAAACACGCAAAAGCATTCATAACCTTGCATCAGAAAATCAGTGTGCTTAACTATGCACATTTTTTGACGTTTCGGAATTCAGCCATATTTACGACTCATTTATTTAAAAGTTGGTTGTCAAAAACAGTTCCGCAACTGCGATTCTGATAACCCCGCATTGTGTTGGAATTTTAACCAACCCAAATAACCCTGGTAAGTCTACTGAATTTATCAAATTCAACAAGCGAACTGACGTTTATGTGTCAGCTGTCTGCACCAAAAACAAAATGGAACTAATGTCGTTTTCCATTGGGACAAAAAATCAATCTTTTTTTTGATCTAAATCACTTTTCGCGTTCCATTGGGAAAAAAAATCAATCTTTTTTTCGATTCGGAGCACTTTTTGCAGATCTCGATAATTTTTCAGATTTACACATACTGCCACAAATGCCCACAGCTGTTTCACGTCATTGAAAGAAGTTTGCTTTGAAAACAAATGGACAAAGTTTCGTGAAAAGCAAAATAAAGAAATACATAAAAAGCAATTGATATAATGTTGGAGGAATTATTATCTTTATTATCTTCCTCATCATCTGGAAACTACGAATCACCGAAACTATTCCATTTGTGTCTACAACAGGGGAAACATTTTTCAAGTCGATATCCATAGCTGATTTTTGCAAAAGCAAATGCAATTTGAACAGCTGATTTTGCTGTCAAATACGCACTAATCCATTCACAAAAGCAGATCAATTTCGTTGCACGTTCCATGAACCGCGATAAATCTGAGATCTGAAAAAGATTTTTAGTGGTCCCAATGGAAAACGACATAAATATAAGCGTCTTGTTGTTTGACGCTTGGCTACGTAAAAATTTTCGAAAATCCAGAATTGTCTATTTTTACAAATTAATAGGTTCGTTCGGGTACTTTTTTGCAAACGTAAAATTATTAAAAATTTGCTAAGAAACTGTGCGAATGCGACCACGTACTGAGAAAATTTAAAAAAATGAGAGAGAAATGCAATTCCCCTCTTTTCATTTTTTCGTAATTTTCTACTCGCCGAATTTCGACTTACTGGAAAATGAAAAATGAAAACTGACAACTAAGTGACAGCTCAAAAGTTTGACAAGTAAAACTCTATTTATTTTCGTCTTCAACGATGTCGGAGGAATAAGATGTAATCTAATATTCTCCTAGAACATATCAGCACATTCAAAATGATAAGTTTAATAGGTATTTAGCTTATAAAAATTGCAATTCCAACTTATTTTGTAGATGCTGCATTTTACGATAATGTTAAAATGACATTTGTTAAACTTTTTGTAAGAAAACCGATCAGGTACTTCTCTTGAAATTGTTAGATTTCTCTCGATTTTTGAAATTTGAAGTTTTTCATTTTTCTATGCTGAAAGTACACGAACGAACCTAATGAAATTGTTCGTTAACTGCACATTTCGCAGCCAAATTAGCCCATATATTCGAAATTAGTTGATTGCAGTTGAACTGTTGGAATTCCATTGCGAAATTCGCGTTTTCATCCCTTTTCTCAACCCTAATCAATCCCCATTTAAATCTAGTTAACAAATGTTGAATTTTAAAGATTTGCCCTCGAAAGTGAGTTCGAATTTTCGAGCTCACCATGCTTAGGACAAAGTCCGGGAGAGTGTTTAGCTTGACCAAGTGCATCCATAAATCGACAAGGATCATTAACACTCAGTTCTGGATCATTAGTACCAAGAACTGACTACGAAATAGGATCATTTAAGGAATGCCATGGTTCAGTTGAGGACGATAGTGACTTCGAAAACCATCCCAGAGTTGCGCGCTCAAGCGATTGTTTTCCAAACTATTGTCACGCTCAAATCGATTTGAAGGACACCGCCGCCATTAGAAAATGATGTCCTTCACAAAAAAAAAATAGTAGAATTACCATCTAAATAGATCCTGATATCTTTAATCTCTGCGCCGTCGTAACGAACCGATTACAAGCGATCGAGTTCAAGACCCATTCTTGGAAGTAAAACCAAAACTGGTCCAACGTGGCTACCCAGTGGTATACCGCGCATTTCTTTATCTCGATGACTGATTGTGAAAAAGGGATATAAACAAACCATGTTAGGAAGAGGTCCGTTCTCACACTTTAATTTGTATTAATAATCTCTGTTGAGCTCTTATCGAAAAAGAGATAAATTTTTATGAATGAATTTGTTTTCCCTGCATCGGTATGTCGACTCCACATTCCATTCAAGTACTTAACAAATATCTCGATGTGGGTATATATGGAAGAGCATGTATTTTTTAAGCAAACAGGTCCCTTTTTGGATATATAACACTTTCTTTGTGGACATGCACAAGGGCGACTCTATTGCGCATACATGCGCATCAGGCCGCAATTCCAGTGAAAAATCTACAGCGAAGATTTCAAGAGGCCCAGCCTAAACAAAGGAAAACAGGAAAAACGCGCAAAGCAAACCAAAAACCCCAACAACAAAAACAGAAGCCTTACAAAATTGTGAACAGTATAGGGTACCTGAAAGGAACATGCATCTCCTCCTTACACACTTACGGTGGAGTATATATGAAGAAAATGGAATGCGAAGCGAAAAAAAAAAATAAGAAAACCCGGCACGCCGCCCTTGAAATGTGAAATTTCTTAGAATTCGATCAGAAAAAGGAATTTTTGAACTCCGCCGAGAGAGTGCACAAAGGAACACAATATGTGGCTGTGTATGAAAATGTACTTAGGATTAGGAGGATGCGTTAGGTAGACCCAGGGTCGGGGTCCTACATAGTGACCTAAGAACCGCACATAGGTACTTGTGTTATGTACATGGAAATAGAACCCAGCGTGCAGTTTAAATGAGACAAAGTCAATGATGCCATTCGAAGGCAGGACTCGGCTGCATAAGGATCTTTGATATGCCTTCAAATCCTTGGGAAGGGCAGTCTTATCAATGTCGCAACAAATAGATAAACACTATGCAGATTGGAGGCAATCCTTGGCGCACCACACCACCCGGACTCGACTAGGACTTGGCCGTCTCTAGCTTCTAACAACATTCCAACCTCACAATCACAATCTCTTCGACCCAGATAAACAATTTGGCGCTCAATTCGCCACAAAGTACCGAATATTTTACTTTTCTTTTTTGATGAATATAATTTATGACACCGCAGAGTATAGATTTTCATTATAGTTGTAGTATTAGTGTGTGCAATAGAATCCGGCGGGCGCGAAAAAAACACTAAAAAAAAAGAAGAAATATGCCAACACCGAATGAATGAGGAGAGCAACAGCCAAAAAAAAAATTACCGAGAGAAAACGAAATACTCAGGCCAGACGACGTTTCACAGAAAAGGGCGGTAATCTTTTTGGCGGGCTTAAAAATCCTTGCTAAAAATCACGATAGCCAAAAAATTCCAAAACCACACGATAGCCAAATATCTACCCTTTTAGGATATGTAAAAATATTGCACAATTTCCACCAGCAAGGGGTGCAAATTTCCATGTGAAAATTTTGTTATGATCGCGCCAAAAAAAAATTCTCCACATTCTCATATGCTTCATCCCCAGTTCGAAGACATGTCGTCGTGGCCAGTGACAAAATATGCATGCAACTTTCGAACATCAAAATTCATGCAGGAAAATCAGTCGTTTTCTGAATGAAACCAAACAAATATTCGATATGGAATGAAAGTTCGCGATATCCTCTTGAAAACTAGATATTTTCGACAAAAATTCTTCGCCAAATAGTCAAGTTATGACAACTTGATTTGGGCGAGTTTTGAGCGCGCGAAAACTTTTTTTTTCGATTAACAGAAATGTCTGTCGTCAGGCTATAGGGGGCATCACAACTACACACACGGTCGAGATTTTTCATTTTTTGGCAAAAATGAGGCAAATACTATATGCTGGCAGGAAAATTTACTATTATCCTTCCCTGGGGACTCTCAGGAAGTGGGATAGCTTGTGAATAATGAAAAAACTCACCTTTGGAGCAGCGAACGAAAAACGCGCTTGGGCACACTTTGCACAGTTTTTAGAGCACTTTTTATGGTATTTTTTTTTTGTCTTTTAATCGTTCACTACGTTAGCACTGAAACATGTCCAAAAAGTTTATGAAAAACCCGCTTAAAAACTCCGAATTACAGTTTTTTGTGGTCACGAACAAATTGCACTGCGTGGGAGATCCACACCACCGAATTGGAAAATGAGTCTTATCGTATCCTATTACACTTCGAACGTCCTCCTGGCTATTATTTACTCCCCAGCACAGCTATTCACCAAATGAGGCTCATCAAGGATGTGGGTTCTGTTCAAAGGCGAGCTTGATGGCTGGAGAGAGCAAACAGCAAGGCAAGGTATTTGGTGTAAACCGGCTGACTCGCGCCGAATAAAAAAGTGAATTGGCGACGAGAATTTCCAAATGAACACGCACACAGAGGTTTTCGGCGGGTAATTTGTTGACATGTCAGCTTGAGCGCGCCAGTAATTCGTTCACACCGATACGGACATATGATTTCGAAATGTGAATTCCCCTACAATTTCGAGTTTTGATGCAACCCTCTCAACATGCGGGTGTGGTGAAAACGTATTTGGATTTGAATTTTTTTCCGGGATTGACGTTATTTTCGATAGCTAGGGGTTGGGAATAGGGATTTTAGAATGGGAAAGGGATTTTTACATTTTCTTGCCATTGGATTGGGTTATGTTGGAGGGTATGTGTTTCGAATTGGATTTTATTGCTGTTGCGATTTGGGACGGTGTTCGGCAATACATCGAGTTTAGGTTGAGACTACATTATGCCAACAATTTTGATGCAATTATGAAGCGGCTTAAAAAATAGCTGTATTTAATGAAATTATCCGAATATTGCCTGCTGGGACTGGCAACGGTGTTGTGAGTTCTTAAATTGGTTAAATTTTACATCTTCGAAAGTCATTGTGGAGATATATTCGCCGCAACAGGTCCATACGGACCCTGGGCTGGTGGAGTTTTTTTTATTTTTGGGACAAATTGTACAAATTTATCGGCAGATTGGCTCCCATTTCTTTTAACGTTTGCTGTCACTTTAGATTTTACAACTAATGGTAGCACAAATATAACCGTTTTGGAATCAAAATGCAGGTACCTATGCATGATTGAACTCAAAAAAAAAATTTAATGGGGTTGAAATTTTTGAAGAAAAGTCGTCTTTTAGAATATGTATAATATTTGTCTAATTGCTTAAAAGTCAATAGGGTAGTTCGCGACAACGTCAGTGTCAAATAAGAAGAAGAAAAATCCAAGTGACAGCTAAAAAACTTGTAGGAAAACAAAACGGATTTTGTATGGATGTAGTCTAATTATGTTAAAAAATTACAGAAAAGTGCATAAAAAAGTGCAAAAAACAAGATAAATGCGTTGTTGAATTAAAAAATTATGTTTTTCAAACGTATTTGGTAGCAACTGAGAAGTTAAAGTAAAGGCAATTGTGCGCTTTTCAACAATATTTGAACAAAACACTACTCTGGCCATTATAAACCAGCTTTGTTATCCTACAAGTTTTTTTGACGTTTGAGCAAAAAAGATAGCCCATCTGTGAAAGGATGGGCTTCGCGAAACACTCTATCGTGAGTATTTTGTGTGAAAAATTAAGCTTTGTGAACTTATATTAACTAAAACTATTAAAGACGTAGCTTGGCGGCGCAACTTCTATTACACCGTCATCAACTCTGCAATATTTTTCTTTTTTATTTTTATTCTAAATTTTGTGTAAAAAATTTTACGGTTTATAAAATTGTGCTTGGGCAATATCTTAATATATGATCCGCAGCACAACTTATTTTTTTTAAACCTTTCTATTGCTCACAATCTTTAAAACGACCTCGACACACTCGATGACTTACTTTTTGGCACAGAATAAAAAACAGAGGTTTTGTAAACCCAGCTTAGTGCAATATTCTGACTAAAAGCCAATGCGCCGTAGTAATAACAAATTCTAGTCTCGCCTTTAAATTTACGGAAGCTCACAATTGCAAAATTTGTATAGATAATATAGCCACTGTGAACTACTAAAATTTGGAGTCGAAATTAAAAATGTTTATTGGTAAGCCCCAATGTAGAACATTTTTAATTTAATATCGAACCAAATTTTAGCTCAAAATCAAAACTCTCTCCAAAATTTAGCTGAGCAAAATTGAAACCGATTAAGCAGCTCTAGCTAAAAATATCAATATTTTGTATGGACATACATACTACATGTATCCGTCAAAATTTTGCGGCCCATTAGTAAAGTCCGTATAACACCACATTTTTTCCTAATTTTTTTAGTGCTGAAATGTCAGCGGTGTATAAAAGAGACCAAAAGTGTAATACTAAAGGGGTAGCAATTGTTTGCAAAGCAACCGCAGATTTTCAAACGAATTTATTTTCAAATAATCTTGAAATGTCAAAAAAAAGCTGCCATCAGCTGAAAAATGTGATTTGAATACATTTTTAATGCATTTTCTTTGACGTGTCTACATTAATGAAGCTGGTGTGTACGCACTCACTCCTATCGGGAATTCTCGTTCTAATGTTTCGTACTGCCATAGTTTCATTTAAAAAGTGTGAAAAAAGGTAGTGTCATACGGGCTTTATCACATTTTCTCAAGCTAAATTTTGACAGATCGTTTCGTTATGCTGTTTTTTTGCGTTGGGGAAAAGCAGGAATGAGTTGAGCTGCTCAAATAATTACGTCTTCTTCAATTTGATGTGTCCATATTTGTTGTGACTCATTTTATATTTTTGCTGACTTCAACTGAAGCCGAAGTTATTTTTTAAGGACCGCTGTGTGTGACACATATCCATAGCGAATTCTATATCTAAATTCAGCTAGGATTTTAGCTATCGTCTCTAGATAACAGTTTGAGAGTAGCTAAATTTAATTTAGATCGAGCTGCGATCTAAGCTTTAAATTCACATATTTGTATGTTTTTCCATTTACTTTTACAGCTCCCAAAGAACCTTAAACCTTGGCAATTCACTATCCCCAGTATTAATAAACAAATGTGCACAAGTTAGTTGGCTAGTAGACATCAGATAGCATACAAAAATTTGACGTAACTTCTGAATAACGAGTTGATAACTTTTACACAGCGTTTGTTAATATTTTATTTAAATATGCAATTTCGCTTTTTCTAAGATTCATATCTCCAAAAATTCACACATTTGGATCAATTCCGTCAATGACAAGGAAAACCCAGCAGCAGTAACGAAAAATACAGGCCACATTATATAGCTCTTTTTGTTTTTAAATAAAAAGTTATACTCCCAAATTATTTTCCCAGAACGTCCAGTGGTTCCGTCCAGCGCTGTTTCTTTCCAAAAAGAACTTCTTAATTAAGTCGATAGAATGCCTTGATCAAAAAGGAAAGTTATCTGCAATTTTTTTTACAAATAGTAGCCGCAGTTTGAATATAAACAAATTCATACATTCGAAGAGAGATTTTTTTTCCTGTCAAGTTTTCTGGTATGTTGGTCAAACTTTTATTAAAGGATTTTGTGTCCCCAATCCTAAACCCATTTCCGGCAGTCTATTCAATATTCTTAGACCAAAAGAACTTCAGTCTCAACCATTTCCATTGGCTTTCTGCATGTAACAATCATTTCTAGTGTTACGTTACCCCAAATCTACTGCCAAATGCCATCACACCCTTACCTTTCTCAACACGAAAACATTACGCGCCAACTGAATCTTCGAATCTGTGCATAAATTCAAACTACCATTTCCTCTGCGAAATCCACCATACTTCCCCTGTCGATGTTCGAATATTTTCAACACCACCACATTTACCACTACCAACGCACTATTTCTCTCGCCCAAAGGGGAGCCGCCAAAATTTGACATTTCGAAAAACCCCATGGCTGTGTGAGTTTGCTGTCACTGCTGTTCAAATAGAGAAATAAAAAAAAACAAAATCAACAAAAACCGGACCGCGATGAATATGGAATTCGTTCCAAATGAAACACCAGCGGTGAGACAGCTGTCTCTCGCGCCGCATCTCCGTCAGCTGATTTGAAGAAACAGTTGTTGTTGTAGGTTGTCAGTTGATTGTGGGGGGCAGTAGGGGACCGCGAACGAATACAACTAGGAGAGCCCCCTCGCACACAGCTGTATTGAGTTCTCCATGAATGGCAAGTGGAAGAATTTCTCTCGTTCCTCTGGTTACCTGTTTTATGATGACGACGTTGTTGATATTAATAGTTACCTACCTGCTGTATGCATGAGGAATCAAATGCAAAAAAAAGAAAAAAACAATAAGCGAAAAACCGAACACGCAAACAAGAATGACTCTCGAAAGCAAGCCAAAACGAACGAGAAAACCTCTAGAATAACTGGTTTTTGGGTCACTGTGCGGGTAAATATGTGACTATGAAATTCTCGGCACTCCGCGCGAAACACCAAATGCATTGAATACAACTGAAATAGCTGGTGGAACTGGCAATGCACTCGAACTATATCAATATTACTGGCGACAGCACAAAAACATAACGAAATTGCGCAGCTATTGATGTTGCAATCGCCGGCGAATTGCTGGCAAAATAAAGACAAAATATCACCTTTCCTTATGTCTACTAGCGGCGAATGGCAACGTTCTTTGTTTATTTCACCTCAATGCAACGAGAATTTCCAGAAAACAAAAACATTTATACTGGAGCACTCCTCTATTTGGTTATTTAGATTGGCGACTGTTTGAAACCACGAGCAGCGTAATCTTGTGGCACGGAACGGTCCGATAGCTTAGGGAATTCTGCATCTCCTGGGTGGCACACAGTGCGATTGTGAATTACTCTCCAGCCACCTTTTTTGGTCCAATCCTAGCACATAGAAAAAATTGTCCGGCTTGCTCGCTCATTACTGTATATAAGTACTCACATTTTGATTGTATTTGAAGTAGTAAGCACCGGCGTAGATGCCAGTCGCAATCAGTAGACCCTTTCCAATCCAGAAGCGTACACCCCAAGCTTTGCTGAAGCCCTACACACCAAATGAAAGAGGTTAGGTACGGCCACTTACATAATGCACTTTCATATTTACCAAAGTTGGTGTTAGTGCATCGC
This sequence comes from Cheilosia impressa, assembly GCA_948293265.1. NCBI lineage: Eukaryota > Metazoa > Arthropoda > Insecta > Diptera > Syrphidae > Cheilosia > Cheilosia impressa. The sequence continues at coordinate 47,614,663 of OX411883.1, read as the reverse complement.
ATAGCTTGTCTAGCGGGGCACGATAGAATCGTCGAATCGGATTTAGAAACTCTGCATCTAGTGCGGGCACACGACGTGGTTCATGGTGGCTGAGTTCCTGATCTTTTACCCATTGTCTACGCCAGGCACGCTCCTCATCTGTCATACCAATCAGACGTTCGCGTTCGCGGACCATACGACCAGCGATGGCCATAGGCTGTACGCCACCCGTTGGCGATGACGGACCCGACATCTTTTTTATGATTTTCTGGAGTTATATTAAAGAAAAATGCGTTTTATTCGAACGAAATTGTGGCCAGATAAAATTTCTCACTTTTCTTTGACAGCTGGGGAGATGTCAAATTGAACAGGTATGGTTCGTGGTTGTAAGTCGGGAAATGGTGGGGATGATTGTAGCAGATTGTTAAGGTGGGGTGGAGTTGCCATTTTGTTCCGAAATAGGAGTATGTGGATGTAATTTTTCCACCAGGAAAATCGCGAAAATCCTCTCGAATCGGCATTTTATTTGCAATTTTTTCTTAGCATAATTAATGCACACATTTTTTAAACGGTTCACACCAAATAAAACATCCGGTATGAACTCCACGGCAGTTCCAAATTGTTGTTATTAAATTTCTTTTGGGTTGTACTTAATGAAATTGGAATAGCCTTGCGATCCTAATGCTATACAAACAGATTGTATTCTTTTCTGTGAGTTCTGTGAGTTGACTGCGCTATCTCCGATATGGATCAATGTATCAAATTATCTACAAATTCACTAATACCACAGGTAGCATTTGAGCTTTTTTTTAAGTATAAGGTGTATGGAGACCTCACTCAGGATATGTCCAGTAAAACTATACAATTTTGATTATCTTTCCAATCACTGAAAATTCACTTAAGGATTCCAAGTAAAACCGCAAAGAATATAATTGAGCAAACAAAAAATATATTCATGAAAAAACATTCGTAAACAACGTTAAAACTTAATAAATGCCACCGTTTTCTTTACATCGACAAATCGCACTCAAAGCGGCGTATCTCTGGCAATGACCTTTGCATCCTAGTTCGGATGGGACTTCCTCGATGCCCGATTCACTTTAGACTCTGATTGCCTTCCCAATTCACCGCAAATAAATTTGCCCACATCGATGAGCTTTTCCAAGTCGATTCCAGTTTTGATACCCATCCCGTGGAGCATGTAAACCACGTCCTCTGTAGCTGCATTACCGGAAGCTCCCCTTGCATAAGGACAGCCACCCAAACCAGAGACTGACGAGTCTACTACAGAGATACCTTCAATTCAAAAACATATCATAAGAGTCTCTTCATTTAATTAAGAAAGACAAAAAAACTCACCAAAGTCTAAGGATGTCAGGATATTCGACAACGCCTGGCCATATGTATCGTGACAGTGAACAGCCAACTGGTTGGTTGGTACAACTTTCACCACCTCATCGAGCATCTTACGCATAGTGCCTGGAGTGCCAACACCGATCGTATCACCCAGCGAGATTTCGTAACAACCTAAGCTGTAAATGGCTTCCACAACCTTTGCGACTGCTAGTGGACTGATGGCTCCCTCGTACGGACACCCAACCACAGTGGACACATACCCCCTCACTTTCACATTGGCCTTCTTTGCCGCCTCCAGAACTGGTCGAAATCGTTCAATGCTCTCAGCAGCAGAGCAGTTGACATTTTTCCGACAAAACGAATCGGACACAGCACCAAACACGGCAACTTCTTCAGCTCCAGCCGCAAGCGCACTTTCGAATCCTTTCAAATTTGGTGTCAATACTGGATAGGAGATGCCTGGCTTTCGCTTGATTCCTTTCAGTACTTCAGTGTTGTCACCCATTTGTGGTACCCACTTGGCACTGACGAAGCTGGTTGCTTCTATGGTTTGTAGTCCTGTTTCCGACAGCCGATCGATGAGGTTGATTTTTGTCGACGCTGGGAGTAAAGTTGGTTCGTTTTGGAGACCATCGCGGGGGCCTACTTCAACGATTCGAATTTCTGTGGGAATTGATGCTGCCGCGCGCTTAAATAGTAAAAGGTTTGGGATAGTGGGTGGAAATTTGTAGGATGGACTTTTTCACTTACAACTGCGTAAGTTCTGGCGAGGATTTTCGGCAGGCAAGAGTTAATTTTGCTCGAAATCATGATGTTCATGGACGAAAAGATTTTATAACACAACACAAAACTCCAAATCTTGATCGACGTACATAAATATGTCGGTAAATATGATAACTGTCAGAAAACATATGATCGTGAAAGGGTGACACAGAAGATTTTTTCGTTGTTGTTCCTCTATTACATTTTTGGGAAGGTGAATTTGAAAGCCGTTGGGTTTTGAATTTTGAGAACTAAAATCGCCAGGGCACTCATTCTGTAATTTTTCAGACGATTATCGTCGAAACGATAGACCTCAAAAGCCAGCAACCAAGTGCTAAAATTACAAGTTTGAGAGTTTAATCCAGTTTATTTTCAAAAAATTAATGAAAGCTGACGTTTGTCAAAAAAATTCGAACAGAATATAACTTACTTCGGTGATCAACGTTTCAAAAACGGTATCGTTTAGATAGACAATCGTTGATATAGGTATGGAATCTGCGCCCTAGTAATTTAACGTAACAGCTTAGAGGCTTGGGAAATATATAATTACGACGTTTATAAGGAACTACGCTAAATTTACAATATGCGGTGTGGATATTACAATATTGAATACAAACGTCATAAAGGTTGTTTTTTTTTAGAGGTATAGAACTTCGAACATGTGGCCGCCGCGGCTGGTTCGAATAAAGCCAGGTCTATTTTTCAACCACTTTTTCGAGCATTTGGGGCTGTATGTCGGCAATAACGCGACGAATGTTGACTTCCAAGTCCTCTAACGTTTGTGGTTTGTTGGCGTAGGCGAGCGACTTCACATATCCCCAAAGAAAATATTCCAATGGTGTCAAATCACACGATCTTGGTGGGCAATTGACAGGTCCATTGGATTGTTACGTGCGCTGTGTGGCATGTAGCGCCGTCTTGTTGGAACCACATCTCATCCACATTCATGCCATCCAATTCGGGAACAAAATAGTCGGTTATCATGGTCAATTGCTGTGCACTGGGGCGAATCGATTCATTCGGGTCCTCTTCAAACTTCAACACTTTGCTCTACAGCGGCAATTGTTTCTTCGGTGCGCACTGTTCGACGTCTCTGCGGATGCGTATTATCACATAGAGTAAACGTAGTGCAAAAACGATCCATGGTTAACCGAATTAATTGCTCTGATGGACGATTATGTCGACCATAAAATGAACGGAGCTTGTGGTAAACTTCGCGAACTGAACCATTATTTTCGAAATAAATTTGCACGATTTGCAAGCGTTGTTCATTTGTCAACCTGTTCATGATGAAATGGCAAACCAAACTGAACATAAATGACATTAGAGTTGCCCGATTTGACCACAAAATGTCAGTTTTATATCTATTCGAAAAACCAACCTCTAAAAAAACACCCTTTATATGGAGCAAGGAAGTTATAAGAGTTTTTTGCTGTTGAAAACTGTGTCCTGTGTGACAATTATTGCGATCCAAAAGTGAACGCATCAACTGCGCAAACAAAGGCAAACGGAGCATCGTGAATGATGCAAATGACATTTCACATTTCAATTTGAACCGCTTAACAAAATAATACATTGTGTAACAATTTGCCAACTTTACCTACTTTGATTTGCAGTAACAAATACATAAAATATGCAAAGCAACGCAAAAGCATTGACATCATGGGATCAGAAAACCAGTGTGCATTTCTTGACGTTTTAGAATTTAGCCTATTTCACTAGACTTTAGTTTGGAATGTCATGCGCCGGGGGGAGTGCTGGGCCTCGCTGTCATTTTGTGTTCTTTTTGTCGCATCTTCCACGTAGTTTAGAGGTTAACCCTATGTAGCACCGGTCGAACAACTCCACATGATAAATAAAACAACTATGACGGATGTTATTCTGTTTTACTTTTGTTTATTTATAATGTATGTACTAAATTTATCACCATGAAATACATTTTCTTATTTAAATATTATACTCTTGTATGACTTTATTACGGGCGAAATTAAATAAGAATTAATAATAAAAGAGTGAAAGAAACATCTATAATTATATGCATGTAATTGATTATCTATTGTACAAACAAAAGTGCATTAAAGTTGTTCAACACACGGTTTTGAATCTGCAAACTATTAAACAAAAAGTAATAAATGTGTTAAGCACTCTGTAACTGGATTTTATATTTTTTATTGAACGACTACTTTTAAATTTTGGTTTTACAAATATTTTACGTGGCTTTTTCTTCAACATCACAGCCGTTAAAAAAACGAAAAAAATCCTTCTACCTATTACAGCTAAATCAAACTAAAGTTAATGCAAAGTCTATGAACAAAATAAAAATAACTAAATAGATTATATTGAATTCAATCCAGAAGTGAACGCGTACAATTAAAATTAACAATCTTGTATTCTTTTTTAAAATTTGTATTTTAACACATACATTTATGTATATTTTAGTTACATATAAAATACCTATTTTTGTATGAAGATAAGTTTTCTTTTCTCGTTTAATTAATAAAAATTTTTCTATAAGTTCTTGCCGTAAAAGCCTAAAAGTCTAATACGCGTCGATACTGGACTTTGGACATGCTCCAAAATTTCCATCTTTTCGTTCATACAATTGCATATTATTTATTAATGTTTATCAAGATGAATATAATTGAATAAATAAAAATTTTTATGAATTTACATAGTTTAACACATTTTTTTTGTTTTTTTTTGTTTGTTCGTAAACCAACCAAAGAGAGAAAGAAAAAAGAGAAGAAACCATTAATGGACGACATAAATTTGAATTTAGTTTGTTAAATATTGTGTTTTTTTTTTAACATTTAATGACTTTGATATACTATATAATGGTAAGTGGAAGTAATGTTTTGAAAATGTTGTGTGAAATTGTTTGAAATTTTGTGTGCGTGTGTCGTCTTTCGAATTTCGTCTTTTGTAGTTAAGAGATGCGGTTTTTTTTTTGAAAAAAATGTGAATCCAATTTAAGAGTAGTGTTTGAGTTTTTTGTTTGAAACTAACAGAATAAGTTGAAATCGAAGAAACTTAATTTAAATGATATAACGAATTGAAACGAAATAAAGTAAAATCAAATGAAAGCGGACGCAACAAAAGGTTGGCAGTTTCCGATATTCGAAAACAAAATCAATAAAACACGTCTGTGAGTTTTGAAATAAGTTACAGTAGTAGCGGTAGAACACAAACAAACAAAGAAAAGAAGAGAAGTGTCGGCAGATGAGATAGGTAGTTCCAAATAAATTTTAAGGGTACATTCCAAGTTTAACCACCTTATTAATAAACAAATGTGCACAAGTTAGTTAGCTAGTAGACATCAGATAGCATACAAAAATTTCACGTAACTTCTGAATAACGAGTTGATATCTCTTACGCAGCGTTTATTAATAAGGGGGTAAGGGCCGTTTGCTGATACGACTCATAGCGAACTAAGTTCCACATAAACTCTTATGTGACAGTTTATGACCTGAAAAAAGTAGCCCATAAGTATTTAAGTAGAACTTAAATCGTTAAGAGTCGTATGAGCAAACGGCCCTACGTGTTTTAACGGAGTACAAACATAATCCAAATTTAGTTCTTTAGTATCAGATCGAGCTGCGTTCAAATATGAGTAAAGGTACCGAAACGACATGTATATTCACTTACACCAGTTGCCAAAATATACCCTCCCCCACCTTGATGCCAATTTTATTCATAACTAGGTATAAAGGGTTTTCCAATAAGAGGTGTTATTTCGGTAGCTGTCACTTTTGAAGCTTTTATTCTTTGACATTTGACAAGTAGAAACTACGCCATTACTAAAAATGGAACGATACACGCTTCAACAACGCATTGAAATTTTCAAAATTCACTACAAAAAGTGTGTAAATCTTGCAGTCACAGTTCGCAAAACTAAAGCATTTTTTGGTCGTCGTGAAGCACCTTGTCGGACCGCAATACAGAAATTGGTGGAAAAATTCGAGCTGTTGGGACAAGTTAGTGATGGGAAGAATAAAACCCGTACACGTCGCTCAAGAACAACTGAGAATATTGCTGCTGTAGCCCAAAGTGTTGAAGCAAATCCAGGTTTGTCCATTCCTCGTCGTTCTTTGGAATTGGGCATTCCACAAACGTCATTACACCGTATTTTGCATAAAGACTTGGATGGTATTGATCTGGACAACGTTTACTTTCAACAAGACGGCGCTACGTGCCACACAAGCAACGAAACCATTGATCTTCTACGGGATAAGTTTCCGGACCGTGTTATCTCTCGCATTGGTGATCACAATTGGCCACCGAGATCTTGTGACTTAACACCTTGCGACTTCTTCCTTTGGGGCCACGTGAAAGATAAGGTCTACGCCAACAGCCCAGCGTCGATTCAAGACCTCAAAGATAAAATTCGTGAGGCTATCGAGGACATTTGGCAGCCACTTTACGGTTTGGTTATGGAAAATTTCATAAAAGGAAATGGTCCTGTGTGCGTGTTCGTGGTGGCCATTTGGCTGATGTTGTTTTTCATTATTAACGGCATACCTTCCTCTTTATTATGAAATAAACATCCGATCATCTATCTCAAAAAATGGCATTTTTATTTGAATACCAAAATTACACCTATTGTTGGAAAACCCTTCATTTTGCTCAAAATCTGCAATTATGGTACCTTTGCTAATCACTCTTCCCCCTATTAATAAACAAATGTGAACAAGTAAGTTGGCTAGTAGACATCAGATAGCATTGAAAAATTTTACGTAACTGCTTGATAACTTTCACGCAGCGTTTATTAATACGGGGGTCTATCTCATCTGCACCACTCCAGACTATAATCAAAAGAAAATTGTAAAACAAACCCTTAATCCTTGGTCTTGCAAGAAATCATTGACGCAAAAGCCACCACTACAAATGAAGCAATCAATTCAAACCCGTTTAACTATAATAAATAGTTACTTAATTTTATTTAAAACACAACAAAGGAAATAAAGTGAATAAGAATTATTAATCTAATAGTGCTTCCGGTGGGACAAACAATAAAAACATATTATAATAGCAAACATGTATTGCCCACACTTAACGGTAATAACTAGTGAATATTTTTCCATTAAAAAATAAAACAAAATCAACAAAACAAAAATATGAATAAAAAAAGAAACGAAAATAACTTAAAAATTAACACAAACAAAACTGAAACTTAATAGCGAACATATTGCGAGTTTGGGTGATCCTGAAAGTAAACATAAGTAAAACAAAACAATAAATGTAGATTAAAATCGACAGAGAAAACAAATGCGAAAGTAAAAGTAATGAAATGCAAACAAAACAGAGAACTAAAACAAATGCAATCGGATGAAGGATGAAGTTGTATGGGATTTGGTTGTTAGATGGCGCTTTTTAAATTGTTTTGATTTTTAAGGCTTACCAACTATATTTTGATCCAGAAATATTCTTATTAGTTTTACAAACAAAACAATTGATTGTTAGAGTAATTTGATGTTAAATAAATTTTATTAATCATTCTAAAGGTGCAAGAAGTTTCACAAACACAACTTCTAATTTAGGTAGAGGACTTAACATTTGTTTTTTTTTTTTTCTAGAGCTTATCCCAAACGTAACTTAGTTGCTAGATTTTGTTTCTTATAAGAATTCCACTGTTACTTAAGATAGTTGGGAGATAAGGAGCTAATGGAAAAGGAAAAGAAATTTAATTTATACTATCTGGTAACCTCGTTTATAAATAGACGCGGTAGTTGGACAATGAATTACTACTGGGATCGGGATGATGTGTTGGTTGGTAGCAAAACGAAAGTGTTTGAGAAAGTTGCATACAGTATGTTGCTGTTTACAGATGACCGGAAAGGGAAAAGTTTTCAAATCAGTTCAAGTAGACGGCCGATGGACCATATTTTCACTCGGTCGATCCGATAAAAGACTACTCTTCTAGCAAAGGAAATGTGCACTTGTCCTTCAGGTAGTAATATGTGGCGTTCTTACGTCAAAAATGTTTGTTAAACTTTGTTAAATTTTGTTAAAAACCATTTCGAACCCGCTGTATGAGCTTGGTCTGTGTAACTGGAAGCAGTGTGCCTGGGATCGCAGAGGATATTGGCTGCAGTGTCTTAGAGAGAGACTCTACACGGGTCGGGATCCTCAAGTAAGTAGAGTATGATTTGAAGATCACAAACTTCATGAAACTAGTGAGTGGTCTAGTTAACACTGAGACTAGAAACTAGTGAGTGGTCTAGTTAACACTGAGACCACTACATAGTTTCGAATCGAGTTCCCTGATGAACTTGCTAGCTTTAGCAGCGGTTTTCGTTGACTAGGAGTTCCCTTAAAGAGTAAGTTTGCCATGAACAAAGCCGTCAATTCGACAACCAATGAAGCACAGCTCTGTTAAAAATATACAACTTTCTGTATCTGTTATGTCTGTAAACGACTGAGGACGCTTTGAAGGAACCGTCGATACAACTGAAACTTTCTCGACTGTCTGCCATTTCTTTCTGTAGCTTTGTGCTGAAGGCTGCATTCGAGAAAGGTATACTGAAAGAACTAAACACAATCGGGTTAGTAGATTCACGCAAATTGAGTACGACATGTGGCAAACAGAATGGCAAGACGACTCTAAGAATAGCGAGACTGTGACTACACAGAAATGGATTGTAAGACGTCTCTCAGGATTGACAATCGATGGAACTTGCCCCTGCCAGACCCACAATGATGCGTCTACAGATCCACAGAGTAGGACTAGAAACACTGAGGACATAGCAGTGACCCTCTTACAACCAGTGCATTGGCCAAACCAAAACAATTCATCATCCAACTACTGCAGACACTAATTTCTATTCTATAGTCTACAACGATTTGTTACAATTACACGCGCCGCCGGCCGTTGACATTGGGACACGGGGGTGGGGTAAATCAAACACAGGGGGGCAAACAACTTATTTATAAAACTCAACTCAACATCGTATATACAAAACACAAACTCAAATATAATATAAATAAAAGCAACATTATTTACAACCTATCGTACTAGTATAACCAACTACAAAAAGAAAACTACCCGCCAACTAAGTAAACAACTAAAGACCAAAATTCAAAACCAATACAATGCAATGTGTTAATGTCTATGTGGGGTTTAGTAAATATACGTTTTCTTCATTTTAATATATATATATTGTTTTAGTTTTTTTTTTTGAGAAACGTGTATACGGTGAGCTTTCAAATTGCTAATTTTTATTTTACATAAAATTATTTGTAACAACACTGAGATCAGCGATAATTTGGTTAGTTTCGTTCAAAACAGCACTTGTCTTTAATAATTCAACAACAAAAATTAAAAAAGTGTTTTCGCAACAATCACAAAGAGTAAATAGGAAATAATTAAATCGTGTCGGTAAAAAATAAATGAAATAAATACAACCAACAAAAGAATAAATAACAATTTAGCGATAGGTAATTTAAGTTGTTAAATATAAATATACACACAAAGAAAGTTTTTACAACAAGTTTGGTTGTTAATTTTGTTATAATTAAATAGGTTGATTTTTTTTTTAATTCAAAGAAATCCATGTTCGTAGGTAGTAGTATTTTTTTGTTTAAAATAATTATAAAATATTTCAGTTTTTTTTTTTTTTTGCCAGCATGCAAAATAACATAAGAATTGAAATTAGAGACAAAAATTTAAGGAAACAAATTAATTTTGTAGTTTTAGTTAGTTTCTTTTTGGTTATAGAAATATAAAATATACATATACATATATATAATATATTTAGAGTTAAGAAGAGGAATATTCATGTCAGAAATTTATCTATGGATTCAATTTTATGAGAACGCGGTTTATTTTTTGTTCGTTTATCCGATCCGTTGTAACAAAAATTTGATATATTTTCTCTTTTCTATGTACAAAAAATATATGCTCTTGGGGGAATTTGTTTTTGTTTAATCACGGTTTTTGTAACTAGCAAAAAGATTAGTTCGATCGTCGGACACAATTCGGATACTTACACGATTGATGGAGTTTCTGCGCGGACCGTTGGCACCGCCCGGTCCGCCACCATTACTCGGTCCGTTCCGAGTGAAATCGTCGTCGTCTATACAAATGTCGGAATCGGAGTCAGATCTGCGCGTACCGCCATCCTGAAGATGGGTTTTGAATGGTATTGGAAACAAAAATGTGTTAGTAGCTGTACAATTGGAAATGCGTCAAGATGTGGGAGTGGTATTTTGCCCGAATGTATATAGTAATGTCATGCGAATTAATTTTGAAAATTCAAAGGGTATTTCAGAATTGGGAATGGGGTTCTTGTTGTACCTGTGTAAGCTGCTCTGTTGTCGTCAGGAGGCGGGCCACGGGATTGCAGCAGACCGGCAGCGTCTCCAGGAGTGTTGGCCGCGAATGCGTTAGGAGTGGCTTCATATATCTGAAACGATCAAGCATTGGAAACATTTTTTTACCTTATTTTTGCAGGCGTTTTTTTTTTCTATAAGCTCATGCCCTTTCTGACACTGCGACCTGAAAGATCTTGTATCGTTGGGGGGTACAAAGATCTTTTCAGTCAGTTTAAAGGACGAATGACCTTTAGTCTTTAGTAGCAGAGTTCATAAAATGTGTTAGCGGGCGTGTCTCTCTGTTAGAGACGCGTTTATTAAACCAATAAAGTGCCGGACAGTCACACGTGAAAACGTGTTCAGAGGACTCAACAGATGGTACCTCAAGCCACAACGATGTGTTATGAAGCCCATCAGCTCCCTTATATTTTCCTTATCGAGTCTAAGGATTTCCTTGGATGAGAAAGGCTTAATAAATCTTTTGGATACAATTTTGGCTTAACCTTTTGACTGCAGACAAAATTAGAACAAAACAAAATAACAAACTTTAGAAATGACGATTTCTAACCTCCGAAGAGGTGAGGATTGAGGAACTCTAAGAAGAAGAACAATCTTTTGGATTGTCTCACACCGGGGACATTTTCCCAGTGGTTAAGAGAAAGTTGTTGTTCCCATTTGTAGAGAAGCCTTAATGCAGTAGCCCAATTAACTCTGCAGTAGGTGTTTGACCCTGGGAGATTCGGCGTAGATTCTGATGCAGCCCTAGCCAGCTTGTCCCGATTTTCGTTGCCTGCAATACCTTGATGGTCAGGTACCAAACAAGCGCCAGGGACGAAAACATGTCCATGTTTGGGTTAAGTTAACTATTTTCAGGTAATCCTATTTAGACATATATTCGAGTTGCAGTTTAATGGCGCATCTAGCAGCCGTCCTCATGACGAGTACTGGTAGGAGTGAAAGCCTAATAAAGGCCTCTAGTGCTGTTGTTGGGCAGGTGCGTATTGGGCCTATGATTCCGATACAGACAATACGTTGTAGCTAATTTGCCGCTGTCCGTTCAAGTACCTTCGGCCACCAGACAATAAAAATGATCTTAGGTCTTACGATCTTAATGTACAAATATATCCATCGTATTATTTTGGACCGAAACTCCGAGTACTGCCGAACTGAACCCTACTAGCCCACATGTCTCTAGTCTACACTCGATCGGTGGCAGACTTGATGTGTGAGTTCCAGTTCAATTTCATATCAAGGATGACTCCGAGATATTTTACTTAATTGAAATAGCTTGGGTGTTGGGTGGCCTTTGTTTTAATGGGCTCGAGATTACCCAAGCTACTTCTTGTAAACGGCACTGGAACTTTTTTCTAGGATTGACGGGTTCGTTTCTCGAGATAACACGTTCACCGAACTGAGACCACATACGAGTATCACTGATGTCCAATTCATGCAATTGCTCAAAGAAATAACGTTCCAACATGTCTCTGTTCGAATACCATTTTCATTTTCATCGACAAAAAAAAAACGGTCCAATGACGCCACCGGCATGAAAACCGCACCAAACAGTGACTTTTTGGGGATGAAGTGCTGTTTCATGAAGCACAAGAGGGTTCCCACCTGTCCAGTAATGCAATATGAATTGCTTGTCTACTAGGACCACCGACTCGGAATTTCGGTAGTAAATTTAAATTGTTTGTAAACGTTGTTCCTTCACCATGATAAAAATGTTGATTTTAATGAGCAATGGTTCATTCCTTTATATAGCACACAGGCAGTTTGAAAGGACACGGTGTGACACCTGCCTAATATGCCCATTTATGTATTTCTTATGTCGTTTTCCATTGGGCAAAAAGAAGCGTCCTGGAGAGTCCGATTCGGTCCATTGGCACAAAAATACTCTTCTGGTGATTCTGAGAAGAGAATTTCGCTTCTCGATTTGAAGTCCAGAATCCACTCAAGAAGCACTCACACAAGTGCAATTTATGTCTTTATTACAAGTCAGCTGACAGCAGCCGTAGATTATTTTTTGGCATTTCACTAATACTTTTGTGGATTCTTTCAGAATCAGTTTTGTCGTTCCATTTCAAAACTTGAATTTCAGAATGAATGGATCCCCAAATGAAACCAATGGAAAATGACATTACATAAGCCTAATATCCTGCTCGTGCTTAATTTTATCTCCCATATAAAAATGTCTACAAAGATCAAATTTAGCGAGGCAGTTTAGCAAAGCAGTATTCTGTTCGAATGTTTTACTTTAGATGGGCTAGATGACAAGTCTAAACTTAATACTCGCAAAATAAATGTCCGGTACATTAAATCGAAGATAAATTTTGACGGATAAGGAAGTTTATTTTGCGTTTACTATGGATATTTTTTTTGAAGGAAACCGCAGAGAACTTTTCTTAATCGAGAAAGAAAAGAAAACGCAAAGCCAAAAAACCCTTTTATTATACCCTCCAGAGGAAGGTATATTCACTTTGCCAATACATTTGTAACGCCAAGAAGGAGTCACCGGAGACCTCATAAAGTATATATATTCTGAATCAGGATCACATTCTGAATCGATTTAGCCATGTCCGTCTGTCTGTTGAAAGAACGATAGCGCCCAAAGTAATTGCCGTAGGTGAACGAAATTTGGTGAAAGAACTTCTTTTTATCGGCGTCAGGTTGGTATTGAAAATGGGCTATGTCGGTCAAGTAGTTCTGGTACATCCCATACAAAACCAATATTAGACCCATGTGTCCCTCTTTCCGTATTCAAAATGGGCTATGTCGGTCAAGTAGTTCTGATATTTTGCATGAGTGTATGCAGTGGAGGGTATCAAAGCATCGGCCAGGCCGATGATAACACTTTTACTTGTTTTTTTTTTAGCTTCAAATAATCGTACGTCCTTTGCAAATCTGGAGTTTGTTTGCCTTTTTTGCAAAAAGAGATTTATGGGACACGAAGAACTGCCTTCTTCTGCTTGCTTCTACAGAAATTATTAAAGCTGTTGCAGAAATGATAATATCTTCTTCAACTTTTCTTATATCCATTGTTTTAGAACGATTCAAATACTGCGATGTCTTTCAAGTTTGAAATTCGGAAAATGTAAATATGAAGTTTACTGATTACTGTCATGAACAAATGGTTTTTGTCCCATTTATATGTTGTTTAATAATTTAGGGAACACTTATCTTTGGTGTGTAGAAACAAAGTAGAGACTAGGGACGCTAAAATTAAGCGCGAGCAAGATACTAGGCTTTAATGCGGAATTTCCATCGCTTTACAGCTCCTTGCGTGCTCTGATGCTAGGTTAGGTTAGGTTAGAGTGGCAGGCCCCTCAAGTGCAGCCTCACTTAGGCCAAAGATCAGTGTCCTCATAAAGTACCCGCTGAACCAGCCGGAGCTAAGACTGAAGCGTTGGAGGCAGTTGATTCCTATGTTTGCGAGTTCGCTGAGATTGTCGAAGAAGTATTCTTCGAGCTATAGTTTTTTACGGAATGACAGTGCTGGGCACGTGCAGAGACAGTGAAGAATAGTCTCCTCCTCCTCCTCGTCCATACAGCTTCTGCAGAAACCGTTTGAAGGGAGACCCAACCTGAGAGAATGTCTTCCTATGATGCAGTGTCCCGTGATGACACCTACTTAAGTGCTTACCATTGGTCTTTTCAGTGTGGTAAGATTTTTAGAGCGCTTGAGATCTGTTTCCAGATGTGACACGTTGTACAATTAGACCACCTGCTATTAGTAGCGCTTAACGCGTTTTGTTTGATTAGGAGCTTGCAAGTAGCAAGAGGCATGTAGAGATGCTCCTTTTCCGGTAGAATCGACATAGCAGTGCCTCGTCTGGCGAGTTCGTCAACCATAAAATTACCTTGAATGCCTCTATGACCCGGCACCCATATAAGGTGAATTTTGAATTGTTTTGCCATCTCGTTAAGAGATAATCGGCAATTGAGGGCAGCTGTTGAATTGAAGATGACAAAGTCCAGGGATTTATTCGCGGCTCGACTGTCGGTAAAGATGGTGATATCCTCTATAGATATTACATTATACCAAAGCCACGACAAGGCCTCTTTGATCGCACTAATGCTTAAATCCACACGACTTCTGTGGTCCTTCCAGCACGCACCTTATCTATTTTACTCACTTCAAATAAAATACTTACTTGGTGTCAAAATTGCCCCAAATGCGCGCCAGTATCGCCTTCTCGTTGGTTCGTCTGCTACCGCCGGGCGTAGTCGCCCCTCCGTCCATGTCCGCGTCCACATCCTGCAAGTAACCATCAGACTGACTTAAATTCCCAAGCCTATTCCTCGCTCCATAAAAGGTTTTTATTTTGTTAATTTATGTGTACTTCAAAGCAGAGAGTATTATTATACAAAATTCAAAAACAGAAAACCAAAATAACGAAACTGAAGAAATTCTCTAGCACTTAGCGCCATTATAACAAATTTACCAAACAAAGAAACTAAATAAAGAAATTATATAGCATCCTTTTCTTTTTGCAACAATGAAGGCCAAAATAGGAATTTTGAATTTGGAACACTTTTCTTTTATTTTTTTTGTTCAGAATCAAATTATGAAATTTTCTCGGTTATGCAAAAAACAAACGAACAGAAAAATGTAATTTTTGTTTTGTTTTTCTAAATTGGGAGCTTAAAAACTCTCACCAAAGAACTTCGTCTTCTGGACATTGGCAATTGTCCCAAATTAAGTCCCGTATCGATTGACTGCTTGAAAATATGAGATTTTCAATCACAACTAGATTGATGTTTGTGTTTGCTTTTTTTTAATGGTAATGATATAAGAATTTTGCGCAACATAAAACAAATCAAACGTTTTTACGAACCAAAAAGATATAGCAGAATCGGAAACAAAAAATTGTTTAAAGGAAAGGAAAACATGGATAACTGAAAATGAAATTGACATGTACTGGTAAATGATCAAACATACCGCTGCTGCTGTATTCTCCATTGAGTTGTAAACCTTTTTTGTGCATTCAAGATTGGTTTTGACCATTTATTTTGTTTTTTTATTTTGAATAAATTTTTGGATTTTTGAACAAGATTTGAGAAAACAATGTTTTAATTGAAAATTGTTAATAAAATGGAATTAATTGGAAAGTTATTTTGCATGCAGATAAAGAGAGGTGGGAAAGCGTGTAGAAATAAACATGGTGTCGCAGGATATAGTTTCAAGTTTTTTTTTGTAAATAAACTTGAAAGCACAACATGATCATTTCTACATTTTCTGTAGCCATGGTGCCGAGCTTAACGTATTTGTTATTTTATTTTTTACAAATATGAAAGAATAGGTTAAACATTTTTTTACACAACAAAGGAAATAGTTTGCAATAAATGGAGAAAATTTTGGATACTCACACTGCGGACTTGGTAGTTGTTCAATTGTTCAGTCTCTTCATCGACGCCAACTCTGGAAGGGAGACATAAAGTTGGTGAGTTTAGATTTAAAGGCGAAGGCTGTTTAAAATTGAAGTCTAGTCTTATGATTCTACGGTTAGGGGAAGTCTAAACGGAAAATAAACAGCCCGAACTCAACAGTGACTTTAATTTAATTGAATTTGCTTAATGCAAGCTTATTTGCTTAGTAAAAGCTTGACTTGAAGAGTTCGATGAACATGAATGAGTGGTTTCGCTCCAAAGAGCTATAATTCCAACAGAAGTGTCTACCATTAAACCGTGCTTCTTTGTAACAAAAAGGGCTCTCTCAAGAAGCGACACATTCCGAGAGACAACGTCCACTTTGAATGCGACTAAAAGGTGTTACCTACCATACCCAAGTTCAGTTTGTATCAAGAAATATCTGCTAAAAAAATATTATACTCACGGTATTTTCAGCCAATTGAGCAGGAAATTGGATGCACCGCCCTGGATTATCACCGTAAATATAACGATAAGTGACGTTGCTGTTAACATTGTTTGTCGCGCCTCCGACACTGTGTTTCTTATGGCCAAGGCGAATGACATTGCACCGCGGAGTCCTTAAAAGTGACAAACAGATAAATGTAAAGTGCTCTCCTGTGCAAAGTTATTAAGCAAATTTGTCCTACCGGCAAAGAACAGCATATGCTGGAAGTTTGATGAGATCTTTGGCCTACGGTTTAAGTTTAACAACCATGACAGGGGGTAAATGTTGACGGCACGTCCAATTGCAGCACAGACCTAAAAATAAGGAAGAAGGAAATTTAGCTCACACAAGACAACAGATCAACCTTGCGACGGATAGTCATCCCGATTTGCGTTGTCGTTTATCGTATGCGTCAAATTTAGTGGGCAATCCTTTTCAAAAGCACGATAAACAACACTTATAATCAGAGTGCCATTTCAACTTACAAATCCAGTGATAATAAAGACCGCATCGAAATGATGCTTGGGGAAAGTAAACATCGACACTCCAATGTATGAGAAGATGAAGTTTTCAGCCAAAAAGTTGAGCAATTCAAAGATCTCCTTCGTTCGGGTTCGTGAATCCTCGGACAGGTTGTTATACGTGTAATGCGCTTGACATATACCACAGAAAAGTACTGCTACAACGCCTGTTAATTCCGATGCCTCTGCAATGAGGAACGTGCTGTATGACATCAGGACAAACAGTGCCGATTCCAGTAGGGGGAAATCTCGAACTCTGGTGAACTTGGTCAAGTGTTTAGGCGGTTAAGGAAAATATTCAAAAAGGAGTTCATTATAATACGAGGACTGACATGGCTGATTTTGCATTGGGCGCTATTTCGATTTAGCAAGAGGAAACAACGACGCAGTATTTTTTGGGCGCTATTTCGAAACAACGAAGCATTTCCTTTTGTGCGCTCTACAATTTAGCAAGTGGACACCAAGGAGAATTAGCATGGAAAACAGTGAAACAAACAAGATGTCGGTTGAGGAAATTGGTACCACGATTGGTACAAGCTTGGTAATGAGACTCCCACCTTAGGCGGCTTGCAAAACAATTGCAAAACGACATCTATCAACAGTAAAACAAATAATGCAAAGCAGACTAACTAAAAATAAGTTTCAAAAGGATATCAGTGCCGTGAAGCATCCCATACTGGCTCCAATTAACAGCGACAGCATGAAAATACAAAAGAAGTCGCTCAACGACTTGAAGAAGGCGTTCGTCTCAAACTCTCCAGTGCTCGAGTAATGCTCGCCGTAGTTCTGAATCGCCCTGTAAATTGAAATTCAGATAAACTCTTTTCAATTTGTCAACATCAATTCATACATACCCGCTTAGCACAATAGCAACAGCATCATTCAACACCGACTCGCCAAACACCAGGGCATACAAATTCACATCCACATGCAGGTCGTGGAAGATAGCAAGGATCGTCAATGGATCTGTGGGCGATATCAGCGCTCCAAAATACAGCGTGTCCAGGAATGTAAAGCTGCTGCTCAGATATTCTGGCATCAGCTTCACACAACCGTACATAATGGCGCCGATTAGGAACGCTGATAATGCTGTTCCCAGAATAGCATACGTCAATATCGCGCCCAAATTTCGAAAGAAATATTTCTATAATCAGAATTTATTAGTACCTATGTTACGTCCTGTGTCTTTTAGGCACACAGTGCACCCCTTGTTTCATGAAACTAAGGGTCTCCACTTACCTTCTTTAGGCTGTAACCGGCGTGAAAGATAATCGGTGGCAGGATGATATTGAAGAATATCTCCGGATCAAATGTCGCCTTGAGATCAATCTCATTCTCGTCCACATCGTAGACTTGCCCACGGAAAACATACGCGTATGTCTTGTTTGGAATGGGCTCTTTATCGGTGGTGTTCTGTGACAATTTACCTGGGAACTGTACACACACAAAGTAATTAGTACAATTTGATTAAAACGTAATAGGGGCACATTTACCTTTAACCATAAGGTGTCGGGCGGCAAAGATTGGTTGAATTTGGGGTCACCCTCTGGTTCGACGGCGAGATGGATAAGTGGGGTTGATGAGCCGGCATAGCGTATTACAGCGCCAACGATAAGACCTGTAACATAAACATTAATTAGTTTTATTATCTGGCTGAGTGCATTCGTGTGTGACGTTTATTGTGGCAGTAAAAAAAAGTTGGAGCCGACTCGTGATAACCAAAAGTTTTAAGGTAATTTCTCATTTGACTTGCAAAAACCGAGCTACCTTTGTCATGTGGACTAAATTAAATCGGTAGATAACGATGATGGCTGAAATAATTGGTTTTAAGTGGATGTTATCGATAACTTTGTTGCGAAGTTTTTAATTGATTTTCTGAAATTTTTGCCATTGATTTGTTTCTACATATTTTCGGGCCAAAACTAATCATATGCCACATGATGAGTGGGAAGGACGATGAATGTGGGTACCACGCATAAGCTTGGTTAATTGTGAATTTATTTCAACTGAAAGGAACAGACTTTGGGAATACAAATAACAACCATCTACAATCCAATGTTGACTCAGAATTGCAATTTTTAAGCACCTGTGCAAACATCAAAGGCATGGGCATCTGCTTAGCACATAATTCATTTAAATGTGTTAAGCTCGTGCTAAGACAGATAGCCATGGACCAGGCTATTGGTATATATAGATTTCGAGAAATATTCGAATCTGACCACCATTGTCGGGTCACTTTTCGTCTCTGAGAGACTCTTTGGATTTCTCGACAGTTCTTCTCTGGGCTCAATTCCTAGTGTTAACGCTAGCATCTGTTTATGGCAGATCTGTTTTATCGACTGAGTCTCAACCCAATGATGTCCCAAGATCCTCATTCTTCTGCCAGCCAACGCTGGACATTGACACAGTATATGTGCCGCTGTCTCAGATTCCTCCAGGCATAGTTTATAAGTATCATCCGTCCCATTTTCCTTAAGTGATACCCGAAATTACCATGTGCTGTAGACAAAGCCACCACCCATTTCAATGTTCCTCGACTCATGCTTAGAACCCTTCTTTGAGTGGAGCAGGTCGGCCACTTTATTGCCATTTTAGCTTGTCTACATTGTTACACGGTTGACCACCTTCTCATGTGTTCTGCCGTGATCCATTTGTGGATCAGCTGTTCTACCATTCCTCTGCCAATTGAAGAGAATGGTTCTGGTCCCAGCAACTTTTCAGTTGACCCCTATTTTGCAAGGGAGTCCGCTTTTTCATTGCCTTCGATCCCTATGTGTCCTCGTACCCAAGTCAGTGTTACTTCATTTTTAGATGAACACTTATTGAGCTTAAGTACACATTCCAGTGCCAATAATGTTGTGAGGCTATTGGTAACAGCGAGGTCTGCCCTTGACTGCAGCGTTGGTTTATGTCAGTTTGACTGGGAATGCCTAGTAAATAAAATCATCTTTGACATACACTCTTCTTGAAATAAATTTGCCAATAGATATGACACTGTTTTTCTTTGGAATGAAAGCGGCCCTGTTGCTTTTGTTTTTGTAGAATCTTCGTCAATTCTTGAGGGGTGCTCAGTTTAAGGAACTGGTCAGCAGCATTTCTGGGTCCAATTCAGTTGGTTTGCCCGCGCGGTTTAAGAGGTCTTGAACATTCATTGGGCCGCTGTTACTGCATGTCTAGGCGATATTGATAGCTGGTTATAAGCGGAATTGAACAAGGTAGGTAGGTAGGTAGGTAAATGGGTGCTCTTGTGGCGGTTGCCACAGCTTCACATAGACCATCAGTTGGGTCTATTGTGTCCATTTACTGAGGACCATCTATTGCATACCTGTTGAAGACAAGATATAGACCGCTCTTTCCTCTAGTTCCTCCTAAGAGTACTTAAAGATATGAAGTCTGTCTATCTACTATAGAACCACCCAGATTTGAGTATGAATCTCAGGAGTACTTTAAGATCGACATTCTTCAGATCCTCTAAGTCGTCGAAGAAGTAACTGTTGAGAATCCTCTGTCTGCTGTTTTTAAGGGCTGGGCAATCGCAGAGTACGTACCGAACAGATTCTTTTTCTTCAACGTCCCTACAGCTTCTAACGCCTATCGCACAGTGTCCTGTGATGACCCCCGTGAGTATGCGAATGTCTTTGCGGCTAAGTCCAATCATATATTTAGATCTCTTTTGGCTCACTTTTGGTCATAGTTCTTTTGTGTGGATGCTAGTAATGAGATTGGTCCATCGTAGGTTACTTCTACTCCAGGACTCAATGTCAATCTTCCTTGGACAAGAGTTGTTATTGTTTGGGTTGGAAGTAGATTATCAACGTTTGCAATCGGTGGGGTCGACAACTGGGCACTACATTCGGTTGAATTGAAGGGATTCCGAAACGCAACGGCCAATACTTGGACGATAGCAATAGCCGAGTACGTTAAGTTCTTGATACAGAGTACGTCAAGTTGTATGCTGTCTTTCCAGGTTTATAGGGCCCCTTCTGTAGGCACGACATTACCAAAATGAGCTCCACTTTGACGTGCAAGTTATGACTTATGAATAGCGAAGTTTATCTCTCATGCTTGGTGTAAACCACGGGTTGCTCGTAATTTATTTCAGATTCCAATTCATAAAGTATAGTAACAGCGCAGACTCTTTGAAAGTCTTGTCAACAACATTTGGCTTGAGAACCCTTTCCCTGATCTTTTCTTATTCGCCGTCACCATTAGATTAGTTTAGATTGTGGGAGAGATTGTATATTGTATGCCAGTGCCCATGTTCTGTAATTATCACATCGATATATTCATCGCAAAAACATTATGAATTGAAAGAAAATGCTCCTGAGTTAAATAAATAAATTTTTGCATCGATACTTTTTAAGCATTTTCTTTCAATTCATATCGTGCTTGTGATAAATATATCGATGTGATAATTACAGAACATGGGCCCAGATTGTGATATCAGTCAGAGTTCGTCCATGATGCCGCAATTTGTTAAAATGGCGTCTAACTCCTCGGGTGAGCTCGCAGCTATTGCACCATAATCATCACCGTTGGAAGAAGACGAGTGCGGCTTAGTGGCTAGTATTTCATTTGATAGCAACACAATCAAACCATTCATCTTTCGCAGCGCTACAGTTTCAAATGTCATCTTCTTAGCCCCGTTCCTTCAGTACGTCTATTAGCATATCACTGGTACAACTGCCCTCTGCCAGAGTTTGACATACTTTTTCGTCTTCATTTGCAAAATAAATCAAATCGAAATATGCCTCGAAAAAGACGAGCAAATTACGTGCCCGTTGTTATCTCTCGAATGCATTGGAGAGTTAATTGAATTTGTCTACACAACGAAAACACGTCAGCTCGATTCAAAACTATTGCATTTGCTTATGCAACTCGTTGTTGTTGCCGGTGCGGTTGAGTCATGAAATTTGTTTTCTTATTTTATTCGTTGAATAAATAGTTAATAAGAATGCAAAAAAGCGGAAAAGCTCAACCTGATTGAGAAGAGCACGAGTTGGAATGGTGGTCGCAAATTATACAGATAGTTCTATTATTTTGAATTTTTTTTGTTGTGTTTGCCTGCAGACCGCATTCTAATATGTGCTGATAGTAGTTGCCGAGAATAAAATAGTTTTCGCCAAACTTGCTGGGGATGATTACTTGGAAAAAGTATAAATAGAATATAATTGTTGCTGTTTTTATATCAGATTCGCGTTTGCAGGGGAATAACCCGGTTCGATTGATAAACCGCGTCACTTATATTTTACAGAAATGTACCTACGAACATTGTGGATAATGCTTGTATGAAGCGACTTTACTCATTTAAAGTGGTTCTATTCCTGTAATTTTCTCAGTAAAATTTGGGAATTAATATCACAATTTAGAATGGGAAGGCTGCTGCAAAGTAGAGCAACAACAGAAACAACTCGCCTAGTAATTCTTATCTTAGTCAGAAACTTTTTAGGGTTCTTCTGATTTCTGATAAGGTACAAATTAAACCCACGGACAAATGGTCGAAAGATCTGTTAATTATCAGGTCCAAAAGAGAGCAGATTTCAATGCCAAACGTTCCTGAGAATTGGCGCATTATGATTAGCTTATGTCGCATACTCACGGGAGTCATTACTGGACACTGTGCGATAGGCGTACATGCGGAGAGGCTGGGAATACTGCATAACGATTTTTGCAGAAGCTGTAGGGACGTTGAAGAAATAGAATCTGTTCGCCACCTGCTATGCGAATGCCCAGCCCTTAAGAATAGCAGACAAAAGATTGTCAACAGTTACTTCTTCGACGACTTAGAGGATCTGAAGAATGTCGATCTTAAAGTACTCCTGAGATTCATACTCAAATCTGGGTGGTTCTATAGTAGATAGACAGACTTCATATCTTTAAGTACTCTTAGGAGGAACTAGAGGAAAGAGCGGTCTATATCTTGCCTTCAACAGGTATGCAATGGATGGTCCCCAGTAAATGGACACAATGGACCCAACTGATGGTCTATGTGAAGCTGAGGCAAAAGCCATAAGAGCAAACTTTTACCTACCTATCTACCTATGATTAGCTTCAAATAAAGGGTGTCCCATAATTCACGCAAAATTTTAATTTTGCCACATTTAATAGTACAGTGATGCCAACACAAAAATAAAGATACCAATTTGACAGCTGACAGTTTGGGGTTAGTAAAAATGGAGAGCTATGCGATAGAACAACTCATTTTCATTGTTGAGCAATATTTTAAAAATAATGAGGGTTTGTCTGCTACAGTCCGCAATTTTCGTACAAAATTATGGCCGTCATTCATTAGCGATTTAAAACTATCAACTGTGAAGAGAATAATTGAAAAATTCAGCGAGACTGGATCAATTAGTGATCTTCAACACTCTGGGTGAACTGTCACAAGTCGTTCAACAGAAAACCTCGAAGCAGTTCGCGAGAGTCCAGGAACATCAATTCGGCAGGTCAGGCCAGTTTTTTGTGCCTAAATTACAAGATGTGGATGTGACCAACATGTGGTTTCAACAAGATGGTGCCACATGGCATACAGCCAGAGAAACAATTCAATTACTGCATTAGTCATTTCCTAATCGTGTAATCGGCCGTTTTTGCGATCAGAATCCAGATCTTGCAAATTAACGCCATTGGACTTTTTTCTTTTTCTTTTTTTTGAGGTCAAATGTATATACAATCAGGCGCACGACCCCCAACGCATTGAAAGAGGGAATTGGGAGGTGTATTAATGAACTTCAGCCACCTTTTCGAAAATTTCATAAAAGAGTAGGTACTTACTTGCCAGCAAAGCTGTGGCTGCCATTTATCCGATGTGCTATTCTATACATAACCCCAATCTGTATCCTCTATAAATCAGTAAAAAATGCAAGCTTTCCAATTAAAAATCTGTATTTTCTATTAAATTTACAATTTGCTAGAATTATGGGACACCCTCTAGGTTAAGGTGGGTCTTTAAGTAGGTAAACCAGCAAAGATCCAAAAACGAACCTAAATATTTTCCCTTGAGAAAGTCTGAATCTCCTTATGGAAACCGACTAACCCTTTGTACTTTGTGTGGCCTATCTCCTCTAGAAATTGGAAGAAGTACCTGCACAGAAACTTCCTTCGGTTGTGGGATTTTGCTTTGCATTAACATTTTTATATTGTTCACCTGCTTTTAGGTCGTTAGAGATGCCTCTAAGCATTGTGCGGCAGTACCTGAATACATTTTTTTGTAGGTGATGTTGCCTAGCTTAAGTAACCGATATTTACGCACACGTAGCGCAAGCCCATTTAATTTGTCCATCCTTAAAACGAGGGCCATAATCCACAAAGGCCATTACTAATAATCATTTTTAACATTCCCCTTAAATATTTTGTAGGTCACAATATGCAATTTTGTAAGGAAAATTTCGTCATTGTGAGTTTGAAAAATTTAGCCTAGACACTTAAAATAATTACAGGTATCGCGGAAAGACTTTCTTTCGATAGAGTTCTCAGATTCTGGGTACATGCATTTAAAGGGTGACCAGATAAGAGCGATGGGAAAACAATTTTAAGTAAAATCTTCTTCTTCCATCGATCTATAGGTTTGTTTGACGTGGGCCCTAGTGCGCACTGCGTCAACCCTAATGCCTTCGATATAGCACTGAACTCGCCCAGGTACTGAATACCTGTGTTTGACATGGCTTCTAGTGCACCCTAGTTGTGCCCTGAACTGACCCCAGTTAATTTGTCGGGGCAAGAAGTCAGTGCTGTCATTCATTTGCAAGCTCATCATCTACATTGCGAACACTTTTATAAACTATTTGTCATTTGTCAGCTACATTTGTCAATATTCAAAACTGACAGACTTCAGGGCAACATTTTGCGTTCGATATAGAAGTCGGATTTTCAGGGTTGTGCAGGGTTTTTGGCAGGCGCGAAAATTAGCTGACACTTAGCGCGCACTTGTGCTAGCTACGTTAAACAAACCCTATTACAGGATGGGCCAAAAGAAGTCATCCGATATTGTTTGGCTCTCTCATTTCATTCTAAATGAAAAACTTCGATTCTGTTTTTTGATTATGTTTATTTGAGCCTTTAGAATTTTATTGGCCAAGTCGAGAAGATGATATCGGCCAAATGGACGCCGTCACAATGGATTGCCATACGGGAACGGGATGACTTCTTTTGGCCCACCTTGCATATCTATAATTCCATTGGAATGAAACTCGATGACGTTGTAACTCGATAACCACTAGTCCGATTTTCATGGTTCTTTTTTCGTTTTGTTCGTATTGATGCATTTCAGGTTTAGGCAAAAATAAAATTCCGGAAAATTGATTTATTCGCATTTTTCATTCTTTATTTCATTTCATTACTATAGTTGGCGTTGGGGGTTCTTCTTCACCTGAGAGGACAAAAGTTATGTCGCGTCCAGCTAGTAGGATATTAAATTAATTGTGGCTTTATTTTGAAGCTCAAGAAGAGAACCCACGTCCAGTCAATGAAGATCCAGTTCCACCGCCCAGTATAGAAGAAGTTGGCTTAGCAATAAAAAAGCTAAAGAACAACAAGGCCGCCGGCTCTGATGGCTTACCAGCGGAGCTCTTCAAATACGGTGGTGATGTTTTGGTAGGGCGCATGCACCAAATCATCAACCAAATATGGGTGGAAGAAAGTATGCCCGATGACTGGACTATCAGCTCCATATGCCCCATCTACAAAAAAGGCGATCCTATGTCTTGCAAGAACTATCGAGGCATATCCCTACTTAATGTCGCATATAAGATCCTATCCAACGTACTGTGTGAACGTCTCAAACCTTTCTGCAACACACTAATCGGCACGTACCAGTGTGGCTTCCGGCCCGGCAGATCGACTATAGACCAAATTTTCACACTGAGGCAAATTCTGGAATTTCAAGTCGAGACTCACCACCTTTTCATCGACTTCAAAGCCGCATATGATAGCATTCATCGTCAGGAGCTTTATGTGGCGATGGCCGAATTCGGGATCCCGGCAAAACTGATCCAGCTATGTAGCGTGACGCTGGAGAACACACGCTGCAACGCGCAATTTGGAAGTAGTTCCTCCGAGCTATTCCAAACATGCACCGGATTTCGGCAAGGAGACGCATTATCATGTGACTTCTTCAATCTCGTGCTAGAGCAGAATAGTGCGCAGGGCAGGTGTCAACACGGAAGGCACTATCTTCAACAAATCCGTCCAGCTACTGGGGTATGCAGACGATATTGACATCATCGGTCGCTCCCAGCGTGCCGTGATAGAGGCTTTTACGGCGATTGAAGAACAGGCGAAATTCGTTGGTCTTGTAGTAAATGAGGACAAGACTAAGTACATGCTATCAACAAACAAACAAGCATCTGTCCACCGCCTAGGACAGAACGTCACTATTGATAGCAACAATTTCGAGGTAGTTAAGGAGTTTATCTACCTCGGAGTAAACATGAACTCCACAAATGACATCCTAGTGGAGATCCGGCGAAGAATTACCCTAGGAAACCGCTGCTACTTCGGTTTAGCAAAGCAATTGGGTTCAAAACTCCTAACTCGAAGGACAAAATGTATGCTTTACAGAACCCTTATCCTGCCAGTTCTGCTTTATGGCGCCGAGTGCTGGACGATAAGCAGGAAGGGAGAGCTGATACTAGGCTCCTTCGAAAGAAAAATTCTTCGTCGGATTTTTGGTCCTGTGTGCGAGGAGGGCGAATGGAGGAGAAGATACAACCGCGAACTCTATGAGCTGTACCAAGATGTGGATGTAGTCCAAAAGGCCAAAATACGTCGACTACATTGGCTCGGCCACATCGAGCGAATGGACAATAATGCTCCAGCTAAGGGGAGAGACGACAAGGAAGACCGAACCTCCGTTTCAAAGACCAAGCCATCGCGGATGCCAGAGCGCTTGGTCTGGACAACTGGAAGCAGCGTGCCCGGCATCGCAGAGGATGGAAGGCTGCAGTGTCTCAGGCAGAGACTCTCCACGGGTCGGGAGCCCGTTAAGTAAGTAAGTTATTTTGAAGCTCCACTCATGCCATTATGTGGGGAACAAATGGCAGCCTCTGCTTCGCTGGCAGTGCTTCAAGCGGTCGGTCCAATTGTTGATGAATCGGTAGGTCCGATGATGCCATAAACGCCACCAAACAGTCAATCTTTGTGGATGCATTGATGCTTGGTGGAATACTTGTGGATTGTGCTCACACCAATAACGTCAATTTTCCCTATTGACATAGCCGCTGACCTAAAATTTGTTTTGATTTCTTGGCCAACATCTTAATCTGTCAACATTTCCAGCGCTCAATTAGGGATCTCACGGCGTTGTCTGTGGTCATCCCGCTTCAGTTCTTGCCACAGTCTTGTATGGATACAACCGCAAAATTAGCCGGGTTGTCTCTCTGGCAATGCCCAATTCTTCTTTTGCGATACTGGCCACTAACTATGGCTATTTTTTCTTAATTTCGCACTAATCGCTGTCTGGTTGGTGGTTTGAGTCCCAAAACAGTCTTTAAAAACAAATTGCCTACACACTGAAGACGTGATGACGGACGACATCACGACGGAATTCACGTTGCGTATTTACAATTGAGCCGGTATTGCATTTTTAATTAATTTCTGCATGTTCGGCAGGCCTGAAATGATGCATTCATCATGGCAAACCTTTCTGAATATTTTGACAGCTGCTGAAACATAACAAATGGAAAAAGTATCATTCCTATCTGGTCACCCTCTGCAAGGTAGAAATAACTTCAAATACCTAATCAAATACCTAATCGGCTAGAGCTGAAATCATATTTTTAGATGCACACCTTATCTCGAGTGTATCCAATCGTATCCATCAATCTCATGTTGGTCAATTAATCAAAGTGTGTGTACATTTGTCCATATACATCTCATGCTATATTCAGTCTCCCTAATCAAATAGCGTGAACAGTGTTCAAAGAAATATTCTTATCTACGAAAGCAATCATTTTCCTTAACTGATAATAATGTTTGTTGTGTAGTCTGCGAAAAAAAAAGAAACAACAACCGAAAACGTAGGTTATCCAAATATTTGCCGTAATCTAACACAAGTGAGTCACAAAGAGAACCGTTTCGAGGGCAACCTGACATTGCTTGGGCTGGTTCGACAAAGTTTTATTATTTGATGACTTTGGGACTGACAAATTAATAAAAAGAAAACATTCACAAACCATTTGCTGGCAAGAAGTAGTCAAAATAATGAAATTGGGAATGGAATACATTTTCATCGCAACAATCAATCGGAGAAACTTCTGGAGCTGCCGTTCATTCAACTTGAGTACCTCATCCCATTAATATATAATTTCAATGCAGTAATGGGTGGGCTGACTAACTCTGTCCACACCAATCGACAGATTGTGTTGGGCTATGGTAACAATGCTAATTAAGTGTAATTTTAAAGAGGGACTGTGGGGGAGAGATTGCATTTCATGATTAGAAAGGCAAGCACACATCATTCCAAAGGCAACTCAATTTGTTAGCTGATATTCCATGGAGGGAAAGGCGTTTCGGTTACTGTTTTTTGGCACTTGGGGCTTTCAACCCACAACACAAAAAGGCATTGTCTTAAGGACAATACAAGCTAAATGAAAAAATGTTCCCTGGTATCACCCCGGTGCTGTATAAATTTCATTAGTCCTAGATGTTGTTTGTTCATCATCCAGTATGTGTATGACTGCTCTCAAGGGTGTTGCTGCCTCCTGGAGTCAGGGTTTTGTTTGAGAAGATTCCCCGTTGGCATGTATATTGATTTTTATTCCGGCGCCGCACAAAATGACATCTGCTAGGCTCACATCACATTGGGCTGAAAGGATTTTTAAGGAAAGGGAATTGGAATCAATTACATTTACACATTATTGTACACACGACTTGTTTCTCGAATTCTGTGCAAACCTAGGTATATACATATATCGCTTGTTCCGAGTGTCTATAAAGTCGCCGTCTCTCAATTGGTTGGTATAGTACAAATAAAGTTGCAGGTGCCATAGGTCCCATTCGTTCCAATTCTGAGCGGCTGAATTCTGACGTTTCCCAAAGGCTACAAAAGGTGTGATTTGTACCTTTTCTGCGGTTGAACCTAAGGCCTTTGCTTAGGAATCCAGCACACTAACCACTTAGCATAAATCAATACGCAGAGTAATTCTTAAGTGTAAACGGAAGACGTTTCCAATGTCCAGTGTTAGATGCTCAAGCTCAAGTGGATCGTCCAAAAACTCTCGAAGCAATGATGTTGCCACAGAAACTTAATAAACTACCGCACTATAAATGTTAGCAGACAAACGGACGGAGATATTAACTTAGACTTGCTAATTGGCGAAAGCATGCTGTGTTATTTGATCAGACTTAATTAATTCCTTCGCATTGCCTACGCAAAACAGGTGTCACCCGCACCATGTCGTTCAGTAAAACATTTTACTTGTTAAAAGTTTAAGTAAACACTTTCGTACCAGTCGCCCTATGCGTCAGGCATTGACTCGTACTCGCATCATGTGACGACCACCCCAGTTCTAAACAAAAACACCGAGACAGACTTGTCTTGGGAAAAACAAAGAAACACGTTCCATGTGACTGACAAGATCGACGAGCTACGACCTCGACCTCTGAACTTTTGGGCCAATATAATCAGATATTCTCGTAATGATTGTCGGCCAACTTATGGTTTAGGTATTGATTAAACATATGTTACGCATGTCCCCAGTGTAGTTCCCAGAGGACTTTGCACCAACTCACCATAGATCACCGCCAAGCCAGTCTCGTGCAACCACGACACCCGGTGATGTTTGAATAGCCAGATTGTGAGAACAGTCAGCGTTAGCAGGAACGTGTAGACCAGCAGGTTGAGGCTGTCGATCCGGTGCGTCAGATTCGCCTTGGCGTCCAACGCGATATCGGTGGCCGTGGCATTGCACTTGGCCGTGAGACCAACCAGGCACAGTAACACACTGAAAATCAGTGACACACCGTGACGACGAATTTTTGGCGACATGATTCTCATTGCGGCGCCGAGAAAACAAAATCTTAAACAGAACACACACGCACAAAGAAAATGAAAACCGATTTTCCGAGTTTTCCCTAATTTTCAATCGATTTATCCGGAAGCCGATGTCAGACACACGAACACGCAATACCCAAACGAACAAGAATAACCGCGGCGACAAAAATTCTGCAATTTGTCGGGGGTGATACTGGGAAGATTCTTTTAAACTTTTTTTTTCCTTCGATTTTTTTTTTATTCTTCTTATTTTCTATTTCGAATGGCTACATAGCCAGACAATTTCACAATTCATTCTATTTCCACAGCACTTGCTACTTTTCTTTTCAATTAATTTTCACTTCATTTTGTGGACAAAGAGGTTGTGATTTGTGAATTTCGCGAATATTCACTTTTCGTTGTTCAGCGTTTTTTTCTCATCGACTGACTGACTGATGGGGGAGAACGGAGAATTCAATTTTTAATTTTTTCGTTTCGCCTTGGCGTTTTGTCTCTTGCACAACAGTTCTTGTGACGTTTGTCTTTGGAGTATATTCGTGATCGAGAATGAGTAATAGGTGTCAAATTGATAAACGAAAGAAGAATAACAGAGACTGAGGAGAGAATTGAGAGCGATTTTGTGTAGTTTGCTTTTGTGTTTTTGTTCTTGTGCTTTTTGAGTGCATTCTAAACAAAAATGTGGTTGGTTGAAAATATAGAGCAAAGAAGATGACTATTGTTGGGTTCCATTTTGAAGAAAGACATGAAAAGAGCAAATGAAAATATTTGCTTTCAGTAGTGCCAAACCATTATTTTGTACTAGATTATTGTTTGCTGGCTGCCAAGGAAAAATTGCAAATAAATGTAGATTTTCAGGATGAATTTCGGAAAAGTTACGTACCTATCCGGAGTTTTTTTTTTAGTTTTTATTTTTGTCGGACGCCCTGGGTTTTTCCCTTTTGGTCCTTGCAAAGATTAAGACTCCAACTACTAGACCGACGGGGGTAGGAATTCTTAAAAAATTATCCATTTTGGATTGTTTTTCTTGTGCGGCTCAAATCAAACGTCATATCTCAGCCAAAGTGAAGTAAAACAGTCAATCTCAACTTTCTTTTAAGTCAGCCTGATTGATATTTTATTTATTATCGCCCCAGTTTGGGAAATGTTGGTTTTGCAATTTTTCGCAATTCTCTTGAAATTTCGTGAATTCTGGAGTGAAAATCTGCGATTTGGGCGCTAGGTCGTTTGTTAATATTAATATATTTAGGCATTTGAAGCAGTAGAAGAGATCAGAAAGACGTTAGGTAGAGCCCAAATTGTTTTAACGGTAGTTTCCAAACAAACACACGTAGTTAACATGAAAAGCTATATATATTGACGATTTGCTGCTTTTGCTTTGTTCCGACCTATAACAAATCGTAACTAAAATGATTTCCCTACAGGATTTAAATTCTCATAATTTGTAGTAAATTATTCCTGGCAGAATTTTTAATAAACGTTTGTTTGCTCTAGACTCCAGAGCTATAGACACAAATGATCAAATTTGAAGTGACAGTTGGGATAATTCTGCAAATGTTGGTTTTACTTTTCAAGATTGCGTTTGTGTTCAGATGAAGCCATTTTGAAACAAATATTTACTCCGAGCTAATTATTGTCAAGAAAAGTGCGATCCGTAGAATTGTGCTGTCAAAATTATTTTTTTTAAAACCATTATTATCCATTAGGTACTTCTGTGGTTCTATACACTCTTTGAATATTCCAAATGGAAAGAAAAAAAGAATCACCCCATAAAAACACTAATTTTACTATAGTTTATTGTTTCTGTAATACAAATTGAAATGTAACTTTTATGAAATTACATAAATTAAATAAATTATTTCGATATAGGTATAACTCATGCTAATAAATATGTGGTTATTAAATAAAAATAAATTAAAATAATAAAATGAAACTACACATGGATGAAGGAATAATACAAGAAAATGTGTGAACTATGCTTAATGTAAGTCGCCATTTCGCTTCGTCTAACCTCACTTAGCAGTTCGTCTCTTTGTTACAGGCGTTGTAGGCGTGGGAGGCTTCGATATCTTAAAGGGGAAACCAGAATTAAATTTGGTTCAGTTAGCTGCAAAATTCAATAAAACCTACCGATCGAATGGGCTTAGGCGTAGTGGCATTGGGCGGCGGTGGATTGTGAGGTCCTGGACCGTTGGCATCGCCTACTACCGTCACTGCTACTGGTCGCGATTGAGTACTTGTGTCAGACCTCTCAGTACTGGCACTGCGAGTTGCTGATCCTGATCGCCGGAACATGCCGGACAAACGACCACGAAGATCGCGTTTGCTGGATCTCAAATCACTGGCCACGCTTATGTCAGAATCTGATCCCTGAATCTGGGAGAGAAATTAAGAGTTTTAGCATTGACAGCACGAAAATGCACATCCATACTCACCGATACTTCACTTTCAGAATTGCGACCACTCTTTGTGAGACTCCGTAGTTTGCCCATTAGGCCCTTCTTCTTCTTGCGTGGTCCGCGAGGTATGTCACTCTGTGTCGAACCGCCAGACAACCGTGAATCTAATCGTGAATCCATACTTGAATCGCGTACCATACCACCCATTTCCGAGTCCATCGACTGAATCGATGACACACTGCCGTCGTCCTGTCGCCAAATTTGCTACAGAGACACAGTTTCAATATAAAGCTCTTCTCAGTTTACAACAAACCTTACCTGATCCTGCTGAATCGAATGGTCCAACGACAAACTCTTCCTGTACAAACTGCCATTGGTGGACCTTGACAGCTTAATGCCACCGGACCGACTCGGCGTCACATGCCCACTGCTTGCCCCATCAGTTTCCTGTGATGCCGCCCTTCTTAAATTACCCTTTCTTAACCTAGTGCGTTCGTTTTCCTCCTCACTAATGCGTTGGAATTTCCTCAGTTCTTCAGAAGCCTCTGCCAGTCGAGCTAGAACGCTCGTTATTTGGCTTCTACTTAGCGTTGGCGATGGGCTTCTACTGTGCTGTCGTGACGGTGTATCTGGCTTGAGCGATTGCCTACTGCCAGACGATGTGCCACTCTCCTTCGAACTAGCGACCATCTTAAGGTCGGGAGCGATTTTCACCAACTCATCGACAGTCTGAAGAAGCGCCCCAACTTTGCGCTCTCCGCCATCTTGTTCCATTTGTCGCTTGATCAGTTCCTTTTCATAGCGCTCTCGTTCACGTCGAAGCTTCTCGTTAGAAGTTCTCAATTTGGCGTGAACATCACGCAGCTCCAGCAGATCGCATTGCAACTCAGCGATCTTCTTTCGACCCTCTTCGAGCTCCTCTTCGGTGTTGCGTTTGAGCTGATCATGGCGGCGCTTGGATTCCAAGCGTTCCTTGTCCCTCTCACGTTCGACTTCGAAGAGAGTTTGTCGCAAGTCTCGTGCCAATGTGGAGGTTTCCTGCAAAAGGCGTTGCTGGTCTTCGCGTTCCTTCTGCCAGGAAAGCTCGAGCTTCGTCTTCATGCCGGGGATCTTGGTGCGGCCGGAACCGATCACGCGTTCCTCTTCGAACTCGTTCAGCTTCGATTGCATCTCGGAGATTTTAATTTCATTTGCGCTGCGTTCCGAAACGAGCTCCGTTTTGAACTTGCTCACGTCCAAGCGGGACTCGCAGAGCTGATCTTCAAGGCAACCAATCTGAGAAGAATTTTTATGTGACTTATATTTTAGTAGAGAAAATTGGGTGATGTAACATATACCTGTTGCTCAAGATAGGCGATCTTGCTTTTGTCGTCATCGTCACTGCTGTGCATCGATCCACGGCTTTGCCGGCCTGTATTCGCCTTCAGATCGCCGATCTTCTTTTGAGCCGACTCTAGAAGCTGCTTGAATGTGTCCCGATCTTTTTTGAATCGTTCGCATTGTCGCTGAAAATAGAAAGCAAGTGATTGGATCAGCAATCTCTGCCTAGCACAGGTTTCTGATTTTGTCTCGTGAAAGGCTTGAATAAGCTGCCCGAAATTTGTGATGTCAGTTTGAACAGTGTCAGCGGTCTTTGCTTGAGGTGCACAAAGGTTTCTACAGGATGATCTTTGATTTAAAAATCTTTTCGCTTAATCACTGATATTGCCTATAAACTTTCACTGTCAAAATTAAAAGTCTATAGGTCCCAAATTTACCCAGTCTCTATCTACAGGGATGTAATCTTCGATAACTTATACACGATAAGCTACTCCGGATCTCTGATCTTCACTCACCTGCATCGAGTTCATCTCAGCACTCAAATTCTTCACTTGTTGCTCGTAACGAAGCCTGGTCGAGGCCACTTCCGACTTTGCACTGAGCTCTGCATTTTCCAACCTATCAAAAAAAAGACACTCGTAAAAGAAAAGAGGAACAGAAATGACATTCAAACCGCATCTTCATCGACTTAATCTCGTTCTGCAGTCCAGCGTTGTGCCCATTGATCGACAGCTGAGCCTGTTCGATCCGACTAAAGTCGTTCAACTTCTGACTGAGATCATCATTATCCTTCCGCAGCTGGAAGACCAAATCGATATTCATCTCATTCTCCCGCCTCAAACGATCGTACTCCAGTTCCTTCTCTGTGATTGTGTTCTTCAGCATTGTCTTTTCGTAGTCAGCGGCGCCGGCCTTTATTTGTTTCGCTTCGAGGTCTTGGATCTTCTTCTGGGCATCTTTCAATCGCTTAGCGATTTCAGATTTTTCTGATCTGATTGGCTCCATTTCGACGAGTCTCTGCTTGGCAGATGTCAGCTCAGCCTGAAGGTTCTCCTTCTCGGTGGTCAGCTGAGCCCGCATGAGAATTGTTTCCTCAGACAGCTTTTCCCAGTGAGCATTGAGATCTGTGTAGCGCTTTTGTTCGTAGCTCACCTGAGTCTGAAGATCTTCAAGTTGCTTTTTGAGGTCTTGAATTTGCTTGGCAAAAGCCTGCTCAGCCTTAGAGCTGCTCGACTTTGATTTGAGCTCCTTAATCTCCTTTTCCAGAGCTGTCTTTGTTTTGTCGGCAGACTTCTTTGCAGCGCTGAGTTCATCGTCGATTTGTGAAACTTTGGCTTCCCATTTCTCCCGCTCTTTTCGCTCTCTCTCAAAGTCCTTTTCGATATTGGAGAGTTTTTCTTTGTCTTTCTTGGACTGAGCCTCTAGGGTGGCCTTAGCTGCTTCGGACTGTTTGATCTAAGCAAAAAATAAAAAGTCCTTACAAATTCTATGACAAGTACGAATCTTACCAGTGAGTCCTGTTTTTTGATCTTGTCCTCGAGGTCCTTGATTTTGGAGTTCAACTTCTTGGTTTCCTCATCCGACTTCTTCGACTTTTGCTCCAGGTCAGACAGTTTAGATGCGCCCTTGAGTTTTTCTAAGACAAGCAAACAATTTTGAGGCTGAAGTTCGAGCTAAGCTCTGTTGAAACTTACTTAAGTCCGCATCGGCAGATTGTAGCAGCTCCTTGGTGGCCTTAAGATCCTTTTCCAGCGTTGCCTTCTCAGTCTCAAGCTTCTGCAGCTTATCGCCACCACTATTCAGTACTATTGCTCTCATTTCCCTAATCTCCTCTTCCAGCTCATCAACCCATCTCTTGAGATGATTCTTGGGCGTCAAATCTGTCACCCTTCGCGGAGTGCGTTGTGGCAGTTTCTCCTCGGCCTCCTGAAGAACGCGCTTCAATTTCTTATCCAGTTCGTCGCGCTCATTTTCCGTCGAGGTGAGGGTCTCCCTAAGCTTTGCCAGTTCAACACTGGACACAGACTTATCGGCTCCATTTATCGACGGCTTACGCAGTGCCTGCAGCTGCATGCGCTTGTTATCCTTTAAGAGTTGTTCGTTCTCACTTTCCAGTGTGGTGAGTTTCGAGCGAAGAATCGAGGCTTCCTGTTCGACCTTTTCTAACTGCTTCTTCAAGTTGACATCTTGGCTCATTGGTCCACCATTGCTCTTCGACTTAGCACTTACTTCCGCTTGAAGTCGTTCGATGGCGCTGTCTTTCGCTACTATCGATTTTCGAAGCGTGATCAACTCGTCGTTCAGAGCCTTAAGTTTTTTATCGGATGCGGATGAACTCGAGCCGAAGAGACTTGGAAGTTTACGACTGCCTTCGTTGTTTTGGAGTTTTTCCTGAAGCTCCTTAACCTGCCTTTTGGACTCGCTATTTTCCTTCTCTAGGTCTTCAACCTTAAGTCGAAGAATCGACGCCTCTTGTTCATTTAGCTCAAGAAGTATTCTCAGCTCAGCCGGATCGTCTTCGTCTGAAATTCCTTCATCTCGATCGGCTAAAGGCTCTGGCGTAAGGCGATTTGGCGTCGGGCTCAACTTTCGACCTGGGTAGACCAATAGAGTTCATTTAGTTTCAAGGTGTAAATTTTATTTGACAGATGACACACAAGTTATCATTTCGACACGTAAAGTCTTGCGTGCGATTATTCTACTACAATCAGTTTGGGGGAATTGAATTAGTAAGCAAAATAAAATCATTTTAGTACTTAATGTGCAGCTGCAAAAAATGGCAAATATATGGGGAAAGTGACAGAAAGCAAGAAGTATTTGACATTTTTGTGGGCGTATTAGCTATTAGTTTGGAAAATTAAGCAAGTAATTTTTGTGAGCCAAATCATAAACGAAAACAATTACAATCTGTAAAACTTTATTCGTACTTCTCGACCGTGATGCCATTTTTTTCAACTGCATCATCATGGAATCATTCTCATCCTCAAAACGTACAAGTTTCTTCCTCAAATTTTCAGCCTGCAAGAGAACACAAATTACTGATGGTGTCCTGTGTAAATTTTTAAAATCAAATAAGTTGTCTCGTCCGGGGATTATTCCACGATAATCCGGTAACGTCGGCACTCCACTTGTCACTTGCCTCGATGGGACACTCAAGCGTATCGAGGTAAAATCTAAGTCTATTACTTTTACTGAATCAAAATAGCAGCAATGTCAAGTAGTTGCGATAAAGAGAATTATTATCAAGTCGACCAAGCAGACGATAGTGAAAAACAGAATGCATTAGAAGTGGCAGAACTGTCACTTTGTTTCTATTGCCTCCGATCCATTGCCCAGAGAGACGTCAAATTGCGAGATATCATTTTTATGCATATGGAGTTACAGGTCTCGACCAACTGGCGGGCAATGCAAAAAGTCAAATTTGCAACAAACGCATTCCATTAAACGCTAGATGACTAGCTGTACGTCAAACTTACGTCAAAATTAATATAGAACAAACTGACATCTAGTACATTTTTGTTAGCGAAAGTAGTTAGACGTTATTTTTGTTATTTTGACATTAGCTTGACGCGTTGGTCATGTAGAAATCATTAAGGGCGTTCAAGTATCTAGTTTAGTAAGTATGACAGCTCTCTCACTAAGTGAATCTCGGTTTTGATTGGTCGAAATCGGTCGAGAGAGCAGTTGTTTCAGTTGACGTTTATGGAGGGGTAGCCGACGAATCTTGTCGAGAAATTCGTGACTGAGTACTAAGTTGACAGTTCTCATATGTGGCTGACGTAGAAAACGTGACGTTCCCGACCAATCTAGTTTTTGCGTTCAGGTTGCATCTCATCCAGACCAATCTAGTCGACATAAGATGACTAGATTCTTGAATGCGGCCATTAAAACGAATTGCCAACTTCAACTTGATTAATTGTGACAGACGTCTATCAGAATTTGGATGAAAGTTAACAGCCTTCACTTTCAGGAAATGTTTTCATAGTCGAAAACGGTGATGCAATTTCTTTGTAGTTAGTCGTAATTTTTAGTCTCGTGTTAAGGTTTTATTACAAGACTAACACTGCACGAAACACAACAATACTCTAACTACTTTGTGGACGTTAATAAAGACTTATGAGAGAGAGAGCCGTCTCTGAAACCTCTGTACCTGCGCCGAAAAGCCAACGCGACATCACAGATGGAAAGAGCAATCCATGGCGCGACGATGCATGTGATAGGAAGTTCCCACATGGGCTACCTTCGCGCGACAGAGCATCCGCGAACGGAGTGCTTTCTTTACACTCGCTCTCAGTTTGAGTTTCCGTAGAGATCAGTGCAGGTCTCGAAGTTTGTGTGGCCTCCGTAAACGTGTCGGTGCCTTGTGATCTTGTTGTCATCGCTACAAAGCTCTCATCAATTGAAGTTTCTCTATCAGTCATCGTTGGAACTTCAGAAGATTTGCCGATTTCTTTGCTCCATTCCGTCACGGTCTGTGTACCTCGGGGGAACAATAGAACCTCCATCTCATCGGTTTGAGTTCCTTGATTAAATCGACCGAGGACACCACGACGTTGACGCAGTCTTTCACTCTGTATTCTCTAAATTATGAAAAAAACCGATTCTAAAGAGTGCTCTAAGACTTACCTCTTGTTCAGAGAACTTTAACTGGTCTTTGAGATCTGACTCCCTTTCGATGGAGTCTTGAAGATCCCTCATCAACTGCTGGGGGTCCTCATGCGAACCACCTCGAGTTAGAGACTCCCTGGTGAATTTCCCATCAGCCGAGGTTGACTTCCCAATAACCCCAAGCGTCGGAGCCTTCTTTTTCCCTGGATTTCGCAGATCCTCAGCTTCAGCCTTGACAAATTCAAACATTAGCTTTTACACACTTTTTCAAAATAAGACCTTACCTGCAACTTCCTCGACAATTCATTGGAGAACCTCAATTCCTCCTCCAACTTCTTGATCTTATTTGCCATATCTTCGTTGCAATTAGCCTGCTTCTCCTGCTCCAGAGTGTCGATCTTCCGCTCGCACTTCTTCAGCTTAAAGCTCAAAATCCGGCAGTTCTTCGTCGTCGATTCAAGCTGTTTCTGTAGCGTGGTGTTCACCTCTGCCTGCGTATCTCGAAAACTATCGTGCATCTCGTCCATCTCCTGCTCGAGACCCCTAAGCTCGCGCCTAACCTCTGTGTTTTCCTCCATCAGTTCCTCGCAGAGCTGTTCGGCGGCTTGAAGCTTGCGCTTCATCTCGTACTCAGCACTTTTCGGACTACTCTGCAACTCTTTCACCCTGGAGGTTAGCAATCGCTTCTCATCGGTGACCTTCTCGAGCTGCGACTTTAGCTCGTTTACCTTTTGCTGCAGATTCAGAGCCTCAGAGGCAGCGGTCCTATTAGGCCCCGTGTCTATAGACGCTAACCGCCTTAGCAAAATGTCACTTTTGTCCCGTTCAGCACGTTCGGCGCGAGTACGCATCGCATCGAGCTCTGTTCGAAGGTTCTTAACCTCATCGTGCAACTCGCGGTCATGTCCACCGACGAGAGTAGTGTCTGTCGTCTCGGTGGTGAGGGACGCATTGTCGTTGTACCTGTCGGAGGTGGCTTTTTGATTGTCCTTAATTTTTAACATGAATTCGACGTCTTGCGTGGCCTTCTGTTTGTCGGACTCCTTTTTCCTCGCTGAACTGCTGGATGATCTGGAGGAAAGACTTGAAGTGGAACTGCTAGACATTGTTGTACTGGATGTGGATGCTTTTGCTGTCGTGGTGCTTATCGATGTGGATGATAAACTCTTCTGTAATGTTGTTGAAGTGGAACTTGGAACTTTCTTTGGCATAGCAGGGGGTTTCTTAGGTGAGTCCGTAGCTGAGGAGCTCGAGCTGGAGCTTGACTGGCGACGCTCTGGCCGATCTGGAGGAGTTCCGTTCTCGGTGGAGTTGGAGTGGTGGTTATTTCTAAAAAGAAATGATTGTAAAAGGGAATGTAAGAAATATCAGGAGCTTTAGAAAAAAGTGCTTGGCCGTGATCACTTGGAATTGATCTTGAAATAGCAGTTATCTGCAGTAAATTATCTGCACGACGAATGGCAACAGGCGTCATGAAAGACTGCATATCACATCAGGATCACTGTCAGATGGGTGATCCTTTTTTTCTTGGATCAGTGATCCTACATGCTGATCATTGCAAAACAAAACTCAACCAATTACAAGATCATTCTGTCGGCTATGAAATTTGACGCCTAACCGGTTGACAGTCGCGAGGATTTTAATTTAGGTTAATGGCGATCACTGATCCGCTTTCTTACAGCGAATCGGAGTAGATTCGTTTTGACAATATCAGAAGAGGAACGCGATCAATACATTTCGAATGAAAATGAAGAGTTTTCGAACAGGATAAAGACCACTGGCTTCAAAATTCGAAAAGGGATGTAATTCACCATATCGACCCAGTTTTTATTATTGAAAATTGAAGCAGTTCGTGACAAAATATATTTCGGCATCAACTCAATTATACTTACTCCTCCTTCCTTGGAACGGATCGTTCTCGACTGGTTTCGCGCGAATTCTGACTCCTTTGCTTCTTCAACAAATTCATCTTGCGCACTCGTTCAGCGAGGCTGTCGTTGTACTGGATGACTAACTCATCTGGAATATCCTTTGAAGATGATGATGGCCGACGCATTGTGAATGTTTCCTCAAGCTGTTAAGAAAATCAAAAGAATTCAGTTAGCACTATGCAAGAGCTCTAAGTAAAGCTTTTTTTAAAATATGATCTGAGTTACAACCTCAGAATGTAACCTGGTCAACAAAAATGATTATTAGTACCACAAAAAGATTTCCAAAAGTTCTTAGAACACCCTTAGACCTTTGAAAACTGTGGTCCTCACCAATAAGCATTTTAGTTTTGACTTTAAATCTTAGGTTTGCTTTATTTTTTGGACAATCTTCGCAGCTGTGAGCTTCCGCTTTCACGGACTATAATTTCTTATTGTTAGACATTCACTCACCTCCTTCAAGTCCAACGTCGTCGTATGCCTCCTCTGTGGTATTTGCAGACTCAGCGAGACATCAATATTATTTTCGACTGGCCGTACAATTATGCTAGGTTTGGATTTTGGGTCAGCTTCATCCAAATCTGGTGTAGAGGTCCATGATTGTGGGCGTTTCTTAAGCTCTATATTATAGTGAACAACTTCGTGGTGAGAATTTTTCAAATTCAAATTTTTTTGATTTCATGATTTGAGGTTAGGTGTGATATACATCCGACGCCAAACGAGCGAGCGAACACAACGACAACGAGAAGAAAGCGTGCGAGCGAGCGTGCGTTTATGTAGTTTGATTAGTCGGCCATTTTTGTTTTTTTTTTTTAATTATTTAGTTGTATTTATTGATGAGTACAATCGATAAATTAGAAAAAGAATAAAATAACACAATTACTGTGATGAGTTATTATTTGTGTATATTTTTGTTTATCTATTTTCATTTAAATATAACAAATTTATTAACTTTAGGACGCGTTTTAGGACGGTTGAAATTTTTTTAACGAACACACCTTTTTCACGGAAAGCACAAACAAAGTTAAACGATGTTGTTTCTGCCCTGCGTGCGAGTTAAATATGTTTGTTTGAAAGACTTCAACTGTCACTTTGTATATTTTCCAACAAGACACTGCCTTTTTAGTAATAAAAAAAAAAACAAACGAATAGGTGACTGTGACTGCGTGTGGTTGCGATTGAATATGATGGAGGGTTCCATTCGTTTCCATCCAATATATGTTGTTCCAGTCGGTTATTTGTGCCACATTCGTGTATGAACACACACAACAAATCACAGTCATAACGTATTACAAGTTAAAACATATTATTTGTTGAAAAATATCAGTTAACCAAAGAAAATGCACTTTTTAAGAGTCATTATTTCATTGAACTAGAAAGTGGAAAGTCAAACTTACCGACATCGTTGCCATTTCCATTGCTGGATAAATTTTGTGTGGATGTCCATGATCGAGAGGATGGTCTAAAAAGAATATATAAACAAATATAATTGTATATAAACAGAAATATGTATATATTTGATAAAAATATGTTCAAAGTGTCCATTGCAATCATATGGAGTGGAAGAAAGTCAAGTAAAGTGTCGACGCAAATTTTTCACAAAATGGCTGACTTAAAGTACTTTATGTGTGCATTATATTTAAACGATGTTGTCTTAAGGGCCCAGCCCATAGAATCCGTCGCATCCGTTGCGTAGACGGATCCGTCAACATTGACGGATTAGACGGAACGAGCAGTCCCATAGAATCCGTCGCATATGGTGAGTGGTGACAGTCAGTGGTAAAGTACTCTGTCCTAATATTTCCCACGGAACGTAATAATATTTCACTATTCGCCGTACTCAAAATTAATTTTAAATAATTACCTTGAAATGTACTTTTTGTGAATAAATCTTTCTTTTAAAAGTAAAATTTATATTTTACGGACATAAAAATCATATTAAATTATGTTTGCTATAAAAGTCCCAGTTTGTACTACAAAATTTTGATACAAGAAAATCTTGTTAAAAAGCGATTTGCAGAAGCTCTTTTTATGTACATTCATTGTGTTTT
Organism: Cheilosia impressa; assembly: GCA_948293265.1. Classification (NCBI taxonomy): domain Eukaryota; kingdom Metazoa; phylum Arthropoda; class Insecta; order Diptera; family Syrphidae; genus Cheilosia; species Cheilosia impressa. The sequence continues at coordinate 47,572,584 of OX411883.1, read as the reverse complement.
TAATCGTGGTGAAATGCAGTTATCAATTTTGATGAAATTTCAGGAAAAATTTAATGGATTTGGAGGTTTTTATTTTTTCCCATGGAAGGCTTTTCTGACATCGAAATTCCCACAAAAAGGAAGAAATCCCACCATAAGAAAACTGGCGACAGCCAATGACAGTCTCTCTCATGCTCTATTTCTACTAATGAAAGTACTGCCTCTGTGAGAATCGTCAACGGATGCAACGGACAGAAAAGTAGAAAGTAAACCTACTTTATCCTTCGTATCCGGCACGTGCGTACACCCTACTGCAAATCTCGGAAGTTTCAAGTAAACTTCAGTTTTTGTAATTGTGTGCTGAAAATTCTACTTTACTTTGCTGAGAAAAATCTTCATTAAAACACTGATGTACCTATTATTGTAATAGATCGCGGCACGTCGCCCACCTAGTACATACTTAAATTAGTGATTTTGTAAATAAGCCAATAAGTCTGCTAAAGGAATAATTATAGTCCTGTTTTACTGAAAACCTACCTCTGCAAAGTAACTAATGAGTGAAAAGTTAGGTAGATGAATGCGGAATAAAAAAGTTTTAGCCACATCAGACAAGCACAGATGGATCGCTGATTAGGTAAGGTTAGGAGTGCGCACGTTTTCTCAAAATTAAATAGGAATAGAAGAAAATGTGGGGACACAAATGAAAAAAACTTCTCTTATTCTTTTCGAATATACCTAGGATTTTCTAGATTTGTTCATCACACTTAATTGCCGAGTGCCGACACACGCCAAACGACAGATGAACTATAGACAACCGATGTGTAGATCTAGAGTCGACTCTTCGTGCATTAATATTTCCTCACCTTCACTCCGTTCAGTGGAACATCAATAAACATTCATTGTGCAACCACTCCAACTCGTATATTTTCAATAAACATTTTCCAAAAAAATAAATGCTTTCCAAAAGCCACATGAATCACCACTGCACTGGTTCGAGTATATTGTTGCTCCACTTGAAATATGTACTCACTTTGCATTGGATCCATCGGATAGATTCGGCGACGATATAGCAATATCATCACCTCCCCTCTTCCCACCGTGCTCCTTGTAGTCGCGAAAGCATCGCTTACATCTGGTCGGCCATCGAACCTGTGGGTGGAATCCTAGTGGGCAGAGTTGATCGCCTTTCGATGATGGATACAAATGATGCATAGGTACAGCAGCTCAAACAGAGTACCCTGCAAATCGAACCGTAGAAGCACAACCCTGTTGTGGCTATCCCTCCCGCGCACCCTTTACAGTTTGTCGAAGATATCTCGTAAATTGCCTCCACCAACAACGGAATATAGCCTCGCTGGATGAATGAATCTAAAAATAGCCAAAAAAAAGAATGTTATTAATTTTTTGTTTGTTTATACGATGAAGTAGATGTGTTTTTCTTTTTCATCTGGTTTGCGTCAGCACAGCACTCTACTCTCGCTCTCGGAGCAGCGAAAATATTTCAAAATATTTTCCTTCAAAAATCAACATTTCTGACCTTAAATTTTGAATTCTCTCTGAAATGGTTTTTCATCTTGATTATCCTATTTTTTTTTGTTGATTTACGAACTCATCCAATTTATAATAAAACAACCACCTACTACAAGTCGTCAGTGCTTTCTGGGCACTTGGCCAGAAGCATATACGTATATGCTCGTACTGTAGTCGGAAATTGGCAAGTGAATTCAGATTTTTGGGTTTTTGTGATGAAATATCAGAATCAGATGCGCGCAACGTTGTGATAAAGAAAAGTTCACAACAGCGCACCAATGAACTCTAGAACCTGAATTCTTGTTTTCTGTCGCTGCTGCTTGTAGTTTGTAGCGCTTTGTAGAAGTGGACATTCTTCGAATGCCAATCGATTAGGAATTGGGTTAATTGAACAAATTGTGACACTTATTTCGGTCAATGGGACGCACTTACATGATTCAGACATGTGTGCAGAATATTATTTTTAATACGAGTATTCTACTGCGAAACAATGAGAATAGCCGGACCGAAGATGACTGATGTCGGACGTGCATCATTTCGACTGAAGCTCATGACGAATGGCCCTAAATCTGTCGGAAACGAATCGAGGGACCATGAGTAATCCCACAGCTCGTCCATTTATATAGCCGCAGGGATATAAATAGAAAGTTTTCGTTGTCTTTTGAGGAAACGTTTACCTTATTTGTAGCTCAGTAAAATATTTATTGCGAGAACATCCACACGGCTTTGCAAGTGCCCATAGAAGTATTTTTTTTTTCAGATTGACATGCAGTTTGGAAATATTTGCTCAGGTTGAGTTTTGAACAGCTGAGATGATGGTACAAAAGGATAAAAGAACGTGTATTACGTTTACCTCCTTAGGAGATGATTGTATGGAAGTGTATCCGAGAAGAACTTCTGCTTGATGATTTTGAATAAAAAAAAATGGGTTAAGAACGAAATTGGTTTTCTAATTGCACCCAGATTTTATAACGTTCACATTTCAAAAGTTTAAAAGAACAAACTTTTTTCATCTGCGATAAGCATAGATGACCTATAGCCTGTAACAGAACGCGACAAATAGTTGTAGGACAAGTGAATTTCGACAACTTGTCAAAGTTTGCTACAATTGTCGCGATGAAAGATGACAAGTGGGAAATTATATAATTTCCCTCTTTCTGTAAGAGAACACGACAAGTGTCAAGACACACTTGTCGAACTGTGGTTCAATGAGGACAAGTGATCTGAATATTGTCAAAAACTGACAATTGCATTTTTAATGTTTAATAGCAAAAAAATAATAGTGAAATACAATAGTATATACCTAGTTTAAAATGTACTTTTTTGATTCCGACTTTGATAGTGATATTTTGCGCAACAACATTTAGGCTTTTTGTCAGGCTGTCTATTTCCTTCCACCACTGAAAGCACCAAATAGGATAATATCTTTTTCTTATCTTATTTTTGCACTTTTTTGTCTTCCGTTATTTTTGCCATCTTCACATATAAAACACTTGTCAAAGAATGCCGACAAGTCAAGGGAATTTAGTTCTTTGGACAAGTGCAACGGTTTAGGTTCTGTTACAGAATTAATTTGTACTTGTCGGACAAGCATAAGTGGACAAGTGGATTTAGACTTGTCGACTTGTCGCGTTGTGTTACATGCCCCTGGACAGCGCCATGCATGGGTTGCATTTTTTAAGGTTTTTTTTGAATTGACAGCACTTTTTTCAGCGACAACTAATTTGACTGCTCTGTGCTGATTTTGGTTTGTCAGTTTTCCACTGAAACGTTTAAAACTCTATTTGACTAATGTTGTATTCGATGGGCTCCTTAGAGCACTTTTTTTGCTCTAAAAATAAAACAATCTTTTCCCATTTCGGAGCACTTTTGCGAATCTGAAGTTTTTCTCAAATTAGCTTCAGATTTACCAATCCAAGTGCGTTTAAGTTTGACAACAACTGGTGAAGTTTGTTTTCGTTTTCTGCAACGAGACACATCGGGTGGATCCATTTTTGTTAATTTATTTATGTAGAAATGCTTTACATACAATCTCGGCGCAAATTTCAAATGATTAAATAAAAAGTTTAACCAGTGAATGGAAAACGCATAGAAAAGTGTCAAAGGCTACGCAATATTCTCCAAACGCACGAATATCATCAAAAACAAAAGCAAGTGATGTCTTATGTTCGATTAGACACACGAAACCAGAAATTTGAGAAGCCCAATCAAATACCACATAACAGACATCACGCAGCTATCCCATTACTGAATTTTTATTGTCCTAGATTGATCACGAGTACAGTTTAATCTACGTTGACATCTACGGAGGAGTAACCGACAAATCTACAAATTTTTTAACTGGGGCCCTACTCTCTGTTTCGTCCCATTCGAAATTGCTTTTCCCTTCCGCTTTTAAGTAGGTACTCTCCAATAATTTCGAAGTTCTGAATCTGACAGCAGTACATTTCATTCCACTTTCGAAGTACAGAGTAGAAAAGGTTCGTTTTCGAAAAAAATTTACTTCATGGATGACTGATGTAAGCGCAGCAAAAGTGACGTTACCGAACAATCAAGTTTATTTGCGTTCAGGAGAAATCTAGTCCAGACAAATCTAGTCTACCTAAAACGAATATATAAATGAATTAGCTCGAAGAAGAATTAGTCCATATTTCTTGTTTATTTTAATTTATTTCTACAGTAAAATGTAACGAAGATCAATGGCGAAGTTGACGAAGTTATGTTTCGATTTGCTCTATAAGTACGCAACTCCAAGGGGCTTCAAATAAACGAACTAGTAGTTCGAAAATGTGAATTAATTTGGGTGCTCTTTAAATTGATTTAAAATGAACGAGCTTATTTCAGAATCGATAAGCCTAAATGCAGCTTTGAGTTGTGTGCCGTAAGAACATATGCTTTTACTTTTTTTTATAATTTCCGAGTCTTATCTTTGTGCGCGTTTCAAAGATTGGTAAAGGTGCCAATATTATTTATTTTTTTTTATATTTTAACTGACTTTAAATATATTAGAAATTAAGTCGTTTCAAAATGAGCTTTCCAGAGTCTTCATTGTTGTCCCCCTTTTAATTGGAAGGAGTGTTGAATTCAGCATAATGGTGAAACGTCACAAGATTGTCAGCGGAGAAATATTTTTTCGCAATCGTTTTGTTAGTTTTCCGAAATAGATATTCTCCATATTTTCATTTAAAACACTGAAAACTGACAGGTTCTCTGAATAAGAGAAGATCGTCGAAGACATTTTGCTCAAATTTAGTCAAACTCCGCTTTCATACACAGACTTTGAGAGAGTAAAACATCAGATGGATTGGTAAATCTGACATTTGACTGTCAAACCTTTTAAATGTCATCTTGCGTACATGGCTAGTTATTATTTTTCATTCTATATGAACAAAAATACAATACAAAAGGTGTTAAATATGAACATAAACTTTGTTTCGAAATGCTCGTGTTCCAGTTTTGTGGTTCAACAAGTTTCCGTCATATTTCTAAATAAACATACCTACTAAAACTTAACTAGCTATAGTGGCAGTGGTTTTCAAAAAAACATTTCTTAAAATTCAAAATTCACCACCAGGCAAATTTTCGGATTTGCAAAATCAGTGTTCCCCAAACATTGGAAATCGTCTACATCTGTACATAATTATTATTAAAAAGTAACCACCTCTTAGTTACAATTTCAACTGTTCACATTAATGATCACAAGTCCATAAAAAAAGGCGCCACAAATAAAAACAAATTTAGCACTGGACAGCCACTATTTGACAGCCATATTTGCGATGTTCGAAAACATTGTCTTCAAACAGTTGTCAATAATCATTCTGCTTTTTAGGAGATTTGCGCATTGAGTTTAAAAATTATGCGCATGTTTTTCCCTACTATAGCTGTTTCCAACGGAATCTTCTCCGAGAGAACTTCGAAAACAACAACCATTTCATTCGAAAACTATTCTCAAATTCGAGCAAGTGTATCTATTTGTAAATGAATGCAATAATGATTTTAGCTGTCTGCCAAAATTGTTCGAATAACCTAATTTGTGGCCAAATCCCTGTTCCCATATTTCTTTTACTTTTTATTTTTGTTTGACATCTGCAACATGTTTTCTTTAGGTACTTACAATTGCAAATTGTGCGTTCGAAATATCGTCGACGAGCCAGACGACGACGACGTTGCTTCGAAATATCAGGGTATAAATGATCTTAATCTGGTAATCCACAGTCGGGGAATAGTGTTGCGTAACATTTACGTGTAGATAAATTTAGCGAAAAATCACTCACTTCACTTGATTTTGGAATTTGAACACTTTTTCTGTTTAAACTGGAAGATTAACCTTCTTTTTTTTTTGTATGAATAATTGCTTTTCACTTATTTATTTATTAGAAGAAAAAAGAACTGTGCACCAGCTACTGTATTTTTATTAAAAAACCAAAAAAAATATATTATTTTTCGCCGTAGATATTTTAAAAATAGAACACCACTGGGTAAATTTTTTTCTTCTTTCCGACGATTTCTACCCCAAATTGAATTAAAGGGATTTTATTTAAACAGCGTGATTAAATTTAACTTTAACTTATAATTAAATGCAAAAGAACTAAATTTTTGTTTAGCGAAATTTGCTGAAAATCGATTAACAGACGTCAGAAACGATCGTTGAAAAAATTTCTTCTTCTTCGGGTGAGAATTTCCTCCGGATGGCTAATTTTAAACATTTGCACTTCCTTCTGCGCATAAACCCCCTGCTCCCTATTTATTTAGTACACCATTGGTATTGTGAAAAAACCGAACCGAACACTTCCACATTTTAGATTCAACTGAAAGTTGAACGAGGATCGATTTTTCGAATTTAGAATAAAATGTTCGGGACGGCGAACATGCTGCTCTCTCGTTAGAGAAGCGTGAAATAGAAAATTTTGTGCGGTTTCTCGTATATCTTGGGTAGAGAACATGTAAAACAAACAAAAGAAGTAGATTTTTGTTATTAAAGTGGTCTTTTGGAATTTAAATTTGTTGTAATCGGTGTTTACAATTGGACGGTAAATTTGAAACTGCGACGGACATGTTTATGGGAACGTTCATTCCATATAGACACTGTTCGGTGGCGGGAAATTGCCAAACTTGGAAAATGTTTATTCGTCTGTGGACAGCTGCGTGTGATGGAATACATTTTTAAACTGCTCACATAGCAGGAGAAATGTATTCATGAATGGAATTTCGCTAAGACAATTAGTGACGCGAGTTTGAAAATACCACTGGCAGCTGTGGCGTATACGTAATATTATTTGACGGACATAATTAAAGACTGATTCCTTCATGAGCTATATTCGGAGGAATGCTTAAGAGTTTCGTTTGAGCTTGGTACTAATAACGTGTGTGCAGTTGAACTCAATACAAGGATGATTTCTTTAGCCTGCTCCGCTTTTTGTCGATCTACTACACCTTTTTACAACCTTGTTCGAGAATGGGCTTTGCTACTCAGTTGCCTTCTCAGACCAAAGAACACATAAATATTATTTTGTTAGTGCTACCTACTCTATTTTTCTGTACCAGTATTCGCATTTCTGATCAGCTGTAGTAAAATGTATACGCAGACTGATGAGTGCATTCTGATTATGCTCTGAACGAAAAATAAAACAGAAAATCAAAGTTTTAATGTGTCTGCGCCCAAAAAAAGACACACGAAAGATTTTTCAGGCTTTGCTCTTAAAGTAGGCGGTGGGCTTGTGAGAATTGTTGAATTGGAGACGTCAAAGATGGTTTTGTAAATGATTACAAAACGAAGTATATGCTGCAAACCAAGGTAGGGATCATATAACATCGGAGACTTTGACTAAATGTCATAATGGACAGATTAAACTTCGAGTGCCTAGTTAAAGACTTTGTCTACCCGTCTGTTACCAATGTATATATACTACTTACTTACTTAACGGGCTCCCGACCCGTGAAGAGTCTCTGCCTGAGGCACTGTAGGCTTCCATCCTCTGCGATCCCGGGCAAGCTGCTTCCAGTTATCCAGACCAATAGCGCTCTGGCATCCGCGATGGCTTGGTCTTTGCAACGGAGGTTCGGTCTTCCTTGTCGTCTCGAACCTGGCGGCTGGGATTCAAAGATCCTCTTAGCTGGAACATTATTGTCCATTCGCTCGATGTGGCCGAGCCGATGTAGTCGACGTATTTTGGCCTTTTGGACTACATCCACATCTTGGTACAGCTCATAGAGTTCGAGGTTGTATCTTCTCCTCCATTCGCCCTCCTCGCACACAGGACCAAAAATCCGCCGAAATTTTTTCTTTCGAAGGAGCCCAGTATCAGCTCTTCCTTCCTGCTTATCGCCCAGCACTCGGCGCCATAAAGCAGAACTGGCAGGATAAGGGATCTGTAAAGCATACATTTTGTCCTTCGAGTTAGGAGTTTTGAACCCAATTGCTTTGCCAAACCTAAGTAGCAGCGGTTTCCTAGGGTAATTCTTCGCCGGATCTCCACTAGGATGTCATTTGAGGAGTTCATGTTTACTCTGAGGTAGATAAACTCCTTAACTACCTCGAAATTGTTGCTATCAATAGTGATGTTCTGTCCTAGGCGGTGGACAGATGCTTGTTTGTTTGTTGATAGCATGTACTTAGTCTTGTCCTCATTTACTACAAAACCAACGAATTTCGCCTGTTCTTCAATCGCCGTAAAAGTCTCAATCACGGCACGCTGGGAACAACCGATGATGTCAATATCGTCTGTGTATGTATATCTCTGTTAATTTTCCTGTAGGCAATATTTAAAAACATAATTTTCCAGCCCCTCGAACACGATCAGTACAATCATCACTTTGCTCAAAACAAATGTATAAAGTCTATCTCATAAAAAGTGTATACAAATTCCCCAATAAAACAGCGCAAATAAAAAATTATAATGTCTTCACTACACCCGGCAAAAAGTACACAATAGAATTTAAAAATACGAACAAAATACATTTTTTTCTTTTGTAAATAATATATCGAAAGTTTCGACTGGCCGATCTGCGCGATAGACCGACTTACAGAATTTACATTGATAGAGCGATTCTATGAAATTTTGGACTTTAGCCAAATTCCACACATCAAGAGCAGTAACAGCAATTTTTAATTACATTACCTACTCCCAGCGTCTAAATAGCGCTTTGATATGCTAATGTTCCCAGAGTTATTTTTACAAAGAGCGGCAAGCAAATTAATAGAAATGTGTGTGTTGGGGAATTTTCAAAGCTCGTGTATTGTCTATTCGGAATCAAAGGAATAGGTACTCGAAAAAAGGAAAAGAAAACTAAGCGTTTATGTATGCCGGTATAAATAAGAGAAAACATTTCGTTTCGCACTTGTTCTTTTTGAGTAATTTATTGCGCAAAATTGTTAGAGCTTGTGAAGATTGATCTAGAAAGCAACAGATGCCCAAGAGTAGTAACTTTCTAAGAAGCCGTACTAAGAGCAATTTATCTTTCTGCAACTACGTCAAAATTAATAAAAATCAAATGCTCGGATGCCTTCAAGATATATTGCATCTCGACTTTACAGTGCTTGCTTACGCAATAGAGTGGGGACGATCAAGTATCTAGTTTAGTAAGTCTGACAGCTCTCTCACTAAGTGTATCTCGGTTTTGATTGGGGGAAATCGGTCAAATGAGCAGTGTTTCAGTTGACGTTTATGGAGGGGTAGCCGACGAATCTAGTCAAGAAATTCGTGACTGAGTACTAAGTTGCCAGTTCTCATATGTGGCTGACGTAGAAAAAGTGACGTTCCCGACCAATCTAGTTTTTGCGTTCAGGTTACATTTCATCCAGACCAATCTAGTCGACTTAAGATAACTAGATTCTTGGATGCGGGCAATTGCTTTCGCAATTCTCGAGTTTATACAAAAATATAAACTTGCAAAATGATTCACAACCGTTTTTATCAACCCTTTAAGGTTTATGACAATTGGCGACTATTTTTATCATTTAAAACAGTCCATTTGGAAAAATCTAGTGCAAATCAATATTCCCATTTGGAGGGATTACTTCTCCTGAAAAGATTTCGACGTCAATAGTCACTCTGCGTTCGGCTTCATGGAAAAGTAACGCGGTTTTTATAAAAAATGAAGCGGTCGCGAAATATTTAGCCTTATTCCGAGTGGCGTTTTACTTTCACGACGTTTGCCGTTGTTTGTGTCGCTCACCGCCTTACAGAATGGCAGTAAAGTTTCTCATAAGACGTTCGCCGTAAGCGAATAGGTTCATTCCAAAGTCTCGTAATTCCAAATTCCCAATACAAATTGGCGTTTTTTAAAGCGTCGTAAACGCCACTCGGAATAGGGGGACTGAATCATGTTGGTTTTTAATGATGGCGCCTCTCCTATCAAATCCATCTTAAGTTTCACACAAGATTATGTAAAACACACAATGGTCAGCGGAAAATTCTGGTTTATGATTTCCTTGTGAATGTACCTATTCAAATGTCTTTTATCCTGGGGTCTAATCGCGTAAGCACAAAACGATAGAACGATATCGTCTCGACGATGCTTCTACTTCGTGTAACAACCAAAAAACGATAATCGTCGAAACGATTGGACGAGCATCGTTTTTTGTTGCTTCACGTTACTAATTTAAACGTCAAGTACTCTCGTCGAAACGATTCGATTGAACGATGGCTATTTTGCTATCGTTTCATCGTTTTTCCTGCATTTTTCACTTTAAATTAGTTCTGAGAGAAGTATAAAAATATTAAAGGAAAACACACACATTATATTCTCTTTGGAGGCGACTTGCACTTATCCGAACTGTAAAAAAAATGTATTCTTTGCCAAAAAAAAAAATGGTTATTGCACTTATTGGGAATATCAAATGAATTTCAGCTACTTGTTTTTTTAATTTATGCATTTTTAATGCAATCATAAAATTGCATTCATTGATTTCTTTTTACAATTCGCCCTTTAAAAATAAAAATTCTACTACCTAGCTATCTATTTTTGCATAAAATACCCAATATGGGTTCCCCGTGCTTACGCGATTAGAGCCCTGTTTTCTCATTTGACCAAGAAAAGAAATTTTCTGTTTATTTTTTGGCAAGTATTGTCCGATATCAATCTAGTACATTCAAAATTTTTTTCGAAACTTGGCATTACTTTCCGCAACGGAACAGCTGTGATATTGGTGGATTGGTGAAATCAGAAAAGTGTGCGCGGATTTACTTTTGTTTATTTCTACTATTAAAAAGGGTATTTAACACCATTTACCATTTAGGCGAATGCAATTTAAACCAAAGATTAAGATAATAGTTCACCATAACACAATCAATTAGTTCTGTCAGTTGTTTACCATTTCGTTCACAAAGTCTCCTCATTGCACCCGATACCGGCATTCGAAATGCCGACATTAAACGACATAGTAATCCTTTTCAATGGATATTCCAATAAGAACGACCGAGATGCCAATTATATGCAAGCAAATTGCACATGCACTCTTATAAAGGGCTGTGATGGCTACAACGTAATCGTTGACACCATGACTCCTTGGGACGGCTCAAAAATTCTCGATGGTTAGCAAACGGTGTCTCTCTTCCCAAAATGTATAACATAGCTAGTACCTATTTCAGCATTAAAGCAGAACTCGATAAAACCAGAAGACATTAACGCGGTAGTATCCACCCATGGTCATTCCGACCACACGGGCAACAACAATCTTTTCCTCAACGCCGACTGGCACATAGTCGGCCAATGTGCCTCGAACAAAGATCAATATCTGATGCACTATCCTTGGAGTAAGTAAAAAATTCGATGTTTTTCACAGTTTCTACTAATGCTTAACCCTTCAGCCCCATTTGAGCTGACGCGGGATATATCTGTGATAGCCACCCCAGGCCATACGCTCTCCTGCGTCTCAGTCATTGTGCAGAACACAAACCTGGGCAGAAAAGTTGCAATATGTGGAGATCTCTTTGAAAAACAAGAAGATGTCGATGATCCATCTATTTGGATTGATTCTGGCAGTGAAGATGTCGCTGCACAGCGCGTAAACCGTGCGAAAATCAGCAAAACTGCTGATCTGATTGTGCCTGGACACGGTGAACCATTCAAAGTGACACCCGAAATTCAAGAAAAACTACGCAACCAGCTAAAAAATAACTAACATTTATTTAAAAATATAAAATACGCTTCAGTCCTTAAAACTAGTAGTACATATCTAACAAAAAATTCGCCTAATGCATTACAATCGCGGGTGATGTCCGTTATAAGATTCACTGAGTCTGTATAACATGTGTGGTGTGTACCGAGTCGTTATCACACACTGTCTTGGCAATAGCGCTCATCTTGCGGTACAGCTCCAAGTGATGGCTGCTGGTCGCCTTGCTCAGGTTCTTGCGGCAGCGGTCGGAAGCCTGAAATGAGAGGACAAATTAATGTTACAAAGGCGAAAAAGTGGGTTATTCTTAGTTGGTTTCAAGTTTCTGTAAACTAATCATATTTTCAGCGTTTCAGAGCAGTCAATTGGTTGGGCGATCCTCGGCGCTTTCAAGGAATATTTGAACGTGAGTCACTGCCTTTTACAATTTTGCAGAGTAGATTCTAGTGCATGCGTACAAATATCTCTCGTTCACAACTGTTGAATCGATAGGGTTGCTTGGGACCCTTTGACTCCTTTTTAACTGTTTTCTACTATTTCTAATTTAAATGAGACTCACCTCCAAAGCCCACGCCTTGGTCAGCATCAACTCGTGCTCCGCTGTAGGTAGATTCAGATTGGCAGCGCGAGTAGACCTCGACTGTGTCACCACACTCGCGTAGATATCGATCGCCGAATCAGCCAGACGAGTCAGTATGAACTGCTCGTTGACAATATTCTTTCCGTACTTGATGAGTAGAGCTTCCACAGTCTGCCCGAACAGATCAATGCACTCGGCAGTCTGCTTGGCATATGGCTGCAACTCGGGGTACACGAACTGGCTAAGGTCGGTGCCGCCCAAGCCAACAGTGCGAGCCGCCCGCTTCGATGATTCCTTGAAGATCAGGCCCAAATTAGCAGTTGGATTCTTAAACGCCCTCTGCAGCTCCTTCAGGTGTGAGCCGGCGTACTGAATGCCAGTCAGAGCGACAAACAACCTCAAAATGTCATTGGTACCCTCAAAGATGCGGAAAATTCTCAAATCACGCAGCACGCGTTCCAGTCCAGTCTCCCTCATGTAGCCCATGCCGCCGAGAATTTGAATCGCCTCATCGCACACAAACCATGCGGACTCGGAACCGAACACCTTGGAAATGGCAGCCTCCAGGTGGTAGTCCTGGCTTCCGGCGTCCATGTTCTGGGAGATTGTGTAGGCCATCGATTCAGTGGCGTATTGGTACATTGTCATACGGGCCAGCTTCTCCTGGATACTTCCAAAGTCCTTGATTTTCTTGCCGAATTGCAGGCGATTGTTGGCATGTTCGGTGGCTTTGGTGATGCAGTGCTTCATTGTGCCGGACAAGGTGGCACCCATTCCAAAGCGACCGTTGTTCAGGATGTTCATGGCTACTTTGAAGCCCTCACCCTCCTGGCCGAGTACGTTCTCAACCGGGACCTTAACGTCTTCGAAATACACCTCAGCGGTGTTGGAGCACTTGATGCCCATTTTCTTCTCTGGTGGACCGCTGGTAACTCCGGCGAAGCTGCGCTCCACAATGAATGCAGTTACCTACCAAAAGGATGGTTAGTTTCAACAAATAATACCCACACCGCTGCAAAGCTCACCTTATCCTTCTTATCGCCAGTTTTGGGGTCCACCATCTCCGTCTGTGCGAAGACAGTGAAGATTTCAGCGATTCCTCCGTTCGAGATCCACAATTTCGATCCATTCAGCACGAAATGCTTGCCATCGGAACTCTTTACAGCCCTAGTTCTGATAGAGCCAGCATCAGATCCCGAGCTGGGTTCTGTAAGCGCGAACGCAGAATATACCTTATCAGTCACCTGAGGCAGGTACTTTTCCTTTTGTTCCTTGGTGCCAAACAAGAGAATGCCCTTAAAGCCGATACTTTGGTGAGCGCCCAATGTGATGCCCAGTCCCAGGTCATTAGCGCCGATAATTTCGCACAAACGGCCGTATTGCGTGTTGCCCAGTCCCAGGCCACCGTATTCCTCGGGCACTTGGATGCCAAAGGCTCCCAGCTCCCACAGTTTGTCCAGAGTTTCATCATCTGTCTTCGAGTTGATGTCGCTTTTGGTGGCGTCATTAACGTCCTATAGACACGAATTTGTTTAGAAAGTGCCATCAGCGGCTGGAATTATGTAAACTTACCGAGAAAAACCTCTCGAACGGATCAATCAGACTGTTGGTGAAATCCTTCTGTTCCGCGCTCAAAACATCAGGATACGGAAAGACCTGCGCGGATTCAACCTCTCCGCGGAAGATGTTCGCCATGAAGGACATATTTGGGCGATTCTTGTCATTGCTCTGCTCGGGTTTTTGCTTTGGCTGAGCTTGAGCCGCCGATGACAGGCACCTGCAGATACGGAGGAAAAAGCTATTTTAGTTTGTGCTGTTGCGAAAATGAGTTGATAACCCCACATGAGCAGTCCATAGAGTTTCTGCTTGTGTAAGCGACCGAACGTAATTATTTTCGCAAAATTCTTATCTATGTTTGTGAACTATTTTCGTACCGGGTAATCGGTTTTTTTCCTTCTCTCTCTCGTTGCAAATTGTGTGTGCCACAAATTTTGACTAAACTACAAGATTTCTTGTCAGTAAAAAAAGGAACTTGCGCTTTGGACGTTTAGGAAGCCATAGAAATTCCAAGTGCTGATACAAGCATCTCGTCCGCACAAACCCAACTCTTTCGCTTCTATAACCGAACACGATTTTGTCTGTACATACTTAAATTTGACAGCGCGACACAGCAACAGTGCTGCATTCTGTTCTTCCACTTACGTATTGCAGCTCGCTTTAAGTTATATTTTACCAAGCCCGCCACAACGACATATCCGTAGGCATTCTCAATAAATGAACTGAAAAGTGTAATCTTATCATATTGTTCTTAAACATTGAACTGACAAAAATATAAGTTTGATGGCCGATAGGGATAAAGCTTATAATTTTGTTAGGTGCATGATTCAGCGAAACTGTCACAGAAAACGGAAATAAATCAAACGATTGTTGTAAATGTAAGCAAACAACACAAGCGCTGGCAGTTCATCTGATAAACCCGTAAAGACAACTTCTAGAACTGAACGTTCAGAATCATGAGACTGACACGACAATACATATTCTGCAGTTCTAGTGAAAAAAAATAAATGCAAATATGTACATAAATTGTATTCAATTTGCACAACTGATGACGTAACGCGATAATTGCCGCCGCGCCGTTGAAATGCTGAGCAACACACAGTCGACCAAGTTGGACTTGGGACTTTGGACCGCCGACATCGTCACTTGGAAACTACTGTAAACAGGTTCACAAACGAAACAATTTCCGTTGCATAGTTCCACTTATCTGCAGAGTATTTTCCGAGTTAATTGAAGGGAAATGGAAAATCCCGCCAGTGACACAGACAGTTTTCCTCTTAAATGTAAACAAGATTCGAATCTTTATGCCAACTAGTACATAGAGGAAAAAAGTAGAACATACTGTCAAGGTTGTTGTCAAAGTCGCCTTTACAGAGTCTTATGTGTAACACACCCCCAAAACGCAGCTGCCGCCTAATTGCAGCAACTGCAATCGGAAGACTTGATTATAAAAGTTGCCAGGCAAGCCGAAAATAGGTCTACCTTGGAATCACTACCCACTGCTGACGTGCGCAAGTTGATCTTGCTGCTGTTTTTGATTTTCTTAAAATTAATACTGTTGATATCACCAGCACCTCCAGACGGTGCGGACTTTGGACCCACAGATAACTTGTGTCTATTCCAATAAAATTTGGCCGGTCGATCCTCTATCTCAGCAGTGCCCCATACAAGTATGCAAATCTAATCTCTTTCTACTCAGACTTTAACAACACTTACTAACTACAGTTTGTACTTTCTGATTTATGATTATCATAATCATACACCAACGCCAGCCCATTTTGCGTTGGAATTTGTGTCGAAACATCTGAACAAGAAGGTCCAAAGTTCGAAGAAAACTTAATTCGTTGTCTATTTTTACTGTTCAAGGACATTTTTTAGATAAAAATGCTATATATCAACCCGTTTAAATCACGTAGGTATATTTTTAAACAACAGAAAACAAAAATTATCACTTTACCTTCGTAGTTCGTTTTGCGAGAGGTTTCTCGTCGATTTTACCAGTGTAGTACCCAAACGGAACATTTCGCTAATCAAAATAAACTTGGAAACTAATTTAAATAATCAATAACACCACTTGATGACACGTATTGAATTGCGAAAGCACAAATTAAACTGTATAAAATATTCTTCTTATTGAATTCCTCTTGGAGCAGGAGCACAAATAAAAAAAAAAAATAATCCAAATACGATGAGCGATGAATGACGAATGCAGAAGTTGCAGTGCGTTGCGACTCTTTTCTACTTTTCCCCGGTGTTGCTGATGTATAGCTGGGGTTGTCTCTTTTTAGTTGCGAGAAAGTCTCAAGAAAAATTACCACATGCGATGTTGTGCGTTGAAATAGGGGATTGTGGGATTTGCTGGCCACTAAAAGTAATATATTATTATTATTATTATTATTATTATGCCCACGCCCTCACTCCCCGTCTAGACCGCGCGTGAGACGGACCATTTATTTATTTATTTATTTATTAATTATTATATGTACTGATTTTCTATCCACCGAATTTATTATTATTTTGAAATATATTATGTTTTATTTTTAGAAGTGTCTGAGTGTGTGACTCATTATTTGGCTTAAGAAGCCATTTATTATTATTAATTTATTAATTTATAATTATATTTGGTTGTCTGATTTTATAAACTTAAATAGTTGCTTTTTAAATTTGGTAATATTTGAAAGTGTTTTAATTTCATTGGGAAGGTTGTTGAACAGGTTTATCCCCTTGAACATTACAGTGTTTTGAGCACGCACTGTAGATTTAAACTGTGGTCTAAAGTTGTGTCCTCCTCTAAGGTTGTATGGTTGACTTGCACTAATATACTTTAAATTATTAGCTAGATAATCCGGCAGTAAGTCATTTTTCATTTTAAATATAAATACCAGTACACTAAATTTAATTTGTTGCCTAACACTCAACCACCCTAGTTTGTCCAACATATATTTGATGTGGGTTAACCTATGGCATCTCAGTATTACCCTCATTGCCCTATTCTGTAGTTTTTGTAATCTTGTCAGGTCGGCTTCTGTTGAAAGATACAAAACTGTAGTGCAGTACTGAAAATGTGGCCTTATAATAGCGTTATATATTTGTATTGCCGTCTTTGTTGAGATCTTCGTTCTTATTCTAGCAAAAAAGTAAATTTTTTTAGACACTTTTTTACAAACGTAATCCATATTAGCTTTCAAATTAATTTTATTATCTATAACAACACCAAGATATTTAAATTTATCGACTAGTTCTATTCTTTCACCATCTATGCTCACCTCTACATTTTCGTTGCTATTCATACACATACATTTGGTTTTACTAATATTCAATTTTAGTCTGTTAATTTTCAACCATTTGCTTAAAGCTTTTAAATCATCATTTATTTTATGGATGCAAACATCGATACAATTTCCACTTACAACCAACAGCGCATCATCTGCAAACATGCACAATTTACTATTTTTTACAACAGTGTCGATATCGTTAATATATAACAGAAAAAGGAATACCCCCAATACTGAACCCTGCGGTACTCCTACACTCACTTCGCATGCATTAGCAATATCATTATTAACTACTGTTCGCTGAGAACGACCGGTTAAATAGGATTTAAACCATTCAAGTTCATTATCTTTTATTCCGTACTTCATTAGTTTTTTTACGAGGATCTCACGATCCACCGTCTCAAAAGCCCGTTTGAAATCCAGAAATACAGCTACAATCACCTTTTTTTCATCAATCTTATTTTTCCAATCTTCAATCACCCAGTTTAAGGCAGTTTCACACGAGTGTCCCTGTCTAAATCCCGATTGATGTGCCATAATGTAACCATTTTCCTCTATATAATCTCTGAGTTGTTGTTCCACTAGTTTTTCAAATGTTTTTTCATACAATGGCAGCATATTAACAGGTCTAAATTCTTCAGCTAAACACGTGTTTATAACTTTTTCAATAGGTCTAATCATAGACTCCTTCCATCTACTGGGGAAATAACCTGCTGCCATAGATTTGTTAAAGAGTTCTCTCAATACTGGACCTAATATTTCTATTCCATCTAAAAACATATTCGCGCTCATAAAATTATAATCTCTTTTTGTACCCATTTTCTTTAACATTGTCACAATGTCTTTTGTACGTATATTTTTAAATTTGAACACAGTATCTACCTGTACTATATTATCTTCATAACTTAACTTAGGTATTTCTTTAATAATATCTTCAACGCTATTTACAAAGAACGAATTAAACTCACATGCAATCTGCTTACTACCATACACTGTATTTCCATCAAATGTTACATTAGAGATTTCACTCTGTTCTTTATTTAAAACAAGTTGCTTAATGTTCTTCCACGTATCTTTTTGGTTTCGCGCTGAGTTAATCTTATTCCTTATAAAGTTATCTTTCAGATACCGCAATTCGCTCTTGTATAAATTTCTTGCTAGTTTATACTCATCCCAAGATTGTCTATTATTTCTATACTTTGCTATTTCGTAGCTATTTATTTTAATATTTTTTAGTCTTTTTAGCTTTTTATTATACCATTGACATTCATTTACACGTACTCTTTTTTCTATTACCATTTCCTTAACTATTATACACATTTGATTAGTAAACAAATCTGCCAATTCATCTACATTACTGTTTACAATATCTACGCCAACAAAGTCACTGGACAACAGTTTAGAATAAAAAACATTTCGATTATAATTAATTGTTTTATATTTTTTATTAGTATTTGTATTAATTTTAGTTTTCATCGTTATGTCAATATTAATTGTCTCGTGATCACCTATTTTAAAATATTTACTGTTTTTTGCTTTTATTTGCTTGTTATTTGTAATGACGTAATCTATTAGTGTGGACGATTGATCCGTTATTCGTGTCGGTTGATCATTAATAACAGATAAATTGTTTGCACAACAAATAGAGTTAATTTGATATTTGTAAGTAGAATCACTGAGCCAATCAATATTCAAATCACCTACTACAATCAATTCTCTATCCATAACAATGTTTTCAATGAACTCTCCAAACATAGCGCAAAATTGGGCCTTTGAAAAACTAGGACTTCTATATACTACTACAAATTTCACCATCGTTCGCACATCACCTACATCAATTTCTAAACAATACGTTCCATTACAATCTCTAACCTCTTGACCTATTCGGTAACATAATGGGTATTTTATATAAACCGAGACACCACCGGTGGAAATATGAAATCATTTCAGTTGGGAGCAGAGTATCATTAGGACTATTCAGATGAGCAGGGCGAATTGCGATTGCGAACAAATCAATTTAATTGTACAGGTTGGGCCAAAAGAAGTCATCCGATGTTGTTTGGCTCTCATTTTTTTTCTAAATGAAAAACTTCGATTCTGTTTTTTGATTATGTTTATTTGAACTTTTAGAATTATTATTGGTCATGGTGAGAAGATGATATCGGCCAAATGGGCGCCGTTACAATTGATTGCCATACGGGATCGTTTTATGGCATTTTTCATCACTTCGGCGAGAACTTCGGGCGACAGATTCTCGCACTCGTGTCAAATGTTGTCCTTGAGGGCTTCTAGGGTCTCGGTCTTGTTCACGTAAACATTTATGTTTATTTATGAATTAAAAGTTGCATTACTTTTAATTAATCTAAGTCTAAAAAAAAAACAGAGTCTTAATTGATTTAAATAGCGAGATTTACAATCACAGCAATTTTTCTGCGAATTGAAAATTCTTCCAGCGAACTATCAAACTTTGTTCGTAATCTGCAAAATATAGTCGCTATCCACAAACCCACCAATGAAAAATTCGTGCAAACTTAACCTTTAAAAATGAAACTGAATCTGCGACTAAAAAACGTTATCATGAATGAACTGTCAGAAACTTCGCTTGTTCGTAGTTCGCATTTCGCTCCTTAAGGGAGTTTCAAATAACATCATAGCCAAGG
The DNA here is from genome assembly GCA_948293265.1 of Cheilosia impressa. Classification (NCBI taxonomy): domain Eukaryota; kingdom Metazoa; phylum Arthropoda; class Insecta; order Diptera; family Syrphidae; genus Cheilosia; species Cheilosia impressa. Next base: position 47,552,886 of record OX411883.1, on the reverse strand, counting down.
TAGATAAAGCCCCTTTCTAAGCCAAAGTTATAAAGTAGTCTATTATGACACTAGATTGCAGAAATCAAATCCTGGGGTCGAAACGCGTCGTCTGTCAACGAACATTGCGTAACGGAATTTGTTTTTGATATATAAAATCAACTGATTTGATTCCTGTTTTAGCGATCGATCTGTTTTGAAGAACTTCCCCGGCATCCGATGAATAAAACGCGTGCATTATAGGTAACCCGTTTCATAGAAACCTATTGTCAACTATAGGGACGTTCAAGTATCTAGTCTATTAAGTCTGACAGCTGGCTGATTTGATGTGTCCCAGTTTTGATTGCCCTAGATCGGTCACATGAATAGCTTTATCAGTTGACGTTTATGGCCAACGAATCTAGTCAAAAAATTCGTGACTTAGTAGGAGTACTAAGTTGACAATTTGCATATGTGGCTGATGTAGAAAAATTGACTTTACCGCCCAATATTTTCATTCAGGGCACATAACTATTGATGCCAGGTCTTCGTTCATTCTTACCGCGGAATCTTCAACAAGACTATAGGCGTTTTTCTTTTTTAGTTCAGAGCTGAGCACTGAACTGAGCTCGAGCATTATGAGCGCGCTCTGGAGCGAGCGTGCTCAGATTTTGCGAGGTATTTATGAAACCCCTCCATAAACGTCAACGGAAACAGCTGCTCTCACGACCGATTTCGACCAATCAAAACCGAGATTCACTTAGTGAGAGAGCTGTCAGACTTTCTAAACTAGATACTTGAACGTCCCCATCCATTGTACAAAAGTTCACAAATGCTTTAAGCGTTACTTACAAATGCTACTGTCATTGTAATGTAATGCACATGTAATTTTCCATCGCTTCCAACTTCCGCTTACTTTATCATTTATGGAAAAAATGATCGCGCTAGCAAATGTACGGCGCACATGGGTCTCAAGTAGGAGGGAACCCAAAGTACTAGATGTAGATGATATTGCATACAAATTTCTTATTAACCTTTCCTTATTCTCACGTTAAGGCGCTACCCAACGCTGACAATCTTGTAGCGGGGAAAAACTATACACATAGCTAGCACACATGTGTCAGAAGAATATTCCCAACAATGACCCGCAATAAAATGTATAGTTTAACTAGCAGGAAACTTTCCATATTTCCCGTGTAGAAATTCCAAATCTATGCATGGCCATCAGTGCTGCCACAAGCGAAAAAATTTGCGTAGCAAAACTTAATTTGTGTAGCAAAACTCAAAAGTCCAAAATATAAATTTTTTTTCGAAAATAAACAAAAAACACTTAATTCTTTATTCAAAGTAAATATTTTTTTAAGGACTAGTACAAGTATAGTTGGTAAACTATATATTTTACAAAACTATAATCAAACAAAAAAAAAAAAAAAAACATTAAAAACTTCACTTAAAAGGCGCTTTGCATGTAAGCATTGCCTTAATTACAAGATTTTTGTTCTCATTTCGTGCTTAAAAAAAAAGTAGCAAAATAGGCGTTTTTAGGGAGAGTGCGTAGCAGCGTAGCAAACGGGCAATTGCGTAGCAGTTTTGCTACGATCGTAGCAAAGTGGCAGCGCTGATGGCCATGCATCTGTGGAATAATGGAATATCCCGTCATTGCTCTGCGAAAGCCATCATGTGCTGTATTGTATCAACGTGATTTTTTTTTTGTGAAAATGTTCATTCAATTTCACAACTTCACATGATATTGTTTGTAGTTCACCTTCTATAACATAATCGTGGGATGATAATGCTATTAATTTGCATGAACCACACAAGTGAATGAGAAAGGGGTTAATGAAAGATGCGAACCTGATGTGAAAGAGATAGGGGTTGATACGGATGATGGTGATCGAGTTGGAGCACATTTGAAAAAGATATATATGCGGTATGGTCGGATTTGAATGATTTGTTCAAAAGGGACAATCATGTTTGTAATAATATTGCTAGAAATATTGAGACCACTAAATGTGTTTGAAAATCTCAAAAGGCAGCTGTTTGGGACAGTTTCGATTGCGTTTCGTGGTAAGCGTAGGTATGTATTGATTGTGCTATCATTCAAGACCTGGAGTAGATTTTTAGTTAAAGTCATTCATAGTGACGTGGACTTTTTTTTGACTTTGTGAAGCACATTTACGGTTTTCCCTCAAATGTGCATTACTGAAAAATTTTCTGTTTTTTTTTTAAATTCCATTTTTTAATCCAATTTTTTGTATCACTATGCATATGGTTTTTGGTGTCACTGGGTAAAGGGTTGACAAAGCCGTTAATGAATCCACGAGCTAATAGCCGTATGACCACAATTATACTCGACTTAATCAAAACCACCGAAAGGGTTGGCATTCGCATGTCTGAGACTACATGTGTCCTGCAGGAAGAGGGTTAATCTCAACCGGATTGTAGATGATGTTACATTTTTTTTTTGTGTTTCTATTGTTTGCGAAGGGGTTAACGTGGACATGTTGTTTAATTTGTGTGCTTTTCGTTTTTGCTTTGTGATTTTTAAATGTGGGACCGCGCTCTGATCTGCATAATTGTCATTTGAAATAGTGCGAGAGGCGTTGTGCTGGAACAGGTTTGTAACATGAACGAGTTTTAATATCCTTGGGAAGAACTGACAGGTGCATCGTAGAAAGTAAGGTGATTGCTGATTTTATACAATTCATAGAGAATTGAGCATCTGGCTGAACGCATAATATAGGTAGATACTGCTCTCCTGAGTTAGGCATTAAGCTTCGATTACACATGCCATTTTTCATGTTGAATTTTGACAAGCCGATCATTATGGCGTAAACATTTGCCCTAAATGTGTCACTATACGTGTGATCGCCTGTCAAGCGTCCAGTCAAGTGGGCTGTCGCAGCGCACTCTCACAAAAGACAAACCAGTGACCCCCGAGTGGGCAAACATTTGCCACAAAAAATGGCTGGTGTAATCGTAGCTTGGGTCATCTCATCGATTTTCTTTTCTGTTGTTACACCTACCTAATTATGCTTTTGTCAAATATGACATTTACTTGCACATAGCACTAATGTACAACCTCGTCTACCAATTAAGTATTTAATTCAACTTGACTCACCGGCATCTGGAAAAAATGGAATGTGACACTACACACTTACCGACACAAAATTGAACTGAAATGGAAACTATACGTTCACGCATGCAGTCATTAATGTTTGCGACTTTAAATTGTTTGATTTTTTAGTTCAGCAATCAATTAGGTCCCACAGGGCTATGAATTGTTACTATAATAATTTTAATCCGGGTTTTAAGTGTAAACTTCCACAAATGAGGGCATTCGTCAAAATAAAAGTTGGGGTATAAATGGGCACGTTCAAAGTTAGCCGTCTCTGACTGTCCTATTTATCTGCAACTTTTGTAGTCAAACTGGGGACGTTCAAGTATCTAGTTTAGTAAGTGTGACAGCTCTCTGACTAGATGTATCTCGGTTTTGATTGGGGGAAATCGGTCATATGAGCAGCTGTTTCAGTTGACGTTTATGGAGGGGTAGCCGACGAATCTAGTCAAGAAATTCGTGACTGAGTACTAAGTTGACAGTTCTCATATGTACCTGACGTAGAAAAAGTGACGTTCCCGACCAATCTAGTTTTTGCGTTCAGGTTACATCTCATCCAGACCAATCTAGTCGACTTAAGATAACTAGATTCTTTAAAGAAGCATCATGTCCTCTACCAAAAGATTTTACCTTCAACGTTTTAATTTGTTAAACTTATGCGATAGGTATACTCCACATGGGACGTAGAGTTTACTAAGTCTAAAAGCATGCAGTCGTCGTATGTCAATTTGTCCTATATTGAACAGTTTTGTTCATTTGACGTTTATGAAGGCGAAGCCGACAGATCTAGTCACGAATTTCTTGACTGATTAGATACCTACTAAATTCTCATTTTGATTGTTTGACAGATGTCTAATTTAGAAAATTCTAGTCGACCTACGACGACTAGAGTTTTTAATGTGTCCTTACTCTTACTATTCTTCTTCCTACTTTCACAAGGATTCGAACGGAAATGAAACACCGAACATTAATAAGGGTTGCCAACACTTTATAACCCACCACCGCGCGCCACTACCAATATCCACCAATCAGAGTCGAAAATCAAATCAAAACGTATAACAGCGAAGATAGCAAAGAACTCTTAGAACACTTGTTCCCTAGATATCCAGTCCGTAATCAAGTGCGTCGAAAATCCATACAATTCCCTATACCTACCCCTAAGGCACATGTTGTCCCTTCCTTTCCTGCTAAAAATCAAATTTAAATCAGAATCAGAACACCACCAGGGAAAAACGTCAGTTATATAATTCACCACTGCATATGATTTCCCATTCCCATCCACCCTTCGGGAGAGTGCAACTGCAACGGTCTTTTAACAGCCGGTGTATTTACTGTATTCTGTGCCTGTACCTACCTCTCGTTTTTGTTTTGGTTCTCCATTGCCATTCCGTTTCGCAGCACCTGCTTGCCGTCTCGTTTTCTCCCCCATAATACCCATGGTGAATTGAAATCGAAACCGAGTACACTTTGCCCTGCATAGTGCGGTGGTGGATCTATGATGAGTCTTCCTCTTGCCGGTGGTGGATTTCATCAATCCCCCAAGTCTGTTACTGTTCTGCTTCTGTTCTGTATCTTGTATCTGTTGGCCTCGGTCGTGGTTGTATCTTCTTCATACTTGCTTTGGTTGAACATTCGGTTTCTTTTATCGCTGATGATAGGACGTCTGAGCGTGGTATCGGTTCCAATATTGTAGGCGGCCTTGTGACAGTATAATTTTGTTTTTGCACATAACTTCAAGCACAAATTGAGCAATCAGCCTTGTAAGGGGTGTACATGCACACAAAGCGCAACGCCAGGCGAAATCAACTTGTCATCAATTAAATCCAATTCAACTCAATTTACCCACGTCCATCGGTACACTCTTGTTTATCGGGTTATCGTCTGATCTTGTTCAGATTTTCCTATCTGTGCCGAATATTAATCAAAAACTATGAGAACTTGGTGTGTTTAGTGATTTTGTTTGTTGTTCGAAAATAAAAGTAATACCTCCTACTGTGACTTGGTCTTTTATGATACCTAATTTGCTTACTAAGTTAAAAATTTAAATATAAAAAATCTACAATGGCTGACGAAAGTTTACACTCGCCGCTCGATCAAAATATTGACTATCACATTGTGACACTATTCGAGAGATTGGAAGCAATGCGCAAGGATACAAATGGACATCCGTCCATCAGTGCAAGACTGTCCAGTACCTTGACACCGAAACGGAGTATGCATGCGGAAATAAGAACACTCGAGTTTTGGAGGTGCGTTTTTAACCATTTTTCGAAAATTTCCTCTTAAAGCTAGCTAGATACTAAAAATCGTTTTTATTTGCCAATTCTTTTTCTTAGAATTTTTTTTTCATAGAATTTAATCAAAGTAGTTGTAGTAAGAGCATTTTCCTTTTAAATTTGCTTACGAAAAGAAGACTTGACTGAAAACAAAATCGTTCGAATTTGGGCCCGTGTAGATTTCGAATTTTCGATATGTGCTCAATTTTTATTACTTTCGTTTCGTACTGTGTGCTTACTTGATATTGTTTTTTGTCACTAAGATTTCTAGGATTGAATCCAGAAAGAGAAGTAGATTCGCAAGAAAATTGACACAAATTCAAATTGCGTGGGTAAACCGAAAATTCGAAATTCGACCAAAATTGATCGTCATGCCGAAAAGTTGTGTTTTAAGAGTAGATGTCTCAACTTTAGAAAGAAGTCTAACTTTTAGATCAACAAATAACAAACAAATTCGAGCTATTTCATGGAATATTTGAGGACGGCAATTTAATTGTTTTGTTGGTTTGACAGCTGACACAATTGTTCGCTACATGACTAACGGCTCGTCAAACTCCATAGACTAAATTGTATTCGCACAAATGGTTCGAGCTCTTTATAGTGCACTAGGTAAATGTCTAACTGGTTCAAATAGTTTCTATATACCTAGTTTGACGTTTCGCCATTTGTCGAAATGGCGCCATTCCTAAAGCGGTAAAATAAATCAACTAATCAATTCATGTCAGTGTATTTGAACTTTGTTTTTAAAGATACAAACACATTTCTCGTTTATGTAGCTTTTTTATTCGTGGACATCAATTAAATTGGTTTTCAGTTTGACAGCTGAACTTTGCAACGTCATTGCTGATCAAGAAGGTATAAGTAAAATGGTTGATCCAAAAATCTAGTTATCCTAAGTTGACTAGATGTACCCTGATGGCAAAAACTATAGATTGTCACTTTTCCTACGCCAGTCACATATAGGAACTGTCAACTTAGTTGTCAGTCACGAATTTCTTGGCTACCCATAAACGTCAACTGAAAACGCTGTTCATGTGACTGATCTAGAACATTCAAATCTGAGACAGTCAGCTGTCAGAACTACATACCTACTTGAACGTCTCCAATTTAGATGAAGAAAGCGTATTTGCCGGGTGGCTTGCGCGTGCGCGCGAATTTATCCTATTGGATAAAGGTAAAAAAAAACTCTATGCTTTGACAACTGAAACAATAGTTGTCAGTTCAGCACAACATAACTTACATCATCTGGCCAATAGGATAACAAATACAAACAGTAAGGAGAACCTCTGTGGCTTTGAAAGGACATACCGCGCATAAAGTATAGACAAAGCGATGGTAGTTTCATTGCGATCAACGAGGGTGACATCAAATCTTAGTGTCAATTGTTTGGCATTACAACAACTTCTACTCGCACTCCTATAGATCTTTGGTTTCTCGTTCACCTCACGCAGCCAGGCATAAAACGTTTCGTGTCTTCCCTCAGTCCTTCTTCGGTTGATTCCTTTTTTACTGAATAACTGAACCATGCAACACATTTACTGCTTACTGACTTTTCAGTGTACAAAAGGAAAACAACAACAAAAAAACCTTCACGTGATAAATGACCACGTTTGGGATTGGCAAAGTGTTTCCCTGCTCTTCGGTTATATTGCAGCTGCTTTCCTCGTGTGTCTGTTTGTCCTACCTACCTTCAGTCCATACATCTGTTCCTTGCCTCCGGCAAAGACTATCTTCATTTCTTACTCCTGCTACGTCGATATTTCTTGATTAAATATTTGTAGTTCGATATGGGTTATTTGAACTGATACAGGGGTAGTAGTAGAGAGTAGAGTCAGATTATAATTTATAGACAATGATGTCACACTTATCATCAATCGCTTTTATTGAGAGGAAATGCTATTCAGATCAAAGCCACACACACATCCAGAGCTGTAAAGAGTTTTATTTTTCCAGGAACAATAACCTTATCGTGTTGGCCTTATTTTTTTTTTACATAAATCGCGTTCAATTAATTCAAATGACATCGAAGAAGGAGAAGAATCCGAGAGAGGGAGAGAAAATTATGCGCTATCGTCACTAGTGAATGTTTAATAGATATAATTGAGATATTGAACATCGATGATGGTTGGGGTGTATTTATATTTTGATTGGTTGTGCTGACATGGAAGAAGGAAGGGTAGCTAATTGCGTGCAGATAGTAATCTTGTAATTTACATAAAGAAGCGATGACTCAGGGGACTCAATTGGAAACTGGGTCAACAAGGAGGTATAATCGGATCATTTTAAGCCTTTTAGCAATTGGAAGGATTAAAGAAGTCGCATTGAACTCAGAATTTCGCAGCAAATCCTGTAAGGCTAAGGTATATATTTTAGACAGACCACAGACCGCATTGTGCAAGGTGTCACCGCAAATCAGCCACAGTCCTTGAGCTTGTCAACGAAGCACCTGAAAACAAGACAACTCGTCCATGGAAGTTTGATTGGGGCGCGGGGTAGGTTTTTATGGAAAATTGGGCTTAAGTCGAGTTGGATGATTTCTGGAAATGAGTTTAAAGTCTCTTTCACGAGCGAAACAGTGGACGAACTATGTCAGATAGATAAGCTGGCCTGTTTTGTAATTGACTTTCATGGGTATGGGGAGGCAGTAGCTCGATTATGTTTATTTTAAACAAAATCTTCCCCAACAATCACCGACCACTCCACTATTTTTGTTTAAATTTAAATCAAACTAACGAAATTAAAAAGATTTCATATTTACATTTCCCTTAATAAAAACCACACACATAAACACATTTAACTAAAACAAAAACAAATCTCCCTTCATCTTCAATTACAGGTCAATAATCTCGGAATGCTTGGCGTCGTTCTTGTACGTTTTCATTGTTTGTGGAGCAGCAGCTGGTGCGGGCGTGGGAGCCAGTGTGTCCTCCGTACTTTTGGCCACAGCTCTGGCATCTGGATTGGCTATGGCAACATTAACCCAATGTTTTATGAATATCTCTGGTGAGTACGAGAATTTACAAAATTTACGTAATAAAATCACAAAGTTTATTATCAACTCCAACGTCGAGTGCATCTCTAAATAGTTTATAAACAAATTTATCGTTGGTATACCTATCCACATGTAGAAACTGAATAATGTTGTGAATATAATTTCCTGTCAATGCCCTCTGACATTAAAGCCACACAAACATAAACACAAACCCTTTATCGTATTTTCTTCATGCGGCTATCCTTCCTCGATGCAGTCCTTCGAGCATGACGTCAATTTACTTCCACTTCAACATCGCGGTCTTTGAGGTTTTTCTGTGTCGCAACAAGTGCGCGTGTTAAATCAACAGCGCAACGCGCGCAACCCAACCGATATGGTTGTTGGATGTGCGGTTTATGTGGTTTTCTATACCAACTCCAGTGGATAAGTGGGATTTAGCAGCAAATGTCACTTGGAAGTTTGAAGTGATTGTGACAGTTGTGTCTTTATCTCACACATGGTTGGGGTTTTTGGATTTCTTTTGAGAGTCCCATCGCTTTCAAGCATATCTCCGATTTTTTTTTTTTTTTTGTTAAGAAAAAATATGGTGACAATGAGTTCGTATATCTGGCAATGTGGTTGCCAATGGTATTGTCGTCGGTTGTGGAATTTAACATTTGTTAAACGTCTATACACGCGAGAGAAGTCATGAGTGTCATGTTACTTGAAGACGAACTCTTAGACTTGCTAAAAATGTCTGAACCGTTTTTGACGTTTGTGATTGTGTCACTTGTGAATTATGGTCAAAAGGCTGATATTTCTATTTTCATATAGCTATTGTAAAAGGTTTGACAGTTGACATGCTTTTCAAATAGGTATATTCGAGCGCAAAAACACTCATTAAAGACTTATCCTACCTACAATTTCTGACTCTGACTGTGACAAGTGTGGAACTTGACAGTTGAGTTATTCAGCCACAATTCCAATTAATTATAACACCTACAGCTGCAAGAATTTGTTTGCAACTGTTTTTTAATCAGTTCCAATTATTGTTTTCAACTGAGAGTCTAATTATTTTGAGAAAAAGTTGTGTTTTATGAAAGACGAAACTTCAAAAGCCTAACTGTATGACATCTTTATTTTCAACACTTTACTGAGAGTGACATTTGGTTATACTGCTATTTTCACAGCAGTAGCACTTATGATTTGATATCGTTTGTATTTTGATTATTATTCGACTCATTGTGCATGGGTAAAAAAATATTTGAAAGGTAAAATAAACGCATAAAGATGACACATCAGAAGTCAAGTCGATGACATTTCGACGTACAACTGTCCTCACTCACTTTGTCTCCTTTAATTAAAGACATCTCCAGTGGGAAAGTTAAAAAGTCCAGCCAAAATTTTTGCGAATTAGATTTCATTGGACTAGATTTCTGCTGAACGTGAACACTATATTGATCACTTATGTCACTTTTATTACATCGAAATGTCAATTTTATGCTCAGTCGGAGATTTTTGTCCAGATTTGTCATCTACCCATTCGGAAAACTGTACAAAACTCTGGTACACGCCTGCCACCTGCTGTCAGACTAACTAAATTGCATTTGAACATCCCCAATATCATCACTACAAAACATCAAACAAACTGACAGACACAGAAATTTCTGATTCATCCATAAATTCACTTAATTATGTCACCTTTTTGACGTTACGTTATGTATGCATTTATTCCCTCTACCTCGACTAATTGTTTTCGCATTAAATAAAACATCTTCTCTCAATACCTACACAGGTGCGCACATTAATCCTGCTGTGACGTTGGCATCATGTGTTATCCGGATAATTTCACCACTGCGTGCTGCTATGTACATCACTGCCCAATGCGGCGGAGGGATAGCTGGTGCAGCGCTACTCTACGGGTAAGTTTTTTTTTGTACTTTAAATGATGTTTCTGTTCAAATGGAAACATTCACAAAGTCCCTTTGGCGAGAATTGAATTACTAAGACCGTATTAGCCCTAGTGTCAGTAGTTCATTGACAGTTTGTTTAATTCTCAGCAAAGCCACTCCAGGATGCACATTCCCTTGGTTGGGTTATGAACTTGCATGCAGTCTCCTCCAATTTCACAGTCGTCTACGCCGCTTTTTCATCCTTCTCCTTCTGTGTTGACAGTTCTCTAAATTTTTCAAAAGGTCATGTATCAGGTTTTTAGCAATGTCTACCTTGTGTGTAGTGTAAGGAAAATAACAAACAGGAAACAGGCTTGCAAACGTACCAGGTGTGTGCAGCCCTTCTTCGCTTTTCTATTCCCATATATCTGTCACACGGTGTAATTCTATCTCTTGTGTCTTTCTACTTTCCTTGTATCCACCTGAGTGGTGAAAGTTCATTGCAAACATTATGTCCTTGATGTTTATGATACTTAACTATGACAACACGACATATTAAATGTCATCGCACCGTAATGATGCTTACACTTTTCAATCTGCCAAAATATGGGTTCTCTTGACACAAAGTGTCCAAGCTGAATTGTGACTTTGCCAAAAACAAAACAAAGTTCATCGTTGCCTTCACACTCTGTGTTTGATTGTAGCCAGTGGAGCAAGACGGCCCCATCAAGTGCACGGACCGAAAAATCAACTTCGCTGAAGTATTGACAAACACTGAAAGGACTTGCTTTTACTCTCTGTTTCACACGGTGTGGTGCAAAAAAGAGAAACACGAAATGAAAGAAGTAAATGGCAAGACATTACCACTTTTTTACTTATTGATCGTTTTTTTTTGTTTGTTTGTTTTCTTAGTCTTTTCGTTCATATACACTCCACCTTTTATTGGTGTGCCTTAGCCACTCTTCGAGGAAGTGTCGAGGGTTATTTTGGCCTCAATTTTAACTTTAGTTGTGCGGAAAAAAGCCAGCGAACGACGAGCGAGGAAACGACTTATTGACAGGAGCAATAACGGGGAGGTTTTTGCTCTTCAATGGAATGGAGTGTGCCCTTTTTTTGTTTGTCAATGTGGCGAACGATTTGTAAATGTGATGGGGGCCTAATAATTTCCGAAAATTCGAAAGTATTTTGTCTTTTTTTCGAGTTCACACGCAAATAAAATACTTGGATTGATGGACTTTTGTGGTAATGTACAATTATTATTGTCTCAATCTGTGATTACATTCTGTCCGGAGAATTGGTGAGAGGCAGTTTCGATCAAAGTGATTTTTAATTTCACAATGGTATGTGAGTGGTCTGGACGTACAAGTAATTATGGGTGCGTTTACTTCCTGATGCAGGGATGCTCTTTAGCTTGAAACGTAACCTGCTCTTTATAACCATCTGACAGATTTGTCCCACTTAGGAGATCTGACATCTTTCACCACAACAGAGTTTCTGATTCGCTTCATAAATGTCTATGCTATATGAGCTGTTGAAAAGGTGTTTCCGTATTCTTTGTTTGCCTTTCGGCAATTTAGTCTCACTCTGACAGATTTATCCAACTGAGACCTGACATTTTTTAAATTTTTAAGTTGGGTAACAGCAATTGCAGCAGCTACTTGTGTGGATCTTTTAAAAAATACCCAGATATCCATTTAAATAAACGTCAGCTTTATGACTGTCAAACGCTTTTTGACTGTCAAACTTAAGTCAAAAAAAGGTTTTTTTTCATAAAAATCTTCTAAATGAAAATGCAAAAGAAGTGCATTTTTAAAAGTCCTTAAGAAGCAATCTCAAACACGACAGAAGTGTTGAAACGATTTCATCATCACTCTGTGCAAACATCAATTGCTCACTTGACATATAGCAATCACTTGGGTTGATCTCTTAAAAAATACTCAGAAATCCCTATCCTTCCACCAGCTCTTAGGTAAATACCCTCACCTATTAAAAGGAGCAATAACATTCCGACTTCTTTTCCAAACCATTATGCACATTTCAAGTTTTTATCTGACGTTTCAATAAAAGGCTAAAGATGACGACAACGACAACGATGACGCACGTTTTTATCACACCGAGTCGTCCGTTGAGCAAACACCAGTCCTGAATAAATATGCAAACTCGCATATATTTTTTTAGCACCACATGCAGATATTGAAGGAAAATCCTTTTCATAGCTTAAAGAAGATGAAGGATATATTGTGTGTAAGGCAAACTATATTGACAGCCCAAACAACTAGTGCGCGCTTATGTCACTCAAGTATATATATTTTTTTTATTTCTTTCTAAGCTGTGAATCCTTTTCCTCGTCTGATTGAACAGGAAGGATTTAACAGTGTTGTTCCTCTTCAACAGAAGGTATGTCAAAGGGGTTAAAGAGCGAACCCCTTTCGGCAAATATTCAATACCAACCCTGGAATTGGTATTTTTTGCCACAAAAAAATAAAACTAAAGTGGGAATTCATTGGCATGACCCCAGATTCTGTCAAACTAATAAAAAACATATACAAATGTCATAAATATTGCACACCGAGGATTGAGGTCATGTTGCATTTAATGCGATTTTTTTTCCTCATTTTCGTTTGGTTTTCATGGAGAAATTTGTTTAGGGTCACACTCTCACAATGTAAATGTACTTGACAATAAGGTTGAGGATTGCACAAGAGGAGTGTATTTATCGAAAGGATTGGAGAATAACAACGGATATGTACAGAAAATAGGTCTAAGGGTTAAGTGATTCAACAAGAGATAGTTTGGGTAGTTGAACCGTAACCGGATGCTGGTTGTAATTTTTCGGTTAGCCCTTAGTTTATTTATTATGTGTGCTCGCATACTTAAGGGAAAGAGTTATGGAGGTGGTTGTTTCATTGGAACAAGAAAGGACAGCATTTATGGGGAAATTGCGGTTTAATGGCAATACGATTGAGTTATGAGGGGCATCTGGTTGGAAAAGGTCGGAGAATTTGTTTGTGACAGAAGCACAGAAATTGTTGAATTTTTTACGCTCAAATTGGGGACGTTCAAGTATCTAGCTAGTTTAGTAAGTCTGACAGCTCTCTCACTAAGTGTATCTCGGTTTTGATTGGGGAAATCGGTCAAATGAGCAGCTATTTCAGTTGACGTTTATGGAGGGGTAGCCGACGAATCTAGTCAAGAAATTCGTGACTGAGTAGAGTTCTAAGTTGACAGTTCTCATATGTAGCTGACGCAGAAAAAGTGACGTTCCCGACCAATCTAGTTTTTGCGTTCAGGTTACATCTAATCTCATCAATCTACTCGACTTAAGATAACTAGATTCTTGACTGCGGCCATTGTTTTCGTTACACTGACCTTGAATTTCAAACGTCAAACGATGGGAAAAATAAATTTAAAGACTTTGAAATGTCAGTGATTTGTATAACCAGCTGTTTGGACTCGGGAAATTATAACGCGCGATACTCATTGACCAATCTACTAATGGCAGTGGGTATTGATATTTGTTTGTAACTGAAATGCATTCGCAATTTGAAAACAAAGAGTTCATTAACAGTTGAGAAGAGCTCACGTTCGTATTCATTGAGTAAGAAGTAACTGCCCAAAAATACAGATCAACATCCAACTGGTGCTTAACTGGGATCTATTAAAGTTGTGGAACTATTTTTCTATAAATGCCATGCAAACGTTCTAGGTCCTACCGACATCAGGAGTTCTGTTTTAAATTAAAAAAAGTCCTCCATTGTCATTGAAATGAAAATGCATACAGCACATCCCATAAATTCATCAACACTTAAAGGTCACAGCGCGTAACGCACTTTTATACATCCTTCACTGCTCCAACTCATTTAGTAACATCTGGCATGAATGTCTGGTAAAAAGTAAAGAATATCTGCCACCATAAATCTCAACGATCAGTTTTAATTTTTTTTTTTTGAATTTCAATTCGTATTGCACACTGCAAGAAGACGACTTCTCGTTCCCTGTGTGCGTCTAGAACCTATTTTGGTTCAAACTGTTGCTTCTGTCAGACACGGCACAAACATTAAATCTTTGCGCGCTTCCAAGATCTTCCTCCACGCATCCATCTGTGCTCATTAAAAAAAAAACGCAAAAAAATCGTTTCTTTTTATAATTCCAGTGTCAGTGGCGTTGTAGCTGGATGTTTGGAACAGATGTTGGACAGACAATGGAGGTGCACAGACAATTCCCAAAATATCGTGTGTTTGTGTATATACGAAAAATGAAAAGAAAACAACTTCTACCTAAAAATGAGCCTACACACAGTGATATCCTTAGATAAAGAATCTATCCCTATTTTGATCCTCGCATACCTATATTCTAGGCACCGGTTGTAATCTATGACGTTTCGAAATGAATCACAGTGCGTAGGTATTAAGTGGCTTTATTTATACATAGAGGGGAAAGGACTTGAATAATTCCTTTGTCTAGGATTCGTTTCGGTGGAAATTAAGAAAGAGACGATGGAACGGTGAGAGTATGGTTGAGAGAAGGAAACTGAAATCTATTTGCCGCGGTGACAGATGTTTTCGTTGCAATTGAATAGATTTGTAGGAAAGAAAGACTGATCAAAGCAAGGCACAGGATGCGGTGATTTTTTTTCTTTCCTTCTTTCTGTGGAGTTGATATAAAAATAAGCGCGAGGGTGGCTATCTGCTTTGTAGGAAATTGGATTTTATTTTGTACGAAATAGATAAAAATGCGGATATGAATTTGTTCAGTGATCTTACAGTGATCGGTTTAATTTTTAAATCGAACTGCATTATCAATCGCAAATTGTTGATGAAACTTAATGATCAGACTTTAAAGAGCTCCACAAGTAAATCAAAGCTATTGAGTTCAAATGGGCGGTTCTTTTTTGAAGGACTATATTCCCATTACTTACTTACTTACTTAAGGTGGGTCTACAGTCCGGACCTGGGCCTCAACCGATTATTACAGATTCTTAAGTCGAACTGCATTATGAATCGTAAATTGTTGATGAAACGTGATGCTTAAATCTTAAAGCGTTCCACGCGTCATTTTGGCTCAAATGATCATTTTGTTGATCGTGGGGATTTCAAGCAAAGATTTTCATAGTATAGCCACATGAAGTAATACAATTTTGAACAAATGTTATCGGAGGTCATGAGGGAAGATTTCTAATAAAAAACCGTTTTGCATTGTGCCTAATTACTTGATATGATCAACTGATCTTACTGAGAAAGACGCGTGATCGATTTGGTGAATGGCTTCCGCATTTATAGTTTCCAGTGAGCCAAAAAAATTAGATTCCGATCGAATTGATCAAACTAAGGTTCTCCCATCCGTTGATCTTTAGTTTAAATCATTGATCTCGTTGATCTTCTTGATCTTAATGGCCTAAGGCAAGGTTGCAACAACTTTTAACCAAAAAGAATCTCAAATTTAGTCAAATTTAAAAATATGATCAGTTTAGGGAAAAACCGAATACGCACTGCCACTTCAAGTTTCACTTGAAGATCGCCGCAGCATCCATGAACCATGTTCCTGTAAAGGGAACCCCCTCCCGCCAGACTTGTTAATTATAAATCAAAGGCATTAACGACTTCTGACTAATTCAGTCGCCGTAAACCTACCTTTCCCATAAGCGCCAGGAATTCTCCTTACATAAGCGATCCAACATGACTTTTTATATCCCTTTGAGATTTTTTTTTTATGATTCAAACCACAACAAAAAACTAATCAACAAAAGCAGACAACATCGTGTTGTAAAATATCTCTTAATTGGCAATCAAAAATTCCGTGTCCAGTCGTGAGAGAGAGAAAATTGATTAAACCAAGGCCAACTCTTCTCAACCCCTTATATGGAAAGCAATGTCAAAATCATAAATTTTAATTGTTGACCAAATTAAACATTTTTCTACCTCTGATACCTGATCCATCCACAGGTCAGGCATTGGCAGCGCTTTACAAAACCAGTCAGGCGCATGCTGCTTTGTAAATTCACAGTGAAATTCTCGCTCGGGTTTGCACCTTTCTTGTTATGATTTTCAGCATGCCGGGGCAGAGACAGAGAGAGTTACCCTGACATTACACACGAAAAACTGCCAAACTGTTGATTGTCAAAAAAAAAGGGCAGGTGGTTGGGTGCTGCATGTAAACACAAATTTAAATGCACTGAATTGCAGACGTTACAGAAATACATTCGAGGGAAGTGTGCATGCATACAAAAATTTATGTAGAATAAAAAGAAGGGAAACATACAAAAATCTGATTGCAAGGATCGGCAGGTAGGTGTATTCGTATTGCATAGCAAATGTAAATGTGGTTCTACCTGCGTGATTGAAAAAATTAAAGATTATAGGGGGACGGATGATTGGACACATGTTGCACCTTGGTCTATAGATACAGGTAGGCATCGTCTGAACATGCATAGCCAAACACAAAGGGAAGATGTATGCGGACAGGATAATCAGAACTACGAATTTCATCTGGTATTCAACGTCCGATTAACGAGGTATTAATTGTCTCTATGAAGTCGTTGCTAAGCCCAATGATCTGATGGGATTTGAGAATGGGAAATTGAAATGCGATAATCACGCAGTCATGCGGAAGCTTGCACACATTGCTCCTTGGCGACAGCCATCATCAGCAGCATTCGCAATAGATTGAGTTCTCAAAACTCATTAAGTGGTCCTTTGAGACAGAAAATAGTAGATAATATCGAATGTCCTTGGGTGTCGTCTGCTTGGGAAAATGGAAATGAAGAGAACATGTCATTACCTGACAGATAAATCAAGGTTTTTTTTAGACTGTTTTGTGTGTCCTGCGTCCGAAATAAAATTGTTGGCCACCCAATTTACACAGAACGGAGTTATCAATGGGATGGATATTTTTTTAGGAGGGGAAAACAGTTGATTTTCGACTTATTCGGCACTTATCTGCCAGATAACTCAACCATAAACATATTTCCTTAGACCTTACCATTCGTTTCAGTATTGTTTGTTTTATTTTTGGCAGAACTGCGGGGCTCTTTTAGGCCGTGTTCGAAGTTCTTAATCGAGAGCTATGAACTCTCGAATTTTTGTCAGATACAGCCTTAAGAAGGGCGACGGCAGTGAGAGAAAACGTAGTTGTCAAACTTATTAACCACTGAGCCCTTTCCCAGAAAGCTTTGTTGAAGTTTAGAAAGCAATGAATCCCCAAACAAGACGGACATAGACTTTCAAGGTTCAAGGAGCTCCTTCTTATTTGTTAACTCAAGAAAGTAAGCCAGAGATAGACTTCAAAAAGACGTGAAACTACTGCCAGTTCTTTGTTGAATGGCAAAAGCAGGAACATGTCTTTGAAAGCAGGATCGGCATTCTGTTAGGTTAAATGATTTGGCTTATGTTACACAAGCAAATTTCTTCGTGCACACGAAAACGTTTGATCGTTTCGCCTTACAGAATCTGACCTCAGGATTACGTGTGTCAACTTAAGGCCGAACGTAATGGATTAATGTGGGCCTAAACGAAACGTAAATCCACATAAATTCGGTCAAAAGCTTGCAATAGACAACAAATCATATTCTGTCGTGAGATACAATTCCCATTCCAATGAAGTCGCACGTTGGCATAAGTTGGATTGGAGTTCACTCTTTAGAGTCTGCGATTGCATGGCTTACAATTTTCAAGAATCAACACTCATACCAGACATTGGCATTTTCTGTCAGCACGCCTCGATAAAAAGGTTTCCATATCCTATAGCACACTTCAAATGCGCATAGCAGTTCCCGTCCTGTAATTATCCCGTGGCGTGCCAGCGGCGGTTGCCAAAAGCGTATACACAATTTCGTCGATATCCTGTTGGCCTCGCGCCGCCTTTTCGACTCTCTAATCATTAAAGCCTTTCTCGGTTTCGTTTCGCTTTGTTCTTTCTTCTTCTTTGGAACCGGTGTCTTCAGCGATATTGCATTGTCCGAAACACGTGTCTGAAATTTAATTCGAAACCCGAAAAGCAAACGAGTTGAAATGTGCAGCACACCTGCGCTTGGTATGACCGACGTCGACGCCGACCCGCCGGCCGGCCGGTTGTCTTTCTTGTCCCTATAGCCGCAGCGATGCCACGAAAAAATGTAAAATAATCCTTTTTGATTGTCCGACTCATCATTATTATCTCTGATGAAATGCAGAAGACGAAATTATCAGTCCCTGCAGCGACTCGCAATAGGATCATTTTGTATTCCCTCTATCTAGGCTCGGGCAATTGGGATAGTTCACCAGAAGGATGTGCGAATGACATGACGCATAAATGATGAGGTTTTAACTGGTGAATGAAATCACTTGACATGTGCAGCAGTGTTTGGCTGTTTTTTTTTTTTTTTTGTATCCAAAAGCTACTTCGCGTCCACCTTTGCATTCAAAGTGCAGGAGAAGAGGAGATGGTTATCCATTCTACCGGATAAGTGAATTCAGTGAACCAGTTGCGATTGGGCGACGGAGTGGATTTCGCAATGTCATTCGCATGTGGATGGCGGTGGTATGGTGTTCCCAAAGACAGGTGGTCGCGATGTTCAGCTTGAATGTCGCTCCAATCATCACAAATCAGTATAGGGGAGAGCTGCTGTATGTAGAGAGCTGATGCTGACGCTGGTTTAAGCGCTTTTCGGGGTTTGATTGACAGATGAAGGGAGATGAATGCGAATACCCCTTGGAGACACAAACACAAGTGGCTGTTACATTTTCTGGCATAAAAAGTGAGGTCAGTCTTTTTTTTCTGCTGGGTTTGCATTTTTTTTTCGCGCGTTGTTTTCGCGGAATCTCCAACGACAAGAGTTGTTGACCTTAGTTATGTGACAGATTTTTACATAGTTGGCTTTGCGATGCCCTTGTGGTGAACAGTTTATTTGAAGGTTGGGAACGAACTGCTAGTAGGTACCACATTTTTGTACTTTGTGCATTTTGTTGTTGTCATAGGAAAACTGTCTGCTGGAACTAATTTATCTCCCACCACGTGTAAGCTGTAAATCCTTCGACAGCGTTAAAATCCCCGTGCGAGTGCCCATCTAAATGGAATACGTTCAGAAAACCTCCCTTTTTTAAACACCTACCTATGTATATTTAAAAACTCCTTATGGGTAAATGACATTTCCCACGACTGTCATTATGACAACTCATTAAAATGTTTCACATTCGTAGGGGGCAGACTGTCGTATCCACCTAATAAGTGGCTTTTCGCTGTGACCCCCACCCTCCGTCTCCCACTCATTAAAAAGAGAAAAACCCATTTGACTTCAAACCTGACACATTCCCCCTACACTAGTTCGACCAAAATCAAACCAATAAAGGGGAGGCCGGAACACGGCGCGGCACACATGACTCCCATATGGAAACTGTTAAAACGTTCCCGTCAAAAGGCGCGCAGCACACACATGTTAGTCACTCCGTATAGTGGATTCTTTAAGAGGGTGCGCGCACATTAAACAAGTCTGCACCCTCGAAATGCACTCTAATTGCATTCGATCAATTATTCGTTTCGCCACTCATAAAAACACACAGCACCATGAAAAGTGTAACAATTTAATTTTAAATCGAATTTCATACTTTAATTGAGCGATTCGGATTCCAAGGATGTATCGAAAAAGGCTGTAGCCATACAGGCACGAAACGTTTATTGGTCGTAGGTTGTAGGTTGTAGGCAATGAAAATTGGGAAAGGGAAAAACTTCGAACCCCATAATGCATTACGAATAAATTTGTTTGACCATAAACATTCATTTTTGTTGAAACGTTTCTGACAGGCGTGTAGGAACGTGGGCTTCCTGTGTTTATTTGTAGACGATGCACGTGCAGTTTTTTCTTAAAAAAAATATCTACAATGAAATTCAACACCCATAAGCAGCTGCATTTTTAATTCCTTTTTTTTGGATGTTTCCTTTTTTTTTTCTTTTTAAACAGACGTCGGAATGTGTGTCCACGTCCTTAAAAAGTCATCTGTAGAGGCATCTTACATTTCACTCATGTAGTGGGTTTTAGGTTTTTTTTTTTGTCGGTTTTGCTACTGACTTTTGGGCAGAGTTTTTTCAGCTGCGCACGCCGAGCACAAGCGTACTGAGAAAAGTACTTAAACAGAGACAGGATTAAGTGATGAACATCCGTATTTTCGGGTACATTGTATTGAGTTTTGAATATCTCTGCAAAGAAAACAAATTCACAATGTGACATCTGGCAGCTTGACATTTGCAAGAAGTTCAAATACAAAATTTGTGTTATTTTTTAAGGGGCACCTTAGCATTAAACGTGCTTTGGCAATCTACTAATAATAAATTTAAGTCTTGACTTCAAATTTATGGAAGCTCAAAATTGCATAGAAAATATACTCGTAACTCGTAGCCACTGTGAACTACTCAAATTCAAAGTCGAAGCTTAAAATGTTTATTGGTAAGAGCCTTTGTGCTTAGATTTAATTTTCCCAACTCACAATAATTGTGAAGTTGTTTATATATAGGTAGAGTTCTCTATTGTGATCTGCAATAAATTTAGTGCGAAGGTTTAGCATTAATTTTTTAACGTCTTTCTCCTGTACACTGTACTTCCAATTACTTTTTCAGGTTAAGAAAGTGGCGGAATTTTTTTCCGGAAAAGTTGTTCCCAACTCACAATGATGAAGTTGTTTATATGTAGGTAAAGTTTTCTATTGTGATCTGCAATAAATTTAGTGCCAAGCTAATGCATCCAATTCTTGAACGTAGTTTTCCTCTGGCAATCACTTTTCTAGGTTAGTGAAAGTGTTTATTAATTTGTCAACCTATTGTGATCTTATATAGCAAGGCTGTCATAATGAGCTTTTGTGACTTCAATTTGATTTTATTTTAACGTTTAATAAACCTCTTGTCGAGCAAATTCCAAACTCACAATCACAATGTCAGTATTTTTCATAAAAAATCAGCTATTGTGACTTTCAATAAAAGAAAGTTGCGAATTAAAAATGGTTATTTGTATAGCCCTCTATTTTTCTTTTATTTTTTAAGTGTAATCAATTAAGTTCGCAAATAGAGCAAAAATAGCAAATTCTAGTTTCAACGTTCAATTTACGGAAGCTCACAATCGCGAAGTTTTGTATGAAGAGGATGGTTATTGTGAATTTTTTGGAATATAAAATCATTTTTAACGTTCACACAAAATATTTTGTAGGTCACAATATCCAATTTCTTTTGCAAAATTTCCCCATTGTGAGCTCGAAAAGTCTATTCTGGACACTAAAAAAAATTGTTAGTATCGCGGAAAGTGTTAAGAGATTGTCAAGTTATGACATATGATTATCAAATCATTTCCCCTCTGACAGAAAAATCCAGCTTAACCTCACTCTTAATGACAACACTCTAATCTAAGCCACACGACAAAATATGCCACTTGTTTGGCCACATTTGACATCTCGTTACCACATCTAGCTCACGAATCTCGCTGAATATGCATATGCAGTAGGAACATTACATTTGACACCCCTCATTCATAAGGGGAAAAAACAGCATCCTTAAATAATACGAAAAACACTTAACCGACAAACATTAATAAAAAGCAAAATAAATTGTATTGTTAGTGGGAAAAATTTATTATGAGTGTCATCTCTCGTTAACCACGACGCACATTAAATTCAATTTCACGTTTGCATATGCCCTCATAATATCCTTCCGCGAGGATGTTCTGCTCTTTTCGGGGTCAGAATCATAGAAAATCGCTCTGAATTAGAATTTCTATCCATCTGATAGGATTTCCAGCGGATATTTATGACAATTTTTATTCCCCCTCGTGGTCCTTTTCACTATTCTATATCCGTTTATTTTAGAGAGATATTGGTGTATGGAATTCATCGTTTTGTTTGGTCGCTTCCTTCTCGGTTTCTGGTTGTGGTGGTTCCTGTTACTACCTTGTTAATTGTTTTCTCTTTTTTTTTTGTATTGCACAAAAAGGAGGAAGTTATAGCAGCACACAATCGAAGAAGACGAAAGAGTGAGAAGAGGTCATGGTACACAAAAGGTTACTTAATTGGCACGTATACACAGAGTGTGTGAGAGGGGTTGGCGGTGTTGCGACCTGCCAGAGTTTAACGAAGCACAGTGTAACATATGCGTCGCACAAGTGGCTGTTTTTTTTTTCAGGCCTGCACTGTACAATTAGAGTTTCTTTTACGCGATTTAATTGGAGCACATGTAAATGGGTCTTTTCGAATGAAACACATAAACATTTAACAGCCGCCGAGCAGCAAGTGGCCAAAAGTTGCACTGCTTTCCGTAGGTGGTGGTGATAGTGTTGGTGGTTTCCTTTTCAATTATGGATTTCCCTGTGAATAAAACGAGAAAATGGTTTTAATTTAGTATTGTGTACAGTGGCCTACAAACAGGAAGGGGAGTTAATTAAGGAGTTTCCTCTTAAGGGTTTGTGTTGACATTTAGCGAGGCATTTCCTTTGTGATTTATAAGTTTTTTGTTTCCACTTTCGGCGCCATTTGGTTAAGATGTTCCGTTGACACTCCATTTTGGTCCACAGCAGGGGCTTTTTTTTAGAATGGCAATCTGGGGACAGTGGTTGGGTTGGGGTATTTTTCAGCACTAAAAAACTGGCTTACTTAAACTGTCAACAACAATTTATGGAATTAATGCAAAACTAATGGAATATTTGTTGGAAACCGAAACATTTTGTGTAAGAAACTAGCTATTAAAAAAATGCTTGTACGCTCTTCTGCCATCTGTAAGTGAATTACGGAACCAACATTAACTCAGTTTCAAACCACTCAGCATCTATCAGGTCGACATAGAGGAGTTTGTGCCAAAATGGCCACGAATGAGGGTTCACATCTGTTGTTTCCAACATATTTGTGCACAAAATCAGAGGTCAGATTCTTTAAAGCGAAATCTGTTTCGTGCGCACGAGTGATTTGCTCTAAGCTGTAGAAGTAAATCGTTCGTGCTTGAACGTTTCACCTTTGCAGAATGCGACCCCAGAAGCCTATACTATACACAAACACACTGTCATTTAAACACTCACATTTCGCAAACAAATGCGTCGACATAATTCTCGAAAGCTCTGCAAAATAAATCACTCTGCTCCAAAACCCATCAAGGACTTACTCTTATTGGTTTTCGTTCAACCCAAAATGCCAAAAACCTATAAACAGATCATAAAGGAGCACAAAGATTTGCCAATCCTCACAACAGACAGGCGATGAATCTTGTTTATTGTACACCCAACAAGAGTAGATAATAAAAGACATCCATTAGCAGGGAAGCACCAAAAACAATTGTCATCCCAAGTGCCTGAGCTCCTTCAGAGGGATCCACTTAGGAGGCTAATTCCAGAAATACACGTCACACAAAATGGCAAAACTAACATCATATACTATATAAAGATACGAGTACAAGAAGTATCTCAATTGCAGAGAATAACAATGCCACTTGTGAAGGCGACAGCGACGAACGACAGTGGAGGCATTTCTACTTGGTTTCGGTGGTTTCTTTTCTTCGATACTCTGCACAAGAAAGAGTCGCCAGCGCCACCGTCGTTGCCGCATTTGTATCCTTTCGTTAAATATCCCCGGGCCTTGCTTGAAGGAGTTGAACAACGCAGAGTTCCTTGGCAGCACCGTGTTTGTGTGTGCGGGAAACCAGAAAATCGCATTTTTCTTATCGGGAAGTACAGGAAAAGGAATTCCATTTCCACAAGATATAAATACGCGATGACACATAATATATAGGCCCAAGCGGTCTAATTAAGCTTCAGCGTCGCGTGTAACTTAAGTTTTTAATCTGCCTCATTCAACGCTGCAGCAGATATACATTATACAGGGTTGCACGGTGTCATCGAAAATGAAAATTGATTTTGAAAACAATCATATCATTTGCGCGGTTTTGAAGCGATTCAAGTCCTTCTATGCAGTCGTCGAATGGGTGGATTGTGTTTATTCAAATAGGGGTTGGCAGAGTTTACACACTTAATCAATGTTTATCTCGAAGAAATCCCCTGCATGTATGTATGAATTTACTACCGTAGGGTGTAAATATCTTGCAGGTTATAACACACAGTCGCCCGGAGAATTATGTTTGAGGTTAAATCCGTTTTACAACGGATCATTAAGTTTTGAATACAATTACAGCGCACTTAACCCTCGGGTGCGGCTATATAATCCCCGTCTGACTCGGGGTGGTGTTAAATTCGTTTTTCTTCTCTATTTGCATATCAATTTTGATGTAACGTGTCTCGATTGGAATTTTATTATACGCGTCGGTGCGCTATAGTTGCGTTTTCACATGAGAGGAGTAAATTTTGCAACAACTTTGTTGCGAAAAAAGTTTCGCAAATTAATTCGAAGAAAAATTTGCATTTGCCATGGAGTTGTTTCGATGGCAAATGACAGTTCGATGACTGTTTTATGACAGCCAGCAGGGGAAGTGTCGAAAAGACTTGACTGTTTCAAAGTGCAATGAAAGGGTGTAGGGAGGACTGTCTACAAATTGGAAAGAAATCCAAGAGTAAAGTTGTTTGGTACTTTATTTTCCTACTCAAAAATGCAGCATTTAATTTGGAAATTATCTTGCATTAGTTGCTGACTTTATGTCCGTCAGAGGGTCGCCATTTTTGGCACCGCCAAAAGAAGGGTTCTTTTGTAGTGCATCTAAGACATCTCCAAGTTGATGTTTCGGGACTTTCATCAATGTCCTCCGGTGTGCTCGGCGGTACTGAGAAAATTATAAATAACAGATTGTAAAAAGAAAACCGCGACTTATGTGTCACCCAGTACAACTGTCAATAGCTGAGTGTCGTTTTTGATGGGGAACTGGAAATATTCACTGCGGATGTTGTTAACTTTTGTTTTCTTAAAATGTCGCAAGTTGTTGGTTTGCAGAAGTGTACACAAGTACAGCGGCGATAATAAAAGCCAGCAACAATAAACAGATGCTATGTCGTGGGTACGAGTAATTGACTTAAGCTGAGAACTAGCAAAGTTCGATTCAATGCAATTTGTCATCAGTTGAGAGTTTAGTACATTTGTGTATATTTACATGGTCGCAAAAATGATCTACTGTGATAAAAGGAAGGTAAAAATCCAAGTGGAAAACAGAACAACTATCGTCATCAAAATTCCACTCGAAATAAAGTATAAAACGTTCCAATTCCAGAGCATTCCTTTTTGACAGATTCTAACAGAGTTTGTGTGGCGTTGAGAAAGCGGTATTGACAGGCAACTTGAAAACTTCACCAAAGTTTAAAGAAAGCGGTTGAATGGGAACTGTTAGAAATCTAGGTGTTCCTTAAGCTCATGTGATACTACATTTTTTTGCATTTTTTCTGCTTTTAAAATTAAACTGAAGCAGTACGTAAAATTAGAACGAAAATTCCCGATAAGAGGGAGTGCATACACACCAACTTTATTAATGTATTTAGAAACATAAAAAAATGCATTAAAAATGTATTCAAATCACTCTCATTTGCAATTTGTTTATTAATCAAATTGATGGCAAATCTATAATTAATTTTGAAAGTATCCCTTCCCCTTTAACAAACGTCACTAAAGCGACAGCAGGTACCCAAATTCTGGACATATGTATGCACGTTCGACTTTAAACTATAAAAAGTGACACCCTCTTCTGTATAAACAGAAAACCAAAATCCCCACAGACTGTCAAGTGTCATTGAGAACTTTAAAAAATCAACCACAACAACTGTCAATGATGATGTATCAGTTGGCACTTGAGTGAAAAAATCACGCATCGTAATTTTAAACTTTCAACAAAAACCCATATCACCCATGTAAACTCACCCTCAGAGATGGTGATTTACTTGATTATATATACCAATTCGATGTTCAACCCTCCGCTGCTAAAAAAAAAGTTGACTCGCAACTGCCTCTATCAAGTGTCCTTCAATTCACCAAATGACAGAGTCCTTCAATTAGGTTTCAATTGTACCAAAAAACGAAAATTATACAATAAATTGTCATTTCCGAAATGAAACCTAATGACAAATGCGAAATGAAATGGCATCAAATGCTTTCCCTAAGAGTGGGAACACATGTTCTTCGAACAAAAATCGATAAACTTCCTAAATTCAAAATAAGTCCCTCTGAGCAGTAGAAGGGGGGAAAAGTAAGCTTATCGCATAAATCCGACGCAAGTGTAAACAATTAATTCAATTATAAACTTTGGTTATAGAAGCCCTCCCCCTTCTTTATGGAACTGCTGCCAATTTTAAATAAGTTAGCACAACAAACAAATTGAGTTAGGAATTCTCTCTTCACAGGCAGAGATGGTGCGGCGTACTGTTGTGAGATATAGAAAACTTAATTAAATTCCCACATAGAGTTATCACCTATATTTCGTTTGCTTTACCTCAAGAGAAGGATGGCGGCGGATAATGTCATTTTCCGACATCGAAAGTGAATAAAATGGTTACGTATGCACCCCAAATATAGTATCATACGTGCGTCAATGCATAAATGATGCGAAAGTGTCACCTGTCAGTATATAGTCTGCACGAGGCACAATAAAATTGTTTTAACCAAAAAAATTTAACATTTTCAAAAGCCATTAAAATAATTAGATTCGGTTCTACTACATTCGTGTGTGCATAAACTGTGGTGCATGCAATAATGCAAACAGAGGTTTATGGTTTGGAAAATCCGTTTTAATTATTGCAATTTGAAACGATTTAATAGTGGATTAGTTTCTGTTTATGTGCTTGATTGGCGTATTTTATAATTGAATTTGAATTCAGTAGACTAATGAAACAATGCGATGGCATTGCGGGCAGACAAAGAAAATAATATTCTCGCTTCTGCTGGAGGAATGGTAATGAAAGCGTGAAATTTCCAAGAGAGAAATGTGTTTCCCTATTAAATTAAGTAGCGGAGTAAATTTAAATTGAGGGGAAAATCATTGGGGAATGTTGGAGGCGAAAAGGGTTCTCAATTCGAGATATATGTGTCTTTTGAAGTTTAAGTTGATTGCAGTGAGTTTTATTTACATTGGATTTCGCATTCAATTCAAAAGAGCTGCATTCCAATTGAACTAGGAAACTAGAACTTGGGTCCCTGTTTTTATTGACAGAAATTTCTATTTATATTGAGTTCACCAAGAGATCGTTTTATTGTCTGCCTGTCATTTAATGAATTTGTAAATTTAATCTATGTGAATGTGGACTTGTGCATCACGTTGAAAGTACTAGTCAATTCCTACGCGGACCAGCACTTCTTTTTTACTTCATTGCAATCGGCCAACTCATTTTGTTTTACGCAATTTTTGCAGTTTCAGATGTAAGCTCGCAGGTGTCTGTCATTTCAAGCTTCGCAAGAAATCTATTGGATTAAAGTTGACATTTCGCAAACAAAACGCAATTGGCATAGAGGAACCGAAAAAGAGTTAACCCCATCGAAAATCTAGTTGCCGTAAGTCAAGATTAGATATAGGTACCTATCTGGACTAGATGTTACCTGTTCATAAATGTCACCTTTCCACTGTCAGTCATACAATCAAATTTCGCTTAGTATTCATAATCAGCCAAGAAATTGTCAACTAGGCTTCCTCAATAAACGTCAACTGAAACTAATTGTTCACGTTACAAATCTATTCCAATAAAAAGTGTAAGTAAAAGTCTGACAGCAATTCAGCTTGCTGTCAGACTCACTAATCAACAGTTCTTAAAGTCCTCAATATCAAAAACCGATAAATGTCAGCAATATGTCAGATTATAAATATACAGTCGACAAATTTCAATATTTTCAAACTTCTTAAATGTTCACCATTTTGTAAGCTTCCCAAGCGTTAGTAAGTTTATTGTATTTGTATTATTATTCCGCTTAGGGACTCATGAAATAATTCCAATTTACAAACAAAATTTAACTCGCACGAATAAATCAGCAGTTATAGAAATAAGTCAATCGTTCGACGTCGCAACTCCTTTCAACAATCTAAAACGGTGGCTCTCTCAAACTCGGCCAACTGCAACGAAATTCACTTTGCTTTCCATGATTATTAAATCAACTAACGACAACTCTGAAGCTGGACTGCTCCCATTCGCATTCGAACTAAAGTTTAAAACAAATTTTAAATAAAACTCAATTAAATTTGCAAAACTCTCGCCAAGAAGACATTAATTATGACAGCCTCTGGGAATATGGCAAAAAATATAAAAATTAAAGCAAACTTCTCAAACTGTTTTGCGGTGTGGTTTCTTCACACAGGAAAAAAAACGAGGCCAGCAATAAATTGGTTGCGGTCAAGAACTAACGACTCGGCTAAACCTTTCGGAAATAATCCAAGTCGGTTGATTTTCTCATTTCTTCATTTCCCAGAAGCCAGGCAAATATTCGTCCCACCAGAACAAAAACAAAGAAACTCCCCACATACATAAATTGTCGCAATTATCACCATGATGCTGCCGACAGTCAAACACAGAGCCAGATGGACGGAACAGAACTTCTTGCTCCACCATACGACACACACACACACACGGACCACAATCAAAGGCCAAGAAATTAAAGCAAATTTCGGGCAAACCTCGCCACAATCGAATCATTTAACTCTTGCTACAATGTACGACGTACTTCCCGCACGGCATAAGAAACTCGTAACCACAACCACCAGTAGTGTGCTGGACATAAGTTCAGGATGCACACACAAACGCAAACCGAACAGACCTGGGAAAAAGGTCAACTCGTGGAGGTTGAATGAATTTGTTAGTCGCATTGTGTGTTAATCGAGTTGACAAATCCAGTAGCTGCACCATCCGGGGATGTGTTACACATCTTTCGGGGTTGTTGCACCCTAACACATGTACAAAAAAATATAAATTCTGTGCATATTTTATGCAAATCCTGACAGGATCTGGTTCTGAGTCTCCGGGTCAACTCTACTAAAGTGGCACTACTCTCGCTCTTCTCGCTTTGCATAGTGTTAATCAACCAAGTATGCAAATATGTTCGCACTCTTCTCAGATGCTTAGAACGTACACAACACGTGGAGTGTATCCCTTTGTGGTTGTGGTTGACAATTTTCCCGTTTTTATGCGTTTTTTATTAATTATTATTCAGCGTGCACACAACTGGCGATGAATTTGATCGATTGCCCCAATTCGAATTCAATTATGGACGTTGTGTTCCTTTTTTTTTTTTGTGTGCGAAAAAGGCACTTTGCTCGATTGTTCGACAGCAAGGACTTTATTTGCTTTTAATAGGAGGTTTTTCCCAATTTTTTTTCCATCGGCCTTATACTGATTGTAGGATAGTTTTTCAGGGGTTGCCTGTGTGTTTTTTTCGGGGGTATTCCTTGTCGGTTTATGAGTAGTTTTGCATAAGTAATAGGATCAAATGATTAATAAAAAAGTGAATAAGTATAAGCTGATTTATTTCGGTTAATTGGATGGGGGTATCATTACCATTAGTTTGTTTGCATATGCTTAGGCCAGTTGGTGGCATACGAATGGGTAATTTGGCAGCGATTGTTGCGGCTAGATAAGTGGCAAGCAAGGATTTGATGGGTTATTTGATTAGATTGGTTGGGAAGGCGACACATGTTAGAAGTTAAGTAGGGCTACTCATTTTGACAGCACTTGGTTGGATTGCTGAAACTGCGAACTCACATGCATGAAGTTGGGTGGACAACACTTTGGGGTTATGTTTCATATACAGGGTGGGCCCAAAGAAGTCATCCCATGTTGTTTGGCTCTCATTTCTTTTCTAAATGAAAAACTTCGATTCTGTTTTTTGATTATGTTTATATGAACCTTTAGAATTTTATTGATCAAGTCGAGAAGATGATATCGGCCAAATGGGCGCCGTCACAATTGATTGTCATACTTAGTCGTCAAGAGAAACTTGTGAGTTGGCAGCACTTTATGCGGCCTTTACACGGGCCAATCATCGTGCACACATTTTTTTCTCTGCGAAAGAATATTAGGACATAGTTTTGAAAATTTGAATCGTGTAACTTGTTAGCAACGGTGAAGGATTTGCAAATGCATTTAGTAGGCAAAACACTAGTACAAAAGACTAACGGATAGAAAAGAATCCAACTACTCGATCAGAAAGACTTTTGAGGACACAACACAGCCGAAGATCACAAGACGCCTGGACAAAAAGCGGACGTTTTAACGCCCTATTTAGACTACACAAAGATTTATAACGCAAAGTGTGACAGAAGGAAGCATTTGTTGGCCATTTAAAGTTGACCACATTCCTTAATAGTGGGCGAAATGAGACCCGTACTCTTAGCGTAACCAAACCAAAAATAAAATTGATTTTTGGACATTCTTGTACCTCTTATTTACAAGTGATGCATATGTCACAAACAAAAGTCGCTTTACCATAACCTCGTTTGTTGATGACACTGCTACACTAGCAATTCACTTGCTAAATCGAAATAAAGCCCAAAACAAAAGAGGACGCTGTTTCCACCTTTTTAAAGGTTTGTATAACTTTTTCCCTCAAATTCGACTAAAGCAGGTTCGATTAATTTTCGAAATATAGCCAAAGTAGTCACGTAACTTTCAAAATAGCGAGCAAGGCATTTTAGACATGGGCAATATTTTAACTATACCTACCCTCTGAACAGCTAAAAATCGTCCCAATCGCGCAAATCCTCATCGATTCACAATCGCCTATAGCGTAAGCCCTTTCAACGACCGTTCCCACCGCAAGCTGCAAATCTATGTCATGGGAAACTGTGCACACCGCCGAACAATGCAAGGAACCTGTTCACGTGTCCCCCACTTCAAGCCTCAACTGACCCTTATCCGAGGGCACTTTAACAAGTGTTCAAAAAATTACCCATCGCATTGTTAAAATATTTAAATTCAATTTTGAAAGTGCTACTCTACATCATCCCCTAAGCCAGAGGCATGAATCAGAAACCGATAGTCAATTAAAAAATTAAAAAAAAACTACCTCACCACCACCCCACGTTGTTGACACATGTTGCAATGAACAAGTGGACGCGGAACCGGATACCGGAATCGCATCTACACAATCATTGTCTCTGTTCTGGATTTTTTTTTATTCATCCCAATTCAATTTGAGTTTTTGTTTAAATTTGATTAATTGCGTGTTCGTATCGCACAGAGGCGATCGTTTTTCCGGACAATTGAAAAATTAGGGGTTGTATCCGAGAATAAAAAAGAAATCATTTCACCCCTCCGAAGAGTTTCAATTACATGCAATCAATTCAAATGCGGGCAAACTATACTTTTCATTTTTTGTTTAGAAACGGATACTGAATTGATCCTTGCTCGTCACTCAATTGATAGCCCTTGTCTGTGGTTATCTTTTCGTATTTTTTTTTTTGTTCTTCTTTCATGTTTGTGAAAACATGAATTTCCTGGAGCATTCGAATTGCCCTGGATTCTGTGGACTTTTTTCCTTCAGCTCTTATCTGTGTGCATTTGCATTGGAAAGTGTGTTTGCCCACTTGGCGCGATGTGGCACAGAGATGCGGTGGAGCTTGTATTGGTGTCCCTCTTCGAAGATGGTGTAGTGAAACTGGAAACAACTCTCAGATCATCACACTGATAACACCCCAGCGAGATGGGAAAAGAGCACACAAATTTGTACTAAGGTTTTGAGGTTGGTGTCTCAAGAAGTTTGTTTAGTTCTGATTTTTGTGCACTTGATAAGTTAATAGGGCGACGACGCGGTGCTGAAAATTGGAAACTATGTCACAAACTTGCATTGAAAGTGGGATTTCATTTTGGGTTAGGGAACTGGAGCGTATGGAAGGAGCAAACTAATATATATTTGGCTTTTGCGGTTGAGGTGTGTTGGGTGAGTGCAACTTCAGGAAGAACTTCATTCAGAAGGATACAATGAACGAGGGCGAATTTGGTGTGTTAACAATAAGAAAAAAAAATATAAATACTGATATTTTAATATCGGTTCTTTATTATTTTCTTTATTTTAAAATTATGTACAAGTCAAAAATTACGCTTCGCTTCTACTCTTCAAAAAATGAATGGATCTTATTGGCAGATAGAACCTTGTCTTCCATTGGCTGATTCCCCGGTTGTCACTGTCAATTCATAGCAAGTACTAGAATACTTAAAGGTACTTGTAGATGGGCCCATCAGAGGCCCATCTGTGATAATCTACTAGTTTACAATATATTGCTTTTAAAACTGTAACAAGCGTAGATTATAAACAGCAGCCAGTTGTCAATGCTTAGCTGGCCAAATTAGCTCTAAAACTGCACATCTTTTATCGTATTCTTCGATTCACTATTCCCCTAAAGTGCATTGTCTTGTGAGTCGCCATTTGTGTTTCTATTGTCTGTCGAAATACTTCTTTTGGTCCTCAGTTTCAAGAAGATCGCTTGGCACGATGGCAACTGCCTTTGTAGTCTCTCTGAATCCATGTTGACTGCTCTCTTCTGTTCTATACATGTCCGTGGATTTGCCTTTGGTAAAGGTCTTCAGCTAGTCCGTACTCCACCAAAGCGGTCAGAGACCCACACCCCCATACGCATTATGCCCATCTATGCCTGTTCTATTTCTGTTTATTGGTTTAAAACTCCGCTATAACGACGCGTCAATGGTATGTGTACCAAATGATTGGACGATTGTTTGCATAATTTTGCATTTTCTAGTTCAACTTCATTCATTTTTTATACTGTCTTTTAAATTACATTTAGGTATATTTTGAGTTGTGTCCGAAGTTGGTTGCGCTTGCATCATGTAGATGTGCAGTTTTTTAGTTTTTCCGCGTCATGATTTCTACTCAAGTTCGTACTCTATTTTCGCTGTAACTCACGGACGGGTTGGTTCTTTTTTTAACAACTGCTACTCTAACTGGTAAAGTAGATCCAAATGCCGCCATATGTGAAGTTTTTTTTTGCATCAAAACATTTCTGCTTTTTGCTGTCAAACTCAAAGGGCATCAACAACAACATAACACTCATCAGCTCTTCCTCCGCCCGATGGGAATCACCGGCATCACCTAACATGTATCCATCCGCATATATCTCCCACCGTATCTTCTGCACAGGACACAAACAATAAGAAAAAAAGTTCAGTTCCCACATCTTCTAAACTTGTTTGTTTCCCTCTTGTTACGAATTTTGTATATACGACTCTGTGTGTGCTGTCCCAAAACGAAGGATGTGCGGAATTTTATTGGATATACGATATGGCACCGTCGACAGATTGCATGCTCATGGGTCAGCCTCCTTCCATTTGCTAGACACGACACGATGTGGGATTTTCCTTCTTCGTTTTATTATTTTCCATTTTATTTGTGTGTCTATCCTTATTAATAAAGAAACCCAAAAGGAGAATATACATATCCAAAACCAAAGGATAAACAACACACAGCAGTGCAAGGCGCACAAAAAACATTTTCCCAGGACTATATAGTTAAAGTATCTCTAGCAAAGGTGTTTTGATTGAGATACATGAGAAGTCCACCGCCGTCGCTGCCATTACAGTACAGACAAAATGCATAGACAGGGAGGGGAACAAAGGGGAGAAAAAAAAACACCCTGAAATCGAAGGTGATCGTTGCTCGTTTTTGGTCTTTGAGGAGACAAAAAAGTTCCCACGTACGGAACCTCCGTAGTCGCTGGCTTCCCATAATTCACTTTTGGGGGCAGTGATTGCATCATCATCAGCACAATCTTTCTGTTGCTGCCTGCTCATCGTTGATGATGATGATAATTCGCATGGAGTTGAGTCGAGTCTGCTCCTCCTGTGATGTTGAAGGTAATCACCACCCCGAGACGGGTATACCGGTTCGTTTTTTTTCGGTTATTTTTTTTCATGTTCGCCATTAATTTTTCAATTTTGGACACTTTGGCGAAACAATGTGCTGGGTAATGTTATTCAATCAGTCATAGGCGACGACGCGACGGAAGGGAGGGCGGCGCCCTGCCAAACACCGATCCGCTCGGTGAAGGGAAATTCAATACACATTAAGGTTCGGGTCCTGATTAAA
Organism: Cheilosia impressa; assembly: GCA_948293265.1. Lineage (NCBI taxonomy): Eukaryota > Metazoa > Arthropoda > Insecta > Diptera > Syrphidae > Cheilosia > Cheilosia impressa. The sequence goes on along the minus strand of OX411883.1, from coordinate 47,518,732 downwards.
TCTGCACACACTCACACACGGTCTCGGGCTAATCTTTGGCCGACTTGATTGTTATTGGGTCTGAACGCCAAACATGTAATTGGCACTTGGTCGGCATATCAAATGACTTTACCTGGCGGGAAGGGAATCTCGGCTTCAATGTGAATTTGGGTATCGATGTTGCACGTTTGATAAATTGATCGGATTCCCACGGAGGGGGCATAACACGATGATATTCATTGAGGTAATTTGAGATGAGGCTTTGGGCGATGACGAGCACACATTAGCTGTAAATTTCAAGAGCAAACAGAGCCTGAGAAACTGGAGGCAATTCAAGTGGTTGTAGTACACTTTGGTTCTAGGTGGCGCTCAAATCTTTTTTTGAAAGCCACACAACCAAATTTTGAGGTTAGCGTTTTCAAACGTCACTCGGTCTAACTATTATAAGGCGTTTTTCTTTTTTAGTTCAGAGCACAACCTGAACCGTTATACAAAAAGTTCGTGTTTCTTTTTTAGCTCAGATACATCAGAGCTCAGAATTTGTGTTTCTTTTTTCGTTCAGAGCGCTATCAGAGCGCGCTCGATGAGCTCAGAATAAATTGACTGAGCGGGCTGAGTGAATAGCTGATTACACACGTCCAGTCACATTTGACAGAAAAAAAAACACAGGATAAGCAAAATAGTTGAAATGGTGGAGGAACCTTGTTGTTTTAGAACTGAAAATTAACCAATTTAATAAATAACAATTAATAAATTTAAATTTATGCATTTATGACAACTATGTGCTCAAGTGTGTTTCATAAATACCTCAGAACAATCTGAGCACGCTCGCTTCAGAGCGCGCTCATAATGTTCGAGCTCAGTTCAGAGCTCAGCTCTGAACTAAAAAAGAAAAACGCCTATAGTCACACAAACGAATGGTTCCTGTGCCCAATATTTATCTTATCAAGTGATGTTGTCGTCAAAATGGCGAAACCTGAAATTATTTTCCTAACAGATGTCGCTAGTCAAGCTGCGATTAAATTGTTTCACAAAACGTCATAAAGTTGACACTTCAATCTCAAATATGTAAAACAATGGGGGACGTTCAAGTATCTTTCTAGTTTAGTAAGTCTGACAGCTGTCTGACTAGATGTATCTCGATTTTGATTGGAAAATCGGAAATCGGTCATATGAGCAGCTATTGTATCAACATATTTCCATTGACAAGTAGGCTGTTTGACAGTGCCTGACAGCGAACCAAATGCAAATGTACAAATGACCTTTTTTGTTAGATAGTTGGTCTGTCCGTCCCATACTCTTCAATAAAATTCCCTGAACATCGAATTGGAGTAAAAATGTTCTCTGTGACAAGCAGAACGAACTTCTATAAATTAAAAATGTTATGGCGGTGACAGTTAATTTTTGACATGTTAAGAACATTTTCTTGGTTTGAATTGTTCCCTTCTTTGGTTTGTTTCACTTCTACGAACATTTTGGAATGGAAAGTAGGAAAAAAGACCAATTTCTCGCTATGACAATATAAATCGAAAACCTTGCTAGAAGTGACAACAAAACTAACATGCAATTTTCTTCTTTTTCTTTTAGAGTAACAGTGCCCGGTTATCAAGGCAATTTACAAGCTGCAATCTCACATAGCGCCTCGCTAGCTGCATGGGAACGTTTCGGTGTGGAATTCATACTGACGTTTGTTGTCGTTCTCGCGTACTTTGTTTCAATGGATTCGTATAAGAAATTCCTGGGAAATGCCGCCCTCTCAATTGGAGCTGCTTATAGTGCATGCAGTTTTGTGTCGGTAAGTCAAATTGAATTGATGTGGGATTTTCGTACGCTAGAACTTTTTCGAATCTAATTTTTGTGTTGTCTTTTATTTAAATGTTTTTCTTGGGAAAGACTTTTGACTTTTAACGCTTTGATTAAGAGAAACTACCTAGATTTTTATTTTCTTTCTATATTTCTGCTAAAATTACTTTGATTCACAGTTAAAAGAGCAATAGTTTGTTTCACGGATAGATGGAGCTATTGACCTGATCTTGCGGGTTTTAAAAAACGAATTCTGACAACTGCATAAGCGATGAATAAAACTTGATAGGGTTCATGCTGTCAAAGCATTGCAAAGCAAAGTATTCATTTAGGCGCATATGGTGACAACGCCATTTTATTTCTGAAAACTGTCAATCGACTTGCGAACTCTCCATTTATTGGTAAATTCCACTGCGCGTTTTTACACTTACAGCAGGTACACATTTTAACAACCCTGTACTTCGGTAAATTAATAGACAGAGATTCCTAGACTGAAAATAAAATGTAAAAAAAGGAAGAGTGAAGAATTGTTTCCGCATTCGCATTCAGCAACCTCATTTGCATTGCTGACAAAGATGTATTTTCTTCGTAACTTATGCACGATAGCCTTGATTAGATATGTCTATGTAGTCCGTCCCTGGTTGTTAAATTGCTTGGTTGTCCTTCATTAGCGACACGCTCTATACCTAGCTCTACTACCTTGTCGAAACAATATTCTTACCTTTCCAATTGATTTTTATCCCAAAACAAACCATGGCCATGGAAAATTTGCTTTCTCTCCTACAAATGACACTTGTCATATTTCGCTTGAGCCTGATATGGAAGACGTCATAAAAAAGCAATAGGAAAATGCAACCCCTCCTGAAACTACCGTACCATAACGAAATACCAGAAATGTATCATAAATCAAAAATCCTGCAGAGACATAATAAAAAAGAATAGAAATTCCCGCCTTCCTTTTTGCTTGTCCTGAAAATTTCAATTCGTGTGTAGGTAAATTTGGTGTATCCTGCAGTGCAGCACTCTATAGTGGAGTAGCACCTGCATTGTCAGGATAAAATTACCTATCGACCTGCATCGGATGAGATTCTTTTTCACACACCCGGTTTTTCCTTTTGTGTATAGCAGACGGTTTTTTTTTTAGCGACAGTACAAACAAGGGAAATTATCAATTTCCGAAGACTCCTCTACTGTGCAGCGGGGTCGGTCTAGCAAATGTGTTAACAGTAAATTGAAAGGAATGACAAGTAAAAGACTGTCCTTATTATTGGGCACAATAATTAGGGCAGCTTAAATACTGCACATGAGTTTTGAGCTGTTTTTTTGTTGTCCCAAAATTCACTTGATTAATGTGGTCAAGTGATGTGCCATGGTTTGTTGAGGTTAAGTAATTGGGCGGTAGTTGTGGTTTTGCAACAATGTTGTAAACATTTCCCAGAAAGAAATGCCAGCGTTGTAGAGTTGAAATTGTATAATTATTAATCGTTCATCGTATCAGGTTGTGAAAATCTGGCCCGACATTCAATCTCTCTCATTAACTTATTCCGGGCCTCGTCTTTTCGATACAACTGGTGGCAGAGGTATTCCTTTGAGATATTCCGATGAATGTTGGGCCTTGGTCGTCGTACAACGGTGATTTAGTTAAAAAAATAAAATAAAAACACATCCGAAACGAATCTCAACCGAAAGAAGAATTAAGGAATACATTCCTCAGAGGCAGGTGTTTAGCGCATCAGGACCGACTTTTTTTATATTCTTTTGTGTTTTGTTGGCTGTTTATTTTTTGTCGTCTTTTAACTGGGAAACATAAATATGCTGTATTTATTGCGGAGCCGCTAATATAAGTGAGTTGTTTGTGGGGACAGAGTAAACATTTGTGAATTGTGACTTTAGGTCAGGTTATGCGACACTTATGCAAAAGGGCTTAAGGTAGGGCAGTGTGGGATTGTGCCAGTTGCGGGTGTTAATTGGGAAAGTGTTTGTGGTGGGACAAGGGACAGTTTTGTAAATATTGTCTGTAAGGAAGGAAGGATGCTGCTTTTATTTATTTTAATCTAACCTCGTCTAACCACCCGGTTTTCTTTTAATTTCAGATGCCGTACCTAAACCCGGCACGTTCACTCGGACCCTCATTTGTGCTCAACAAGTGGGACAACCACTGGGTGTACTGGTTTGGACCAATGGTCGGCGGGGTTGTATCCGGTCTAGTCTTCGAGTACATCTTCAATTCGCGTCGCAGTCAACGCAAATCCAAGGACAGCATGGACAACGACTCGTCGAGCATACACTCGGAAGATGAACTCAACTACGACATCGATGTGGAGAAACAACAAATGCAAAACCCTAAATTTCATGGTTCCACGTACCGTGCTCCAACAGGAACGCTCACCCAACAAGCAGGCTACTGCCAAAATCTGTACACTGCCACTCCGTTGACTAAGTTCGAACAACCCGAACCGCTGTACGGAGGAACTCGTTCAATGTACTGCCGTTCGCCACCTCTGACCCGCACCAACCTGAACCGCTCGCAGTCGGTCTACGCTAAGAGTAACACAGCCATCAATCGTGGTGAAGTTGTACCCCGACCAGGGCCACTGGTGCCAGCACAAAGTCTCTACCCGCTGCGCGTTTCGCAGGTACAAAGTGCTCATCTACAAAATCAGAACGTCCAAAATCAGCTGCAACAAAGGTCGGAGAGTATCTATGGCGTTCGCGGATCCACACGTCAGTCTCAACAACAGCAACAGCACCAACAGCAACACCAACAACACCAACAACAACAGCAGCAGCAACAAATGCAACAGCCCGGTGAACGGCCTCAGGAGTCTCAAGGCTTCCAGCCCGTCTATGGAACTCGTCACAACCCTACTCCAAACGATGGTGGTCTCAAGTTTGATCGTCGCCCTGAATCGGTTTATGGGCTCACTCACCCCCGCGGTCGTGGACAGTCTGCGCAATCGGATGACAGTTCCTACGGGTCATACCATGGATCGGCTGTTACACCGCCAGCCAGGAATCCAAATGGTGAGGTTATGATGTACGTTCCACCACCACAGCCGACACAGCAACAACAGCAGCAACATCTACAACAACAACAACAGCAACAACAACAACAACAACAGCAGCAGCAACAACAACAACAACTAATGCGAACCCAATCAGAAAGAAAAGTGTCTGCCCCGGTGGTTAGCGCCGCAGCTCAACTGCCATCACAGCAGAGTGTTGTCGATGGACGACAACAATCGGTCACGTATTCGCAGTCGGGTCAGGTGCCACCACCACAGCAAATGGTCTCACAGCACTACGGAATGCTGCCCATGAGACAAAACTAAAAATAAGCGCGCCTAACTCTTCCGATTTATTTCTAAGTTCATAAGTTTAGTTTAAGACCTTTTGCCAAAACGTATTGCATTTTATAGTGGGCTTCGAGGAGATGCGGACAAAAAGTCACCTGGCAGCGAACTTGAACTGCTGTTTTCAACTGGCCCCCACATTGGGCGCTGAAAAGTCGCACTAAATACCCCTGTGCTTCCTTCTAAAAGTGGTCATCTTCCTTCCATAGCTCAACTTAACTATTTCTACCCACACAGTCACTTTTACACCGCAACTCTTGTTTCTCGAGACACAACAGCATTTTCCCTCAGAACAATAAGGAGACTCATTTAAACTAATTATGATAATAACCAACCCTTGACTGATTTTTTAATTAAAACTAACAAAATATATACACAACATTTTACAGAGTAAGAGACAAAAACAAAAACATAAAAAAAGTGTTAACTGATATTAAAATCGAAAACAATGAATAAAAAATTGTATTCAACTGTGTAACCAATTAACAAATGTATAGTATTTCATTATTTATATAGAGTGTTTTGTGTAATTAATCTTTTTATACATATTAAACGATCACTTTAATTTTTTAAATAACAAATAAAATTAAATGGTTTAGTTCATGTAAAATAAGTAAAATTTATTAAAAGCTGTCACATTCTGCTCGGTTGCTTTTACTGTTTAAATTTTATTTCAATGATGTATATAGTATTTTGTTTGTTTTTTATTTTATAGGTATTTTTTTGCAAGAATTTTTTATGTGTAGGATACTCTAAAGAAAATATATTAGCAACAAATAGAATAGGAGATAAGTAGGGTCTTAGTGGAAAGTACCAACAAAAAAATAAGGTTAATACTTTAATTAGGTATTTAAGGAAATCGAATAAAACATATTATATAAATGAAGTATATGAATAAAAAGAAAAGATTGACCTTAAAACGAAAGTTTGCATTTTCTATTTGACTATTGTGCGAAAAGTAAGCTGCCGTCACTGAATCGCGGCCTAAGCCGATACGGAACGAACTTGATTTCCACATTATGATTCGAGTCAACTCCTGACATAAAGGGTGGGCCATCTAGTGGTTTCTGTTTAAATCATAGGTTATTTTGACACTGACGGCTGTTTTCCGTTAGGAAACAGAAAGTCAGTCTCAGTCAGTATCATACCTCTGGGGAACGAAATGAGTAGCTTTACACTGAACAACGTTGGGAAATATTGAAAACTTATTTCCAAAGTGAGTGTTGTGTAGCAATAACAGTGCGTTTTTTAAAAAGAAGTTGAAGACGAAATGAAGCACCAGAAAGTTCGTAAGACTGGGAGGCTATTCCCAAATGCGTGGCGGATCGTTTTTGATGGGGGATTTGAATTTTTGTATTTCTATTTGACCACATTTTTATTAGGTCCGCAAACAATCGGCCAGCAATCCATCAGCTAAACCTATCGCTTTCAATGTAATCATAAAATGACTTTGGAAAGTGCTGTAGCCGAGAGTGTGATGCTTCGAAAATGAGGCTGGATTTGTTAGCTACAGCCCGAAACCATCAACAAAGGCTTGGAAAATTGGAGTGACAAAATTCGCTGCTGCGAAACAAGTTGAGGCAGCCTTATGAACGACTGTGTGTTCCATAATTAATGCGAATGTTGGCTCTCACTAATAAGTTCATAATACATGAAAAAAATTTAATTGTTTTCATTTTATTTCATTTTTAAAAATAAACTTGTATCTGGCCCACCCTGTATAACGATTTGGTATGTGGTAAAGACATTCAATTGTAATGGGATTGTGTGCTTAAAGTCCCAATTCGTTCCCTTTTAATTTCAGTTTATTTCATCTCATTTTTAGCCTGGTTTTCCATATTTCTTTCCCACTCTATTGAAGTATTCACCAAATCCCTATTCAATTCACGAACCAAATTCATCGGTGCACCTAATAGCCCAGCACTTCTTAAACTTTATCTTGTCGGTGCTATTTTACTACAAAATTTACCCAAACTAGTACGTTTTCTGGAATTTGCATTGCGCCGGTCAAAACATTCAGCAACAGCAACAAAATGAACACAAAAATTACCAACAACAAAATCATACGCAAACAGCACTTCAGTCAGCTGTCAAATAATTCCTCTAAAGTCGCCAAAAAGCAAAAACCACCAACCGTCGGAGAAGAAAATCGAAAAAAATCGAAAAGCAAACAAAAATCCATCAAGAAAACTTTTCGAGATTCTAACCAGCGATAAGTTTTCACCGACAATCAGTGAAATAAAAGTGCAAAAACATAACATAGTGCAAAAATCATATTCATTACATCTTCCTAAGGAGATCTCTTTTTTTCAAGGTTGCACACGAATAGTATTGCATTGAAACCGAATAAGAAATTCGCTTGTTCTTTGTCAATGGATCCGCCAAGCTCATTTCATCCCTGCGATGAGGCGGTTATCGCAACCAACGACGATGCCAGCGACTGCAAGAGGAGCGCTGTCCGCTTGGGCTACTGGAAGGACGATTACATTGGCTTTTTTGTACGCAACCAAGAGCGCAAGGCCCCGGAGATAAATCGAGGCTACTTTGCACGGGTCAAGGGCGTTGAAATGTGTGTAGAGAAGTTCCTGAAGGTCAGTTGCAGCTGTTGCATTTGATTGCACATTTGGTCATAAACCTATAAAAATTTTTGTTTGCAGAAGACAAACGGAAATTGCCAGATAATTAATCTCGGATGTGGCTTTGACACGATGTACTGGCGTCTAAGAGACACCACACACAAGGTGAAGAATTTCATTGAGCTCGACTTTCCAACAGTTACTGCCAGGAAGTGCTACATGATCAAGCGAAACAAAGTACTCCTGTCGAAGATCCACGACGAGGATGGGGAAGTGAAGCTGAGTCCCACGGACTTACATGGACCGAGCTATCATTTGATGGGTGTGGACCTAAGAAATGTAGACGAAGTCGATAATAAACTGCAACAGGCCGAGGTCGACTATGCGCTGCCGACAATTTTCCTTGCCGAGTGTGTACTCGTATACATTGAGGCGCAGAACTGCAGAAATTTGCTCAAGTGGATTGCCAGTAAATTCCAGACGGCGGTGTTAGTCAATTATGAACAGGTAAGGGTGTGGATGGTGTTGGTTTTGCACGTTCAAGGATTTCTCTGGGTATAGGGAAATGTGTTACTGTGCACGCGAAGGTCGGTTAAGAATAGAGATAGCGTTCGCTTCCTGAATGCAATTACGCGGTTACACACAAGCTGTGTCTGCGGTGTAGTTGGATAGACCATTTTTTATGCCTTCATAATTGCTTTTGTTTAGAGTTCGGCATGAAGGGTAGACGTCGAAGTGCCGTAGGCAAGTGCAACAATATAAATAGATGGAAATTCAAGGGAATTGGAAGCGCCTTGACAGTAACTTCGTTGGGGTAAAATATTTCCATATCCTTTGCGAGTTGTACTCCACTTTCAGAGTGAACAAAAGGCACTGATAGACCCCTTCATGACCCCCAGAAGCAGTCAGCCTCTTCACAAATGTTAGGTTGGCAGACGGGGAACACGATTGCGATGTACATCCCGTCACAAGCGAATTATTCACACGTTTCTGTGGTTTATTGATTACCGATCCTACATGGGTGAAGAACAATTTAGCTTAATACAACGCTTGAGAGCTGACTCTGTCCATGTCCAGCCATCTGTGAGAGATTAGGTGCGACTTTGCATGTCACGTTTCTGTTATTACATTTCACACTGCTGTTTTTTAATACTTGGTGCACATGCATTTTCCTCAGTGCCGAATGGCATTAGCACAGATCTTCAAATTGTCCCTTAACACGTTGGCGAACATAGTAGTTCCCATTGAAAAAAAGAACTCAACCCCTTTAATTTTCCACTTTAATTACCCTCTCCAGGTCAACATGAACGACAGATTCAGTGACGTGATGCTAAGTAACCTCCGCGCTCGTGGCTGTAGTCTTGCCGGCGTTGAATCGTGCCTCTCATTGGACACACAAACATCTCGTTTCAAAGACTGTGGCTGGACTGGTAGCCGTGCCTGGGACATGATACAAGTCTACCAAAGTATATCGCCCAGTGAACGACAACGAATCGAACGACTCGAAATGTTGGACGAGTGTGAGTTGCTGGTGCAACTCTTCCAACACTACTGCCTTGTGGTGGGCTGGATTGGAGAGCTCTTCCAGGATATCGAAATAACGTAAGTTAGTGCCATGATTTTCCATTTCTAAAATAAAACATAAATCATTTCAATTGTGTCAAATCTCTTCCCACCCAACAGAGTTGAAAAACGAATGTCCACTTTGAATATCGACTAGGCGGCAGTTGTGTCCAACACGGTCGTGCAGACAGTTTTCTATTTTACAGAAACTTCCAAATATTTTCATATAAGAGAGAGAGAGAGAAAGAGAAAAGGGAGAAAGTGGATTTGAAAATTCCATAAATAATTTGTTTTTTTAAAATGAAGAACCATCCGGTCATGGCCTAGCCGTAGAACAGCTTTCCTTCAAACTCATTGTTTATATTTATTTTTTCTGAGCAGGTTCTTTCTTTTTTTTACACAATATCGCCTGCATATTGTTTTGGTAAAGATGTCCGCACTTAATTGAGTAAATGGAGTGTGTATTTGTTGTGTTTTGTATTTTTAAGAGAATACACTTATTTAATCGATTTATTTGCGCCTCATAAATTGACTTGGAAGCAAGGAAATACTTCCCAAACTGTCGGAAGAAGTGTTGAACCAAAAAAGAAAATATTCACCTACCAATCAATGTCTTGTGTCTTATGATAAATGCAATGTTGCTTTAAATGTAATTTTATTTACTAGAAATATTATCACACGGTTACTTAAAATGTTTTGTTTTATTGATTCTGTTATTTATTAGCACTTTTACGTTTGTGGGCTGTTGTTCAATTAAATTTTGAAATGAGAGGTACCCGAATTAGACCATCTAGTTGATTCCGCATTGCTCTACTAGATCTAGCATCTATGTAGTTTATTATCTGTCAGTAAAGAACATACTGAGCCTTACTCGTCTGCTGGCAAAAGCTGAGCATGTATTGTGACCCATCTTCAATAAAATCGTAATGTCATTCAAGCATCGGTAGCGCTTGTTGAGTGTTTCTCACCTCAGTCCTGCAACTAGCAAGAAACTCATTTTCTAGCTGTCTTGGTTTTATTCAAATTTGTAAAATTGTATCAATTACAACCCACAAACAAGCGAATTGTTCTAAAAGTCCCCATCCTTAGCCTTATTATTATAATACGTAATTTATTCGAATTGATTCAAAAGCAAAACTTATACACAGCACTATTTAAATTAAAACTCCCATCACTAACTGTTTGGAACCAACAAATTGTTGTTTATTTATTTCTTTTTGTCATGAATGTAATATGGATGTTGCTATTATGTTACACAAATAAATGTTTACGTCAAAATGGCTACAAAATATATTTTAATATGTATTCCTAATATAAAAACTAATAACAAATAAAATAGATATGAATTTTATGTGTAATTGTATACTTTACATATTATAAATGTTTGGAAGAAAACAACAGACTTAAACAAAATTCTGTAATAAATATTATATTTAATTATAATTCGGTTTGGTTATTTCATTATACGGATTTTATTATATCGATTGTCTTGTCCACACACCACTTGAAACATGTACTTTCGGTAACTCTCAATCTCCTTCACCCGATTCTTAATCATGAAAGGCAATCCACATTGGAGTAGACGCACTTGATTTTACCATAAATATTCTTGAGGGCCTTACCTTAAGCCGTGATAGAGTGCAGGAGAACATTGTCCTTGTTGGCCTTTCGCAAACTTAAACTTGGCAAATATTTCATAAGTTTTAGCATACGCTGAGCCTGAGCAACAATAGAGAGAAAAAAGGTACTAGATCTAGTACTGTCAGTTCAGTCGATTTTACACATCAAGGACTATAGTGGTCGACAAAAGGACGAAAACTCATCATTTTATTTTCAGTCATGTCCTTCTGGGTGATCCTTTAAGGATATCAGGTTGCAAAAGTGTCCATGTTGTTGATCAGACGATTTGAGTTCCATTTACTTAAGTTTTAAGTTAGTGTTGCCCATTTCGTCCAGAAACCCAAGGGAAAGAGAGAAAATTACGTTACACGACATGAAATAACTTTGCTTGGAAATTGTACAACACTACGCAACAATTTCACTGTCACTTCTGTGCAAAGAGATATGAGATATCCGAATCAGGAACAATTTTGTAGCGTTGCGGAAAGGGCAAGCAATTCCAAATTTGTTGTCAGCAAAATGATACATATTTGGGTATTTTTTATTTTTCTTATTTCGTATTTGTTTTTGAGGAGAGAATTAAATCCAATAAAGGATTGAAAGTACAAGGTTTTTTATTTAGTGGAACACAAATACTAAACTCATCAGCTTAAAAACGACATATGAATTTTTAAATTCGTCAAAAAAGTTTCGAAGTAGCTTTGAAAACAAAAATGATTGCCCATCCACAATCAAATATGTTAAAACTCCAGTACTAGATTGCTTGTTCACTTTCCAGCTGTCGATCTTAAGTTTACGTATAATGTAGAAGAATACTTTTAGGCGGCGAACGAGATTTCAGTATAAATTTTACGCATCAGTTTCATGTCGTTTTCCATTGTTATTTTCAGATTTTTCTCTCAGATTTCAGATTTTTCGTGCCCAATAGAACATAAAATGAGATTATTGCAACGGCCAAGCGAAAATTTTTCTCTATTTTTCACAGACTAGTCGTCTAAAAACGTACTAATTAATTACACAATTCAACGTTGGGCAAATGCGAAAAGGTTTTGGTGTTAATAAAAGTATGTACGTGTAAATCCCGCTAAGAAATCGAGATTCGCAAAATTGCTCCGACTCTGGCAATAGAGTTTTTTTTTTTGCGGCCAACGGAACATGAAATCTGACAGCCAGCTGATTTCGATAGCAGAAAAACTGTTCTGAATCCGAATGTCCCAATGTCCAATACAAAGGTAGCGTTTGCTAGCTGAATTTGTGAACTTTTGTCTGCAGAATATCAAAATAAAATACTATATGTAAAATCTATTTAAAATAGAGAATTAAATTGGTTGGATAACTGACACATGCCATCTCTTGTTTCCATTCAATATCTAGTTAGGTACCTATCTCAAATCGCCTAAATTGGTCTGGACTAGACGTGCCACGTACCTGAGTCCTTTAACGCTTAAACTAGATTGATCAACTTCAGCAACATCTGCAAACGGTCAACTTAGTCCTGTCACAAATTTCTTGACCAGATTCGTCGGCTACCACACCATAAACATCAACTGAGAATGTTGTTCAGTGTTCATGTGACGGAGGACGGGTCAAGCCATCAAGTGTAACTAAAACTGTGACACATAAAGTCAGCCAGATCCCAAATCCCAATCCCAGATGTCCAAAGTTATTGTTAGTAAACTAGTAACTAGACACTTAGACGTCGCTAACTCGCAATGTGGCAATGGCCCTATGGGGTGGTTGGCTGCTGCCTGGGCCCTGCGGTTTTTTTTTAGCTGCTGCGGCTATTAGTTACTACTACTAGCCAGGGTTGCCAGAAGTTTGTTGGCTTTAGGCGCCTAGACTTTGAAAAAATGTAGCCCAATATCGTTGCCCTGAAAGTAGCCCAAATATCGTTGAAAATAAAAGTTGATTCTTGTATTTTATTTTGTTGGTACTTTTCCCATTTTCCCATTTTTTGCGCCGCCACCATAAACAAACTATGTTATGTATATCTATTTATCTTTTGCTTGGCTGTGTCAAATCCAAATGTCATGCAAAAGAAATTGGTGTACGTGCAAGTTGACAGACTAGGTATACGATGTCACATGAAGGCAAAAATGCTGCTGAAAATTCAACGATTGTAGCCCAAAATTGCGTTGGGCGCTCATCGCTCATGCAAGAAATTTGTATCGTTTTTTAAGAAAAAAGGTAGCCCAAAATACGATAAAGCGCCCAAACTGGCATCTCTGCTAGGTACTAGTTAGTAAAGTAGTATAATCCCAATCCCCTCCCACATATTCTGAGATTCAATTTTCAAATCCCAAAGTCCAAACGACATTTTTATATTAGAAAGAATCCTTACTACTGTAATACATTTCTTTTTTGTTATTTATTATTTACGTCGGGACGGCGCGAACGCCATTCCCGGCTACCAAAAATTACACGAACGAGTTATTCACATTAGGAACAATCGCGAAGGTCAATCCGACCGTAGTGCAATGGCCAGACCTCACTCCGGGGGAACCGCCTTAATGATCACGGTAGCCCCTACGCCAGGTAAGTATGCTTTCCAACTCAAAAAGACGTGTTCTAGTAGATCGCTACACAGAAAGCAAGTGTGAACTGTTAAACTAAGTGGAAAAGCAGCCAAATTTAATTATCCCAGTGCCAGTGAAAGCAAATAGAAAACTCTTCCCTTTCGGCAGTGTAAAGAATTTTCACAGAAATAGGGGTTGGAAAGACACAATCGCACAATACATACCTACCTATAGAAAAAAAATGCCCTCCCTTCATTCTGAGTGCAAGATTTGCTTCTATGGATAGGTAGGTACTCTGCCTGCAGCCAAACAAACAAATCTTTGGCACGTAAATTAAAAATTATGCAAAACTGTGGAGCAGCCAGAAGCAAATACGAGTATAGGTCCAGTCAATTCCGATTCACATTCACAAAATGAATAACATCTGGTAATTCGTTTTAATCACCATCAATTACTGCACCCGACATCAGGCACAGGCACAGAGTAACAGCCTGTGTAGACTAATTCGGTGACCCCTTCAGGTCAGCCCAATGAAGGCAAAGCCGCACGCCGCCAACAACACCACCAAAATAATGTCGTCAAAGACAAACACGAAGTCATCGCTGGTTGTTGTTCCGCAGTCAGGCAGATGACAACGACAAGTCATCACCTACTCGTTTACTCGTTTGGCCTGATCTTCGATTAATTAAGTGTAACCCCACGAGGAAGACAGTCGTCCGATGGGAAGTAGGTATAGATGTGGATCGAAGTTCCAATCTTGTGAATGAACATGAACATTACACAAACGCCGAGCTAATTGCGACCTATTGTTCCTAGATGACGGACGGATGGGCGGGTGATCTATTTTTTGTCTTTTAATCCGTTCTTAAGTGATGTTAATGAATTAAGACAGAAAGCGGGTCATAAAAGTTCTTGACCCATCCATGCTTTGTATGTGGATGACAAACGGTGGGATAGGGGTGACTCGGATGGGAATGTTCTGTTTTCTTTTATAGCGTAAGAGGTATGAATATGTGTCGCTATGCATAAATCGTTGCGTTTTCTATAGGGGCTTGGCTTGGCTTGGCTTTTATTTCAATCGATTCATCAAATTTCGATTTTGATTCGGGTGAGCGCATGGAAAACACTGCCGAGTGTCGTGTGCGGGAGCAAAGTGCAATTAAACAATTAAAGCGACTGGCGGAACAAAAAGTAATAGTCTGCAGTTTGCGTTTAATTTGTTGACATTATTAATTGCAAGTGACATCGGATGTAGGAAGAATATGCGGATGATTGTTTGAACTTATGTGTTAAGGACTTTCCAGAATAAAAAAAAAGAAAAGAGAATGAACTAAATTCAGCAACTTAATCGCTTACTTGCTGAAGGAATGAGCGGGTGAATGTGGTTTTTAAGAGGGGTGTCTATCTTCCGGAGATATTTTTGTATTTTATTATAAGTTGGTAGTCTCAGCTCGATTCGAATATATAGACCCAGCTTGGCGAAGATCAAATTCAGCTTCCGTAAATGGGACAGAAAACAGGTACAAGGCTTGATCACATACTGCCCTCCACATAGCTCGCCTTGGTTCACACTTTTCTATTTACCACATGCGATGAATGCCATAAAATATGCAATGTGGGCCAAAAGAGATCACCCTATTGGAAGATGCTCTTATTTTTGCAAATGGCCTCCAATGTCAAATCTGTTTTGACATTTGTAGACTAGACAGATGTAGAATACAAGTGAACAAGCCATGAAGCGATACACTGTCCAAGAACGCGGAATAATCGTGCTCCGTCGCCGATTCCACGGCCTTTCGACACCGACTGCGCAAACACTACGCCGTTTGGCCACCAACCTTGAAGAGTATGGGACCACACGAGACGTAGTTAAGAGTGGCCGGCGCCGGAGCGCCCGTTGTGCCGAGAATATTGCCGCTGTTGACAAGGATGTCAAGCTGTCGCCGGAAACATCGACCAGACGCCGTGCCTCGCAATTAGCCATCAGACGGTCGTCCCTAAGGCGAATTTTGTTCAAAGACTTGCGCATGTTCCCGTACAAAGTCCAGTCCATGCATCAACTGCTGCCTGTCGACTGTCAAACGCGTGTAACCTACGCCCAAGCCATCCTCAATCTCGAGGACGATTTTTCGACCAAAATCATAATGAGCGATGAGGGCTCATTTCCACCTCAGCGGGTACGTGAACAAGCAAAACTATCGCTTCTGGGGCACCGCAAATCCACGAGTAATGCACGAGGAGCCATTACACCCGCTCAAAGTTACTGCATGGTGCGCTGTTCACGCTGGAGGGGTCATCGGGCCATTTTTTTCGAGAACGCCGCTGGTCAAACGACAACAGTGGACGGTGCGCACTATAGGGTCATGTCAACCGAGTTTTTTCTGCGCAATTGGACGAATTAGGACTGGAGGACATGTGGTTCCAACAGGACGGAGCTACGGCACACACTGCGCGAGCCACAACCGATATTCTGAAGGCGGCGTTCCCGGGTCGCCTTATCTCTCGTTTTGGCGATTTGCACTGGCCCGCAAGATCGCCCGATTTAATCGTTCCAGACTTTTTTTTGTGGAGTTTTTGAAGTCCCGTGTTTACGTGAACAAGCCCGAGACCCTAGAAGCCTTCAAGGACAACATTCGACACGAGTGCGAGAATCTGTCGCCCGAAGTTCTCGCCGAAGTGATGATATATGCCGTAAAACGAGCCCGTATGACAATCAATTGTGACGGCGCCCATTTGGCCGGTATCATCTTCTCGACTTGACCAATAAAATTCTAAAGGTTCCAACAAACATAACCAAAAAACAGAATCGAAGTTTTTCATTTAGAAAAAAATGAGAGCCAAACAACATCGGATGACTTCTTTTGGCCCACCTTACATCTCGTTTTAGCTCACACTTTCCTATTTACCATATGCGATCAATACCACAAAAAAAACAAGGAATTGACAAGTGTGACACCAAAGTTGGAACGCGCTAAATTTTACCATACATATCCAATTACGGTCACCAAATACCTATCCATGACCTGCTAATGGAAAGTTTAATCATTCAATTTGTCCCCCATTGATAAGTTGCAAGATAAGTTGTCATAAAAAATTGCAATTACTGCGTTCTGGTTTGAAAAAAATCACCAGAAGATTACCAATATGCGAAAGAAAACTTTGACATGCAAAACCGCAATAAAGATTCCCAATCGCGAAGAACTTTCTAGCGCGCGGTCTTAAGCGCCACTCTGGGCGACTGCTGGTGCGCCATCAAAATAATTATAGCTCTCATAACCGCACAATCTGTGCATGGAAATCCTCTGCTGTAACGATATTCAATCGCCGCCAGCGACAGCTGGCCAATTACCAGGCAAACGCCATTAACACTGGCATCATTACGATCCGCAATGATACATAAATCATAAAACATATCTAAACTAACAACCTCCTTCGGCTTCGGCCGATAACACCTCCACGAGAACCTTCCAAATCAATTTGGATTTAGATTTCTCTTATGCCAAAGAAAAAGAGACTTCGGTTTATAGAATTCATATTTTTGCTCGCAGTTTGAGGATAAACTTGTTTCAGGATTAAGAACTAGATACTCGTGATGATAGCGAAAACAAGAAGAAAACGAATAGCGTGGCACAAAGAACGTCTTCACTATATTTATCTGAATATACCGGCGAATGGTGCGCCTGTGCGCAGTGCACCGGCAAAGTAGTAAAGAGTGCTTTATCCAACCGGTAAATGTATCCCTGGGGCAATCGAGCGATGACAAAGGTGCACATGGGACGCAGGGACTCCTGGAGGAAAACATAATTTCCCAATCACGATTTCGAACCATATAACACCTACTCTACCCCTAATGATCTGGCTAATGTATCCAGTTCCTGACATTCACCGAAAATTCACCGCCATATGGTGTACGGGTATCTGAAAGATGCCGATATACATTCTCTTATAACGGCATCGACGGCACCACGGTGAACGTCAAACATTTGCATTGCGAAGGAGATTTTCTGCTGGCGGCAGTTTCGTATTCCTTGGCAACTTCGGAAGATAGTTGATCGTGTGTTGGAGTGGAGTCACCCGCACTTGTGGTGCAGTTGATGAACAGTGGAGTTGTCGATAAAAATTGGGGGAGTGCAGGTTTTTTTCTTTTCTCATTTGGAGTAGAACTGCATCTATGGCGCTGCTTAAAGTCTCAGCTTCTTTGAAACTTAAGCGCTTCCTAAATTGATCGCCAAGGCAAATAAAATTGCAGAAGGAGAGGTTTTGGGGGCCCCTAAACTACGCTCGGGTTAATACTGAACACAGCCGTCGATATTACAACAATTATTTAAAAAAAAAACCTTACCCCTCTTTTCCTCAGTGGAGAGAACTATACCTACAATAAAAGGTTGACAAGCGCCCTCACAGGCAACTTCACTTCCGCCAGATATATGTTAAGCCTCTTTAGTTCTATGCTGACCCCACTGTGCTAACCTCTTGATCATGATCATGTCTTTCAATTGTATTCTGGTATATCTTACTCCATACCTTTCCAGTAGGTATGTGTATGAGAACAGAGACCCACAAAGCCCTTCCAGCTCCTACCAATTCCATCACGATCACCGATCTCCATCTTGCGTCGTTCAAGCCACAATAACAAGTAGGTACGATTCTCCCGGTCAACCAATTCACCCTCACTTCCAATTCAACACCCAACAGGCACCTTAACGTCTTCTCATATAATATTGGTGTTAGTACGAGAGCACACTGACGACGACGACGCTTCGGCTCCGTCCAAGTCTTAATAAATTGTCTGCCTGGCCTGCCGCTTGCTGGAAAGCAACCACTCTGCTTGCTAGCACCAGTCTATCGTAGTTACTCGTCGCGTTCGGTTCGGTGCTCGGAAAATACTCTTCGAACTTGTGGAATATACAACGCATCCAACTTGGGCGTTGTCGCGCCTTCCTCGAAACAGTGCGGTTATACCTTCAACGGATTTCGAAATTTCGCACCCTGTACGTTACACTATCAACATTTCGCAGTGATTAGATTAGATACGCTTATCTTACTAGTGCGTGAAGGAAAAAAAGTATCTAGATAGAAGGCAAATGGGAAATACTACACCTGTGTGTTCTTTTCAAGTGCTATAGTGTGATTCAGTGACGAATTCAAAATTGGCAAGTGAAAGTGCTGTTCTACGCAACACAAAGGTAGCGGATTCTATTTCCAATTTGTACCTGTGCTGCACCCACAATAGGACAGGAGGAGTAGCGAAAAAGGTCAGTGAACTGGGTATAACTGCAACCGTTGTTAAATGGCGGGCAAGTCCTTGTTCTACATTTCGAAAAAAGGCATTATTTCCATGTCCACCATATTGTCTGTTACTCTCTCTGGTTAAACATCTAAAGCACACCCATACTCGTACACGTACTACCAACTGCAACACACACGCTTACATCTAGTTGACTGCGGAATGGGGGAGGTGGAATATTATTCTTACCTGGCTTTTGTTTGTTGTTATTACCACACACAGGTATGGAGAAACAGGTGTTGCCAGATGGAATCGTTTCGATGCAGCTGAGTGACAGAGTAGAGTGCGACTTTTTTTGTTGACACACAATCATGCATAGGTTATCAGACGCAGCATGGATTTTATTGTTTCCGATAATAACGAACGTGACTAATTCCGGGGGTGACGGCAATGTGTTTGTTTAGATTTTTGCAAGGTTATGTAATTTGAAAAGCTATATACCCTGCTGCTTGAGTATACGAGTACCTATTGGTTGCATTTTTACGAATAGCAAGATTGTTTTTCAGGCTGTAAACTTTCGAAGACAACTTCATTTAACAAAAAAATGAACGTCACTAATTGTTTTGTATAGGTTTACTAGATAAGCTTTGTGTACATAAGGTGTTGCTGATAGAACGAGTCGTATCTATATTTTTAGCTTTTTAGTAGATAACCTCCAATTCTGGGAAGTGTCAAGAAATAATTGATTAAAATAAAAGAGATCGTAGGTAATTTTATTGCTCATGTTCCAAGTAGCTTAACGAGGCTATTCTTTGAAATTTGACATTTGAGAGCCCCACAAGTGCAGTCAACCCACAATACCATTTTAAAAACGCTTTATCGTCACCTGTCCTAGTTCTCTTTTAGAGAATTATTACAACTTACAGGAATTTAAATTCGGAACTAAGACCTATCGACAGGCATCTCGGGAGCTCTTAAAGCGTGTTAAAGGGCTATTGACATTTGAGCGAATTGCGAACATAGGAGAATTGCGAACAAATAAATTTAACTGTATTTATGAATTGGAAATTGCTATTAGTTTTACCACAAAACCATTATATTTAATCTAACGTCTGATATAGAAAGAAAAACTTGAGTCACCACAATTGATTTAAATAGCGAAATTTACAATTAAAGCAACTTTATCCGCGAATGCAAAATTCTTGCCAGGAACTACCACACTTTATTCTTATTCACAATCCACAAACTCACAAATGAAAAATTCATTCGAACCTACGGACTTTTCATATGAGGACAAATTGCGAAGAAGCGAATATTCGAAACTGAACTGCAGCAAAAACAAAGTTTTCATGTGAATTAAATGTCAGAATCTACGAATATGCGCTTGTTCGCAGTTTGCAATTCGCTCTGATATGAATATTCCTTTAGTCCGTCTTCTTAGACAGTGGTAGGTGTGAAACAAACAAAAATTAAGGTATTCATGCATCAACGCGAAGTTTGTAGATTCAAGCGAAATACGCTTCTCCAGCTAAACTAAATTTTATCTGGTCTCCAACTTTTCTCTCCAAACATTAGCTAAAGTCCTAGATAAATTTTGGCATAGAGCATGCCGTGGATAAGTGTCACAGAAAACAGTTGTTCTTTGAAAAAAATTCCTTCAAAAAGTTAATTCTCTCTTATTTCAATTATTTCTGATTCTAGGTAGGTACTTCTCGTCTTTGTAATAATTCAAAAAAATTCATCCTTGCATACCTTTTCCGCAACAGAACAACAAATACACAACGATCTGTCACAATTTAGCTTGAGAAAATGTGCCGACACATTAAATGGGCACGCTAAATTTTGACAGACACATTCTGAAACAAAAGTCTGATTATTAAGCTCGAGCTGCATATCACTTAGCTAAATTTTGGAAAGAATTTTGTATGGGAACGAAAATTAAGCTCGAGCAGCGTACTAAGCTTTAAATAAAAAAAATGGCACTCTTGTAGGCGGACGGAAGCATACTTCTTCTTGAATTATTATTACGCATTTTCAGAAAGCGGTTTTGTTAAGGACAGCACTTCACATAGTGTTCCCTTAATATAAATATTCAATCAAATGCCAAGCGCATGAGCTATCAATCGTAAAGTGCCGAAGGTTCATGTTTTCAGTTCGGAAGTTTTACATATCCATAAAACAGAAACATAGACATTGAACAGGCTCAGGGATTCTTGTCTTCCACAATAAGGAAGTATACGCACAGCAGCCTGTCCCGAAAGCTGGCGAGAAGACGAAGCAAACTAGAAAGTCGGGAGGCTGTTGCTATCATTTGCAAAAATGACTGTCAATCAATTCTTAAACTTTACCGATGGAAAAAGGTCACAGAAAACTTATTGTGTCTATAAATCATTCAGGTAAATCTTCAACAAGCAAGTCTATTAAGGATCCTATTTCAGAAGGGACAGAATTGATTTAGGAATCAAATTTCACACCGAAGCAATACAAATTAAAAAAAAAAAAACTCCAAGCCCCAGACTTAAGACATTTTGTTAAATAATTCCCAACATACCAAATGCTTATAAATGCCACACGTAAGGTTCTCTTCAATTAGCACCTGTAAAGCCTGGCAACACCCTCCTCTTAACCCTCTTTTCAGAAAGGTATCGTGTACCGTGTTCGTGTACGACTATTTGACTCTGACTTCTTCAATTGCCTACCGATACCGATATTCGTTTTGGTATTTTGTTTCATTGTTTGGTTTATTTTTGTATAGACAGGTTTCTTTCGGAGCGCCTTATATAGAGCTAGCAACAGCGTTGCCACTTGTACTACATATGTAGTACTATGCTACATATTTGGGGGATTTTTTAACGCTGTACTACATACTACATCGTTACCCCAAAGTACTACATTTCTTAAAATCCGTCTAACCATATTACTTTACGAACAACATTTCAAATTTCCCCCATGTGCTTTTATAACTAAATAAATCGATTTAAAAACTTGGCATCACTCCAAAGTATGTGCAAATCTTCAGCTGAATGCTGTCATTTACGTAGGAATTACAGCCAATTTAAATTTGTTTGTTTATTCTGCTGCACCCACAACAACTGCAAATAACAAATATGGATCGGTTTTTAAAATTAGTTTCAGATTCGGACTGTTATTTTTTTATTAATTAAAATTATTTTTTTGTTATGTCATTACTATGTATTTGTTTGTTTGTTACTTAATGTAAATGTCAATTTAAAAAAAAAATAACAGGTACTACATTTTGTTTGAAAATGCTACATTTTATTAGCTAACGTACTACATTTGCTAAAGACTTTAGTGGCAACGCTGGCTAGCAATTCCGAAACAGAAATTAATTCGAAAGAGTGAACGTTTTACAAATGACGTCAGGTTAGAGTGGAGCATAAGCGGCATTACCAACTTACCGAGTCCGGCAGCAGCACGGTTACGTGTGAGAAAACCAGTTACTAGGTATTTACCTGGGATTTTTCTTCTTGTTTTTGTTCGTTTCGCTTTTTTTTCCTGTTGACGATGGCATGTTGCAACATTTGGTAAACAAGAAGAAAATTACAAAGATAGAAGAAGTCCGAAAAAAAAACTTCTGTCAGCCGTTAAATGTTCACACGTAGTGTTCTACACTATATACCTACATGAACACTGAACAATTCTTAATGGCTTTTGCAACGGCCAACCACAGAGGAATGCGAAGATTTCTCTTCAATTAAAATTCAAAGTGCGTACGCAAACTGACGTTTGACCGGAAACGTGCGTGGAATGTCAGCAGCCATTGGATGCAGCCTTTTTGCAATACCTATGCCATTGAAAAAAAAATAAAATTTATTCATTGGTCAAAGCGAACAAGTTTAGCGTTGGTTGCTGAGCACTAGTGGGTAAAAATGTTCGCGGATGAAATTTGTTATCTACGGGATGTGAGCGCCACCTTAGAGTGATGTTGACAACATTCGGATGTCTAACTGGTTTTCGTGGATCAATTTTTTATTATTATTTTTTTTTTCTGTTTAACCAGATGAATTGATGTTGGCGCAGACTGTGTAGAGCACTCTTATTGACAGTGCGTGAGTTGTTAAGCTTGTTAGGCAGTACTTGATTGATTTGCCGATGACGTTGAGGAATACAGATTAGTTCGTTACACACGCACACTGCTGAAGAGGAGATTCTGGTTGATACTTTATGAAAATAGATTAATTTTAAACTTTGAGGTGAGCGACACAGGTTTTAGAAAAGACATTTGGAGATTTTGTGAGAAAGTCCGATTTGACAGTTGAATTTAGCATTGAGATTCCATTTGCGGAACGCTTCATTTGAATTTTAAGCCATACCCAAAATGAGTAGGACTGAAAAAAATACTTTGGCGATTGCTGTTAAGAACTGTGTGTTTTATTCGATCGGATTCGTCATGTTTATGGCAAACTTGAACAATAACTATTAAGCGTACGATAGTGCGACGGATGACAATTCGAATCATGACAAAGTTCTAAAATATAAGTAAAGGTGTCAATATATTTAGTTGTCCCAGTCAGTGGAAACATTAAAAAATCGGGTTATCGAAAGTTGGTCTGGACTAGATCTAACTTCGACGCAAAAACTAGATTCGTCGGTAACGTCACCTCATACGACAGCCACATATGCGAACTGTCGACTTATAACTCAGTCATTGGGGACGTTTAAGTATCTAGTTTAGTAAGTCTGACAGCTCTCTGACTAGATGAATCTCGGTTTTGTTTAGGGGAAATCGATCAAACGATCAGCTGTTTCAGTTGACGTTTATGGAGGGGTAGCCGACGAATCTGGTCAAGAAATTCGTGACTGAGTACTAAGTTGACAGTTCTCATATGTGGATGACGCAGAAAAAGTGACGTTCCCGACTAATCTAGTTTTTGCATTCAGGTTACATCTCATCCAGACCAATCTAGTCGACTTAAGATAAGTATTTTCTTTATCAGATTCGTCGGCTGCCCCTCTATAAACGTCAACTGAAAAAGCTGTTCATGCGATCGACCGATCAAAACTGAGACACATCAATTCAGCCAGCTGTCAGAGTTACTTAACTAGATAGTTGAATGTTCCCAGTTTCCTTTTTATCAGCTGTCTGTCAGATTGACAAATGTCTTTCTTCCGTAAGAATTTCACTCGAATTCAATGGGAATATTCATGAAGACTTCTCTCACTTCCTTTCCTCGAAACGAAGTAAGTAAGTAATAAAACAACACAATGACCGATTACCGCTTGCGTTTATCTCTTGATATTCCCATGGCAATTAACAAAATATATTCATAATCCGCCAGAACACAGATTTTCTTCCAGACATCTACCTAATGATAGTTTTACTATCGGTAGACGCAAACTCGCTAATATCGTTCCTCCTTTGCGCAGATGATGAAAGTAATAGATGTAAGATGTAACGTGAACGCAGGAAACCATAAAAGTACATATACACGGCTTTGGGTAAAGAAGTGAATTTAATGTTGATCCGTGATGAAGTTATAACATTTTGCAAGATTTATTGGTTTTAGAAATCGAGAGCTAGATCCATTACAAGCAGTTGAGAAAGCGGGTAGTAATTGTGTGGATTTGTGGTTATGGCGAAAGGGTAGTGTGTCAAATCACAAATGTAATAGATTGATTTGAAGTAAAATAGTCATCGCTTTGTCAATGATAACTGAATTCAAAGGTTCCATTTATATAATCTGTACTTTTCTTAATTAATGTGTCAAAAATAACTATTAGATGTTCGCCAATGCGCTACGAACATCAACATCAAGCTGTTACTGTCACAGTGCCTGCAGTACATCTATTTAATTCTGACAGCTGACTGATTTGATGTGTCTCAGTTTTGATTGACCACGGATGAACCGATTTTTTTATTTGACTTCTATGTAGCAGCCATCGAATTTAGTCCAGAATTTCGTGCCTGAGTACTAAGTTGATAATTATAATATATGTGGTTGACGTAGTGATGTACACGACGAATCTAGTTTTTGGGTTCAGGGTATACATCTAATCCAGACCAAATTTGGTCGACTTAGGATAGCCAGGTTTAGTGCCTTTAGTTAATCTCACAGCTCATGCAACAAAAAGAGACACGTCCACCCGAGACTGTAGCGCCACCTATATAAAGAAAGCGAAACATTTGTCTAAACTAAATAATTTAGATACTAAAATCAACAAAGATTTTCCGGTGAACTTCAAAATTATTACCCCAAACTGTCAGATTTTATTTGCAATCAGCAAAATATAGTAGCGATTCACAAATCTGCGAGTGAAAAATTCGTCCACACATAACCTCAATATATTGAGAAATAGAAACTGAAATTCCCAAAATATCTGCAATCCTAACGATCTTCATGTTAAGGAATTGACAAAATTTACGAATGTTTCGCAGCCCACTCCCATGTAAATAGTCCTTCAAACTGTACCCCTGCAAAACCAATTAAAACCCCATTCAGACACGAGACCAGACGGTTTCCGGTTTCTGCACAAGGTAACTACACAAATGTGATCAATTAACAAACCGCGGCGCCGCCACCCAGATTTCACGGAAGACATAGCAAATAAGAACACATTCCACGATCTCCCTGTCGTCAAATTCACCATGACTTTTATCACGCAAAGTGAGAGTGCAGTAGAGGCTTCCCAATAAAATCTGCGTGCACCGTAGAACTTTACATATAAATTTATGGTAATTGCATTGTTCAGTCTATTTCACTGATTTTCTTTATTTTCTTCGCGATAGTAGGTAACTATGGTTGCGATTTTTTTCCTTCAAGTGAGTCTAGTCATTAAAAAGGAAAATGCAAAGAGAACCAAACCGCACACTGAATGCAAAGCAGAAACTGGGACAGAAATAAAAGCAGTTGTTCCATCTTCCATTGTGGAAATAGAGAAAAGAAAAAAAATAAATAAATTATGAGGTTTGTAGGGAATACATTATGAACTGTAATTAATTAATGACTGAGAGAGTTATCGGAAAATGAAAGCCAACACTCTGTCAACAATGTGTGTGCTGAAAAGTAGGTAAAACATAAAGTGGAGTGGAGCGAAAATATACGGAAAACCTTTATCAAACTTTTTCCTGTGAAAAATGTATTTCCATGAACCTTCCTCGCAACCTTCGTATACTGGCAAAGCAAACACATTTCCATTCCAAAAACACTACCTTACCTACATTTTTATTTCAAAACAATTTTATGCATTTCCACATTTGTAATCGATTCCCCTTCCATTTCATTTCAGACTTACAAACGATACCAATCAACGCCATTAAGGGAATGCTTTCACTTACTTCTAAGAACTCGATATGAGAATTTCAATGCTCATTGAATAATAAAGAAAACTTACTAACCCACAACAGAAATGCACCTACATTTGAAATCGTCCTCAAATCCCGTCTCCTGCGAGATGGACAGGAGACTAAAAAGAAATTTCAAATATCGCGATAAACTAGAATCGTGGCTGCCATTAGTCCTAGTTAGTTTTATATTTGTTTCTGGTAATTTAATTGCGGTCGATGCCCAGACGAGAGATCCACGATTCTATTCGAGGCCTGGTGTCGATCCACCATATCCGTATCCATATCCTAATCCAGGAGATCCAGATTATAGGTAAGAGCAATAGTCTTATAAAACTTTCTATAACCATGCTAAAAAAATTTGTAATATTTTTCAGGACCTACCTGTTTAACGACCGTCGGTATGGTCACTATCCGCCAAATGGTTATGGCGCCAACTACCCCGGACGCAACTCACCGGGACAATATCCGCAGGGAATGCCAAATGAACAAGGGTTCCGTTTCGATCCGGTAAGTTGAGATAGTCAGTATCAGTACTCCGAGTAAAGACTGAAGAAAAACCAATAGCACACAGTTGCACAGTAGTAATCCAGCTTAAGCCAGCGTCCGATTACATTCAAACTGTACGCGGTGATCATTTCACTGTCAGTCCCAACTCAACCTAACCTAACCTAAGTTCGATTTTAACACATGCTTAAGTTCACATAACTCTGCAAAGTTACTGGAAGTTGACACTTTTATAGGCAAATATACATAGGACTTCAGAAAGACCAATAGTATAGAGTTGCATGGAAGTAATCCAGCTTAAGCCAAAATATGCGTTTATATTGAAACTGTATGCGGTGACCAATTGGAACTTGTAAACCATTTCAAACGTTCGACTAAATTTAAATTGACGTTAATCCCATTTTGACACTTGCCTAAGCTCACACAATTGTATTAAGTTACTGAAAGTTGACAGGAAACTCAAGATAAGAAAAAAATACATGAACTTGCGCGGATATTTTAAGCGAACTTAACCTTACCAGCGCGACGGACTCTATTCACAGCACAGGTCCCACGGTGCTTATACCTTTTTTTAGGTTATCGCAGGTTTATCTTCCATCTGCCACGATACAAATTCCCACACTAATCACCCAACCCCATATTGTGTAGAACAATCGTCTTAATTTACGTACTTGTATAGATTTGTGAATACATCACTGGATATCGTCATTCGCTTTGCTCCGTCACTCGTTTCCAATCTGCCCGAATCAGTTTTCGCTTCGGAGCTGCCATAGTGGCATATAGCCTAATTGAAATCAGGTTCTCAATTCTCTGGTGTATCGCCGCATGATTCATGAACTTATCTCTGCCATACGCGCGAGCACATGGTCGTTGGGTGTTCTGGCGCTTGATCTATGCATGCAAGTCTATACTTGGAAAAACAATCAGGCTCTGTTGTTGCGTGTTCTGACCTTAATGACCGATCTTTGTCTACTATAAATGGAAATAAGTGTGTGACACATGTGGATCAAATTAGATTGATTTCATTCAAGTGGTGATGCACAGCTTTAGGCGTGAAGTGGGGTATGTGTCGCGGATGTGCTAAAAACGATGGAGAAAAACCACCACCCATGGCATTGCGCTGCCTGGTTCTGCAAATTTTACCTCACATTAGCTGAATCTTAGAAGAGGAACCCGTTACTAATATAGACCTTTCTTTTGCAGAGCAATCCCAATGCCCAGCACACACCATTCCCCGGCGTGCTCGCCGGCTGGCGCGAAGATCTCCAGGGCAAACAGCGACGCGACTCATTAGCCCTCGATCGCGATGTCTTCGTGACGACAAACTATGGCCAAGTGCAGGGCTTCAAAGTGTACAGCTATGACAATCCGGATCCGAAATCGTTTTACCGTCCGTACCAGAGCCCGGTGGACCGAGTGATGGGTGAATGTTCGACGTTTTTGGGGATTCCCTACGCAATTCCACCGACCTTCGAAGGCCGCTTTAAGCCTCCTCGTATCCACAGAGGATGGCAGCTGTTGCAAGCAGTAGACTTCGGTCCAGCGTGCCCGCAACCGGTCCGATACACTGGAGCGACTAAAGGCATAAACGACATGGACGAGGACTGCCTGTATCTGAATATCTTTTCGCCCAAGACTGGAGCGGGTGTGGCTCAGAAATACCCGGTAATGGTGCACATACACGGTGGCGAATTCATTCGAGGCGCTTCAAACCTGTTTCAAGGTCACATCCTTGCGTCTTTCTACGACGTTGTGGTGGTAACGCTAAACTATCGTTTGGGTGCGTTGGGATTCCTGTCGACTGGCGACGAGAACTCTCCCGGAAACTACGGAATCCTCGATCAAGCTATGGCCCTCAAATGGATCTACGACAATATTGAGTTCTTTAACGGCGATCGCGAGGCCATCACGCTGTTCGGTCCTGGCGCAGGCGCCGCCTCAGCTGGACTGTTAATGGTGGCGCCGCAAACGCGGAATATCGTTAAAAAGGTGATAGCTCAGTCGGGGTCGGCTCTAGCTGATTGGGCGTTCATCGAGGACAGATATCGGGCGCAGAACACTAGCAGAGTTCTGGGACAGCTGTTGGGGTGCTCCATAGAGTCATCGTGGAAGCTAGTGAATTGCCTACGAACTGGTCGCAGTTTCTATGAACTTGGAAACGCAGAGTTTCCTCCCCAGGTCGGCACATTCCCATGGGGACCGGTGCTGGACTACAACCTCACTCTGCCGGGAGACGACTGGTATGAGGGTTGGCGCACCAAGGACTGGAAGTTTCTCTCCGAAATGCCAGAGAGTCTTATACGACAAGGCAAGTACTACAAGGGCTTGCAGTACATGACAGGGGTGACCACCCAAGAGGCCGCCTTTTTCTTATCCCAAAACGACAGCCTTTCGCCGTACTACCAAATCGACGAGAAGTTCTTCGATCAGAAGATTCGCGAGCATGTCTTCCGGTACAACTACACGCTCAACCCGAACGGAGTGTACGAGGCCATCAAGTACATGTACACCTATTGGCCGGATCCTGACAATACGACCATCATACGGGATCAGTATGTGCACATGATGTCCGACTTGCTGTACCGGGCTCCAGTGGATAAGATGGCAAAGATTTTGCTCGAGAAGAAAGTTCCTGTCTTCTTGTACGTGCTGAATACAACGGTGGAGGCATTGAAGTTTCAAGAATGGCGCAAGTACCCGCACGAGATCGAAAACTACTTCCTAACTGGCGCCCCGTTCATGGATGTCGAGTTCTTTCCCAAGAAGGCCCACTTGCAGCGCAATATGTGGACCGACAACGACCGAAATATGAGCCATCTGTTTCTCAAGACATTCTCAAACTTTGCGAGATTTGGGTAAGTTTTTGGAAAGTCCTTTCAGCTTTATCGCATCATAACCTGCTTGCTTTTAGAAATCCGACTCCGGAGCAAGTCCTTGGTATTCACTACGAACGGGCGTACCAGGGTGAGCTGCGGTACCTCAACATCAACACGACTTACAACTCGTCGATCCTGTTGAACTACAGGCAGACTGAGTGCGCCTTTTGGACCCAGTACCTGCCCACAGTGGTCGGTGTGCTGGTGCCCACATACCCACCCACCACAGAGTTCTGGTGGGAGCCCAAGGAGCCCTTGCAGATCGCCTTCTGGAGCATGTCCGTGGCGTGCCTCCTGCTTATAGTATTGGTCGTAATTTGCTGCATTATGTGGCGAAATGCCAAGAGGTGAGTTTTACCCCCCGGGGCAAGCGAGAGTGAGTGCTTATTTTTATCTTTCTGTTTGCAGACAAGCCGACCGTTTTTACGACGAAGACGTGTTCCTCAACGACGGCGTCGAACTAGACCGTGACGGTCGGTCGGTCATCAGCGGGGCGACAGGTGGCATTGACAACGCCCACATGGTGACGAACCATCATGCTGTGCGATCACGGGACAACATCTATGAATTCCGCGATTCGCCGTCCACCAAGACCCTGGCGACAAAGTCTCAGACCGACACCACTTCCGTACGAGCCCCAAGTTCCCTTGCCAAGACCGGCAGTCAGTCCTCCCTAAAGAGCGGGATCTCCCTAAAGGAGTCAATTGGACCGTATTCAGTGAAGGAGGGCAACTACCCGAGTAGCAAGCTGCAAAAAATCGAAGCAGAGCCCAGGCCAGCTCGCAGTATCGCGAGTGTTATTGCCAATGGCAACAAACCCGTTGAGGAGAAGAGACTCTTACATAGGGACCCGGTTTCTAGTACCCCAATGCCGAACAGTCGAAGTAATACTCCCGTGCCAAGTGCTAGATCAGCAAACACGGCTCCCGCTGTTGTTGCTATGAAACCCGCCGCCAGTCGGACACAACTTATCGAGGGCGTTCCCCAAACGTCAGTTTAGAGTTACCAGACTCGAACCTCTGTACATAAACACAAGACTCGATGCCTTGCTCACGATGACCCACAGACAAGGACCCCACTCAAATTGTACATAACAACTAGTTTGAGATGCGGATTAGGTTCAACGAGCACATTTAAACAAGAAGTGGAAAAGTGCCTTCGCATTATTTAAAAACCATTCTTAGGCAATAGAAAACTTAACAAAACATTGTTCAATATTCTTTTATTTCTCTTTAGACTTTAATTTATGTATATTTAATAAATTTTAATTTATCCCTAGAGACATCGCCCACAAATGCTTAGCATTTTATTTTTGTTTAAGATTTAGCTTAAGGTTCTCTCTTCACCGCGCTGGAGACCTCGAATATCAGAACAATCCGTCCAATTCGTAAGATAGTATCTGTGTCTTTGGAAGTTTTTGAGTGAATGAATCTCATTGTAAATAAATAAGAAGCTTCTAAAGACAGCCTTAGTTTAAGAGAAAAGTAAGTAAGGTAGACTATATGTTATCTGTTTAGTTTATGTCCTTTCTTGGGATATTTGTTCGTCCTACATTTCTCATATTAGTTTTATGTCCTCATTGTCCAATTGTTGTAAGTTTGCTTATTTAGAAAAAAAAATTGTCTTTAATTTCATTTGATTTTTGTTCGGCTTTAAATGTGCGAAATACATTTTCATTTTTTTAATCTTTATGTGTCCTTTGTGTTTTGTCTTTTGTGTGTGCTTGTTTTATTTCACAAAATTGTTTTCAAACTTTTTTTTTAAGATTGCGTTTCATTAACCGCTAGATGTTTAGCGCGTAATGTCCGCAAGAGAAATGTCATTTGGATTTGCCATCTAGCTCTTTTTGGACAGCGGCCATTGTATATCGGTGATCGACTGTTTGTTAAGAAGAATTCGATCAAGAGACCGAAAACTTGTGTGCCCCACTGAAATATATTACAAAACTTCTGCTGGAATAAGGTAAATGGAGAAATGAACTGACGTTTTCGTGTTCTAAAAAACAGAAGCATTTTCTGAACTTTGTACATAAATAATTTTACATCTCGCCGAGAAAGTCTTCTCCTAAATCGAATTTTCCTCGGAAATATACGCAAATAAGCTAAAAGCCCGTATGACACTAGATTTTTTTTTTGCAATATTTCACACTTTTAAAATGAAACTAGAGCAGAACGAAACATTAGAACGAAAATTCCCGATAGGAGTGAGTGCGTACGCACCAACTTCATTAATGTAGATATGTAAAAAAAAATGCATTAAAATGTATTCAAATCACATTTTTCAACTGCTGACAGCTTTTTTTTTTTGACATTTCAAGATTATTTGAAAATTTGCGGTTGCTTTGCAAACAATTGCTACCCTTTTCGTATTACACTTTTGGTCTCTTTTACACACCCCTGACTTTTCAGCATTAAAAAAATGAGAAAAAAATGTAGTGTCATACGGGCTTAATGAAATAAAATTTCATAAATTTGACAGACATTTACCATTTTTAGGAGACAAATTTGTTACACTAACATTTAAAGTTATTTTTAGCGTTCTTACTTTTTTAAATACTTACTCCATTCCAGCTTGTTTCTAAACGGAATCGGTGATTGTTTAAACAGCACAAGATAACAGATTTTTCAAAATCAGTTTTATTACGTTTTTACACAGCATATGTAGACACTGCGTTGTGAACAAAACAAACATATTAATTTGATAGCTAAAACACACAGAAATTCGATAGCGAGATCGGCATTTTGTACTAAGACAACCCATATCTTCTACCATTTTTTGTTTCTCCTGTAAAAACATATAAATGTCATTTATGTTGTTTTAAAAATCACTGATTCATACTGATAATGATAAATAATGTGCAACACATCGAGCAACTGACAGCTTGTTTCTGATAGAAATCCGCCCAGTGCAGTGATATCAACAAGTGACATACTAAATTGTAGGTGACAGATGAGCTGGAATGAAAGATTTTTAATTTTTAAGGCCAATTTAAAATGGACTCGCTTTCGCAGTGTTAATGTAACTTATTAAGCTCCCTGTCAAACGGGATAGATAAAAGACGGACGATAATCAACGAACGTGAAATTATACAATTTGAAACCAGTTGGATTATTTCATCCACTGTAATTGTCAATAGGTAGAAAAATTTTAGATCGGAACCAACAATTTTATGTATGTGTCAAATCAGCACAAACGTAACACGCAAGAGAAATAACAACATTTTTCAGAGGCAAACAAATCTATTTATTTTGCATAGAAACAAATTTAGAAAGGATTTTTTTTTAACTTTTTTTAATGCAAACGCTGTTGTCTGCTTAAAACGACCCAAGAGTTTTTACTGCTCATTCAATGCCTAGTTTTCTGTGTCGCTGATCATCACTAAAGACCGTTGCATGCTTTTAGGTACTATGTCAAATATTTGCTTACAGGAAACAGCCATTGCCTACATTTCGCAGTTAGGTGGAATTTGAATTTAAAACTATTCCAACTAGTTACAGGTACAGTTTACATCAAATGTCAAAATAAAATTAATGCATCGACCAAAATTTACCACTATTCAATTCAAACTTCTTTATCTACATGAATGCTCAATAATTATTCCGTGCACAAATATTCATCGCCTTTGGTGCAGACATCAAATCCTAAGGGGGATGATGGGGAAAATCCAACAAAGTTCCCGGGCAAGCTACCCGTGTGCATTCAAATGCAATTTGCATTTCCCCGCACAATGTAATTGGCAACCATCCTCTGGGTACCATCTATCAAATGAAAAAAAACTTTTAAGTACTTATTGTGTTATGAAAGTTTCACTTAGAGTTTGAAGACTCATCTTAATTTGTATTTATTTTTTATGTAAATTTCGTGATTGCTCCTCATCAGCAGATGTTAACAAATTCTGGATGCAAGCTTTAACTTAAATGTTGATGAAAGAGCGATGCAGTTTAGCATTTGTCAACATTTTCTAAGGGTTCAGGCGCAAACTTCTTCAACAAGTAGGAAAGTGGTCCATGGAGTCTGGAGTGTAATGGAAATATTTTCCAGGTACCCTTGTCTGGGTGATTTCCAAGAGACACATTTCAGATTTACCTTGTGCAGAAATATGGAATAAAAGCTTTAGGGGAAGCTGTTTTCATGCAGAAGTCTCTCTCGTTGGCTGGGGAGGTGGTTATGCATCCTGGAAAATGTGATACATTCTGCAGGATTCCTGCTGTTTGATTCGAACGTATTTGTAGCTGGGTTTTGATGGTTTGTTAGAGGCAACAAGTATGGAACAGTAGAACAGTGCAAAGTTGTCCAGAATGGCAAACATGCGATGCCTCACAAGCTGAAGATTGAATGCATTTACTCGCATTTTGCTCCATAAGTTCTGAACAACTTGTTTTATTTGTTTGGAAACTATTTGAATAAAGAAAATACGTTTGTATAAATGTGACAAGTCCGTTGAAACATCTGTTAAAATAAACTTGTACATGGTTTAGAAGGTTAGATCTTCAGGCTGAGGCACTCACCAAAAGTATTAGTAGATTCTCGGGTAAGATAAATGTCAAAGTCTGTTAACACTGTAAGACAATTCATTTCGGCAGCATTTAAAAAAAAAATGTGGAGTAGGTACCTAGGTACTCTCGATCTCGAGCTAGCCAGCATTTTTCCACACATTTCATTCAATTCTAAAAGTATGCAACCACTCTCTGCAAAGTGCAAGTTGACTTTGATGGCATGTACTATTCGTCAGTGCTACCATTTTCCATTTTATTCATATATAAAAATGTTTAAACTAAATTTAGTATTGTCTTAGGAAAAATTGCGAATAAAATGCCAATCCGCCAGGATTTTCGCGATGTTGGTGAATTTTGGAAAAGTTACGTTAATCCCGAGTTTTTTTTGATTTGTTTGGGTTGTTATTTTTGTCGGACGCCCAAAGTTTTTTCCACTTCGGACGGAGGTAGGAATTCTTAAAAAATGGTCCATTTTCGATTGTTTTTCTTGTGCGGCTCAAATCAAACGTCACATCTCAGCCAAAGTGAAGTAAAACAATCAATCTTAACTACCTTAAGTCAGTCTGATTGATATTTTTTATATTATCGCATCAGTTTGGCAAAATCTCGGTTTTGCAATTCTTCGCACTTTTCTTGAAATTTCGTGAATTTTCATCCTTAGGGCCCGATTCTGGAGTGAAAATCCGCGATTCCTGGCAATTCGGAAATTCGGATTTTGCTGTGGATGTATCGGCTATAAGCGCCCGAAAACACAAACATTACCCGCGAAAGCGTTCGTTTGTTAATTATTTGAAACAGTAGAAAAGAGTGAGGTACCTATAGCCCAAATTGTTTTAACGGTAGTCCCAGCACAGAGAAAGACAATGGGTACATTACAAAATCTTCGTCGCTAACGTCACTTTCCTTAAGTCAGCCACTCATATACTCATCAGACGCTCATATACTCAGTTTTCAGTATATGTACTCAGCCACGACATTTTTGACTACATTCGCCCGCTGCTGCCCCTCCATAGACGTCAACTGAAAAATTTGTAAATGGATCTCTACCAGTCAAAACTGAGACACATCAAGTAGCCAGCTGTCAGACTTACTAAACTAGATACTTGAACGTTCCCATTCACTGAGCACTTAAATGATAGTATTGTTGACCTACTACGCAATTAAAGGGAAGCTAAGACTAATCGCCCCTCAAAAATGTCTCTAACTTGCTAAATGTTCGCTGAATTTTGACAGTGAAATTTTCAGCGGAAAATCAAACAAAACCGGCTTTATGTGATTTAGATTTTTCCTAACTTACTTATTTTTTCTACATCACGTTCTTAGTCTACCTAATTGATCTGTCACTTAGGTTGTTCCAAAAACATTTCGTTTCAAAACACCTAGACACAAGACAACTAAGAAAACACTTTAGTCACTTAAATTTAAACACCTTTAATCTTTTCAATAAATAAGGCGAAACTTTTCGCACAAGCACACTACCGACTTGGGAATTCGATTTGCACAAACTTTTCAATGTCACTTGCTGGATTCATAAAATATGATCATCACTGGAGCTGGAGAGTTCATGAATAAAGTGAAACTGAAAACAACTGGAGAGAGAGAAAGAAAATCGCTTTAAAAGTATAGGTACTTACTCACCTCGTTAAAATACTGAATTGGGGGATTGTTGTTTTTCTTTAGAAAATAAGAGACAGCAAAAAGTTAAAGTGTTGTTCACTTGAAGTTGAAAACCCACCACATATAGATAGCTGTTTATTGGAAAACTTTCTTTATGCGTAGGGTATTTGGTTAAGAGGTTTGGTAGCACCTTCGGGATACGACCCTTTTGATTTGACTTTAAGAGGAACTTATTTTAATCTTTTATTTGTGGGTGCATAATTCGACTGCGATTCGCCAACAAACTCACGCTCGTTTCACGTTTATATGAAAATAAAAAAATAAAGTGCACTGCACACTTGTGGAGTTTTCTCTGTATATACTCATTAAAGGACTGATTGCATGAGAGCAAATTGCTCCGAGTCTAATTTGATTTTTACCGCGAATTAAAAATTCTTGCCGCGAACTGTCAAACTTCATTCACAATTCACACAATAGAGTGTTTCGCGAAGCCCATCCTTTCATAGATGGGCTATCTTTTTGGTTCAAACGTTATAAAAACTTGTAGGATAATAAAGCCGATTTACAATGTCCAGAGTAGTGTTTTGTTCGAATATTGTTAAAAAGCGCACAATTCCCATTATTTTAACTTCTCAGCTTTTACCAATTCATTTGATAGACATAATTTTTCATGTCTAGAATGTTTTTATCCTGGTTTTTGCAATTTGTTATAAACTTTTCAGTATTTTTTTAATATAATCATATTAAATCTGTTTTGTTTTCCTACAAGTTTTTTGACTGACGTTGTCGCGAACTTCCCTATACAGTCGCGATCCACCAGCCCACGAATGAAAAATACTTTCGAGCTTAAAACATTTAAAAATGAAACTGAATCGTGGGTAAGTGCGACTTAAAAAGGTTTTCATGTGAATGAAATGTCAGAAATCCGAATATTCGATTGTTCGCAGTTCATATTCGGTCTCATATGAATAGTCCTTAAGGCTATCTGCCAACTGGATCTGGTACTTCAGCTAGTATAAGTATAAACAAAATACATTTTCCACAATATCCTCAAGTCGTTGTTTTTATTTTTTTATTTTTTCACTCGCCAATACAATAAAATCGTGTCTAAAATTGTCATACAATATAGATAATAATGGAAACAAATCCACTTAGAATACATTTCAACTAAGTTTTATTAACATTTATTTACCGTTCTTTCTTTTTTAAATAATAGATTATAAAATTGCATAAAGTTTAATTGTTAAATTAGGATTTAAATTATCTTCTTTCGCATCTGTCTTCTATATAGAATTCAGGGTTTCTTTCTACACTCGGCCTCAGCGTGTGTTGCTGATAGTATAATGTTTCAATCAAGAAAACACGGAAACAATCATCACTGGATCTGCATAAAAATAAGAAAGTTATGTCACTTTAGTAAATCAATTTGATACATATTACTATACAATGAGAATGTTGGAAAATTACATCAACTAGATTTGTCTGGACTAGATTCATGAACGCAACAACTTGAACTGTCAAATTCTAAGAACTTTTGTTCATAGGATCTACAACGAGGATTTGAAACGGGTCTTTTTTATATTCGAATAGTCAACTGAGTACTGCGGAAGAATTTTCTTGACTACAATTGGTCAACGTCAATTATGGTCATGTGAATAATCTATAGAGCAACAAAGAAGAGAGGCAAATGCTGTCAGACTGCAGCTGTCATACTAAATAAACTAGAAAGGTGTACTTCGCCTTTGATTTAAATGAAGGCTAGTTTAGTATTGTTTCGTTTATGGTAGAGTCTGACAATTAATGCGAAATTTCAACAAAACCCGTGTCAGTTTTGGGAAATGTCATTCTAAATTCATGAAAAGGGTTTAAACTCAAAAAATAAAATTTGTTTTGACATTTCAACATAACCAATGTCAATCCTAGAAAATGAAAATATCATTTTACAATCAAGGAAAGGCTTAACCAAGATAAAATTATTTATTGGCTAGTTGAATAGCCAATACATTATTTCATTGTGACGTTACCTGTTCTTTAGTAAAAGTGCAATTGACGTGTTTTGCTACAAAACGATACATCACATGCGTAAGGTGGACATTTCATCAATCATTCAAAAGCACAGGCAAAAACAACAGTCTCACCTATTTACAAAATCACCTCCTCCTATCACACAAACGGCCCGGCAAAGTATATCTTCCGCTGCCTGGGCAATGGTTTCGTACTCAGGCCCGAGCTATCGATGAATGTGTCAAAATTCGCTGTTTTCTTGATCTTCTTCAGGCACGGCGTAACCTCGGTTATGATAGGAAAGTCTTCGCTTACGGTTGTCGGTGATGTGCTGATACCGTTGATCGTCTTTGGTGACTCGCTGTGGTTTTCTTTGATTATATCTGGCTGATTGCCACCGGCTAGAGAGAACTCTTCATCCAGATTATACTCGACTCCATGAAGTCCCATCGGACCGTCTTCGTTCTCATCGATGCTTAACACGTCGGATGCTCTGATTATATCCGGTTGATTCGACGAAGACTTGCCGTACTCAGCATCCAAGTTGTACCAATCGAACTCGGCCTGCAATGGCAGCTGTTTGTCCTCGACAACAGGACTGGAAGCCAGTGGCAATTTTATGATCGGCGTGGGCGCCTTCTTTGGAGTAGTGGACATTGTCAAAATTCCATTGGGGATCTTGGTCGGCGTGGTGGGATTCGAGTTGTTCATGCGCTTGTTGATCTCGGCCAAGATGTTAGGAACATGTTTGCGTTTGAATTGACGCGGAGACCGTTGCAATTTAGAAACCACCTCCACATCGCGCGACTGTGCTAAATAGT
Organism: Cheilosia impressa; assembly: GCA_948293265.1. Lineage (NCBI taxonomy): Eukaryota > Metazoa > Arthropoda > Insecta > Diptera > Syrphidae > Cheilosia > Cheilosia impressa. The sequence continues at coordinate 47,480,471 of OX411883.1, read as the reverse complement.
TTATCGTATTCGTTGGTGGAGTCTTCGGTGCAATAATCGCGGCAACATTGGGCAATTTAGGAATGTCAGCGAAGATCTCCTCGATCTCATCAGTCTTCATGGATTGTGTATCGCTCCTTAGGCTATCCATTTCGGTGGATGAGTCCAGCTCGGGCTCCTTGTGCACATCGGCAATGACCTGGACATTGGTTATGGCCACGTTTACCTCGGAAATCGAGCAGTAATCCGGCTCGGACATAACAGACCCATCATCAGCAGCGCCTTGCTCTTCGGATTCGTCGAAGTGCAACTGAGGTACGGTGCATTTGAGAGCCTTTTTGAACTTGATCAGATTGGCTGGCTTTGGCGGCAATGCTGGCGGCTGCTTCGGAGGCTTGTTCTCAAAGTTCGTTCGCTCTTCGGGACTCAGCTTGGACTCCATATCGACATACAGGTTGGACGAGTTGTTTTCACTGCCAATCGGCTCATACTCGTTGCTATAGATGCTCTCATAGTTAAGGATGTTGTCCTTGATTTGATCAGCTATCACAGATGCAGACGGTGACGACATTGGCGATGCGATCAGATGAATGTCATGATCGTGATCATCATCGTCTCTGGGTACATGAACCATGCTGTTCTTCGTCGAGAAGTGAACTCGCTTGCGCGATATTGTTCCTGTATTTGCTTGGTCCTTGGTGCTGCCATTGCTGCTGCTACGACTCTGACGGCCACCACGCTGACTGCTGCTTAGATTCGGAGTGTCATTTCCCTCGAGTGACGTTGGCTGGCTGTCGTTCATCGACTCCTCCATCGACTGTTGCAGCAGAATCTGATTGACACACTCCAGAACGGGATTCACTGCAACATTATAGCCATACGACTTGGTGCGAACACTTTCGGACTCCTCTTCGCCATCACTGGCGCTCGCATACCAATCATCGGTGGACGTTTCGAACTCTTGCTTTGGCGAAGCCTCCGAGAAATCAATCGATCTGCTCAACGAATTGCTCTTGCTGTTGCACGGAGACAGTTCCATTTTATCCGCCGTATCATCTTCGGGCGGAGACAGCAAATCATCTTCCTCAATGCCCGAGGAGTGACTTGGATTCTTTCGCGAGGAACTATTGTCGTATTCACTGTCTAGATCGCCTTCGGTCGATGAGACTCGCCGCACTCCATGCAGCCGGTCAATGGCCCGCGAATAGATGTTCATCTTCTCGTAGCTATTGTGGCTGTCGTCGCGGCTGATAGTGCTGGCGTTCTCCTCCGAGTTGTCAAGGTTGGGATCGTCGATGTTCATCGCACGCGAGCGCATATAGTCACGAAATGTGCCGAAGGTGCGTTTACTGGTATAGCGTACACTGCGGCGGGCTCCATAAAACGACGATGAGACTGTATCATCACTCGATGAGCCGTGCTCTGTTGTGGGGTCATCTGCAAGACAAAAACGTGTTAATCAATGATTTCCTGCGAAATATATTGCAAATTGTGCGGTCAAGTTCCTGTATAGATTCACTAGGATTTATGCCACACAAAACTTAACTCACCATTAGATTTTCTCCCATCCTTCGAGGTCTGTGTCCAGTTCTCCTTCGTATCGATGGCATAGAACTTTTGCTTGCAACTAGTACATTGCAAAGCCTCTAGCACCAAACACTCAGCCTCTGGCTGCGTCGTTGTCGCCGCACAGTTTTCCTTGTTTTCGTTGAATTGCTTGCGCAAAGCCCGATTCACACTAACCAATCGGCAGATTTCAGTATCCTTATCCAGTAGTCGCTGATTGATTTGCTTCTTGTCGATCTTCAACTTTGATTCCATGCAAATGAGTGACTTGATAATTCGCGACAGCTCCTCGGTGCGACGTCGCTTCTCCTTGGCCAGCTCCTTTTGCATGCGCTGATTCTGCTGATCTAGGAACGTGATCATCTGCATCAGTTTACGTCGCTGGACGCGCTCCGGACTGCCAACCGCAGTCGTTGGCGAGGTTTTGCGTTCCGTTTCGGGACTGTCGGCCGACGATGACGATGACGGATCGTTCGATTTCGTCGATGATGACTGATCGGATATCTGGAAGTAAATAAACTGATAAGTTAAAGAAGTTACGAACATGATAAATGGCAGTTAGCAGTACTTGTCGTACCATTAAGTTGAAAATTCCCATACCGTCCCATGAGACTTTTGCGATTTACTAGCGCGAAAAGGATAAACACATTTACCTGCACGATGATTGTGCAGCACTAAACAGTTAGAAATTGAATTGTTTTTATAGCGGAATTTATTATCAAGCTGGTGGCAGTAGATTGGGTGGCCCAAACCCCTCGCAGCGGCGTATACTTGATATCGCTTTTAGCCAGTGCGCTCTTATCTACGGCACACAAGTGTCTATGCGCATAATCTCAACGCAAAGTCTCATTATCTGTTGTTGAAGTTGCATCAGATTAATGAATCACCGTCAGCCAACAGATGTGGGTTTAATCAGTATCAGGCATCCATATGGTTGGCTTTTACAAAACGAAAGGTTACCGATGTAATCCATCAGGTCGGAAGGGCAAGTTGAGAGATAATTAAATGTTTAACTATTCGGCTTTTCATGAGAGCAAAGCTATATCCGCGCGATAACAAGAGCTCAAGGGTTTTACGTTTTATCGTGTTTTCTTTACAATGTACGGTGTACGGTTTGTATTGTGAAACGCAATTCTATTACATGATTGTATGGTTAAACCAACTACAGTTACGTAGGCAGAGTCAGATTTGATCGTAATCAACCTTTCATGAGGTTAAGCTGCAATGACTTTCATGCATAAAGTTCTCTTAATCAATGGAGGGAACTTTAAATCATGCAGCACAATACTGTCGTACAAAGCTTGGCCAATGAAAACAAAGACTTCCCCGTCCAACCGATTACAACGAAGTGAGGATAGCAATATCTAAATTTAGGTCCAACAGAGCTCTTTGACCAAACAACCAGGAAATTATTTCATTTGTTTAAATACCTAGAACTTGACATATAGAGATCAATAGGGCGCTGTCATTTTAAGCAAAACTAAAAAATCTAGTCCTTCATAACATGACACCGCCTGTCAAAACAAAAAGCAGCGAGCAGAGCTGACGCCAATAGGTCTGTTCCTTTACTTTCAAATCTTACGAATTTTTACAAATTCTTACGAATTTTTACTAAATACCGTTCTCCTTAACTAAAAAAGAGAGCGTCATCGAGAGAGCAAAATACTTATTACCCCTCCATTGAGAATCTTACGAATTTTTACTCAACAAATTTCTTGGTGTAAGAAATAAGAATAGGAAAAACCGTACGTCACCTGACTACTGACAGATGATTTGAATATTGTTGTCCTACCTATTTGACATTTACGAGTGCAATTGTTTTGATTTATTGCGAATAAAAATAATATAAACAGGCGGAAAAATTAAATTGAATGTTGTCAGTTCTCCTTAGATTCTTTTCGAATGTCTCGACGAAATTCTTCCTCGCTGTAAGGATAGAAAGGACAATCGCCTCCACGTAATTTTGAATGACGTGTCGCTTTTTCCTCTTCTCGAATGCTTGTAGTTCAATCAGAACAAACTCTTACATAAACTTGAACTCATGAAGAAGAAGTTAGATTAATTCCGAATCACTTTTATCGCTGGGTAAATAAATCAACTAATTTTGTCCGTAAATTAGAAAATTCTTTGAGTTTTTACGATATTTTAACGACTTTTCGTAGCACTTTTTAGAATTTTAGATTTTTCTGAATTGTGTATCTGTCATTTTCATAGATTACCCTAGATTTTCCGTAAATGTCTCTCTCTCTGTGAGAGAATTAATCCCCACCTCTGCCTCTGCCATTTTGACAGTGTTTTCCGTTCTTATTACAAAATCAAAGGAACAGACCTATAGATTACTACAAAAGCGGTCCCCTTACTTTTTTTTAGTGTCTCTCTTTGTGAGAGAATTCATCCCCACCTCTGCCATTTTGACAGTGTTTTCCATTCTTACTATATTACAAAAGTAAAGGAACAGACCTCTTGCCATTTAGTGGTGAAGTTTGATCTCAAAATGGTTCCAGATTACACAAAGTCTGTAGGCAGGCTACTTAAGGCTGGTGAGCACTGCACGCGCCACGCATCAAGTTTCAAATAAAAGCAGTCTAACTTAAGAGGCCCTCAACGCGAAGGGGACGATTGGATATAATTGGGCACCGAGCTGAACAAGGGACCGCGTTGTGTAAAAGTTTAGGTCGTTATATAAAGTTGAGCATCGCGTTGAGCAACGATTTTAAAACAATTGGCTGCCTATTTTGTTCAACCGGAAGACTGAGCTCATCTTCAATCGAGAAAGCTGAATGAAAACAGCTTTACAGAAGTTAGGGAGACTAGAATCATTTCTGTTTCTGTGGGGTTTTTTAAAAAATGATGAATGACTTGTAATTTTGGGTGATCCTCATTCATAATTTTTTAAAGCTTTAAATGTCAAATTGTCAAACTTTTTAAACTTAACGTCCGTAGTACCTTCGCTTCGAAAGAAGGAAGAGTAGCAACGCAGTTGTTCTATGTTTCCTCACAAAGTGGCATCAGAATTTCGTCCTACATTTAACCACCACCCGTCTAAATGCGTTCCGACGAACAAGTAATGCGACGAGACAGACGACAGATTGACTGTGACTGGCCATAAAACATCGCACTTTCATCGGAGCCGATTGCAAGCACACATCAATATCTTTTGCCATTATTGTGCACACATTGCACTCAAGTGTATAGGTGCTCCGCAGCGACTTCTATTTACAAACAGTAGTACTGTCCGGAATCCAATTAAGCTGAGCGCGGTTCACTTTGGCAGCTCGTCAAGTGTTGCTCCCAAGCAACTATCAAAGCAAATCGAACGACTTTACCTTATCTAATTCCCTAATCCCTGGGGGCAAACATCGCTGGAACATTCATCTACTACCTTCCTGCCCTCGGTGACTTGGTCTGGCAGCTTGTGATAACAGATCACATACACGCTCATGCACGCGTTATGCAACCCTCTCGATGCGAGTGTAGCATTCTGCAATGCAACTTACCATTTCGTTTGAGTTCCCGTTCAGTGAGTCTTCCCGCTGCAATGCGCTGCCGTCAATTGTCCGGAGAATGGAGCCACCACCGATGGCACTACTATCGATTACCTGCATATCTGTGCCCGGCGTGTGATGATGATGATGATGGTGTTGGTGTTGATGTTGTTGTATATCATTTGGATACTTGATGACGGTCATTTCTTGCGGGCTATTGACGTCTTCGTCTGCGAAATTACCGCTGCGATAATTACCATGCAAATTATCGCAATCGATGCTCTTCAGATTGCTTCCGGGGTGGTGGTGGTGGTGGTGCTGGTGGAGCGGTTGATGATGATGACGCGTCGACTGATGAAAGTTCTTGAATTGTTTTACCGCCTCATAGCCGGTTAGCAGTTCGCTTTTGATGAGTTTCTCGATAAAGTTCGCTGGCACTTTCATTCCTTGAAGATGGTGAGCTAGAGTTGCGCCAACTCCAACACCGCCTCCTCCTCCTCCACCGCCAACGCCGCCACTACTGCCGTTACGGGCTAATTTGCTTAATTGTCGATTGTTTTTGTTGCTGTTGTTGGTGGCCGTGCTGTTGGCTATGGTCGTGCTTGTCGGAGAGTTATTATTTATTGTTGTTGTTTCGGTTTGTTGCAATCCATAAATTTGCGATGCATTCAATAAGCCAAACATCCTATCCACTGTGGATGTGTGGCCTCCTTGACTTGTGAAGGAGAAATCTTGGTTTTTGGGGTTTTTGACTCTTTGAATTTGAATTTGATTGTGCGATCTGTGGAGGTGGTGTAGGAAGATGGAAGTGCGTATCACTTCCTACTTCACCGTTGTCGCTCTCTCTCTCTTTCTCTTTCTATGATGTAATTTTGAATTTTCTGGTGTATGGCAGCTGCCTTAGTGATGTGTGACGAAGTTTTTGTTCGACAATGCGGTCACGGATCGAAAGGGAGTCGTTGGTTGCATTATTGTTGTTGATTGCATTTACTTGTGGAATGATCTGGAAAGAAACAAAAAGAGAACGGTGAGTTCGGTTGGTGGGGATATATTTTCAAAAAATTTAATGGGTTTGGGTTTTTTTTTTGGGAGTTTTAATGATTTTCAAGACTCAACGGAAAATGTCAGCTCAGGTCGGTGCATTATTCATCTACGCACCTTCGTGTGCAGGAAAGCTGTAGGTGGATCAAAGCTCAATAAGGTGTAAGCATTTTCTTCAGGAATATATGGTTTCTAGAGAAACTGTTTAAACTCAGCCGCACCGTTCTTACAAATTTTTAAGCAGTATTAACTATTTTTTTGGGACCTGTCTTCGTCACAAAACGTGTTTTTATTTCAAAAGTAGCTACAAAAAGAGGTAACGATTATTCGCTCATCTGTTAGGTTCTATTTGTCCTCTGTTTGTCATAAATTGAACACATTTTCTTGATTTTGTCACAGGAATCGAGTTTGCTCCATACATCATCTGTCGATGGCAGTATTTTCTTCTCAATTGCTTGTCTGAGGTTACAAGTGCTTAGTACTGTGGTATAGTCCTCTTGTTAAGTTCAATTGAAAAACCCTTTCTTGTGACCGGGGACCCAGCAGATTCTTATATTGTGCCGAGTGCCAAGACTTGTAGCTCTACGCGACAGCTACGAAGCTTAGATTTAAACTTAACGGCGCAGAAATCGCTATTATTGCCACTTGGCTATATTGTCAACATTGCAACCTGTTTTGTACTGACAGAACCTCAGCCTAGAACACGCCGCTGTAGTCAAGGAGTCTGATTGAACAAAGGACACTTCAATCATTTCCGAGTAAGCCAAGAAAATTTGAGCTCTTTATCCACATGTGACGTTAATTGTCGGCAACCCCTATTTTTGCGAATTGATCGTCACAATTTTGGGAAGCCCAAAGCCAGTCAACCGCATATAGAGAAAGCCGCTACTAATTTCATCAGCACACGTAACCACTACACCTTTCAGTGAATCAAAAGTCGTTCTGCCCAGATTCTCTTTCGTGAATACAAAACGAATAAACCGCATGTTTAACTAAATTAAGATATTTTAAATTTTTTTTCTACTTCTTCCCGCAGTAATATTTCAATTTCAATTTTTCTTTCCAAAATATAAACTCAGAGCCTAATTTGAATTTCAAATCACTTACAATAGGCAATTTGATATTCCTCTGGCCAGTGAGCATTTGCATCTAGAAAATAAATCTTCCTCTTGCAACAACTATATTAGGTATATCTTTTAACAATAAATCTAACAGCACGAGTTTCTTTTTTTTTTTATTCAAATTTATTCAACGGAAGAAAAGAGCGCACCAGTAAAAGCGATTAATGCTTCATTGCTAATGTTGCGAAATTCGCTAAACGTTTGGATGATTAACAATTATTATAAAATTATGCAGAAATAGATAAAAAAAAAAAAAACACTGCAAAATCGGTAATAAGCGTGCTAAGTCGGCCAATTATACACGTAGACCATTAGCGATGATTGAACATTTCTTTCGGTATTGTTTCATATATTGTTCTTAATTAATTCTTATTTGAAATATTTCAAGCATACTCATGGTGTTGTTAATTGTTACGACCACTAACTAATGAGAATTAATTTTTGTTCATAACTATTGATGGTATTTTAAGTAGGCTGGAACGTTTAAAGAAACGGCCTTGAAAAGAACCGACGGGTTTTCTTGGAATTTTGTTTCGATCTGTCGAATGTGAATATTTTTTTTTTTTAAATAAATATTGTTAATTGTTTGGAACAAAATAATATATTTGCTTCAGAATATTTAGTTAAATTGATGGCGATGGTGATTTATTAATCAAATTTGAATTCCGATCTACACCTTAATGTGGTTGGCGCCATTTAAAACAGTGACGAAAGATCTAAATAAATGCATATCTTAGTAGTAGTGTGCTGATAATTAAAAGTTTGTGTTTAAATATTGCTTCATTGGGACCCTCTAAACAGTATTTTTCAACAATTTATAGCGCCGAGTGCTGGACAATCAGCGGGAAGAAAGAGCTAAAACTGGGAACCTTCGAAACAGGTAGAACTCATTTATTTAAGGGTTCCCAAAACCAAGACAGACTTACACAAGCTTGTCAATGAAAAATGGCTCATAACCTCTGTCCCTCCATCAATTAAAGGGACCACGAAGGCTTGAAAATTGCTCCATACGTTCAGCTAGAAGTATATTGCATTTTGCTGATGATTAGGTACAATTACGACAGTGGCATGTGAGTTCGATGGATATTTAATTTTATGACATATTATATTATAGTAGGTGCGTCCCAGACCCATTGTTCCAGCAGCTAACAAAGAGATAAAGCAGCAATTTCGCGGTGAGAATCAAGAGGAACTCAACAAAGGGACTAAAAGCAAGGTCAATCGTATAGACAGACAACTTTGTAATATTTCAGTTTGCTGTTTTCTAGCGCGTTGTTTTTATTTTGAAAGTTGTTTACTTGTGAGTTGAAGAAGAAACAAAGGCTGATGTAGCTTGTCAAATGCCGAAACGGAATACTTACGCTTCAAGGAAGCAGAACCTCAACCAATGCCTCATGAAGCTAATGTCTTAAATACACTTCTAAGCGAATTCCTATAAATGAGAATCTAGTTCAAGCCCTGTAACCGTGTGGCGATCGCCCCTGATTATTTGGAAACTGTGGCGGAAGAATGACAACAATTGAAGTAGGCATTTTTTACCACTGCGCCACCTCTAGCTCTAACTCTAGCGTATAACTGTCAGAAAGAGCTTCTGAATTCAGCCGTTCTGACTCGGCATAAAATGGTAAGTCCCTTTCAAACGTCACAAAAGAAAAAAAAAACTTATACGTCACTCACTTTTAGTTCACAATCACATGCTTCAAGGGCTTTTTCAAAAAAACAATTCCTCGACATAACCCTAACAAAACAAATTCGTTCTAGTCGGCCTACTCTGCACCTCCATGTGGGGAATATATTGGCCAATGGGTCAACACACTTTCAAGACTGAATGGGCTCTCTGTGATAGAAATAGACTCGCTTCGATTTGTTTGTACATGTCCGCTGTTCGCTCTCAGATTAGCATACTAATAGCTCTCTGGTGACAAACCGCAAAGTGACAAAATACAAAAAAAAAAAATAAAAATCAATAACAATTCCGATGCCGCGAAAAAAATCGAAAGGAGGAAAGCCAACACAAAAGAAAGCACAAACAAGAAGTGTTGCGGACATTGGATACGATTTCCTCTTCAGAATATGGCCTGGCAATGACGACTGACGACTGCAGCAGTGTTGTTGGTTGTTGCCATAAAAGTACTCGTACTCGTACTCGTATGGTAGCCATGCAGAGAGTGGGCGGAACTTATGAATTATAATGATTGCTTGAGGGTACATTAGCAGCACTGCAATTGACACACACAAAAAAAGAAAAACCAAAACAAAATTGTTTTAAAGTGTATCTCGATTCATTAACATTTCCGGTATGGCAATAGCAGAAGGAGAAAACGAGTATGAAACTGTTTTATTTTTTATGGAGAGCTTTCCTTATCTTACGAGTTCACACCTATTTCCGAACACTTAATGACAAGTAGATGTCAATGTCAGTGTTGCTCTGGCACAGAGAAACATGGAACTTGTAACTTGTTTGATTGTTTATCGCTATCTTAACAAAAACCATAGGAATGCGAACACAGGCAGGGAAAAACCAGAAGTAACACGGAACTAAACGAAAAGTCGACTCTCATTGCAAGAACGTTCTTTTTTGGGTTATTAGGTATAACCCAAAAAAGAATGTCGCGCCGCGCCCAAACGGAAGCATTCAGTGGAACTAATCCTCAGCCTGTTCTACTTACAGAAACGAACCAATTTTTGGTATCTGATCAAGTTTAGAGTTCTTGATCGATCACAATTTGATTCGCCAGTCAAATATCCCCAAATCGACAAAAAAAAATGCACTCCACTTCAGACCTACTTAACCGACTTAACCGCACAAAGTCGTTCACCAAGCCGTTTACATTATGAGTTGAAAAATCAAAAATGTTGCAACCGACGCAACAATTGTTGGCCTTTTTTAAATAATTGACAGCCAAAAGGTTAAGCGACTGCACTCAAGGTTGCACACTGCAAACAAACAACAAAACACTCCTTAAGGACACATTTACACACATATGCGCGGACAGCGGACAGACTCGTGTTGGGGCGAACGGAAAAAAAATAAGAACAAGCAAATATTTAATTACGTTATAAAAATGGAAATAAATTTTAATCTAGTGACAAGGTTGAAATTAAGCAAGGGCGCAAACAATACGTGAATCGAATGTTGTCCAGTGTCCGGAGCGCGCGATTTTTCCAATCAATTGTCTCTTTCTTTCGCTGCGGACGGATATGTGGTTTTAAATTGGCGCCCATATTTGATATACACATATACGTTGAATAAAACCGTGGGGAGATTAACTGAGTATTAAAATCGAATTGTAATTGTGGGTAATTGGATCAAATGGGACAATAGTTGCCACGGCTTGTCATAAATGGACAGACGGGTTGGGAAAATACATTTCAGGTAAACGTGAACTTGAACCTGATCGATAGTCGCAGTCTTGATTGTTGTATAGCTCACTGCTCACTGCTCATAATGCCGCGGCTGACATTTGAGTTGAGGTGCTTTGTTAAGCGGAGCTGACGTTAGCACGATTCTTTTTGTTTTGTTTTGCTTTTTTTTTGTGAGCTAATTTACTTAGGAATTTTTGAAAAGAACGTCAAGAGATAAGGCTGTTGCCAAGTTGCGGGTTGGAGAGGGTACTGTACATGCAAATTGGTTTGAAGGCCAGTCATTGACTCGGCTGTCAAGAATTTACTTCATTTTTCACAAAAAAAAAAGTGAAAGGGTGATAAAATTGAGATTGGTGAGGGGATTACGACTTTCCCTACTATATGGCTTGACTGTAGCCGCCGAGCGCATGTTCTTACTGAAACAACACCTCATCAGTGACTTATAACAAAAACTAAACTGCTCAAAGTTACAAATGCCCGCTCCACAATCTGTCATGAGGAGTAGATCAATATCGCAGTAGCGGTTGTTTTTAAGGTGGATGAAATGTCCGTGGACAAGTTGTACAAAAAAGATCTATATGCGAACCGATCAGGTTATTTATAGTAAGATAGGTGAGTTATTTTTTTCAAGAAGTTATTATATTTTCACTGGAAGGTGTCGCTGTTTGTATACGGATGTTAAAATCGGTAAGGCAGTGTGCAAAGTAATGGTAGCCTATGAAATGTGATATAATTTTGACGCAACATAAGGGAAGGGTTTGTTTAAGCTTTTTGGAAGCTTTTAATTTAGCTGTCCCTCGATTAAGAAAAGCATTCGATAGTTTAGATTTATCAGAGCTGATAAACAGCAGCTGTTAGGAAAAGTTTAAAGTGGACTCCAGCAAGGCTGCCTTTTTCTCCCATACTACTACCAAAGAATATAAGTCTTGCCAATTAATGTTTCTTGGATACTGAGAAACCAACTTTCAGGGGAGGTCCCTTGATCTCACTCTCTGATTATGATCCACCTGCCGTAATCCACTCTATTAACTCGGTAATGTCAAAGAAAATGTACTAGTGCACGGAACAGCACGCATTGATTACAACCTACCACGCAACGTAAGGTCTAAAGTTACAAGAAACCTTTAACGTAACAATAAATAAATACCGCAAAAGCAAAGTGTTAATACACTGGAAGAAATAAAAAACGAACTCAAGACATGACAGCATGTTGACATAATAAAGGGCAACAACAAAACGGAAATAAAATAAAACACTAAATAAGTGGAAACGGCAGTATTATTGTACACACGTGCATACATTTGATTTGTTGGCTTCAGATAGTTTCGAGTTATGCAATTTCGCGTAATCGTAGTTTCATTTTCTTCTGTCATACCTTTCTGTACGACGTATCTCTCGCATTCTCTCTGTGGAATGCAGACAGCTGGTGTAATATCTCGTGGAAGGGTATCAAATTATCAATATCGTTAGATAATGGGGTTGATTTAATCTGGCTTAGTTCCTTCGTGCAGCAGTACGGTAGTATGTCAACAAAACACGTTCCATCCGAATCACGAAACGGAGAAAAGTGACACGCGATTTGAAAAAAAAAAAATAAAAAATCTGCTGCTACATAACACTCTGTGGAGTGAGTGAGATGATGTTTATGGGTATATTAGCTGTAATGGCGAAAAAAATTTATGACATTTATGTCTTTTTATTTACGTCAAACACTACTATTGCCGCAAATATTAAAGCATTGCATTGAGGTAAACTTAAGACAACATTCAAACAGTAGCGGACCAATATGAGTTTCTTGTGGGACACCATTTGTTGCAAATATTTTATTTCAAATTGCATTTTTAAAAAGATTGGTCCGATCAATGAACGTTGCGAGATCCGGTCTGAAGGGGGCCAAGAATGAAATCGAAGTGGGTCTTCACGGAACAGCTCCTGTACAACAAAAACACGCTATTATTGGTATAAACAAAAAAAATAGAAACCCTATACAGTGAACTCTGCATATAAGGACGGTGAAAGGACCGTACTTAAATGTTCGTTATAGCCTGTATTTTATCATCTATTGTACTAGTTGTAGTTATATTGACCACCCGGTTCATTTCAATAATCAACAGTTTTGTATTAGTTAAATTTGAATTATTTTGTACACAAAAACATAAATGTTCTGTATTTCATGAGTTGTTCATTATTTTTTCTGTATTTCACTTAATAGCTTAAAAACAATACTCTATACATTAGGAAAACCAACATTCTATCAACAAATTAATAATGCCAACGCGACCTTACTTGCTGAACGAGGAAACAAGTAATCTTTTACAAGAAATTGTGCTTTATTTAAGTGTGTTTTATAAATGAAATAAAGGATTGAATAGCTAATTGAAAATTGTGTTCGTTTTCTATTGTTCATTGATTGGAATTCCAAAAGATGGTCACCGTCTATTCTTTCAGAACTTGGTGCATAAATGAACGGCTGAATTCCAAAACGTAGTACTTTTGCATTACTGCTTAATCAAGCGTTCCAAAGCTCAAACGGATTACTGTGATGCAATGCATAAACGCATTGTGAACTCATCAACTGCGCTAACAAAAGCAAACAGAGCATCGTGAATGATTATGATGCAGATGCCATTTGACAGTTCAATTTGACTGCCCAATAAAATGAATTCATCGTTCGTAAGTTAAATAATATATTTGTTACTAATTTGTCTATTTTACTTTTAATAATTTGCAGTAATAAAAAATCAAAGACCAAAATCGTTCCAAACTGTCAAAATTGCAAAGCATAACAATAACAAATGCAAAGCAGCGCAATAGCATTGGGGACGTTCAAGTATCTAGTTTAGTAAGTCTGACAGCTCTCTCACTAAGTGAATCTCGGTTTTGATTGGTCGAAATCAGTCGTGAGAGCAGCTGTTTCAGTTGACGTTTATGGAGGGGTAGCCGACGAATCTAGTCAAGAAATTCGTGACTGAGTACTAAGTTGACAGTTCTTATATGTGGCTGACGTAGAAAACGTGACGTTCCCGACCATTCTAGTTTTTGCGTTCAAGTTGCATCTCATCCAGACCAATCTAGTCGACTTAAGATGACTAGATTCTTGAATGCGGCCATTCACAATCTGGCATCAGAAAAGCTGTGTGCAGTCACAATGCACATTTTTTGACGTTTCGAATTCAGCCGAGATTGTCTAAGTCAAAAGGTCGTTACGAACTTCCCGAATTGCGCAACCAACGACTTACGCTGGACGAAAATTGACGAACAAAAATCTTTAAGTATGTTCAAACCACTTCAGAATGACCGCATAATTATTGCGAAACACTTTGTGAACTACTACTCAAACGGTTACAGTGGAGTAGATTATTTTTTTGGTTGGCAACCTTACACGCCGCCCACGTCACGCAATTAAAAGTGTGTAGCCTCCCTACCAGAGTCAAAATAAAGTCAAAATCCATGACCAACATTTCTGCGAATACCACTTCGAGTTCTTCACTCCGATTCCAGGTACTCGTTACATTGCCGGTCTCACGTTCTACGGTGTTCCGCGGTCTCTGTGTGTGGTACCATTGTCCATAATTTAATTTCGTTTTCATCTTAATGGCAAACTAACATTTTCGCAACAATTCCCCCAAAGTCATCGTCATCTACTCCTCATCATCATCATCATCATCATGGGAACGACAGTTTTTATGTTCAAACATTTAATTTTTTTTAATTAGGTCAAAGCGGGGAATTTCATTCGCTAATGCGGGTCTTGTGTAAACTGTTGCGGAACAATCCGCTCGATGATGTTATGCAAAAGGAACGGTAAGCACAACATTCTCATACTCAACGAACACCTAATTACTGGCAAATTGAATGAGCCCGTCGCGATAGGGTCTATCTTCAAGGGGCGCGCGCTAACAAGACTCCTATCTGGCCATCTTGGGTTTTCACTTTTTCTCTCCGTCTGACTGAACGGTGGCTAGCTTTTAAATTGCCGTAGCACAAACTTCACCGATTTGGCTAATTAAACTATATACCTATGCCATCTCTGGTGAAAGTTTCCCCGTGCCACTAGAGCATGGGTGAAGATTATCTAAACCGCGCGCCGTACAAATGACAGATGCGTTTCTGTATGTTTGCCAATTTTTCAGACTTGTGTACAGATATTAATTGGATTTGATTGCGCGCGGCTAGAAGAATTCCACCAACCACCACCCACTCCTCGGATGAGAAGGAATTGCAAGAAATGGAAGAAATATTGCAAACGAATTAGGGTCAACCACCAAGCGTATGTCTGGCGGTATTCATATGCAAATCGCTGGTTCGGGGCAGATGTCATTTACAAATGAGTCGTTGTGAAGCGAGTAACAAATTTCATAAATCTACCCAGACCCACCAACGGAACCGTGGAACCAGTTCTCATTTTTCTTCGTACAGAAAGTTTGCATAACAAAAGATGCAGACTTTTGCGCATAGACATAGATATACCGGAAACTTGGTGCTCAATTGGACATGAGTCGTGCAGAGGTAGAAGACGAGTCGGTTTTAGTATGGCTTCTTGGTTCGGTACGAAAGTGTCAGAGGTATACACCTCAGAGTGGTTATTTCTGTGAGCTGTTTTAGACTAATGTGAAGCTTAGAGCTCTTAATGGGGGCAATGTAAGCTTGAACTTTGAAATTGTTTTTGGGTTTATATGCTGTTCTTTTTATTATTGTCTGCGCGAATATTTATTAAGTGAGGGGGGTCTCTGCTGGGAGCTATTTGTAGGCGGGGGATTATTAACGAAAGGGTGAACAATAAGTCTTGTTTGAGATCGGTTGGGGAAGACCTGAAAGGTGGTGACTGTGGAGGTTACATGTGAACTAGATTTTACTCCTGAGGACCGTTTTTGGAAAACTCAAATTAAGTTTTGAGAGAAAAATATCACAAGATGGCGGCATCAGCTCAATTTTAAGGCTAGAAATGAGTTTACACCATTTTTTCCAGTGTCCCCCTTGAAGTCGGACCTTTGAAGTCAGAACTAAATAAAGTCAATGGGACAACCGAAAAGAACGGAAACAGTAAAGAATTTATGGGATGATGATTAGGTTCTTTATGGACAGAGAAACAATCGGCTTCTTGGTTCAGCTTACAGAGTAGTAAAAGATTGCGAGCGTTTTACGATTTAACTCAGTGATTTCCATCGAGATGATTACTTCAACCGAGGTTAAGTACCTATACCTTGGTGTTGCTGGGAGCAAAGAATCGTGTCAGTCTTCGGAATGCGGTCGGATTTTTATTTTTAATTCTCTGTCTGAAAAATGACCTCGTTTATAGCCGAAAGTAACTCAAAAGACTTACTATCCGACGATTGCACTGACTTTAGAAAAGAAGATCAATTCGAATGAGCCAAATGAACTTAGTTTACGTTCCAATTTTAATTTCATCATTCTAAACCTGAAAGATTTACATTCTTACAACCGCCCTTCTCCAATATCAACGACATAGTTTGTGGACAGATTTAATCGAAAGAGAGAACAAAAACGAAGGAAGTGACAAATGGGGATTATCCTCCCCTTGGTATTCCTCAATTTGGCAGACGTCTATTCCACCCGTACCAGTTTCGAAACAATAGTTTGTCCGTAATGAATGGATTTGAAACAGAACGAAGGGAAGAAAAATCTGCCAACAGTTTAGCACCTACCAGGGAGAGGGCGTGCAGAAAGTGAAAGGATTCAAGAAACACAAAATCAATACTCGTACCTTTCATTGTTTACCAAGCACGTTGCTGTTGCAGTTTCTTTTCTATCAAGTGTGATACTACCCACATACCGCCTACTGTCCGAATGAGTTCTGGACAATTGCATTGGAGGTATACATTTGAAGCGAAGCCAAAATTGGGAAAACTGTAGGCGGTCATCAGCACAATTTTCCTCGCTATGAATGGAATAACAAAAAAATAGTCCACAGGAATTGAAAGGAAATTAGATATTTTCTCAAGGTTTTTGATAACAATCTCAGGTGTTTTTTTTTAAGTGGTTTCAACAAAAAAGTGAATTTTTTGTGGATCATCACAAGGGAGGTCGTTTCCAAATGAAAGGGAAAGGATCAGCAATTCAGCATCGGATCGAAATAACAAAAAGACGCCGCAATAGATCCCAATGTGAGATAGGGCATAAACGCATAGAGATATCTGTTCAAAAAAAAAAAACGACTACAAGCCCAATAGGGTGTTTTTTCAATTAAAAAGGATTTTAATGCGTGTGGATAACATACCTGTTAGTCGGGATTATGAGTGTACAACAAGTATCACGTCGTCGCTTCTGATCAAGTTATTTCATTCATGAAGGTAGATGCTGGTCCTGGAAATCAAATAACAAAAGAAAGTGTTGTAGGCATTTATATTTCATACTTTTCTTCATGATTTAGATTTGTCATTGACTGACAGTGATGTCAAACTGTGCAGGGGTGTTATAAAGGGTTTTTCAATAAGAGGTGTTGTTTTGGTATTCAAAGAAAAATTTCATTTTTTGAGATAAATGATCGGATGTTTATTTCATAATAAAGAGGAAGGTATGCCGTTAATAATGAAGAACAACATCAGCCAAATGGCCACCACGAGCACGCATACAGGACCATATCCTTTTCATGAAATTTTCCATAACCAAATCGCAAAGTGGCTGCCCATGGCCTGATAGCCTCACGAATTTTATCTTTGAGGTCTTGAATCGACACTGGGCTGTTGGCGTAGACCTTATCTTTCACATGGCCCCAAAGGAAGACGTCGCAAGGCGTTAAATCATAAGATCTCGGTGGCCAATTGATCACCTCTTCGAGAGATAACACGGGCCGGAAACTTTTCCCGTAAGAGATCAATGGTTTCTTTGCTTGTGTGGCACGTAGCGCCGTCTTGTTGAAAGTAAGTATTGTCCAGATCAATACCATCCAAGTCTTTATGCAAAATACGGTGTAATGACGTTTGTGGAATGCCCAATTCCAAAGAACGACGAGGAATGGACAAACCTGGGTTTTCTTCAACACTTTGGGCTTCACCAGCAATATTCTCAGTTGTTCTTGAGCGACGTGCACGGGTTTTATTCTTCACATCACTAACTTGTCCCAACAGCTCCAATTTTTCCACCAATTTCTGTATTGCGGTCCGACAAGGTGCTTCACGACTGTGATGATGCTTTAGTTTTGCGAACTGTAACTACAAGATTTTCATCATTTTTGTAGTGAATTTTAATAATTTCAATGCGTTGTTGAAGCGTGTATCGTTCCATTTTAAGTAATGGCGTAGTTTCTACTTGTCAAATGTCAAAGAATAAAAGCTTCAAAAGTGACAGCTACCGAAATAGCGGGTCATTCACAATAACACCTCTTATTGGAACGCCTTTTATAAATCGGATTTTAAAATATTTAAAATTTTTAATATTGACACTTATTATTTTCTAGATCACAATGGGTTGTTTTATTTGGAAAATGCCTCCATTGTGAGTTCGTTGAATCTCTCTATCTAACACTGATTATTAGTATCGCGCTTTTTATTTTACTGTTGGGTTTAAAAACCTCATGCAAATGTCCTTCTTTTCAGAACTTTTTTCACATAACGAGATTAAATTATCGACGAGAGGAGGAAGGAGGAACATTGGGCCTAACCAATAAACATTTTTAGGTTCGATTCTAAATTTTAGTAGTTCACAGTGGCTATATTTTTATATTATACAAATTTCGCAATTGTGAGCATCCGAATTGAAGGTCTAAACAAAAATTTGTTAAAAATACGTCGCTTTGACATAAAACAAGAAACAAAGGTTCAGGTTACACCAAAATAGAAAGTAAGTTTCCAAGACCCAATAAACTCCCTACAACCTATAAAAATCTGTTAATCGACAAAAATTTAGACAAATTCTCATAGGAATTAAACCAAACGCTCTCACTTACTATAAAGTAAATCCGAAATGAGATTCAGTCACGCATGTAGCCAACGCGCAGAATGAAATGCACGCTCTAATTAAGAATTCTTAAGGCGATCGTCATCTGTCAGACTTGAACAAAAGCCGTCACTGGCTATACAGCTAGGACTGTCTTCGTTTTGATAAATTGGAAACGTGATTCAGCAGTCCTCCTCTTCTTTGGAAGTGCACTCGAATTCAACGGAAACTGACAACTAATTCAGGTCAGCTTTTCGACTCGCGCCGCAACAAAAATGACCTACTGCACTTTTAGCTCTCTGTGAATCATCCATACATTCACGCCCCGGGTGTTGGTGTCTGTTTGTGCGTTGCTCTAAATTACACAATCTTTGAAACATATACATAAAGAACAACAGAGAAAGTAATTAACACCGAAACTGGAAAAAGAACGTAACCTCACACTTTCTAAGGCAGGTCGCATGCATATGCTGCAAGAACAAGGCCAAATTGTCCCAAAGCCAACCTTTCCAATTATAATGTGGTCCGAAAAATAGGGCAGCAATGAACAGTGTCTATAGGTGCCTAACTGTTTGTTTGCATTTAGCAACAATAAGTGTATCTCACCTGTAATCTGTGTGTTCGTTTGGGAAAATCCCAACACAAATACAAAGCAGATATGGATGAACGTACTTGAAGCAGTATCTGTTCTGTCATGTGATGCCTGCTGTTGCCGTGCCTGATGCACTGTAAGAGAGTTAGAGACCGAGAGAGGGAGATCCAGCACCCAGCAGCTGTCGTCTGCCTGCTCCCCTTGAGGAGATCATTTGAATGAACTGCGGTCGTCATCGGTGTTGCTGTCATGCACCGTTCGAAATGATGATTTATCGGTATGATGGAGTGAACGCGATACAGCTACAACTACGCCGAACAAAAGAAGTGTCATGTATCAGAATATAGCGCACTCATTCATCCAGAGGGACGCCAACTTCGACTCTGACACCCACTAAACATGAAACAAGAAACAAGACGACATTCATTCACCAAGTGATTGACAAATGTCATACTCACATATTCAAATTTCAACGGCGAATACAAAAAGAAAACAAAAATACACACGGACGTTGCAAAGGGATATATCAAAGGCGGCGATTCATCTATGTGACTTTCGGAGCAGGAGGACTAAAGAAAAGACTTCGTTCCCAAAAGAACAGTTCGTTTGCATACAGTAATCGAATGCCTCGGAGTGGGTCACGAAGTGTGTAAGGAAATTGTTTTGACATTTTGTACGCGCTGCACTTGTACATAGAATTTACTCTCAATACCGTAGGTAAGTTTCACGTTTATGTGAATGCGTTTTGTTGGCAATTGGATGGAAAATTATTTACAAGTTCCAGGAAGGAGCACGATTTCTGTGTGCCGGTACTTAACAAACTAGGCGACTATACCTGACAGGTTGGTTTATTGTTCTTTTATCACCGAGTCACAATGACCCTCTTGTGCATCTTTTATGGCTTGTTCCGCCTTTTATTGGGGTAGATACCTGTCCTATGGTTTAGGCCGAAGGATCACGCTGTTGATCTAGGTCTGTAGACGTAATCTGCCCTCGTAAATTATGTAAGAAGATCACGTGCGAGATGAATGGGATCTTAACAGCATTCGCTGGAGGGCTATGTGATAGATTTTCGGAACTCGAACGAAACCAGATCTTTCTAATAAGGTTTCCTCAAAGCAAGGGATTTGCAGCAATATCACGCGTGACGATAGTTTTAAGAAAGTTCTATTGCGCGCTTTGCGGTTACCACTTGAGCTATTTTTATTTTGAAGCATACGACCTAAAGGTGGGATTAAACTAATCAAAATGGGAACGACGTTTTCTGCCCAACACACTGTTAACAGAAAGTTATAGAATCCATCGCGAGTTTGCTAATTTCACGCATTGGACACAAGCCCCCTTATTAATAAACGCTGCGTAAAAGTTATCAACTCGATATTCAGCAGTTACGTCAAATTTGTCTATGCTATCTGATGTCTACTACACACTACGTACATTTGTTTATTAATACGGGGGAAGGTCATTGTATGCAATTTGACAGATGCACTGATGCTGCCAAGTGTCAGGTAAAATCCGGTTACATTACATAACGTTAGCCAGCTTAAGTCAACGTTCTTCAGAGTTGTATTTTGTATGTTTGTTTACTTGGAAAAGTTCCACACGGGCCAAAGGGGACCTAAGTCCATATTTGACACTAGATTAAGTCCGCATAACCTCACTTTCATTCACACTTTCGATTTTCAATAGAAACAAGAGGAATTAAAGAGAACACGTATTTATACGAGCAAAAGAAACCAACAAACATCCTTGACAGTAAATCTCAAATCCCACCAAGGAAATAACGACCCACGCGCCTTCAACTTAACCCTAATTGTTGCGAAATATTGATGAAAATACTCGTACATCTGCAGAACTCAACTCAAGGCAACAACATCGACCGCATAATGAACCTGGAAATAATCAGCCCACGCGCGAGCACGATCCGCGCACATCGAAGATTAAAGATCGAAAATCGCTGTCTCAAAACCCGCACAGAAGTTGTTGTCCGGCATCAATTCGTTATAAAATTCACTTTCACGTGATTCAGTGAAAACAGACATTTGTCCGATTTTTCGACTACGATGGGCTCATTCTTGCACCTTATCTCGCCTTCACTCAAAACGCTTACGGAATTCACCTTAACCTAAACGCACCAACTTGATGCGGGAAAAATTCCACAAACCACTTCGGGAAGTGAAAGTTATCTGTGTGCGGCTATATATACCCTCGTCCAAGTTCATTCGGTGTATTGCAGCCTTAATCAATACTGAGCAGCATTCGCCCACTTTAAGGTCATCTCCAGACGAAGCTGTGTTTTCAGTTTTCATTTTTCACCTCTCAGCGGCGCAGATGCATTAATCTTGGGCTCGAGTTGATATGCTTTTCTGGGGAAAACCCTGCCAGTCGCCAGACAGACGGCACCAGCATATTACCCAACCGCGCCAAACCGCGAATGTTTTCGGCTACACTCTCTGCTGATCATCGAACTGAAAGCGAAACTTTATCACCCGGAATAACACTTTACAACTTACAAGATTATGCGTGCTGCTTTTGGTCGGAAGAAACGTTTTATCGCTCGATTTTTAAATTCAAACTGAAATATTTATTAAACAAAAACAGAAATTTGGTGACCAATCCAACGAGGAGGTCAGTCAGCTGCGCTTTCGTATTTCCTCTTTCGCACAGCAACATCATCGTCATCGTCATCGTAAGGTATACTCGTATGTCAAACGGAGAGATGGTAATGTGCTCTTTGCAGTGTGAAGATGCAATTCCTAAGCCGGTTTCTGTGGATTTATGGATATTTTTAGTTCAATACTGGCGAGTGAATCTTGTGGGCTAATTTTAGATTGTTGAAGTGAAATTCGCCCGGAAAGTGGTCAATGACTGTCAGTTGAATGGCATTTGTGAGTTATAAATAGCCTACGGGTTACGACGAATCGAATCGGTAGCAGAGTGGTCCGGAGAGACTTCATTTGTTGTGCGCATACGGAAAATCTGCATTGATGCATTTGGACCTAGCAAATTGGTGCAGAATTTATTGCTGACTGTGGTGGGTATATAATGAGGAGAAGTTTTGAAGTTACAAGTCAAGATTTTGGTGAACAACGGGGTTGATTATGCCGTCAGCTTTATTTGATCTTCAATCTCGTGCTAGAGCAGATAGTGCGCAGGGCAGGTGTCAACACGGAAGGCACTATCTTCAACAGATCCGTCCAGCTACTGGGGTATGCAGACGATATTGACATCACCGGTCGCTCCCAGCGTGCCTTTTACGGCGATTGAAGAACAGGCGAAATTCGTTGGTCTGAAGTAGTAAATGAGGACAAGACTAGACATGCTATCAACAAACAAACAAGCATCTGTCCACCGCCTAGGACAGAACGTCACTTTTGATAGCAACAATTTCGAGGTAGTTAAGGAGTTTATCTACCTCGGAGTAAACATGAACTCCACAAATGACATCCTAGTGGAGATCCGGCGAAGAATTACCCCAGGAAACCGCTGCTACTTCGGTTTGGCAAAGCAATTGGTTTCAAAACTCCTAATTCGAAGGACAAAATGTATGCTTTACAGAACCCTTATCCTGCCAGTTCTGCTTTATGGCGCCGAGTGTTGGACGATAAGCAGGAAGGGAGAGCTGATACTGGGCTCCTTCGAAAGAAAAATTCTTCGGCGGATTTTTGTTCCTGTGTGCGAGGAGGGCGAATGGAGGAGAAGATACAACCGCGAACTCTTTGAGCTGTACCAAGATGTGGATGTAGTCCAAAAGGCCAAAATACGTGGACTACATTGGCTCGGCCACATCGAGCGAATGGACAATAATGCTCCAGCTAAGAAGATCTTCGAATCCCAACCGCCAGGTTCGAGACGACAAGGAAGACCGAACCTCCGTTTCAAAGACCAAGCCATCGCGGATGCCAGAGTGCTTGGTCTGGATAACTGGAAGCAGCGTGCCCGGGATCGCAGAGGATGGAAGGCTGCAGTGTCTCAGGCAGAGACTCTCCACGGGTCGGGAGCCCGTTAAGTAAGTAAGTTTATTTGGTCTGAAAGGAACATCGATGGCTTACGCAGAGAATGCCTCATTTTATGAAGATAAACGTTTTTTAATTTTTCAATTGAAATAGAGTTATAGTTCAGTAAGCCCAAGATCGCGCTAACTGGAGGGGTATTGATTGAGGCCCAGAGGTCCACCCGGACTGCAGCGCCACCTAAACAATTGAAATAAAGAATAGCTAATCAAGGACTGGTAACAAAGCTGATAGGGGGCGGTATTCTCTTCAGTATTTGGGTCTGAATTCTTAGCACTTGACCATATTTGTGGTCTGATAAACATATAGAACGAATCTACGTCTGCTTTGTGGACTTTCAAAGCCTTTAAGAGACAAAATTTCGCCAATTGGAGTCTCTAATAAATCTCTCGCAATGTCCTATCATGAGTTGGCAACACATCTGGAGTGTATAAAGTTGGGATGGATCGATGCATACTTTCAAACGACTGCTGGCGTACCATAAGGTTGCATCTTTGGTCCTATACACTTTTGCGATTTTTATTGATGGAGTTTGTGATGTGTTTCCAATCACAATGAGGATCAATGCTGATGAAAGCGACTAAATAATGAAGAATGCTTCCACCTGAATTCAAAATATGCTTGTGATTGGACAACTTCCTTAATCAAATTCGCATTTCAACACCTCGTGTGGTCTACGCTATACGACCTTTGGAATTTTTTTTCAAATGCCTTGCTACATCCCCAATACCAGTTTACACAAAAATCCCTTACTGCAGTTGCTCCGAAACCAATTCTCGAGTGAAAGCCGTCTTCAAGTCCGGTCCTCTGTTCTTTTTAGGTTGGAGACGAAGGTTAGCTGAGTTTTTTAGTTCGCGCAAAAAAAAAAGAAGTCAACTTCCTTCATTTAGGTCGTTTCGTGTTGACCAATTGATTTTTGGGGGACACGATAAATTATAATTGCTTAACAGAACCCCCAACCTTTCCACTTAACCTAAAAGCTGCCCTGACTCTATTTGCATTCGATTTTTTATCTCACGACTTCTCAACTGCCTTCAAATCTTCAAATCACTCTCAATAATGGCCAGCTATGCCTAATTCAAATAAAACTCGATCACCCTACCTCCAATTTGAATGACATTGACCAAAAAAAAAGAGTAAGTATTCCAACCAACTCCTTACCCAAAGTAGATCTTCTACGAAAATCAATTTTCAAAGTTCGTAACCCGCATAAAAACGAAACTGAACTTGAATGTGATATACGACCATCAATCGAGTTACAAAAAAACAAAAACACACAATCCCATTCATTAGACCGATTTCTGTGAAAGCAAATCTAAACTATTCCAAAGTTTCTAATGACAGGCACCGTACTCGTATAGCTTTCGAGTACCTCCACACGACATCGAAAAGACCCCCATATTCCCTGCCAGATGTTTCAAGTATTGTATGGCAGCAAAAACAAAACCGAAACAATGTAAGTCTTCCTCGTTTTGTTTGCTGATACTCACTGACTTTGTTCTATACCAATGTGAACAGGGGCTTACTCGACCCAACCATTTTTGTATAAAAAAAAATCAAAAAGAAAACTTGTAAAATAAAACCAAACTTTTCGTGCTGACGATGACGATGAAGTTAGAACGGCACACGAAACAAATAAAAAATAAACAAACAAACGCCATAATGCATCTATGAGATACATTTTCTGTTTAAACCACAAAAAAAATAAAATACCAAACTCAGCAGAAAAACAAGTTGGATGCGGGTCTCTCTCCACGATCGTACTCGTATCTTCGGCGCAACACCGGGTAGATGAGGTTTTCCCTCTAATGGTTTTCACTTTGTTTTTCTTCTCTTCGATATTTTCGTACGGCCATTAGACACTTTTTGTGGACGCGACACGATCGCCTAAAGTACGTGGGGAAATATATACTTACCACGTATAAGTGCTACTTGGTATTAAGTTCGTTTCTATTTCTAGTTTGGGGAACGTGTCGGATTTTTAAGGTTTCTACATTCTAGATGCTGGTTCCGTTGAAGTTGAGCTGATTTCAACTGAAATTCATTTTAATGAAGTTCATGAAATGGAGTCGGTACGAGTACCTACATATAAACGAAATGAAGGTCGTCGACCAGGGGTAGGCTTTTTGTATTGTTAAATGCAGCTGCGCTTTTTTTTGAGGAACAAAAGTAGGTCATCCAGCAGTGGAGACATTTCGTGGTGTTGTTTTGAATAGTTTTCTGGAAAAAAAAACCTTTTTACGATTGCAATGGGTGAGACTTTAATCTGTTTACAGTTGAAGACAAACTGAGTTGCCTTGAAATTGCAGCCATCATCGGCACAGAAGCTGAAGTCGCACTTAAGCAATAAAATGGTCCCACAGAAGGTCGTTTGAAAAGGTCACCAACGCCCTTAGTTGGAACTGCAATCAGACCATGCTGGATCTATCAGAGTTGCTATACCAGATATAGGAAAAGGCTGCTTCACTCACGGACTCTCTCCATTCAGAAATATTGCTATGAGAAGCAAAATTCTATAAAGGTATTATGAACCTAACCCAATTATGGCTTTGAATAACCGCAGGCAAATGACCAAGGCATCTGTAAAGAACCAAACGATCAGCGTGGTCAAGACTGTAAAATTAGACTGCGGGACCAAAATGACCAATTTAACAGCAAAAAGTCACACAAATTGAAGACGATAAGTCAGTTGTTCGTTTTAATTGACTTTTCGCTTTTATTGGGACAAGATAAAAATGTCGGCCAGTCGCCACAATGCCAGCCACAATAATCGGTAAAAAAAGAAAAACGGAGATGCCGGAAACTTGCCGGTTTCACCAATTGAAGTTGGTTGGGCTTTGCCATCTATGAACGAGTATGACAAACTTTCTAGATGTACAAACTTTTTAGACTAATTGTGCTGTACTTTCATAGATGGCGTTAACAGGACACCTGGTTTGCAGCCTCATTTCTAGTCGTCACTTATTCTTGAGCAGAATGATTGTCTGAATCAGCAAAAAGATCCTAAAAAATAGGAACTCTCCCATATGCAAGTGATAGGAAGCTTGAAACAAGCCGAAGTAATGAGGATCTTCTTACCAAAGATGCAGAAGCTACGAAGAGGGTCTGCCAAAAGGATTGTCTTTTCTCTAAATTCCAATAAAGGGTATACAATTTAAAACAGTACCATCTTCTTTAGCAAAACTTTTTGACAAATAGAAGCATTTATCTTCCATTCACACAGCTAAAACAAAAAAAAAACTTTGACAAATTTGAGGGCCCAATGTGCTGTATACAAGACTGACTGCCTAGGTGCTGATGGGGCAAGGAATGCTACGCAACTTTCTCGACAAAGTTTATTCAACAGTCAGTTATTCGAACAAGGATCCCAGATAAGACAGCATTCTTGATCACTGTTGACAGAATACTTAATACGAGCTTAAAAGTATCAACAAAACAAAAATCTACCACCATGAACAGAGGGAAATATTTGGATATAAAGGGTTTTCCAATAAGAGGCGTTATTTTGGTATTCAAAGAAAAATGTAATTTTTTGAGATAAATGATCGGATGTTTATTTCATAATAAAGAGGAAGCTATGCCGTTAATAATGGAAAACAACATCAGCCAAATGGCCACCACGAGCACGCATACGTCCTGTATCCTTTTCATATCCTTTTCATGAAATTTTCCATAACCAAATCGCAAAGTGGCTGCCCTATGTCCTCGATAACCTCACGAATTTTCTCTTTGAGGTCTCGAATCGACGCTGGGCTGTTGGCGTAGACCTTATCTTTCACGTGGCCTCAAAGGAAGACGTCGCAAGGTGTTAAATCACAAGATCTCGGTGGCCAATTGATCACCTCTTCGAGAGATAACACGGTCCGGAAACTTTTCCCGTAAAAGATCAATGGTTTCATTGTTGATGATCGGCCGGCTTGAGTTCTTGTGTTAACTGAACTTTATAAGCCTTAAGACCCAAGTCTTTATGCAAAATACGGTGTAATGACGTTTGTGGAATGCCCAATTCCAAAGAACGACGAGGAATGGACAAACCTGGGTTTTCTTCAACACTTTGGGCTACAGCAGCAATATTCTCAGTTGTTCTTGAGCGACGTGCACGGGTTTTATTCTTCACATCAATAACTTGTCCCAACAGCTCGAATTTTTCCACCAATTTCTGTATTGCGGACCGACAAAATGCTTTAGTTTTTTAGTTTTGCGAACTGTGACTGCAAGATTTTCACCATTTTTGTAGTGAATTTTAATAATTTCAATGCGTTGTTGAAGCGTGTATCGTTTCATTTTTGGTAATGGCGTAGTTTCTACTTGTCAAATGTCAAAGAACAAAAGCTTCAGAAGTGACAGCTACCGAAATAGCGGGTCTTTCAAAATAGCACCTCTCATTGGAAAACCCTTTGTTATTGTATTTATATTCAGCCTAAAAAAATACCCTCCAAAAGGCATTATTTCAGACATCGAGTCGACTTCGTGGTAATTATATCCATCGCAACCCATGTCACCAAAGACCATATTTAATGACACAACCGACAGTAGCTACTGTTTCTGACAAATTAAGCATTCAGCCAAACCTCCACTGTAACGTCTTAAATGACCCACTTAACCGCACAAATTGCCGTAATTAAAGCTCAAATATTCACTCGAGAACCCCAAAATTCCGGTATCTCTGTGGTTATCTTCTACAGCATACCAATGTTGAAATTATTCCCAAAAAAAAAACATTGTGTGCACGTTGTGAAACCAAAATTTCATCTACTAACCGCAATAGTTAGAAATCAGAGGCAGAAAAAAAAAACAAGAATTCCATTCCAGTCCATGGGAATGAGTTGGCTGCATTGTTCAGCGCAATCCCATCCTCAAGTACTGCATACTAATAAGCACCGCATGCAACCGACTTATCGCTTTTTATCCATGTTTGGCTAACACCGTTTTCTGGGGCTCGAAAATCAACGAAAGCCCCAACCAAAACACACGCAACTACCGTGCCCGGAATGAGAATGTTCTTTTCTAGTTTATCTTACTTAGAGACAACATACAAGACAACGACTGCCTCTCATCATCGTTCATCCAACACGCCATATACCGAGACGGGGGAGAGGAGAAAATCGGATTGTCATCGGGTTGGTGTTAATTACAAGCATTATTGCCTACCTCTGACACTGTGCGGGGAGAAGTCTGAGCGCAAGCTCAGAAAAAGTACCGTTCGATCAGATTTCTGTGTCATTGTCACACTGATTATCTATATACATCTCGCCCCTGGACGAGAAACAAACGGAAGAAGCACCACCGACGATATGTCATCATAATCGTTAGGTAGGAGTATCTTTTTCTTTTTGTGCATGCCGCCATGCAGTTAATAAAGACTGGAATTGCGGTCCCTTGATCGTATTACCGAAAAATAGCTCTAGACCAACTGATGGCACTTTTAGGCTCTTCCGACAAATAGAGTCGAAAGAAACAATCACAATGAGACGGTTTCGCCATCGACCCGCTTTGGGAGTGATAAATGTACTGAAATCGGGTTCGAAGCAACATAAAAAAGAGCGTAAAACCGTCTGACAGATAGATTTACTGTCATTTGACCAGAAGCACGCACCAAAATGAATTAAATTACATTTGGTTTCGGACGAAATCGAATTGAGGTTATGCGCGCTGATTGAATACGAAATCGCCACATGACCACGGCAACAAGGAAATTCTTTCTTTCTTTTTTTTGTCGTAGGGGGAGGGGGTGGACAAATGACGTCTTTAACTGTAACCATTTGATGCCAGTGCATTGATATTGTATTGACCCAGATCGAGAGGGTTGATTTTGGTTGACATTTTGCAACAATGCACAACGTTTGACAGCACACGGAGTGATAAATCGCCGTTGGTGTGGAATACGTGCGTTAGATGCGACAGTGAGAGTTGGGTAAGATTGGCTGTGTTACATGGTTATGGATAGGAATGGATAATAAAATAGTCCAATGGAACTTTGACACGTCGAGCACGAGAGGTTATGCCTTGGATCTCGAGGTTTTAATCAGAAATGACATGAGGAGGCCAAAAAAGTTGGATCTGGCACGATTTCTAATAAACTTACCCCCGTATTAATAAACAAATGTGCAGAAGTTAGTTAGCTAGTACACATCAGATAGCATACAAAAATTTGACGTAACTTCTGAATAACGAGTTGATAACTTTTACGCAGCGTTTATTAATACGGGGGTTAGTTTCTGGACTAATACTTCAGTTTACACTACGAATTTTTATAGAAGTTCAAAAGTTTATTTCAAAATATTTTTTTAGAGGTTTGTTTTTCGGATTGGCAACACTTTTTACAGCGACAACCAATTTTACAGCTGACAACTTATTTGTGCTCATTTTTGTTTGTCGTTCATTTCACTTTCGCTGCCGCCAATAATCGGCTTTAATGACAGATTTTAAACCCCTTTCTACTATTTAGAGCTAGGCTCCGCTCCTATGAGGCGTAGAGCAATTTTCATACGTAATGCTACTTTTTAGATCACATGAAGCTCCTATCAAAGTTGCTCTAAAACTACAAAACAAAATGAAGCACGCTACAAAACTCGACATAGAAACTACAAAAAATAAGTTGGTAACCAAGATCTTAGCATAAATTGAGCTCGCTACAATCTAAAGGCGACAAAAAGTTGCAGGACCATCTAGAGAACGGGGAGGTGAAGCTGCTGTTTATGTAGTACAACAATGAACTACAAACTCGAACGACAAAATACATATTATACTGAATGGACCATAATTCAGACTACAAGCATAAGAATACAGATTATCATGCCACAAACAAATTGTATAAGAAAGACTACAAACCACAAAAGGCAATACATTTATCACAAACTACAAACTACAAACTGCTGAATACTGACGGCACATTGTAGGTTAGAAACGATTTCTGACAATGACTACAAAATATAGAAAAACGAGTCGCGGACTACAAAACTAAAACTCAAAACTTCAGAACACCTACACTGTGAGCAAATGTCAGCTACACCTGCTAACTGTATTGCGTACTACATCCTTCAGAATAAAAAATAAATCCGCTCGCGATATTACAAAATTGATTTTTTAGGTGGCAGTGTCAGCCGTTGGGAAGGGGGTTTAAAACAAAACTACTCAAACTTGAGGCTTCTAAGAAACATTGCCTAAATTGTTTTCTACAAAATTCGGGCTACGCATAACAGACTACAATCTACAAAGAAATATCTTAATTCAAGTTTTCCTAACCAGCATGTTTTATAAACTTTAAGTTACGGACTGCCTTAGTAGCTATAAGGACTACATTCTAGATTAATTTAAATAGCTTTCAGTTAACGACTACAAAGAGCAACAGATCACAGACTACAAAACTACAAAATAACACAAAAGAATTAACTCAACAGATTTAAAGAAAATAACGCACAACTTCTTTTATGTGAGCTATACAAAACTGCATGTACCTATACAGGCGGCTGATTTTTCATGGAATTTTTCAGACCACATTTGGTAGATTCGAACGAAGCAACAGAACAAAATTCTAAAACAGAAATTTTAGAATTTATATCAAGAATTGTACGGTACACGAATTTAACTTTCTATAACCCACAGACTAATAAATCGCAAATACTGTAGAAACGACAGCGCCATCTATTTGATTTGATTCATACCGTTCTCATCAGACTTCTGATAAAGTGACAAATTTTAGGTAAATATGTTAAGCAATTTGTAGGCAAACGCACCCACACCAACATTGAATTTTTCAAATCAGTAAGCTAGTGTCAACTTACTCTACATGATCTAGCCATCTTAGGCGAGAGATCAACACTCTTTTGACCATAGATGTCGTTGTACAGTTCTTAAAGCTCGCTATAGTAAATAATATTCCTCTAAAGCTCAGCAGTCGAAATGGTATTGAAAATCACTCGAAGAATTTGACAATCAACACAACAAAGACCGTCTGCATCCGCCCCCGCCTGTACTTCTTCGTCATAAGGCAGAATTGAGCTTCCTTATAGTGTTACTAGGC
The DNA here is from genome assembly GCA_948293265.1 of Cheilosia impressa. Classification (NCBI taxonomy): domain Eukaryota; kingdom Metazoa; phylum Arthropoda; class Insecta; order Diptera; family Syrphidae; genus Cheilosia; species Cheilosia impressa. The sequence continues at coordinate 47,449,389 of OX411883.1, read as the reverse complement.
AAGGCCATACATGTTCGACTTCTGAAACACACATTCAGCCAGTCGAATGACTAGCCAAAAGACCGACAAATGCACTCGACATTTATCAGGTACTACTCGTAAGCACGTCATTCCAAGTTGTAAATCAAACTGATTAAGAATACAACAGGAAACCTGCTAAAGTGATTGATTCCGGTCCTCAGATTGTGATTACTCCGACTAAAGCTTATTCGGCAGAAATAGCGAAAGGTATATTTTACGCCAAACACAACTAATGACCCCAATTAGCCAATATCCTACACACACTCATGTGGCCATGTGTTACCTGCATAATTGTTATAGCCACCTAACCGCGAACTTCACTATGATCGGAAATTTACGCCAAAGCTGATAAGAGTTATTTTTCCAATTAAAACACGGACCCGTTCAGACGGCCGGCACTGATGTGCGTGCAAAATGTTTAACAATTTAATTAACTTTGCCACTTGCGTATCCGCTGGGATATTCACTTTTGCACTCCCACTCACAGGGACACACACACACAATAGGTATAGGTACTCCCTTGCAAAGTGCTGTTGTATTTAGTTTGACAAACAGAAAAAAAAATGCTGAAAACCGCTAACTGCAAACAGCAAGGTGACCGGGAAGAAGTACTGTCTCTATGGTGGGACTGATGGTATCGTCACTGATTTGAGTGTTTTTCAAAAACATGGCGTCAATATTTGTTGTTACCACATACATTAATTAATTAAAAGTTAAATTGAAAAAATAAAAAAAACGAACAGAGCCAAAATCGCAACAAAAACAAAAGCACAAGTGTATGCCAGCCAACTACAGAGATATTTGCTTTGCTTTCTGATTTGAATGGCAACTCATTAGATTGTAAGAAATTTTGTTGTAATCTTATCGCGGTTCGCTCTTTTGTTTGACGTCGTTTATTGTTTATATATAAATTCAAAAGCCAACAAGTCGAGGTTACCTAATGCAAAATTTCACTTGGTGAGTTTTTTCGTTCGCCTTTTGAAGGTTTTTCTTTTTCAATACAGAAGTGAGTCATTTAAATAACGTTTCTGGTGGTACCTACTATATAATGGGGCCAAAACAGAAGCATACTTTCGTCATGGCCTTGAAAATTCCGTTTGTAGATACGAGTAAGTTCGAAAACTATAAGCTAGCTGGGCAGTTAATATGTTTATCTACGAACGAAACCAACTTAGAGTTTGAAAAGTAACAGAAAAGTGGAGGAAAATTTACGAAGTACCATCCGATCAGCTGCTCAGAAGAGGGATCCCAAGTTCAACGACCAGAGAAACACAAAAACAGCGAACGACTAACAAAAATCTGAGGCTATAAAAGACCAGAGAAAGTTTCACAATTCAGCCGGATACGGGACATTTCGATTCCAAAACTTCCAACTTTAAAGGTCTTAAATATTTATTTTTCGCCCAAACATCGTTGTCTTTCTAGGCTTACTTGAGTTTCAATCGCGTTTCACTTTTCGTTACGCTACTGCCCTGCCAAAAGGCCAGCTAGAACCTACAGAACTCACACAAAAGCTAGGCCGAGGGTCCTATATATACGATTTGCGCCCAAGCATCGTTGTCTTTTAGGCTTACTCGAGCTATAATCGCGTTTCACTTTTCGTTACGCTACTGTCCTGCCAATAGGCCAGCTAGAACCTATAGAACTCACACAAAAGCTAGGCCGAGGGTCCTATATATACGATTTGCGCCCAAGCATCGTTGTCTTTTAGGCTTACTCGAGCTATAATCGCGTTTCACTTTTCGTTACGCTACTGTCCTGCCAATAGGCCAGCTAGAACCTACAGAACTCACACAAAATCTAGGCCGAGGGTTCTATATATACTATTTGCGCCCAAGCATCGTTGTCTTTTAGGCTTACTCGAGCTATAATCGCGTTTCACTTTTCGTTACGCTACTGTCCTGCCAATAGGCCAGCTAGAACCTACAGAACTCACACAAAATCTAGGCCGAGGGTTCTATATATACTATTTGCGCCCAAGCATCGTTGTCTTTTAGGCTTACTCGAGCTATAATCGCGTTTCACTTTTCGTTACGCTACTGTCCTGCCAATAGGCCAGCTAGAACCTACAGAACTCACACAAAATCTAGGCCGAGGGTTCTATATATACTATTTGCGCCCAAGCATCGTTGTCTTTTTATAGGCTTACTTCATTTTTGTTACGCTCCTATAGACCAACGCTGATTTGACTAGGTTAAGTTGGGTTAATTTGGCTGCCAGCTAAAAAGCACACTTGGACTTGGACCAACAATAGGTCCACTGTGAGTCTGAGTCAAAAAAATCCCATTTCATTCCCAAATTGGATCTTCTAATGAAGCAAAGTGAACTTCTAACGTCGGTGTTAACAAGATCGCTAGTAGGTATGTTAGTAAAGTAGAAAGCCCCCGGTAAAGGTTTTTCCTCCGAGGCAAAACGGAACGGGATTTGACTATAAGAAGTTTCACTTAAGAAAATTAAATTCGTGGCCTTTCATTGAGTTTGACTTTTCGTTACGATTGTTTTCGCAATACCTACAACCTACACACTCTACCGGATCTTAGGTCCGCCTTGAGTTTCATATACCTACTCGTACCTTTGGGCAAATTCCCATTTAGCGGCCCATTTAGATATCCTTGATACCAGCACGACATTCGAGTTGTATGTGACTCCATTATACCCTTTATCTAAATTCAGCCACTTTTACTGACACTCAACAAATAGTTATTACACAAAACTCCATGTTGGCCATTATCTGTGCACGGCACGAACACTCCAACAGCTTTGTGCGACAACGGCACATAATATGCAACACTTGATCACAATTTATCTATTTTGATTGTTTTGCGGCCATTTGCATAACGTCAAAGTCATGCTGTACGTCTACACTTTGTCGGGGTTCCACTTCGTCGTTTATTTAGGCCAAATAATGCGGGTTGGCAATTTTTTTTCGGTAGACAAATATTTTTTTTTGTTGACGCCATAATTTGTCCTTCCGAAATGCTATTGCAACTATTTTAATGCTTGACTATGAGGCAACAATACTTAATGATCGCCCATCGGCATTACTCGCCTTCTGCTTCTTTTAAGAAAATAAAATTAAAAAAACAAAACTGTCAAGGAAAATAAATAAATGTGCTCTTAGCTCGTGTTTAAGAAGTGATTCGGTAATGCAAAGCTTTCGGTTATAGCCGTCCATCATCATCATCAGTGGATACAAAAATTGTAATTAATTGCAACACTTTGTACGTGGAGCGCAGAGAATGTCATGTCTCAATGTCATAGTGGGTAAAAATGAAAATAAACAAATTGATAAATAAATCTTTTAAAGTGCATAATTTGAGCAGTACCTTGGTAATGGGTAGGCATTTTAGAAAATATTCGTAGCTACTCTCGTGATGGTCAAGTGGCAGTGCAGTGGTTTGAAACTTTGCTGGAATTTCCTTCGAACGTATGCCTTTAGATGGCGCTCAAATTGATCGGCTTGTACAGTGGATTATTTCAGAACTGCAACCTTATTGTTGTTGGCTGATGTTTGGAACACTTTACTGGCGAAATGTGTATGAGGGTAAGAAAGGCTTTGCAATTTTAGTTGATATGTCTAGGAAGAGCAAAAAAATATATTTCTCACTTGCTAAGCAAGTAAAGGGTTTTCCAATAAGAGGTGTTATTTTGGTATTCAAAGAAAAATGACATTTTTTTGAGATAAATGATCGGATTTTTATTTCATAATAAAGAGGAAGGTAAGCCGTTAATAATGAAATTGCCACCATGAGCACGCATACAGGACCATATCCTTTTCATGAAATTTTCCATAACCAAATCGCAAAGTGGCTGCCCTATGTCCTCGATAGCCTCACGAATTTTATCTTTGAGGTCTTGAATCGACGCTGGGCTGTTGGCGTAGACCTTATCTTTCACGTGGCCCCAAAGGAAGACGTCGCAAGGTGTTAAATCACAAGATCTCGGTGGCCAATTGATCACCTCTTCGAGAGATAACACGGTCCGGAAACTTTTCCCGTAAAAGATCAATGGTTTCGTTGCTTGTGTGGCACGTAGCGCCGTCTTGTTCAAAGTAAACGTTGTCCAGATCAATGCCACCAAAACACGGTGTAATGACGTTTGTGGAATGCCCAATTCCAAAGAACGACGAGGAATGGACAAACCTGGGTTTTCTTCAACACTTTGGGCTACAGCAGCAATATTCTCAGTTGTTCTTGAGCGACGTGCACGGGTTTTATTCTTCACATCACTAACTTGTCCCAACAGCTCGAATTTTTCCACCAATTTCTGTATTGCGGACCGACAAGGTGCTTCACGACGACCAAAAAATGCTTTAGTTTTGCGAACTGTGACTGCAAGATTTTCACCATTTTTGTAGTGAATTTTAATAATTTCAAAGCGTTGTTGAAGCGTGTATCGTTTTGATTTTTAGTAATGGCGTAGTTTCTACTTGTCAAATGACAAAGAACAAAAGCTTCAAAAGTGACGGCTACCGAAATAGCAGGTCATTCACAATAACACCTCTCATTGGAAAACCTTTTACTATCCGCAACTCTTGAGTATTAAAATCACTGCAGTAAGCAAAACGGACACCATCCAATGACATCTTGACTATGTCCGAAAATCGTCAAATTCGATAGAAAAACAAACCCCCTTCCCACCTTCTTAATCCAATTAAATAAATCGGATCCCGGACTACACCGGTATCGCGTTTCGAAAACACGAAATCAATACCTCTCGACTAAGTAATTAAAGCGTTTTTTTCGCGGAGGTATAATCTGCCTTCCTATATCGACTGGGCATGACAGCGGCGAAGGAAACCTTTTAGGGTAATTTTTGCGAAACAGAAACACTTTGTGTACAATTTCATTGATTTTCCCCCTGGCAAGCGGCCCACAAAATGGGATCAATGCGTACGCGGCCTTGACAAACCCACATACCTCTGGCGCTTTCTTTGCACCACGTCACAGCACGACCTAGGCGTTTCCTGTTACATTGCACTGCAATGCCAGCAATTAATCAAAATCACACGATGACGATTGGATTTGTCAGTCTTTCAGATATACCTGCTCTGCATGTGATTGGTGTTGTGAAATGTTTGGCCCGCTAAAAGCCTGTTCTGGCGTACAAACCACAAACCTAATCCAATTACTCGCACAAAGATTGATCTGAGCATATAATATACTTTCAGCTTGTAGCAATTGAAAGCGCAGATCCAAAGATATACTACTCAATTAACCGGGGTGACGTTGACCTTCTTCTGGTGCACGACGACGGAACGCGCAGATGGTTCTCTCTAATTGATTTCATGTCTAACACATTAAAAGTGAATGCTTGCGGTGCAGGCATCTTGTGTGGGGGGACACTACACGTTGGCACAGTAACCTTAGCCTGGTGGTCGATGAACGAATTTAAGCGATGCTGGGCCAACTTGAAGACCATTGAACCCAGCACCGTCAGTCGAATTAGATGATCTCACCGCGATCGTGATTTAGGGAATTACAACCTTCAAGCTGCGGATCGATTCGGGGTATCGGATAATTGTGGTAACAAGTTGTATTGCGTTTAATAGGCATTGAAAGGCTGCTTATTGTTACTGCGTGTTTGCCATTGTTCTCGGGCTTAGCTGGTAAAGTGATAGTCGAGGTTTTTGCTTTTTTTTTCCTCTTGAAAGTGGGTTACTGCTTACCACTGAAACCACATTTATGCAGCTCAAATGGTTTACCATCAATCAATCAGAGTTTACGAAATGATTTCGCTAATCTGATAGGGTATAAGATAAAGCTAGCTAAACGCATTATCCCAAATGGCTAGTGGATAAGGAGTTTGCGGTTTTACTTGTAGAAGGCTGCGAAATGAGCACGCTTCTAGTGAGAGATTCAAATTTGTTGGTGTCGGAGATGCAAAGAAACTCTGTAAACAAGTTCAATAAATTTTCCAACGATCTGTGAAACGAACTTTCTGAAGGACATATTTAAGTTCGTCCTTCAAAATATGTCACATTCGACTGACGTTTTGGTATACCCCAAGGGTCAGTTACTGGGCCAATACTTCTTCTAATCGTAGCAGGGCTTCCTTCTACCCCCAACGTCAACCAATCTCAACAAATGAGCTGGCAAAAGAAAGAGAAACATCGAAGGATTGTTGGTCAGCAAATAAAAAATCTGACTTATGATCCACTCCCTCTCTGAATAATTTGTGAAGCAAATTTCACTTTCATAGAACGATTACAAAACAAATTCCTTGGGTGTGGGATTTTTTTTGTAAGCGTTAGCCCCGCTGATCGTTGACACCGCTGAAAACCCGCATGTGAATGGGGTTAAACAACAATTAACAAAACCGCAGGCGAATACCAACGAAAGTATAAAGTTCAACTCATTCATACATCTCTCTCACTGACACGAGCAAATAAAAATATTAACTGTGCCATATCAACAACACGTTCAGCAGTAATTGCATTCTTTCAAAAGAACGCGTCGCACTGACGTCCAACTGCAAACTGCAAACCCGGCATTCATTCAAAAGAACGCGTCGCTCTGACGTCCAACTGCAAACACGGCACAAAATTCAAAATATACGAGATCAGCGACAGCTTGGAATTCCATTCCCATGATCACAGGAAACGGCATTTTGTAAATTTTGTTGTTCTCCAAGTCCTGTGTACCTGTCCGCATCGATAGCGCTCATAAATTTCGTTAGTCTCCTGGGAGGAGTTTCTAAAATGCAACAAACCGCCACTATAAACACCGGACGTTGAAAATACAAAGAAACATTTTTATTGGCATTTTTTCGCATTCATATCAAAAACGGAAATTCATGCAGCATTCAGGTCTGTCCCTTCCGTTCTTGCACGCGACGAATGTAAATCACTGCGGCAGGTGACTCTGACTTCATTAAATTTGTTAGATATGCTATCCATATATGCAAATAGATCTGCCTCCGTTTCCCCGCCTCTCACTAAATTAAGACGCCTCAAAATGTGCTCCTCAATCAGACGCAAAGTTTTCCCTTTTCGAACGTTCTCCAATTTTTAATTTTATTCTCCCAATTAGCATAAATGAAAGAGTAAGGAAAAAAAAAATACAAAAACCTCTGCGTTACGACGATGCTGACTTTTTAAAGTTTATGTGGCGCATTTTGAATAAATATACTACAGCAGCACGTGATTTAATATTATTCATCAGTTATTTGCGTCGGTTTTATTTTTTTTTCTCTCTTTTTGAGCTGATAGAGGCCAAGCACGGACGCCCTTTGTGTCCGAATAAAGTTGACCAACTCTTTCCGCGATAGAAAGTGAAAACTTCCGAGATAAGGCGGTGAGATTCGGGTACGAACTAGGAACCTGTGTGAAACCGGTGATCTTCTATCTCCCACAAGTCGTGTTTCATTTTGAGTTTGGGAGTAAGTCGTATTTAGTGGTTTTATTATGACGTTGAATGTGAAACCATAAAAAGCCGATTGGGTCATTTGGGTTGAGCAAACAGATGTGCTCATTGACAGAAGAGTTTTGTTGCTGATGTGGGAAATGTCATTGACTGTAAACAAGATGGATGCTCTTGCATTTGCGTTGCATTCCCGATCTGTCATAATTCATAATGTAATGGAGAACTAAGGAAGCCGCTCATGGACAAAAATTTAGACGGATTTAGGTTGGAAAAAGAGAATTTACAACAGAGTAAGAATTTCTTAATAACTCGGGGCAATATTTTTTCAAAGGAAGGTGCGCAGAAAGTATTGAAAACTGCTCCAAATGTTTAACTGACAGAACAGAGTCTTATATGAAGCGCACAACTTGATCATTGTTTTCAATCAAATTGGTTTTAGCTTACGTGAAATAAATTAACAAACAAAGTTTTATAAAATAAATTTACTGCGATCATGGCAGATTTTGGGCTGTAGATCATCTTCTAGGCGAGGTACAAGGTGGGCCAAACGAAGTCATCCGATGTTGTTTGGCTCTCATTTCCAAATGAAAAACTTCGATTCTGTTTTTTGATTATGTTTATTTGAACCCTTAGAATTTTATTGGTCAAGTGGGCGCCGTCACAATTGATTGCCATAATGAATGGGAGCCAAACAACATCGGACGACATCTTTTGGCCCACCCTGTAGATAGCTGACTGCCAGCCAAAAATACTTCGGGCTGCCATAAGCAATCGTTTCTTTCATGCATTCCTTACGAATTGCTGGTGTAATAACAAAGTAAAGTCAATGCAGTCGGAAAAAGATGCATTTTGGTAGAAAAAACGCCCCAAAAAGTAGGCGTGGCAGTAAACAGCACAGCCTAAAGACTTGTCGGAGGCTTTCACAAAGAGTTTCATTAAATTCTAATTTTAACGAGCTCAAATCCACATTTAAACAGACAAGCTTAACAATTTCATTATATAGTTCGTCATGAGTTGATCATTGTCAACTTGTGGCACAGTTTCGCGGAATGTCGTCCTGTTTAGTGCCACCTGCAAGACCTTAGAAGGAAAACTATTTAGGATCAAGCTGAGCAAAAGAAATATGACCCGTCAACTTAAAACAAAAGCAACCGCCTCATTTGTTATCTCACACCGGCGACTGCTGTAACAATGCAATTGTGAGTCCAGGTCTCTTCCTTTCAGTGTGCATACCTGAGTTCGAGTGGTCACTGGGTGGTCGCCAATGAGAAGAAAAAAAAATTTGTCTATTTTTTGTCCCAAAGTGTCAACTGACCCGCAAGAAGGAAAATCTATGCGAGCAAGACACTCAAACCCGGCACAACCGCCATAAAGCTTCTCCGATCAAAGCCTTTAATTAATTCATGAATAAAAGATTTTTCTGCTGTCTACGAAACCAGGAATGTTTGGTAAAACATCTCTATCACCACATTACAAGAAACAAGAAGAAAGAACCACTTTTGGTCAATGAGTCACACAACGCGCTGCTTAATTGTCCCATGGCAGACGCTGTCAGTCAGCTCTTAAGCGAACTCTTTTAGTTTTTGTTGTTGTTCGTGCCCCCATATCGTGAGCCAAGTCTTTAAAAGGATCGGACACGAGAATGTGCCTGTGTATATGTTTACCGATCGATAGGTTCGATACTCCGCAACCGAAGTGCATTCAAAGTTTGTTGTCCCCGCGCCCCATAGCATGACTCAATGAAATAGAATTTCGTAATTTATGCACGCAGGCTTGCGTCTTGTTTATATATGAGACAAATACCGGTATAATGAGATCTAACAAATAGCACAACAACAACCAAAAAGAAAAAGAAAAGGGTAAGCGTTAACCGTTCTCGAATAAGAAGAAAAGCAAGGAGATCGTGTCATATACACTTTTGAACGGTGAACATATTTCAGACGGAGGAGGTGACGGTCAATTACTTATTTTGGTGACAGATGCATTCGTGGTATTTGTTTATTTGACCTGAATTTGGGTTTTTGTTGATTTAATGAGTGTTTGTCCTGGAGAAAAGCGTTTGTACTGGACAAAGAAGTGATTGTGGTGCGGAACTGTGGAATTTGTGAAGACTTAGAAAATTTACTTGAGGACTATTTTTTTGTGGCGGTTTTTCACAACCGAATTTTTGAAATATGTACCAAAAGGAAGGCGAATTTCCGTACGTGAATTCCCTCCTTATTTTGCGATGGGGAAATGGAGTTTTTCCAATTGTGATTCTTAAGCGGCCCACACACTACACACTTCATGTAACAGAAATTGGTATGTAGAGCGAAGCAATGTCGACCAATTTAGGTGTAGTTAGTACGGTAATAAGTGAACTTGTAAAGGGTGGGCCATCTAGTGGTTTATTTTTCAAACATAGGTTATTTTGACACTGACAGCTGTTTCCCGCTCGAAATCTTGACAGAAAGTCAGTATCATACCTCCGCGGAACGAAATGAGTCGCTTCCGTCATCGCCATACGGTGCGCACAGACGAGAATGTTGCCGAGAGTGTGAAACTAAATTAACGAAGATCAACTCGCCATCGATCTCAACAGCTCCACATTTGACGCACTAGCCTGAGGAGGATTCTGCGCAAAGATCTCGGATAGAGTGACAGAATGCCAGGCGAGGCACTGAGGCAGCCACTTAAACGACAATGTGTTTCAAAATTAATGGGATTGTTTGCTCTTACTAAAGGGTTTTCCAATGAGAGGTGTTATTGTGAATGACCTGCTACTTCGGTAGCTGTCACTTTTGAAGCTTTTGTTCTTTGTCATTTGACAAGTAGATACTACGCCATTACCAAAAAAGGAACGATACCCGCTTCAACAACGCATTGAAATTATTAAAATTCACTACAAAAATGGTGAAAATCTTGCAGTCACAGTTCGCAAAACTAAAGCATTTTTTGGTCGTCGTGAAGCACCTTGTCGGACCGCAATACAGAAATTGGTGGAAAAATTAATTCGAGCTGTTGGGACAAGTTAGTAATGTGATGAATAAAACCCGTGCACGTCGCTCAAGAACAACTGAGAATATTGCTGCTGTAGCCCAAAGAGTTGAAGAAAACACAGGTTTGTCCATTCCTCGTCGTTCTTTGGAATTGGGCATTCCACAAACGTCATTATACCGTATTTTGGTGGCATTGATCTGGACAACGTTTACTTTCAACAAGACGGCGCTACGTGCCACACAAGCAACGAAACCATTGATCTTTTACGGGAAAAGTTTCCGGACCGTGTTATCTCTCGAAGAGGTGATCACGATTGGCCACCGAGATCTTGTGATTTAACACCTTGCGTCGTCTTCCTTTGGGGCCACGTGAAAGATAAGGTCTACGCCAACAGCCCAGCGTCGATTCAAGACCTCAAAGATAAAATTCGTGGGGCTATCGAGGACATAGGGCAGCCACTTTGCGATTTGGTTATGGAAAATTTCATGAAAAGGATATGGTCCTGTATGCGTGCTCGTGGTGGCCATTTGGCTGATGTTGTTTTTCATTATTAACAGCATACCCTCTTCTTTATTATGAAATAAACATCCGATTATTTATCTCAAAAAATTACATTTTTCTTTGAATACCAAAATAACACCTCTTATTGGACAACTCTTTATTAAAGCCATAATTAATGGAAACAAATTAATTTTGTTCTATTGCTTTTCTAAAAAGAAACTTGTATTTGGCCCACCCTGTATAACTTCAGTTGGGGTCTTCTTGTACTTGAGTAATTTAATTCAAGTGATGTGAAGGCAGCTGGTGAAATGGCATGGAAAAATGAGCAAAAATCAGCTGTCAAATTGATTGCAGCTGGATAGTGTTGCTAATTTGACAAACAGACCTCTAAAAAAACACAATTTACATATCTCCTTGATGGCATTGCGATCTGAGGCCGAAGATTTCCTTATAGATCCATTGTCCCACTCCGTAAATGCTTTGCAGGATCCAGGAATTTCAAATCGACAGCCAACAACTAGGTTGCCATTTATTGCAGCAATTAACCAACAACTCGATGGCGTACAGGAACGGCTGAATTGGGAAGCTGACTTCAGCGAAGTAGTCTCCGAAGAAATCCATTCATTGAGCGTTAAGACCAACAGCTACACTGAAATAAAAACGCCCTTCTTGTAAAAACCCCATACATTTCACAAATTGTCCATTCACTTGGATCTGTCAAGGCCATCATTGAGACTGAATGTAAGTGAGCACCACACCCACCCTTCCATTTCAGATCCATTGAAAGTTGCACTCCCCCCAACCCACACGTATCGTAGGTAGGTACTTCCAATCATTTTTTTACAGCTAAATCTATATCGATTTAATTTCGAACACTCAAAAAGCACTCAACCTCAACCGACTCAACTGTTCGAAATTGGCCAAGTAGCTACGGCCTTTGATTTCCATCTACCGCACTAATCACTTGCCTATCGTAATTGATTAAAAACTTTGAAAATTTGCATACATTCGTGGCGATGACCAGGTCAACAGCAGACTTTCAATCACTTCCTACATGGGCGGTCAAAATCAAGACACCATTAAGAGGTTTTCAACCTCTCTTCATTGCCTGCGAGTAATAAAACAATTTGCGCTCGAGTTTAAAGAGGCTTTTTTCAAATGGCAAACAATTAAGTTGTAACATTCAAAAGTGACAGTCACTTGTGTGTACATTGACAACAGTGTCAACTATTTTGGTTTTTCATGGGGAAACATACCCACAGGGAAATTTGGCGAAACAAATCACAAACATGGGTCTGGTAACTAGTTGGGAAAAAAATTCCCACAAAATTCCCTTTCATTCTGAGGAGCGGCAACATACGGCAGCGGCCATAAAATCAAATCGCTCAACAAATATACACAAAAGCAGACCATAAAACAAGACAAAGCAAATTATATTGGCTCCTAGGCGCCAGGTATGCCGATATCTATACCGATTTCGCAGCTCAGAAAGAGGTACACACAGTCTCATGTAATAGAGACAATAGATAGAGTCGAACCCAATTTTCGATAGCCCATTGTTACACATTAAGTTCTCATTAAATCGATTCAGGATAAGACAAAAACGACACACAGCCCCAGTAAAATCGACACTAATCTCGGTCGTGTGGAGTGCTTTTCATTTTCGTACGTGATAGCCATGTGCGGTATAGCAGACTTTTCGGTTTCCGCTTGCAATGTTCTGGCCGACCCTGGGAACGTTCGCTGCGTGCTGACTCAGCGGTATCTCTTTTGCCAACGGCTGCAAACTGCCCAGCGCAGTAGGCAAATCCAATTTCAGAAATTAAGTGCACCCAAGAACCCAACTGGCAGAGTTAGATTGTATGGGTATAATTTATAGGAAGAACAAATAATTATAGTCGAAGAAATCGCTTCCAGCGCAGATGCACACGAGTCGAAGAAGCCATCTGTCAAATTTAATTAAATACCCCATTGGAAGTGGTTGGACTTAGATTCTTGAGTTTAGTTTGTTACTTGTAACCTCGCGCTGACCAAATTGAATTCATATCAATTAATTGCGGTGAGCATTTACATATTTTGGATTTTGGATTGTTAACAAAGATCCGCAAAGTCGTTAAACTTTGACATATAGTTCATCTATCAATTTCCAACTAGCATTGCTAAAACGATATGTTAGTTGGATGAGTGATTGACTTTTCGTTAATAGATATAGGAGAACAACATGCTTGGGAAAGTAAGACCGCGCTTATATAATCTGTTAAAATTTTACAAACGCCTGGGGTGTCAAATTTGGACAGTAGATATCAGTTTCTCTTTGGCTAGCAGCAGATTTGCTGGTCCTTTTTACGAGAAAATTCCGAATCGTATGTCCATCGCTGTTGACATTAACTGCTGCGGCGGAATGGAGTGTACGTTGCGTTGTGTCGCGTCGCGCTGTCAAATTGTGTATACGTAAAACCAACAGTGGGAACATATTATTGTTGCAAGTTGACCACTTTTTAACTTTTGACGCTCACCTTTCCGCAGAGCATTTTAGTTAATGTCACATTTTTTACATTTCAAGCCATTCAAATCAAAATAGCAGCTGAGTGCACAGTCAAAATTGGACACAATAGAACTGTCACTGCAATGTTTTAGTAGATATTTCAGTTACCATATACATCAACTGAAGAAATTGCGCACATTCAAAAGTCGAGTGGATTATCTGGACTAGAGTTACCTGAACACATATACTAGATTGGTCGGTAAAGTAGCTTTTCCTACGTCAGCCATATATGCGAACTGTCAACTTAGTAGTCAGTCACGAAAATTAATTTCTTTGAAATATTTCGTCGGCTACCCCTCCATAAACGTCAACAAAAAAAGCTGTTCATTTGACTGATCTGGGCCAAACGAAACCGAGACACATCAAGTCAACCAGCTGTCAGACTTACTAAACTAGATACTTGAACGTCCCCAATATTTTACTATATTATTTCAGTTCCCCCTTCGTACACGTCAACTGAGGAAACTGCTTACGTAATCCATAAGAACACAAACCGTCAGCCAACTGTCAGACTTACTAAACTAATGTTTTGAACGTACCCAGTACTAGCGTACATAATAATTTCAAAAATACAAACTTCAGCTTAAAGCCAAAGAACTGTCATTCACCTTGATGGCTGTTATCGCACCCCCTGCCTTTGAACACATCTGTCAAAACAATCGCACTATATATTCCAGCTGAAAACACCATTAAGTCAAACAAAATCGTTGATTGCAATTTGCTTAACCTCGGAAAGTGTTGTTTCATATTTTGATTACTCCATTCAAACTCAAACAATACAAATATAGACTGCTGGTTTTCGTTCAGAATTATTCTGTCAATTATCGTGCTATACGTGACATTTTTCAGTTTCAAAATTTGGTAAATATTATGATGACTGTTGGGGAAAATGCGCAGAAAGACCTACCTTACTTAATCTATTTAAAGCAGCTGACAAACGACTGAAAGTGCAATCAACGACATAAATGTCAAACACTCAGACTTTGCCTACGTTATACCTATTTAAAGTGCGCTTTACTGTATGTGTGTAGATATGTAAGGTACTAAATTTTCTTTTCGACTGTAATGACATCAGAGAGACTTGGTTTATTGCTTCAATTCGGTAGGGTTACAACAGAAGGTTGTTGATCCTTGTTCCAACTACGTATTAATTCATTTCGTAGTCGGATACCTGCCGTGCTCCGGATTAGCTATACTATCTCTAAATAGACACCTATTACACTATTTGTGGCACCAAATCAAAAGACAAATGACTCGTGTAATCGCAGCTTTAGCAGATCACTGATTCGGGAGGAAAATCTGCAAGTTGATGCCGTCCTTTAATGCCCTCCAAGCTTGATGGAAGATCAAGTTTCCTGTGGTTTGCAATAAAATGCAAAGACTACAAATTGTGTTGACAGCTCGGTTCAGTTTCGTGTTTACAATATAAGTTGTCATCAGTCCACAAGTGGCTTTACAGAGGATCGCTCCATTCATTCATTCAGACAGAAGATGCCTGGTATCACCTACCAAGCCCTCTATATAAAAACACACTAACCTCGGTGGCTTTATTTTCCACAAATCTGTACAAAAGAAGCCGAAAACCAATTTCCAACTAAAACCTCTGCAAGATCTTGTTACTAGATTGGCAAAAGTAGGTTCCCGAGCCAGTTACGCCTGGAATAAAAATAATAACGCAATTAAGACTATTCGTCACTAGCGAAAATAAACCGCCTCTCTTGCGCAAGGCATATCTATCTTTTTCTGCGTCTATTTTAATTTATTTATTTATTTAAAAATGCTGATTAAGATAGGCCCAACGATAAGCGAATTTATTAAAAAATTATGTAAGCCGATACGAAACTAACAACCCAACACATAAAGACATCACCAATTGGCAGCAAAAAATTGTGTACTCACGTGTATTCGTCGTCTGTTTTGTATTCTTCTGGTTCTAAAGATTTTCACAATTAGCTATTCCCATTCGACAAGACGGCACTAGTTTTATTTTTTATTCCACAATTTCTAAAAGGCAAACAAAATGTGTGTCACTTTCACGACAGACAATTATCTGAGCACGGAGAACTGAAGAGTTTCTTTTTTTTCCCCAAAAATATCCTTCCTTCCAATTAGGCAAATGATTAAAAAGACGAATTAAAAAAAAACGATTTCTCAGCTACCACGGTTCACTTTGATCAGTCCGAATGATCAGCACAAAGCCGTTAAAAGTTCAAAGCAAAGAAGGAGCACCGCAGAGAGTATCTGTATAGATAAAACAAAACTTCCACACTCAGCCCAGAGCACACAGATGAATGAACCTCTGAACCTATTGCCCGTCTCCTGCTCTACCTCCTTCTGTGTTTTATTTTTGTATCGCTGTATATATGAATTTTTCGTACACAAAAAACTGGTTTTTGCAGAACGTACTCGTAAAATTTGGAAAATCAATTGTAAATCCGCAGGATTTGTTAGATTTATTCAGCTGATTTAAGCACAAATGGGGACACACGCTGGGACGTATCTTTTCATTGGCGAAACTTCACTTATTTGCTTCAGCTTGAGCTTGAGCCATTTAAGCGTATTCTTTTAAATAAAAAAATGATTGGCAAGCACTTTTGGAATTCTTGAACTTATCACTGGACAACACCTTTGTAAACGTGTATCTGAATTTTGGTCGGTGAAAGATGGAAAATGCCGATTTATTGGTAACGCACCGTGAGGAAAACCACCGAAGGCTCGAGTAGAAACTAACACTAGGTACAATTATTTCAATTAGGAAACTACTAACTACGGAGAGAAGAAAATCGATTTGAGGTTGTCCGGCAGGTGAAATACAGTTGTTGCTCTCAGACTCGTCTCGCACTTACTAAATGTTGGGTCGGTTTCGGTTTGGTTTGGTCTTCGTCGTGTCGGCTAAGCGGATAGCGGAGAAGACAGAAGACAGTCACAGTAGAGGTAAACAGGCTTCGTTCCACACTAAAAAAGCAGCAGCAGCAGTACAATTACAATATATTATACGACAACGATGCAGTAGTGTTTGTTTCTCTGAACTGATAACTGAATACAGACAAGAGTTTTGATCGCCCGTCAGCTGAGAGCGGGGCAACACTTTCTTAATTCTTACTACCTGTATAGTGTGTACCTGTGGACTGTGTTCTGTCTTCTGTCTTCTGTTTTGTTGACGTTACCTTTTGAGTTTTAAGTTTCAAACTTACTCCTCAAATAGGTGTAGGAATATGCGGATGTAGTAGTAGTTTCTCTTTTGTTTTATAATGGCTCTCCCGAATACTACTGCAAATGCAAACTGCAATCAGAAAGAAGGCTCAATTCTCACAGTCTTTTTGGTGGCGACTGTAAGAGAGCTAAAGCGGTTGGCTTAAAATATTCGTTCAGAAAGGTAGGTATCTGCTGCAAAATTTAAGGGACGTCGGCCTGTTTTGTTTACTATTGTTTGATGTTTTATCGTTGATCTTGAAATTTGTTTATCTTCTGGAAAAGCGATTTTATATTTGTGTTGGGATTTGTTTGCAAGAAGACCGCACCGATTATAGGTTCCTCTTGAGCAGGACATAATTTGTTTGTATTTTTCAAATAGAATTTGGGTGCATAGGTGCGCAATAATTTGACTACCGACTTCCAATGCTTAGGTAGTTGCAAGTTTGGGCCAGCAATTATGTAAAGGGTGTTTCTTTTTAGAGATTGGGGCCGTTCAAGTATCTAGTTTAGTAAGTCTGACAGCTCTCTCACTAAGTGGATCTCGGTTTTGATTGGGGGAAATCGGTCAAATGAGCAGCTATTTCAGTTGACGTTTATGGAGGGGTAGCCGACGAATCTAGTCAAGAAATTCGTGACTGAGTACTAAGTTGACAGTTCTCATATGTAGCTGACGCAGGAAAAGTGACCAATCTAGATTTTGCGTTCAGGTTACATCTCATCCAGACCAATCTAGTCGACTTAAGATAACTAGATTCTTGAATGCGGCCATTTGCTTATGGAGTTGAAACACACACTACAGCGACAACCAATTTGACAGGTGACAGCTTTTTTTTGCACATTTGTGTTTGGAATTTCATTATAAATGAACTCAGATTGGGTAAGGTTAGGTTGAAGAAGCTATCGATGAAAAGCCGACAGCTTCTGCTTCTAATGAAGCGTTACAGACTTTGGGCCTTACTAATCATCATTTTTAACCTTCACCTTGTTTATTTTCTAGGTCACAATATGCAACTTTCGCCATTGTGAGTTCGCAAAAATTTGGCCTGGCACTAAAAATGATTATTAATATCGCGGTTTTAATTCCTATGTTTGATAGGTTGTTTAGATCGTTGTAATAGAAGGAATTTTCGATTTTAAAGATTGGCAAGTACTTTACAGAGAAAGTCTACCCTCAATGCAACAAACCTTGTTGCATGCTTACCTTTAAGACAGAGTCTATGATGACACCTTTTACAGCGCTTATACGCAGTCCCATTAGAGAGATCTAAGTCTTATAACGTGAACCAAGGTGGAACTTTTTTTATACCAAAGGGGTTGAGGTTGCGGTGCGCTTACTTATTTACTTAGGTGGCGCTACAGTCCGGGATGGACCTGGGCCTCTACCAATACGCCTCTCCAGTTGTCGACTCCAAGTTGGTTGAGGTCCCCTTCCATGCTTGCGCACGCCACCTAAGGCGAGGAGCTCTTTCTCTACTGCGGATTGGAATTTGGGTTGTAATCTAAGGCTCCGGAGCTTTGGTGCTTATTCGCTCTTTATGTCATAGCCTAGCCGAGAATATAGCTTAGACGACGGATACGTAGGTTTCTGAACAGATCGATGTCGCTGTACGGCTCGTATAGAGTTCGCTTTAGCCTAAATATCTCCAACCCATAAGCTTATGCTGGACAAATTTGGTAATACGTCAATGTCAAATGTCCACATGTCCACATTTAGCAAGACAAGTTCGGTAGAAAACGACAAGATCACTGTCCCTCCAGTCAATATAACCATACACCTCTAAAACGAAGTTGGTCTACAACGATTTGTAACAAACATTACTATACCCGTCATTGCATCATTAAAATAATTTACTAACCCATGACCTTAAATTTAAGTCCACTTATAAATCAAAAGTACAATCTCAAGTTAGAGCAGCTCTGTCTGCAGCTTTACTCCTCAAAAATTCATCAATGCCAAAGTCATATTTACCCAATCTGTAAACGATAACAAAATGATCAAATTACATAGTTCTTCGGTGTTATCGAAAAGCTAAGATCGAGAATGTACACTGCAGGTCGCTTAAAAACCAATTGAGGTTGTCGAACAATAACTCGCATAAGTACTGATCTTAATCATCACATACACCAACTGGTAGTGGTGATACATCTGCATGGAGCGACTGTAATAAAAAAGGCTTATCCGATTTTTCAGATCGATTTGTAATACTTATGAGTATAAAGTAATAAACTCCTTCAATTATTAATGGTGTTTACTTTTATCGTGGTGTTTTGTTTTTAGGTTTGAAAGTTAAAATAGGGTTGGGCCTTTTGCAAATGTCGCGTTACTTTCTGCTGATCGTTGTCAGGAAGGAGTGAACGTCAAAGAATATGAAAAGTCAGTTTACAATTTGTTGGATTGTGTGTTAGGTTAAAGTACAAACTGGAAGTTTCAAAAATCAGGCGAATGTGCATACTAAACGAAAGTGAGGTTATGGACATGGAAAATATGATGCGACAGCTTAATTTTTGGCTAACAACTCATCTTGTTGACCATAACGTACATTTTAACTCATTGACCTAGTCATGAAAAACGTAAATGAACTATTTGAGCTACTTTTGCACGTGAGTCATATGTTTTCATGCTCAGCTGTCCACATCACAAACTTGCGCAATAAATAAAGATCCGCAAAATATGTGACTTCAATTTCTAAAACCATCCAAATGACACTAAGTCTTAAAGATCACTTCATCCATTGTGCCATATGGTGAAATCCCAAGTTACAACTGATTTATTATAAGCTAACATTTACCTAGCGTTATCCAACGCGCAACGCTAATAAATTGTCTGTAACAAAGCAAATTACTTTTTAACACTCTCCACTCTCCGTCTGATGGAGGAGCAAGCGGCGAGTTATTTTTTGTTTTGATTTATAATCCCCTCAAGCTATTACCAATTTCAATTTACCATCCCTGACTTAACAAACCAGACAGATAGGTAAATAAATCATTTTTTTATTTATTGTCATATGTCAAGTGGACATTATGTCATCGCTGGCAGGACACTTCATTGACACCCCAAACAAATACCGCTCTTCACAATTCGAATCATTTTGTAAACATAGCACGGCATGATCGGATTTCCTTTTTGGCCGGTTCCTTCATAAGAAAAACACTTGTCCAACAAGTCAGATATCAAAATATTGCCATAGGACCCCCGACAATAATATCTAATCGTACACTCGATAAGCATCTTTGTTTCCACTTTTTATTGCTTCGTTGAGAAAGAAAATGTCCAAGTGCTTTCCTAGCAGTTGGAAAATCGTCGCCTTGTAAGATTTGAAGAGAAAATCACAGATAAAATAAAAATACTTACAGTTGCAGGAGAGCAATATTTTTAAGAGAAAGACACACACACTTGCAAAATAATGAAATGCAGCCAAATGAGAATCAGAGAATGCAACTTTAAAAGAAACCACGTTCCACCTTCCACGTTCGCTGTGGAGTGGATTCTGGTTTGGTAATACGTAAGTGTGTTCGCTTTTTGGGAAGTCGAATACGAGGTGGCGTTTACGTCTTCTGGCCAGGCCCGCATTCCTATAAGGTTTACTCTGTGTATTCGCAGACGCAACTTGACGTATTCTCTTTGTAGATTAAATTGGGTGAAGGGTCGATAGGGCTGCCAAATGTTTTAGTTTTCGAAAGACACTTTATAGTTGGAAGATAGCAATTGCAACGCTTTCTAACCGAGATTGAAAGATAGTCGTGCAACTTAATGAAATAAACGTAAGAGTCTTACAAGTATAGAGGTACAATTTGGGAAAGTAACATTTTTATGTAAATTTTTTGAAAGAAGTCGTGTGAACTTATCGTTTGAACGCAAAATGATAGCGACCCATTGTGACCTTTCTCTCTACGGAAAGTATGATTTTTTGACAGATAGATACACAAAATGAAACAAAACTGAGTACACGTTCAGGAATCTAGTTTATTTAGTCTAACAACTGATTGGCTTGATATGTCTCAGATTCGATTGGCCTAGATCGGTCACATGAACGGCTCTTTCAGTGAATGGACGTTTATGGATTTCGTGACTGATTGAGTATTAAGTTGACAGTTTGTATATGTGGATGACGTAAGAAAAGTGGCGTTACCCCCAAATCTAGTTCATACTACTCAGAACAGACCAATCCAGTCAACTAAAGTAAATTTTTGATTGTGTCCAGTGTTTCGAGTGAGATCACCTGCCAACAATTATTTATTCTTAAGTTGGCTGCGGTTTATTGCCCTACATCCTTACCTGTGCCTAGATGGCGCGCTTAAAAATGACATTTCGAAGAGACCTTACAAAAGATGTATTGCAATTATTCATAAACAGCTCAATTCAATTCCGTTTGATACGTTGTTTTACCAACTTCACTAGCTCTTTTGATCGATTGCAAAATTTCCCATAAATCCATTTAAATGTGACAATCGAGGTTTGCAACTAAATATACGAAACAATATTACCAATTGAATACACAAACAACCACTCCCAGAGCGATGAGTTTCGCAAAAAAAAAACCATCAACAAAATTAAGAAAACAAAACAAAAACATAAACAACAACATCAACCATTGTCTTCGTGTGTACGCTGCCGTGGCTACATCTCCAATTCAATGCGACAACGCAAGCTGTCGGAATAAATTAGTAGATAAACAAACAAAAAATAATCAAAATTTTATAATTTTCTATCCGAGAGGCTGTAAAACAAACGCCAAGAAATTAATCTTTTGATTAATTACTGCCCTGATGCATATTCAGTAAGTTTGGCCAAAACAGAAACGAAATCCGCCATCAGAGAAATTCACTCCTAAATTTGATGACTTTGCCTGTCACCTGTCAAAATGGAAAGATGTTCATAGGCACTCGCGGTTGCATGCATCTTTGGACTTGAAAGTATGAGCTGCATTCAAAATGTTATAATTCCCATAGATCTCTTGATTAGATCGAAATTTTAACAGATTTTTGGAAAGTTTCATGTTGCGGCTGTGTTTGAACCAAAGGCAAAGCTGCGGAAGTGACGTGTAATCAATAATTGTGTTTGCATTGGGTAACCCTTCCGATCATAATGGGGGAAATTTTCCAACAGCCAAAAGAAAATCCTCCTGCAGAGAAAGCCAAAAAGGGATCCGCAAATGTTACTGTCTACAGAGGCAACTATGGGCAACTGTCATAGACAGCGCATGCATCCATCATTCAGTCAACTGAGAATAATTTCTCAACGCGAAACTTTCATTTCTCTGATTAATCGGCAGACATATTCTTTCGAGTGTGCCTATCCATGTTCAATTGCAATCAATTAATTGCTGCATTAATTACCCACATTCGGGCCTACAAGGGGAGAGAAACATTGAACAATCAGCGATTTCTTAACCGCACCGTTTGCGCCAGCAACAACTCTATTCACCGTCTTGCGGATTTCGTTTGGCAAATTAATTAATTGAAGTGTTTCCAACTTCGACTGGCGGCCATATGCGGAATTCATTACTGCATCTGAACTGAATTCCATGTGGAAAAAAATGGAAGTTGTGTAGGTACTTTGGCAACGGAAAAATTGCACACTTCACTTCGACGTCTGACGAAACAAGAGCTCATTGACAATGTGCAGAACGGTAAACATAAAGCCCCCTGGGCGGGGCGCAATGGCTGGTAAACACAATCGCGCAAACGCATGCAAAGCCGAAACCACAAAATAAAAGTTCAATGAGTGGTATTGTTGTTACGCTCAGCAAACGACATGATGTACATTGTTTTAGTGGGATATTTTCGCAACTTTTAAATTGTTACACTTTGATTGCATTACGTAGGTACACTTGGCGCGTTAAGATGGGCGTTTCTGTTCAGCGATAGTTGTTGGTAACCATGATTAATGGAATAGCCTGGGGAAACACCGTCCGTGACTTTGCGACTGTGGCAACTTTATAGAAACCGTGAAGAGTTTTAAAGTCGAGTGCACTTACGAAACAGAAGGTGAATCATTTCCATCTTGGTGTGCATCGAAAAGTAACTTCATCTGAAAAGTGACAATTGTCGAATTTAAAAGAGAGCCACCCTATTTCGTAAAGGGGTAGATGGCGCTACAGGCCCTTTAAAAACCCAAGGCCGTGATTCTAGATAAAAACAAAAATTAAGAATAGAAAAAAAGGGCAATATCATTTTATGCAGAACACGAACGTCCGAATTAAGGAGTTTTTCCGGATAATTGTACTATCCCTGTCAGACTTTGGCGATAGATGGCGCAGTGCTTTCTGTTTCTGCATTATTTCTTGGCTGTCATTTTGGTTTTATTGGGTACTTTTAAAACAGTTTACTCAGTGTGAGTGACGCGATTTGTCATGGGTTTTATTGAAATATTTACCAAAATGATATATGTATTAGCCTCAGACGTAATAAAGAAAGAAAGAGATGCTGAAACGTCTGCATAACCTCTTTATGTGGATGTGTCAATACCACAATGTTACTGATGTTTGTGACATATTCACAATTGAGCTGGACTGATCGCTTGGACAGTTCTTAAAGTTCAGTGAGCAGTAAGGTATAAGAAACATTAAAGGACTATTCACATGAAAGCGAATTGCAAACTGCGAACAAGCGAATATTCGTAGTTTTTGACATTTCATTCACATAAAAACTTTTTTAGTTGCCGATACCCGCGAATCAGTTTCACGTTTAAAGGTTAAGCCCGATCGAATTTTTCATTCGTGGGTTTGTGGATCGCGACTGTATTTTGTTGATTGTGAATGGAGTGTGACAGTTCGCGACAAGAATTTTTCATTCGCGGGAAAGTTGCTGTGATTGTAAATTTCGCTTATTAAATCAAATGAGACTCAGTTTCTTTTTAGATTAGATGGTAGATTCATTAAATATATAGCTTTTGTTGTAGAACAAATGGAAAACATCATTTCGCCAGTCTCATGTGTATAGTCCTTAACTGCGACATTGTTTCGACCTTCAAATCAGTACGAATCCGAATTTCCACAACAATTTTTAGCCCTTCGGCTTGATTGAATGTTTACTTTAAAATTTTCAGCATTTTATACAAAATAATTGCCTATAGCCCTATACATCCTCCCTCTTCCAACAGCCGCAAAGTGCACTCCGACTATTACTCAAATGTTGTAACCTTAGATTACGGCGTATGCGCGGTAAGTATATACACCCATCTAGCAATAAAGTCTCCAAATAGCTCAATAAAAAAAAAATATAAAATCACCCATCACCTCTAATGATGACTGGAAAACAGTATTTTGCGAAACATTTCCCACACTTTACGAACGACCAGCCAACCGGCTTTAGCTATATCCTGAAAAGAAAATTGCTCGATCATTTGTTACACATTCACGACAACGAATGAGGAAAACTGCGCACTCCGGAGCGCATCAGAGCAGCCTCAGTAATTTGCAAATAAAAGCGAAAAAAAGATTTCTCTTTCGAATCCTAACGTGTAATTCTATTTTAATTAGCGCGCTCGTCGTCCACGATGTTCCAGTAAAACAAGAAAATCAAGAAAACCGCCGCGCAGCCAGAAGAAGATGAGACACCTAACGTCACCTCCAACATTGCCACTAATCCTATAAGCGCCAAATTGATGCGCGCAAAAGTAAAAGAAGAATCTTTCCCCAACTTTCTAATGCGCGCGCGCACAAGAAGACTCTTTATCAGCCATCACACATGGAGCATGTAAACATCCCGCTTGCTGGTGTCCACATTTCATGGGAAAAACGAAAAACTATCGATGCTGGGTTATAATTAAATATATACAATGCATGTGCATAGATGCAGATACTCGGAACTAACCCCCCGTGCAGCGCACTTTGAGATTTAAATCGAAGATCGCTTTCTAAACTTTTCCGCGTGTCCTAAAACCAATTCGCCAGTCAAGACACACACGATCGATGCAAATATACAGAACGATAGCAGACGTCGCCGTCATCTCGTCTGTCAGAGAGGAAAAGTGAGGAAAATCAAAAGTTTCCCGTCTTTTTGGATGAAATCGATAGCCGGCCAACGACTACAGTCACTCCTCCGCAGGAATTCGCAACCTTCAGCGGTGTGCATCTCTGCTTTTGTTTGAGTGGGTTGGTGGGTATATCGGTTTTCCTCAAATTCATATCTCATATAGATGCATAGAAGATACTTGCTGGATGCAGTGACAGGCAAATTGGCGAAACTGGTTGAAATTGGGTGCCCATAGACGCTAAGAGCCTCAGTCTGTGGGATACGTGTGAAAGCTGTTGCCGGGATGTGTTATGTTTGCATATTCGTGCTGTGGAGTGTTCTGGAAAAGCGTGGATCTGGAATAACGATTTGGCTGGCATAATGATGGCGTTCAGAGAGTAATGGACTGTGGAAGTAGGCTTGCGCGAACATTGTATCTATATAGTGGAGAACAACTCGTGTAGGCACTGACAACTGAGAACGTATACCTAGTCCTGCCATAAGTTCTGTTACAAATACAACGCGCTGTAGAAAAAAAACGAGTTAACATATCGTATTGAAAATAGTTTTGTTTATTAGCTTACATTATTGGCAATAGAATAAAAATAATTTCACTCAAAATGGACGCCTTTGGCTTTCACACAAGCTCTTAAACGTAGTGGCCATTGGGCTATAGCGGCACGTACGGTTTCAATAGAGATTGTGGCCGCTGCTCTGGTCAATGCTGCTCTAAGACTTTCCAAATTTCTGTGGGGAGTCTTACAGGCCATGTTTTCAAGTTCTGACCACAAACCAGTTGATTCAGATCTGGACTCCCCGAGGGCCAACCTTCTGCTGCTATAAAGCCAGAAATATTGAGCCTGAGCCACTCCTGCGTGGTTTTGGCCATATGCGCTGGAGCAGAGTCTTGTTGGAAGATCCACCTGTTTCCGCCAAAAAGAGTGTTGGTCAAACCTTTCACAGCGCCCTCTAGCACGTCTTCTTGGTAAACCTTTGCCCCAGTTTTTACGCCTTTTTCGCAGAAATGGAGTAATGCGACACCTTGATGGGATATCCCCACCAAACCATTACGGAAGCTGGATGATGGCCTCGTTGAATTCTGGGAACGATGTTTTTCGCTTCCTTAGATGACGTGGCATAGACCTTGTCATTTTGTTTATAAAAACTTCTTTCACGGTAAAAATTTTTTCATCCGTAAACAGAATGTTTTCATGCCCATTGGCCGCGTGCCACTGCAGAAGTCGTTTGCATCTTTATAGCCAAATTTTTTTAAATTGAGGAGTTAGGAGATGTCCCGTGGACCGACGATAGGCTTTCATGTGAAGATCATCCCGAATCAACCTTGACATGGATCTGGTTGATATATCCAATTCCTTGGACATGATCTTTTATTTCCTAAGTGGATTTCTCCGAATTCGTTCACACACTGCCTTTACTACCGCACTTGTACGAACGACGCGAGGGCGACCACTTCTTGACCTGTCCTCCACTCCAGACAATTCGCAGAAACGACCAATAGCCCGATAAACAAAAATTCTCGATATGCCGAGTGGTTTTAGCAACTTAAAAATTTGGCCAGCATTCTTCCCGCACTTATGCAACGCAATTACCGCGACTCGATTTTCTTTAACGCCCCACTTCATGTTAATAGATCGCAAGCTGAGACCAAACTGGCAAGTTTTCTTTACTAATCAATGCATATGTTCCGAAAAAAAAGTTAACGGTGCAATTCCCACAAGAAGTTTTTAACGATAAGCGCTGGAAAATGTGTAACAGAACTTATGGCAGGACTAGGTATACTTCCGATGAAAGGTGCATTTTGAGACCGCCAGCCATTTGGACGGAGCCGGCTTATTGTATAGCCTGACCGTTAGAAACAAGTGTGATGCCATTAGAAAGTGCGTCGTTGCAGTAATTCTCGCCGGACGCTATATCCGTAAGTGGTTAGTAGAAAGCAAAAGTCCCGTGGGCTCGCAATATGTCTGTCGGATTGGATGCTTGATTTATGGCTGCGGAGAATGGATACAACAAGAGTTCTTGTAGGCAAAAATCGTAAAAATCTACTCGTAAATTACGATATGTAGCAACATTCCTTTCAGGAGCTACCAACACTGCGATTGATATATGAAATTAGCACACAGTGACTGAATTTGAGAATGGGTTTGGGTGATATACTCGTATTTACCTTCGGCCAGCTTAATAAGATCTGGTGGTAATGACACAAATGTTTTATTGACAGTCAGAAGCAGCTTCTTTTAGCGGCACAATAAAAGAAACAAAATCAAAAGAAATTCGAAAGATTTGCAATAAATTTGAAAAGTGCTTACATTTTTGTGCTCAGAAAGCTGTCTGTTCCTTCTACGACTTCTTCTTTGAGTTGGCAGCTTTGAAAATAAAATCACAATGCAGCCATGTCTGCTCTCTGCTCCCTGCATATTATTTCTAAAAACCCGAATATTACATGCTAAAAGAAACGCGCTCAAAAAAAAATTTACATGCTGGAGTATCTCGTTTATTAAGTCTGACAGTTGACTGCCTTGATGTGTCTCAGTTTCGATTGGCCTAGATCAGTAATATGAACAGCTTTTTCAGTTGACGTTTATTGAGGATAAGCCGACGAATCTAGTCAAGAAATTCAGGACTGGGTACTAAGTTGACAGTTCGTTTGACATAGGAAAAGTGACGTTACCGACCAATATAGTTTGTGTCTTTAGGAAAAATCTCGTCCAGACAGATCTAACTGTAAACTAGATCTTTTCATGTGCTTAATGTCATAAATCATATGTGCATGTATTCGACTTGCAAATTGCAGTCCATCTAAAAAAAAGTACAAAAAAAATAATCTGACAGTGCATACCTACCCATCCACCATCCAATTCCCAGTGTGAAAGTAACTTCGCCCGCACCCGTTAAGTTATTAAACGTGAAACACTCTGACGCGTTTAGTTCTTAACCGCTATCAAATTATCCTAAATGCCTCCAAGTCATGTACACAAAAATTCCATCAACACATGCAAGATGAAAGCAAAAGCTGTCAGCTAAGAAGAATGTGCGCGCATAAACCAAAACAAACCCATTTCTTTAAAGTGCTGAAAGTGTAAGCAGAAGAGAAATGTTAAATCAACATATAAACAAAACAATTACTGCTTTAACGGTCTTCCATTCTTCCATACCCATATCAAGCTCTGTTTGGTTTGACAGACGGTGCATACTTCTCCAGCTCGTCACTGGAATCAACAGCGCGTAGCTTTGGTAAGTACACACATTATTGTAACATGGAAGATAGTTTTTCTTTCACAGCGAATTGGAGTCACATATATACTCGCGTTCGGTATTCTAATTCACTAAAACTCACTTACACTTTTATATGTTTGCTTCGACCCTGTACATCGGACGAAGTCAATTAGAAGTAGCGCGCGCATAACTTGAGTGCCTCGGCTTGGATGAACCGAAAATCCAGCCAAGCGAACAGCTTAAGATACGAGTATAACAACAAACAGAAACAGTGCATTAAACAAATTTAACACTTCGTATGAATAATTCAAGTTCTCTCTGCTTCGGTTTGCATATCTAGTGTAATTGTAATTTGTTTGGCTTGAGTTTATAATTTGCTGTTCGTTGTTACGCTGTGCTAAATTTAAGTTGGCGGGTGAATGGATACGATTCGAGTTAGCAACACGATAATATTGTTCTTTGCAACTGTGTTTAATGCATTAATTATTATCTAAGAGGGGTAGGTAGATTATTGTTCCCTTCACAAGGAAAGTAGGGTGTGATTACGGATATTTTTGACATCCATATATCGTCAAACGTCAACTGAAAAAAAAATTTCGACGTGATCTAGACCAATCAAAATCCAGACATACGACGGCTACCTGCTGTCAGACTAGAGTTTTCAACGTCCCCATTGTCAGATATTTGATGTAAGTATTCTGACACGAACTCTAGTCGCATGTGTTTTTGACACTTCGTTTGACTGCGCGATTTAATAGGTTTGTTTGCCGTGGGCCCCTTGTGCGCACTAGTGCACACTGGGTTAACCCTAATGCGTTCGATATAGCACTGAACTCGCCTTGGTACTGAAAACCTGTGTTTGACATGGCTTCTAGGGCACAATAGTTGTTCCCTGAACTGACCCCAGTGAATTTGTGGGGGCAAGAATTCAGTGCTGAGTTTTGCTGTCATTTCGTTTGCTGTCATTCATTTTCAAACACATCATCTTAATTGCGAACACTTTTATCAACTATTTACATTAAGGAAAACCCAAATTCAGAATTTAGTTCACTCATTTTTAACAATAAACGGGAAAAAGTGTTACCAAAAGATAAATATTTGTCAATATCAACAGCTGACAGACTTCAGGGCAACATTTTGCGTTCGATATAGAAGCCGAATTTTCAGGGTTGTGCAGGGTTTTTGACAGACGTGAAAATAAGCTGACACTTCTCAGTGCGCACTAGGTGTGCACTAGTCCTAGCGACGTCAAACAAACCTAATTTAATTTGTTTTAATTTCCAGAACGCGTTCGCACTTTTGTCACTTTTTCTTTATAATTTGAAAAGTACTGTCAAAAGGGTGTCACCACTCAGAGAGAGTTTTAACTGCATTTAAAAGAGCTGCACATTTAACCCCCTTTTAAGAACCGCCCCCTTTTGTATCAATTTACTAAATAATTCCCTCCAAATGTCAAACGTATCGCAAGACGTCGAAACATCCCATATGGCAATATCATATCAACATCTTTGAACAAATAAAAAAAAATATATACAAGTCTGCTGGCATTGATTCCTTTCCAACTAACAACTGCAATGCCATCGACATAAACCCCCACACAAATTACTATTTCTGGACCAAGTCAAACTACACCAACATCGACTACAGTACATGGGCTCTCTTGTTGCTCTGTCTATTTAACCGATAAAGTCTGCCTACAAATGCCCACAGCCCACATCGACTAAGAGCGAGAAAGACATACTTTAAACAAATAATGTAGTAAAAGCAAAAATCATCGGTAGAATCTAGACTTCTCTCATATGGAAATTGCCATTCTACTGCTGCTTCAGAAACCAGCATCCAGCACACGGTCCGACGAGCAGCGACTTTGACTTGACCACAGGTTTATTGGAGTAGGAAGAGCCGCAGTCAGCACTCACAAATAGAGAACAAAAACGTTTCGGAGAAGCGAAAAACAAGTAACGATCGCGGTTAGGAGAACAAGACTCATGAGACTGCTGCTGCACCGAAACATTTGATGGCAACGATAGCAAATGTCTGAACAGAAAATGAAAATCAAGGTCCAAGCCAAAGTAGCCAGTGCCTGCATGGACACACACAACACACACCGCACCGACATGGAATGCATTTCACTCCGCTTCAATTAAGATGAACTACTTGCTGCGCACGCGTACCCGGTGAGCCGCAATAAGTTCTTGTTCATCTTCGAGGTGATTGGCTTTGAGCGTTCGCATCACCGATTGTGTTGGACTTTCTTTCTGTTGTGCGGGCTTTCGAGCAAATTAAATGGAAATGCTGCTGCATCTGTTTGGCGGTTCCTTGACCACAGCAGACCTAGTTTCCGTGCCCTACACAAGTTCGGAAACCTATTTCGAAAGCCAGTTCATCAAGTACTCTTATTGGACCGTGTCTATTTACTGTCGCACAATAATTCTATACATTGTTAATTTGAGGCCCGAAAAAAGGGGACCACCACATCACACGCTGTGCGAGGAGAAATGCACGTTGTGCCAAATTTTTACCCCACGGAAGAGGCTTGACAACTTTCTTCTTCATTATCGTCGTCGTCGTCGTCTTCGTCGTTGTAAGTCCAGTCATTAAGTCAGTCAAGTTTAAGGTTCAAGAGGTTTCCGACTTTGAGCAACGACAATGGTGACGGTTTGATTGATTGGCGCGTGATTTGATGTGACGTATGAATCTGCGATAACGAGGCTTGTGGGTATATGGCAAGTTTGTTTGTTTCGTGAGCTAATTGAGGGTTATGTTGGATTTGCTGGTGGAAAACGAGTATAAGCTTTATTAATAATAAAAACCTATGAGCCTAAAAGCTAAAATTCGTCACAATTCTGCCGAGAATGAACAGTAGAAAAACAAAAAGAAAAACCTTTGTCAGCCCCGGAGGGCAGAAACCAGTCGAAGAATCAGCTTCCCTCCCTGTTTCTACAGATCTTAAGGCTCTACTGGCCCAAGTAAGAACTCAACAAAATGATAGAAGAAATTTAAGGACCTAACCCGTGCTAGCTTTGTGGTTGCCATGGCGATTGGCGCCACTTTAAATGAAGAATTCGTACTACCTTACCGACTGATGTGTGTATGCCGGAGCCGCAACATGCACTTTTAATCACTTGTCGTCCCTAATTCAATTATTTAACATTCTTTCCTACTGCCAATAACGCCAGAAGCAATTTGTCCTTCTATATATCGCAGGAAATATTTTTTAATTAGTCAAAGAGAATCGCGAGAGTAATCATCGCAGGCTGGCCAATTTAAATTTAATCAGCCCTAATTAACTATCGGCTAATAAGAGAAATTACTCGAAAAGAAGCCATCAGTGGGCATAGCTTAGTATGCTATTAGTAATCCCGCTTACCCGTTTGTCAGTCCTCTACACTAGCACGCATAATTCCCATCGCGTCGTGCCCTTTAAGAACTATTAATTACTTTCCATTGAAATTGGCCAACTCAATTGCAATTTGCAATGCAACTCATTGCGGTCCCTAAATGGCTGGCTATACGCGCAAGAGCAAGCGCAATCAAAGCCAGGGATTAATTATTGCGCGCGCACATGCGCAACAAGAATCTGTTGGCTGGTGCGTCTGTTGCGTTTAAATGATGGTGATGTGACTTCCACTTCATGGTGTACTCGGCCAAGTGGCATCATCACATCTTAGTGCCACAAGAAATCGATTCCTAAGTAGAACATAATTGCTGATTTCATGTAAGATTTGAGAGGGAATGTCGGCGGCGAGTACAATGCGAAAAGCAACACAGAAGTGGGACCAGTAATGTTCTTTGGTGATTCGCGATACAACACTACATCTGGGTTGGTAATTGTTTAACTCTTCTTTTTTTATCCGAATGTCAATTATTTGTTTGTTTGTGCAGCTTTGTGGCGATTTTCTTTGATCAAAGTTTAACCTACAAAAATGTTGTGATGTGTATTTTATAGAAAGAGGTATTGGTTACAAGAAGCCGCGATACGGATGTTTTATGGGAACGCAACCTCAATTTGGCAATTGACAGTTAATCGGAAAAGAAAATTCGTATTATTCTATTGATTGATTGATATTGGAAAGGCTCGCGTTAGGAGGATGTGCTTGTGCTGGTTTTAATTGGTGTTTTAAGTATACCTACAGCTGGTAATAGCGCACAAAATTTGACGTTTTGTGAGACAGTGCATGCAAATTAATTGCACGTGATTATATTTATTGTATTCACAAATAATCGGCAATAGTAAACCAGCGATGCTTGTAAATGAATGCGTTGGTAATTTTTTTCCAACTGGAAATTGTCATTTTGGGGATAAACTTGTATAATAATAAACCGTCAGGTCAAATGCCAGAACCAACATTTCAGAAAAACGTCTGACACACAAAATGGCAGCCGTTCTTACATATTTAGGGGCTTTAACCCAAAAAGTCCAAATCCAAAAATCCATTTTCAATCTTCTTGACAAGCTTCAATTCTGCTTGACAGTCTGTCATCATACGCAAATAGTTTACTGTCAAACTTTGTGTTAAAAAGCGTAGAAGGGAATACAGACATAAGTCTAGACACCGACAATGATTAGAACGTCCGCATTGTATCAAACAATGAAAAAAGGTTGTACCCAAGATTGGCAAAATTGTTCAACATAACCTGTAAAAATTGAGCATATTCTGCTAGAAATAAACAAAGAAGGTCCCAAATCTAAAACGCTTGCATAGTTTCAGATCAACAATCAATCTCACCTCCTCGGACCCCTCGGAGTCAGAGATTGATTGTTGAAACTTTACTTCGGCTGTGGATATTATGTTTATGATGTTTCTTCTAAGTCTTAAAACAAAAACAAACAAAAATGGACAAATTTTGAAAATTTTATATTTCTGTCGGTTAAGCTGTTTTTCATTGGCCAAAGTGGAAGAGACCAATATAATATAAAAAAATAAAAAAACCGATAGTAAGTTTTAAGAAATTCACCAGAAACGTGCTGGATTTCCTGGTGAATCGAAAACTTAATTGTAGTTTGACGGTAAACACTATCCACTAGCAAAGCAACTGATGCGAATATTGGCTGTCAATTGCATAGTTGAGACTGTAGATGGCGCTACGCTATCGTTAAAAACACAGATGTCGCCACAATCAGCGCAGTGAAAAGGCAAAGCAACGAACAAAAATCTCCACAAAAGAAGACAGACAACGTTCAACAAAGCGAACAACGTAATAAACGAGCGAGAAATTCGTAGCACATCCCTTTCTCACAATTACAGTCGCCCGTTTAGTTCTTTCGCAAACGCTCGCCGAAGAGGAGCACGGTATACTCCAAGTCGAAAAGAAAAAAAAATCACTTTTTCTCATCCGCCGAAGAGCAGAAAGATAGTACAACGCATTTGCCCACAGACGACCGCCATATTGTGAAAAATGAGACAAAAGATTTACAAGTGAATTATTTTCTATCCAAAAAAAGTGAAGTTTTTCGTTTCTTTTTTTCATCGTTGTTGTAAAGATTTCGAAAACAATAAATAGAAAACTGCATTCGTGAACTGAGCCCAAAGGTAAATCGAATTTATTTCCCAGCCTTGTACAGTCCTACAGTGAAAATGTGCGTGTGTAGGAGATACGTGCCCGCGATGGCGTCATCGGGAAAAATTTTCCACTCAACCGCGTTATATCACCATTATTTTCGGGGGCATTTTAATTAGTTTCTGTCGAAAAATTTCGACGCAAATCGAGGGCATTGTCGAGTGTTTTTGTTGACAATTCTGGGACGATGGGTGGGTGTGAAATGGAAAATAACTTTTCGAATGAGAAAATGAAAAGAAAAAAAAAAAAAAGTTGAAAATTTTGTGTGCGAAAAAGAACACGTATATAATTTTTGTAGTCGGGACTTTTTTCGTCATCTTCTTTCCGCAGTGATTCGTTTTCTCTGGGCGACGACGACGACGACACAATGGCGTTTTTCACTGGTGTGTGAAGGAGGGTCGGTTACACAAGCTGTGCACCACACACACAGGGCAGAGAGGAAGAGAAGATGGCGCGCGTACACTATGCCCAGCAAACCGATTACAGTGGTGGAAAAAAATGTTGCCATGGAGTTGGAGTAAAAGGGGGATGGATATACGTAAACGTTAGATAGGTTTTTTCTAAATTGATTGCATACTAATGTTTCCGAGTTGCATTTGGGGACCAATTCATCTGAAAGTCTTGTCGATAAATCGTTATGCAAAGCTGTTTGATTGATTTTTGATTTGCAGACGTCTATCTGCCGTTTGGATGCAGCGATGGATGTATCTATCCCCCTTCTCATTTTATCATATCGTTGGGTCAATGATGTTGCGTCACTTCTTCATTGAAGGTTTCTCTTTTTTCAGGTCTCCGTGTGGCGTTTGGGTTTCTTGCTCTTGCTAGCGCTATTTTGTCGGATGGCTATTGCCAAAGAGACACACTGACTGGAGGTGGCGCTGGTTGGTGCGTCTTATTATGGTTTCTTCTCTCTTTTATTACAATTTGCGTTGGATGAAACAAAAATGTTTGTTTTGGTTGCATCCTTATCTATGGTATGAAATTGTCTTTGTCTGGTAATAAAACAAAACAAAAAAAAAGCGGACAACGTGCTAGGCCAGAGGTCCTTGCCCTTGACATTTTCAGTCTGCTGCTGCAGGTGCTTAATTGCATTCCGGCCGCCGAGGCACGTACTAAGCTAATAGGAGTTGCTATGTAGGACGTTCCATATTAATACATTCAATCGGGTTTTCTTGCAAAGTTTGGCGTCGTCTGTAGTGCTTTGGAAGGGACCGTACAACTGTGTAAACCCATTGCATGAAGCATGTAATAACTAGGTCAGCCATGTGAATGTCAGAACTCGCTTCGGGATGGAGTTTTTCACGAGTATTTTACGAAAACATAAACGCACTTTACTGAATCACAATGTAGAACAAACCACGCACTCGGAGGTCATTCATAAATCTTTGAATTTGAATCTTTTTGACTGACACAAACCTATACCTATACATAGTGCCAGTGTTGTCGCATACTCAGAAAATGATGATACATTCGTACTAAATGGGATCTCAAATACAAAATATTTTTCGGAAGAATTAAATAAGAAAATCTATTACCGCTGGTGTTTCCCATATAATTATACGACTCATCTCCCCGTTTCGGTGTATAAATTACATTTCGTACCTACTTGTGTTAACGACTTAAGTTCTTATTAAATACTTAAGAAAAAGAATTAAAATAGTTAAGATTCGTATGAGCAAACGGCCCTCAAATATCCCCGAAAGGTGTAGAAGTGTTTTCAAAACCTTCGCAAATACTTATAGCACGAAATGAGATAGGCATTGGTCTACGACAACTGCAATGGAGGTGATTATTTTATTTGTTAATGTTACTCAAATAAAACACAACATAATCACAAATCGCCAGCAATTCAGTTGCCGCAAATGAAGCAAGAGACTTATTCAATCATCAATGATAATATCGCCTTCGATAATTCTAAACGTCGCCTCCCTCGAACACAATTAAATTCCACCTCTAATGTGATTTAGTTCAAAATAAAAGCCTACCTATTATTATGATAATTGGTCCCAATATGCTCATCAACAAACAAACCATACAGCAAACACGAATTCGCAACTCTATAAATAGATTGTAGTACACATGAGAATGAACAGATTCGATTCGAGAATAAAATGTCAACACATGCATGGACGAGTATTTAAATGAGAAATTAAAATCAATAATATTTTATGTATAAACGTTCATATGTGTTGTGTAATGTGCATGCCATGATGTCGCGATAACATGGAACTTAACTGATTGTACTAAAGCTAAAGCATTTAAATAGGAATTCCGTTGCAAGTTGATTCAGCTACCCCTGCGTGCCAGCGGGTGTACCTACACTGTACAGTGTACTGAACTATTGGCTAATGGAGATAGGTACCTATGTTGATAATTATTTATTTGTTAGTAGGTACAAACAAGCAGGTAGCAATTAAAATATAAAGACTTTCTTTTTTTATGTCAATGATTGGTTTGTATGAATTCAGAATCCATGTAAGGTACCTATACCGAATTTAAGCTGTCGGAATTTTTTCCTCGTGTAAATAGAGCAGGAGCGGATTGGGCACTTTTGATCGTTTGCATTTAAAGGGTTATGCATTCATAGTAAATGACGGATTTGCATATCCAATTCTCAAGTTCGGGTAAAATATTTATAGAAATTTAAGTCGCAGTACCTATAAATTTGAGTACATTGAGCACATAAGAGGCTTTCATCGCGGACAAAGAAAACTATTTCGCAATGTAGGTACCTATACCTACCTACTGAAGGACAAGCAACTTTACCTACATTTCACAAAAATGAAGACAGAAATCGAATTGCTTTGTTCTTATTGAAACTTTAAGCTACGATAATGGGGACGTTCAAGTAATTTTTTTTTTGAGTACCTAGGCTGGCTGACTTGATGTGTCTCAGTTTTGGTTGACCTAGTTCGGTCACATGAACAGTTTGTTGTTTAAATTAAAGCCTACGGAGGGGTAGGGTAGCCGACTTGGGAAAAAATGACGTTTCCGACCAATCTAGTCTTTGCGTTCAAGGTACATCTAGTCCAAACGAATCCGGTCTGCTTAAGATAATTAGTTGTTGAATGTAGTCCCTCGCTGGTCAGCAAAATAATTAGCACCATCGATTATATGGGAGTTTTTAAGGTTAAATTCGGAGACATTGCGTGATACCAATAACAAATTTTAGACTCGACTTTAAATTTACGGAAGCTCACAATTCAGAAGTTTGTGTGGAAAATACCTATACCTAGAAACTGTGAACTACTAAAATTTAGAATCGAAACTAAAAACCTTTATTGGTAAGGACCATTGTGGACTTTGTCGACACATAAATCTAAGGTCAAATCGCGTCGTCCGTGAACGAGCATTACGTGACGGAATTTGTTTTTGTTTCACATGTAAGATCAACTTAATTCCGTCAGCGTATAGCTCGTTCACGGATGTGGCGACTCGACCCCTGTTTTGTAATTATGCCTTTTTTTATACATAGACATGTACTTGTTTATTCTCCTACAATTCTAATAACATTTTTTTATTTTATCATTACAGGAGATCATTGAATAATTTATTGAAATAAAGCGCACTATCAAGAATCCTTTTTAATGCACGTCGAAAACTACCAAACAAGGTAATTTCATTATATTTAAATACAAATAAATGTAGGGAATGCAGACTGTTTTGGAGGCCATTCCAAGGAGCGTAGCACTCGGAAAAATGACAAAGTTGTCAGTATTTTAATAGATGTATTTTTTGCGGTAATATTACCTACCTAAATGTCATACCAGTAAAACCCGGATAACTACCTCTTCACAATTTCAGCTTTCTTTGGGTACTTAAGCGGGTGAGGTAGTTAAACGAACCCGCTTAAGCACACAAAGGAGGCAGAAAAAAAAATGTATATGAGATTTGTGGGTACTTAAGCGTTTTGGGTACTTAAGCGTCAAGTACTTATCCGGGTTTTACTGTATATCTCAATGCAAGAGAACCACCACATAGTGACCTTTCGCGTCAAAAGCAACTTAATTATAACTCCATGAGCGGGAGTTTTCCTTTTTCCACACACCGAGCCATGTTGGCAATTCAAAAGCTTTTTAAATCATAAGAGAGACCCAAACATTATAGCCTCCTATTGTATAATATTCTTCTATTGTAATAAGTACAATCGTACTTACAAGTTTCGTACGTGTTCAAAGTTATTTTAAGTCTCAATAAATGAATGAATGAAAATGAATGCAAGAGAACCACGCGCAATAAAATAAAAATTTTAAGTTTGTGAACGTTTTAAAAACAAATATGTAAGAGCGGAAAAATACGAACGCACACCAGCTAAGCAGTAACTTTCACAGACAAACCATACTGAAACCACTAAAGGCACCAAGTGACAAAGAACAGAAACAGAATCCCATACATTTGCACCGGAAACAGAATTAGGAACAGAAAAAAAAATTTTCAGCAACAGAATTTAGCGACAGAAAAATGGATGTTTGACGACAGAACGTAAACAAGTCTATATTGATTGTTTCTGCAACAGAAATGCTAATTTATCATGGGGGGGATGTTTTTTTTTTGTTTGGATTTTTCTGCATTTGTCATCTAACAAACAAACAAATCGAAATCGTCTGCAAACTGCCGCTCTGCTTCTTTATAGACCGCAATTCGACAATTAGCTTCGTGTAAATCGTATTCACTAAACATTTTCAAAATCTGTTCCATTTTTTCGTTAAAGTCAAAGCTAAAATGTATCACGTTTTTATGGATCTGTTTCTGTTTCAGTTTTGTGTAGCTGAGCTAGCAACGTAAACAGAACCAGAATTTACTACAGAACGAAAAAACTTTCTGTTCTGTTTCAGTTTCTGTTCTTTGTCACTTGGTGCCTTAACTTGTGCCCATTTTCCGTTACTTCCTTACAAACTATATATAGGTATTTATACGGAGTGGCAGATGCTAGGTTCCCTAGTATTGTTACATAGAAATTCGTTTTGAAAAAATTTAACGCTACATCAAAAGTATGATTTGTCTATGGCCGAAATGTGGAAAACATTTTACTTTGAATACATTTTTATCTAAATATTTGGGAATGCAAATCTGTTAGTGTACAATAACAGACCTAGGTACTTAAGTTGGTACTCGATATTTTTAGCAAAATGTTACCTACTCTATCATGCTAACATATTGGATACGATAAATGATATAGGTACTCCTTGTCACATGTCAAATACTTGAACTTGTCACTGTGGCATAATTTAGCAATCTAGGTCATAAAAAGGACCTAGAAGTTGTTTTTAGGTTATTCTTTCTCAAGCATTTGCAAGATAAATAACAAGAAATTCATATCGATAACTATGCTTTCATAATTCTTACAGTGCAATGGAAGATATTACCAAAACCATTATGTTCACTACAAACACAATACAAAACGGACAGCCAACGATTCAATATCAAACGGCGGATGGCACAATCCTAAAGCAGCCAAAAATAGAGGGCCAGAAAAATCAGCAAGATTATCCCACATTTTGTTACACAACAACAAATGTAAGTATATTTTAATAATATTTTATAATATCCCTTCCATTTTATAAATAAAAGAATGGATTACCCTGCGTTCAATAAAATGTGTACCTATTTATAATAAAGTAGTAGTCTCAGTGTCACGAAAGAAACAAAGTCGAAAAATAAATAAACAGTGACAGGTCATTTGTTTGGCCAATAGAGTGTTTCGCGAAGCCCATCCTTTCACAGATGAGCTATCTTTTTTGCTCAAACGTCAAAAAAAATTGTAGGATAACAAAGCTGGTTTATAATGGCCAGAGTAGTGTTTTGTTCAAATATTGTTGAAAAGCGCACAAATGCCATTAATTTAACTTCTCAGTTGTTACCAAATACGTTTGATAAACATAATTTTTTAATTCAACAATGCTTTTATCTTGTTTTTTGCACTTTTTTATGCACTTTTCAGTAATTTTTTAACATAATTAGACTACATCCATACAAAATCCGTTTTGTTTTCCTACAAGTTTTTTCGCTGTCACTTGGATTTTTCTTCTTCTCATTTGACACTGACGTTGTCGCGAACTACCCTATCGAATATGACAATTTCACTTTATTAAATTGAAGTTTACAAACAGATTTCGCATTTTTTAAATTCCCGCCGATAACAAATTATCAAGCGCGAAGATAACAACGAATTTGTTGACTGAAATTCGCAAATTACTACATGAATGACGGGATTAGATAAAGTTGTAAACATTTTTAATGAATCATTTAAATCGTACCCTCACACTTGACAAGAGAACAACAAAAATGAGGTTATGTAGGTATCTGGAACAGGAAGTTGTAAAAATAAACAAAGTAATGTTAGAACGATAGCTATTGAACCACAGCAATGTTTTTTTTTTGGAGTGTTTTCGAGAAGTCAACTGATGTAATTCTAGTCACATCCTTTGATTCCTCTGACGTCGTGTATGACTGCGTGAAAATAGTTCATTTGAATAAGACAGCGAGAGTAATAGGCCAAAGAATTGTATTTGAACAATTACTTACTTCTTCTAATAGAATTCGTTTAAAGTCTATTGTTTATGTCTATCACACAAAAAGCACTATTTGTTCAATTTAACTCTCATGACAGTTAAACGTACACTCGTTGTAACCCAAAAACGATTTTTTTTTCTATATATGCCACTAACCACACGCACAATTGGTATTAAATTACTAAATAACTCAACCAAACAAAGTCCGACAACTTATGAAGCTCATAACGAAGTAAAAACAGAAAGTCAACCGCAATAATCGCTGCAGAAGCTATTTCAAATGGGTCCCACGTAAAGATTATGTTCTTTTCTTAAGAATTCTTTAGAAACACCCATTTCCCTTGACATTTAGAAGCGCTTTTTCTCTGCGTCATCAAAGCGACCAACAGCAATTGACTCACTGAACTCTGAGCTCCCGAAATTACAAATTTCAACCGCACATCCTGTGGTTTATGATAAAATCCACTCTCTGTATAACCTTCTATTTTTTATTTCTGTTTAGGGTAACGCGACGACGGTTAATTTGGCTCAACTTACCACAGACGACAACAAAACATGTTACATTGCACAGCCGATAAGTGGTTACAACTATGCACTGGTCAATCAGATGCAACTCAACCAAGGAGGGACGGTCGGTATCGCCACAGTTGATAATCAGGGACGTTTGCAAGTAATAAATAAACCCATTGCAACAGTAAGTCTCTCAAAGCGATTTACCGCTAAAACTAAACGCCTTTCCCCATAGAACACAATATCCAATATCAGCTTTAAATGCGATGTTTGCGGCCTTATGTTCTCCCACCTGACATTGCTCAATCATCACAAGC
Organism: Cheilosia impressa; assembly: GCA_948293265.1. Classification (NCBI taxonomy): domain Eukaryota; kingdom Metazoa; phylum Arthropoda; class Insecta; order Diptera; family Syrphidae; genus Cheilosia; species Cheilosia impressa. The sequence goes on along the minus strand of OX411883.1, from coordinate 47,408,693 downwards.
GTATCCACGCTCAGGAGGGTGGAGACGCAAATCAGGACTCAATCGCTGTCGTGAACGCACAGGGCCTAGTGCAAACGCAAAACATTATCACAGAGAATGGACAACCGCTTGGGCAAATCCAAATTGTTGCCACAGAGTCGCTAGAGCCTGCCACCTCGCATGGCATGCAACAAACAGCCAACGAAGTGACAGTGACCACGGCGAAAACACTCACCCTAGAGAAATCCAAATGCATATCATGTGGCGGGCAAATCCTACAGCCCACAAAGCGAAAAGGCCCGAAGATTGTTCGTTGTGATAAATGTGTGAACAGTTACAACGGCAATGGCAACGTGATGCAAACACAAACGACGCAGTCGACCCCAACGCAGATTTTTGTCGCCCCCGATGGCGAGATTAAATTCGAAATGAACGAACTGCCGAGCGGTACTAGCGAGTCGTCGATGGACTCGCTCAGCGCACAGAATATCATTCCAATGCAGCAGGAAAATAATGGAAACGGCGGTGGTGGTCGAAAAAATGAGCACCAGCAACAGCAGCAGCAGCACGGCATGATTCAAGACAATGGATGTAATGAAACGATTGTGGGACACCATCCAGTGAAGAAACGAAACCTAGCAACGGTCACCAAGTGCCAGAAGTGCAACGGTTCAGGCGTGATATTTGTGGGCGGCAATCAGCGACAAGTCAAGTCAGAGTAAGTGTGATGCGTTGACACAATTGTGTTGTAAAGTTTACTAATGCCATGCGTTTGCAGAACACCTAAGCCTTTCACGTGCAACATTTGTGGTGGAACGTTTTCGAGATACTCGAGTCTGTGGTCGCATAAGAAGCTGCATAGCGGCGAGAAGAACTACAAATGCACCATCTGCGGCCTGGCGTTCGCTAAAGCGGTGTATTTGAAGAACCACGCCAGGATTCACACTGGCGAAAAACCTTACAAGTGAGTATAATTTTTATATGGGAAAATCTCAAAACACTAAACACATCCCGATTTGCTAGATGCCAAACATGCGGCATGCAGTTCTCCCAGTCACCGCATCTCAAGAACCACGAACGGACACACAGCGGCGAGAAACCGTATGTGTGCGAAGTATGCGACAAAGGATTTGCCCGCCACGCCACCCTGTGGAATCACCGTCGAATCCATACCGGCGAAAAGCCCTATAAATGTGAAATCTGTGGATCAGCATTCAGCCAGGCAGCTCATCTCAAGAACCACGCCAAGGTGCATTCCGGTGAGAAGCCCTTCAAATGTGATATCTGCTCAGCAGCATTTGCCGATCGATTTGCCCTGAAGCGTCATAGAGGAATCCACGAGAAATATGGTAAGTTGCACTTGAAAATCACCGCCATAAACATAGCATTCTATGATCGAAACTTGCAGGTCAAACAGCGCCACGACAATCGCAACAGAACCACGATGACCAGGTACAAATGGAACAGACAGTGGTCATCCATAAGCAGGAAATGCCCGAGATGGATGACGAAGCTCAGCACGAAGTTATTATAGCAGGATTATAAAATTCAATCAATCAAAACGAATTCTTAAAGTTTTCTTCTTATTAACGACCACACACTCACACCCTGGTGGAGGAAGAACAACTTGAACAACTTGATAGTACCGAGGATTGTGATTCGTTCGACTTAATCTCCAATTGCACTTGTTAAGTACCAACAGATCAGGAAATCGACAGGACCGCAGTTGTTCTGCGCGGAATCAGCACTATTTTTCTCTTTGTTTTGTTAATTAGTTCGATTCTATAGTTTTACGAAAGCATAATTGAATAACTATTGTATTAGCAACTATAGAAACGTGTAAATATTATATAAATAAACTATTATCATTAGAAGTACTGTATGCATATAAATACGAATTAAGTTTAAGCACCCACTTTTCTTAACGGGGGTATTACGCAAATATACAAGTAACGGAAAAGCAGCCAGCAGTAGTAGCAAAAAAAAAAAAACGAATGTAGGTAACTTTCTTTGAGAGAACTATTTTAGTAATTTGTAAAGAAAATTTCACTTGTAAACAAATATAAAATAAACAATTTAAATTATAAACGTGTCTTATTTTCAAGATCTCCAAAAAGTGATCTTAAGTTGTAGTGGGCTGGTTGTCATAGCGCTCTCTTGTTACAGACTAAGAACTGAGTCAGTTGTAATTTTGACTCCCTTCTTTGCAAAGAAGACGGAGACATGAAATACGATTTTTCATCTTTACGATAACCCAAAAGACTTATGTAAGCCTTGTCTCTGCTGGTTAACATTTTCAGAGTGAAATATACTTCACTCCAAAGCTACTCATCCCCAAATGCACGAAAGTGATTTTTCTTGCCGCAGAATTTTATCTCTTACCGTGGAACACAAACACCCACTCGGTTCAAAATATTTTATCTGCTTAGCCGTGTTTCATTGACCACTAGATAACTTAAGACGTGCCCGCTAAAGCTATAAAAATTACATTTGGGTTGTTTACGCTTGTTTTTAGTCAGAAATTCATCAATCTTCAACAATGTGCAGTTGACTGTGAAAACCGCGAAAACATTTAATGGACACGATGTAAAAAAGTAAACCCATCCTTAATTCGTCACCTGAGTGGCTTAGGAGTCATTTTTAATTTCAAAAAGTGTGCATTCTTCTCATTTCTCAGTTGAATACCGACGTTACGTAGACACGTTTCTGTCTGCTCTGTCCACTTCTCCAATATCACGGATGTTAATATAAATTTGAATTTGTTTTCGCTGTTGATTTTTAGCATATTGAACCTACAATTTTCAAGACAGTACAGTGAGTACTTGCCAAATCGGCGCCATATAGAAAAAACTTGAAAACACAGATGGCGCCACATTCGTTAAAAAAAAAAACACCAGCTGACGAGTTATTGCATTTTTTCGTTTATCTGTCAGCTGTCAGCGTCCCACATGGCAAGCGAGCGCATAGCTTTTATTTTTGGTTTGTAAATCAAAATTACCGCGAAATGTCGCTATTTGTTTGGGATACGGCGGGAAACCAAGACCTTCTAAATACAGAAGAAGCGAAACAAGTTAAGTCGAAAAGTCCTTTTAGTGGTAATGGACCCCTTGCTCCAAAACTACGCATTGAAGAATTCGTAGACCCCGGCTCCGAGGAAGAAGACGATGGCGACTATGGAGGTAAATCAAACAAACAAGTTGTACTTTGCTGTGGCTTTTTTTTAATTCCTCTCAATTTAGGCCTACCACCACCCAGTCATGACATTTCACATATCCTCGTCAAATCCATTGCCAAGAAAAAGCCGACCCGGTTCGAGAAGGGATTAGAGCTTGCAGTACAAATGGTCGACTCAGCGCAAGAAGCGAAAGAAAAAAATAAACCGACAGATTTTCGATATACGAAACGTGCCAACAAAGATATTGTGTTCCCGCATCTCGACCTAAATACTGGCAAGTTTGCTGATGAAATAAGTGCACCTCTGGAGATGGAAACGTCCCATAACGAAGGATTAGAGCTGAAAAAGGGCTTGCCACAGCTTCGCGATAAAACCCTGCGAGATCTGCGAAGGGTAAGTTGAGTTCTGCCGGCATTTAAATTCTTTTCGCAACACATGATGAAATATTCGACTGCTGAAGCTTGCTGTCGCAAGTATAGTGGCTGGAATTCATTGCTTGAGGAGGCATAACATCCGCCTAGACTCCGAACCGAAAGCAAATAGTTTCATCCATTGTAATCTTAGGAACTGTTGAAAAGCCTCTAACAGCACCTGTAAGGCCGATGGGACACAAGTGAACAAACTTTACAGACTGTCGCAACGGGGTGAGCTTCCTTTTGCGATTTATAAGTTTGCCAACATACCGCACACGTAATGAAACGCTAAACATCTTTCGGTTCAATAAGGGTGTAGTCTCTGAGATGAATTCTGGTCCACATTGATGTCTTCTTTAGTAATCTGATCCAAAAATGCGTTCTCATAAATTTTTATACGTGAATGGGCACGCCTAACAAAACTTCTCCTTTCAGATCGAACGGGGAAAGAACAAGGGTGAGGGATGGTTCAACATGCCTGCAACCGAAGTAACGGAGGAAGTTGAAAACGATCTGAAAATCCTGCAAATGAGATCGGTGCTGAATCCGAAGCACTTCTACAAGAAAAACGACTTGAAAGTGTTGCCAAAGTACTTCCAGGTAAGGTTTCCAAAAACGATTATCAGTCGGGTTTGTTGCTGAATGGTTGTGTTTGTCCTCAGGTCGGTACAGTCATGCACTCGCCGTTAGATTTCTACAAAGAGCGTGATACACGTAGGAATAAGAAGAAGACACTGGTGGACGAACTAATGGCTGATGCCGAGTTCCAGAAGTACACCAAGCGGAAATTCAAAGAGGTCACCGCTCGCAATGATCGGTATGCCCACAAGAAAGCGATGAAGAAGATGAAAAAGTTGAAGAAAAATAAATGACGTGGTTGTAGTTTTGAATCAAAATGTTTTATTACGTCGGTATAAGAGTTACACCCTTATGGTATCGATTCCACGTCATCAATTGTCAAGTGCATTACCAAATGTCTGGTGACCCTAAAAACGATATGGCGTGCAAAGCCTTAAGTCAGGAAAAACAATTTTGGTCTACGACGTCTTTATTTCAGTTTTTTCCTTCAAATTCTGCAGAATGCGCCCACCCAACTGGCGAAAACTCTCCGCATATGCCGAGTTCGGGAATTTGGCCACCATTGGAACGCCCGTATCACAGCAATCGGTTATTTTGGAGTCCATCGGTATACTAGCAACCACAGCCGTTCCCATTTTGCCGGCAAATTGCTCTGTAACATTCTTGAAAATATCCATACGGGTCTCGCAGTTACTGCATATGGCATACCCCATGTTCTCGACCAAACCCAATATCGGCACTTTCAGCGTCTTGTACATTTCGGCGCCACGGGCTGTGACTTCAAGTGCCGCCGCCTGTGGAGTGCTGACGAGGAGAACGCCCGAAATGGGAACATTTTGGGCCAGCGACAGATGTACGTCTCCAGTACCAGGAGGTGTATCGACGATTAGCACGTCCAGAGGACCCCAAGCTGCACCTTTTAGCAGTCTCTGCAGAGCGGACATAACTAGGGGACCTCTCCAAATCATCGCCCCAGATTGGCTGAGCAACCCCATAGATAGGCATTTGACGCCGTAATTTATCGGCGGTATCATAATATTCTGATCGTTGACCAAGGGTTCTTCATTCAAATTCATCATGAGTGGGATTGATGGCCCGAATATGTCACCGTCAAGAAGCCCGACCCGCTTTCCCAGCGCTGCGTAACTAACCGCGAGGTTAACTGCAAATGTTCAAGGTATGATTATATTTTCGGGTTCAGAACACGGAAGTTACCTGCGATTGTTGACTTTCCAACACCCCCTTTGCCGGAAGCAACAACTACGATGTGATCGACTCCTGGAATTGACAATTTCTTTGGCAAGCCCCTAGCCATGAGTGCTTCTTGATGCGGTGTCGGCTTGGAAGCGAAGGCACGCTAAGAAAAATAAACAAAACAGTGGTGGCAATTGGCTTGAGTATGATTGTGAATTCTTACAAAGCATTTTTGCATGATCCTGTTTCGTAACATTTTCTTATTTTGCCAACGAACTCCTTCGAATAAAATGTGTTGAGAGCAATCAGCTGATTTTGTTTTTATGAAGGGAAATATCTAGGTTTCGCATGCTGTCGCTGATAGATTTTAAATGCTATTACTTTTCCGTGGCTTATTGAAAAACGACATCTTACTGTCTTTCTCATACACCAAATACCACCATTCTTCTATTTTTTAATTATAATTACAAAAGAAATGAAAAAAATAAAAGAAAATATTTTGATGCGGCGAATTCAAAGGTAAATTTGGTGAAATGTCATTCCACTTTAACGCGTTACCAACTAGTCAGAATGTAAGGAAATTTTGTATTGCATCCGAGGACTTTCCCTGCGTTACTTTTAAGCCGAATTTTGCTATTCATAGCTATTGGCCTCTGATTGGTCTTTTCTTTACCATTCCCCTGGAAGGACTTTTGCGCTATTTCATCAAATATGTAAAGTACACTTGGTTCGCATCAAATCATGTCGCCGTGCAATAACCAACAAAATATATGCTTGACCCCGTAAGTAAGGGCGGTGTTTTCTGCATTGAAATGAAACTGAGACCCAAACTCCTTTTTGTATAAACTAATTGTGTTTCTTTTGAGATAGTAAGAAGTACTTTTTATAACTCACTAAGGAATTTATTGCCCATTTTTACCACTTCATTTCAATGAAAAACATATAAATGGCAACACCTCAACAATGGCGCTGACAAATAACCCCACAAAGGAATAGCCAAAAACAAAAAATGTCCCCACGAAGACGGGAAATAAAACACCAGTTTCTGAACTACTCTGCCGACGATTAATGAAAATGTAGTAATTCGCTTGACGTTTTATTTTAATGATTTTCTTTGTACGAAAAAAAAATCAGAGAATTCCAATAATTCGTGCTAATTCTTATTAAGGTAAATTCCGCCCAAAAAATATTTAATCAAAACACTTGTGATGTGAAAAATTGTTTTCATTTGCAGTTATGGTAATTGCTAGCAACGAATGGATAAATTATGATGATGATCAAAAGCAATCGCAAATGATTGAAACGAACGTTCTAATGATGGCTGCACCTTCCCCTGTGCAACGATCGGTCGTATCCGCAACAGCAGCAGCAGCAGCAACAGCAGTAGAAGAAACAGGAGCTCCCAATGCAGTAATAAATACAATTACAGTGGAATATAATGGAACGACCACGATAATTAACTGTGATTCCGCCGAATGTGAATCGCTTGACTCTCTGGCTCGCATCGTACTAATATGCCAACCAGACTCGCATCCTTTCCAGACCCGCACGATTCTGCTTGCGCCAAATATCGAATGCAAAGTGGGACGTTGCATTGCCAAAAGTAAGGCATCCGACAGCAATGCGATTTTCGATTGCAAGGTACTCTCGCGCAACCATGCCGTCCTTTGGTACTCCAGTGATGGGAAATTTTACGTCAAGGACACGAAAAGTTCCAACGGGACGTTCATAAACGAACGCAAAATACCCGCCTCGGAGCCAGTTGAGCTGAACTTTGGCGATGTGGTCAAGTTCGGCGTCGAAGTAATGGAGAACTCGCGCAAGGAGGTTCATGGCTGCATAATTGCATCCGTCAAACCATATTTACCTGATGGCAGAGAGGCGATATCAATAAGTCAGCTTGGTCAGTCAACGTTCCGCGGTGACAGTCGTATCTCGTTTGAGGAATTGCATCGCTTAAACTTGTACATGCAGGAAACATCGCAACGCGAGAAGCTACTGAAAGCAAAACTGCAGAACATACAAAACATCCTGGACGCTACTCGAAAGAATACGACAATCTGCTGGCAATCGATGATCGATGAAGACCGCTTACTAAATCGTATCGATTTGCTGGAGAACAAGCTGCAATTCCTTCAAAAGAACTCGCCCGCCGATCAACTGAAGGAGGAGATCCTCAAGCTGCAAGACGAAAAGTTTGTCTATCAGAATTCAGCCAAAGAAGCCTTACGCAAAATCTACCAGGAGCGCATGGATGCAATGCAAAAGCTCTCTAAAATGGAGCGCGAATACACGAGCAGTGAGAACGAATGTTCACTGCTTCGCGACCAGATTCGATATACAAAACAGAACTTGCAAGATGTAAATAGCCGACTGTTGCGCTTAGAGACCGAGTACAGTGAATACAAGGACCAGATGGAGAAGTGTCAGCGCGAAACGAACGAGGAACAGAGCAATTTCGACGCTACAGCTGCCGATTTGGCTGACAAGCTAAAGGAGCGCGAAACCGAATGCGAGGAGTACAAAAAGAAAATCGGCGAGCTATTGCTAACCCGCGCCGAACAATTGGACCTGGACGAGGAGAGTAGAAAGGTAAGCGAACATTTTTCTCGGATGTGAAACCAAAATTGACCAATTGACCCCGTTGCGTCATCACTCATGAGGCCAACGTGGTCGTAAACAATCAATTGAGACTGCGAGATAAGTGAAACTTGTTTTCGCTGCTGTGTTGTTCTCGTTGTTGTTGTCTGCTGCTACTGTTAATTGAACGCACAGTCATTCCTCTGTTAGGTATCTGAGATAATTGCACTTTGTCGGGATTTATTGGGAGTTTTCGTTGCGAAAAATATGAGACTAGGTAATCGGCGAATGTGCTTCAATCAGAGCGATGCACTGAGAGTTGGCAAGCGTCCAGGCACGTGCTACTGGTTCGAAGAAATGCAAATTTCTTGGCATTGTTCCAAAAAATTGCCCTTTTGCAGTAAGCGGTCGCATTCATGTGGGCCGTGCCAGGTGGTCACAAATATCTGACGTGGATCTCTGGAGAATTGAGTTGGAAATTCTCATTCTGTTGATCGTCTTTCAGGAAGCCGTATTTCTAGGTTAATGAAAGTTTAGATGTAGGTAACAAAACCATCCGGCTGCGAAAACAAAACAGCCTTGCTGATCTGTTTCCGGATTTCAAAGACGTCATTCCATTCTTTTAAATTTCAAAAGACGATACCAGCATCGTGTTTCGTCTGCCACTCGTACCTCACTCGGAAGGTGGTCGATGCTGAAATCTGTGTTTCCCTCTCGTTCTAAGGAAGCTTCCTTTTTATAAAACCACCATAGGCCCGTTGCGTCCGAAATATATACTTGTATTCATTTCCAGTCCCGCATTTATTCTGTTTGTTAATTTTTAGGAAAAATTCGTCGACGAAAACGTTGTGGATGCCCTTAGCACGGCCAATTCAGTCGACACAACAACAAACACAAACAGCAGCAGTACCGCCACAACACTAGCGGATGGCATCGAACCCGGCGACGACGACGACAACAACGATGCTGTCGACAATGACACAAACAATCACGACACCAACAGCACCAACCTTGCGGCAAAGAAGTCCACCATCATGAAGTGGCTCGAGAACTCGGATCTAAACCAGAAAGAAGGCTCCTTCGACATCATGAAGGCCATCTGCAATGAATCCGATTCGAGTGACGAGAGCGAGAATAACGACCCCGAGGAGAAATGCACGACAACCACGGCCTCCTCGTCGCTGTCGTCGGTGAAGTTCGCCAACAAACTCGAACTGGTCGCCAGGAACCTAGCACAATTCGAATCCGAACTGGCCAACGGCAATGTGCCAACCAATGCCGTCGAGAACGGCAATCAGCAGCTTGAAAACGGATCGCACCACTTGTTGCAGCAGAGCGTGGCTCTATTACGAGAAGCCCTCAACGAAATCACGAAACAGGGAAACAAATCATCATCGGCAGTACAATCATCTCCGTCTCAACTGCAAGCGCAGGACACCCTCAAGAACGACGAGGACTGCATTCGACAGGCCCAGGCCATAGCAGACTATCAAAACGAAATCCGCAAGCTGCACATACAACTGGAAGACAAAGAGTCCACAGCTGCATTCACCGTGGACACACTGCACACCGAATGTGCGTCCCTCAAGGACAAAATCACCGAACTAACGAAAGATATTGACGGTCTGCGCGACGAGAAAGACGCTCTGCAGAAGGTGATCGCAGAAAACAAATCAAATACTGCGAAATCCATAATCGATGTCGGAGACTCGAACGCCTCCTCAACCAGTTCAACAGAGGAGTCATTTGACAAACTCATCGAGGAGGACATAGTTGCCATGAACAACGCTGCCGTCATACACGAGGAAGAATTGATTCTCTACAAAGACCGCTTCGGCAAGACCCAAGCCGAGAACCTCAAGCTGAAGCGCGAAATTGCCGAGCTCAAGCTCAAGTCCGACGATGTCTACAATGCGATTCTTAAAAAGTCCCTCACCTACGGTGTTGTGTTTGTTGCTCTCATTGTATATTTTATATTTTCCTATTTTTAAGTGAATTCAAAAAACCCCCTTCCCCCACATAACCTTTTTTCTACACGAAACCACCCATTTATCGATTTATATACAAAATATATTCTTCTTATTATCTAATTAATATTATTCACTTTACACACGCATAGCTATGTGGATGCGAACTTGTATTGTCTTGGGTAACGTATTTTATATATTAAAATTTATTTGTTTTTGTTTATTCTTTTTTTTTGTCGAAGGCGAACACGCGCGCGCGAATGAGATCTAAACGAGATTTACGAGATTTACGAGATTATACCCCAGAACTCGACTTTGTAAATTAAGTAGCAGCTGAAATTTATACAAAGAAAAATTTTTAGGCAATAAATTCAATTAGATAATAAATAAAATTACTACCATTATAAAAAGAAAAAAACAAATAAACCTGTCAAATGTGTTATCTGCATTTATAGGAACGTATTATTTTATGTAAAGTTACACTCACTATGCAATTCCTGCGCTCGATGAAAAGTTAATGAGAAAACAAATAAAATGTCCCTTCCAAGGGAACTAGAGTAAGAGATAAATATAATCCAACCGTAGAGTTATAGAAACTAATATATATTTTATTTGTGAACACAATATTGGGCGTGTTTTGTTGGGCCTGTAGGTTTCTCAGCAGAGCGCGCCGACTATTTTGCACGCATTCACTGAGCAAGAGCAGCCCCCATTCAGCTGACGCTTTTAGTTCTTTTTTTTAAACTCTCGCATGCGATGGGGTTTACTTGTGAAAAGGAGCGAAAGCAGAAGACCGTTCAAATCAAATAGCAAGCAAATTTATTAATGAAGCAAAAGTGTACCTTTAATTTATTGATTTATTTCCATATCTCGTTTGTTGTTTTTTAAGTTTATTTTGTTTAATAATACGTAGTTCTGTTTATTTTATTTTTTCCTTAAATTAAGTATTTTTGTCGTAGTTAATTTTTTTTTGTATTGCAAATAAATAAACTGATCCACACACCTTAATAATTACACAATATATATATAACTACATGCATAATGAAGCCCACACACACGTATACATGATTTAAGTAATGTACTTGTACATAAGAGCAGAGCAGCCTCCTCCAAAGTTGGAAGGAGTCGCACCAACCAAACAGAAAATTGTTGCAAAAATTAAACGAAACAAACGCTGGAAAACATTTCAAATGAAACCAATCAGTCTATAATAAATATTACATATTGATATAGTTTTATTATTATTTTCATTATTATTCGGAATAAAAATAAATTATATTACAGAAAAAAAAAGTGGGCACTCTTTTATTTCACATTTGATGGTGGCAGTTACGGGGAAACTATGTGCGGATCTGCCAGGACATTAAAAATGCAAAAAAGCCTGAATAGCTTTTCTACCACTTGACAGCCTTTTTATGAAAAGCGTAAATTACGCCTCAAAATTTGCATGGAAACTGTGGGTATGATCTGTCAGTTGATTTATGTCGGTTTCTATTGGGCAAAAAGAAGCGTCCGGATTCGAAAAAATTACTTCTGAAACCGTACCATTGGCACAAAAAATACTCCTCTGGTGATTCTGAGAAGAGAATTTCTATAAATTTAGTAAATCTAGAGAACTATGACATCTTTTGTCTTGCAAAGCGGGTTCTATCGAGAGGATGTATGACAAGCGTGTCCTAATTACGACGTTATTATCGTTCTTGGCTACTTTAACGCCAAAATTACTGAATGAATGCAGTCTTTATTTGTTTGATACAGCTCTATTGAGTTAATACGTACGACTCATGGTGGGAAGTCATAACTTTGAAATAGTTAAGCTGGCTTTTTCTTGCGAGGTTCGACTTTCATCTGTGACCCAGCGAAGTATTACTTTTGTCGAAAGGTTCGTCTTGTGGCTAACAACTGTATTTTATTATCCCGAACAGAAGCGTGTTTATCGCACTTTGTCGAAAATTCTTTAGGTGCTCTTCATAACAAAAATTCGACGACGAACTTTAGCCAAAAAGCTTAAAACACTCTGACAGCTGTCTGACTAGATGTTTCTCGGTTTTGATTGGCTGAAATCGTTCATATGACGAATCTAGTCAAGAAATTCGTGACTGAGTACTAAGGGCCGTTTGCTCATACCACTCTTAACGATTTAAGTTCTACTTAAGTATATGGGCTACTTTTTTTAGGGCATAAACTGTCACATAAGAGTTTAGGTGGCACTTAAGTCGCTATGAGTCTTATCAGCAAACGCCCCTTAGTTGACGGTTCGCATATGTGGCTGATGTAACGTTCGCGACCAATCGTTTTTGCATTTAGTTAACACCTTATCCAGACCGTTCTAGTTGACTTAAGATATTTCGCTACAATATTCTCAAAACCTTGATTCCCCAAATCCCCCTTTCTGTGCTCGGTGTCTGTATATGCAAAACTAAGCTAACAAGTGTAAGTCATACTGCCCTATCATACCAACGATTTCCAGCCACTACACACTACCTTACCGGAAATTGCACAAAACAGCTGACAGTACATTTCCAATTCGAATATTTTGCCGGCGAATTCACATTCGATGCACTAACATCGCGGCGAAGTCATGTCGAAGCACAAAGCAAAAAATTCGAATACGGCACATTTATCGAGGTTATGATACGGATAGGGCGTATTTCGTGAAACCCCTTGCGTGGATTTGTTGTGTTTATCATTTTTAATTTGTGTATTTGCTCGAAAATTACAAAAAAAAAAGGAAAACACCTGCAATAATGCATAGATCGTTGTGCAGTTCCACTTAACCGCCTTCTAGAAAAAAAAAAGTATTTTTCAAATTGGTCTCATTCGAGCGATAACAGAGAAGAAAAATATACAAAGTGCAAAGAAAAAAAAACATCGATAATCGTCGTCGCTGCCGTCGTAGTTTTTCGGATTTATTTTTTATTTTTTTATACATATAAAAAAGGAAATTTATTGTGGTTTTGTTTGTTTTCATTGTAAAAATATAAAATACAATACATCGTGTGCAATTGTGTTCCGTTTTTTGTATATAATATATATTTTTGATTAGTGTCTTGTATATTGTTCTGTGCGAAAAGAAATTCCTTCCTTCACCACGACGAAGGAGTTAACCGAAGAGAATCGAATTCGCGTGGCGTGTTTGGTGTTGCTGGAGAAGTCAAGAGGAAAATCGAAGAAAAAAAAAACATCACTATTTATTCAGCCGAACCCGATTGTCTTCTGTGCAAGCCCCGTTGAATATATTTCGTGTAATCAATGAGGTGAGTTGATAAGTTTGCCTACAAAGTGCTGGATTTTGCTTGTACCCGGTTTCAGGGCGAAGAAGGAGCGCCCAGGCAAATACAATTCTGCTTCCATTTTTGGGGTTAGCTTTTTTGTCTCTTTAAACAAATGATCGGTGTTGCCAATTGCTAGATTTTAAAACTGAGAATAGGTATATTTTTTACACTTCGTTAACACGGCCCTTGGAATACTGAAGTAAATCTCCAGTCGGCATTGCTTGACCTCTAAGGGAAGCGGAAGGTAGTTGCACAAGTGCAGGGTAAGGGTGGTTTTGGTAAAGCCGGTAAATATTGATCAAATATACTTTAAAAATATGTAGGTATGACACAGGTCCTTTGATACAAACACATATAAGTTCGTTTCAACCCCCTTTTTATCGATTTTAGTGTCGATGTCGGTTAGGAATTAGGTATATGGGGAGTAGCCACTTATCATCTCAGCTCAGCTGTTGTTGTTTACCGCGGATATTGAGTGCCGCCGTGTCGTAGGCTTCGAAGTACGGAATCTTAAAAAAATTGTCACAATTTCCAAAAGGTGGTACTTTATGCTGCAACTATGTTCGAGTACATAATCTTGATTGTAAATTGGTAACCTTGGAGAAGATATTTTTTTATTTGTTTAGAAAAATTAAAATCTATTTGTTTGCGTACTAGTTCGCCTAAGGTATCTTGGCGAAAAGCATCAGCAACATACCAGGAACAGTTGCGATCAGAACGCTACTTTACGTCATAGTAAACTGCAGAACCCGCTTAAGGAACCCGCAAACTATAAAGAAGAGATTTTGTACTAGATCTAGATCTGTGCAACTTTTTTGGTAGACGTAGACCTTTTGGACCAGCATTTTTAACTCTTCCCAATTTACAAAAATGGGGAATTTGAGTGACTTAGGAAACCATCGCAGTAGATTTTTTCGAATCACTGGTAACGTTCAACTACATATCTACTTTAGTAAGTCTGACAGCTGTCTAACTAGATGTATATCGGTTTTGATTGGCTGAAATCGATCAAATGAGCAGCTGTTTCAGTTGACGTTTATGAAGGGGTAGCCGACGAATCTAGTCAAGAAATTCGTGGCTGACTACTAAGTTGAAGGTACGCATATGTGGCTGACGTAGAAAAATTGACGTTCCCGACCAATCTAGTTTTTGCGTTCAGGTTACGTGTAGTCCAGACCAATCTAGTCGACTTAAGATAACTAGATTCTTGAATGTTCCCACTTCTTTTTCATTTTTAAGAACGAACCAGATCTTGATATCTCGTCGTAAAATTCATTAACGGCATTCCCTATACAGGTAAAGAAGAAAGTCTGGCTTAATCTAAACACCTCATTCTGATCTTAGACAAAAGCTGCCTGAATGAACGACTTTCATAACACGCTTTGGAATCCGATTAGAGACATGCGTTCGAAGAACTAGATGCTCGACATTGTGAAAGTATTTACATGCATATGCCCGTTTAAAACGTTAGAAACGCTCAGGTTTGAATGTAATCGTCTGGATAATATGCGTTTCGCTCAAAATAAGCCATTTTCTGAACGATTTAATTTCGGTTATTCGCAGATTTCATTAGCTTTTTAGGGCCGTTTGCTGATACGACTCATAACGAACCACATAAACTGCCACGGCCCTAAGTGCCGTTTGCTCATACGACTCTTAGGGCCGTTTGCTCATACGACTCTTAACGATTTAAGTTCTACTTAAATACTTATGGGCTACTTTTTTCAGGTTTTAGTGGAACTTAATTCGCTATGAGTCGTATCAGCAAACGGCCCTTAAAGATTTAACTAAAAGCCACTTCCATTTTTTAACTTTAGCACTAACTTGCTAGCTGTATATGTTTTTCGTTTTGACAGTTTTCATCAGAAATGTTAAGTAATTGTGTTCAGTTGACAAATAAACATTAACCCAGACTTCCATCCAACTACATAGCTACATCAAGAAACGCATCATCATTAATGACAGCCTCGTGTCAAATTACCCATTCCATGTGATGAAATCCGAAGTTTTAAGTAAACTTTCATCTCGAGGTCGTCAACATTCTTAGCGAAGCAACTTCAACAAGACTTGCATGGTGCATAAAATATTAATTTACCCAACATCCAATGTCTCACAAGAACCAAACTGGCAACACTGTTAAGCCGACTACCCATTTGCCACCCCTTTTTTCTTTTGCACCATCCATCCACCTCGCCCATCCACGGAAGAACAGCAGAAAAAACTGTTTTTTTATCTATTCTTTGTTGCTGTGTTCCATTGAACCTTGCTTTGGTATATTTATCGATTTTACTTTCGCCTGAGTGCTCATTTAAGATTCGTCGGTGTTTTTTTTTCTTTTGGCATCATTTTCGTGGATTAGAAAGTCAATTGACATTCCCATCCGAGGAGTTCCCAAGATTACACAGAGAGATGCTTCGAGGTGAGCACAACTAGACCGAAGGTGCACAGAGGCACTGACCCCTTTAAGCGCAAACAACGGAGGGAAGCGAGTGTCATCGGGGTCTTAAACTTTAACACACCGATTACATAAAATTCTGCGAAATTAAAATATTGCTGATGAAAGCTATACAACGAGTACAACTGGCTGGTTGTGCTCTGTCTCTTTTGTTTCGTTTTCTGTTGACGCCACCACAATTCCAATGACTCCAGCAGTATCTATCTGCTCGCCTGGATGAATCATCAGCATTATGGTTGTTGCTGTCTTCGTCATCATCATCATTGTATAGCTGCTGCTATGTAGCGTGTTTTGCGCTGAGTAGCGCATCGGTGGAATTTTGTCGTCCGGTTTTTGATTTCAGTTGAACAACAAATGGAAATACGAGTGTACACATACACAGAAGAAAAGTGAGAGAGAGCGTGTTTGTGGGCCTGATAGGGATTACCTAACACGAAACAGCACAAGTAGGTATACCGTATGTTTGAACGCGGTTTTTAACGATCTTTGGAATGGCTTTGCTTTTGATTTGAACTGCAAGATCGCACTCGATATAACAAGTTGTCAATCTGGACTAATAAGGTGGGTGTAGGGTGTCTTGCTTCTGTTAAATAATACCGTACGCGTGTTGTAAAAGTTTTGAATTTTAATACGTTACCGGTCATTTGATGTGAACAAACATTACGACTGGTTGATTGGTGCAAATTGGGTGTACCTACATTTATTTGCATGACTGACACGGGACAGGTGTGTATGCATTATCACTTGGTGATTGTTATTAACTGAAAAGTGTAGTTCCGGGTGTTTCTAGCGACTTTTCAGCGTCACTTAAAACCAGATAAACCCACTTGACAGGCGTCACAAACTGATTTTTGACAGTTACCCCGATGTGTCGTTACAGCTGACAGTACATACTTTGTAAGTACCTGTTTCAATGTTTTACACCGCCCTTATCGGACTGAACAGATTATTATACGAATGAGATATCGACACACAATAAATTTTACCTTGGACATGGGCTCTTTGAGTTATTCTGATTCCAATAAAAGCAGACTGGTTTCCGCTGGCCATTTGGCCTTCAACGGGCATAAAAGCGCCAGACAGACAGTTGTATTGAAAGCCTTGTGAAATGTAATGCGAAATTGCGGCCGATGTCAATGTGATTGTGTACTTAGCTGTAATTGGAAGGGTTTTTTCCCTTAAAGTTGGTATATATATTCATAATTCGCATATTTATCAAAGAATTGTGTTTTAGAACTGGATAGTCATCAACGCTCCTGTCATCTGTCATAGACCATGAAGAAAATATTCTTGAACGCACCCATTACCAAACTAAGCTTGCCATTTATAACACTCTGTCCAAGACATTCGGAAGTGTGTGACAGCTGTCAATGTCATTTTTGTTAGAAATGTTCAAAGGAACAAAACTAAGTTCAAAGAAAAAAATTTTCGTTTAATAGAAACGCAGATCAGCGCGTTTCGTTCGTTGCCCTATGATCAATCTCTCAAAAAATGCCGAAAGTAGAACACTCCACTTCGAAAGTGTTTCTAGGAACCAATGATTAAGAAACAAAAGAATGATTTCACAAACTATTTACCTAGTGCACACTTTCTGAGAAACTAATTCCATTTGCAACTTTCCCAATTCGTAGCGCACCGCCAAACAGCTTTTTAATGACTTTTCCATGAGTCCACAAAAAAAAAATTACATTTGTGTATATAAAATTCCCGTTAAACATAAATCACACTCTACTTGAGCCTTCTTGTAGTTGAACGCGCTTCAGTTCAAAGTGCAGCACAAGTAGGTAGAAACACAAAAACGGTGAAACGTCACAAACCAGGCTACACAACACATTGCAATGGGATTACGCGCAAGCACTCTAAAAGAACAGGTAAGTCATTTGCGACACGCACTACCCATTCCCCGTGTGGTCGTGTTCTTTTTGTCCACCACATCACAATGAACCCAAAGTTTCGTAATATTTCGCCTGCAAAGAACAACAATCACGGTGCGGCGTTTGCAAAATCAAGCACATAAAAGCCTTTGAAGTTTACAGCACCGGTTACAAAACACTGAAACTGCTAGAACTAAGTCCAATATACCAGCGAAAGACCGACCGACGTATGGATGGATTGAAAGTACATTGTTCCAGTTTCGGTCTTCTTTTTTTTGCTTTTCTTTCTTGCGATGATGATGAATAGAGGCGGCGAACAAAAAAAACGCTAGCACTCTAAACACTTTTCGCGCGCGCCAACACTCAGGCGATGGAAAAGTGCTTACGGGTGAAATTCGCTGCCACTTTTCGTTTTAATGCACTGCCTTTGTTGGTATTGAGTCGCTTTTAGGGCTATAGTCGCATAAATCGATTCACGTCCGTGGCGGCTAACTTAAACCATATTAATAGGTATATTCGTATGCCGGAAGAATTTTTCTGCACGTTATTGGTGAGCGCTTTCTATTTCCCCCACTTCCACTTCCCATTCATGGTTATTTGGTTTCCCTCGGGTGATAACAAAAGTCTCATCCGTCAATATCTAGTTTGGGATTCATGCGCCGGAAATGATTGCAGTGCAAGGAATATATATGTATGTAGGTTTGAGGTATACTGCAAAATCTTTGGATGACTTTCCGAGAAATTGAGCATTGAAGGAGAGGAAGAACTCACTACGGCGTATACGTAACATTTACAGAAATTCAAGAAAGTTCACGGCACACATAAAGTGGAAAGGAAACTTTTCATTTCGAATTAAAAGTTTTCGCAACTTGAGTGGCTTGCGACAATTAATGCTGGCAAAGTTTTACGTAACGCGGGGAAGCGATACTACCTTCGCACTTGTGCTTGACCTTACTCGTGCTCATTGTAATTGCGAGGTCACGTAGTACCTCGTTACAAACGGAAAAGTTTGTAGCATTCGTTGTAAATTTTAAATTGCAATCTGAGGGTTGCTGCTGAAAATAGCTGCTGAAATGCTCACCCATTGAGATGGTTTCAGGGCTATTTTAGGACAACTTTATAGGTCAATTTAGTTGCACTGTAACAACGATTTGTACTGGTTTGGTTTTAAAAGGAAATATTCTCACATTGGTTTGGTTACGGAGATTGAAACGTGTTGGAAACAAATATTTTCCAAATTTGCAACGAATATTGTGAACGTATCCTTCTTAAAAAGTAAAATTGGTCCTATGATGCCGATTGCATTGTTACCTGCAGAGTCTTCACAATTTTTCTTGCTTAAATTGCTATTGTGTCAAACATCTTCCTCATCGCTTGGGCAAGTTTTTCGATAAGGAATTTAATCTTTTTGACTGAACGAACGCCCATAAACCAAATGTAACGATGACCGAATGGTTTGAAGTCTTGTACCAACCGGACTTGGAAGCATGTAAGTCAAGATCTATATTCCATACTCACAATCATTTTAAGTCACTATATGCAAATTTGTATGGAAAATTTGTGCCATTGTGAGTTGAAAAAATTTAGCCTGGACAAAAGTTTACCGTGTGTTTATTTTACTTAAAAACTTGCTGAGCCAAATTCCGATCATCTTCCACACTTCCACTTTCTGTACAAACTTCGTTCTGGTGTGCTTGTCTTGTTTATAGCTGTCTGATATAATAGTCAGAAATTTTTCAGCACAGTTTGTTTGCTTCGAAAGTTGATAAGCAATAAATTCGACAACTCTCAGTTTGTCGAAGGGAGAGGTAATTTTTATGCAAAACTCTCAAATTTACAAGTTCTGTTGAACCGTGTATGTCGCATGATGGTTTCGGAAACCAAAACGAACAAGAACAAATATGAAAGACAGTTTTTGGGTCATTTGTCTCTCGAATTTAAGGCCGATAAAATGTGTACAGTCAATGGCTTTTAAAATAAATAAATAAATAGTTGGCGCAACAGGTTTTGTGCGAGTTTTAATTTTTGGGACGAATGGAAGGGATCTAACAGTTTTATGCCGAGTCCAAACAGCTAATTCAGAAGCTCTTTCATGACAGTCATACTCTCGGATGTTTGTCAGACGTTTGCGAGAGGTGGCGCAGTGGAAAAAAAACCTTTTTAGTTGGAATTTGGGTTTTATCGGGATTCGAACCTGGGACCCCTCGCTTAGTCATCCAACACACTAAGCACTAAGCCACAGCGCCACTCAATGACTTAATTGCTTTATTAAATTTGAATAAGATGAATTTTGCAATTTTGTGTCAATCTGACTTTACCTACTTTACAAATTTTGGTACAAAAAACTTAATACCAATATTTCTCTGAGACTTCACTTAACAGGTATTCCCGAATTCTTTACTTAGCTTTTTGGCAATTTGAGCTCGCTCTTACGGATTTGCGGCATTTAACCCACTAAAATCTGATATGTCCAAAATTTAGTACAACAATTACCAATACTCTTGTAACTCTTTTTAGGCAAAACTCTACTCAAGGCATTGCTGTATTTTTTGCTTGCCATTCCGTAATATTTTTTCCCATCCGATAGATATTTCCAACTTTACTTACTTGAATTTGACGCTTTCAAAGTTTTAGTACAAAATGTTGCATACGAGACTTTCTGGATCTTCCGGTTTATAAACCAATTTGGGTTTATGGACCCCATCACTTTTAGAGCTGCTGTGAAGGTAGTTAGATATTTTTTTTTTTTTTGATTTCAAAGATTTTCACCGAATTCAAAATTTTACAAATTTTAGGACAGAAAGTAACAAGCGCCTTGTGCTAAAGTTTTCCAAAGCATTTCAGCATTGATTGCTTGCCTTTTTGCAAAGTCACATTTGTCTTACTGTACATACCCCAGAAATTACATTTTACAAATCTTAGCTCAAAAGTTTGGTGTGCTGTCCTTTTCTGGCTCGGTGTAAAACTGAAGTGAAATCATGTCCGTGTTTAAGCGATGCTTTACTAGTTCACTATAACAACTGAGGTTGTCTTTATTTTGGTTCCTCAAGTTTGATGGCAGTCGCTGGGGTGGTTTTTGATCGGTTTCTCTACAATCCGAAAGAACTTTCTTTAGCGGTCGCTTTGGTTAAAGCCCAGATCACAGTGAAGTTGTCTCGCTGTGCCCAACCTCCTTATCGTTAGTAATAATACAGCAATTCACGTGAAAAATCCTCTTTAAATTTTAATGAGTGTCAACCGTCCATTAAACGTGACGTGAAAATAGAAAATTAACGTGAAATTAACCTGGAAACACGCAGCCGAAGTCCCATGTAGCTTGAACTGTAATTTGTTTGTATTAATTGCTATTAAAAATTAATAATAATAACAATAACTCGAAAACAACTTTGATAAGCCGGTTGAATTTTGTAAACTTCACCCCTCAGTCGATGTTTGTTTATTCTATTTTTAAATATTGTGATTCATTAATAAAATATTTTTCAAAACCACATAAGCGTTGAACACATGCACCGACACCCGCTCGGCTGTCTTTAGTTATTAGGAATCTGACTTCATCTCGACTTTTTGATATGCATATAAAAAAAATTATATACTTAAATGTTTTACATAAACTTTCCCTCTCCCGATTTAACTAGGCTTTCCAATGAATTGCTGTCAGTAAAAAAAAAATTTTTCTACGAAATTCATGGCAAACGCAACGTGTCGTTCATACGCATTGACTTTGTATTTTTGTTAGCAACAATAACAAAATGTAACAAATGTTTTTTTCGCCAAATCATCAAACGTATTTTTAAAAATACAACCAAATTCTGCACAGGTACAAATATGCAAATAGTTAGTAGGTACACACTGTTGTTATTATTACCTGCACAAAAACTCTTATCAGCTGCTTTCATAAACTTGTGTTCGGCTGATAAAATTCGAAACTGTGCAACTGATAAGTGGAAACCTTCGAAGTATGGTTACGGTCGAAGCCAAGCGCAAATACACACAACTGTAGTCCGCAAAAAGAGATTGTTGCTGCTTAATTATCGGTTCATATGTATATACGTTGGTTTTGCATTCAATTAAAATTATGAGACGGGGTAAAACGCTCGAAGAAAATTGGTATACGACTCGATGTGCTTACACAAGAACAGAGAGGTAGCTAATTAGCTACAGACATTTTTTTTTTAATTAAGAATCTGTAACATGTCCATTCACTAACAGCCAGAGTCAATATCAATTGAGGTCTATATCTTAAAATTAGTGGCGAAGGTGTTTTTTTTTTTTATGTTGGCTTTGGTTGTTGCTTGGTTGATTTTTGTCAAGTTTGGGATTTGATGAGAGGGATATTGACACTAGTATTGCTGTCAACTGATAAGTTCAATATTTAAACTGCATTTGCCAAAAAGCTAGTACAGGGTCATGTCTTAAAATGTGCGGCGAATTCAAATTTCCATCAGTACTTTATGCAGCATTTTCCACATGGATTAGGTCCCTTTGACTCTGGCTACGTGATCATGGGTAAAACAATTATTCCCAAGGAAAAAAGGCGTCATTGAAATAAAATACACTTTGGCACCTAAGGTCCCACTTACAAACCTTCCAGTTAGGGATTTTATGCCTGGGACTGTTTTTATGAGGCTCTAAACTACTGAAAAGGATTCATCATTCAACACTCTTCTATGCATCTCTCTCCACAAATCCATGAGATTTTATCTAGAAACCCGTTGAAACCGTTGACCTTTTCGCAAATCCCCGCACTGAGCAAACACCAACGATGAAAAATATCCGCAATCGTTCATATCTGTGCGATAAATCGTGCAAAATGAAAATCTACCCACCCCATAGCAGCTATGGAGCAACTTTCTCTCACACCACACTTTCTTTTCCCACTTCCTTAAATGTCATCCATATGCTGCACCCCAGCCAGTTGCGTCAGCTGTAAAGTCACCGCTTTTTTTCTCTCCAATTTATCACCAAAGCGTCCATACACAGTCTTGTAGTCTGTAGCAGCTTAAGGTGACATATGTTCGGTGTGTAATTGAAATGCCAATGTGTCTGAGATGCGACTGCTCTCGTTAATGATACACACGCACACAGATGCTCTGTCCAGGGTGTAATCGAATATCGGATGAATTTATTCGCCATGCCCGTATAGGGTTACCCTGCCTACGTTAACCGGTTCCCATGCAGAGCGTTCGTGCACACATTACTTGCTCTTTTAAATGCAACTAAATAACGCTTGGCTGTTGGCACTTGGCACTTTAGCGTGCGATAAGTTTGCACAGCCCCCGAGAGGTGCAGAGGGCAGATGGACGGACGAGGTGGTACCGCCGCACCAACCGGCTTTCGAGCACCGAACCATGATAAAGAGTATTCTATTTATCATGGCACCGAACCACTTGAATTGTTCGTATGTGGTGTGCTGAATTAATCTCCGCGATGAGCCGAGTGGAACAATTGAGTTTATATTTTGCGTTCATGTAGGGGCTGCTGCCGGCCAGGCCAGTCTAGTCCTCTTGGCCATAATTGATGAGTAATATGGCGTCAAATTGTGTGTCGATGATGACGAAACCTCAGGTGAAACAAATAACAACTTCAATGGCATTTGTGTGGTTGGAAACAGATTTATTAAAGGCAAACAGACGAATGACGTGATGACCGACGATGGTATACCTACCATTCGATGTGGAGTGCAGATCGTTGGGCGATGTACGAGTATGTTGCGATATAATTGACATATGAGAACAGACATTCCAAAGAGCCGCTGAAACTGGTTTTTCGGTTTTTATAGATGAGCCACGCCAAGTTAGGACTTAACTACTCGTGTGAAGGTCATCTCTGTAGATTTTTCTTTTCAAGCCAAGTTGATTTATTCACTTCTAGTGTCAACTTGGTTTATGGTTGTTTGTGGCAACTATAGAAATTTGTGACAGCCTGTGCGCTTTGTTTTTATTTCAGTGTGTAATTCTAAACGACTTTCTTGGCAAAAATTGGGGTTACTACAACTGCTTCCAACAGACAAGTTCTTACCAAGCACCACCGATTTGTTAGAAAACTCAATACGGGCGGTAACTTTTAAGGGGTTTAATGGTCCAAGCTTTGAATAAACATTAATGCGTTCGACAGAAGCTAATAATTATGTTTTGTGTGGGTTTTTATTTGAGGCACGATTGAAAGGGACATACACTTTTATGTCGAGTCTGAACTGAGAAGTTTTCCCTTGGACAGTTTGTACCCTCGGATAGTTTATCAGACGTTTGCGTCGCACTGGAAATAAACCTTAAAGAGCAATTTGTGGTTTATCGGGCTTCAAAATTGAGACAACTTTCATAAAAATTAAACCTAACCTCAATCAGCTCTAGTTTACGACTTGACTACGGGTGAACTTCTTAAAATCCTAACTCGCAAGGCGTTAGGTAAGCTTTTCGATAATGTAACCGCGATTGATGAATAACTTACTTACTTACAATACGCCTCTCCAGTTAGCGCGATCTTTGGCTAACTGCCTCCAGTTGCGCAATCCAAGTTGGTTGAGGTCACCTTCCACTGAGGTCCGCACCACCTAAGGCGAGGTCTTCCTCTACTGCGTTGTCCCTCCGGGTTGGAATCGAAGACTCTTCGGGCCGGAGCGTTGGTGTCCATTCGCTCTACATGTCCCAGCCATCTTAGACGACTGATACGTACTTTTCTGACTAGGTCGATGTCACTGTACAGCTCGTAGAGCTCGCTGTTAAATCTCCTCCTCCAGAGCCCGTCAACGCAAACAGGACCAAAAATCACACGAAGATTTTTGCGTTCAAAACGACCAAGGAGCTCTTCATCCGACTTTGATAGGGTCCATGCTTCTGCACCATAAAGCAGGACTGGGATGATGAGGGTCTTATATAGAGTCTTCTTAGTATTTCTCGACAAGGCCTTACTAATCAATTGCCTTCTTAGACCAAAGTAACAGCGGTTGGCAAGTGTGATTCTTCGCTTGATTTCTGAGGTGAGGTCATTTTCAGAGTTAATAGCGGAACCGAGATAGACAAAGTCCCGAACTACCTCAAAGTTAAAGCTGTCTATCGTGACGTTCTGTCCGATTCGTTGATGTTGTGTGTCACTTCTTGTTGACAGCATATATTTTGTTTTGCCCTCATTCACCACTAAACCCATTTTTGCCGCTTCTGTGCTAATACTTGCAAACGCACCAGTGTAAGCTCGCATGTGTAAGCAAGTAGTTGCACAGACTTGTGGAAAAGTGTGCCTCTGGTGTTGGCTTGTGAGTTTCGCTCAATCTTCTCAAGAATTATATTGAAAAAGTCACATGACAGCGCTTCACCTTGTCTTAATTCTTTTTTTACACCAAAGGTCTCGGTGAGATTGTTTCCGACCTTTATGGAGCAGCGAGCGTTCTCCATCGTCATTCTGCACAATCTGACAAGTTTGGCAGGGATGTCAAAACTAGACATAGCTCATCTCTATAAACGCTGTCATATGCGGCCTTAAAATCGATAAACAGGTCTTGGGTATCGACTTGGACCTCTTGGGTTTTCTCCAGGATTGATGAATAAGCTACTGCTTATTTTTTAGATCTATCTCGAAAACATCCATTTAAGTCGAACTAGTCTGTTGCATGGACAGTATATAAAAAACTCAAAGATACTTCATGCAGTTTCAGTTGAACGTAAATACTGTCCATTGAGGATGTTTTGAATTTCACCAACTCGCAATTCACCATTAAAATTCGGGTTGATGTCCAAATTATTCTTCGAAACTTTACCTTTCATTTGGTTTTTATTTCACGAAATTCCGTTTTTGAAATGACGCCGTAATCGGTACGGCAAAAGAAATCGTAAAATCTTGATTTTCAGATATTTCATGCAGTTTTCTTTTTACAATTTCGCTCCTTCACTTTTTTCTTATTTAAAATTCACCTGTTATGACTGTCTATTTGAAGTAATTTAATTTCAACCTTATCTGTAAACAGTATTCCGGTTCTGTATATGGTATCTGTCAAAGTAATCGTTGTTCCAGTCGGCCGATATCTCCTATCAAGTGTATATATACAAAATTTCCCGTTCATTTGATTTGTCTACAGATTTGTATTTAACACATTTCCATTTTATGTCCTACTTCTAGTTGTAAAAATTGATTGCATCAGTTTCCGTTCGCCATAAACTGCTGTCTGCTGTCATTTGGAAAGGGAAAGAGACACAAAATGATTAAATATTGTCTATGTCTCATTATGAAAAGTTCACACTTTTATTTTCAAGTCAAATGTCAAATGTCAAAGACGTCCTGAGCCATTATACAAATTTACAAACAGAAATACACATACTCGTAAGCCCTCATGAGCTATTCAAAAATACACTCATTTATTAATTACACCATTAAATGAAGCTGTTGTATTAATAAACACTCGACTGTCTATAAAAAAAAATACAAAAAAAGGAAAAATTGTTCAATAAACAAAAGAGAAGAAAAAAATACAATTCATCCAGACACCCACTCGTGGGGCATCGTCTTTTGATCACTTTGTTGTTCTTTCCCGAGAAAATGTATTTACGAATGTGTTCCAATTTCAGACTTCCATCTGTGTGAATGCGTGTTGTAATGTTGAGTACACTTAACCCAAAGAAAGTTGACAACGACTTAAAATTTCATTTTGCAAAGCGAATGAATATGATCATCGTCATCGTAAATCATTGTGCAACGATCCACAGGGTAATAAACTTTAAATGAGTGCGGACTTGTGCAGATCAGTAAATAAAAATAAATATACATCATCACTACCTTATAGGAATGCTGTCCTCTTTATTTTACAAATTTTTGGGTGGAACTTTAGTAAGCAGATTTCGAATACTACTCTTGGACTTCGAATGTCAGCCACCTTTCGCTCGTCAACTATAAGACACATTTTAAACTAAATTCTGTTGTACCACTCGCTGATTTAAAATCCCTTAAACAGATAGCACTTAACCAGCGAAACTGCGACACAAACGTGACAACAAACCATTCCCAATTTGGATAATCAATTCTATTCCAATTCGCCGTAAAGCACGTGTGGGCTCAGAATCAAATTGTCCCACATTAATAAAGATACGTCACACTGAAGTCAAAAACAACTTTTGCATATTTAAGTAGAAAATACTTTCAACCCACACCCAGTTTTTTAAACACAAATAAGATAATTTGCTTCCACTTGAATAACATTGGTAATAAGTAACGTAGATTATAATTGGTATTTAAACAAAAAGATTGTTAAGCACTCTTGTCAAAAGAATTGTTTACGTTCCCGTGCAGCATTATGTTCTTTTGGGAGGATAAATAACAACAACCTTGAGGTTGTTCGGAGCCACACTTAGTCGTTGGATTGTTTTTTGACACCTAAACTATGAACCATTCTTTGCCCTCTTGGAAATCTGTTCCTCGTTTAGCCGCCTTCTGTCATCCTGACTGGGGAACAAATACATAAAAGTGATCAGTGCTTTAGAAGACATTAAAACGCAATGATTTCAGTTGCTTAACTGATTCATATCGACTAGGGACTGTTAATGGCGGGTTTTGTTTTTTGCACATCCCTGGAAAGAGGCGACACACTCGTTCATTTGAGGAGTAAGACATAGCTGTGGGTCTATAAAACTGTGGCAGTGCTGCCAAGTTATTGCAGCAACTTTGAAAACTTGAAAAATTTGAGTAAAATAAAACCCTCAGACAAAACGTTCTTAACTTCGTTTCGGGATTATTCACCTCAAAGTTGTGATTCGTGTCAAATCCATCTGCCATCCAGAGTGACATACAGTCACTTATAGCCCCCTTACCGCATTTCTTTAAAGCCGCTCCCCTTCTCCCCTCAGTGATTATACCTAATCTTGATTGAACCTTAAACAGTTACTTGAATGCTATAATTCCAGTGCATACTCCCCCTTAGCATCAGCTCATTAAAAGTGACATTCAAACTAACTACCGTACTCCACGGTAGAGTACGTACCGCTACCTTCACCGCCCTCCACGCCAGCCTCCTCTCAATAATTTCATGCCCCAGGTCATAATTCAAAATCTTTGATTCTCCACTCGTATGCTCCTTTGTCTTTGGCTTTGTCTCTCGTTATATCTTTCTTCGAAATCAAACGCAAGTTCGTGATTAAAATGACGAAGATATTCTGCGTAACGCAACGGCGCGAGTTAAGTATCCATAGCAAAACATATTGAGAAAAAAGATAACATTATTTGTATTCAATGATATCTTTAGTCTCTAGTACAGTCTTGCACACAACGCTACAATGATAACATATGTAAAAGAGATAATATCGTTTGTATACAATGTTGGAATATTATCTCTTCTTCATTATCAAGCAAGACGATTGTACGCTTGGGTCTCCTTGTAGATAGATAAGAAAAGTATATAAATACGACTGTATGATGAATTTATCAACAGTCTTATTGTAACTACATAGTAGCCTTAAGCTCCTTTTAGAATTAGTAAAAAGTATTTCAATAATAAAGGACATAGTTCCAAATAAATATTGTTTAATTTTAAAAGTAAGAAACAAGTGTTTTAATTGGCGATCCTGCCAGGAGGTTAAATATACTTTTTAACTTCAATCGAGCGGACCTCGGGAACAAGTAGTGAAATCTAGTATAAACAGAACACTCGCGTTACCGGTTACAAGAATTACCTAGCATAGCAGGTACAAATATAGCTTCTTCGTACGAAGCAGCAAAGCAATTCAGTGAAAGTGTATATGTGGAGAAAAAAAACACACAAATTCGACGACAACAGACACGAGTTCAAAATGGAACAACTCGCAGTATTAATGGCAAGATTAGAAGCTTTAGAAACCAGGAGCAACACAGTAACACAAACCCTAGAGCACACACGCACAGAGAATGCAAGGTTAGCAGCAATAATAACTAACCAAAATCAAATAAACACTAATTTAGAAACAAAACTAAATGAAGTAAAATCTGGATTAGGCATAGTACCAAACATACCTGTGCTAGAGGAAATAAGAACCACATATACAGATGGTAGTGAAATACAGTTAGACGCATTTAAAAGCCTACCTATTTTCAACGGCGATCAATCAAATTATCGGTCGTGGCGCGAAGAAGCATCCAGATTAATGGACAGCATTAAAAACTTCAAAACACACAGTAAGTACGCAGCAGCATTGACTATAGTGAAAAGTAAAATACAGGGTGCAGCCGCGAATGTGTTAACTAATTATAACACAATTTTTAATTTTGAGGCGATACGTAACAGATTAGATTATACGTACTCTAATCAAGAACCTCTATACGTGCTACAAGACATGATGAAAGCCATCACGCAAAAAAGAAGCACACTGTCTGAATACCACGACGAGATAAATAAAAATCTCAATTTAATAATATCAAAAATCACTATGTCAGGTGATCCGCCGAATATAATCGACAGACTAATTAAAAATGCTAACGACGACGCAGTTCGTATATTCATTGATGGTATGAGTGACAACTTTACAAGAGGATCATTATATTCAGCTACAATAAATGATCTAGAACACGCATTCGCAATTGCTCGCAGAATAGAACATGATAATGTGCACAGGCATTTACATCTCACTCAGGATAAGCACCACAAAAATATGCCACATGAACGCAGAAACGAAAGAAGACCAAATTATTCGAGCCAAACAACGAATTATCAACCCCAGAAGCAATACGATAATATGCAGCAACACAATCAAGGACCACAGCCGATGGAGATAAACTCGAGACAAATTGTACATGCACAGCGACAAAATTGGAATCAATACAAACCCGATGTATATAATCCACCAGCGAAACGTGAACACAGCGGGAGTTTCAACACACACAACAGACCGCAACGATCTTATCAGCAGAACTTCAAGCAGCAGAGAGTAAATAACTCCCGACAACAACGCAGAGACGATGTCAGCAGTACATATGCAGAAGCAGATGAAACGGAATGTATGGTAAATAATAACATAAGAATAGATCATTTAAACTAGTAGACGGGTTGCCCTGCTTAAATTTAACTAGTACTATTTCTAAGAAAATTTATAAAATTCTTATTGATACTGGTGCAACCCATAATTACATTAATAGAAAATGCGATTCTAGCAAAAAAATTAAAATTAAACCTATAAAAATAAAAACAATGCATGGTTATTCTATGGTAGATACAAAGAAAGTAGTTAGGATATTAAAGAAAAATATAACATTTTTTGAATTAGAGGATATTCAGTCTTTTGATATGATATTAGGATATGAAGGACTTAAAGTTCTAAACGCGGAAATAAATTTCAGTAATATGACTCTAACTACCATAAGCAGTGTCGAATCTATTCAGAAAATTAATTACATAATTGGGGAAAATAATATTTATAAAGCAGACATAGATAGACTGATGAAGATTAATAACAGCATAGGACCGTTACCCTTTACAGATACTATAGAAGCAAGCATTAGGACGACCAATGATAATCCGGTTTATGTTAAACAATATCCATATCCCATAGCAGATAACGAATTCGTAAACAAAGAAATACAGAAACTCTTACATGACGATATAATAGAAAAAAGCCATAGTCCTTATAACAGTCCCATATGGACAGTACCTAAAAAAGGTTTGGACGAAAAAGGAAAACCAAAACGGCGCATGGTTGTTGATTTCCAAAAACTTAACGCTCACACTGTAACAGACAGATACCCCATTCCGGATGTCAACATGACAATTCAAAATTTAGGTAAAGCCAAGTACTTTACAACATTAGATTTGGAGTCAGGTTTCCACCAAATTAAAATCAAAACAGATGACAAAGAAAAAACAGCTTTTGCTATAAATGGCGCAAAATATCATTTTAAACGAATGCCTTTCGGGCTCAAAAATGCACCAAGCATATTTCAGAGATGCGTGGACGACATTTTGAGAGACTTTGTAGGTAAATTCGTACACGTTTACATTGATGACGTATTGATATATTCTTCATCTGAGGAAGAACATATACAGCACATAAGTCAAGTATTCGACGTACTCAATAAAGCCACATTAAAAATATCTGATGAGAAAAGTAAGTTTTTTCAAGAAGAAGTAGAATACTTAGGTCACATAATCAGACATGGTAAGAATCACAGGTCTTAGAAAGAAATCTAACGCCAGATACATAACAAGAATAGTAGAAGAAGATAAAGGAGACACTGTAATCTCTAAAGAAGGAATAAAAATTCACAAGGATAACATAAAGAATTATCATTTTTCAGATGACGAAAATATTAATATTCCTAACATTACTAGGAATTGTACAGAGTCAAGAAGGGCAAGGAAACGTTCAAATAACTGAGTTACTAAACAAGAAGTTTATACTTACGCAAACAGATGACGTGTATTTATTCAAAGAACAAACTTATTTGTTACATGCCACCAACCTGACTTCGATATTTCAACCTTACGTAAATATCGTAACTAGTAAATATCAACCTACACAAGAAGAAAAAATTTGGTTAAGTAAAATTAAGAATTTAGCAGACCAATTACAAGAACATACTAGGCATACTAGATCAATTAACTTTTTAGGAACAGCTTTCAAATATGTGTTTGGTAATCCTGACCATTATGACTTAGTTAACATAGAAACGAGTATAAATAATCTCATAGAAAACAATAATAAACAAAAAACTATAAATTCTAGATTTGAACAAATTTTGCAACAATTCGAAGGTCAGAGCCTTAAAGAACATTTAGTAATAGAACAAGTGTACGAACAATTATTATTATTGACCAGAACAATTAATGCAGCAAAAAATAATGAATATTTATCAGAAAGCCTAGACTTAGATGACATTAAAAATATTATTCAACATGAAATAATTCAAGTACCCATAATAAATATACTTGAGTACTCTAAAATATTATTAGCTAGAACTGATGAATTCTTCATCACAATATATAAATATCCAGTTCTAATTAAATCATGTAAATTGTATAAAGTAACACCTTTAAATTCAAAACATGGAAAAATCATTACAGATAAAACAATTGCCTTATGTAACCAAACTTATTTAAGAACAAGAAATTGTCAAAATCATCTAAGTAAAAACATTTGTGAAATTAACTTTGAAGAAGAAAATTGTCTTATTCCACTTTTAAAGAATATAACTTCAAAATGCAACATTAAACAAGAATACGATTACGACTTAGAAATTGAATCCGGTGTTATGTTATTAAGCGGTAAGCATAAGTTAAATAATCAAACAATTAATGGTATAAACTTAGTTACTTATGAAAATACTATAAATCTAGACGATAAAATATACAAAAACATGCATAAGCAAATTAAAGAAGTTATATTAAGAAATCATAATTCAGAGTCTTACATCGACCAAATAATTAAAGAAGATACAATGTACAAATTCGATAACATAGATACTTTAAAAAAACTAATTATTCCTTTTGAAGAAAAACCGATATTATCAACTATATACACAATTGTAACACTGATTGTTATTCTAGCATTTACGTACGTAATGATAAAAACTATACAATGTATAACAGATCGTCAAAAACAAAAAAAGATTGACGCATATAACAAAACTTATGAAAGAGAAATGTTAAAAATAGCGTCGAAAAATCGGGACGATTTCGTTTAACAAGGGGGGGAGTTAAGTATCCATAGCAAAACATATTGAGAAAAAAGATAACATTATTTGTATTCAATGATATCTTTAGTCTCTAGTACAGTCTTGCACACAACGCTACAATGATAACATATGTAAAAGAGATAATATCGTTTGTATACAATGTTGGAATATTATCTCTTCTTCATTATCAAGCAAGACGATTGTACGCTTGGGTCTCCTTGTAGATAGATAAGAAAAGTATATAAATACGACTGTATGATGAATTTATCAACAGTCTTATTGTAACTACATAGTAGCCTTAAGCTCCTTTTAGAATTAGTAAAAAGTATTTCAATAATAAAGGACATAGTTCCAAATAAATATTGTTTAATTTTAAAAGTAAGAAACAAGTGTTTTAATTCGCGCGGTTCCGCACCGCGAAAGCACAGCAATATTAAAGCGAACCACCCCGGAAGGCAATTTTCGGATCCCTGCGCTCAGTATGTGCAAAATCCATGAAAGTCACATTTCAGAAAGCGACATTTATTCAGCAGAGTGCGGCGGAGAATGACAGGCGACACACTCTCCTCAGTTAATAGCTGCGAGTGCATTGAAATGCTTGGGTGGGTGGCCGTTTCGTTTGAGTTTCCTCATCGTTTCCACCTGAATGTGCAGAAATGTCATACTCATATCGCTGCTCGTTGATGTCATTGTGGACTTGTTTTTGTTCTTAAGCTTGAGGGACAAGCGGTATAAGTGACGAGAACGGAGCGTTATTTCCGTAAATATGTGCGAGGGTGCCAGACAGAGCATCATTGTCGAGAGGGATTTTCTTCAGTTGCATAAATCCTCTCGTTCTTCATAGTTAAGTGCGTGCGACTTGTGTCGCGCCAGCGACATCTGTGACAGAGGGTTGGCCGGAGTCAAAAACAAAAAGAAATGAAGACAATTCCGAATCACCCTTGCAGGCGGTTTATTCTTTTGTTTGCATTGGGGTTATCCTTGCGCCAGACGCACCCAGACATGTCTGAGGGTATTCGCAGAAAATCGATTTTTATTTCTAAATGTGCTGCCATTTGTATTTCGTTGTATAAACATCATTTCGACTGCTTAAGTAGTTTTAAAAGAATAAATGAGTTTTACCAGGGGGATTTTTCTGTAAATTAAATTAGTTTGTGATGCAATCTTTTATAGTGAGAGAGGGTCTCTCGTTTAAGGTTCGCAGTTTGGACTCACCCAACCTCTGTACAATTTTAATCGTTACATCTTTAGCTGGTGTCTAAACCAAACTAACTGAAAGGTGGAAGCAAATTGATTAAGATATATACACAAAGAAAACCATCTTGTCATGAAATTGTTTAAATAGATTTTGATTTAGTTAACTATTGATTGAAAAACTGATGAAAACTTTTCCTTTTTCTTTACAGGTATGTCAATCAAAAATAACATCACTTTATGGTAAATATTTGCTCAGATAAGTCGCACCCTTAACCTTCTTAACTTTCACCTTTTCAGAGTCAAGCGGCTCTTTGAAGATTTAGAGAAGTCAGCTACTCCACGAACCTTTATAATGCATTTACCTTTCTTTCTATAGCTTATATCTAAACCAAGCACTTAAAAAAACTTCTCAATTGATTTACAAAAATAACTGCAACAACGACAGACAAAACACCGGTCGTTAGATCCGCTTCATTCAAGAATCTAGTTATTTTAAGTCGACTAGATTGGTCTGGATGAGATGTAACCTGAACGCAAAAACTAGATTGGTCGGGAACGTCACTTTTTCTGCGTCAGTTACATATGAGAACTGTCAACTTAGTACTCAGTCACGAATTTCTTGACTAGATTCGTCGGCTACCCCTTCATAAACGTCAACTGAAACAGCTGCTCATTTGACCGATTTCCGCCAATCAAAACCGAGATACACTTAGTGAGAGAGCTGTCAGACTTCCTAACTAGATACTTGAACGTCCCTATCTTCTTCCAAAAAGCTTGCGTTCCTAATTTGACATTTCATTTTGACGTTAATATTCAGAGAAAATGGGCACATTTTAACATTAATCTTAAATAAACTAGATTGGCTTGGACTGGAGTACAATGAACGTAAAAACTAGTTTCGTCGCTTTTTCTACGTCAGCCACATATGCGAACTGTCAACTCATTCACGAAATTCATGACTAAATTCGAACTAATATTCATGTGACCGATCTTGGCCAATCAAAACTTAGACACATCAAGTCAACCAGCTGCCACAATTCCTAAACTAGATTCTTGAACGTTCGCAATGGCATAATGCAATTCAATGCTGCCAAGTACATTCAATTTGCAAAGAGTTCATAGCGTAAATGTTCACTAGAAATAACAATGGGAATCTCTTTTATCTCTTGTTGTCTCGTTCTTAAATTAGGCTCGCGCAATTTTATTGCCTACTTAAATGAAGAAAAGTTTAAAGACTTTTTATTTCATCATTTCAGCAACTCAAATTTATCATTCCAATTTGATCTAATAATTTCGACGCACGTTTTGCCTCACTCCGTCTCCTCGATTAATTCAATTAAGAAAAACAAAAAAATATATATGCATAAGTACAATGAACAAATTCCAGGCCCACTTTGCGGCCACAATTCATTTGTACTAGCTGATTGTTTGCCTTCTTTCAGAACCCTGCATAAATTGCCCAACACTCAACTTTTCCAAAGACACCATATAGAAGTTCACAACACCACATGTACACAAGGTGGCTTCTGTGATTGGAATTCGTTAGTCGCAGTCGAGTAAATTGGTCCGCAAACAGTATTATTGCCGGTGTATCTCATTCCGATTGATTAGATGGGAATTCTAACTTTGCAACAAGCAACTACAAGAATCTATGTTACCCCCTCCGTGGCTAGATTGGGGCAAACTCAATTAGACATGCAGCGCGAGTGTTACTCGAAAGGAATTTAAATTTCGACTTCTCTCTCTCTCTCTTGGGTTGTCAGACAATGTATACGTATAAGTGTTTGTTTACTGTACAATCTTGCTAATGGAATCCGCTGGAATGCAGTGGAATTTCTCGGGAGCTTTATATTACTAAGTCCCAAATGCCCAAACAAAAAGTGAACAACAAAGATATTCGTACAACGTACGAGTACAATCAACTGGACAGGGAAGGCGCAGTCAGACAGTCAGACAGACATTGAGTAAACAGAGAGATTGGGGCGCTCGGGTATATAGACAGAGAAATATGCACATTAAGTAGACAGCGTCAACATACCTTGGGAGACTGATGTTGTAGAAATTCGTTCCCTTTTGTTAATGTTGTCATCTGACAAGTGTCAAAATTGTTTATTTGAGTAATGGCTCAAGTGATTTGTTGCTCCTTTTGAGAGCGATTACGCGATGACTTGTTAAGTGGAGGGCAACTTTATAAAGCATTTAGTGATGGATATTGTTTCTTTGAGGAGCATTGGAAAGAATTCAGATTTTAAGTGGAAACACAGTACTTGATTGTTAAGTAGGACATAGGAACAAATGCTGTCGGTATTTCTAATTATTTAGCGGGCGGCAGTTGTGGATAGTCCAAAAAACATAGTAGAGGTCAAGTGGTTCTTCTGTCAAAATTTATTGACATGAATTTGAATTTTGTGAATGCATATTTATTTCTTAGCTTGTCAAAATGGAATCACATTCCCATTGGGAGTCCCAATCCCGATGCGATCGCCCTTGTTTAGTTGGACATTTATGCTATGCTGGGCCCCTGGCTAAGGTGTACTCAGAGCAGAATAAGTTTCGCACCCACAAACGAATTAAATTCGCACTTGGCCCCGTCCACTTCCATTCGTTTCAATAATAAAACTCCCGCAAGGAATGGTTTTTAACTAACATTAAAAAAAACACAACAGAACCTTTACAATCGGCATAAAAATCAAGTCTCACGAGGTTCGAAACTTCGCGCAATGCTGCTTATCATTTACACCGGAAAATGACACTTCTTGCAGCGCTTATCTTTTTGTCAATTGTTTCCGTTTTATTTCTCGTTCAGGTGGTCATTCAAGCCCTGCTTGTTGACAGTCAAAGACTGTTTTTTTTTTTTTATATGGAATGTCTCTCTTTCGAAGTTATTTTTAGGACTCCACTGTCCCAAAAACAGAATTGATTTTCATTTAGCGAGGCGGCACGATTTGCAAATATTTGCCGCAACTATTCAGTTCAACAGGTTTCGTTCGGTTAATTGCAGACAGCCAGCAACAAAATGGCTAAAAATATCGGAATGAAATAATTATAAATCAATAACGTTGAGGAAACAGAAATCCGCCAGCAAATAGACATCTGACTCAGTATCTGTTAATGCGAAAAATCAATTCACAATACCTACTCGTACACTATCACCCGGTGATAAGATATGACAGCAGCAAAAATGATACTGACTTTATATGTTTTTCCCCAAGGCGGCATTTTCGCATCAAATTGGACGCGCACACAGCTACAACAACAACTTTACTTACCTCGGCTTTGGGTAAATTAATCGAACACAATAAAAGCCAAATTGAACAGAACTTACCGGCGACACTTTTCTTTTCCCTTCCGCACGGATGGCGGATGTGGTGGCACTTAATCCCTCTCCCCATTTGCAATGGCGACCTTAAGATCTTGTTTACACTTTTTTTCCTGTCTACTGCTTCCTTGCGTCATTGTAATTAATTGCTGTTGCTTCTGGGAGTGATTCCTGCGACAAGGTTAAGAATTTCAACAGCTGGTGTTGTGGTGGCGGTATTCCAGCACACCCCCGGCATTCTAATTAAATATGCAGCTCATCCTCCAATGCTTCTCTGCGAATCGAAGGACAAGAAGAAATCGCTGACAAGAGACTGATTTGATTGTGTAGTGGAATACCTGTGAGGATGTGCGAAAATTTTCACCAACCCGCCTCTCGCTTGTCCTTGTGTGTCATGGCGATTTGATGGTGACACGTTTTCCCTTCCTGAAGAAGATGTACAGACCTGCGATGTATTCGTATCCTTGAACTTTTCATGTCTAATTCATCGAAGTGTGTGTGAGAACAGCGCGCCTATTGTTTTGACATTGTTCGTGAAGTGAAAATGTGTGACAATGGAAGGGACTAGGACTGCATTTTCTCTGACTTTGTGGAATTGAGTCTTGCAATTGTTGGCCAATATCCACGAGTATATCCTGTCCGTACCGCGTTATCTGTATTAGAAAACAGGCCGCTACTTTGCTCTCGGCAGAGGCCACTACTGTTTCCCCAAATAATACTGCATAATTGTGAAATCGAATACACATACTGGCAACGAAATGTGCTCCTCCTATCCACCGCCATCACGAGGATGATTATTTATTCACCCGTGGAAATCCAGAAAATGACGGAATTCATAAATCATTAAGTAAGCTACCATAGGATGGGAAGAACACCTTGGGGCCTCTTGTTCTGCAGGTTGGGTTGGCTTTGTGCTGCGTTAAACGTTTATTACAACTGAATTGAAAAGTGAATAGCGTAGGTGAATAGATTGTGTCATTCACCGATATGTTCTTGGCGAGTTTTCACTTCGTATTCATGGCAGTCATGTGTGTAATTTGAAATTTTATGAAATTGTATTCGAGGCAAGGTATAAAAGGATTAGAATTCATGCAGGGTTCTGTTTTTAAAGCAAGTTTGCAATTGAAATTGAGACGTGTTGAGCTTGAAGTATGTGACAAAAGGGAGGAGGCTATCGCATCAGGCGAGCCGTAGCATGTATATTGATTTTGAACTTGCAAAAGGCTATTTCAAAAAGGGCCACAATGTTTTAAATGCAGTGAGCTCGCCGCCCTAAAACATCCAGCTGCCTATTACCTCAATTAACCCACTGTCAGTATGGAGAAACTACAGTTGGCCCTGAATAGTCTTGAGTCGCCATAGGACCTAATGAAAAGTCATAATACGGTCAACCTATACTTCTGTTCATCCCTTGGTATGTTCAATCGGAAGGTTCTTTTTTCTTGCTTAGCAAAACCTTTCGCATTTTCAACATTTTTGTACCAATATGTCGCATCATCAGCCACCTCTATAAACATGGATTGGTAAGAGCTTCCTTTGGCTTGAGCTCAGCCAAAAAGTTGTAAAAAATAATAAAATAACTTCAAAAGTAGGGGTGCTTAATCCCCAGATCTTCGCAATTGAGTTCTGATCTCGAAGAAGCACTCTACGTAGCTGTATAGACAACGTAGAGCCCTTCAGGGGCTCGACTTGTGTTGGTTTCTAGACAGCTAAAACAATTTATGACTGCATGCCACAGTGCTTCTGGCGTTAATGTAGTCCTTTTCTGTACTCTGGGCCCAGCTTTCAACAACCATTCGTTTTGAGTTGATTTTTATTCCTACAATTTTATGCCGAATGAACTAAGAAGCTCCTTCGGAACAGTTATGCTTTCGGATATTTGTCAGACGTTCGAGAGGCATGTGGAAACAAATTTTAAGATGTAATTCGTGTTTTTTTTTAGGGTGGACCCTTAGACCAAGTGGAAGGGGACCTTAACCAACTTAGCTTGCGAAACTGGAGACAGCTGGCTAAAGATCGTGCTGGCTGGAGACGCTTGTTGGTTGAGGCCCAGGTCCACCCCGGGCTATAGCGCCACCTTAAGTAAGTAAGTAAGGACTCTTAGACCGCTCGCTCAGGAGTCCACCACACTAACCACTGAGCCACTGCGCCGTAAGTTTAACCTGCCTTTACCAGTTTTAGAAAGGCTTGTTTAAGAAATTACTTCTTCAATGATCTCAGTGATTTTTGTAACATTCTTAGTTTGAATTATGATAGAAGTTTGGTTATTTTTAGCTTCGTACCGACAATGACATCTGCCTTCTGTCAGAAAACTTGAAATTATTCTAACATCTTCTGAATGAAATATCTGTTGAAAGGGTGTCCTATAATTCTGAACCCCAAGATGAAAATGACGGCCATATTTTGTACGAAAATTGCGGACTTTAGCTGAAAAACCTTCATAAATTTTAAAATATTGCTCAATAATGAAAATACGTTGTTTGTAAACCCCGAACTGTCAGCTGTCAAATTGTTTTCTTGTTTTTGCTTTGGCATCACTGTGCATTAAATGGCGGAAAATTAAAATTTTGAGTGATTTATGGGACACCCTTTATATATGCTAGGTACTTCATGTTGAGCCCTGTGCTCTTATGCTAAATTCATTCATTGGGAGAGTTCATTCATTAAACAAGTACAAACCCAAATAAAAATAGACAAGCTTTACAATTTTATGGGCTCCACAAGTCCTCTGCAAGGATTAATTTTTTTCTAAACTATTCATTATTTAAACGGAATTCATCTTTCGCGGTTATGCAAAGCAAACCCAAACATGCATATTTCAAAAGTCAGTAACACTTGTAGTCACGCAAGTGTAAAATATATACTCAAATTTAAATTAACAAAATGATGATGATGCAATTTAAGTTTGCAAATCCACCAAAAACATACGATTACTTTCAAATGCAAATATTTTTCGGTTTTCTTTGTCTTACCGGACTTGCTTTCCGAATATTTTTCCCCAGCTCATTAATCGATTTCATTAGGAATTCATCGACCGTTAAGAGGGAAAGTACCTGTGTGTGTCTAGCTTGGTGCACATACAATAAAATCAAAAAAGATAGCCGTTCGGTTAAATTACAATATAAACGTTAACATTGATGGTAATGTGGTCAGTTTTAGCCTTAATGGTCTAGTAATGATCTCACTTGGTATACATGTGGTAACTGCACACAGAAAGCGGATATGCATGAATATTTTTCACGCGAAATATATACCCATCGCTAGGTAGAATCACTTTGTGGCAATTTAACAGCAGTTTTTTTTGGGACTTCATTAAATGTACGGAATTTTTCATTATTAGGGTTTTTGTTTAAACTATGTATCTAGTTGACATATTTTGTTGTTCATGATTTGCAAAGCCTTGTGATTAGTGTTTGGTGTTGTTTTCAAAACAATTTTAGTACTTTTACTCTTTTTTCTTTTATCCAGTTTTAAAAATGAGGAAAACAGACCTCATTGCAGCAGAAAAGTCAAACACTTATGCAAAGGATTTCCAACTATGTCAAGTAAAAAAGCCACGAATAACTCTTTAACGATGATGGAGAAACACCAGAGCATATAAGTACACTCATCGACTGTTTAACTGTTTAAAAAACTACAAAAATGAGATGTTTTTGCGAGGACGAACGAAGCACTGAATGCACCCACCCATCCATTTACAGGAAAAAAGTTTAAGGCGACATATCTTGCTCTACATAAATATTCTTTGCATTATCGTTGCAGTTTATTGTCAGAAAATAAAAGCCCAGATCCCATGGGATGAGTTCATAACTTCGAGGTTGGTTGTTTGAAAACTTGAAAACGTTTTCCGAATATTAAGCACTTTTTGCCACCTGAAACTTTTGTTTGTGTCCCCAAAAGGTTTTCGTTGGTTGAGGTTTTATTTCTTTTTTTGTAAATTTAGCACGGAATCTTCTTGCATAAATTTACATCAAATGGCATTTTGTCCTTCTGTGGAGTATTCCACTTTCGGAATGCAATTTTGGCAACAGAAGGCGGTGGGAGAAAACAGAAATTTTGCATTCTTAGTCAGCTCAGATAATAAACGCATTTCATTCTGAAAATGATGACAGGGACATCAAAGACGACTTAAGAAATAAAAAAATTGTACATATTTAAAAAATGCGCTTTCTTCGCCCATTAACTTATTTTGAAATGCAAAATGCCCACGAAATGGGTAATTACCCACGATCTGGCATCACTGAGATTTTGGTCACCAGTTGCCGTGAGAATTACTGGACAGAGTTCAATGAAACTCGAAATGTTTTTCATGACTCCGAGAAGGCAGTAAGCCATTCTGCTTACTGCCACGCCTACTTTTTAGGGGCGTTTTTGACCAAAATGTT
Source organism: Cheilosia impressa (assembly GCA_948293265.1). NCBI lineage: Eukaryota > Metazoa > Arthropoda > Insecta > Diptera > Syrphidae > Cheilosia > Cheilosia impressa. Next base: position 47,367,685 of record OX411883.1, on the reverse strand, counting down.
TGTTTTTTGAGTTGACCACTGCCTTTAATGTGTCATTGTTCGAATTTGAAGTAGAGGCCACATTATATATCTATATTTGTTGTTAATTACCGAGCCTCACCGCGTTCATTTTTTCTTGCCTTAAAAATAAATACTTCGCTTAGGGAGTGAGGTAAAAAACAAGTCCAGTGTGATGTCAATCGACCGTCAATATCGGGTACAGAGTCTTCGGTTGTTTCACAACAGGTTAGATAATTTAACTCAGCAATGATCTGTTCATAAGTTCGTTTGGGTTTTGTCAAAGTTGTTGTGAGTTGGTACGGTACGAAAGCTGCGGAACACCGCAAGGCTGAGTTGTATCCTCCTTTCCACTATTTATGTAATATTGCAAAGTTTGACTTCTTTTATGTGGGTTTGGACACTTATCGCCTTTGCGGTTGCTAAAAAAGGTCACTATTTATATAAAATTGTAAAGTTTGGCTTCTTCTATGTGGATTTGAACACTCATCGATCGCCTTTAAACTACTTGCTCAATCCAACAGATTTCTACGAAAAAACTTAGCTTAACCTGGACCTGGAGCCGCATTTAGTTCGGCTGATTTATTCAGAAAAAATACGGTCCTTTGAATTGGAGGGTATTATAGCAATCGGTTTTGAATCGCGATCTTTTACGTCACATTTCGAGGAATAGCTTAGGTTAGGTTAAATGGGCTGACAGCTTAAAGCCCATAACCCAATAATAGGTCCATTTTGATCTGAATTAGAAATTCCTCACTCGCAAAACCAAAAATTTAATTAAGTAGTCTTCTAACAAGATCGCCAGTATCATTAAAGTTTCGAGCAACAACCTCGCTAAGTTCCGCCGAACATTATGCGTGGAATAACCCTTAGAATAAACTTACGTCACGGACTAGTTTCTGTGGACCCAAAACCTCGATGCGTCTTCCCTTTTAAATGTACTCGCCTACAATTATTCGGCTGAATTATTAAAACCCAACACAGAATCCAGGTACAAATTGGAATATTCTTAATTAAGAATTCCTTCAAGGCTTCCCAATTATAGGCCGTGCTATCTGTGGACCCCCAAAGAAGATAGAACACCATACAATGCCAATTAAATTATACTCTAAAATGTAGAGCAGGCTTTGGTAACTCGTCTTGCTCTCATTTTTCTTTTATTTTTATTCCATTTCAATACTCGTGACACCGCATGCACTCGTCCAGCCAAATTGCCCACTTTAATCTGTTTCGTGCGATAAATAGAAAAAAATTCTCTTCCTCAATTCAGCCGAAGGCTGTGCTGCGCATACTGTGAGCTATGCTGGATGCTGCTCCAAGAACTGGGTCACAGATTTCCTCTGATGCCCGCCTCTGTATAGTTGCATTGTGTGATGTTTCTCATTCTTGGGCGCGTATACAATTCATGGACACAACTTGTTTAGTCTGCATCAGGAAAACCATCCGGTGCAACATGGTATTCAAATTAATTATATTATATACATATACATGTGATTTTGTGTAGGAGTTGATTACGCGCATTTCAGGAGTTATCGTCCTCAAAAGCGTATACTTGGAACTTTATGAGGAAAACAGTTTTTCACCCACGAGCGTCAAGTGAAATGAAAAATGTTGTGAGCTTGAGTGAGTTAGTTAGCTGATTATGAAATTATGCAATCAGCTCGCTGTGAACGTTGTGCCGTATTCATCTCCGTCCTAGGGATAACCCAGATTTTAGTCGCCGGGTAGCTTGCAATTGGACGCAGTGCGTAATTCAAGGAACAAGATGTACGTAAATGGATTAGTACAGTCCACGATGGATGTTAGAAGCCTTTTAAATCCAAAAAAAAATTGTTCCTTATGTCCGATTTGTTCTTATATGAGGGCTTCTTATACCCGTCGTTGAATGTAATACGCTGCTCAGCCCACTGGGTTCTACAATTTCAGACAGTCGTTTGTGGCGAAGACTTTTTAGAACAGACTGTCAGTTCACCCAGAGAAAAAACAACGTAAAATCAAAGAAAACCACTTCGATTTAAATATTTTTCGGAATGATTTGGCATCGACTACGAAAATTTTAAAATCGAAGTGGCATAACATTAATTCAAAGGGTTTGTCTACTCTAAAATCATATATTTTTAATTTGATCTAACCACGTATCCACCTTGATTCGACTTGGAATCATGCTTAAATCAAATTTATCTACCTTTAAAACAAAGTTTATAAATTTCGATTCAACCATAACGCAACGTAGATTTAAATACAATCAACTTTGAAAATACTATGCTTTAACTTTAATTTGACAATGACTCATAGTACAATCAAATGTATTTGACTTTAAAAGCACTACAAATACGTTTTGAAGTAAACACTGTGCATTGTGTATTCAAACAAATCCAACTTTGAAAATACTATGTTTAAGCTTTAATTTAACTTTTTTTAACTTTGAATTCAAAGTGAACCCATTTTGAATAAGCATTTTTAAACTTTAATCTTACTATGATGCTTCATAGAAATAACCTCCTTAAACTTTGAAAATGTCACGTATTTTATTTGATACAACAATAGTCCGTTGTAGAATCAAATGCTTTTAACTTTAAAAGCTGTATATTTCACCTTGATTTTATTTAATATTTTGTATTTCCAAAATAAATTCACCGTCGAATTTAAAATTTGAATAAATTTAGTTTATTTTTTTAATAAAAACCAATACAAGAATAATTTGGAATTCATAAATTTTATTTGTAATAGTAATAACATAAAGTAGTAACATTAAATTCTTAAATTATTCATTATTAACCTCTGTGAACATAGAAATCAATGAACTGTTTGCCCTTAGAGCAACCGTGAATTAAAGATGAAATATCCTTCATAAGTTCGTAAATTATTCTAAAATTATTTATTGTTTAATTTTTTATTACTTACGATTTTTTTCTCATACGATATTGACGCTGCTGGTGAATTTGTGGATTCTGCGGCAACTTCTGAATTTGGTTTAAAATTCTTTTCAGCCAATTAAGAACATTTGCGTTATCGGAATCCAAATCGTCTTCAGTTGGATACTATAATGCATTTGATATAATATACAGTAATAATTTTAATTTTCTTTAATAATTATTCTTACCTCCGTTTTTCTCCACTCAAAAAGTTTAGCCCTAAACTCTGCTCTGTGGCCGATACTAGTAATTGTATTAGTAATGTCCTCATTTGTCAAATATACAAGTCTTTTGAACGTTATGTCATTGGCTGAAATACAATTCCTCTTCTATAAGTAAAAAGCTTTTGCAAACAAAAAGTAATAAAGTTAAGTGCAATCTTTTGACAACTAATATTGAAATAATTGAAATGCACTTAATTTTATTTCTAATACATACCAGGAATTTAATTTTATTACACGAAACTCACATTTTAACACTGGAAACAGGCTTTCCGTTTCAAATTCCTTCAATAGTTTTTTTTAATTTTTCGTCATCTTCAGACAACAACTGACACTGAATTTCATTAGATGGCGTAAAATCAAAAATATTAACTCGTCAACAATGCTGATTTTTTCATCTTTATACCATCGAAGGAGAAACAAGAATAACAACGACAATGAGCTCGCCTTTGCGTCGCGACACTTAGCGGGACTAACGAATAAATATGTTTCCCTTTGAATCTACGTTGATAGTTATTGAAAAGAGTAACATCAATGTAATAATAAACATGTTCTACTTTGATTCTAGATTCCTGTCGCTTTAAAATGAATATGCAACACTTTAAATTGACGTTCATCCAAGTTTGACACTACATTGTGTCTTGTTTGTGTGAAGAAAATGCATGTAAGCATTATTTGTACCGTTAAATTTCAGAATAAAAAAAACGCAGCGTTTTGAAGTGGATATCGATCTAAAACAACGTTAAGTTAACTATGTCGCACTTTGAATGTACGTAGATGTTATTTTGAAACTTATTGGAAAAAAATATTATCATATTACACTTTAAAGTTACGTTGAGAGTAGTTGAAATTTTTCAAAACACGGTCTTAATGTAAAAGTGAATACGTTTCACTTTGAATCTAGGTTGAGTTAATTTAAAATTACATTGCGTATTTAAATCAAATATGTTTTAATGTGAAAAGGAATATTCTTTATTAAAGTTTATTCAACGTAAAATCAAATAGAACATATTACATTTTAGTTTGCATTTTTTCCCTGAGTGTTGGGAGCGAAAACGGGGAATTGGTCTTCAATCTGGGTTCATATATTGCGCCTGTGTAAACTATCCTGTGCATATTTAACAAATCCTGTGAGCGTGCTTTAAGTTGCACCAGTTGGTTTGGGGCTGTGTTCGCAGGATTTGGTTTTTTTTTGTTACAGGGACTTCACGTAATTTTGAACAGGGGTCACAACACATTTTAATATTGTAGAACCCTTCTTCGTAGTCAGAGACACACAGTTTATTTCAGTTGTCTTCGTTTGACTTTTGTTCAATTATTAAACTGTCTATTAGACTAGATACTGAGTGAGTTCAGTGAATGTTAAATTTAGTTTAAGGGTGTACGACTGTACGTGTTGTCGCGATAACGATTAGATGTAAATATCTAGGAAAATGTCTGTCGCAGCATAAATCGGGAAATTGACAATAAACAAGATTCCTTTCAATTTTAGTGACTTTCGCATTTCAAAAAATGAAAATAACCTTGCGGAAAAGAAAACTTACTGCTTGTAACTTTCGTTTTCTTTTTCGAAGTCTAAGTGCGAGTATATATTTTATTTTGCATATTTTTAGGGTAATTATAACAATTCGAGAATCTGTGGTTTGACAGCGGCACCTTTATAGGGTACACTCATCTTTCACACTGGTTTTGAATGTCTGAAAATTGTAACAAGGAGAAAGAATGGAACGTGATAAAGTTTTTTTAATGAGTCTATATATATTTTGTAGAACGACCGAAAATTCGCTTATGGGTGAACTGATGGGCATGGCGAGTATTGCTTTGGAATTGGTAAAGTGAAGGAGTCAAGCAGCCAATTTAAAAACGATGTTCAAGCTAATGTATAAAATTCCCAACATTTCTAGCACCGATTAGTTTTACCGCACGCGTTTTGAATGCCATTCAGCAGGTGCATGGTGTTGTTTGGCGCACCAGGCCAAATGTGCGACTTGTACTCAAGGATGGAAGCATTTGTGATAAAGCTGTCAATCTGCCGTATGTCTTGATTTTTAGTGTGGTTCAAAGTTCTTCTACTACTCACTGAAAATGAATGGTGCTGAAAGCAGTTCACTAGAACGTCCTACCAGAAAGGTGTCGCTTTTCGAATTTAGGCGCTCGAAAGGCAGAATTTACTTCAAGTGCGATTGTCGGAACTATCAAGTATAAGAGTTGTTGTACTGAGATAAACGTTCATTTAAGAGTGCTCATACCATCTTTAGCGCGTGGTAGTAATAGGTTCAGGTGCAGGCCACAACAAGTACAGCCTCACTTAGGCTAGAGTAGGCTCATTGTGATGTGCTAATCATAAACTAGGTTTTTAATAGACTGTCAGCTCAGTCAACTTAAGAAAGTCGGCCTACAAGCTGTTTTTCGCATTACTTTGTGGAAAGTATGTCCATGTTAAGGTAAATTAGCCGCACGCATACATTTGCACATAGTAACCTGACAGTTCATTCTGTTTTTGTTCTTTCATTGCACCTCCCGCCATTAAGAATTTGTGTTTGCATTCAAAGATAGAGAGAATGTTATTTCCAGGAATCGGGTTGTTGCGCGGGGGCTTACAGTCTATTTAAAACGTGGTTTATGGTGCTAATTATGCAAAGAAATTATACAATTTTACTGTAGAAAAAGTGCTTTACATTTGACTGTCGCGAAAGTAGGACGGTCTAAAGAAGAGTGTCCCTTCATTACAGCAAAGAAACCACTGTGCTCCATACAAGCGCAACCCACATTCAGTTACTTAGCCTGTTTACATAGGTCCCCTCAATAGCACATACATTTGCAAACAACTTATTCCCAAACAAAAGATTCCTCTTTCCTATTCTATTATCTTGTTCTTCCAGCTCTCCGTTGCATTGCACTGTTCCGTCCTATTGTGTATCCATACAAGAGAAAATAACAAATATGCGAACTCACACACATCCACCAGAGTTTTATTATCTATTAAGGCAAGAAACTCTATTCTGATTACCACAATGCGCACAGAATGCGATTCTGTGTTGCAACCTTTAAATAGATTTCCCTATGCAGATTCTGGTCTGCGCGTACTCTCCGTTTTGCATTCCCAGAGCTGCTCTTTGCTTGCATTAAATTGAATAAATTAATCTGAACTGTGCAGAGTTGTTTTTCTCTCATTCTCCTTTCAGCAATTTCTTCTGACGTAGGTATACCCAGTACCCACTGACAACAAAGTGCAGAGGTTACTCTGTTCCACATTTCGCCTGTAACACTTCGCCCAACTCAAAGAGCAAACTTAGTGCAGATGGATGGCGCGAAACATTTTTCTGTGCCAATTTAGAAATAAATGTGCTTTAAATTTACTCCGGGTAGATACGAGTACTCCTTGGATGTCCATACAGAAAGGCAACCGGACGAGAAGCGAGGAGTTGTTTCCCCATACTTAGAATCGAATTTAATTACGAGAGGTGAACGAAAAGTTTACACACGCGATGAACTCTGAGAAGACAGCGAAAGGTGTTGTGGCAGTTGCAACACCCCATGAAAGGGTGCTGAAGCCGTATGAAGTTGATGAAGTCGGCTTCCGCGGAGCAGAAAATGTGCAAGTAAATTTCCGGAACACAGATAGAAATGTATCCCAATAGAAAATTTTTGCACATGACTGACTACGGGCAAATAGAGTTATTACTCAGTTTGCATCTAGGAACGGTACTGAAGCCGACTTCATCTGCACAGCCCCCCAAGGGGGTAGGACGGACTGAATAATCGCAAATTAAACCCAAAGTAGCTTTGTATACTCGCAGATGCGTCAGCGAGATTATATAGAATCTTCCCCGCAATGGTTGGGATTTCAGTTGAGCTTTGTACGAATGACGACAATGAACTTGTGTATGTGTAAATTAAACCGATTCAGCGACTTTCTGGTTTCACTTTGCCTCTTTCTGAAGTATACGATGAAGGACATGTTTAAGAAGCTGGTGAGTGGATTCTTCTTTCTTTTTGTCACTTTTCATCACAGGACAGAAAAAAAAGAATGCAAGAGCCTAGTGAGTATACATAGGCAGGATATGCGATTTTCATTAGAGATGTGTGCCAATCGTGTTTTGTAGATTTTGCCAAGTGCATCACGTATATGCACAAGTATGCAATGGTGACTTGAGGCATCCTTGGACGTGTTTTTGACTGCACGATGCTGTCTCTTTTTCTGGGGTTTATTTGTGGAAAGTCTGCATTTCCATTGTATTCGGATGAAAGGCGAGTTAATAGTGGATTCGATTCTGATGTCTGTCCTGTCGCTCTCAGAATTCGTTTGCATTTCTTTTCTAAAGAAATGAATTAAGTACATGCGCTGACGCCATTGAAAAATGTGGCCTTTTGTGTCATAATGTCGGAGGTAACCGAAATTACATCACATGTTCGTGTGCGATGCATGTGTATATCACAAAGGAATTCATTTCGGTCTTTCTTTCGAGGAGTGAATTCAACCAACTCGGGGGTAATTTGCGCTTAAATAATGCATGACCATAAGTAAGCTTTAGATTGAGGGGTTTGATAATAGAAAACCCCATATTTGGAAATGTTTCAGTGGAATTTGTCTTTAAGGCTAACTTGCAAATTGATTGCTGACTTTGATGGCGATATGTTTTCTGCTTTATATTTCACTCATGAGGCGGGAAAATGTATGCGACTTTTTGAAGAGAGATCTTATCAAACACTTGTTGGAACCCCAACGCCACCTATCGTAAAATGCGAATAAATCGATTTTCCGGAATTTTCTTTCTCCCTAAACCTGAGATGCAGCAACACAAAGAAAACAAAAAAAAAAAAATTTATTTATCTAAAGGGTTTTCCAATGAGAGGTGTTATTGTGAATGACCCGCTATTTCGGTAGCTGTCACTTTTGAAGCTTTTATTCTTTGACATTTGACAAGTAGAAACTACGCCATTACTAAAAATGGAACGATACACGCTTCAACAACGCATTGAATTTATTAGAATTTACTACAAAAATGGTAAAAATTTTACAGTTACAAATCTAAAGCATTTTTTGGTCGTCTTGAAGCACCTTGTCGGACCCGCAATACAGAAATTGGTGGAAAAATTCGAGCTGTTGGGACAAGTTAATGATGTGAAGAACAAAACCCGTGCACGTCGCTCCAGAACAACTGAGAATATTGCTGCTGTAGCCCAAAGTGTTGAAGAAAACCCAGGTTCGTCCATTCCTCGTCGTTCTTTGGAATTGGGCATTCCACAAACCATTTTTATGGTCGGAGTTGGATGGTATTGATCTGGACAACGTTTACTTTCAACAAGACGGCGCTATGTGCCACACAAGCAACGAAACCATTGATCTTTTAAGGGAAACGTTTCCAGGACCGTGTTATCTCTCGAAGAGGTGATCACAATTGGCCACCGAGATCTTGTGATTGAACACCTTGCGACTTCTTCCTTTGGGGCCACGTGAAAGATAAGGTCTACGCCAACAGCCCAGCGTCGATTCAAGACCTCAAAGATAAAATTCGTGTGGCTATCGAGCACATAGGGCAGCCAAAATTTCATGAAAAGGATACGGTCCTGTATGCGTGCTCGTGTTGGCCATTTGGCTGATGTTGTTTTTCATTATTAACGGCATACCTTCCTCTTTACTATGAAATAAACATCCGATCATTTATCTCAAAAAATGTCATTTTTCTTTGAATACCAAAATAACACCTCTTATTGGAAATCCTTTAGAAGATGGAGTGGCGTAGTTTTGTATTGAATATTGCGCCACTTGGGCTTTTTACATTTTTCTTCGGAATGATGAAGACCCTAATCTTGGGACATCAGATATGTGTCGAGTATAAGAAGGTGCGTTTTTTTAAAGATACAGCTTCTTTATGGCCATCGCCATACCCATACAGATAATTTTCGAGACAATGATCAACTCATCTATATGAGACCCTCAAAAGCAAGACCCTAGCCAATAACTAAAGTTGGATGAAATGTCAATGGATGAGGTGTCCTAAAGATTATTTGTCTCATAGATGATTGACTCTAAAGCGCCCTTGTTTGTAAATGACATTCAGTCGAAATATTCCTCGCACTTATTTCCAGTCGTTGACTTTAACACAACCGACTTTATGGCTTTTTCAAAACAATATAGGAGGTGTTTCCATCATATAGTGGTCCGTCTCCTTATGGGCATTTATTGCGCAATTACTTACGTCCGCTCTGGGTAGACACTCAATAGTTCACATTGGGATCATATTTCGGACGGCAATATATCGACTTTTAAGCTTGACCGCCCAATAAATCAATGTTATTAATAAAAACTAATCCCCTCACATTACAACTTGAGCTTTTCTATTTTTAGAGTTCATATATCAATCATAATAAGAACTGCCCTTTAACTGCGCATAACGTGAATTCTCTTAACAAATTAAACACAAGCAATCCGATTTGTTGAAAAATGAGTTTTGCTTTCTCCTCTGACAAGACGAACAATACGCGCGCTCAACTGTAAATTCGAGTTGGGAAAGTTTCTTCGGCGGCCTTGTCAAATGCTATTTATCATCGAATCCGATTATGGAAACTCTACTCAATTTGTACTTGACGGGAGATAAATAGAACAAACTGCAGTGCAAAATATATACACATGCATTTTGTTGAAGGCAACAAAAAAAAAACCCTCACGTTCCCATTGATTGAAAGAGGTGCAATCATCGGTGACAGATGCAATCACTGGTGTTGCTATTTGCATTTCCCATTTGAATGACAATATGCCGCGTCTATTCTTCATATTAATGTAAACTTGAGGTTATTTATAAATAATGATCCAAGAAACAATGTAACCATGAGGAAATCTAAAAATATTTTCCTTTTTTTTTACAACATCTGAACACATATTGTCCATCGATATAAACAAAATTGTTATGTCGGAGGAACTTTAAAACTTTGTGTACGCAATCAAGTTTTGACAGTTCTCTAAAATATTTCATTTCAAGCGCACTTCGAGGGAAACATTTAAGTTTGGAAGGTGCTAACTGAAATATGGCGCCAGGTTTTCTTTTTCCTCTTTATCACAAAATAGGGAGTTTGGAAAGCGAAAAATATTCAAGCGAGAACCATTCGAACTGTGAGGTGGATGGGGGGACGCGTGATCGTGATAACGTTCGCTTGATGATGGAGAGTATTTCAAGTCGAGCCATTTCCAAGAAATTGTTTAGCTATAACAAATTTAAAACAAACCCAAATTCTCGGTCGTTTATTAGAACGTCACCCATGGAGACATGGCAGATGGCACCCTCTGTCAAATATTTTTTTTTTCCATTCTTAGATTGGCAACACCGATAGTTGGTTTCGAAAAATTAATCTAGCTTTCGCGCAGGACAAAATAACATCGCATGACAGGGATGTTCACTATTTAACACCAAGCGGTCAGTCTATAAACATGCTCCGCGATACTAATTTATTTATTTATTTGTTTGTAACCAAATAATCATTTTTAGTGTCCAGGCAACATTTTTCGAACTCAGGATGGCATAGTTTTCGATACAAAATTATATACAAGGTGGGCCCTATTGGACGATGCTCTTATTTTTGCAACTGGCCGTCAATGTCAAATCTGCTTTGACATTTGTGGACTAGGCAGATGTAGAATACAAGTGAATGGAGCGATACACTCCCCAAGAACGCGGAACAATCGTATCTACTTTTTTGCGTAACAATTTGTCTGTAGTGTTGGCGCAGCGCGAATTCCGTCGCCGATTCCACGGCCGTCCGACACCGACTGCGCAGAGACTGCGCCGTTTGGCCACCAAACTTCAAGAGTATGGGACCATACACGAGACGTTGCCAAGAGTGGCCGGCCCCGGAGCGCCCGTTGTGCCGAGAATATCGCCGCCGTTAGGATGTCGAGCTGTCGCTGGAAACATCGACCAGACGCCGTGCCTCGCAATTAGCCATCGGCCGGTCGTCCCTAAGGCGAATTTTGGTCAAAGACTTGTGCATGTTCCCGTACAAAGTCCAGTCCTTGCATCAGCTGCTGCCTGTCGACCGCCAAACGCGTGTAACCTACGCCCAAGCCATCCTCAATCTCGAGGACGAAGTGGACGATTTTTCGGCCAAAATCATAATGAGCGATGAGGCTCATTTCCACCTCAGCGGGTACGTGAACAAGCAAAATTATCGCTTCTGGGGCACCACGAGTAATGCACGAGGAGCCATAACACCCGCTCAAAGTTACTGCATGGTGCGCTGTTCACGCTGGAGGGGTCATCGGGCCATTTTTCTCGAGAACGCCGCTGGTCAAACGACAACAGTGGCCGATGCGCGCTATAGGACCATGTTTACCGAGTTTTTTCTGCCGCAATTGGACGAACTAGGACTGGGGAACATTTGGTTCCAACAGGACGGAGCTACGGCACACACTGCGCGAGCCACAACCGATTTTCTGAAGGCGGCGTTCCCGGGTCGCCTCATCTCGTTTTGGCGATTTGCACTGGCCCGCAAGATCGCCCGATTAAACCGTTCCAGACTTTTTTTGTGGGGTTTTTTGAAGTCCCGTGTTTACGTGAACAAGCCCGAGACCCTATAGACGCCCTCAAGGACAACATTCGACACGAGTGCGAGAATCTGTCGCCCGAAGTTTTCGCCGAAGTGATGAAAAATGCCATAAAACGAGCCCGTATGGCAATAAATTGTGACGGCGCTCATTTGGCCGATATCATCTTCTCAACTTGACCAGTAAAATTCTAAAGGTTCAAATAAACATAATCAGAAAACAGAATCGAAGTTTTTCATTTAGAAAACAAATGAGAGCCAAACAACATCGGATGACTTCTTTTGGCCCACCTTGTGTTGTGACCTAATATTTAGTGTAAAGTTTAAAAATGATTACTAGTAAGGCCCGCTGTGAGCTTGAAACTTACTAGGCCTCAACTTTAACTGATTGAAAAAGGCTAATAGTTTTACAAAATGTGCCCTTAAATTCATAATTCTTTAACCCCCTTCGCCTTTCTGGGCCATAGAGTACTAAATTTAAGACAGATCCGCTCTTAAAATGCTGTCGCCTTTCTTTTAGCTAGAAAGATAATTCCCTGTCCTTGTTGTGTGCCTACGGTGAGCGCATGATACATTACTTTCTAAATCCGACAAAAAAATAATAATAAACGCAGGTATACAAAAAATCGCCTGCCAGCAACTAGTTCCAAACAAAATTTGAAAAGCTATTCGCTCGCAGCATAAACATGGCTTCCATCGAAATCAAATAAACAATTCGTCTAATTAGAAAAATTACTGTAGCAACAGATCTCGAATTATATACGCGGAGCACGTAAAATCGTTTGCTGTCATAGGAAACTGTTCACAATTCCTTTAAGACAGTTGGCAATTTATTGCTAGATTCGTACAATCCGCATGTGCTTCTGTCAGATGAAGTTAACAACGCTCAAAACTAGTCCAATTAAAGTGACGTGTTTTTGTTTTATAATGACACACTTGAAACGATAATTATACACCAAGTCCGGAAGAATAAATCTTTAATAACAATCGTTTGGTTATCATCGGTAATTTTTGTAATTCCCACGTCAAATAAAAATAACCCATTAAAGACAACACGAAAAGAATTCAGTACTATACCTATGAATTATTAACGCTCGTCAGCGAAAGAGAAAGTCCAATTAAAGCCAATGAAAGAACGGTCTTATTGCGTTTTACACTCGCAACTCCGCTAACAGAACACAGAATCGAATAAATCATTTTCCATTTGGCCTTCCAACAACTGGAAATCAGCTAGAAGAAAGATTATTCTCGACGAAAATAAATAAATCACAATCGCAAATTTGAGTCGTTGTCGTGTGCGGTTTTTCTTTCATTCGTTTGTTTATAAAACAAGGGAAACCTAAGCAAAACAATCGAAATTCGTGACCCAAATAGAGAAGGAGAGCAGGAATTAGAAACCGAAACATTGTTACGTCAAAAAAGAACCGTGTTTATATATTGTGATAAAAAAAAATTGTGTAGTTTTGTGCGGCTTTTAACTATTATGGTGGGTACCTGGATTTGTTTGGAGGGAATCGAAATTGGGTTACTAAGGGTATGTCCAAACCCCCTAAAATGGACGGCCGGCGGTAACAATACCAATCCGCATGACTGAAATGATTTGAAATCCTCAGAGGATATATAATTTTCGCCGGCGTTTGCAGTTTGTGTTCTCCTTGGAAAGTATCAAGTTGCGATTTTTGAAAAATTACTTAAGCAGCCATTAGGAGGGTGGCATGGCGCAAAAAGACTAACGAGCATGCACGAGGGAGTGTCCTGAGGTTATTAACGTTGGGCGAGGTTCTGACATGGAAAGTAATTAAAGAAACGAATGAGGAGGCGGCAAAGCGAAAGAGTTGCCGGCCATTTGGCGTTTTCAATCGGAAATGAAGTTTATAATAGAAGCTCAAGCTATAAAAAGGAAATGACGTTCCAACAACCCCAATGAGCATGATAACATTCGGACTGAATTGGGCAGCACAACTTTGGTTCTAACTAGGCCCGGTCGGATGTTGATTTTGTTGAGGGCAGCTCGGTGTGTTTGTTTTGTCGTTAAAATGAAACAAGAACAATGTTATTAATGTACTTGTCCCGATTTAGGTCATAAGCTGGCAACAATGAACTTTAAGTAGCGAAGAGTGGACATAACCTCAGTATTTAGGGAAAACCTGCTACCTGAGTGGTTTTGCATGTCGGCCATGGAAACTGCTGGACTGCGGATAGGGAAAGAAGTACATATACAAGTACAAGAAGTGGGCAAATGTTTTCTTTAATGTGCTAGGTCTCTAGTGGGAAATGGCATGTTTAGCTTTTGCAGTATATAGGTATCTGTTTTAAAAAAAAATATATGAAATGAAGGGTTTTCCAATAAGAGGTGTTATTTTGGTATTCAAAGAAAAATGCCATTTTTTGAGATAAATGATGGGATGTTTATTTCATAATAAAGAGGAAGGTATGCCGTTAATAATGAAAAACAACATTAGCCAAATGGCCACCACGAGCACGCATACAGGACCATATCCTTTTCATGAAATTTTCCATAACAAATCGCAAAGTGGCTGCCCTATGTCCTCGATAGATTCACGAATTTTATCTTTGAGGTCTTGAATCGACACTGGGCTGTTGGCGTAGACCTTATTTTTCACGTGGCCCCAAAGGAAGAAGTCGCATGGTGTTAAATCACAAGATCTCGGTGGCCACCACCTCTTCGAGAGATAACACGGTCCGGAAATGTTTCCCCTAAAAGATCAATGGTTTCGTTGCTTGTGTGGCACGTAGCGCCGTCTTGTTGAAAGTAAACGTTGTCCAGATCAATACCATGCAAGGCTTTATGCAAAATACGGTGTAATGACGTTTGTGGAATGCCCAATTCCAAAGAACGACGAGGAATGGACAAACCTGGGTTTTCTTCAACACTTTGGGCTACAGCAGCAATATTCTCAGTTGTTCTTGAGCGACGTGCACGGGTTTTGTTCTTCACATCATTAACTTGTCCCAACAGCTCGAATTTTTCCACCAATTTCTGTATTGCGGTCCGACAAGGTGCTTCACGACGACCAAAAAATGCTTTAGTTTTGCGAACTGTGACTGCAAGATTTTGACCATTTTTGTAGTGAATTTTTATAACTTCAGTGCGTTGTTGAAGCGTGTATCGTTCCATTTTTAGTAATGGCGTTGTTTCTACTTGTCAAATGTCAAAGAATAAAAGCTTCAAAAGTGACAGCTACCGAAATAGCGGGTCATTCACAATAACACCTCTCATTGGAAAACCCTTTATAAATATTACCGAGTGACCGAAAATGATTTGCTGTCACTCTGCTGTGATTGTGTTCTATCGCAGTCACAATTTTACCAAGACTCATCAACTTTGACAGCCTGCCGCCGCCATATTTGAAAATATTTTGCTCTTCTGTCTTATTGTGTTCTGTCATAAGTCGCCATTTTACCATGGAGCTGAAATCATAGAACGCAATTTTACAACAAGAATATTTCGAAAGTAGCACTACCTATTGAGAAAAGGCCAAAACGGAGTAATTGAAGTGTCAGATTGTATCCCCAATTTGTGCGACAAGCGAGCATCGTTGCACCGGTGACAAACGCATAAAACTATTACAGTGACGCGCCGATGTGAAAAAAATCAAAGAAGTCAACCGCCACAAAACAGCAATCGCTCGCAGTGCAAAAGTCATTTGTTCTGTAACAATATTTCTTTTGAAAATTTTAATTGAACGTTGTTTACAATAAAATATTTTTTATTATGCGTACATATTTGCTTTCAATTGATTGCGAATGTTTCATTGTGGATGGAATTGTCTGATGGCGATGTGTGTGAAAAAAATTCGTAAACTGCGCACCCATTCCCAACACGCTCATAACAACAACCCTCAGATATCACAGTCTGATTTCGGATGCGCCCCCCTTTTTATTGTTAAATATAATTTCTGTTTCCAATCGTATTTAATAACATGAGTCATGGATCTTCAACTGCTAATACCACTGACTCGAAGCGATTGTTTACGTTACGTGACCTATTCTCTGAGCTGCCTCATCATCTATCTCACCGTTTCACCTAACACTAAACCACCGGATCGTGGTCGCATGGAGTATCAAGTGGTGATATCAACGAAATGTAAGCTCTCATTGCCGTAATTGGCCTATAGGTGGCTCCGTGGTCCGCCAACTGTGGAATTAATAAGCCCGGCTGCGAGTGTGGTTCTAGGAAAATACACTCGCTTGGGAAAAGTAATAATAATTACTCCACGATGCGGGGTCGAGAATTATTATAGTACGTATCTGTCTCTCATTAAGATTTTCATTTTCTTTTATTGCGGCTATTTATGCTCCATCGTCATTTTAATGCTGTTTACAATTTGCGCGTGGATGTTTCGCTCCAGTGGGAACCGCACCAACTGCCAGTGCGGGGGAATGCCACTGCACGTCTGGCACTGTTGCACTCCAGTGTTTACAATCTGTAGTGAATAATTATCGTTGTGGTGAGATGATATTTAGACTTCATCGTCCAGCAACAAATGGTTGGTATGGCCGCTGGAAGGCGAGGACTTCTGATTGAATCATAAGCAAGTTAGTGGCAGATCCAACTCGTAATTGATTACAAAATAAGATTATTTCCGATTGACGTGACGTTGCGAACAGCTGAATGGCATCAGCACATTCCTTCCGGCGAAACGTTCATACCCCATAAGTATATGCAGTCGTATCGCAATTGATAAAACTAAGACCTATCACACTTCCCCCCCGATTGCAAAAGTAAAGCAACTTGTGCCACTTATCTTAACATTTGGTACCAAAGTAAAGCAACTCAGCACAATATAGTATTGTACACATATTATTCAAATGTCTATGGCTTTTTTCGTTTCAGAATGGAAGTCAGCAGCAGTAACCACCTGCACAACACCTCTATAATACAGCAGCAACAGAATAACAATTCCAGTGTCACATCCCTTAGTCGCAGTAACAGTCCGGCCAGCTCTAATTCGGAAATCGAAAAGGAGCTTCAAGATTTAGACTTAAACAGTTCTGGCATCGCCAGTAACAAGAGCAATGGCACCTCCAGTGGTGGCAGTACAGCGAACAGTACCATATCGAATGTGGTGGGAATTAAGAAACGCATCTCGAGCAGTCGTACACCGACTAGAAAAGCGCGACGGATAAAATTCTATCGTAATGGCGATCGTTTTTATCCTGGCATAACCATTCCAGTGTCAAATGAACGATACAGGTAAGCGGAACAATAAAAATTGAAGCGTATTTTTTTTTTAAAACTCACACGTTCTTTGCATTGCAGATCATTTGAAAGCCTAGCCGAAGACTTAACAAGACTTTTAGAAGATAATGTGAAAATTCCTGGAGCAGTACGAACTATTTACACTTTGGGCGGAAAGAAGGTTCGTAAATGTACTGTGAAAGTAAAGATGCGGATAGCGATATGCAGTCACCATCCAAAATTTAGAATTACGCTTTCCGTGCACTCTATTTCGGTATAAGCGTAAATTGGCTTAAGCTAGATTAGTGCCATGGAATCTGAATATGTTTATCTTTCAAACTCTAATGAAAATCATTGAGCGCGAGTGAGGAGATCAAAAGCTATCAAAGAAAAATGCAAGAAAGTAGCCAAGTAAATACATAGTATTAAAAATATAAAAAGCGCTTGTCCATAATAGGATTATGTTGGCTTAAGCGGGTTTCAAAAATCGATAGAAAAACACTGAAGAAAGATGCATAAAACTGGCTGCCAATCTTAGGGCCTCGCATACAATAATTTCAATGTAATCGCACGTTTGCTTAAGCTCAATTACTTCCATGCAATCCTATTATAGTTCAACCTTAAGGATGACAATTGTCGTGTTTGCATCGTTTTAAGTACTGAAATTTAGGAACTTAAACGTATGTGAAAATGTCGAGTGAACTTTAAACACTACTTATCTATATTGTCTTTCTTTTCAAAGATAACGCACCTTTAATGTGGACACTTGACAGACGCTTTCAATTAGACAGCTGTCACTGATTTGGCAAGGAAAATGTGACGTTCTAACTGACACGTCTTCCGAATGAAACGTTACAAATATTTGACGATTTGTCAAACAAACTGACAGTAGCTTCAAAAGTTGAAAAACTCGCTTATGTTTTCTGTTAGACGTCATCCTGGCATCCATAGTGCGGATAGTATTTGCCTTGCAACTTTAAATGCTCTGCTGACTTTCTGTTCCCGTTCTGCGTCCATAGGGTCAAACTTTCGTTTGCCAATGCTATACGCTTTCCATAACAGAAGCCTTTTGTACAATACTTGCTGTTTTGTGTGGCAGCTCCCTGGCAGGGTACACTTAGTTTCAGTGTCATTAATGCTATAATTCGACTGAAAATCGACTTGTGAAGATTTTTACAAGTTACAAACTGTTTCGAGGCCAAGCTTTTCAAGCCTAGAATATAGTTAATAAGAATAAAGTTAATGCACACAGCAAAGACAAAGTCCGTGTGTCAAACTAAGCGGATTTCTTTTTGTATTTCTTTCAGATTTCCAACCTTGAAGAACTGGAAGATGGCCAAAGCTATGTGTGTTCCTGTAATAATGAAAGTTTCAAAAAGGTCGAATACAATTCCCAACAGAGCGGGAATAACGTTCAGAATAAGACCAACAATCGCCTATCGAAAGTGTTTCGGCCGTCGTCACCACTGAAAAATGGTACAAACGGCAGTCCAGTGCTGAAAGTTAGCGAACGTGATATGGTGGTCCATCCACGTATTGTAACCCTAATTCGCAATGGAACGAAGCCCCGAAAGGTTTGTCGCCCACTCTTTGACAATACCCCGAGTCTTAAATACTTTTTTTCCATTACAGATAATGCGACTCTTGCTGAACAAACGCAACAGTCCCAGTTACGATCATGTGCTGACCGCCATAACACAAGTGGTCAAACTAGACACTGGCTGTGTGCGAAAAGTGTTCACCATCTCTGGCACTCCAGTTCTTCAGTTGGCCGATTTCTTTGCACAGGAAGAAGTATTCTTTGCCTACGGAACAGAACGTGTGGGCCAGGATGACTTTAAATTGGAAGCCGACGAGAATAAAGCGATAAATCAAACGCGTAAGACCCTTCGAAATGGGACAGCGTGCAAAGGCCCAAAGCCAAAGATGCCGGTCAAAAGCAAAAACATCCATAATGTTACATACGACTGCATTGAAGACACCCTTAACGACAGTGGCATTGAAGCACAAGATCTCCCCACAGAAATCCGAGAACGTTACGCTCTGGGCAGTGTAATTGGCGATGGGAACTTTGCGATTGTACTGAAAGTCAAAGACCGGCAAACGGCTAAGGCTTACGCTCTCAAGGTTATTGATAAGAGCAAGTGCAAGGGAAAGGAGCACTACATCGACGCCGAGGTGAGAGTCATGAAGAAGCTGAATCACCCGCATATAATCTCATTGATATTGGACGTTGATCAGCCGAGCAATATGTACTTGGTGCTGGAGTATGTAAGCGGTAAGTTTAATCGTTAATTGTTAGCGGGTGTGGGGGATGGACTTTGTTCGATTAAGTGCAATTGAAATGAATTCATCTAATGCGTTCGGTTTCTTTCGTAGGCGGTGATCTCTTTGATGCAATTACACGAGTAACTAGATTCTCGGAGGATCAATCGAGAGTTATGATTAAGCATTTGGCCGCGGCAATGGCTTACCTACATTCCATGAGCATAGTACACAGGGACATCAAACCAGAGAATTTATTGGTAAGATCATTTGTTTTTTGATATTCTGACGGAGATTGTAGTCCGTGTAATGGAGGTTGTTAGAAAAAATGGGTAGTTGGGCGAGAATGTTGCATGATTTTCACTTCCGTGGTTAGGCTAGTGGATCATCCATCTTCGTTTCAAAAACGCAAGGGCTAAACAAGTCTGTGAATGAGTTCTGTACGTTTTTGCGGTTACCAACAATAAATTGAAATATAGAGGTCATTCCCAGAAGAAAAAACCGTACCTTCTGACAGTGGGGTACTTTCAATACACAAAGCAAAACGTTTACAAAGACGTTTAAGGGTGTCAGTTGTGGCAACATATATTTCAATATCAGCAGCAGTGTGCAGTCACAACACAACAATTGCAGTCAGAAATTTCCTAACCTCGACTATTCTCTATCCCTCTAAAGGTTGAATTAGACGACAAAGGCAACGTTGTCGAGCTTAAACTAGCTGACTTTGGTTTGGCCTGCGAAGTAACCGAACCTCTCTTCGCCGTCTGTGGCACACCCACATATGTAGCGCCAGAGATTCTCATGGAAACTGGTTACGGACTCAAGGTAAGTTACCCTAAAACAAAATATTTCGTGCAGCTCGCTCAAGTCATTACTGCTTTCAACATAAAATAGATCGATGTCTGGGCAGCTGGAATCATACTATACATTCTCTTGTGTGGTTTTCCACCATTTGTATCGCCGGACAATCAGCAAGAGCCTCTCTTCGATGCAATCATCTCAGGTGTTTACGAATTCCCCGAACCCTATTGGTCGGACATTGGGGAAGGAGTGCGCGACTTGATTGCCAATATGCTTCAATCCGATCCCGATGTACGCTTCACCAGCGAGGATATACTTGACCACTACTGGACCCTTGGCGAGTGCTTCGACTACAGATGAATGTCTTCACAGATCACTCTACTTTATAAATATAAATATAAACTAAACACATTAATAATAATTTAATTAAATTAAATTTCCTGCTGTTCTTTCTATTTTATTTGATTTTCTCAGCTTTTATTTGTTTAAATAAATAAAATATCTGTAACGAGATATAGTTTGCTGTATTATATCCTTCGAAAAAAGAGTGTTGCTCTCTTCGCTTTAGAAGGACTTTGATTTTGAATTTAAAGAATTTATTTGTAACTTATTTATGTTTTGTAAATGTTTGGTTTTATTTTATAGTAATTTTATTTTGTCTAAGAAATATTCCGTCGTTGATCTGGGGTTTTTTTTTTTAAATATCGAAGGTGTAGTGGTGGGAAGAAGGTGAATTGAAATGCAGCTGATTAGTCGCGTATGAAATGTTTCAAGTGATGACCAAGTGGACAAATATCCACCCAAAAATTGTCATGTAACCTCTATGTAGTCGCTGTGCGCGTAAAGTTGGATTCCTCACATATAGTTCTTAATTTAATTGGTGGTCGACTTCTCGAACCATTCTTAAGAATCTGTTTCGTCCCCTTTGATGCCTGTTAACATCTCCGAGATGAAGGAATTGAAGATGTGTTAATAGTATTTTGACTCTTTCTTCATCACTTGTGACAATTATAGCGAACGCAACGTCGCATTGCAAGTTTTTGTTACAAAAAGACGCCAGTTCACTAACAGACAAGTTTACAATCGTCTATTTGTCCCACAAAAAATGATAAGGTACACGGAAGCTGGCGGTCGCGACGTGCAATTTCACTATAATCGCATATTAAAGCTAATCCTATTATGGTAAACCCTCTAAGGGCCGTTTGCTGATACGACTCATAGCGAACTAAGTTCCACATAAACTCTTTTGTGACAGTTTATGACCTGAAAAAAGTAGCCCATAAGTATTTAAGTAGAACTTAAACGTTAAGAGTCGTATGAGCAAACGGCCCTTAGTGTTTCATGAGATTCCATGAAAACGCCAGAATCTTATGTGTGAGTCTCGTACAGCGACTGTTGCAAACTGTCTGCGGTCCAACCCCTACACCTTCGATGTAAAGAAAACTATTATTCAATTCCTTTTTCTTTGTTTAAACTTAGAATGTTATTTATTAGTCTTAAATGTATTCATATCGGTAAGTAGTCGTATTTTGTAGATTTACTATCATTTGACTTAGAACATTGTTCAATACCCACTCTTACCCATTAGTTTATTTTTATATAATATGAAAACCACTCGAGAAAGCACACTGATCGCCTCCAAGAACTCATCCAGTTTAACCGCAAACGAAACTTCAGTTTATGCAAACTTATAGAGAGATTTAGCTTGTAAATCGATAGAACTTCATTTTCATACGGAAAACAATCTAAATCCGCTTTGTGTGACTTCTTGAAAGCGATTGTGTTTCTCTTGCACTTCTTCCAATACAAATAACAACAAAATAAAATACACACATGCATTTCTATCTAAGGACAGCAAAATAAAAGACAACGAGATCCGGTTAAGTAAATTTTAATTTTAACCAAAATAACAATGACATCAACAATCTAAACGATATTTTCTCTTCTTTGGAAAAAAAAACAAAACAAAAACCTGCTGCATTTCTATTTTATGAAATATAACAATAACAATATCAGCAACATCAACTATCAAAAGTATACAAACAAGATCAATAGGTGAAATGAAAATCAAAGTAAAATTGTTGAAAATCTGTGTATCTATATATTTACAAATCTATTGATATAACTTAAGTTGGTCATTTGTCTTTCTCTCAAACTAATAAGCTAAATATGTAAACAATATAAAACAGCGCTTAGAACTTTCTTCTGTAATTAAAATAAATATAAATAAAAACAAACAAACGGAACACTATTCAACAAAAGAAAATTATTGATTCGAAGAAGACGAATGTAAAGCTTATATAAAAATTATTTTATCAGTACAGAGAGAATGAAATGAAAGCGAAATTGTAACCACACATATATTACTATATATAAATATATGAAATTATTTATTGTATTTTTAAATTTTACACAAAACACAAAATGAAATAAAAAAAATTATATATTATGAAATATTATTTATGACAGAAAAAAAAACAAATGCGTTTTATTTACAAGTTTAAAGGCGACTGCAGTCCTCAGCGGAAAGTAATGTGGTATTCAATTGGGTGCTCTCAGAGGGTGCAAGCAATCTTTTTCAGATTTCAAAGCACTTTTGCGAATCTGGATTTTTTCTCAGAGTTGCTTCAGATTTACCTATACAAGTGCGTTTGAGTTTGACAACTAGTGTTAACGTTTTCGTGAAATTTTTCAACGCATTGCATCGGGTGGATCTATTTTTGTTAATTATTTATGTACAAATATTTAAAAATCAATCTGGGCGCAAATTTAGAATGTTTTAATATAAAATTTAACCCGTGAATGCCAAGCGCTTAGAGAAGTGTCAAAGGCTACACATATTCGAACCGCACGAATATTTTATTTTATTTTGTTACACTATTACAAAAATAAGGATGCGATTTATGCCTTAACAGCGTACTTCCTCTGTGGGTAGATATACCTCTTGCGGATCTCCTTCAGAGTTTTCCTGTTGGCATCTCTGGGCGACAAGGCTTTATGCATAGCACGGGTGCGTTTCTTCCTCAGATGCAAAGGCATCTTCTTAAATACTCGCCGCAAATTTTCCTTTTGCTTTTGGTGCATAACAATGTAAACACGAGCAATTGCTTTGCGTACAACACGGATCTTAGACAGCTTTGATGGAGCTCCACCAGTTACCTTGGCAACACGAAGACCGAGGAGTTCATTTTTCAGCTCTTCGAGCTGTTTGGTGAGCTCACCCTTGTTCTTGGTCCTCAAATCGGAGCACTTGACTTTGACCATCTTGGCTTAGTTCAATCGTCAAAAAGGATATCAATATCAACACAAAAAAGAGCAAGTGACGTTATTATGTTCGATTAGCCAGACGAAATCAGAAATCTAAGAGCGAATACGGGTCCTTTTATCGGCATCAGAAATATTTGGTCGCATTAAATTCGCATTCACCTTTGGGTGCACGTTTTTTCAAACTCATGTGCAAATTTGATGCATGCTAAAAACAGTTTGTAGCGTCGCAACGCAGCTCTCAATTCAGCAAAATAAAAAATCGAAACAAAATTCTTTGTCCTCGACGTTTTGCAACAACGAAGTACATAATTATTTTTTAAAAACCAGGCTGCCAGCAATTTCAGTAGGTGTGCAGGCAGAGCTGTGCAGATTCTCACCGATTCTCACACACTGCTCCAGCGAACATACCCCGAGGCCGAGCACATGTGCCGAAAAATTCGGCATTATTTCCACAGCGAACATAAAAGCAGGCCATCAGAATTCGCAGAATTTCAGCCGAACCCAATACCACAGCTACACTCAGTTCATGTGTATTGTAATCATCACCAAACTTGACAACGCAAATGTGCGGACTTTATTTCCACAGTGAAAATCATACCAGGCAGCCAGAAATTTCAGTTGGGGTGTATCTTGTAAATATCATGCGCCAGCCACTGCCACAAACTACGTATCTACAACATTACCTATAACAAACTGTCAAATCATCTTCTGTAGTTCAAATGTGTCCACTGCGCATTTACTTTAACATGGCACACATAAAGGGTGGGCCAACTATTGTTTTCTTTTTAAATCATAGGTTATTTTGACACTGACAGCTGTTTCCCGCTCGAAAATATGATAGATATTCACGTCGTTTTCCTTTGGACAAAAAGAAGCGTCCGGGAGAGACGGAGAGTCCGGAATCAAAAAAATCACACTTCTGAAACCGTTCCATTGGCAGAAAAATTACTCTTCTGGTGATTCGCCTCTCGATTTGAAGTCAGAATCCACTCAAGAAGCACTCACACAAGTGCAATTTATGTATTTATTACAAGTCAGCTGACAGCATGAGTGCATAATGTTTCAATTTCTTGCGTATTAAAATGGTATCTCCAGGTGGAAAAATAAAATTGAATGTTCTCCTTAGATCCTTTTCGAAAGTCGGGACGAAATTATGGACTCACTGTGCTGCGCTGCGCTTAATTTCAACGACGTTATTCCTAGAAAAAGTGCGGCCTCCTGAGCAAAACAAAAGTGGGCTAATAATTCTTTCAAGCCAAAGATTAGGATGGCTGCTTGCCAAAAACTTTTTAAGGAGTAGGTACCTACCTTTGCAGAGAACATATCATCATATTTCTAAGGTATGAACAGATTTATGTCTATGGTACGGACATTCAAACCGAGATTTAGATTAATTTTCGCAAACATCCTGTGCGGAAACCCACAGGACCACAAGAAAGGGTTGCCCCTGAAAGGCATCAGTCTTTTTAATGTACAAGATCTTATCTAAGACCTATATGCAACCGTCTTAAGGCGATGACTTTCGACTTATAAGCAAAGGAGCGACTAAACATAACCTCTCTTCGTTTTATTCTGCCGAACGATGTCATGACCTCGACTGGCGTCAGTAGGATGAATACAATAATAAAATTTCTTCTATAGATACCATCCTCCTAGGAACTCTGTTTCTTTTTTATATTCAGTTGATGTTTGAAATGGCATTTCGCAACAGATTGCTGCAGTGCACAGTCTTAGAAAATGTGAAACAGGATGGTATGTATTTGCCTTTGTCTTGCTTGGGATGCTATTGACTGGACCGACTGTGTAAGGAAACCGCGAGCCTTAGTATTGGAGGAATGTAGGTTAGACGGCAACCGCCTGGAAGGTTTATTTTGTCCAATACCATCAAAAATGCTTCTTTTGATAAACGAAAACGTTGAATAAACCTTCGAAGATTTAAAGTAAATATAAGAATACCAATAAAATGAAGTTAGAAATAAATGTACTTACATTTCATTTGGAAGAGATAATGGATCGGATACGTCTCTTAATTGTCTCCGTCTTCGCATGGTTCGCAATTTTTTATAATTTTCATTTTCATTTTGTAAAATAATTAAATAATTATTGTAGCCTCGAAACATTTTGATTACTTATTAACTTTTTAAAGTTTTTTTTTGATTATTAACTTTTTAAATTTATAATTTTGGATATATCACATAAATACTCATATAAATATTTTTGGAATCATTAGAAAATAAGCACAAAGTTAATTGTTCAAGAAAAAGATTTCAATTGTCTGCAAAATACACAAATCAGTGCAAGACGATACCTCTTTAGCTATCGCGCAAACGCTATCGTCTTGACGATAGTAGTCTGTCGATTATTGAGTTCCATGAAGCAAATGTTCAATCGTCAAAACGATATCGTCTGGACGATAGACGATTATTGAAGTTACGTGAAGCAAAGCTATCGTCGAAACGCTATCGTCTGGCGATAATCGACATACGGAATGAGTGCCCAGATTTGATATATGATACAGCACAACTGAAATTTCTGATGGCCTGGTATTAATTTCACTGTGGAAATAATGCCGAGTTTGTTGTCGCACATTATTTGAGTCGTGTATGGAAGTTTGGATTGTGCAATGGTACGCATGACATCAACTGAGTGGCGGGAGTGCGGCTGCCACATTCATTTGGGTTGTGTATGGAAGGAAGTTTGTCCAGTGACACTCTCCAACTGAGTGCAGGGCAAAGAAAATGGGATACAAATGGAATTTTATGCATTCATCTGTGGTGCAGTGTTTGTTTTGTGAACATTGAAAGCTACCCCAACTGTGAATTCTGGTGGCCTGGTCTTATGTTCGTTGTGGAAATAACGCCGAACGCCATTTGTGTTCGGCATATACTCGCGGGAACGTTGTGTGATGGTAATCTGCTTAGTGATGCAAACACGAAACACCCCTACCAAGATTTCTGGTATCCTGTTTTATTAAAAAATAATTACTTCGCTGTGGAAGTATAGAAGTAACGCCGAGAATTCGAAATGTGTAATGCTGCTGCTTTAGCGGAAATTGTAAATTGAGACAGTGTTTTTACATCATCATCCCAAACTAAAATTACTGATGGCCTGGTATTATTTTCATAGTGGAAATAACCCCGAAATGACATTATTTTCTCGATAGTTGATGCAACATAACATAACCGACCTCTATCTCAATTGTCATATATGAAATGACAGTGACAGGGATTATTATTAGCGCAAATGGACTGTCAATAGTGGCAACAAATGTCCAAGACAAGATCTGTTAAACTTTGTCACTTCAATGGAATGTGAAGCTTTATTTATGGCGTCACGAGAGATTTGGCAATCAGGTGACAAAAATATATAATGGATACCATTTGCTGGCTTCAAAAGGGGAAAATTGTTCAGTTGTTTTTTCTTGATGCTTTATTTTTAACTCTACGAAGGGTCCCAGGTTCATTCGCCGGAAAAAAAAACATAAATTATATCGGTTTTCTCCACAGTGCCACCTCTCGCGAACGTCTGACAAAAATCCAAGAGTATAACTGTCATGAAAGACTCGGCATAAAAATTGTAGATTCCTTACATTCGTTAAAAAAAAAACACAAAAACAAAACGAATGGTTGTGACTTGTGAGAAACTAGTCCTATGGTCTCTTACGGACCTGTTGCGCCAATTGTAAACTACATTTCCGAGTAAAGTATCCATCTATCAATTGCATCGCAATAGCAAACACTACTGCATAAACTTAAAAATACAAATTTACGTCAACATCTTAAAAATAAATCAAAAATGTGTGGAAAAATACCAGTCACCCAGAAATATTAGCATACATTCCGTACTGTCTTTAAAGTCAAGCTGTTCCTAAGCGTATGCAATAGAAATAAAAACAAGAAGACAAAAATGATAATACACCGAAAAGCTTGCAATGAAATCTCAATGTACAAATTTTCTGTGTACACAAGTTTGTGTTTATTTTCCATTCTTAGGTTCCGGATATGTTTTGCTCCACTGATTGTTCGTAAAATCTGCACAGGACAGTAAAAATTCCAACTGAAATTTCTGGTGGCCTGATATCATTACCATCGTGAAAATAAGGCAGCACTGTTGTTGCTGGTAGAGCAGGCACTATTCAGGATATATGGGCTGGGCGATTGTGTATCAAAAATTGAATTGAACCTCCGTAGTGCAATAATACACATGAACTGAAACCTGAAACTGCTGTTGCCCTGAACGCCTGGTATTTGTTTCGTTGTGGAAATAACACCGAACCTTGTAACATATGGCGTTGTATTAAGTTCGGGACATTTGTTGCTGGACCGATTATGTATGGAAATCTACGTAGTACAGCGAAAATGGTACACCCTGACTTAAATTGATGATGACCTGTCATGCGAAAATAACCCCGACATCATTGAGTTCGGGATGTGTTTGGCTAAAGTTTGTATTTATTTTGTTCAGTGGAAATGTGCGCACATTATACCCTACACCAACTGAAAATTCTGAAGGCCTGGTAATATTTGTGTTGTGGAAATAATGCCGAACTTTATTTTGACTCAGAATGTGTGTTCGGCTTCGTTCTAAGAAGTGCAACTGGAATTGATGATGTGTGGGGCATAATTTGGGTTGCGATATCGACGCCGAGTTCTAAAGCTGGGGCAAGAGAGCCTCTCGCATCTCTCTTGAGGGATTGGAGCTGGAAGCCATTGGTTCAGCAGTCCAAATACTAACTAATGCAACACAGCATATAAAATATGTCCTACGCATTCAAATTGCTGGTCTTCCTTTATATACCCCCTACATACTAATGCATTGCAGAAGGAATTATTACATGAGCGTCGGATTCAATAGACCTTTTTATTTTATCCACATAATCTATATATAGCTTATTGATTTCCATAAAGTACAACAACAGTTGGTTCTCGTACTATTGAAATTCCTTATTTTGTGCTAAATAAGTTAACCTTATTCAATTTCAATATGATCTCGGACATCAATGGATAATTGAAGCTGTGAATATTCTGATTTTCTTAGGCGTTTTTTACTTTACCCACATGATCTATAAAGATCACGGTTTACAACAATAGTACGACAACCAACTGTTGTTGTTATTCCCGCGATATGTAGTAAAAAAAAGCTAAACAAAATTAAAACATTTTGTAACATTGGAACCAAATTTTGTTTGATGTCGCGGAAAATAGGGCGAAAAAACAATTCGCCAAAGCAAACATACATAAATTCACTTCAAAATCTATGAAACTTGGCATCACTTAAAATAACATCGAAACAAATGACTGAACGGCTGAGATTTCAAACAGCCACCTATAACTATCCTTTTCTATCTCACCAACATTTTCCTATCTTCAACTGACAGGAACACCCCCAAAAAGTTATATTTCGATTTTTTTTTGTTTTGATAAGTTTTCTCTTCCGGTAAATGTGTTAAATTTTACACATTTTCCGATCAAATTAGGCTTAATAAATAAGCTTAAAGTGCACTGTTCTGTTGCTGTAGTTTCTTTCTACCCACAAGTATGTATAAGTTCATATTTTCGATGAATATCTGTGATGACAGTAGCAGCGGAAATGCTTTTACTCATCAAAAAATAAATTGTTCTTCACAAATCTGAGAAGTTAAAATTGTTTGAATCGATATATCCGTCGCGAAAATGCACTTTTCAAAACAAGTGAAAATTAAAAGGAAATTGAAAACCATTGCGTCGTAATCAACCCGTCTGGCCATGTAATTGGACAAAAAACGACACACAAAAGTGGCATACTCAGCCCTCAGATGATGTCAAATGCAATTGAAAGCTGCACCAAAAGCAAATTGATAGCGAATTGGAATTAACTGGAAATAATGTACAATTTACGATACCTATGCAAATTGTTTGCAATAGTTTGTTAACTAGGAATGGAAATACATTTCGATCGTACAATGGAAAAATTGCGCGACCTACAGTTCGATTTACTCGAAATTTTTATGCAAATTGATTTGAGTCTGCAGATTCTTATTGGATTGTTGTATGTTGTATTACTTTTTAGGGTAATGTGTGGTTTGTTTCAGTATCGAATGGGAGGTTAATCGTCATCCATCCGTTAAAGCGAACAACATTTAGAAATGCCAGTTTATTTTCTGTGTGAAGTTAATAGCCCCAGGTCAATAAATTTAAAATACTTATTTAACTGTTGTCAGACCGGACTTACAGAGCTCTGATTGTATTGACGGGCATACAACTCTCTAAACCAGTGACAAGTTTCTCAGCGAGTAAATACCATCTGGACATTTGCTCAAACAAAAAGCATTTCCAGGCCATTGGCCTTCGCCATCGTCGACCCCTAGTTGGTAAAGCAGTCAAGGCGACCTAACTAACTGATAAATATCTTTGTTTCCACAGAGTTCCTCCTGTAGGCCTATTTTTGGTCAAATATCAAAAAGAAGAAGAACCATGCATTTCCTTGGTTTCGGTCAATCAGCCGAGCTCGATATTGTCTTTGATGGATCGGAAAATCGCAAAACCGTTGAAATCAAAACCGAAGAGGGCAAAAAGGAAAAGTGTCTTCTCTACTACGACGGAGAGCCTGTCTCTGGAAAGGTTTGTTGTCAATTATTACTTTCTTAGTTCCATCCAATCTGACCTTTAAATGTTTTCCTGTTTTTTTTAGGTAAATGTCACTCTTAAGAAGCCCGGCAGTCGCCTCGAGCACCAAGGCATCAAAATCGAGTTCATCGGCCAAATCGAACTCTTCTACGATCGCGGTAATCATCATGAGTTCAAGACGATTGTCAAGGAGCTAGCTCGCCCCGGGGACCTGATCCAAAACACCAGCTACCCGTTCGAGTTTCCAAATGTCGAAAAACCATTCGAAGTGTACATGGGCTCCAATGTGCGCCTGAGGTACTTCCTTCGAGCTACCATAGTTCGGCGACTAAGTGACGTAGCTAAGGAGGTGGACATAGCTGTCCACACATTGTGTACTTATCCAGACACTAACGTTCCCATTAAAATGGAAGTTGGCATTGAAGATTGCCTGCACATTGAGTTCGAGTACAACAAGTCAAAGTTGGTAGTCATTTGTGTGTTTGTCACGCAGAAACTAACAAGTCTGTTCGCAGGTATCACTTAAAGGATGTGATTGTTGGTAAAATTTATTTCCTGTTGGTGCGTATTAAAATCAAACACATGGAGATCACCATCATCAAGCGGGAATCAACTGGATCAGGTCCGAACATTTTTACAGAGAACGAGAATATCGCAAAGTATGAGATCATGGATGGCGCTCCAGTTAAGGGTGAGCGTGTTTGTGGTTCGGACAGTATGGTGAATGTTTTATGTTACGGGTTTTGTTGCAGGTGAGAGCATACCAATTCGGGTGTTTTTGGGCGGTTACAGCTTGACGCCCACTATGAAGGACATCAGCAAGAAGTTCTCTGTTAAATATTTCTTGAATCTGGTTCTCATGGACACTGAGGATCGTCGTTATTTCAAACAACAGGTGGGTGAATGTTTAAGTACTTGAGAATGCAAGCAATTTCTAATGCAACTCTATTTAGGAAATAATTCTCTGGCGCAAGGCGGACAAAACGCGAAAATCATCCCACAACCAACAACTTCAGACGAGCAATCCCCGAGCACCGACTCATCTGGTGGGCGGCAGAAATGATATGCCCGGTTTAAGCGCTTCATCGGCATCAGATCGTGAACCCGACTCAGAATATCGTCCAGCAATTGATCCAAAAATGGGTCTCTTTACAAGGGAAAGCCCCCAGCAAGGTAAGATCTGTAGTCTTCACAAATCTGTCTCCTACTTAACTGAAAACTTTTTAGAATATGCACAACTTCCCGATAATGAGCCTGCTGATATGTTGCGTGGCACAGCGGATGGTGCTGCTTCTGGTACAGAGCTACCAAGTGACGCAAACGCATCAACCACTGCAACAGCTGCTGTTGCGGCCAATCTCTTTGAATCTAACGATGCTGTCGTTCCGGCTGTAGCTGTATCAACTACACCTCCACCATTGCCTGTTGCAGACGACGAAGCCAACTACGAAGATGTTTCCTTGGGTGCTGACACAAGTGTAACAACACCAAAGCCATCGCCAACACACCGTAGTGTGGCTGCCGCAGATGCTGTTGCATCGAACATTCAAAAGCAAGACCCAGCACCTGCTGTATGAAGTTGATAGTATTTTTAGAAGAGAAATTCCAAGCTAATCGTTATGTTGGGGCATGATAATATTTTATTCGGTGTAACACAATGATAAATAAATTACACAATTGATAACACACTATGGGAGGTTTTTGATTTTAATGTAGGAGGGCGGCCACAAGCTCTAGTAAGTATTGCCAGTGTAGCAGCTTTAAATGGAAGCACAAGTATCCTATCGTCTAACTCTGCTACGAACTCCCTGCCTTCCCATCACACATCAACGGGGGCTAATTCAACCGAAAAATCCTTTCCAAATAAAAGGCAATAAATCAGCTCAATTAGTACCTACATGCATGTGAGTTGTGAATTTTGTAAGGTAAGCGCTTTCAAAGAATGCTGCATGTCTGAGAGAAGAAAACCCCAAATCCTCGCGTCTAATTAACACATTTGCGCGAAAGTTAGTCGTTAAACAAACGCATCAGCGAAAATATGGAGTTTCCTTTCATTGAGTTAAATCCCCACGAGAACTTACTTACCTCTATAACAAGGACCATGGAATGGGGGAATGTTACACTAACTACCATCGGGTGGATGGTATTCAGAATATTACCAAAAAGCAAAAATCATTTCACGATTGTTTATGAATGAAAGAATTCACGGTCAGATCAGCATGCGCATTGTAGAACAAGTGCCGGGAAGTATTTTGATTCGAATATACCTAATACCCATCTTCCTGTTTGCGAGGAGGGCGACCGGTAGAAATGTATTTTTTAAACATTCAGTCGTTACAGGGAATCGCGATTGAGAAGTTCAAATACTTATTTATTTCAGTACTGTGACAAGTGTTGGCTGGAATGAAGACACAATGGACAGTTGGATAGGCTTCGTTATTAGCCTCTTGAGCTGTGTGCAACATTCATTATCGAGTACAGCCGAATTAAATAACTGTGAGTGTTACAATAATAATAAAAATCGACTTAAACAATTGGGAAATATTCATGCATTGTGGCAATTTTTCTTAAATTGATATCGATTCAAATCGCTTGGCATTTTGTGTTTTTACGATAATTGTTTGAAGATAAACGGATTCAAATACACTCGACCTTTTTTTACACTGTTTTTGTTCGAAACTAGTTTTATAAAGTGGCCAAAAAAGACCCAAGTTCAAAGCTCTTTAACTAAGATAAAAATATTACTAATAGAGAAAATAGAAAAACATACAGTGTTAATAGTTGTTATGCACCAATGCTTAAAAAATTCACTTAAATTGTTCTCTTCGTATCACGTCGTTTAGCCGACGGCAATATTCAGTCATATATTTCTTTACTTAAGAAAGCCTCGCTTATAACAGCTAACGATTACCACTAGCAGTATTGACCAAGTTACATTCTTTCATATTGACTGGTAAAAAGCTAGCGGGATGTCAAGCTGACAAATAAAATTAACCCTTAACCCAAATTACCCGATAGATTGAGAAAAAAATAAAACCAACTGTCAATGCAATTAGGATTATGTAAACATAAGGGATTAAATAACATTTCCTCATGAGAATAGAATAGAGCTGACATTTATGACATTAAACGCTTGTTGGCCAGCGGTCAGTGGAATGCGGCTAATTTCTTAAAAAGTTAAATTTCTCAATATTGTGCGGAATTACTCGCCAACCGCTGGCTTCAAAAATAAAAAGAGAACCGTCAATGCAATTTCATTAATGTTTAAGAAATGCTGAAAGGGAAACAAAACAAAAGTGGACGAAGATGAAAATAATTCTCCGAGAATAAAGTTTGTTTGTTTACTCTCGGATAGTTCTGCATTCAAGTTGTAGCACCTTTTGTGGAAGACATTTCGAAATGTTCTCAGTACTTTTAGAGAATTTAAATCGTATGGCCAATAAGCAAAAAGTTGTTATTTAAAAATCAATGTAACATTTCAAATACCGTCGGCTGACAGGTACAACTCACTTTAGCGCATTTAGAGCTAAATGCAAATATTGATGTATTTTTTCCTGCTGTTTAAACCTAACAAAAATCCCAGTTGACGAAATTAAAAATTAAAACTTATATTTGGGATCGTTTTACAGTCATTTTTAATAGTCATTTTATCTTAAATCTGTACTGAGTGAGTTTTACCTGTCAACCGACGATATATAAAGCTGTAATGCATAAGTTCCTATCGCGTTCGAAAGTGAATTCGAAGTGAGTTCGAACAGCTCAATCTACCTTCTTGTATGCAAAAGTTGAACAAAAGACAGTTTCAAAAACAGAACAAATCCCTTCCTTAAATAAAATAAGCTGCTGATTTGTATTTGTGGTTGTTTTGGAATAAAACGGATGCAAAACATTGGTTCGCTAATATTCCATTTTTTCCACTTCAGAGAAATGAACGTTTTAGCAAATTCGTGTTTCAGAATGTTTTATGTTTTACCAAATTTTCCATTTAAAATTAGCTATTGTGACCCACAATAAAGTTAAAGTGAGAGCCCCACAAATATCTCACCGATTTAAAGTCTGAAGTACTCCTAAGTCATAAAGAGTTTTTCAAAAAGGTCGAGCTCGAGCTGATGTTGATCCAGCAGAGTTTGAGCGTTGGCATTGGTTAAGTTGGCTTTAAGGGCATCAGTCGGCTTATTGGCATAGACCTGCAACTTCCACAAGACCCCACAAGAAAAAGTCTAGCGGTGCCAAATCGGACGATCTTGGTCAAAGCACGTCACCTCTGCAAGAGCTATTCATTCCCCTAAATCGTACATGCAGAGTGCCGTGACGTTACTGAATAATAAATATGTACCAAGCCAATAAACAACAGCCAACAAAACAACATGGCCGACACACTCTACCAGCATCGACCCGTATCAATTTGAAACCCCTTTTATGTAATGAAAATATAATTTGTTGTCTCATGTCCTTTTCCATTGGGACCACCAAAAATCTTTTTCGATCTCAGATTTAACGCGGCTCATGGAACATGGAACGCGGCAAAATTGAACTGCTTTTGCGAATTGATTAGTGCAGTATTTGACAGCAATAACAGCTGTTCAAATTGCACTTGATTGATTTTTTTGGCCAATGGAAAACCACATGAGTTTAAATTTGTTCCCAATAGGTTTGTTTGACGTGGGCCCTAGTGCGCACTGGGTTAACCATAATGCGTTCTATATAGCACTGAATTCGCCCTGGTACTGAAAACCTGTGTTTGACATGGCTTCTTGGGCACCCTAGTTGTGCCCTAAACTGACCCCAGTTAATTTGTGGGGGCAAGAATTCAGTGCTGAGTTTTGCTGTCATTTCGCTTGCTGTCATTTCATTTTCAAACTCGTCATATATATTGCGAACACTTTTATCAACTATTTGCAATATACAAACCCAAATTCAGAATTTAGTTGACTCATTTTTAACTATAAACGGGAAAAAGTGTTACCAAAAGGTAAATATTTGTCAATATCAACAGCTGACAGACTTCAGGGCAACGTTTTGCGTTCGATATAGAAGTCGAATTTTCAGGGTAGTGCAGGGTTTTTGACAGGCGTGAAAATTAGCTGACACTTCTCAGTGCGCACTAGTGGGCACTAGTGCTAGCCACGTCAAACAAACCTAATATTTCCTGGTAGTTATTTTTAAAATTTTTTCCTGTAAATTTCTATAAAATTCCTTAAAATAGACTGACCCCTCGTTCCCATTTTTTACAGGATAATCTTAATAACCATATATCTACCTTTCAACCGATTAAAACGAGCCATTCAATTCAAAGTGGAGTACACGCAGCTATCTTTATAATTGTCCTTTAATATACGACTAAAGAGTAAGGACGGCTCCAAAATTATCCACTTTTATCCCCAACTGGTCGTGACCCGAAAGTCTGGCTAATCTTATTTTATTGCATTGAGTCAATATCAGCCTAAAACACCCACCAGATGTTTATAGTAAATAATCTCGTTTTTTCTTCTTTTTAATTTGTGAAATTATGCTTACTAAGAATTAACAGCAAAGAATCTTTGGACGCAACGAAAAAAAAAAAAACACTTCCTTAGGATTAGGCATTTATCTATACCGCACCCTCTCGCCGAATCCACTTGGCAGAGTGATTCTTTAAACAATTACGGGGTGAGAAGTTTTTGTTTAGCATCATAAACTGTTCCGGTTGCATGATCGTATCCACAAAGCAGCTTTCCTCGAGTTTCCTTTGTGACACACAATTTAATTAATAAAATATTTCAATGTTAATTGAAATGAAGTCCGAGTGCGGTTATTTTAGTCAATAATTGGCCTTGGGTGCGTAGGCAGTGCCGGCGTTTGTATTATTTTTTTCTTTTTATTTCGGAGAGAAGTCCTCGCTGACAATTAACTTAACAATGAGTGAGTCCTCACTAAAAAATAATACATACGATTAGAGGTTAAGTGGTGAAAGACAAGTAACGTGTCAAATTAATAAGACCCAGTCTACAGAGAGGGCCTGAGTTAAAATGGCTTCACTATAGAAGTGCGAAGGTTTCTCCATCGACTTTCAATTGGTTCGCTTAATAGCGCCCACAACTAAATTCCACACGATAAGAAACAATAGCAACATATTATGACTCACAAACCTATACGAAGAGCAAAAACCTTCAATTACACGAAATTCAAACAAAGAACGTGTCGCTCGTCCCTCCCCAGGAAGATTCAAATTCGAAATTCCATTCGTCAGAAAAGCAGAAATTTTCAATTTACCCTCATCATGCAATAAATAAATTACATGATCCCAAATAATAGAGCCAAAGCATAGGTACCCCATAGCCCCTTCAGATATCCAATCAACCGACAGGCTTAGAATTAGTTTGCTTCGCCGGTATGGCCTGCATTTTCTGGCTAAGAACCACCGGATAGTGAGCGGTGGCGTGGTGGCGCGGCGCCATGGCGGCAACGCCGAACACATGTCCTGTTGGCTGTTCCTACATACAACACTCATGGCATTGTTTCGAAATGTCCCGCCAATTTCAAGTCGTAAACTCAGCCAAGAAAATAGAAAAAAGCGAAAACACCAAATAGACTCTCCCGGCAAAGGAAGCTCCCGGTGGCTTTTCCTTAAAATTAATATTATTTCCGGGGAAATTTGATTTGTGGCTGTACCCACTGCAGTCTGACATTGGCGTGTGAAGACTAAAGACAGATACCGTGAGTGAAGTCCTGTCGATTTTCCCTTTCCTTGGAATTCGCCAAAAACACGCAATGTCTGCAAAATATATTTTATTATATCTTACTCTGTGTGGGGGATGGGTGCAGGCAGGCGGCCGGAGCCTTGTCTGGGATGAAAATTGCATTTTCAAATAGCGCGGACAGAGTTTAAATTCATATTCAATGTACTACCGCGTTTAGTTGGCGGATAATTTCCAGGAAGCAGGTTGTTTTTACATATTACCTACAACATCCTGGCGTGTTCCATAACGTTTAGAGAGGGACCGTACATGGTAGTTGAAGAATGCATGCATTCTGCTCATTAGACCGCGTTTTCGGTGAGAGGTATAGTTGGTGATTGACTCATTCTTGTGGGTGGTGTTGTAATGATTTACTAATTGGGTCCGTTCTGAACGGCAAATTGGATCCCGAAAGAGAACTCTGCGGTGGTGGATCGCAACGCTACGACTTAACGCCACATAAAACATGCTCCTTCGATTTGAATGTCATGTCGTAGCATTTGCTGGAAGTGTTACCCTGGTTCCCTGTGGACACGTGGCACACGTTCACACACGCGAATAATGAGACGAAAAGTTTGCAAATTAAGCGGCAAACAAGGGGATGATGATGCGGCGGACGGGGTTGCTGTTTTTTGTTTTCTTCGTACATTGTTTTGGGTTAACCGGATAATTTAACTCGGTAATGGGACAAATGTCTTGTGTCTAATGTTTATAGGGTTCTTTTTTGCGTTATGTAAATCTGAAAGTGATGGCCGCTCCCTAATTTGAATTTTTATACTTGCAGCTGATCCGAAATTTAGTGCACCAATTACGAATGTAACTGTGCCAGTTGGAAGGGATGCGATTCTTACGTGTCTGGTACATGATCTGGTGTCGTATAAGGTAAGTTGCATATAGTTTTGAAAAATGCATGCGGAGTAGTTGGATGGAGGGATTTACTCGCCAATTACTCGCTCCCGATAATATATTGAAACGTTTTAGTCAAATGAAGTCAACTTGTTCAAACTCCGTTCACAATCATTAAAACGCTGACCAACGAAATGAGGCGATGCACAAAGTGAACGAAGCGTTCAGGTGCTCAAAGCCGCATCATATATCTATAAATATGAACTCGAGTTTAAAACAAAAGATTACGGCGATCAGGACTTGACAAAACACTGGTATTTTTACAACTAATCTCTCAAGATAAGACACTCCATTAAGAGCCATTCGTGGAAAAGACTTTTCGCTTTAACTACGGAAGTCGGACCGCCTGAACTGTCAATGAAAAGTAGTTGCGAGAAGCTAGGTTTATATGGCGTTTCTATCGAAAGTGCAAATCTAGAAGTGCCCTTTCTGTTTTCTATTTTACAAATTTTAGGTCTCGACATTAGTCCTCTTTTTTTGAGCTTCGATCTCAGCAAAGTAAAGAAAAGTAGGATTTTCAGCACGCAATTACAACTACTACTGTGATTCCTCGCAGTGTCAATTGACACTACTTAAGTAGTTGTAATTGCGTGCTGAAAATCCTACTTAACTTTGCATTGCTGAGATCGAAGATCAAATAAACAGACCCTTTAAATTTACGGAAGCTCACAATTGCGAAATTTGTATGGAAAGTATAACCACTGTGAACGACTAAAATTTTGAGTTCAAACCATATATGTTCATAAGTAAGACCCTATGTTTCATTGAAAATGAAAGTGCACTTCCAGGCCAATTTTTAACACGACAGAAGTGTCCGGAATATTTTAAGAGAATTGCCCTGAACTCACCAACGCACACTAGCAAAATGTCAGATTGAAATGCGTGTTCCCGATGAGCATTTTGCGACTTTGTGTGTCATGTGTCATGAGCGACGTCATTAGACGGTTTTGTAACCAGAAAATACTCCCAATAGGTAACATTTTAGACATATGCTAGGTAACGTTTCCCATTTCGGAATATTAATATCTAGGGATTTTATATCTACACAGGTACGTTACTGTGTCAAAATTGATTCTTTAACGAAACAATATGTCCGCAGCTTGTAAAATGTGTGGGGATATATGTTCGAAACAAATTTTGCGCTATGTGATTCGAAAATATGCAATTATGCCTGCAAATATAAACTCAACTATTTATTTAGTACATTAAAACATTCATATTTACTAAAAAAAAAAACAAAAATAGTTGCAACAGAAAACCAAATCTCACGTCACTCTAATTGCGGTACGTGTGGTGTCTACCACTATAACAATTGCAAAAGAGTTCTAACGAATTTCATTGAAAAGAGCAATTCTCTCGGATCTCCAATGAAAAAGGCCATTAAAATGCCATTCAACCTGTGCATATGACTTGACTTATGTCGTTTTCCATTGGGACCACTAAAAATCTTTTTCAGATCTCAGATTTATCGCGGTTCATGGAACGTGCAACGAAATTGATCTGCTTTTGTGAATGGATTAGTGCGTATTTGACAGCAAAATCAGCTGTTCAAATTGCATTCGCTTTTGCAAAAATCTGCAATGGATATCGACTTGAAAAATGTTTCCCCTGTTGTAGACACAAATGGAGTAGTTTCGGTGAATCGTAGTTTCCACATGATGAGGAAGACAATAAAGATAATAATTCCTCCAACATTATATGAATTGCTTTTTATGTATTTCTTTATTTTGCTTTTCACCAAACTTTGCGCATTTGTTTTCAAAGCAAACTTCTTTCAATGACGTGAAACAGCTGTGGGTATTTGTGGCAGTATGTGTAAATCTGAAAAATTATCGAGATCTGCAAAAAGTGCTCCGAATCGAAAAAAAGATTGATTTTTTTTCCCAATGGAACGCGAAAAGTGATTTAGATCAAAAAAAAGATTGATTTTTTGTCCCAATGGAAAACGACATTAAACTGACAGTGACATTTCCTATTCCTGTCAAATACAGTATAGCCCTTGCTCTAGTACGTAAAAGAAACAGTTAAAAAAAACAGTTGTTCTATTACCCAGGTAAATAAAAGTTGCGCAAAAGTTGCCGACTTTTTGCACAGCAGTTATGCCAAATTTTTATACGCAGACTGACGTCCACTGACTGAGAGACTTGTTTATTAAAACAACGAAGTTGTGGTACTTTTTAAATGCTAAACAATTTGGCTGTCCTTAATCCCTAGGTGGCGTGGCTCCGAGTCGATACCCAAACGATCCTCAGCATTCAAAATCACGTCATCACTAAGAACCACCGCATCGGCATAAGTCACACGGAGCATAGAATATGGCAGCTGCGCATACGTGAAGTACGTGAATCCGATCGTGGATGGTACATGTGCCAAATCAACACCGACCCAATGAAGAGTCAAGTCGGCTATCTGGACGTTGTCGTACCACCCGACATCATCGACTATCAGACGAGTCACGATACAGCGGTGCAAGAGGGTCACAATGTGAGTCTGACGTGCACAGCCTCCGGACTACCGTCTCCCATTATAACATGGCGACGGGAAAAAGATACTCCCCTGATATCGACTGGTGTCAGGGAAGTCTACAGTGTCGAAGGTCCGAATCTTACGCTGTACCATGTAAATCGTCATCACATGGGAGCGTATCTATGCATCGCATCGAATGGGGTTCCGCCCACGGTCAGTAAAAGGGTCTTACTTGTCGTCAATTGTAAGTAGTTGCTTAAATTTCATATAGAAGGTCAGTAATTGTCAGACGAAATTCGTAGTTACCCCAACTCTTTGGTCGCGATATGATACAATTTACGCTGGCATTGGACAGAAGGTTGTTTTGGAATGCATCTCTGAATCTCACCCGACATCGATCAATTTTTGGCTCAAGGACAAGGAGTTTATTCAGGGTGGAACCTATGAATCGCTTACTCTGGATAATGTTTTCAAAATCGTTATGCGACTCACAGTGCGACCGATGAAGCCGAAGGACTTTGGCGAATACAAGTGTATTGCCAAGAATTTGATGGGCGAAACCGAAAGGACTATCAATGTTTATCGTGAGTTTTAAAGGTGATTTCTATGATTGATTATGGCAGTTTAAAATTTTGCAGATAAATCAAAAAAAGATGCACGCCAACTGCAACGAACTAGCATAGTAGACAACGAACTCATTCTAATAGAAGGTAAGTCGTAGAAATTGTTTGGTGTACCTTAACTAACTAATAACTTTCACAGAAATTTTAACGGGGAAGACTGACCGAGTCCGTATGCATCAGAACTACAAAGCCGTTCTCCTTATTGCTGTCATACATTATATACATTTTGTAGAGCAATAAATCGTTAAAAAGAATATCTGACGTTTAAATATAATGGGGTATTCGATTGGCAACTCTCAGGGCAATTTTTTGTTCTTGGTCACTTTTTATGTTCGTTTGGTACAAAAAAAAAACAATCCTTTTCCAGTTTCACTTTTGGTTTCACTCGGGGATCCACTTATTCTGAAATCCAATGGAACAGCAAAACTGCTTCTGAAAGAATCCACGGAAGTATTGGTGAAATGCCAAACGGCTGCTGTCAGCTGACTTGTAATAAATGCATAAACTACACTTGTGTGAGTGCTTCTTGAGTGGTTCAGACTTCAAACCGAGAAGCGAAATTCTCTTCTCAGAATCACCAGAAGAGTATTTTTTGTGCCAATGGAAAACGACATCAGAGTTGCTTCAGATTTACCTATACAAGTGCGTTTGAGTTTGAAAACTAGTATAGTTTGATTACGTTTTCGTGAAATTGTCCAACAGCAAAGAAACGCATTGCATCGGGCGGATATTATTTTCGTTAATTATTTATATGCAAATGTTTAGAAATCAACTTGGGCGCAAATTTTTAATGTTTAAATATAAAATTTAACCAGTGAATGGAAAACGTTTATTCAAATCGCACAGTGATATCAACAAAGTAAAGAGCAGGTGACGTGCTCGATTAGACACACGAAATCTGAAATCTGAGAGCGAATCTGAAGAATTCCAATTTAATTCCATTACGACGAGAAAAATGAGAAATGTCATTAGACAACCTTAAAAATACGAGTAGACTCAAAGGTTTCTTTCTATTTGCAATATTTTGTGTAAGGGTATACTAAAATACAGAAAACATGATATCCATTGTCCATCAAGAAGGGTGCTGGAAAAATCAATATCCTGCTAAATCCCGACTGGATTTCAAATTCGCTTATTCGCTGTCATTTGATCTCTGACGTTTCGAACTATATAATTTTTACCCCCGTATTAATAAACGCAGAGTTAAATACATCAACTGGTTACTCGTCATTTACGTCAAATTTTGTAATGCTAACTGACGTCTGCTAGCTAACTACCTTGTGCACCTTTGTTTATTAATCCGAGGGCTCTTTATTTATACGAGGGTTAAGGGTTATAGTGAATTCACTTGAAAGTGACGTATCCAAAATGAATAGATACACCGAAAATGAATTCCAATTCATTCGAAATTGATTACACGCGGTAGGTAGTTTCGAGAATTAATGGTCAGTCAGTGATAAAAACACAAAAGGAGTGATTTTATTGGAACAATGTCGGCGGTAGGGATTCGTGAAGAACGCTATTGCGAATGGCTATGTACTAACTACTAGTTGAGTAGATATGAACTTCAAACAAACAACTAAAAGCTTCATGCATTTATGAACGCTGCCATAATATGCCAATTTTGTTGGAAAAGCTCTGCCAGGAGCGCATTTCAAGTCACTTACACTTGGAATAAATACGTAGTGTGAATCTCAGAAAGCAAAGTAGGATGTAAATTGTTGTAATTATGTGCAGAAAATTCTACTTTACTTTGATTTGCTGAGATAGATGCTTAAAAATCACGCCTATAGAAACAATTGTAACAACTCTACAGAGTTACTAAATAATTGCGCCGAAGTTTGAAAAGTATTATTAGTATGACGCGGTACTAATCATTATTTTTAGTGTCGCGCTCACAATCTATGGAAGGTGAAGGTTAAAAATGATTATTAGTAAGCCCTATTGACACTTAAAACTATAATATCTTTCACTAAAATTAGCTATTGTGACCTAAAACAAAACTGATTAGTAAAAGGGCCCCGTACATCGCCTAAAGCTCCTGCCATCACCTAGTGCGACCATGGAAATGTGAACCAATTATCCTTGTCAAAGGATACGATGCCTGCATATACATACTAGTTGTCGTTGTCAGGACAAGCGCTTTTTATCGCGAATTGTCTTTTACGTCTGCTACGTAGGATTTTGTAAAACAAAACATTTATCACAGATTTGCACGTCAGTTTTATTGAATTTAGCATTTTTGAATAATGTCGGATGACGAAGATTTATCCGACATCGACGAGGAAACGAAAGTAGAATTGGA
The DNA here is from genome assembly GCA_948293265.1 of Cheilosia impressa. NCBI lineage: Eukaryota > Metazoa > Arthropoda > Insecta > Diptera > Syrphidae > Cheilosia > Cheilosia impressa. The sequence continues at coordinate 47,324,854 of OX411883.1, read as the reverse complement.
AGATCAAAAACTTATCGAAATTGTTAGGCAGCACAGTCCTCTCTACGACACCAATCACTGTAAATATGAAGACCGGCGTAACAGGGGTAAACTTTGGACAGAAATTGCCGAAAAAATGCAACTAACTCGTGAGTTTTTTTCTAGCTGCTTCTACTATTTATGTACCATCATTAATTTCGCTTTCATTTGCAGCAATACATTGCAGAAAAAGATGGGCCGACATACGGTCCAACTATCAGAGATCTCTTAAGAGACATGCACTACAACAAGCGAATCCTAACCGAAAGTACAACAGAACGAAAGAATTCAAGTTCACAAAACAACTCGAGTTTTTGCGCTGTGACTTGGACCTGGAAGATAACAATTCCACTACTACTACTCCTGCTACTACTACTACTGTCCGCGCACTTGATGAGAGTTTAAAATTTGATAAATGCTGTCAAACTGAAGCGATAGATAGCGAATCGGAAGATGAGCCCGAGTGCATAGAACTAGAGTCTCCAGAAGAGGAGCAGGCAGCAGAAAGAGAAGAACCTGCACCCGAAGAAAATATAACGCAGCCATTTGATGCAGCTACTTATCTAGAATATTTGGAATAGAAAGTACCACCGGCGACATACTATTTGAAATTTAATTACTAAACTACAGATTAGGGAACAAAAAAGATGCACAGGAGATCAAAAGTAAATAAAATCTATTTTTAGAACAGTCGGTTGTCTTTCTTTTCGTGACGAAACATATGGAGGATCCGAGTATTTCCTACAGGTCTTTTAAGTCCGTCTTTTTTTGTATGGAAATATTCGTTTATTCCAAGCAGATGTCGTCTTCAAACAATAAGGACGCACTTTCCCTACACCAATCTACTCCCAAGTATGAAAATGCAGTACTAGTTATGATCATCTTTATTTACAAAGTCTACCCTCCAAATTACAACTCATAATCACTGTCATTTTCATCCCCATCATCCTCGTCTGGCTCTCCCTTTTTTCGACGCGTCTTCTCCGCCTCTTGCGTGTCCTCCTCAATCGCTGCAGCCTTTGACTCGCCCTGCGACCTATGATGGAACACAAACGAAACGCATTTGCTTGTCGTCCATGCCTGCGCGAGAACGCTGTCCGGCAGTCCCTTGTTATTCGAACAGTGATACCATTGCGACAAGTGCGACGTGCAGTCGGTGTCCTCTGGCGGAGGCTTTATCTGAATATTGTTGATGCAACGTTTACACTTGAATCTGTAAAGAAAACAAGTCATACCAGGGATGCACGCAGAACTGACTCAACTTACTTATTATGTGTATCCGAAATGGTGTCCTTCTCAAAGCGAAACAAATCCTTCAGGTCGTCCCGCGAGAAGTGCTTCTCCGAACTCTCATTATTGTCAATGATCGCACTCGAAAGTGACTTCTTGTGCGTTTGACGCTGTAGGATTTTCTCCTCAATCGATCCAGTCTGAAATTTGAATTGTTTCAGCATTGAAAGGTCTCTCTATATAAATGCGACTCACCGCAACCAAACGATAAATGAAACACGGCTTCTTTTGGCCATCACGCCATATACGAGCCATTGCCTGCTCGTCATTGGCGGGATTCCAATCGGGGTCGAACATAAACAAACGATTGGCACCGATCAAATTCAGTCCGCAGCCACCAGCTTTGGAGCTCAGCATGAAGATAAAGCAGTCCGATGTGGGATCATTGAAAAGATCAACGACTTTGGACCGTTTTTTGATTGTCATCGTGCCATCAAGACGAACATATGAATATTTTCTACACAAACAACAAACTGCTGTGACAAGCATCAACGCAAAAGAAAGTCTGAAGCAATATACCTTTTCCTCGACAGCCTCTCAAACAAGTCCAATGTTTGTGTGTAGTTCGATATGAGAACAACTTTGTCGTCTGAATTTGCTTTGATCGAGGCCAACATAAAGTCCAAGAGCATAAATTTGCCACTTAACTCGGGGTTTAGCTCTCTGGAGAGAAAGGTACAACTTTTTTTTTAGACATCTAAGAAACGCTCACGTAGAGAACAAAATAAAAGGGGACGACGCTTGGGGTCTTTACCGCGGTACAAGCGAACAGTAAAATCATAAAAAGCAGCATCCAACACTTACTTGGGATTATAATTGCTGGGCAGCACATTCTGCGAGTCTTCAAAGCCATGCTCCCTGGCGATTATCTTTTCGTAGATCAAATCCGGATGATTGCAAAGCTTCTTCAGCGTTGTGATATCAGCTAGAGCTGTCAGCGTTGTGCCACTTTTTTCCTCCGAGTTGTCTGAAAAAATTCAGCTGTCAAGCTCACTTTCATATTCGACTGAGTTCAACTTACCCGCTAGGTTCCTGCGAATTTTGTCAGACTTCAAGAAGTTGTTGTACAATTGCAGTTGCACTGCTGTCAGTTTGGAGCATATAACCATTTCAAACTTGACCGGCAGATATTTGGTCAGTATCTGATTTGTGCGGCGAATGATGCACTGATTGACGACGCCAATCAATTCCTGTGTCTTTGCCAGAGCTCGCTCTCGCTCAGCGTCAGATGAATCCGAGTTTTGGCCGCGCAAGATTGGATTCTCATAGGCTCTTTTGAAGTCGTTGGCCGAACCGAGCATGTTCGGATTCACAAAGTTCACCAAACTGAAATATTCAGTTAAATCGTTTTGGATGGGTGTCCCCGAAAGGAGAACACGACGTTTCGTCTTCAGCCCCATCAACGCTTGATATGTTTGGTTTTCGCTGTTTTTCAAGCGGTGGCCTTCGTCGCAGATAACAATTCCCACCTCAGAGCGATTGAGTATATGCGAATAAAGACGAAACGTTTCGTAGCTTATTAGTAGGACCGGAGTTCCGCAACGCTGATTTGTGTTTGTGATGTATTGCTCGAGACTTTTTGTTGTCTCCTCCTTGGAACCACTGTCTATTGCGAGGCAATGCAAGCGCCCGTGCAACCATTTAGCGAACTCTTTTTCCCAGTTCTTCACCAATGAACTGGGAGACACAATTACCGCCTTCGAAATAGTTGGCTTGCAGTCAGGACTCTGACGCAGTAGTGACCAGACCAGTGTTACACATTGCAGCGTCTTTCCCAGTCTGAAATTGGGATACCAATGAAAAGAAATCTCATTTGTTAATATTTACCACTTACCCCATTTCATCGGCCATAATACAGCCATTGAAGTCGCCCTTATTTCCCACAACACAGTCGTACATAAACTTCACCCCCTCGCGCTGATGTGGACGCAAAATGTTACTTAGCAGCGGATCAACAACTACGTGGACCAGAATTTTGCTGGTGTCCGTTGTTAAGCGGTCATGTTCGGAATATTGTGGTGGTTCGTACAAGACCAGAGCATTGCAAGCGAAGGGGTCATGAAGAGCTCTTCGGACAGTGGTCCTACGAATGCCCAAGCACCGATTGCTGTTGTAGTCTGGGATATAATCTGCAATTGGAACTTTGAACGGACGCGAGAGTATCTTTGCAATGGCCTCTTCATACTGGGATTGAGACTGTGGCATCTGCGAAAGATAAACAACGTTTTCGGTGTTCTTGCATGATCTTTTTCGTTTGTTTTGAAACGGGGTGACAAATGTGCTGCTTCCACATTTCGCAGATGATTGGCTTGGTGCCAAACTTCGACGCTAGACAAATAATTTAAATTATTACATAATATTGAGTGCATATCAGCTGTGCTTACCATTCTTTTCAGGAGGGAACTAACTCAACATTATTATTATTTATCCGCGTAATTCAAGTTCATATTTGAAATGCGAACTTTCAAAACAAAGATGTGTCACCGAATTGATGAATTCTATCGTGAATTGGGCGCTGGGATGTTCGATTTTTCGGCGACACAGTCAGGGCCTTTAAAATGTATCCAGCAATTCGCTCTTGTTCGAAATGAAACGTCCGCCCTTTCTATTGTTTTTACCAGAGACAAATCATACTTTATTAGTATACATACTAGTATTGTCTCATGTATTCACAGCTAAGGACTTGAACTGGCTACGGGATCCTACTTTGAGTATCCCTTTAAGTTGAAATAATAACAAAGAGACTTACAATTAACTTCTGTAATTCACAATTGAGACTAGTGCTGTTGAAAAATGTCAGTCATCATTGCTCGAAAACAGCACTTCATTGGAGTTTATATAAACTTTTGAAAGCCTAATACCACTTAAATGTTAAATGTGTCAGGTTGATCAACAAAGGCCTACAGAACCGACCATTCGTAATCATTCTCATATAGGTAGGTAGGTAACATTTTTGTACCAATGTCTACCATTCACAATCACAATAGGACAATCCACTGAACTACAAATCCTCGACATCTTCCTCTTCGAAATCAGCCACCATTATATTTCTCCTCTCGCTCACTCACTCGCGGTCAACTTCGAAAGAAATTTCTTTGATGAACTTTTTCAAAATGGCCGTACAAGTCGATATCGGTGGAAGTGTCTTTTCAAGTTCTGCCAAAGCAATAATTCACACTAAAAACTAAAAGAAAAACAACACCAAATCAGTTCCCGCAAAGTGCATCCAAACCTACTCCACTCAATAATACAAATAAAAATAAACAATTAACATAAACTTTGCGATCAAAAAGAAAGAAAAATTTTTTTTAATTTCCTCCGATTTTCTGGTGAAAAATTTCTCTCTTTCCCCCATCTGTATGTGACTCTTTTTGTGTGCGTACCAGCAGCCCAGCGTAGCTTCGAAAAATTTTTTTTTTTGCCATTCGAATCACAAAATGGCGTCGAAGATGAAAAGTTGAAAAGGCCATTGGAAAATTTGCTTTGTTGGAGATTTTTGGAATTTTTCAAAATAAAAACCTCTAAAGTGCACAAAACTCAAAGAAATTAAGTGGAAAATCTTGCGAAAATTGTGTTTTATCAATTAGATTGGATTTTTCCTGAATGTTTAATGTCTGCGACTACGAAAATTGATTTTCTTCAATTATATCATGAGCCAGGTAAGATATTTTATGATTAAAACTAATCTTTAACTAGCTTAAATTAAATAAAAATACGTTTTTCGGATTGCCCATGTTTTGTCGAGTGTTTTGGTGTTGCAAGAAAATACTGGGTGTGGTTGATAATTGAGATTTTTACGTCTTAGCAAATGCCTGCTTCTATAGCTGATTCTAAGAGTATTTTTATAAATAAAGCTAAATTACCAACTATCCTTGATTGTTTCATTGTTTTCTTCGTGGATTTATAATCTGCAGGATTTTCTCCGTCCGGAGATGTTGAATTTTTGAAAATCCGTTGGGGACCCATTTTCGCAATTTTAACTTGAAATCTAACAATAAATCTGCTTTTCTGGCCAATTCCCGCCAAAACAAGGTCCTTTTCGGTGGTTTTGTACGTTTTCCGGCCAAGATTTTGATTGCGTAACAGGCTTTTCGCAGTACATAGTTCGGTTGGAATTGCCCAACTTGTAGTCGGATTTTCGCTGATTTTAGTCCAGAAAACGGTCCTAGAACATTGTTTTGATCGGCGGCCGGTGTTTTTGTTTATTTCAAGGAAAACGATGAATCCTTCAATAGCGTTGGATCGGAGGAAAACGGAGATACCCGCGAAAATAACAACTTATCGGGCAGTAGCAGCTCGTCCGGATCAGAAAGGTGGGTTATTTTGACCATTTTTGGCCCAGATTTCGGTTAATCTGTACGGCGCTGATGTGGTCTTCGTCTTATTCACAGTGATTCGGATAGTTCATCGTCCAGTTCGGGAGGATCAAGTGATCGTAGTTCACACGGGGCAGCATCTCCAATACCGGCAACCGAAGCCACTCACGGAAATGATGGTGTCAATCCCGAACAGAATAACTTTAACCACGAAGTGGAAGCACAACAAGATGATACCAAGACGAATGGGTTCACCGAGGAGGAAGACGAGGACGACGACGATTCCGAGGGGGAGAATACAGCGGTAAATGGTGATAAGGACACATCGCATTCCAATGACACGGACGAAGATGACGATGACGAGGTCAAAGAAAGCGATGACGACAACGAGAACGGCCGCAATGCGGATCAACGTGTCAATAACAATGTTAACGACTCGTCTGCTTCGGAAAAGTCAGACAAGTCCTCCTCCTCGGCTCAGTCGAGCAGTGTAAGTTCCTTGCAAAGCGATTTAACGACTTCCTCACTAAGATTTGTTCGTGGTTTAGGAAGATCATGAAGACTATCGGCCGAGGAAGCCAGCTAGAATAGCCCGAAAACCTCCGCCACCGGCACCACAAAAGAACGTCAAAAAGAAGAAACAAAAGTAAAGGATTCTACTCTCCGGATGAGGGTTTTGTGAAAGTGTATTACGTATTTTTTTCTTTTTTTTTCTCCAGTTGGGAATCGGAGAGCAGTGATAGTGATGATGATAGCGATCGCAGTTCCGGCAGGAGAAATAACAGAAAGCAGAAGCGAAAAAAGGCCCACTATTCGACCGATGACAGCGACGACGATAGTAAAAGGTGAGTTTCGTTCAGTCTTTGTGTCGTCTTTCTTTGACAGCTTCGAATAGTATTTGATCTGCTGTGTTAAATTTGACAGTTTCCGCAGGTAAGTGGTTAGTTTTAAATATGTTATTTGGTGAAGATCTGTTGGGGGTTATAGGAATCTCTTACGTACGCTCGTTAAGTTTGTTGGTATAAATGGAAGCTGATCTAGCCAATTGTATTTTCGTCAAGTTGTGTTTATTTAATTGTTTTGCAAAACCAACTGTCTCCCAACTTTGTCGAAGATCCTGAGGTCCTTGGTTAAGCAGTGGAAAGCAGTTCGTTACATAAAGGGTGAATGAACTTTAGGCAATGTGCGATTACATTGAATTGATCATAAGCAGACAAGTGACCCATTTTGACACATATCTATAAAAGTCAACCCTTTAGTTGAAGTTGACATAAATTTAGTGACAGTTAATGACATTTCTTTTTATTTTGTGGTGGAACTTTTTAATTTTAGACTTTGATATAATGTTTGTTTTTTTTTTTTAGTGAATAACTAGTTAAAGTTCTTCGTTAAGTCAGCTGCCATTTTGTAACATCTTTGATAGGTGAATATTTTGCAACTTTTTCAACATTTCTGTTTTATATTTCATTATTTGTGGGTAATAACTTCAGCTTCAATTGACAAAATGGATCACCTGTGCATTTCTAACCCTACTTTTGTTTTTCTTGATTTATGCGATCGTTTTTACAAATTTTACAAATAAGTTGATGTGGGTAAGTACCTAGTTTAAAAACTTTTTTGAACACATTCGTACTTGGTAAGCAAATCAACTCTTAGTCGTCAAATTTACTTCGTTCACTTTTGTAACTTGATTGATCTTCTGTTTTTTTTTTTTATTAATGTTTCATTAACAACGGGTACAGCTTTGACAATGAGATGCAATTCACCAAATATGTGGACAGTTTTTGTAATGAACTTATTTTAGGTTGTGGATAAAAAAATTTCTCATTCGTTAAGTTTGCATCGCTTTTAACTACCGCAATGTGAATGAATACTTCAGTTTAGCAAGTCAGTTATACATTCAAAGTTGTGCCTAAATTTAAAATTGAAGTTTAGTGATGGTGGCTATGCTAAAACTAACTGATACCATTACTCAATTTTGATTTCTTTCCTTAACTCATTTATGACAAATTATTTACAAACAGTTGGATATCTGATAACTTTATGGAATGACTGCTGATCTTTGTATGGATGTTGGTACAGAAACTACAGTGATTGGACTTAAATTTTAAATAAAACAAAATCAGTTGGACATATCAATTTGCTTGATTTTTTTTTTAATTTTGCACAATGCGGTTATCGCTCAAAAGCGAACTTCATCCAATTGTCTTGTTACTAAAGGTTGATCATCCACAACTGACCTCAGAATTTGGTTATATGTATTTTAAAATACTATCGAGACGGTCGTGAAGCGTCAAACACTGCGCAACGAAACTAATGCAATCTATACTGCTGTTTTGACAACAAGAAGTAAAAAGAAAAATGTATAAATAACCGCATCAATAACTCGGAGAAGTGCGTCTGATTGTCTGCGTCATAAAAACAGTCGAAGTGAAAATGGAATTGAACTACAATTGAAAGTAAATTTTAAATTTCTGTAGTAACAAAACTCTATCTAGAATTAGAAGGAAAGTCCTCTTCCGCAAAATACAAAGTCCAGAAGAATTGAAGAAGTACTCTGCTGAAAACATTGACAGCCACATTAGGGAGGTAGAAACGCTGCTGACCTAAATAAAGGGTGTTTTTTAGAGGTTGGTTTTTCGAAAAGAGATAAAACTGACATTTTGTGGTCAAATCTGGCAGCTCTAATGTCATTTAAGTTCAGTTTGGTTTGCCATTTCATCGTGAACAGGTTGACAAATGAACAACGCTTGCAAATCGTGCAAATTTATTTCGAAAATAATGGTTCAATTCGCGAAGTTTACCTCAAGCTTTTGTTCAGTGATGGGGCTCATTTTTGGTTGAATGCCTACACCAACAAGTAAAATTGCCGCATTTGGAGTGAAGAGAATCCACATGAGACTCTTGAGACACCATTACATCCACAAAAACTGTGCTCTAGTGGCTGGTATAGTCATTGGGCCATACTTCTTCCGAAATGATGCTGGAGAGTCAGTTACCGTTAATGGAGACCGGTATAGATCCATCATAAACGACTATTTTGTTTCCGAATTGAATGGCATGAGATGTGGTTCCAACAAGACGGCGCTACATGCCATGCAGCGCACGGCGCAATCGATTTATTGAAGAAAACATTCGATGAGTGCATAATTTCGCGGAATGGACCTGTCAATTGGCCACCAAGATCGTGTGATTTGACACCATTGGAATATTTTCTTTGGGGATATGTGAAGTCGCTCGCCTACGCCAACAAACCACAAACCATAGACAAACCATACTGAGACCCCCAACTCACAATCCTCTTGCCGCTGGCCCCCTCAGTTTTTTTCCAAATTCGCCATTTTGTATTCCTATCGGTGTTATGTCAAATATGAATCCGTGTGACATGCAAAAACATACAAAAAATACAAAAATAAATGCTGCCAACCTCGGCAGCCGTGGGGAAATGTGAAAGAGTTCGGGAATACCACATTTTACCATAACTGAATGCCATTGGTTAGTAATTATAAATTTTTTGAAGGTGAATAATTTTATTTGTGTGGTTAATAAAGCTATCTAAAGGAGATGTTTTATATACTAGAAATAAATTGGGACAAATATGGTTGTGTATTTCCCGCTTTTGGATATAATTAACTTCGATTTCGTGTGTAATTTTTTCTTAAATAATAAAGAAAATTTGCTCAAAATATTTTTATTTTCCCTCAACCAACATACATTCTTTCTTTTTCGTAAATATTTTAAGCAAATGTACACTTTTTCCCAAAAAAAAATATTCACACGTAACGAACAATTTCAAATTTAACTGATAAAATTCTATGAACGCTGCAAGCCACTTTGCCCAAAGCGGAAGTGGCTCATATTTTTTGGGAGTGTATTGGTGACTCAGAACTTTTGAAGTTACGTGACATTTGTCAATACGAATTTCTATGTATCAATACTAGCGCAGTAAATCGTGACCACTCCGAAAAATATAGCTTGTAGGCTAAGTAACGGGAAATCGGCCGAAGTTGGTGGTCTCAGTATTGTCTCTGCCACAAACGTTAGGGGACTTGGAAGCCGACTTTCGTGTCGTTATTGCCGACACACAGCTCCAAATGCTCGAAAAAGTGGTTGAAAATTGGACCTCTAGACTTGTCTTCATTCGAACATGCCCGAAATCATATTTAAACATTAATGGCATAAAATTATCCTTCCAATAAAGCCAAATTGATGGAAATTGAAACGATTTTCTTGTGTTTTGTTTCAATTCGAACTTCTATACCTTTAAAAAAAACACCCTTTACTATTGTCTGACAATGTCGGCTCAATAGACCTAGGTCGACGTGCCTATTTTTCGCCTTGACGAGTCAGAAGTTTAATAAAAAAAAGCACAAAGCCAGCGAGCTATTTAGATGTGGATCAGTTCTTGTAATGGAACCCCTGAGCTAAAGAAGAGAATCAAAGCAACCAGTACGTGGTGGCGGCCATTAATCAATTGGCATCTATACACTAGACTTTTGGGTAAGCGGCAGAGAGATGTTTGCTGTGATCAACTGGATTAGTAACGATTTCGGTCTTAAGATCATCACTGGTGAAACGGCAGCCTCTACAACAAATTTTGAATCACTGTACAGTTTGCAAAATCAAAATTTTATATCAAGAAAACGAAAACGGGAAAGCGGTTGAAGGGCAACATGGATATGGTCAGGGAAACTTGCAGTGATGACTACTGTGCACAAGCAGAAGGGTTAAAATGGTTTCACAGTGGTTGTTGCATTGCTTGTTGTTTGTTAATTTTATAAAATTGTTCTACTCCATTGTCGTGCACTGTTACATAACTTTGGAAGCTATTTAAAAACGACACCGCCTGTGATAGCGCATCTAGTTTATGTCCGTATATATATTTCGCATCCCTGGTAAGTCAGTACGAATACCATCATCGTGCATCTGACAAAAAATTCAAATTTGTCCATTGTATGTAACAAAAGGTGAACAAAACAAAAGTCACCTGATTCTTGTGAGTCATCTACAACTGGTAAGTTTGATGTGTGTAAAGTTTCCAGATCATACCAGGTTCATGAACATGGGAATTTCGATGTGTCATGGTAAAATTTTTGTATGAACATCGTCATTGTGATCTTGAAACGAAGTCAACGAATTTTTCCAACAGCATCTGCATCTCACTGACTTTTTAAACAATAAATGCAATAATATAGCATGCGTTATGCTGAATAAAGTTTTTTTTTGTTCTGAGAATGAGAATGAGAGGATGTCCGATTAAATTGCATCAGTCAACTGATGCTAAAGGTTGGCGGCTCTTTTAAGCAATATCCCCTGAGCGTTTAGTATAACTTTGTATATTATACAATATATTTAAAAAATCCTTTCAACAATTAATTTGGCCAACTCCGTAGTTTCAGACAGGCTCACCCTAGCTGTGCGCCTCATCAATATGTGGGCTACATTGAGCTCTGTGTTAGGAATTGCAACTCCCAACTGATCTTCCCGTTAACGTGCGACGATTCGTCATAAACTCCTCAATATGGTTGAGCAAAATTGCGCGCACACACTCTTTCTAATTGGTTTTGGAATTGTTTGTCATTTTCAGATTTGCTACGCGAAGAACAGCAGCCGCCGTCAGCTATAAAGAAGCCAGTGAAGATGAGAAAACCGATTCCGAGGATCTGGTCGAAGTCGACTACGTTGGCGATGAAGCCATGCAAGCAGCTGCCGACGTCGAGGAGGAGAAATGCGAAACCATTGAACGCATAGTGGCGAGAAGAATCGGAAAGAAGGGCGTCACAGGCAACCAAACTACCATCTATGCCATCGAAGAGAACGGTGATCCCAACGAGGGCGTGAACGAGGACGACACCGAAAACACCGAGGTGCAGTATCACATCAAATGGAAAGGCTGGTCGTACATTCACAATACGTGGGAGTCGGAGAACTCGCTGCGCGACCAGAAAGTGAAAGGCATGAAGAAGCTGGACAATTTCATAAAGCGCGAGCAGGACATTGACTACTGGCGAAAGTATGCCGGTCCAGAGGACATTGATTACTTTGAATGCCAACTAGAGCTGCAGAATGATCTGCTCAAGAGTTACAACAACATCGATCGAATTATCGCGAAGAACGACAAGCCGGACGGAGCCTGTGAATACCTCTGCAAATGGCAATCGCTGCCATATGCCGAAGCGACCTGGGAAGACGCTAGTCTAGTGATGAAAAAATGGCAACAAACGGCCAAGGAGTTTACCGACCGTGAGCTGTCAAAGTGTTCTCCGTCGCGCCACTGTAAGGTGCTGAAAAGTCGGCCGAAATTCTCCAAGATGAAGAACCAACCGGATTTCCTCGGTGAGGGTTTGGTGCTGCGCGACTATCAGATGGATGGCTTGAATTGGCTGATTCACTCGTGGTGCAAGGAGAATTCGGTGATCCTGGCGGACGAGATGGGTCTGGGAAAGACGATACAGACGATTTGCTTCCTGTACTCGCTGTTCAAGTCGCACCATTTGTACGGACCGTTTTTGTGTGTCGTGCCGCTAAGTACAATGACGGCGTGGCAGCGAGAGTTCATACTGTGGGCGCCGGACATGAACGTGGTCACTTACCTGGGCGATGTCAAGTCGAGGGAGATGATTCGCCAGTTCGAGTGGCAGTTTGACGGATCGAAAAGGCTGAAGTTTAATACAATCCTAACCACATACGAGATAGTCCTGAAGGATAAAGCATTTCTGGGCAGCCTGCAGTGGGCGGCCCTGATGGTCGACGAAGCGCATCGCCTGAAGAATGACGATTCGCTGCTTTACAAGAGCCTCAAAGAGTTTGACACCAATCACCGGCTGTTGATCACGGGTACTCCGTTGCAGAATTCTCTCAAGGAATTGTGGGCGCTGCTGCATTTCATTATGCCGGAGAAGTTCGACACGTGGGAGAACTTCGAAATCGAGCATGGCAACGCCGCAGACAAGGGTTACACGAGCCTGCATCAGCAGCTTGAGCCGTTCATACTTCGGCGCGTGAAAAAGGACGTGGAGAAGAGTCTTCCGGCAAAAGTGGAACAGATTTTGCGTGTGGAAATGACCTCAGTTCAAAAGCAATACTACAAGTGGATTTTAACGAAAAACTTCAACGCGCTGCGCAAGGGAGTCAAAGGTTCGACGAGCACGTTTCTTAACATTGTGATTGAGTTGAAGAAATGTTGCAACCATGCGGCACTCATACGTCCGTCCGAGTTTGAACTGGCGGGCATGTTGCAGGATGAGGCGCTGCAAACGCTGCTCAAGGGCTCTGGTAAAATGGTATTACTCGATAAGCTGCTGTGTCGTCTGAAGGAGACCGGTCACAGGGTGCTGATCTTCTCACAAATGGTTCGGATGCTGGACATTTTGGCCGACTACTTGCAGAAGAGGCACTTTTCATTCCAACGTCTCGACGGCAGTATAAAGGGCGAAATGCGACGCCAAGCACTGGACCACTTCAACGCCGAGAACAGTAGCGACTTTTGTTTTCTGCTGTCGACCCGCGCGGGAGGGTTGGGCATCAACTTGGCAACTGCTGACACTGTGATTATCTTTGATTCCGATTGGAATCCACAGAATGACCTGCAAGCTCAGGCTAGAGCCCATCGAATCGGTCAGAAGAATCAGGTGAACATCTATCGGCTGGTGACGGCGCGATCCGTGGAAGAGAACATTGTGGAGCGGGCGAAGCAGAAGATGGTCCTGGATCACTTGGTTATCCAGCGGATGGATACGACGGGTAGAACGGTCTTGGATAAGAACAGTTCCTCGAACACCACCCCCTTCAACAAGGACGATCTGTCTGCGATCTTGAAGTTCGGTGCGGAAGAGTTGTTTAAAGACGAGCAAGAAAATGATGACGATCTGGTATGTGATATCGACGAGATTTTGCGGCGCGCCGAGACGCGCAACGAAGATCCCGAGATGCCGGGCGATGACTTGCTGTCGGCGTTTAAGGTCGCCAGTATTATGGCGTTCGAGGAGGAGGCTGATCCGACATCGATCGATGCAAACCAAGACGCAAACAACGAAGACACAAAAGACTGGGACGACATAATCCCCGTTGACTTTCGAAAGGTTATCGAGAGTGAAGAGCGGAACAAGGAAATGGAAGACTTGTACCTGCCACCACGTCGAAAGACGGCCAACATGAACGCAGGCGACACGCCACGCCAGCGGAAGAACAGCAAGAAAGACGACTCCGAATCGGAGGACGCCAGCGATGCGAGTGGAGACGATCGACCCAAGAAAAGAGGCAGGCCGCCAGTCAAGGAGAAGATTCAAGGCTTCACGGACGCCGAACTGCGCCGCTTTATTAAGAGCTATAAGAAATTCCCCTCGCCGCTAACTAGATTAGAGGCTATTGCATGTGATGCGGAGCTGCAGGAAAAGCCCTTGGCCGAGCTGAAGCGAATAGGACAGATGTTGCACGATCGTTGTGTTCAGTTTCTGGAGGAGCACAAGGACGTCGAAATGCCGAAAGCAGCGGTGGCGGCCACAGCCGCTGCAGCAGCTGGCAATGGCGAGGAAGCAGCGAAGCGAAAAAGTCGAGCTACGTACTCGGTGAAATTCGGCGGCGTGTCGTTCAACGCGAAAACCCTGCTCTCGTGTGAGGAGGAGCTGAAGCCACTAAATGAGATTATTCCAGCCTCGGCGCAAGAACGTCTCACGTGGCAGTTGGGGGTGCACACGCGGCCGGCGAACTTCGACGTGGAATGGAACATCGAAGAGGACTCCAAGCTGCTGTGTGGCATCTACCAATACGGCATTGGCTCGTGGGAGGCAATGAAAATGGATCCGTCGTTGAACCTCACCGAGAAGATTTTGCCGAACGACACTAAGAAGCCCCAGACGAAGCATTTACAATCGAGAGCCGAATACCTGCTAAAGATAATCAAAAAGAACGTCGAGCTGAAGAAGGGCGTGCAGCGACAGAAACGAACGAGAAAACCGAAAGAGCCCAAGGCGGAGGTGAAGAAATCCAACTCAGAGTCAAATGCCGCCGATGACGTATCGCTGGGCGCTACAGATGCGGACAAGAAGCAAAAAGCAAAGGACTCTGTCGAGGGGGCCGCAGCGGATGCTGCAGATGCTTCAGCGGGTAAAGTAACAGCCACCAATTCGGAGGAAGCTCCGAAGAAGGGTAAATCGAAGCGCTCCAACAAGGAGCAGAAGAAGTCGAAAAAGAAGGGCTCCGAGAACAAGCCAATGCACTTTACGGCGAACAATGAGCCGCGCGCCCTGGAAGTACTCGGCGACTTGGACCCGAACATCTTCAACGAGTGCAAGGAGAAGATGCGACCCGTGAAGAAGGCTCTGAAAGCTCTAGATCGCCCAGATTCGACGCTCTCCAATCAGGAACAAGTGAATCACACCCGCGAGTGCCTGCTCAGCATAGGCAAGCAGATTGACGTCTGTCTGAATGAGTACAAGGACGCCGACAAAATCAAGGAGTGGCGCAGTAACTTGTGGTATTTCGTATCGAAATTCACCGAGTTCGACGCCAAAAAGCTCTTCAAACTGTACAAGCATGCGTTGAAGTTGAGCGAGGAGGACGGCAAGAAGAAAAAATCAGCTAGCGGCACATCAAAGGAGCAGGAGAATGGGACGACATCCTCAAAGACTGGCAAAAGTCCCGGCAAGCGAAAGAAGAAGGACAAGGACAAAGATGCGTCAGGTGCGACTAAAAAACCAGCCGACGGCACTGCGAAGCAGAAAAAACGTTTATCGGCGCCCACGACGCCGGGCCTCAACGCATCGGATTCGCCGTCAAAGCGGAAGCGAAACGAAAGTGAGGGTGATTCGAAGGCCTTCAAGCGAGCCAACACAGAGGCGAGGTGAGTGGTTGTTCTTTTTTAGCTGCGTGGTTTTTTGTTGTCGATTCTAATCCAAAAAAAAAATACTGCAACAAACCAGTAACAGTTCTCTTGTCCAACCTGTAATAAGGTCGATTCTATATTTCCAAACCTTCTACTTAAAGAAATCGTGAAAGTCGTGAAAAAGACGAACGCAAGAAACGCGACGACTACTTTGCCGGCTCGAATAATCCCGAGACGCCCAACCGTGATAGAAGAAACTCAATAACATCGCCTTCAACGCCAAATAATCGCACGCATCCAGGTTCAAGTCAGCGAATGCCCGGCGGTGGCGGCTATCCAGATGGTCGAACGAGTTCGCCGTTTGTCGAATCAGATCGATGGAGTCACAGAGATAGGTGAGTTTTTTTTTTAAAACTTACCAACCGCCAACTAATCATTTGTAAATTTTTTTATTTTTAATCAGCCGGTATGGACCGGGTGATTTTAAAAGAGGCGGCGGTAGCGAACGTTACGATGGCTACGGTGGAAGAACTAATCACTCGCATGGCTACCACAGGGACCATCGGGATCGTGACAGAGATCGGGATAGAAGACCCGAGAAACGAAGGTAAGTTGCATCAGTGTCTCATAACAAGAAAGAATAAAACAAGACTCGGTTGCAACCGAAAGAAATTAATTTTCCTTTTGCAAATATTCCCTAAACTTTGGGATATTTATTCGTATGGAAGGTTCTTTTTTCTGCTCCGTTTGGCTTGTTCTATTTTTAACATAAGTTGCAGCAGAAGTACCTTCGGGCGATGCTTGGCTGTCGATGAAAAGGTTCCAGGAGAGGTTATATCAGCATGATTACTTGACAGTCAGCATCGCCCTCTACTTAACCTCTGCAACGACAATTATTCATCTATTTGAATGACGCCATTTCTATAAATTAAAAAAAAATCTTTTTTTTGTTTTCAAGATATCAACAGCCTCATCCGCCCCCGCAAATGAACTATGCTGGTCATTACATGCCGCAAAACTATTACATGGCAAATGGTGGCATTCCTCAGCCCACACCCCCGCCTCACGCCTACCGAGACAGCAGGTATCCGCAGTCAGGCGAATGGCCGCGAGACGGCCGAATGGATTATCCGCCCGATTATCGTCGCAGTGGCGGCGGCGGAGAATACGATCGACGTCCGCCGCCCACGTAATCCCATCCCACGTACACACCACACATCGTAGTCCATCCCCACTTCCTTAACAAAACAATCACACAAACACACACACACACACACATACCTTTTGCATAGTTACTACTTAATAATTTGTGTAAACACAATGAAAATAATTCCAAATTGGAATTACATTTATTTAAATTAGATTTAATATTATTTAGTTTTTAAGTCAAAGGGTCTCTTTAACTAACAACAACTACAACTTCAAATCGGGTCTGTCCATGGGGAGCAGCCATCTTAGGATTATGTAAAAAGGAAATGAAAACATCATCAATCAACTTGGCATATAAATACTGTTTTATATGTAAAACTAACGGTAGTCTGAGTGCACTAGAAAAAAAAGGAAAACACAAAAAAAATGTATCAGTAACTATTTATATACCTAACTAAACAAAATATTTAAAAAAAAAACACAATTTAAAGTATTTAGCTTTTAATTGCCGTATAGTGTTGATATTTTAATATTTTTAAACAAAATTATTACATGCCTGTGTTTCATGCGCGACAGGGAATACATTTTATTATTATTTCTGAAATCTCATTTACATTTTGTTGTCGTATTCGTGTACGTTACAATCCAATCTTCTTTTCTTTTCCAACGGCAGTAACTTTGTATATACGCATTTCTTTAACAAAAAAACAAATCATACTTCCGAGGAACCGAAGCCGACGATTATAAATAGTAGAACTCACGACATTTGAGAAATCCCAACAGTTTCCTTTTGTATTCAATATAGCAACTCAAAACCAATCTAGATAATATCCCAATATGTATTCGTATCGACGAAGAGAGATGACAATGAGGTCGTTTTGTTTTTTATTACTAAACAAATATCTCCATAATAGACAAAAAGAAAAAAAAAACATAAAATAGCATTACATACGAACGTTGTTTGTCAGCAACGCCAGCAGCCTATGATGAGTTTTAAGGTATATGTAAAAAAAAATTAACTTATATAAGTAAAATCCACATTTGTAAGTAGGTAAATATGTTAAGTCTGTAAATAGATTAAAATAAACAGAAAACATTAATAATGCATTACTATCACTTTGGAATGAAACAACTCCAATATTAAAGAGAAGAGAATCAGTAAAAAAACAAACAAATTTCGTTTCCTTTTTTTGTAATTTCAGTTTATAATTATTTCTATTTTGATTGCAATGATTTTGTGTAAATATGGAAAAACGTAAATAAAAATTTATATTTTAAAAGTGAATTGCGTTGTCAGTGTGGATTCACTGGGGGCTAACTATGCACTTGCACTTTGGCGCCAATTGAATAATTTGCCCCGCGCAAAAATTTTTCTCCATTCATCAGTCAAAAGGGACTTGGAGAATGTTTGTAGCACATTTTGCTTCAAAAATGCCAGTGGACTTCAAGCAGGTGCTAGTGGATGATTTAAAATACAATTTTTAGAGGTATAGAACTTTGAATTGAAATAAAACACAAGAAAATCGTTGTAAAATCCATCAATTTGGCTTTATTGGAAGGATAATTTTATGCCGTTAATGTTTAAATATGATTTCGGGCATGTTCGAATGAAGACAAGTCTAGAGGTCCAATTTTCAACCACTTTTTCGAGCATTTGGGGCTGTGTGTCGGCAATAACGCCACGAATGTTGGCTTCCAAGTCCCCTAACGTTTCTGGTTTGTTGGCGTAGGCGAGCGACTTCACATATCCCCAAAGAAAATATTCCAATGGTGTCAAATCGCACCATCTTTGTGGCCAATTGACAGGTCCATTGCGCGAAATTATGCGCTCATCGAATGTTTTCTTCAATAAATCGATTGTGACATGCGCTGTGTGGCATGTAGCGCCGTCTTGTTGGAACCACATCTCATCCACATTCATGCCATCCAATTCGGGATCAAAGTAGTCGTTTATCTCCAGCATCATTTCGGAAGAAGTATGGCCCAATGACTATGCCAGCCACTAGAGCACACCAAACAGTCAGTTTTTGTGGATGTAAATGCGTCTCAAGGGCTTCATGTGGGTTCTCTTCGCTCTAAATGCGGCAATTTTGCTTGTTGACGTAGCCATTCAACCAAAAATTAGCTTCATCACTGAAAAAAAGCTTGCGGTAAACTTCGCGAACTGAACCATTATTTTCGAAGTAAATTTGCACGATTTGCAAGCGTTGTTCATTTGTCAACCTGTTCACGATGAAATGGCAAACCAAACTGAACTTAAATGACATTAGAGCTGCCAGATTTGACCACAAAATGTCAGTTTTATCTCTTTTCGAAAAACCAACCTCTAAAAAAACATCCTTTATTTAAATTCTGAAAGGCCCTGTAGACTACACCGCGTTGACAGTCGGCCTCTCATCTATTCCACACTTAAAACAAAAACGCGAAAGTGCTGGCGCAATCTTTCTTGCAACTTCATTGCTCCAAAACACTGTAAATACCAAAATTCAAATCCGCCATCAAAAGCTATTTGGGAATGACCCACTGGGTAAACACAGAGGCACGGAATACTGAGACCTCCAACTTGCAATCTTCTTGTCGCTGGTCAGTTTCGGAATTTTCCAAATCCGCCATTTTGTTTTCCTATCCGTGTCGTGTAAATTACAACCCATGTGAGGTACGAAAAAATGACGCATGGCAGACTTTAAAACTATTTGGAACCTGGGCCTCCAGTTAGCGCGATCTTTGGCTAACTGCCTCCAGTTGCGCACTCCAAGTTGGTTGAGGTCCCCTTCCACTTGCGCGCGCCACCTAAGGCGAGGTACTGCGTTGTCCCACCGGGTTGGAATCGAAGACACTTCGGGCCGGAGCGTTGGTGTCTATTCGCTCTACATGTCCCAGCCATCTTAGACGACTGATACGTACTTTTCTGATTAGGTCGATGTCTCTGTACAGTTCGTAGAGTTCGCTGTTAAATCTCCTCCTCCAGAGCCAGTCAACGCAAATAGGGACCAAAAATCACACGAAGAATTTTGCGTTCGAAACGACCAAGGAGCTCTTCATCCTACTTTGATAGGGTCCATGCTTCTTCACCATAAAGCAGAACTGGATGATGAGGGTCTTATAATAAAGTCTCCTTAGAATTTCTCGACAAGGCCTTACTAATCAATTGCCTTCTTAGACCAAAGTAACAGCGGTTGGCAAGTGTGATTCTTTGCTTGATTTCTGAGGTGATGTCATTTTCAGAGTTAATAGCGGAACCGAGGTAGACAAAGTCTCGAACTAGCTCAAAGTTAAAGCTGTCTATCGTGACGTTCTGTCCGATTCGTCGATGTTGTTTAACAGTCCGCAGAAATGGTTTTTCCATGTCCTCAGCACCGACTGGTTTAAGGTTTCCTTGTTCCTTGTTTCGTCTCGATTGGTTTCTGCTCGAGTCTTGTTGCCATGACACGTCCTTTTTACCCTTTGGTAAAACTTCCGAACATTGTTCCTCTCTATTTCCTCGATCGCGAGCTCCTCATGCGGGGAAAAATTGTAGCAAAATCTGAAGACTGAAACAAAAACGGCCATGAACTTAAAACAAGAACCAATATGAGGCCTCCTCCTCGATTGGAGCATCTTGTTCAGTAGAAAGATTATTATGGATCATTTTGCCATCGCTAGTTTGCAAAATTCGGCCTGGATGCAGATAAATAATAACTGTCAAGGCTCATTGATTTTTTTAGTACAAACTCAACAGTTTGGGAAAACAATTTCCAAATAGAAAACTGTGCATCACTGTACACTTTTCTGCAAGTTTTACAGACTCGTTTGTCGCAGCAGGCACGTGCAGATTTTTTGACAGCACAGCTGTTTTGTGTGTACCTATTCTCGTTGTCGGAAGTGTCGCCGTGTTGTTCCTCAATTCATTTTGTGATTTTATACGAGTTCTGCATAAAAATCACAAATAAGAATGTTCAAATTGGTAAATTTGCAAACACTGAGGAATATTCGCAAGTTTTCAACTGCAAAACTGGTTGACATTGGCGATACATTGGGAACATGGAAGGCGAAGCTGCGTGACGCTGGAGTTGGCGATATCGACTTTAACCTCAAGTGCATTGTTGCTCATGTAACCAAGAAGAATTTCGTAAGTTGCATTTACATAAATTAATCGAAAATTAATTGTATCAAAATTGTCTTTAAAATTAAACGAACTGGTTTGTTTTTGTTAAAATTTCCAAACATCAAACACAAGTTAGTGCGGCGAATTTGTATTTATGTAACTGTGGGCGACGTTTCCATAGAGTCACATTGCATTTGTGTTCACAATGCTGTAACTTTGGCTTTAAAAATGTTTTTTCTTTTATTTTACAGAGCACTGTTACGAACTACGAAAATGCGCAACTGTCAGAAAACGAATATAGAGAATTTGAGCGGTTAGTAGAATGTCGCATCGCCCGCATGCCATTACAGTATATACTCGGCGAGTGGGATTTTATGGATCTGACACTGAAAATGCAGCCAACGGTCTTCATTCCCCGTCCAGAAACGGAAGAATTTGTTCGATTGCTGCTGGAGAAGTTCGATCCCAACAAGCCATTCAATTTGCTTGAAGTTGGTTGTGGTTGTGGTGCAATGTCTTTGGCAATTCTGCATCGCATGAAAAGTGCAACCAGTGTTGCACTCGAACGTAGCGGTATTGCCGCGAAATTGGCAACGGAAAACGCCAAGTTACTAAATCTTGATGATCGATTTACAGTGTACCATCACACTACAACGAAGGAAGCGCTAGTACCTGAAGCATTGCAGAATTCTAAATTTGATGTTGTGATCTCGAATCCACCGTATGTGATGGACAAAGAGTTTCCTCTCCTCGAGCCGGAGGTCAAAGTGTAAGTTGGGGAAAGTTGCTTTCTTACTGGCTTTAGGACACGATTACGTATAATCTATGTAACGTAATGACATTTTCATTAAAATAGTATTAAGAAATAAACGTAAGGTTATGGCCACACAACGTTCATGATGATTTTTGTTAATGATTTTCACAAACGAAGCTGGCCACATACCTCTATTTGATGTAATTTTTCTAAATTTGTTATTTCGTTACGTAGCCGTGTCCCGAGCAGCATTCATTTTTTTTTTAATTTTACGTTAATGTTTCCCTTATGCAGATATGAAAATGCGAATGCATTGCTTGGCGGCCATGATGGATTGAGGATCGCCCGAAGTGTTTGTGACGTGGCTAGTGATCATTTGGTACCTGGTGGCAAGTTGTGGATGGAATTGGGCAGTTCACATCCACCCCTTGTTCAAACAATTATCGACACACAGTATGAAGGGAAATTAAAGTATTTAAGTGGATACGAAGATCAGTATAAACGGGAGCGATTTGTTGAAATCGCCAAAGTGTAAGATAATTTTTTATTTCAAATTGTTATTGTAATAGTAAATAAATAGAAAAATTAAAAATGTTGCTGTGTGAGAACATAATGAATTAAGGCGTTACTGTGTTTTGTTATTTCCAGATTACAGCTACCTTGCAAGCTTGAAGAGGATAGAATAAAAATCACGTACTCAAGTTTCTAAGGTTATGTCATGTTGTATCACTATCATCTTTGCTTCCATCATTCGTGAGTGCATTTTTAAGTTTTCTTACTTGATATTACATAATATATTATATGAATGCAAAGATAGATCGAGCGGTATTTGTTTAAACGTACTGGCGACGAAGTATACTAATCAAGAACATGCTCCAATTCATTCCTGGTTAGCTAAGACTGCAAATTCTGTTGGCGGCTTTAAAAGAGTCTTCCCGAGCCATACCTAAAGACTTAATGTAAAGTTCAAAATGAGTATGATCGTATTTGGAGAACGGTCAATTCGCAGTTGAAGTAGGTTCGCATAGGTGGATTTAAAATGTCTAAAGGTACGATTGCGACGTTGTTTTCTCAATTACCCAACTTTAGCCCGGTAGAAGACAAATCTAAAGGCCACCATTTAGACAGCAAGGTAGCTGTTTGAGGTCTTCATATGCCAACAGCTACATCAAATTTGGTTGTTTTGTTGAGGCCCTGGTTCAATACGAGTTGTAATGCCATTTAAGTAAGTAACTAATCACCTACCCTTCAAGTTTGATGGATCAGTGCAAAAATAACAAAAGGCTGAATAGCTCTATTGAACAATGGTGGATGTGTACCTTTTTTCCATTTTAAAGCCTCTCCATCCTGGACAAACCTAAGCCTTAACTAAACATGTTTTCGCAACCTGCTGATCTATGGTTAGGTCCGCAATTGAAAGGTACACAATCGTATATCATGCCCATGCCATTCGACAACAATCCGCACGTTTTTGCGTTGTGTGTTTGGCAAACCAAATTAAAGAATCCTAAAGAAATGGCAATCACACATTCACGGGACGGGCAGCAAAGTCATTATTGATGTGAAACGCATGGATTACTCGTTGGTATAACAAAAAACTATACTTTCAAAGTTGCAACCTTCGTTAAATATTCACAGAGCTCTTTCCTACCCCCGTCTCTTTGAATACGCAATCTGTATTCAATCTAATCCCCTGAAATGATATCCATGCACATTAATCGCCATTATTTTTTGAAATCTCCTCCAATCAATCATCATGCAGCGAGTAACAGATTTACCGCATCCAGCATTCGGGATGCAAATAAAATATGATACTCCCGGTTTGTTCAATTTGATATAACCAAAATCTGTGGCCTAGTTTAAACAGAATTATGTAGTTTTGCAACACCAAACTATATAAATTCGATTTCGAAGCTAAAATCAATAATACATGCATATGGTAGGGGGGGGAGTAAATGGAAAGGATTAATGTCCTAGGTGAATATTATTTTGTGCGACCAATCAAAAAAGTTGAAGAGATTTTCATTGTGTAAGTCCAAGGGACTCTTTTTTTTTTTCTTGAAAGTTGTAAGATTAGTCACACTGGAGATGATCGAGGTTTGAAAAAATTGTTCAAGAAGAACTTCAAGACGATCAGGGTCTTAGAAATTGTTCAGAAGGGACTTAAGTGGATCATTTCTACAATTCTAAAAAAAAGAAAATCGACATTGGACCCCTTAACAAACCGCGATTATCCACAGGACATAGAGATCGTTGACGAGCTTTGAAAGGAAAAAAGTAACAGCGAACTATACGAGTAAGCGACATAGACCTGGGGTCGAATCGCGTCGTCCGTGAACGGGCATTACGTGGCGGAATTTGTTTTTGTTTCACATGCAAAATCGACATAATTCCGTGAACGTATAGCTCGTTCACGGACGACGCGATTCGACCCCTGGGTTTTGACGATCAGTCGTCTAAAATGGCTCCTACATGTAGAGCGGACACAAATGCTTCAGCCGTAGCCCTCAAGTCTAACCCAGTGGCACAAGGCAGTAGAGTGAGGCCTTTCGACTTACATAAGTTTTGCGCACAAGTAGAAGGACAGTTGAACCCACTCAGAGTGCGCAACTGCAGGCAGCTAGCTACCGGGCCAACTGCAGATGTTTCTTAGTCGAGGCCTTAGTTCACCCCGAACTATATAGCCGCCTAAAAATAAGTAGAGTGCGTTCAATTAAGAGCGTTTGAGTGTAACAACAACTGTTTGAATATCACACCCAAGTGTGATATATACCCAAATCAATCGGCTGTACATATTGCATTTTCTCCCCGACACGATGCATGTCACACGGTCCAGGTTATTGCCCTTTAACTCGTCGATTCAAATGTAGTAGTCCTCCTCCATCCGATTCTCATCTTGTTGCCACTTTCACGAAAGCCAATAAATTTTCCAATCAATATCAACACTAACGGGCAAACAGCACCAGAGCTATAAAAAAAACAACATCTGTGTGGCCCACTAGACGTATACTTGTTATATTTTTTTTATTACTATTTTTAAAGTCGTCCCGACGCAATTATTCCTCCTCGTTGTCCTCATCCTTTCAGTTTTATTTTTCTGTTCTTTTTATTGTTTGTTTGTTCGCTGTGAAGGGACATTGTAAAATGTATAAAATGTAAACATCTATCACCCTCACCACATAAGTTATTCATTGACACTCAACAGTGTGCGGCATCCGGACTAACCCTGATAGATGCTATATTAAAGTCCGTCCCTGAAGGCGTGTATCGCCGCTTTGGAGAAGACAAAAGCGTCACTTTATTTTGTTTCTACTGTTTTTTTCTTTTTAGTTTGTCTTTCAGTGGGAGTTCTTTTTGTTGTTGGTTTTTTTTTTACAACCTCCTCACATAATAGTCGTGTTTAGTGAGAAAATGTTGGGGTAAATCGCTTTCGTCCCCACAAAATTTCCTGTTGCTCTAGGCTAACATCTCCGGCACGGAAATCCTACCACAAACTAATATTCCGTGTTCCATCAAAGAGACACCTTCCCTCTCGGCTCCCATTTCACTGGATCGGACGACTTTGCCAGCAATTTAAGTTCGATTCATTCAATCAGCAATACAGAGGTCCTTAATGTGCTTTACACTTTCGCTGTAGACGCTTTGTGTCATTATCAGTAACCAGCAATAATGAATGTTCTGCCTTTCAACACTCATTACCCAGCAGAGAGGACATTCTTCGCAAGTACTAAAGTGAAATTATTATTTACATATCAAGAGGAGAAGCAAAAACAGAACAGAAGAAAGAACAAGGACTAAATGTTCCCACGCACACATGGCCCAGAGAACGTGAGAAAAACACAAATTTAAAAAGGGTATACCATCCACCAACATGGTGAATGGTGAATCCTTTTTCCAAGGTACTGTGCGCTAAACTTTCTCCAAGTATATGTAGTACAACACCACCAGAACACAATACAAAATTTAATTTGGAGTGTGGAGAGCTTTGCTTATTTTTTTTTCCTCGTCTTTTTTTCAATGTCGAACAGAAGAAGAAGAAATGGCAAAGTTCCTCTAACTTTACTTGCAGTATCCTGTAGCATCCTTGGCATCTAATCACACTCATACAGGCAGATGAGAGATCGTACATGTGTAAGTAGATACCTACATATATGAAGGGAAATCGAGCGAGAGAGCGAGAAAGAGCGAAAAAAGTTTTTAACGAAGTATCTGTAGTAGGTACCACTAAACGGATGGATGGGATGCGAAATGCGATACGAATATGGGGTGGCTGGGATTCCCATTCAAAAAAGGAAGTTGCTGCGCAAGCTTTGCGTGGATACTCACATTTCCAATTCAATTTTACACACACAGTAAACAGGAGCAGCAGCCAGCACCACAGCCGACGACCGAAGAGATATTTTCCATTCGCACTGTACCGATGGTCCATGGCCAAAAAGCTGTCAGCAATAAGTTTTTGCTCAATAAGTTGCAAGGGTACGCAGAGAAAGGACACACATACCGTTTGTACGCGGAGTTGCTCGGAGTGGTTAAAATTAAATTTATTTTAATTAAAACAAAATAAAAACACAATCCTCACCGTAAAAAGAACACTCCAGAGGAATTAAAAAAAAATAAAACTTTTCGCAAAATGAGAAAATATTAAATTCACCTTCGAAAGTCGTGTATTTTCCCTTCGTTCTTCGCATAGTGTGTCCTTTGTTCTTAGCTTACTGTGTCCCTGTTTGCGCGTTATCCTTGAAGTAATTATACTCTATTCCAAAACGAACATTATATTCCTTCTGTTTCCGTTTAAATCAGTCCGAAAAACAAACTCGCAACATACAAAAAAGGATACCCCATTATCAATCGAGAGGAGAAAAAGTGTATCCCATATCTTTTCGTTTGAATTTTGCGTTCCCAATGCAAGTGCTGAACGAAATTCAACACATTCGACTTGGTGGTGGTATACCCTGACAAAAACATATTGAGTGTTTAAATGCGTTGAAAAAGGAAACGAGTATCGTTCTTCTTCTCTGCAAAAGTGTAAAGTGAATCCTTGAACTAAAGGCAATTGTTGATATCGACGGATGGTCCATGGTTTCCAACTGAAAAAAGTGTATCTTCTGAGTGTGCTTTCAAACTATAGAGTGTTTTCAACGGGGAAAATTCAAAGAAAATCACTTTCTTGAACAGATTCACATATTCAAGCAGAAAATAAGAAAAACCTCCCGATAAGGCAAATTTCCATTTCAATTCCATTGTGTGTGTGTATATCTCCTTCATGTACATTTTCACATTCCAATCTTGTTCAGAAAAAAAAACACACAAAGTCCTAACTCACCTGCCAAATACAAGAAAGGAAATAATTTTTTTCCCTATTCACACAGCCACACATAATGTCGAATTTATTGTGTTCATTTTGTCTTTTTTTTTGTTTAATATTTTTCGCTAATTAAATCAACTCCTCTCTACAACAGAGAGACCAAACATAATTCCAAATTCATGTACAAAATAAATAAAAAAAATATGATAAGGCCACTGTATATATAGATACATAATGTACGTAGATACATCACTCTTTGATATATACACAGAGAAGGAATGTAATCGATTTTATTCAACAGAAGAATTTTAAATTTGTTGCTCTCGCACTGATTGTTATTTTTAATCATGTTTTGGAATTTATCTTTTTCCTTTCTTTATTATTCTTGTAAAATCTAGCAACTTCAAAAATTAAACTGCTCTAAAAAAACCACACACACTAACACAAATTAAAAAAGAGGAGAATTCCAACTCCAAGAGCCAATCAAAGAAAAATCGAACTTAAACAAAAATGCGCTGATAAATAAAGTGTACAAAATGTAACCTTAAAAAATAAATAAACAAAATAATCAACCAACTTAATCTCCACACATCGGAAGCCACAAAAACAAACAAAAAAAAAAAACTTAACAAAATGCTAAATACTAAGAAGAAAAAATAACAACCAAACTAATAAATATATAAAAAAAAAAATCAAAACATCAACCAAACTACTTAGTTAAACAATTTCAAATTTTTCGTTTTTATTTATTTTTTTCCAATTGAAAAAGAAACATCCCTGCATTTTCTGTTTTACTTTGCAAATTGCACGTTTCTTCTTTTAACTAAAATTCTTTCTACAACTGTTTTAAATATAATGACAAATAAACTCAGGCAATTAACGAAATCCACCTTTCAATGACAGTTGGTAAAATTTTCTCGTTTAAATGGGATTCTTCTGGTTGGCCTTGTAATGCTGTTTCATTTCTATTTGTTTACACAATTTTTTGTTAGTTTTTTTCAAATAACTGCCTCTCGCTAAGTAGTTAGAAGTTTTCTTTTTTAAATAAACAATAAACAACAAAATAATATTCACTAAACAAAAGAGATTTATGTCAACGATACTCACTTGAAAAAGCTATGGAAAGCAATTGCACATTAAATGATCAACATTTCACATCAAATGGAAAAGTTAACCTCAAACAAATAACGGTATTGAAACTAAAAAATTCATTAAATTAAGTAGTTGTAAATATATGAGTGTTTAAACAAGGTTACAGTGGTTGGCGAAATGCATGCAACACAGGTGGGGTGTATATGCTGACGTGAACTGTGTTTTGTTAATGGTTTCTGCGGACAGTGTTGCCAGGGAGGGTTGGAAAGTGGATTTTTTTTGTATATTATCCACGTTTAAAATATGTATCAGGATATATTCGAGTGAGTTGAGTTTTAGTGCTGACTTTACTGACTTCATGCAATTATGCCCATTTCGACCAACTCTACAGGGTGGGCCAAAAATACTAAACAAGTGCATGTTAAACTTGAATTGTTTAATTGTGTTAAAAATATCAGTCTTTAAAGCGTAGGAACAATGTATTTGAATCTTTAAATACACAGCAGAATTTAACAAAAGAGTGATCTTCAAAAAAATCGGTTTTTCAGTAACTCAAGCGTAGAGCTACTTTAATGATTTTTAGTAAAGACGATATGGTCGCAGTGTTTGACCTCCTTTCTCTGCTAGCATATCTATGCAATGCAATTTCGGGATCAACGCCTTGAGCTTCAGCTTAAGTTCCGATGAGCCTTTGAAGAAGTTCTCAACTATCTTTTGAATAAAGCTTGGGTTGCTTACTTTTCATCCTCAGATATCTGGTCCAGTGTTTACTGCTGTAGGATATTTCTTAGAGGCACAAAACTAAAAACTAAAAAACAGAACACATGGAATGACCATAGTATTGCGATTTTTTTTAGAAAAATAATCTTTGGTCATTTAGCCAAGTAACATCCACTTGTGCCAGATAAGCACAAGTCTACCAAATACAACAGGGAAGCTGACAACCGAAATGCATCTTGTTAAAAGTGCTGTCAGTCTCTCGAGTCTATCTCTAACAGAATTCGTAATATTTCCTCAGTTTCACATAAGAGGAAAATAACTATTGTTGGGTAGAATGTTTTTGGTTTTCTCGGTTTTTTTTCCTTTACATATTAAGAAAAAGTATGCGATTTATACATTAACAGCGTACTTCCTTCCAGATAGGTACACCTCTTGCAAGTCGCTTTCAGAGTTTTTCTGTTGGTATCTCCGGGCGACAAGGCTTTACCCATAGCACGGGTGCGTGTCTTCCTCAAGTCGAAAGAGTGGTACTTTTTGTTCTGAAATACTCTGCGCAAGTTCTCCTTTTGCTCCTGGTGTATAACTATATAAGCACGAGGTAATCGCTTTGCGCACAACACGGATCTTTGATGGAGCTCCACCAGTTACCTAAGCAACATGTAGACCGAGGAGCTAAATTTTCAGCTCTTTGCGCTGTTTGTTGAGCTCACCCTTGTCCTCGGAGCACTTGACTCTGACCATCTTGGTTAAACTCAATCGCAAAAAAAAGGTTTTGTCGTAGAGCTGTTTTTCCAAAGCAATAGGTATCTGGACTAATAACAACCGACTTTTGGGCTTTCAGCCCCTGTCTCTGTCAATTGTTGACTTGATTTAATTTTTGATGCAGAATAATGCAAAAAGACTGCCTCCAAGTGACTAATCTTGTCTTGGGAACGTTCGGACGTAGGTCTTTCAGTTTGTTGATGTCTTATCACAATTTCTTTTCCTGTTGAAATCCTGAGGTGTACAAAAAGCATGTGGGCATCTCTAGGGCACTTCTCATACTCAAGTGACCTTGTAACTGAAAAATCCGGTGTTAGATCGGGCAATGTTTCTTGTTTTGCAAATCATAGTTCAAAAAATACATTTGATGAGGAAATTTTACTAAAACTGGCTCAAAATACGTAACCCGCCGAACTACTGAGAGTTCCGCTCTCGGATAGTATTTTCCCCTCAATTTGTTGATTTTGACAGATTTTGAGTGCTTGGTTCTGATGAATGTAAACGAAAGCCTCCATTGGCTTAAGACGACAGTAAAACTTTAACCCCCGTATTAATAAACAAATGTGCACAAGTTAGTTAGGTAGTAGACATTAGATAGCATACAACAATTTGACGTAACTTCTGAATAACGAGTTGATAACTTTTACGCTGCGTTTATTAATAAGGGGGTAAATGTGTTGATTTTTTTAACACGTCCGCATTCCACTTAAACCACCTCGAATTTTGCAATTTTGTCTGCTCAGACGACTCTCTGCTATATGACTTTAGTTGATACTCACCTCTTACCTCATTATAAATGTCAGCATCAATGGTTTAAAAACTGACGTTTATTCCGTATCTTTACAGAAGAAACTCTGATAAATTATTCAAATAAGATCACAAAGGGCGTAACCCAAGTTCATTCGCCTATTCAATTCAAATCGCCATTGTCCCCTGAATTACACGACGAAACACAATTTTCGTAAGCAAATACCAATTGATTCTATAGGGGGAGACTTTTCAATTACCCGTACGAATAAGTTCGCCAACCACTGTAATGACACGCCACTCAAAGAAAGAAGCATGCAATAAACACAAACAAAGGAAAATCACTTTGACTAAACTACTTGCCACTGTTGGGCTAATTTACAATAACGAATAGAAAATTTAAACAAATGCAAGCCCCATCTCCCCATAGATTGTAAATAAAAGAAAAAAATTCATTTGTATTTAAAAACCAAACCAAAGGTCCTTCATTTGTTTACATTTTTTGCATAGTTAAACTATGTGTCCTTTGCTGTGCTTTTTTGTTTTCCCTTCCATTATCCATAATCCATCGAGGACTTGTTGTGTGTGTTTATGTTGTTGATATATTTTTTTTTCCTATCCCTATCCCGTTTTCCAGTGGCTGCTATATCTATTGGCATAGTATTTTCAATGTATGGCTCTCAAAGAGAAAGAGAGTGAGAGAGATCCTCTCAAATTTACTGTGTGTCAAATGGGGGACAGAACAGGGATGAAAAATGAACTGTGTGGACTGTAACTAAATCTTAGTTCCGATTGTATTTTTTTGGGCTCAATTGTATTTTTTACTTTCTCGTACACGAGTAGGAGTAAGATATCGTTTTCGTACAAAATTTCAAATAATTTCGAGTGGTTTTTAATTATATGTAATGCCACGCATTTTCGTCCCTTAGTCTGTCTGTCGGCTTCTGTGGCTTACAGCTAGGCGGATTTGTTTCAAACCTCGTTTTTAAAGTTTATGGGCTTCAAGTTCGGAGCCTTTTTTTTGCACGATAATTTTAAATTTTGGATTTTTCTCGAAAACGGTATATATCAAATACATATATGTACATAATTTTTTTTTTGGGTGGAATACTCAAAATAAGGCTGAATTAAATTATGTTTTAAATGTAATATGATCATTTTTAACTTAATTGCAATCAACGCTTTTTTTTTCTAAAGCATCGTATACCGTATAATCTAAATTATTTTGTTTGTTTTTTATAGGCTACATGAAAACACAAATTTTATCCAAAATGCATGTAAAACTTCCAATTTTTTTTTAAATGATGGCATTTTTCGTTTCCCTCACGAATTTAACAATAACGGTACTTTAAGCAACGACTCGTATTTCGAAAAACATATTTTCGATTTTGATAAAAATAATTTGGAAGGTGATGTTGCAATACACAATACTCTTTACTTAAAATTTTAACAAGTGTAAATGCAAGTAATACCTTTCACATTATTTGCGATCACACACTTTCATTCCTATATTTCTTATTACAGTATTACAGTCATCCGATGTTATTTGGCTCTCATTTTGATTATGTTTATTTGAACCTTTAGAATTTTATTGGTCAAGCCGAGAAGATGATATCGGCCAAACGGGCTCCGTCACAATTGATTGCCATACGGGCTCGTTTTAGCAATGGGATGTATGACAACAGTGGACGGTGCTCGCTATAGGGCCATGTTAACCGATTTTTTTCTGCCGCAATTGGACGAATTAGGACTGGAGGACATGTGGTTCCAACAGGATGGAGCTACGGCATACGCTGCGCGAGCCACAACCGATATTCTGAAGGCGGCGTTCCCGGGTCGCCTCATCTCTCATTTTGGTGATTTGCACTGGCCCACTGGCCCGCAAGATCGCCCGATTTAACTGTTGCAGACTTTTGTTGTGGGGTTTTTTGAAGTCCCGTGTTTACGTAAACAAGCCCGAGACCCTAAAAGCCCTCAAGGACAACATTCAAAACGAGTGCGAGTATCTGTCGCCCGAAGTTCTCGCCGAAGTGATGAAAAATTCCATAAAACGAGCCCGTATGGCAATCAATTGTGACGGCGCCCATTTGGCCGATATCATCTTCTCGACTTGACCAATAAAATTCTAGAGGTTCAAATAAACATAATCAAAATGAGAGCCAAATAACATCGGATGACTTCTTTTGGTCCACCTTGTACCTTCCTGTGGAGGGTATAAAAATCATCAATCTATTGCAATAAGCATAAAAACATTTCCGACAGGATTAACAAATTTACTCAAAAATCTTGTAGCTAAGATGCAAAGGTTTAAAATATTTTTATCGTTATAATTATATGCAGAACATTCAAAACATTCTGAGCTTAACACATTTCGTATATTTTAATAAGGTTTATTTTATCGGGAATCCCTTGTAGAATTTAGGTATAGCTAAGCTGTTCCATCTTTCATATGTTTTGTCAAGCACTTCGCTTGTTTGTAAGGGGAAGTTAACATTGGGCCTTACTAATAATCATTTTTAACCTTCACACTAAATATTTTGTAGGTCACAATATGCAATTTTGTATGGAAAATTTCGCTACTGTGACTTCGAGAAGTTTAGCCTGGACAATAAAAATGATTATTAGTATGGCGGATTATGTTTTACAGTGGAATTTGTTGCGTTCGTATAGCAATTATGGATAAACAAATACAAAAAATTGTAATAATTTATTGTATTAAATAATATGCGTTATTGCAATTTTTTAAAATTAAAAAATACTCTTTGAGTGTAACTTTTTCGGAGCGATTGTATTTTGTATTTTTTCAAAGTCCATTGTAACTTAAAAGTTACGATCGTAACACGTTTGTCAACCCTGGGACAGAAGCGCACAACATGGTAATTTATATGGGCAAGGACATGGTCGGTCGTATCATTGAGTGTGTATTGGTTCTGGAGACTGCTGCTATTAAACACTGGTTGGCTGTGTACACTGTACACTGAACACTGTACACCAGTGATGGGAAATGAACATTTCAGATTGTACTTTTCCCAAGTTTAAATTGTAACTTTTAGGAGAGATGTGTATCTTTGTCGTTGTGGAAATTCGTAGCTATATGAATGTTAAGATAAATATGCTCCCATACCTTTTACTACCTGTTTACTTAGCTCATGTTTTAAAAAAAAATAAAAAATATTTTCCCTCTGCCCTTGAAATAAAACAAATCTATATCATTTTGTTAACTTTATTGGTGACATACCGTTTAACCATATTAAAACCTTTCTTATTCTTTTAAAATCGAAATACTCATGCGTGGCGTGCACTGTGAAGGAGCAACGAAGTACGCATGACATAAGGCCGCAACGGAGCTGATCAGAAACGAAAAATACCATACAAAAATGACACAACGAAATCTTGAACGGAAAATTCCGCTCTCCTTTTCGTTTTGCAGTACGCAGCTGTGGCGAAATGACGGCGGAGAAGTGGGGAGTTGTATAGTAGATTATTGGTACAATTCTCCACTCTTTTTTCGCACACGTTAATTGTCCGGGACATTATTTGCTTGCGAAAATTTGACAATTGTACTGCAGTATTACCAGCTTTTATGAGGTATGGAGCCAAATTTCAAAAATCTTGGAGCCAAAACAAGACACTAAAATATAAAGATCAAAAGTGCGCACTTTTTCGCAAATCTTTAGCGTTATCTACTTATTCTGATTACATTGTTTTTAAAGACGACAATAGTAAATTAAAATAAAAACAAAACAACACATAGGTACTCATAGTTCAGAGACTTTTCTAGTTTCCATTTTTCAATGTTAAAAACGTTAAGAAAAACAAACGCCTATGGAACGAGTTTTTTATATTAAATTATTTCGAAATGGGTTTGTATAAATGTATGAAAATCAATTGAAATGAGCTTCCAGTGCAAATGAAAAAAAAATTGTTTGCGGCCAACTCAATACAAATAAGAATCAATGTTCGATTTGGCAGCAGAAATCTGAGATCTCTGATCAAAATCTGAAAAGCCAAATCGAAAACGACATTAGTTATACGAAATGAGTAGGTTCGCAATAGAAGTATACATTTAGTAATAAATTCATAAGGAGCCTAAAAATCGCCAAACTTTAAAGTGAATAGCGTAAATTAGGAAAAATCTCAAATTACAATCTTGAGGAGCCATCGAAAAGTTCGAGTAACCAAATCAGATATAACTAGGCAGTGCTGGTAACACTGCTACTTGTGTATCAGCTGATGGAAATTATTTTCCGCTACCTTTTCGCAGGCGTTTCGCTGTCCATTTGGAGACCACCGGAAAATTTCGTTTCTGATCAGCTCCGTACCGGACTATATATATGAAAAAATAGTATTTTCTTATAGCATTGAAGAGTGTTTGGCAAAAGTAAATTGGTTAGCCGAATGTAATAGAGTTGAACTTAAGGCCAGAACGCATTTTATATTCCCTATTACAAATTGTGGATGTGTTCGTCGCGTAGGTATGACATTGTACATTTTAAAGAAGGATTTTAACTGTGTAACTTTTGAAGCAAATAAATGTTGGGTAAATTGTAACTTTTTCGAGTGGATTGTATCTGTGTCACTTTATTTTCAGATTGTATCTAAAAGATACAATTGTATCCGCTTTCCCATCACTGCTGTAC
The DNA here is from genome assembly GCA_948293265.1 of Cheilosia impressa. NCBI lineage: Eukaryota > Metazoa > Arthropoda > Insecta > Diptera > Syrphidae > Cheilosia > Cheilosia impressa. Next base: position 47,290,154 of record OX411883.1, on the reverse strand, counting down.
ACACGTTGTGGGGCTCTTCTTGTTGGACAGGGATATATCGAAAATCAGAAAAAAGGACTTTTTCTATTATTATTCCAGATTGTTTTTCTGCATAAGGGATGATGAGGCTTTCTTAGCCAGCAGCAGCAGCAGAATCATTTTGGAATAAGTTCTCTTCTATCTAGGGCAGGACGACGATGTAGGGATAAGAAAAAATAATTGCTCTGGCTTGGAATGAACGATTTGTGTGTGCTGCTGTTTCTGTTGCACAGAAGAGAGGAATTTCTTGTCCTTTGTTGCGGGAGGTTATTGCTTTCGTTCGTTTTTTTTTTTTACTTCTATTTTCCTAACTGGTATCTGTTCTGTTAGTTAGAAACAGAAGGATTGAGGTTAGGTTACTGCAACTTTGAAATGACAGTTGGAAAAGGGGACATTTGCATATGGATCCGAAGCAGCCGCCTCTTCAATTGGATTTAATTAAATTTTCACAAGATATCCAGATTCAGATGGTTAAGCATCAGAGGAGCCGCTTAAACGGGTTGGCGATTCGGCACAGATGAATTGTCCTACTGCATTGATGGACTTTATGATAGTTTATGAGATGGGGAAACAAAGAAATATCCTCTTTGTTGAGAGCCAGAATTACTTATTTAGATGAGTGGCAGGGAGAAGCCAATGAATAGTTATGGTGCAGAGCGATTTGCTTTCATTTTTTTTTGCTTTTGGAAGAAGTCCCTTGATAAAATCTAGAACAGTTTGGTTTTGTGTAGATGTATTTTGTTTTTCGTCGCAGGAAGCCCAGGCGTGTTCTTTGGGTCGATAGCAACGGGGATTGGTGGGGAGCATTTCAAATTTTTGGCTCCATAAGGTGAAAATGTGAAAAGGCGCCGGATGTACAAGGCGGTATAATGAAAGATTTATGTCGTGCATAGGAAACAGTTTCCTCCTGATTTTTTTTTCCAGTGTATCCATGCATAGCAAATATAAGATTCAATGTGAGGAATGTGGGGGGGAAAATTGTGGATAGATTTTCGCATTTACGGCACGAATGGGATGGGCCTTCAATTTTATGCTGCCTCTAAAGGGAATCGAGGAGATTTCTCAAGGGAGTTGTCCTGTTTGTCAGGGATAATAAATGAAAAGGTTCTGACGGCCGACAATTTTAGTTAAACTTTCGGCGTAAGTGTATGTCATGTGTTCTCTAGAGTTCCCGATGACTTTTTTCTATGTTCTTTGAGACAAATCGGGCTCTTTCGTTTAAAATTTACTTTAGATCACAATTGGTCATAAAAAAATGGGGAAAAAAACTTCGCCATTATGAGTTTTTAAATTTGAAAGAAACACTAAAATCAGTGATGATAGACTTTTCGGACTGAATTATCCACGACGATTTTTAAAAATACCCAAAAATCCCCTTTTTGCCTATGCAGACATTAAAAAACAACAAAGTACACTACTTTTTTGTTCTGGGTGATAAAAAATGTCCTTTTTCGCCCTTTTAGCTTATGAAAAATGCCCACGAAATGGGTAACTACCCACGATCTGGCATCAGTGACTAGAACTATAAAAACTACGGAAATCTGTCTTTAAAAAAACAAATCTTCGTCGAATCTGCTCCCGAATGGCTTCATACGTGAACGAGCAGGAGGTGCGACATAATTTGTTTATGTTTCTTATGTGGAATCAATAAAATTTTGCAAAAGCGGAGAGTTACTTTACCGTGAATCATTGAAGTACGTTGTCCTTTTTGTTAGCTTGTCTATAAGTTTCAGAAAAGACTGCAAATAATTTTAAAATTGCCAATATACTGAAAAGAAAGCTTCCGCTAAGCAAATCATATCCAAAGGTGTTTGTGTATTATGTAGTTCTACTTTTATTTTTCGCCTTTGATTTGTTTAAACAAACTAAGTAGAAAGAGACGTCCAGTTCAGAGGTTGTGTGCAGTGTTTTTTTCAGTTCTCCCTTGGTTTAGGTTTCGTTTATTTTCGACATTAGTAGGTTTTCGACTTTAAACCATCACTTGAGAGTAGCTCAAAACCCCCCAAGGACTAACTAAGATTGCTTAGGAAAATCCCCACTTGATCCGTTTTCTACAACTTGATAAATCACCACTCGTAACTAAACGTGCGATGTTTTGAAACGATAGCATTTATGTCATCTCCGCTGTGACAGTCTGACGATGTTTCTCCACACGCGTGACTTTTGTCAAATCAATGGGGTGTACCATGCCCCTTTATCCAGTGCCATCTGCATTCCATTTCGCAATAAAGGGACCACCTGCCGACAGGCATCTCTTAGGATTGTGTTTCGCCTTTTAACCTCCCAATCCCAATCTCTTTTATGTACAATCACCAGCCAAAGTTGACGAGAGCTGTTTGCCGTCCCTTGTGTTGTGTGTGTGCATTTGAAAGGTGTTCCCTATTTGTTTTTAATCAGACGCTAATGAGCATCAGAAATTCCCCACGAATACTCCTACAAAGGGATTTTTATCGCAAAATCAGTCATTCGGAAAAGGGTTCACCCATTTAAATGGTGTGCCCGGATATTAGGAAGACAACAGCGAAAGACAAATGTCACTCACATCTTTTACACGATGTAGTAGTAGTCCTTCCCGCCGTCCCACTCACATACTCATTCAATGGAGGACATTTTTTGTTTGCATTTTGCGCACACCTAATTAAAATTAATTTGATCCGACGACGACATTTGAATAGAAAAATCCATCGTTTTGACGTCGATTTGATGGAACACTTTGCCGTCCTGCTCCATTATGGTTTTGCGATGAATGCATCGACATATCGATCGGGTAGGTGGTGCGGGACTCTTATATTATCGCAGAAGTTTTCTTTCTCATCATGTATACAGCCAATATCGCCGCACACAAAAAAAGGTCAAATTTCAATAGAGATGGTTTTTCTTTTTCATCGAAAATATACGGGAAAACATTTCTTTTGAAATTGCAACTTTAGTAGAGCAGAAACTGCCACACACAATGATGATCGGTCGACCAATTTATGGCGATGCCTCCCATAAATCATAAAATGCACAAAAAAAAATCAAAATCAAAATGAAAATGAAAAGTGAACAGCGTTCCTGTTTGAATAGTGAACGAAAGCATTGAAATTATTATGTCCTTATACAACAAAAAAGAAATATTGATGGAAAATATATAAAATAAAATAAAATAAAATAGTACACCACCACTTTGCAGGGATGTTATTAAATTCATTTTATCGTCCTAGAGAATAGTTTATATTTTACTACAGGCCGCACATGTACGACTACGACTACAAGTACGAGGAAGAGTACGAGTACATGGGAAATGAGATTTGATTTTACTCCAATTTTATTTGAGTCGTAAACTTATGGCAAAGTGTAACTAAATGTGAGCCACATGTGCTTGAGCGTGGATTTATTGGTGGAATACATTTATTTCTGTATTTTGTTATTGATAGGTCAATTTGATCGGAACTGGTTGTGAATTATATTGTCAGTAGAATGACTTTGTTGTCGCATAAAAGAAAATGGACTTAACCATCTGCTGGGTATGTGAATTGAATGGGTAAAGTTGGTCGAATGGAGAGGCGTTTGCGTCTTTTGATGCAGGAATCGTGTTTAGGACATTTGTAGTTGGCTCAGAGTTTTGAGAGTATTTTGCGGAAAATTGTGCAGGCCATAGAAATAGAAACTCCGTTCATGGACGTTCGTCCGCAGTTGTTGGTTTGGAAACCATTGTTGGAGACCGATAAGCCCGAACTCGAATTGTGCAACAAAAAATACAGTAAATCAACAGCGTAGTCTCAAAGAGTTGTTTAAATTGGTTGTTGAAAAAACAGCAAAAACTATTTATAAACAAAAACTTTGCAGCTCGGAAAGCCTTCTATTATTTGAAGCTTCTACTCAGTGGCTCGGGGTAGGTGTCAAATTACATTTTGAGGTTTCTTCCCACTCCACTACAACCCACGAACTTGTGACAAATATCCGAGGGTATAAACGTCCGGGAAAAGCTTCGCAATTCAACCGTTCGGACAAGGAAAACAATTGTAGATCCTTACAACTTACAAAAACGGTTGTAAAAAAGCTGTATAAACCTGTTGATCCTAATATTTATTTAAAATATTTATGTGAATCAGATCATAATGTTTTAAGTACAACTCAGAATTAATCCTTGGATCTGGATATTTATTTAAAGGATATTTCATCGCTGTTTGGAATATACCTGTCATTAATTTAAAAGGCAGTTTAATTCCAACCTTTTTCGTACAACGTTGGTGGGCTATAATTTCAAAACTCTAATAATTGACAGAACAACATAAATTATTTGCAATCTGTTTGAATTGTGACAACAATATCGTTGTTGACGGAACATTTGAATTTCTGCAGTCAGTTCTCCTGTATTGTATTGTCTTTTGGGAAAACATTTCTCGCTGAAGGGAACTCATCATCAAGTGTGGTTAATGTTATCGTTCCGAAAAAAATGTTTTTTTTTACAAAATATGTTAAAATGCTAAATGTTATTATATTCCCAATAAATAACTCGTTTCGATAACAGCAGAATATAATAATTAGTTCTCGGATTTCATTCAAAGCAGTCTCCAAATACTGCCGTCACTTCTATTTGAAAGCATTGGCATTGGTTATTCCGAGAACTAATTTTCATAAGCGGTGCTCACCCCGCAACCCACCAAGCTCATGAAATAAAATAACGTGTCAAATAAAAGATATGTTCCTATTGCGTGACAGTTCCATTACAGTACGCTAGTGAAATTAAATTCCAATATTTGGACACTTTACAACTGACAACCAGGGTTGCCAGAAGTTTGTTGGCTTTAGGCGCATAAACTTTGAAAAAATTTAGCCCAATATCGTTGTCTTGAAAGTAGCCCAAATATCGTTGAAAATAAAAGTCGATTCTTGTATTTTATTTTTTTGGTACTTTTCCCACTTTAACATTTTATACGCCGGACCATAAACAAACTATGTATACCTATTTATCTTTTGCTTGGCTGTGTGAAATCCAAATGTCATGCAAAAGAAATTGATGTTCGTGCAAGTTGACAGACTATACAATGTCACATTAAGGCAAAAGTGCTGCTGAAAATTCAACGATATGTAGCCCAAAATTGCGTTGGGCGCTCATGGAAGAAATATGTATCGTTTTTTAAGAAACAATATAGCCCAAAATACTATAAAGCGCCCAATCTGGCATCTCTGCTGACAACCACAAAAGTCCCCTATGTTCAAGTATCTAGTTTAGAAAGTTTGACTGCTGTCTGACTTGATGTGTTTCAGTTTTGATTGGTCCACATCGATCACCTGAACAGCTTTTTCTCAGTTGACGTTTAGTGTCTGAATTATATGAATTATATGACTGAGTACTCAGTTGACAGTTCGCATATATGGCTGACGTAGGAAAAGTGGGGTTTACGTCAGTCTAAACGATTCAAGACAACCATTTTTTTCAATGTGCCCATTTTCTCATTTTTCGACTCAACGAAGTAGTGATTTTAACGAATTGGACGAAGCAAAACAAGTTAGTAAAGCTGTTGCATTTTTCAAGCCCGCCCTATTTGACAGGGTTTTTCTTTTCGTTAGTACACATTTTCCAGCAAATATTAATAATATAATTCTCCTCACCCACGCAAAACAGCGTTTTAAATGGTTTCCTTAGTATTTCTTTTTAGGTCAGGGTTGTAGGGCTTTCCTCGCCTCTTCGCAATTCCTTACATTAAAAGTTGTAAGGCCGTACCATTTTACATCAAAGTCAAAAGTTTATTTATTTCCATTTAAACATTTCTATATAAAGATTGACCGCTGTTTTTACCATTAAAAAGAAATACCAAGCAAGCGGTGGTGTATCTCCACTTTGTTTATAATCATGTAAATAAATCCCTTCATTTATTCAACACTATGTTCTCGTTTTCATTTCTTTTTCTATATTTCTCATTCATTTTAGATTTGGCTTTTAAGTGAAACCCATTCAAAGTCTCAATGATGATGTTATAGCGAACAATTTTTAATAAAAAAAAAAAACAATCAACATACCAATTGATATTAACTCGTGGTCTCGAATTTTTGTTTTGTTTCAATATATCGCTAACGAAATACGCACATATACTCGTACATATAAACCACACCAAATAAAATAAAAAAAGCTAAACCTAGTCAAATAAATCATAAAATCATAAGACGTTGTTATAGTGTTTTTATTTTATATAGTTTTAATTTAATTGTGCTCACTATTAGATTAATTTATTGGAGTCGAGAATATTAAAATTAATTGACTTGAGCTTATAACTTCGACAATATTTAATTGAAATTCGCAAAAAAATAAAACTGAACCACTGTACCTAAAAAAGAAAAAAAGAAAAAGACAACAAATATTCGAAAGCAATCAGGCGAGAGACAGATTAAAATAAAAATCAAAAATTATTCATTGAGTAACGAGGAAACGAATGAATTCCATCAGCGAACTGTGGAGGACATAACATCCTGGACGTAATATACCATTGGTAGGACGAGTGTTCACACGGAAAACTTATTAAGATCAACTGGGAGAGGCGTATCACATCGCCGGGACAACCAACCAAGGACATGGAAATGCATATTCTCCTGATTGTTACGTTAATCTTTCTTGTGATAATTGAAGGTGAGTGCGAGTTTTATTTATTTTTATTTAATCATATGGTATATCTTTTGTAAATTAAACTTGTTAAAGTCCAGCACATGAAATTTATTTTACATATTCCGCCGTTCAATAGACAGATTGTTCTTTTGGACACAAACCTTCTCTAAATGATGTTGATTTAAAATTCGATTCAAAATCCAAGTTCCGAGATGTATTACGGCTCGTTCACGGATGAGGCGACCTGGGACTTCGTTTTATAAAGGGTTTTATTTTTAGCTTACCGCAAATCTAACAATGCAGGAAACTCGACTCACATTTTCCACTTCAATTAAAATTGTAGTCAGATTGTAGCAAATGGATAGCCTCTCAAAGCCTTACTGCAACTTACTTCTCTAAACTCTGATCCCACGCATTGTTATACGTCTGTATCTAATGTGCCAATATTTCGGCTCAATTCTCCACCAACGTACTATGAATACGATGATGATATAACGTGAAAGCAATTATATGCAACCTTTCTCAAGACTGTCATTTATTCTAAACTTTTATGTATTTGTTATCCCACATAGATTTTAGTTAATTTTGCTTCATGAATCTGCGCGGGATAGCCTTGTACTTCAAACTGAACTAATACCTCTTAAGCAACCCATCCACGTTGCACTGTTCATCGAAGGAATTTTACTGGAGAGACCATGTTCAGTCTGGGGATCTGCTAATTTGTTTAAATCCATAATAATTCGCAAGGTTAGTGTTACAATACGAAATTTGTTGAAATTGTGTAAAATTCAAAATGTCAACTTAATAAAATATTCACACGAAATTATGATTTCAGTGGATTTTTCATCCCAGATTTAAAAGCATGTCAAATCTAGTCTAACAAACTTTTCAATTAATGAATTTAGCGGGTGGAAATTATTCACTCGGAAGACTGTTTACTACTAAAAAGGCAGAAAGTAAAGCTGTCAACACATTTTTAAACATCAAACAAGTAAAAGTGTTATCATCGGCCTGGCCGATGCTTTGTTACCCTCTACTGCATACAAGTCATGCGATAAAAGAAGTCCTTTCACAAAACTTCATTCGCCTAGGTTGATTCGTTTGGACGGTATCGTATATTAAATAGACGGAGAGACACATGGGTCCAATATTGATTTTGTATTGGAGGTACCAGAACTACTTGACCGACATAGCCCATTTTCAATAGCAACCTGACGACGGTAAAAATAAGACCTTTCACCAAATTTCATTCGCCTATGTCAATTCCTTTGGGCGCTATCGTGCTTTCAACAGACAGACAGACAGACAGACGGACATGGCTAAATCGATTCAGAATGTGATCCTGATTCAGAATATATATACTTTATGAGGTCTCCGGTGACTCCCTCTTGGCGTTACAAAAATGTAATGGCAAAGTGAATATACCTTCCTGTGGAGGGTATAAGAACAGGGTCGGCATTCTGTAAGGCAAACGTTCAAACGTTTTCGTGTGCACGAAGAAATTTGCTTGTGTAACATAGGGCAAATCACTCGTGTGCACGAAAACGTTTGATCGTTTCGCCTTACAGAATCTGAGCCAGGGTTTTGGAATTTGTGTTCATAGTAGGTATGCGACCAACTGAAAGTTGTCAAACAAAAGTAGAAACCGGAAAGACAGGGGTGGTTCATGAAACGAAAAGTTTTTGTTAATTTTGTAAAATAATAAAATATAGTCGGCCGTTTACTGTTGTTTAGTTAATAATCGCGTAAGGATTTACGCAGCCTTTACGTGGCTTTCGCGAAATTGTTATTTATAAACAGTTTTTCGCCGTAACCTTACTAAACGAGGTTTGAGCCTAAATAGGTAAGACTTTCGATAAACTATTGCAAAAAATACTGAAATCTATTGCTTTTTGCTCTGAAATCGACATCAGCTGTTTTTGACAGATTCGCTTTGTAAATAAAATCATTTATTTAACAAAACCTATTTGTCAAAAAAATTAGATACACAAATTCGGAGAACTGTCATTTGAAATCATCTGCGTTCAGTGAAATGAAATTCCAATTTCTGGAATTCCATACTTCGATTCCATGGGCATGTGCTTTTAGTTTGAGATTTCCATTTATTTAACTTGAATTTAAAAGCGCCCCATCAAACTGAGCGACGGAATCTTGTTCGATTAATTTGATTTAAGCGGTCGCGGTATCCTTGCAAAACATTAACCGAAAACCAACATAATTTACATTCGACAAAATTGCTTACCAACAATTCAGCCATTGATGCAAATTGCAACGCATTTCTGCCAAAAGCAAATAAAGTTCACTCCTGGATAATTAATTACACTCGCAAACACACAGAACTGTTGCTAGTTGGCGCATCTACTCGACAGAGTCAATTGGATGTTTTACACTCATACATACATGTGCATGCATAATTGAATTCGGTAATTGCAGTCAGGACATCACTTAATATGTACTTGTAATTTATTAATTCTTGCCGATAATAAATACTAAAGAGTTGCCGCACAGAAATCAAGCCCAGATATTAATTTATAAATAAATATTGATCTTCGTTTCGTTGGATATATTTTTTTTTGTTGCATGTTTCCTTATTTATGGATGATGTGATTTCAGTGGACATTGTACGTGTACACACATTCATGGTAGTACTTTCGTAATTAATAAGCTCTTCCCCTTCGCATGGTAGGGCATTGGAGCGGCCGAATGGCCGACCAAGGTGTACACTTAATGTGCTAAGGGTCGGGTTGTGTACATATGTGCATAAGTGATTGGGTTAAATTTCCTTTTGTCGGGCGTTATAATTATTATTTATTATACCTGCATCCTTGCGGGTTAAAATTATCAATTATTTTTGTCCAGGAAGGAATGCTTGCATTCATCATGGGAGTCCGCCCGGAAGAAGCGGCAGATTTTCGTTTGCCTTTTCCACCAATTGGCTTCAATAAGTGAGATAAATATTTTCTTTAACGATTTTTTATTGCAAATATGAAGTCGATCACTGGGTTGTTTTAATGTCACATTAATGCGTAGAAATGTTTCTTTAAAACAGGCGAATGCGGTCATTGCCTTCTTCACACTCTGACAATTAGTACAAAAGTCAAAGCTTTTTTAGATAGAAGTATAATATTTGCTCAATGGAAAAGTGTCACGAAAAAGGAGTTAAAATGAACCAGAATTTGAAGAAGAAACTGTCAATGGCGCATATATTTTGCAGTCGCTAAACTTAAAATCGATTTGAACATTTAAAACCCGGCTAACATAATGATATCCTGTAGGAAATCAGACCCAGCCAATTTTAATCATTTTATTAACTGTCCGTAGACATTGGTGATCTCGAATGCCTCTAAAATTAAGTAAAAACGTCAATTTCTAACAGTAGGTGGATTCATCGAATTTCGAATTTTCGAACTCGCTTATAAAACTGATGACTGTCACCATCATTCACTGACTCACTGCAAATGCTCATTTATAGGACAGCTGGTTGTAGGAATTATTATTTATTCCAAACGAACTTAGCTACCGCCAGTCACCAAGTTTGCAATATTCGAAATCATTCAATCACTGCAAGTGTCCATATAGACAAGCTGGTTGTATGTATGTATTATTATTTATTTGAAATGACATTAGCGTCCGCTAGTCATATTTATCGAATGGCCGCAAATAGTCAATTCTGTTTTGCAACTATTCGAAGTTAAATTGGTGAGAGCCACTGACAGTTTTTTTTTTCGAAAATATTTAAAACATTTTTGAAATGTCTACATCAATCGTAAAAGCAAAATCTTCTTTAACTTTGACAAACATTTTCCTCTAACATGCTCCTTGCAATGATCTCTTCTAAATGAGCATTTTTTTGGTCAGCATTTTCGAATATTGTTAAAGTATTTTCGAACTTTCCGTAAGAAAATACTGTCAGTTGTAGTTTCATTCCCCGGGGTTTTCCCCTAGGCTGCCCAAGCAATGGTTTCTTTTGAATTCGAACACATGTGTCAAATTTTCGAACCTCGCATTGTTCTCAATTGCTATAAGAGTTTCGAAGTAACATTACCTTTACTATCTACATCTACACTGCTAATTCCTTATTGCTCTGCGCAACAACACTCCACAACAACTCATCTATCTGCAAACGTCAAAGTGATCGTCTATCTCGAAAATAAAAGAGCAAATATTCCTCAAAACCAACTCAATACGACTACTCAGAAACTCTCACAGATTTATTCGCAAACACCTCTTTGTAATACCGAATTGAATACCGCCATGCAAAAGAAGGTACAAGTACATACACTTGTAAGTTTGTGTCGCTGGAAAACCAAAGGACTTCCGTTGATATTACAAAAGTTTATCTCATTAATGCACTTAAATGATATTAGAACACTTGTATCCATGCTGCCGACGACAACAACCCCTTAAGCGTTCCACTTAGAGAGCCAAAACATTTACGTGATACAATCTCTCCATAGACTCGGCACAGTTGAGGCATTCAAGTGCTTCCGCATTCAAGACGTCAAAATCACATTTTTTCACAATTTTCCGTTTCTCAATGGGGAAAATTGTTCAGATGCAATGATATGTCCTCGAAAAGAGTACACAAACACACACAGACGACCGACGTGCATGCATATACCTTAAGTCCCTTCCCACAGTTATCTCGTCTTATCCTCAGCCCGACGACGACGACGCCTCATCCTCATTTAAGGAGCGCAACACGTATCTACTCTTCAGCCAACATCAGCAGCAGTGGCACAAAAGGGGTCCTTTCATTGGAGAGAGATATTTATACAACGTGCCTCTGGTTTAAAACATTCAGGCATGCAACTGCTCTGCTGCCAGTTAACAAGGGCACCACCAAGAGCAGCAACAAGAGCAGTCATGTTTCCCTTTTTTTCGCAGCTTCATTCCCGTGCCACTCCGTCGTTGTCCTGTTGCTGTTGCAATTGTTAAATGGGGTAATGGTGGGGCACTGGGTGGCAAGTGCGAGGGACGAGACGGCTTTTCATAAATCCCATTAATAATGATACACTCAGAGCCATTGGCACACACATGCCCGAGCCATGCATGGTCGCCGACGGCGACAATGAAGATGATGAAGGCTTTAGCAACTCAAATTGAGTGAGCAGAATAGTTTCTTTTAGTGAAATTTGTATGCCTCCTCTGCAGCAATGACGGCAATACAAAAGGATATCCACGTCATGTCATCTTGATGATGATGATGATGACCATCATCATCATCAACAACAGCAGCGCCTACGCGGATTCATGTGTGGCTGGGCTTGGCATTGTTGGTGCTGCTTACTTGTAGCCGCTGGGCTGTAATGGATGGCGGGGACTGTATTGTGGTTATTTATCTGCTTATCATCAAGGCTGTGTATCCTTCGGAGTTGATTGTTTGGTTTCGCTTCGTTCAATGAATAATGAAACTGGCAAAAGGTTGAAAGCCCTCGATGGAAAGCTCTTTCGCAAATCTTTCTCTCTCTCTCTCTCTCTCTGTGTGGATATTTTGGGATTTCAATGAAAAGTAATAATTGAATGAACAGATATTGAAAGGACTGCTGCGCATAGCTTATCTTATCTCTGGGAAGAGGGTAGCCAAGGGATACACACAAACACACGCATAATCCGTAAAAATTTCATTGAGGGGACGTTTTGTCTGGCGTGGACTTGCTTCAAGAGGTGTGGACGGTGGGAGATGTTTGCATTTTGAAATACAATATACACAATAGGTATACCTTAGACAGGGTTGTCGCTGTTGTATTTTTAGTGCTTAGCAACCTAAGACTTGTAAAATTCACCGTTGTGTGGCACATCAAAGTAGCCGGGTAATCCCATCAAAGAAACCCACAAAAGTAATCCAACGCTTTAGCTCATTCGCTGAATTAGGTCTACCAAATGCCTTGTTACATTTGTGGTTTGTTTCATTTTTGATCGGTTAAAAGTGTTATCGCATTACCCTTCACCGGTTATAGAGGTTAGGTTGGCATCTTGGCAAAGGCAAGGGGCGCTTAAACGCAAATGATTTGTGCATTGTGTCATGGGACTTACAGTATACCACACAACAATTGTACAGAGCAATACAATTATAAAATAAAAGACTTCAAAATTTCGAACATCAAATCTTTTATTCCAATTACCCCATAGACTAAATTTTTAATGACAGCTTACAAAACTTGAATTGGCAATGGTCGGTAGCTCAAAGCGGTTCAATATCTCGCTTGAGCGCTTAAGTAAATTTTACTAATTGAATGACATAAATCATTTTGATGGATTAAATGCTGATTGTCCCTTGAGGCCTACTGAATAACTTGTTTTATTTGGTTAAGTTCAGTGGTTCAAAGCGCTTCAATATTTGGTCTGAGTCCCAAGTGTAGATTCTACTACTCGACTTAAAAAGTCTAAGTATTAAATGCAGACAGCTTACTACTACTGAATAAAAGCGATTGCAATATTTTGATTCATTAAAAAATGGCGGTCTACTGAAAACCTGACGTCTTGCGTCGGTAAAGTAGATTCAGCTGATCGACTTAAATCGTTTGCATCATGGTAATTGCACAAAAGCGATCGTATCAATTTTATGAATAGAAAATGTCCGCTCGGCTCTATTGAACAACTTCATGTGTTCAGCGGATAACAGTCTGTCAATGCTCCGCTTAAGAGCTTGATAAATTCTACTGAACGACTTTAAGCGTTTACATTGTACATAATTAAACAAAATCGCTTAAAATGTTTCAATGTTTTAATGCAAGGAAAAGCATCTCTGAAGTTTGTTGAAAATCGTTTATTGCCCTGGCAAAGTTTAGTAGTCCGAAGCGCTTCAATATTTTGCTAAAGCGCTTAAGTACATTATGCTGATCGAATAACTTAAATCGTTGCAACAAAGCGCTCATGACATTTTGATGTAAAACTCGTAATGTGAGCGTGTGATTCGGGTGAAAGACTTAAATTCGAGAAGCTGTGGATTCGATCGAACCTAAGAATTAACGTCAACAAATTTCTACGTATGCTCGAAAGTTGTCATATGTGTCTCTCTGAATCTCCTTTTATCTGTTATCACGTGCCTGTCACTTTGTTTGTGTTACATTTGTTAAAATTTTATCAACTGCTTGAGAGATGGTCGGGGGAAATTTTTGGTAGATATCGATTTTTCTTCGAAGTATCCAAAATGCACTAAAGCGACTTAAAGTCAGTTTTGTTACATTCGTTCTAAAGATGACCCACTGATTGAAGCATTCAGCTCACTGTTCATTTGACTAAACAACAAACTTTTCCCTTGACACAGAGATGGGCTGTGAAATTGGCCATCTGCTTATTAGGATCCATTGCCATTCGTAGATATAAACCTGCTTTGTCACATTACCGACGCATTCTGATACAAATCCGATCGACTCATACCGTACTACCATTCTACATAAATTTGACAAGTTAAACTTCGCTGTCGCAACAATGCTTACCTATATTCAAGCGTTCGCGGATACGCTATATTTATACCGTGTAAATCCCCTCAATCAGATTAGGTCAACGCGAACCCTTCGCAGCATAATTTTATCCTTCAAATGTCACTTATACTACAAATTTATTTATTTCTCTCCTCTGTTGGTCGCACACCATCGAAGTTCATCCATAATCGTAGTGCTATATTCGCCCACACTAGGCCAAGGTCTGTAAACTGAAACCACTTGACACAGCTTCACAGTGAAATGCACCCGTCAACCCCCTGCACAAACTGACATTTGCAATACCTATTCCTGTCAACTGAGCTGTCAGTTCGACAGCAGCCCTATGAATTATCAATGGACTATTAAAATTGGGCAAAACCAGATATCCATGTTCGGGCGATGTGTCATCAGAAAGACAAGAGTTTTTTTTTTTTAAATATACAAATTTCCACAGCTGTCATTCAAATGGTGAAATTTCCCCTGCCAATGTCATAACATGTCAACTGCGACGATGACCTAGGATGACATTTTTCCATTGTGTGTCGCCTTGTCCTATATATAGGCCAGCAGCAGTAACATGTAACAGCCTTCGCAGTGTCAGAGCGAGAAAGAAGCACACACACACACGCAAACAAACAGTAACCATCTCCCTTATCCGACATTAATTGCATGGCTTATGGCAGACTTAACACCTCAATGGCATGCGGCTTTGACGAGCCCCAGAGAAGGAATTCCACCTTTCAACATCGAAGCATCCATACCGTTGGTTTCGGTGTGAAATATTCATGGCGAGAAGTCTTAGCAAAATAAAAATTAAGGCTTAATGTTGCACACAGTTTGTCTTGTGTTTCCATCCATTTGGGGCTGTCAGGTGATTGCATTGGTGTTGGTTATGGTTATAGTGTGTTGTACGTGCTCCTCTCGGATGTAATCTATAAATGTGTTAATTAACACTGTTTCAAGGATATGGCTGCGCATGACTTGCACAGCGACGATGGTGCGCGTTTTCTCTTCTCGCGTGCTATGGAGAAGTTTCCCCAATCGTTTCTAAGCTATGTAAACGAGCACTATGCCCGTACACCCAGATTGAAAGTGAAGGCCCTGTTCTATATAATGGATGGAAGTTGGAGGGAATTTTCCAATTTTTCCAGTATAAAATATACACACAAACACACACACACACACACACACAGGTGCGGGAGCGGGAATTTGTGTATTCCCGATATCCTCTTCTAACCAGCATTTCGAAAATATTACTGGAACATTTCGTATTCACGTTTTCGCTCACGATTCTCGGGTTCGAGACTTGGGGGTGAGGTGAGAATGATTGGCCTGGGCGGGAGCTGGAGATGCCATTCACATCGGTGTCGGTGATGAATATAAGGACTGACTGTCAATTGGAATTTCCAATTTTTTTTTCTTGTTATTGTCCTTCGTTTGTTCTTTCACATTACCAAAGAGTGTTGCCAGACTTAATTCGTGCTTTGTCTTAATAATGAACTTAATAACTCTAGAATGGGAAGGACGTCGACGTCGAGGATAGGTAGCGAACAGATGGCGCGCTTTTGATGTGCGCTGAAATTGACAGCAACATGGCCAGGTACTTAAAAAATAAGTTTAACTAATTACGAGTAGTTGGGGCAGAACCGATGAGGAGTGGCAGAGTTTCAATTTTAATGGGACAACTGTTGCGTTAATTGCTTTATCGATCGGCAAAGAGAGTGCACAGCGGGATGTCTATTAGCGAATCCTTTTTCACGATGAAGTCCTGCTAGGTTTTTGTAATTTGAAACCACCCGGTGGTGTGTGTTAACTCATTTACGGTCACGACTTTGGAACTTGGAGTGACGTTGAGCACGCACGGCTTAAAAATGTTATATTCTTTGTGTGGCATGTATTGCAAATGGTCGGGTGGATGCAACCAAAAGGTCGGTGAAACACACAAACTGAAGGACAATTCTTCCACTAGAATGGTTGGTTTTGTTTTTTTTTAATTCTGATTTGTCAAAGTGACGTAGACGTAGACTTGAAAGATCTATTGATGTCCGTTTCAAACGATTGCCGCCAGTCACTCACTCTAAAAGTGATGGTGGTTGAAAAATGTCTGTCAGATGAGTTAAAGATCAGT
The DNA here is from genome assembly GCA_948293265.1 of Cheilosia impressa. Classification (NCBI taxonomy): domain Eukaryota; kingdom Metazoa; phylum Arthropoda; class Insecta; order Diptera; family Syrphidae; genus Cheilosia; species Cheilosia impressa. Next base: position 47,273,995 of record OX411883.1, on the reverse strand, counting down.
TCGGTCGTCTGTAAGTCCCATCGTTGATTTCGTCTAGTGAATTTGCCGCCTTGAACAAGAGTAAAGTGTGCAAAGGATCACAAGCAAAAACCGTCTCCATATTTTACGTCACTTTGTGTTTACTGCTTAACAAGAATATGCCAAACATTTTTTTTTTGGGAATTAGAAAACCAGAAATTGCATTTAATTTTGACAGTGACAACCAAACCTGGGGAAGGTGCAAATGCTTGCAGGCTACAGCCCCTCCAAGTGAAGCCAAAGTAAGATATCGCTAAACAACGAAACACGACGCTTAAAGCTGGAAATAGTTTAAAGGAAGAAGTCCAACTAAAAATTTTAAAGTCAATCTATCGACGACTGTCATTCAAAAATATCCACTGGCGTTTCAAAACAAAAGCAATTTAGCGACACGATTTTAATGGCAGAAACTTCAATCAATTTAAGTGTAGGGCCGCTTCAACTCCGCATCCTTTTAGGATTGTGCTGTGAATGCTCCGCGCCATCAGATTGACAATCATTTAATGGTTCAACTCTTAACATGTGCCTGACGTTCTTTTACAACACTCCGTACCAGGGCATACTCGTACTTGTATCTGTTCCGAATTGAATCGTAAAATCAAAATCAAGTCCACATTACACATTGACAGTGGCCATAAATTTTGCTTTTTTGCAGCGCAAAAAGCCATCAAAATAACCGAAGTGAACCGAACCGCACTTCATTGTCCTTCACGGCGGCGTGTACACGAACGGGCGAGAAGTATATCTAAAGGACACATACTCGTATTCGACTACACAACAACCGAACAAACAACATGAAAATGAAAATCGATAAAAAACGATATCAACAGCCGCGCTGCGTGTGGGTTGGTCCTTCTATACTCATCGCTCTATGAAGATGAACCAACGTCAACGTCAACGACGACAGCGACAGCGACACAGTTTTTCCAACAAGATGCTTGAAAGGGAAGGAGGGCGGTAGCAAGCAGTAGCAGTGTGGATTGTGGAAGTCGGCCGCCACCTAAACAACGACAGAGTGTGTTATCGACATTGGAAAACGTGAAGAGTTTCGTAAATTTACTTCACCAGCAACCGTAAGTTATGCCCTGTTGAATGTATGTCCTGATTATTTTACTGTGGGACTGACGACGACGACGACCGACGCACGGTGGTCGACACACAGTGCACGAATATGATGTCGTTGTCGCCGCCATACACCATGTCTATTCGGGTGGTTGTTGTTCGCATCGTGTTCCCTTTTGTTCAATCCTAACCAGAGGCAACAAGGATCAGGATATTGAAAAATAAAACTCCTCCATCATCCTATGGGGGGGTTGATATTAGAGAAGGGCCAGAGCCCATAACGGTGCCAGTGTGTTATCGAAGACAAGTCGTAGGGATTCTTTATATTTTTATGTTTATTGTCAACCGAAACAGGCGGTGGCGCAGTGTGAGAGGCTATAAATTCAAAACGACGTACCAGGATCGTGGGTAAATATTGATGAAATAAAAGTACACCACACCGTTGCACAAAATTCAACCAGAAAGGGTTCTTCGCTCTTCCACCCCCTTCTACCAGACAAGCAATCCAGAAATTTAAGAACCGAATAAAGGATATAAAATTCCGCCTGGTTAAGACCTCAATGCCGAAGCCTGACAGGAAGAGTGCAAATATATGCGCACATTTAAATGAAACTTCGTGCAAATATTTTAGCGAATTGATTCAGGATGCAGGTTTTGTGCACAAAAAATAAAAGAAGAAAATTCAAACGGAGCAAAGGATGTAGTGTGCGCTGGTATTTGCAATAAAATAGGATTAGATCGGATATTGAGATGGAAATGTCGGGGCTAGGTGCACTCTCTGGCACGTCGAATGCATTCAAGGCAAATACAGAGCCACAATATAAAAAGAAAGGACTAAGCGATGAGGACACGTTGGAATTGATTGCCAATATGGGAACGCGGGCAAATACGTTTGTAAATAAATTCGGGTTGTCTCTATGTGGAGCAATCGACCCATACCCATAATGGTCTACATACAGTTTATACAAAAAGGCAACTTTGACCAAGGCTTGGGGTTTAAAAAAACTCAATCGGTTTGAGAGCACTGACGGGTGAAGCGACAGTGGGATTAGCTCATTCATCAGGTTCATGTGCATTTAGAAGCTATGTGAGCCGCTTTGCCATTTGAATCAATTTGATCGGATTAGAATTTGGTCTCATATACATATCTGTTTAAAATATTTATGGACGTGCTGACTCCCAAAGAAATTTTCTCTTTTTTCAAGTTTTGACTAAGAATTATCTGAGGGCAGTCAAGACAAATAAAGGGTGGGCCATCTAGTGATTTCTTTTGGTTATTGGTTTCAAAGGTTATTTCGACACTGACAGCTGTTTACCGCTCGAAATCTTGACAGAAAGTCAGTACCAAAACTCCGTGGAACGATATGAGACATGGATTTGGACGATCACACAGCCCATGCCACAATCGATCCTTTGCGCACCAAATTCCCACATCGGGTTATCAGCCGTCTTGGCGATGTCAATCGACCGCCTCGGAGCTGCGATTAGACCCTTTTGGACTTTTTTTTTTGTGGGGAACGTGAAGGAGCGATGTTTTGCCAACAATCCGGAAACGATTCAAACACTTAAGGTCAATATCACCCAACCAGCCTTGAGCTAGAGCCCGAAACCATCAACAACGTCTTGAAAAATTTGAGTGATAGAATGCGAGGCAGCCACTTGAACGACGTTTTGTTCCACAATTAATGGGAATGTGTGCTCTTACTGATAAAGCATTATAAAAAGAAACCTGTATTTGGCCCACCCTGTATAATACATCTCGGCTAAGAAGCGCCCTTAAAAAGTAGGCATGTCATTGATACAGACCACAAGTCCAAATTGAAATGTGTCCGGTAGTCATCACGTCAACTGGTAACATAAACACGCCGTACACAAAAACAAGCTCAAATTGTATATCTTGGCACGTACGTTGTTGAATTTGTCGCATTTCATAACCTAAACTCCCGCATACTTCCCGCGAAAGTCTGACAAACTGTCATGGAAAAGCTTCTCATAAGCTAATCTAACATTGCAGGTCACTTTCATTCGTCCCAAAAATAAAAACTCACTCATAACGAATGATTGCAAGAAGCTAGGTCTACGGTCTATGTAGGTCCATGCGTATAGATCATAGACCTAGCTAGTTAATTAGTTAGGAGCTAAAAAGCCTTTGGCTACAGCTCAAACATTGGCTCCATATAACAATAAATACTGGGAAAGGCTGGCGGTCAAAATTTGACGGTAATAGTCGAACGAGGCGGAATAAATCAACATGAGTATTGAATTACCTACCCTGTGCCCTATAAATATGCAATGTTTTATTTCTTTTCTGTCAGCAAAAGTTGTAAATCAACAAACTCTGTGTTTTGTTAATAATTTTTACCGCTTCTCACTAAACACTACGTGCGGGAATTGACCTGCGGAAGTTCATCTTCCCTTTGGTCCATTATTTATAAAAATCGGTTTCGAAATAACTCCAAAATCGGTTCGACAACCACACTACATCTCCATTAATTTTACGCGGTCAGAGCCATCTGTTTTTTTATTCTGACACTGACAGCTCTTTCGCGCTAAAAACAAAATTGACAGAAAATCAGGGTCATGTCTCAAAAATGTGCGTATTGTGCCATTTTAGTGATGTCCTGTGACCTCCTCTATACAAAAAAACAGACTTACAAAAAAATATGTCATTTTTGCTGTAATCTGACGTTTCTAGTGTTTTCACAACACTTGTGCGAATAACCCCAACATTGAAAGCAAACTTTGTGACAATACCCTCTCGGACCTTCGCCATAGCAAGGACGTCAAACAAAAGCTTTGGTGCCGCCTTGAGCACCCCACTGTTCGTCCCAACTGGACAGCGCCCCCTGCAGCGATATTCACTTAGCAATACGGATCATTTATCAAACTCTAATCAAATGCAAATCCAATTGGCAAATGTGGAACCATGCATGCCCTCTGGTCAACTACACTGCACTTCACTTGATTGCACCGAGCAAATCAATTAAACAAATCCCATCTAATTCGATTCACTTTATCGAAAGCAATTTCGATGGCAGCCATGTTAGCTGCCAGATTAAATACAGCTTGCATAGTCCTCCCGTTTAAGTCCTCACGATGGACTGGAGAAACAAACGCCCACATCCTCTGGCGAAGAACACAAAACACGTGACAAACAAATCTCTTGTGTGAACACCCAGGCAGCAGTGTCTCATCGCCACACAAATATATGCTCACTGTCTAAATAAATGAGGCGAAAGCCGCTCCAAGCTACACACGACACAGGAAAAAACACACAACAAGATCCCAATGAAGGTAGAGATGTTCGGATATGATATGCATCCAACTTACATGTCCTTTTTGGCACAGCGCATCTTGCACATGGCTCTCAAAGGGCACACATCCAGCATTGACAAATAATTCAGCAGCACAAAGGAGACTTGATCTACGGAACAAAACCAGCAACAGCAGCTGGTGTAGCTGGTGTCCTTTTGGTCTTGTTTTCCTGCTTCATATTTTTTTTTTGTATGTGTGTTTTCTGTATATACCTACAAGAATCCTCAAATTATGTTGTCGACTTGTCTAGATGTAAATTGCGTGTGTACGAGATGGCGAGCGGATGTTGATTCTGTGGTGACGACCCGCTTAAGTTTCTGGCACTTCATTCGTTTCAAAGCCTCTCAGCGTCAACGTCCTGCACCAAGTACCGGCACCGTTGTTTGTGGTGCCGCATTGTGTATCCGTACAGTCGAGGCCCTTGTTGCAGCAGTTTCGCCCGGATGCAGATGTTACTGCACAATCACTGCCGCAAAATATAATACCAACGCTTCTGAGCAACTGTGTAACGATGAAAACAACAATTTCGCTCCACTTGTTCTGGGTCTATCTGTGTTGAAATTGTCATCACCGACATGCCCCAGGGCATAGTTCCACTTTTAAAAGGCGCACACCACCGCCGCTCCATTCACAAACCGACGCAGACGGAGGACGGGGAAAAAAAATATATATATACAAAAGGACACAATTATTCTTTGAATTTCCTGAAAATAAGAGCGACTCCAGAGCTGTTGCAAAAAAAAAAAAGACACGAATCCAGTCAAGTCTCTCGTGGTGACACGTGAACCCTAGACACGAGAAATGTTGTACACCCACCACTCAGGCGATTAAGTAAGTTGACATGTACTCTTGCGGAGATGCTAAGGCCCCTGATGCAATTAAATTCCCAACGAACAATGAAAGGAGAAAAAAAACACACGTCAAATTAATGGCGATAACGCAATGAAAAATTAGAAATAATTTCCATTTCGCACATAGGCAGACGACGACCGACGCCGACGGCTGAAGTAATAAATATTTGAATTGCCCCCGCGGGGGAATTTTGTTTAAAATTATTATATCGCCAAGTCGAATTTGCAAATGGAAATGTGGCAGCATTAAAAGCGCCTTAATAGTCGTGTATTAACGAGGAGGCTGTTAAATATACGGCAACACTCCCGAACACGTGCTTATTTATTTATTTTCGTACTCTGCTCGGCAATTGGTTTAGGAGTTATTTAAAAACCATTTAGCCTCAACACCCCCGGGCCATAGTGGGCATGGGCCATAATCCACTTACTTGCATTTAATTTCATGCCAGATGCGGTTGCTAAATCAATAAAAAAAAAGACCCAAAATCGGTTGTACATTCGCGTCCTTCCGCTGGTGTAAATAAATTTTAAACGAGTGTGCAAAATGGATTAAGTCTGATCGTGAAATGGTGTAGTTAAAGCGGAAGCCGCACACATTACCGCAGAACCCTTAATTTCTTTGCGGGGCGCCAGCACCTTTTTTGCGGGTTCCTTTTTTTTATTTGGAAATGTTTTGGGCGCTGGACGGACTTCTGGCCACCAGTGCATTCAAACAGATGATTTTATTTTGCCCAACACGGCAATAGTTGGCATTTAACAAGCGGGTGGAGGTCTTGAGGTTCTTCTAAGGTTGGACAGCGTTCCATCGGGGGTAGAAAGTTTCCCTTGTCAGATTGCTGAAAAGGAAAAATTTTTTTTTCACTACCCACTTATAGTCACCGCGGGCTCAATCCCCGGAAAAGCAGAAACCTGAAAGTTTTTGCAACTGTTCCAATTCTCGGAATCGTATAAAAAACTTTTAAGAGTACAGTGGCTCTTGGACTTGAGCTCTTGAACTGACACGTTTGGCAAAAATTGTAGGTCCCTTCCAAGAGCTTGAAAAAAAACTTCATAAAAAAATGATTGAGGGAAGCTGGGTCAAGGGTCATATTTATTGGGCTCAGTAATTTCCTTAATCAGGTGGCGCCACTGTCTGGTGGCGCCAATGTCTGGTGGCGCCACTGTCTGTAGACGCTGTGGACATAAGAAAGCCTCTTCAGACGACTCGATCTATGGCTAGTTACCCCCAGTTTGTTATTTTTCACTCTGAACTAAGTTCTCCCTTATGTGAGGCCGTCCTCTACCGCGTTGCCTCTCTAGAGTTGAAGGTTATCCGGGACGGAGCCCGAAGAGTACTTTCGCACTCTTTTCGACATGAGCGAGAATGCTTACAAACTTCTGTCACGTCAATCGAACTTTCTGAAAGCTTGACAAAAGTCAAGTTACCTTCCATCAAAGTATTGCGAGTCTCCTTAACATTTTCGATTAAATTTGAAGAACTTCTTTTTAGCCAAAGGACAGCTAGATTTTCAGCCCAAAAAGCCTCGCCTTGGAATAAAAAATCCACCTAAGAGCAATCTAAAGTGCGCGCCCCTCCCCCTCCAAGAGATAACTATATCAGCTATTGTTAGCGACTCAACTGAAGCGTAGCTGAAACACAATACAACAGCACTCATACGTGTTTAATTAACAAAAGAATGTCCTCGCTCCTAGAACTGCGTGTTAACTATCGCAAAACCTTCTCCCTAACAATAGAACTAAATGTCCTTCACGCCACCGACAGCCAACAAAAATGCAATTAGTGAATTGTTAGTTAAATAATTATTTTGCTTTCTTCGACGTTTGTTAAGAAACTACAATTAAGCAACTAAATCCAAAGTTCAAAGAAGAACACTCCACAAACACACGCACCCACGAACACAGGAACACACAGCCACGCAGTGAAACTTGAAGAAGATTGACTTACCGAGACAAATGAGAAACAAACCAATCTCATCTCATTTCCAACTATAAGCAACACTAAAACCCGACAACGCAAAAATTAATAGCATATATATATATATCTACGTATTACGTATCCTTGATGATGTTCCGCTCGGCTTAGAAAAAGTCTCTCAACTAGGACCACCTCAACTGGCGCTGGTGCTGGTGCACATAGATCAAAATTAATTATTTAAAGTCACTTGTAGAATGTACAGAACTTGGGAACGATCAAATACTCATGGCTCATGGGCCCTCTCGCTCTCACTTGACACTCGTCCTCAGCTTGGTGGAGACCGAACAAATGTGTGTTTGTGTACTCTCCACTGGAAAATTTCATTTTGTCGTTGAAACTGACGAAAACTAATTACAGAAAAACAACAGTGGCAATTTATAAATTTTTAAAGAACCACCCTTCCCTGGCATGGGTTTCCGTTGTTCATCCCACTGTAGAACACAGTGCACCCTTGTGCCCTTGCCATTTCGAGTGTGTACACTGTGTGCATGAATTACATTCCCTATTTCTCGAGGAGCTACCTTAAAATATGTCAAGGTTCCCCGAGATGAGAGGGTCGAAAGTATTATGTCGAAGAATTTCAGTCTTGAACTTTTGCAGGGAAGTTTTTTTTTTCCCCCTTTCTACAGCTTTCATTAGCGACAACAGAAAGGAAAGAAAAGGAACCTTTTTCGTGGAGGAGGTAGCCCTATACAAAACACATTGTTGTTACTTTTTGTTGCCCACGTTAACATTGTGCAAAGCTCTCTACCCGAATTTATACGAACTCGAGCAGAGAGCAACAGTAGGTATAGCATACCAGGCGGAGCGTTATATTTGCAGGCTAGACTCAGCTGTCATGCGACGCACGGAGGGACAGACATGCGTTGCGCAGAGATCCATGTCAAAAGGTATACACCTCATGCCGAAGGACAAAGTCAAGAAACATCTTATTACACACGAGCGCAGAGCTTATTTGTATGTTGACGTACCTATATATGTGGCAGAAGATGCTGAGATTTATTTTTGACAGATGTTTCACTTGAAATTTTGATAGAAAATCATGAATGAGCACACTCACAGGACCTGACACGGGATCTCCCCTCGTCCTCCTCATCCACATCGAGCAGATAGAATATTTTGTGAATATTTTCACCAGTACCTGAGTGAAAAGGGGATTTGTACTGTGAACATGGAATTATGTAGACGATCCAACTGGGGGAGTTTTGCAGATTGCCACAACCATATCAGGACGAGAGAGCATGGAATTCTAAATTGAAAATATAATACTGATGGCGAAAGTGAAGCTGTCGCATGATAATTTCCCGACGCTGGATGAATATCAATTCAATGTGACCCTAAAAATGTTTGTCAAGAAAAAAAGAAACAAGTCACCTCTTGAGAAGATGCTACGGCAGATATTGATTCGCGTGAGGACGAATGCGAAATTTGACCGACGAGTGCTGGATTACGAGGTGATTTGCATACACGGGGACACAGTTTCACGGAAATTCGGAAGACTGACTTTACCATTGAAGCGAGACGGAGGCTGCAACTCTGTTTCTTAGCGTTTGCTAAATAAAATGAGAGAAAGTCTTTGGTAACGCCCACTTGTATGTTGATTTCCTTGTCCAGGTTATATTTTACGAACTCACAACGATGAAACTTTCCATTAGAAATTAGCCATTGTGACCCACAGGATATTTAGTGTGAAGGTTAAAAATGTTATTAGGAAGGTCCATTGACTTAAACTTTTTTTTGTACTCCTAGGACTAAATACGAGTAACTTTCTGAAAAAAAGACCCAATATTCAAATAACTCACAATGGCGAAATTTTCCATTCAAAATTGCATATTGTGACCCACAAAATATTTGGCGCGGATGTTAGAAATGATTATTAGCAAGGCCCATAGTATTTAGTATTTAGGACAGGATTAAATGGAAAGGGATTTCCGTCTTAAAGACCACGATCTGGCCTTCTCTTTAGCCAGTTAATAATACACTGTAGAAGGTCCTTCAAGATATATATCCTGAAATGTCAATACGACATCCGCATAAGCAATCATCCGACAGATTCTAACTGCGTCAGGAGTTCATTTATAGCTAAGTTTGAAGGAAGGCGGTGGGCGCAGTGGACTAGGCCCTTAGATATAATGAGAACTCTTCGGTTTTTCCAGCTGTTTTTTTTTTTTTAAATATTTCAAAAGTTTCTAAAAAGGCTTTACTGAGTGGCATTCCTTGCCACGCCTACTTTTTGGGGCTCGTTTTTGACCTAAATATATTTTTCTCTGTTTTTTCAGCTTTGAAGTTGTCATTCTTTAAATAATTTCTCAATTCTAAAACAGTGAGAATATATATTTAAGTGCCTCAACTTTTTAAATATTTTTTGCTACCATTCAACTTTCTGTTTCATCTAGAAACTGAGCTACAGACGAGAAACTAACACGATTGAATTGAGCTGAAATTGAGAAATATCAGTACCGAATGTTCTTTGTTGGGTTCGTCAGCGCACATAGCACACTACTCGTAGTTTTCTCTGTTGGACCGGATCGAAAAAGAAGTGTGCGATGTTCATATATAAAGATCAGACTGACTATGGCGATATATATGCTTCAAACAGACCTCTTGTCACTAACATCGATCGTTTAAAACTTAAATTTAAATGACTTTATTTCCCCAAAAATCTGTAAAAAAAACATCCCCTCAAAGATGCCCCTGTCAATGGTGGAATTGTTTAACTCACATTGCAACAGTGATTGTGTTTCTGACATTGAATATGCCCTAGGTAACAGGTTAAAAAAAAATTTCAACTTTTTACAGTGATTTCGTTAATTGGTTAGGTATATAAAATGTACACAATGCAGTACAAGGCGAACTCTGTTGTCCAACTTGAATACCTACAGTGGAAATATTGTTAACAGTTTATTTTTAACAATTCGCCACATAATACTCTTATGTGGCCGAACAAAGTATTTCGCAAATCAATTAAATTCGTGTAATTAAAAAAAAAGTTACGTATACGCCACAGTGACTGATTTCAATTTCAATTCAATTTCTTTATTCTTTTTATAATATTTCCTGCTGCCGTTCGCCTTTTGTTAAGGCTTATCAATGACATTTTCCCGCATTTTCAAGGCGGCATAGCTTCCTCGTGGTATTCTGTTTCAGTCTATTTTTTGTCTGTTTAATTGAAAAAATTACATGCGAACGAATATTCGGTGAGGTGTATCAATTTTTCTTTCTTGCTTGATAGGTGGGATGACTGGTGAAAGTGTTATATATTTTTGGGTGTCCTGAGTAAGAGAGCGGCTTAATTCAACCCCATCTCTGTAACATCTTTATCAGCGACTGATATTCTGACGGCATTGCGAATATTAAACAACAAATTTATTGGTTGTCAGAAAAAAATATATTTAACTGCAATAAATCATTTGTACTTCCGACTTTTATTCAAAGGAAATATGTTCGCTGATAATATAAAATACCATCTGCGTCACGAAATCAACTTTTTGCAGTCCTTTATCACATAAAAAGACAGTCAAAGTTTGACATTCATCGACAAATTCTTGATGCTGGGCATGTGCTTCTAAGTAACTCTTGATACTGTTGATGCTTCTAACTTTGTTAGGTACATTATAAAATTTGCAAATTTGGCAGAATTTGTAGTACATTAAGGTTTGCATGTTCAATTACTGCTTGTTGTATGGCAATCGAAATTAAGAACAAATTTACCCGGACAATGTCAACCAGAACTTAGCAAGGAATTTTGTGTTTTTTGCCATTCAATAAAACAAGTTTCAGGTGCAAGAAGGGATTGCAATGAAGGAAAAGTCCTCCATGGTAGCACACCACATGCTATGCACTTTTCAATATCACCTAACCTAGCAAGGACTCCATTTGTTATTTCCTATGGTTGGCGCTTCACCATATATACATCCCGTGAGAAGACCTAGTTGTTCATGTGATTTTTGTGACCAATTAGCCGGCATCTACAACTTTGAGATGAGTTCGAGCAGGTAAAGCAGGACGCTGCTCAAAAGTTGCAGCGGAAAAATCCTCAGTGTGTAGTTTGTGGTTTTCCGGGGGTTCAACCGGAGACGCGTCCCTCAAAATATATTTATTTTTTTAATTAATTTGGCTGTAAATAGAAAACGTTTATCATCATTTTTTTGTATATATTCAAGCAAGTCTGTTGTTTTTGCTCATACTTAGTACAAGCTTCGAATACTCGGCTATGTCCACCAGGAGAATAAATGCACTTCATCGGACATTACAACAAGACTATTCCAATTTTAAAATTAGCTTCATGGTCACATATTTTTAAACGAGAAGCCTGACTTTAAGTCCAACTACCTAGCGAAAATTCAACTCTTTAAAAAAAAAATTTTGTAATTCGCTTGGTGAATCTTAAAACTTCCCAAAGAGTGTTTCTCTATTGGCAGTTAAATAGTTCCGATGTTGCTTTCCAGCCTAAAATTATACACTAAAAACTTAAACAGACTGGAAAAAATATTCCAACGGCCAGAATTTTTCGTTCATCAATAAATCTTCTTCAAAATGTCACTTGGGCCAAACAAGTCGTTCTACATCTACGGTCTACGCCGCCATTCTGTAATTTATTCCAGCCGTCACTAACTTCAGTTCGGTATCAGATCAATCGTCAAACTCACAGGAGATTCAACGAACTCAACGTCATGCTAAACGACGATCTGCTACTCTGCATCAATTAAGATGCTGCTACCTCATTCATATTTAGAGAATTCCAAAGAACCCCAATCGAACCAACGTTTCGAACTTTCCATTTCCATCCCGATTTGAATACCAAATTCGCCATCAGCGCCACATCCACTCTACATATCATAGACAAGGCAATAAATCACACATATACAAATACCGCCAGCCATTTATAATGCCGAAACCCGTTTTACTTATTAAACTTGTAAGAGGCAACATCAACAACAGTTGCGAGTGCCGTGCATCCCCGGCTAGAGAGAAAGAGACCATATTACATCACGTTTAAGCCTCGAAAGTCATTATCTTCGCATAAAAATCGAGTTGTGTGTGCGTGCCTGTTCCTCTGGAGTTGGCTCCTTCGTGTTCATGTCGTCCTCTCCTCCAGTCTGTGTCGTAAATAAGTAAATAAGTGGGCCTACGCATCGCCCTTGTTAACTCATTCATTATGGAGCTTATGTAGCCAATAATTATAAAAGCGACACATAAAACGACATCCACTCCTAGCTACACTGAAGTAGCTACGAGTATCTACACCATGTACTCGTATACTGTGGGGATGGAGCATACGAAGGAGCCTGCGAGTCCCCTTTCATAAAATTAACTTTATCATTCTAGCGTAAAAGATTTCGGGCCGTGAATTTGCATATGTTCCAGTGAGTGCTTTTAGAAAACGTGACACATATCCCAAAATCAGGGACACCGTAGTTTCTGTTGCTGTTGGTTTTTGTTTTTGCTCGATGAATTTTTTAAAACTGTCCAATTCGATGAAACTTTAATGGAATCGTAAGCAAAGCGCATTAACATGTCAGAGACAGCCAGGAGCCGCATTTATATACCTACAACAGTCTCTGACCTGAATGGGAAATTCGAAGTCGACGAGCATTGATTTATGCGCTGTCGGTGTATTTGCTGGAATTTCTGATGGGATAACCGCTGCATCTTTGATAGGTTTGACGATTTGTCAATTGATGAGCATAATCTGGTTATCATTAATGGAGCAGTGTGCTCGTATTCAGCCTTAAGCTATCCTTGACATTACTCCATCTGCACTTGAAAGGAAACTTTGAGGACACTCTCGTTACACTTGTGCTGTGTGTGCGCAGCGCAAAGTGCAAAAGCAAGACAAACTCAACTGAGTGCCGAACCCCACCTGAATGCACTATACACATACACACTCACTGCACAGCACAGTGAAAAAGGAACTGCAATCATATGCAAACGGTTGAAAGAACGATGTCATTAAAAATGCCCAAACACGTTTTGCCTCAATGCCTGCAAAGAAGAGGCAGCGAGGCCTTGCTTCGGCTATTGCCATTGCCGTTCATTCGTTCATATGTTCGTCCTCGTGTGTTTCAATGAGGTGAGCACTCGCACGGGGGCAAGGTAATAGTGCGGTTCCTCTACACCTGTACCTATTATCCCTGACCGAGAGCCTCGTCTGGCCGTCAAAATCTGCTGGGGTAATTAAAGTGAGCAGAACGGAAAAAACAAAATGGGGGGCTATACTGCATAGCCGAGGTGCGTGATTGGACTTTTGCCCATATACAACACAAAGCTAAAGTGTACATTGCTCTTTGAGTGTTGTAATGTGCGGCGGGCTAATTAAGCTGAAGGATTTATAGCCTCGGGCGGTATTAAATTTGATTGTGTTAACGAGGCCATTCAGTCGGGTCAGTGAGCGTTGTTGGCTTTTTGGCAAGTGGCTCTAATTGTGTTATTAGGTGCCAACGGGGTAACACACGAATGCCCAAATAGAGTATAAAGCAGGTTTAACTCTGATTTTATAGGTAGATTGTTTGTGGGTTAAAAAAAGTTTAATAAACTTGAGACACGTAGTTGCAAACTCACTTCAGTTTCAGAGATTAACTTTGCAATCAAAGTTTGAAGGCTCTCGCATGTTTTTATTCTGTGTACTTTGTTTTCCAGTCGGGGGTAGGTCGGATCAGGGCTTTAACCAGCGAATATCCCTGTCATGGTCGACGGATTATGCGAAGAGGACTCCCCGGAATCAAATTAAGCTTCGTTCTACCTTTTTTGGTTCGCAATTTGATGGTTTCCCTTATGCAAACAATTGCTTTGCAGTCCAAAACGAGCCATCAGGGGATCTACTTGTGAAGCCATGTCACATTTGGACTTGTTTCGGTAAAGGAATTAACTCTTTTTTTCCCCACAGGGTTTTATTTCGACCTGACACCAGCAAAATTGAGCACAGAAGACGAAGAATTTTCACTGTCAATTGACGTGGACCGGGTTACATTGTCGCGGTCTTCCTCTGCTGTGAAGATCCTTTTTTAAGTGAGCATTCGTTTTATAGAACATTTTTGCCGCAAAATCTTTTGCTTTCAAACTTAAAATTTATTCCAGTACGTAATGTCTTTGTTTGCTACAGATCCTGGCATACAAAACTTCTTAATAACCCTTAAGGATAGATAAGCATTTCTTCACTGAATTGAAAGTTGAATAAGTTCGTATGTGAGCTACGATTACCAGCAAGACTTGCATAACAGAGCGGCTACTGACGAGGCGATTAGTTCGTTTTTATTGAAGATCTACCACAGCAAAGCGATGCAAAGTAGAAAAACGCTTAATAAAACAATAATTTAGAGTGATTTTCACCAACACAGAACAGCCCGCAGGTATGCAATCCATTTTGATGAACCGCTGTAAGGTGCTTACTTTGGTGTATGCCTCGACTTTTGGTTTCATTCATTGTTCTTCTAGTACGTTTGGTAAAACTTTCTGGCGCTGAAAGCAGTTTACCACAAGTTTCATGATTATAAACATTATAATCCCACGAAAAAGGTGTCAACATGAACTTTAGCTGCTCCCAAGTCAGTTCCACTTAGGATTAATATCCAAAGTGCATCTCAAAAGTGTCAGGAAGAGTGTAGGTAATTGTTGGAAAAGCTTTAGCTACTTTGTTTTACTGATTAAAAATTCCTCCCAGGGTCTAAATTCTGACTCCTATTCCCCCGAATGGCTACAAAAGCTCAAGAATACAATTTTATTTAAAACTTTTCATACCTCTTGAACAATAAAGTCCCATTCTTCGATTAATCCTACCAACTCCAGCAGGACGGCCAAATTCCGACTACAGAAATAATCTGCAATGTGAACAAGAATTTAATTCCAAACAAATCATTAGGTATTATTATTTCCCCCTGTGGGAATGATTCTGCCAAACAAATGCCAACTCACATTCACGCCCGTGACAAAGGGGAAAATAAATCCGTCTGTCATCGGTATGAGCATCGACAACTGTGAAATTTTCTTTTCACTTTGGCTATACACATACCGCATGCGAGTATGTATACCTGTGAAATTAATCGGTCGTTGAAACTTTGCCTGACATTGCCACACTTAACGACGTGATATTGCTTACATTAACAAAACCACCATCAGCAGTTTGCAGAAATGTTTTTCCCTTTCGCTGGGAGAGACGCCTCTTTGGCAATCAATACTCCGCAGCGAAACAGTGATTAAGGGCAAAGGACCTGATCAAACTTCTCCCCAACTATCCAGCCAGAAATACAAGTATGCCACTCATGAAAAAATGTGCACACAAATCAAATGGTAATAAAGAACACTGAGTGAGGGTAATTTTTCATTTGACGGACATTTTCCAAGCCGTTCCGTTTCCTGTGTCGTATTAATCAACGACAGAAAAGCAGAGCAACACCCCCTGTCCTGGAAGAGGCGACACATTCTCAGCTTGTGCCGGATAATTATAAATCATTTGCGATTCAGTGTATGCATGTAATTCTCCCATCATCTGGCGAATCGAAATCAAATTCAGAAAGTGCTGACTACCTCAAAGTGCGCGTCTTTTTCACCAACGACGAGAACGCGGAGCGGCATCAACCCCAACCTGAATGCAATTAGGGAAAATCTAATCTGAATAATTGTGACATTTAGCCCGTAATAGGCTGACTCATGTTCGCATGTTCCGCCGAGTCCTTTAATAAATCTCAACTCTTCCTTTGACAGAGAAACACAGAACGCGACAGCAGCACTGCGCCCCACTGTGCTCCACTTTAACTAACTTCATTAAATATTACCGAGCGTGTGCGGGCAAATTTATTCCAAACACATACCCAGAATACTTTCGTTAAATATCGCTCCGCATTCTACTGAGGCACACATCCGAATATACGTTCTTCTCCGCCTCCTCCTGAACCAAAGCACAGAGAGATAAAAAAAAAAGAAAAAAAAAAAGCGCCAACCACTAGGTGGCGAATAAAGTTATTACACCCCCAGGCTGCAGAAATAGCAAATACAACTTAACATTCCCGATGAACCCGTCTCGCATTATGCACGCTTGTGTGTTAGATTGGATAGATATCTATATCTAAATATGTATCTATATCCTGACGACACAAGTCATCCTTTTGTTCGTGCATCAGCATCAGCACCTTCGCCGCCATCTGTGCGGTGTGTGCCATGGTATAACGCCTGTGGTGACAATCTGTTGGCAGCTAAAGTGCTTGCACGCTTTCAAGTTTAATTTCTTGTGACATCTTTTGCGGCAACTTCCGCAATTATTTCCGATTATGTTTCTTCTCCACTTTTGATATATATATTTTCACCAGCCCGAGCTCCATCACCAGCCGAGATATTATTTTATGTCTACATTGTTTGTGGTGGTGTATCATGTGCAAGCGACCAACTCCGTCCAACAGTCGGCGTCTGGGCGGGGTGTGCCTGTGCAGATATGTGGCCGAATAAAATCGGCTCTGCTTCAGACATGTGGCCTACATTTATTCCTGAATAATAAAGAGCCACTAAACATTCTAATGGATGGGGGCATTTAGAGCGGGTGTTTTTTTTTTGATTTTTTTTGTCGGTTCAAGACTTGAGATTGAGTGCTCAAGACGTGCGGTACTGCCATTCTTCTGTGTCGGGCCAGATAACAAGTGTGCATTCTGAGTAGTGTTTAGTGGGTACTTCAATTACACGCGGCGGTGGGTGGTGGTTGGATGTCGTCTTGCCACGAAATTGGTCCTTTTGTGTGGCATTTAGTCACCGGAGGGAATTTGAATTGGAAATTTCCATCACAAGTATGGTTGTAGGAGGAGTAGTTTATAGATAGACGGATTAGGCTAGCTGCGCTTATGCGTTTTTCAATGGAACAGAGAACGCTATGAAAGAGTGCACATGAAAATTGGAGGCGCACCTCTTAGGTGTGTCTATTTATAAACAAGCCCTTTTGCTGAATGCATCATCAACTGGAGAGTAGAGACTTTGCAGGACTAGACCCTTGTGGTTCAATAGATCTTCTAGGCCGACGTGCCTAAGCCTTTGCGAACACAAATTCAAAGAACGATTTTCAAATTAAACTAACTTATTATATACGCACAAGAATCGAAGTTGCTCAATACAACTTTTCAGTGTCAATTCATTTCGGTGTTCAAGCTAATCAATTTAGAACAACATGCTTTTCAGTCTTGTCGCATATGATGCCCAGAAAGAAGGTGTAGGCATTTTTTTGTACACTACTGTAAGTGTTCTCGTATAACACATACTTAATATTGTCAGAAGTAAATATTAACCGAAAGTAAGAAACTTTTGTCATATCGTATGATGCTCACGCTATCTCATTTCTTTTACATAAGCGTACCGCTTCATATGAATGTATAAATGCAACACGTCATGTCAATTTTCGCGTTTCTCAATAAACTGTCGTAAGTAGCACGTCTCAAGTTGTTTCATTTGACCCGCTCGCCTTTCCTACAAAGGTTAGAAAACTCTTTATAATGCTCGAAAGTTTAAGACCGTCACACGTGATGAGCACTATTTAAATTAAAAACTGGGGTCGAATCGTCTCTTCAGTTAACGAGCACTACATGCGGAATTTGTTTTTGTTTTGTGTGTAAAACGGGCACGGATGTTGCGATTCGACCCCAGCTCTTCCGAATGCATTTATCGAGTTAACGAAAAACTGTCATTTAAAAGTTGGTTTCATAAGAGTTGTAACATAATTTTTCGTTACTAGTGTTCTATTTTCTTTAATCACTGCACGATACTAATATTCATATTTAGTGTGGTTTAACGAACTCACAATGGCGAAATTTTCCATATAAAATTACTCATTGTGACCTACGAAAAGTTAAAAATGATTCTATAAACATTTACAGCCTTATTTATTAGAATTTGCTAAACACGCTTATACACCTGTATAGTTTTGCAGTGCATAAGTATTTATACAGCCCTTATACACCCTTCCAAAAATTCATATTTATAAAACATTTTTCCATGCATACTATTTAGTTATACAGGGCTTGTGTCAAAAAAAGTATTGAAAAAGAGAAATCTATTACATTTATCTGTCCGAAATGATAAAAAAAACCTTAGCAGCTTGTGGGAAATGCAAATTCAAATACAAATAAAAATAAAAAAATGGAAAAGTAAAAAGAAAAAGATGGGTTATTTGGGACTCCATGAGCCGGTAGTCTTATCAAATTAAAACGAATATATATTTAGCGACTAAAAATATGTCATGTCTGCCCATATTTCTAAGCCAACTTATCGAGGATACTTGCAGAATCTGAATTGAAAATAAAAACGTCGATACATCGAATTTATTTTTGATTTCATTTAAAATAATATGTGACAAATTATTTAAGTCAAAATGACATTTTGACTATTCCACCTCTATACAAGCTCTAAACAACGTCCAAGTGCGTTTAGCTTATACAAGCTCTGTACAACGTTGAAAAAATTTTATAAATATTGTTTTTGCGTTTAGAGGCATTATAGAGCGTGCATAACTTTATACACTCTTTATAATACGTTTATAAATAAGGCTGTTAAAGTTTAGACAGTGAATAAATTTTAGTAGTCACAGTGGATATATTTTCCACACAAAAAAAAGTAATATTAGTGCGGCGCATTGTGTTTGCAGCCACACAATACACAATTCGGAGTCCGAACTGTCATTATTGCTGAAGTCACAGTTGAAATAAAATCTCTGTCAAATCTGAAACCTTAAATTTGTGTTTACAGCCACACAATACACATTTCGGAGTCCGAACTGTCATTATTGCAGATGTCACCAGTTGAAACAAAATCTCTGTAAAATCTGCAAGTTGCGTTTCATTTGTAGGTCACAATAGACAATGTTATATGGAAAATTTTGCCACTGTGAGCTTCTGTAAATTTAAAGTTTAGACTAAAATTTGTTATTATCACGGCGCATTGTGTTTACAGCCACTCAAAAAACAATTCGGAGTCTGAACTGTCAATACTGCTGATGGTCACAATTGAAATAAAATCTCTGTCAAATCTGCAAGTAGAGTTTTCATACAGGGTGTTCTTTTTAGAGACAGAAAATCATTGAATTTTTAGAACACATGCAAATCATTGCAGTGCCCATGGTTTTCACTGTATTTGGAAGAAAATTCTACGATTAAAAAATGATAAAATGTAAAAATGATTTCAGGAAATTTAGCGCAATCTAAAAGTTAAATTTTCGCCAGGTTTTTCGAGCAGTTGGGGGCGTTTATCATTGCACTGCGCTTTTAAAATGGCAAAGCAAAATTATGCAAAAGACATCTGTCAGCTGTCGAATTGGTTGTCGCTCGAAAAAGTGTTGCCAATTTGAAAGGAAAACTTAAAAAAAATACGCCATATTGTATTCATATTTCCACAAGTTTTTCGAGCAGCTAAGGCTGTGTATCGTAACCATACTCATAGCAGACGTAACTATAGCAAATTCAAAATAAGCTTAAATTAGCTGTCAGCTGTCTAATTGGAGAGTTTGTCATATGAAATTCTTATTATTATTCTTAGTATTCTTCCGTGTGCAATTCGTCGATTGAAATTTTTAGAGCAGCCCGTATTTGTTGGGACCATAATACGCTCCTTTTTAACTGCTTCAATATTCCGCATTTCCATCTCACAAAAGACTGTCCGCTGTCCGGCTGAAATCTTTCACAGAACCAAGTGTATGAGCACGCGCTAACACTCACTGCCACCTAACCTAACACCCGGTTAACACTTTCGATCTGTTCACCTGAGTGGATTTCCTCGGGTGTCGTCCTTTTTTTAATGTTGTTTTTCACCCTGTGGCACTAAGTTCGTTGATCCCAATTATGGGTGGAAAATAGCGTTTAAAGAAGTGCTAAGGACTCAATAGAAAATAACCGCAGCTTTGTGGCCACTTGACGAAGATGGAGTTAATCTGTTTATCGGCTTTTATTGACCTGAGGTCTGGGTGTGTGTTCCTCCTTAATCCCACAGTATTTTCTACTACTTTACTGTAGACGCTTCTCTCATGGGATCTTGTTTCCTTTTTGCAGATTTGCTTGGCACATTTGCAAAAAAAAAAATCCCCTATATAAAAAAGCAAACTGACGACTATATCCCTCGGATAAACATCAAACACAGTCCGAAGGCAACATCCACCCCTTGAGGGTATACTGCGCTTCTGGAAATCTTCCAAGATTATCTCGAAAACACTTTGTGCTCACCTTGAACCCCGCCAAAAGCGCGACACACAACGCAACGCTGCATAGGCAAATATTACACGGCTTATTTAGATTTTAATTTCTATTAGCATAGTGCAATTACTTGCCTGTTTGCATATGATTAAAAAACGTTCTGGCTCCCCCGAGGGAGCTACTAAGTGGTTGGCAAACACATCCGTTTTGGGAATTCTTCCTCGCTCTCTGGCAGCGTATGTTTGTGTGAATATCTTCTAGGAAAATACGAATGGCATGCAATTTCTCACCCATGCCCCAGAAGGACATGCCGCCACCTCCTCTTCAACTGGGACTCCATCTTCTGTTTGCTTTGGCGAATTTTAGTGGAAATTAAACAACGCTTTTGCGAATGAGCGATGATTCCAACACTTGGATGGAGGACACATTTTTTCTCCAATGTAATATAATTTTGGCTAGCAGAACAGCGACTGTTGTTGATGATGATCGGCCTACGAGCTCAAGAGGGAAAGTAAAAAATCTAGGTCAGCGTAAATATTGCGCCGTAAATCATAGCCTGCCTTGTAGCTCTAAGTGCCAACGAGTTGTGCAATTTTGTGTATATGTGAGGACGGTTTGAGTACGGTTTGTGTGTTTCCTGTTCAGGGAGAATGGCATTAAACAATATTAAAAATGAAAGACGCCTTAGTGTTTGTGTCGAGAAATAATGAAGGCTAATGGTGTGTCCTCCTCGCTTTAAGATTCACTTTGAGCTAAAGAGTGTTGAAGAGTGTATTCGCAAATATTTTGTCTAGACGATCATTAGGTGTATTAAGAGGAACAAATATAATAATCTTTAGCGCACTAGTCACTGAGCTCATATAAATATGCCTTTTCAAAGTCATCTTCTCTTTTTGTGTTGGATTTCTATGATCCAAATAAGACTATGCAAATCATTGCATTTCATGGAAGATGGAACCCCACAACAGGAAACTATTCTCCTTCGAAATGGATTTTGTTATTGTCTATCCGGTGGCCGACTGGTGCAGGGCACAAATGAACCCACCTGGCCCTTCTTGACTGACTGTTCATATTATTTGGGCAAATTAGTTGACCTCTTCTCAAATTCACAAGATCCCCAGCTTCCCAATTTCCGTATGGAATTCATTTCCGCATTTTCCTGATATCCGAGTAGGCGCAGTCAGATGGTTTCTCAGATACGTGACGTGTGACATTTGATTTCCCATGGAGATTGTTGTGCTGCATTTACAAAATCACGCATTCCCAAAACGGAAGATTAGAGGATATCCAATACTAAATAGCCTTGTGACTGAAACTGACAGCATTATCTAACACGCAAAAATACGTGACACAAAATTTAGGCGGCCATCTTGTTTAGGTGGTAGGAATGACGGGAAAGTTCAGCACGTTGATATTTTTATAGCTTTCCTATAAAACAAAATGGCTTCCAAAAGTGATAAACGGACAATAGGCGTGTTTTTTAAACTTCGATCTCAACAAAGCAAAGTAAAGTAAGATTTTCAGCACACAATTGGAACAACTTCTGTGAGTGTTCTTAAATTTTTCATTTGAGATTTTTGAAGGTCTCCTCTTTTAGCTGTGCGTGGATCTGGTCATCCTACACCTGCGTGATGTTGTAAATGCAGTATTACTCTGCTGACTTTAGAGAAGTCTTCCTTGTTATGCTACATTATGTTTTTGGGAAGCTCTGCTATTTTTTTTATTTTAAAAGCTCCACTTACAAACTTCATATCTCGCAGTGGATATTTTTCAAGTACCACCTGTCGCAGGACTGCTCAGATGACCATATCGATCAATATCACGACCTCATATGAAGTGTTTCACCCAATCTTCCCCTGTAGCTTCGTTAAGCTATACATTTTCACGAGTGTTTTTAAGACGATCAAGAGAAAATCTCTTTCATACGATGTTCTACCAATTTCTTGACGTGGGTATAATGGGACATGTTCTGGGCCACATTCAGCACTTCGTTTGACCGCATTTTTGTAGTGCGAACTTTAAACAAGGAGTTCACGAATTTGCTACTAAAAATGAAGACTATTTCGTGATTAGAAAGAAGTCGCATGGTGTGCTATATTAGACTATATTTTGATTGAAAATCTGTGGTCCTTTGTCGCACAAGTTTTTAACAAATAATCGAGTCCGAGCTTCTAAAATGTTGCGAATCGTTCGTTGATAAGCCCAAGTGTCGCAAATTTCAATAGTCAAATACGCTATTGTCATGACGTTTGCTGGCTTAATACTTTTAAGCTAAGGCGACACAATAGAAACTCAAAAATCTCTTCTCCTTATTTTGCACCGATTGTAATGGTTTCACTGGACTTTTTTGTTTACAGTTTTCACAAACAGTCCTAATATTCTTAGCAGAAGCATTTGATTGCAGATACCCCTTCGATATTTGGAAAGCGTTAAATGTCGTTGACCAAACGCCTACCCTCTTTGGCCCGGTGAGCCATAACCTCATTTGTGGTAACAACCTATTTATTAAATTGCCAAAAGTTGGTTTGTTGACTCCTTTGCGAACTTTTTAATTGAACTGGGGACAAAGTTAAGCACTGAGCCATCTCCTTTGTTGATGGTTGTAATTTTCGAAGTTATTTCGATTTGTTTTCCCCCTCCTAAAAACCAAAAGAGAATGCCCTCCCCGAATGGAGCTAATGGCGCGTCCCCAGAGGGAGGTTCGCCAAGGAAATTAGAATTTTCTCTCCACCATGATGTCCTCTATTTCTGAACAAATTTCATGTGCAGACGTGTCACTGTGAATACAAATAAACAGCCCTTCTAAATCTGCCTGCCATTTGTTTTTATTTTCAGAAAGCTGCCAAGGCCCACACGAAAAACGCTTACTAAACCACCTCCTATCGAACTATAATACCTTAGAGCGACCCGTAGCTAATGAATCCGAACCACTTGAGGTAAAATTCGGTTTAACCCTGCAGCAAATAATTGACGTGGTAAGTTTCACTCCCAATTAAATCATATATATGCAAAATTTTTATAATTTTAACAATAATTTTGAACGACTAACAAATGCAAAAAAAGAAAACAATCATTGGATAGCAAACCAAACTGATTTATAATCATTTAAATAAATTAAAGAAATATATATCTACTGGGTAACAATAATAACAAAAAAAAAAACAAAAAAGCAATCATAACTATATCATCGCGTTGTCATAGAACAACCTTTCAACTGTATTGAACAACTCTCGTTAACATTGTGTATTTTTTTAGGACGAAAAGAATCAGATTCTTACCACGAACGCGTGGTTAAATTTGGTAAGTGACATGTACCCGAAACCCGAAGAGCGACCCTTTTTTGTGTCATAAAGCTACTACCTACTATACACATTACATAATATATACTTGTATTTGTATTTTGTCGCTTATATATATATATTTTCAACTAAATATATA
Organism: Cheilosia impressa; assembly: GCA_948293265.1. Lineage (NCBI taxonomy): Eukaryota > Metazoa > Arthropoda > Insecta > Diptera > Syrphidae > Cheilosia > Cheilosia impressa. The sequence continues at coordinate 47,250,185 of OX411883.1, read as the reverse complement.
TACATTGTGTGTGTTTTTAAACAAAGAAATGAAACTAAAAGCATACCACTAAATAAATAGACAAACGATTCATACGTTGTATAGTGTTTTCTGTTTGTTTTCGGTTTTAAATGCGACCTTTGTTTTTCTTTTGTGTTTTGTATTCCAAGTTGATGGATGTGCATAATTTATGTCTGATCCAACATTTATTTCTGTTTTTAAGATGTTTTTTTTTTAATTGTTTCTTTAATGTGGAAAGGGCCCTACAAATATGGGCTAGCAAGGGCCCATAAGTGGATTCGTTCTACTGCCGTAAGCTTTGGGAAATCCTGCTGCAATAGAGAAGTCTATAATTTAACCAAAGGTAGCTTGCCAAACAAAGGCAGGCCTTATTGTAAGCAAATGCTGACTTTGCTTCGCTGGCAACTTGTTTTTTCTTTACATTAGAAATGAGAAGACGAAGTGTCGCATTTTTTAACAGGAAAATACGCCACTCGCATGTTAGCTCGTTGAGAAACTCGAGAGAAACTTTTCAACCGGAGTGATGCATTCTCAATTCTCACTTCTTCCTGGAAGTTCACGTTATGCTTTTTGGAAACGATTTAAAATATTCAATTAAAGAATTAACCACTCTAAGTCGTTCTACTACAACCAAACCCCTAGACAAACTTTCAAACAGTATCACCATTCAAACGCATTTATTCAGGCACGTTCAACGAAAGGATACAACCTATATATCGTGCGCCACTCATAGTCCCTACGACAGTATCTTCCCATAAAGGGGATTCTCAAGTGCCACCTTACGAGTTATCATGAATGCCACTATTTCCTTAATAGCCTTTGACATCGCTTAAGGCATATCCATTTATACCAATAATATCCGCAATTTGTTGGGTGACAACGGGTCTACCTGTCTGCTCGTTGAAGCTAATGTGATAAAAGTCGCCTTATATAAATTGGTTTATGTAGATGTCCTCTAGGCGTTTGCCAAAGAGCGACGATACCGCCAAGTTGATGGTGATGGCGGCAACAATAGAGGTTGCCATTTGAATACAGAGGCAGCTACTTAAAGTGTTCGGGCTCGAATTTCGATTGAAAGTTGTCGCTGCAGGGGTTGCTTTTATTTCCTATTCTTTAACAGTTTATCTGTCGTGGATTCTAATCACTGCATCTAGGTCTATAAAGCTCGATAGGTTCTGTCAACTTACTTGATTCGATCGCCATATGAGTGTATCGTTACATGAAATTGATTAAGAATTGGTGACTGACACTCACACATTTTAAATTATTACAATTCTAATGCAATGCATAATGATACTGAAGGGGATTTCCGAGGATCTCTCACACTTAATTGTGACAATTTTATATTGTTACACGAAATTGGAAGACAATTTTCGAAGTCGCGGTTTCTCTTACTTGTTTGTGCTTTAACTGTCACTCACACTCACCAAATCTATATTGTTACATAAAATTCTGCGACAATTTTCTAAGTCGAATACATGCTATTGAATTGTTGACTTCTACTCACTGAATAATAGCAATTCTACTGCAATGCATATTATATAACGAATAAATTTCGAAGTCGCTATATAAATTGGTGACTGACAGAAAGCTCATCTATCGACTTCCTTATCCAAATGTCCGTCTATCATATTCGATGGTGAGGGACGGCCTTATGTGTCTGGAATACGCAGAGTGTGATGACATTTGGTTGCCTTTTATTCATTTTGATAGAAATAAAATGGTGAGTGTTTTCGAACATAGCGAACTTTAACCACATCTAATCGATACTATTCACTCAAGTCATAATTTGGTCAGTTAATCATGATTTCTACTGTTTGCCCTTTGTTTATATTTATACTGTCTTCGAATGAGATGGTGAGTACTTTCGAACTTAGCGAATGGAGCGTTAATATCGATATTTTTATTTTATAAACCCATTCGCTACTGCCAGGTATAAGCTTTAAGTATGAAATGAGTTTCTGGTTAAAAAAGGCGACAAATTTGATCGACATAAAAGGATATCGAATTTTCGAAGTCACCAAAATGTACCAAAGTCAAGTGGTAAATGAGCGTTTTATGCTTAACTTGTAATTGTCACTCACATTAGCCCACAAAATCTCTTCAAGTTTTGAAGAGAAGTAAGAGGACTTAAGGGGCAACCACAATTCGTTTATTATTATTTATTTTAAATTTCCTTTTGTGCTATATAATTTCCATTCAACGTACTAAATAACTCCAACTAAAATAATAAAAAAAAAATGGTAGCTAAGCTTGCAACAAAAGCAATTTTACTTGTCCGTGTTTTTTCCATATATCTATATATATATATTTTAATGATACAAAATACACGTTGTTATCGTATGAACAAACAAAAATCTATTCGTTTGTGTAAACATGACTGTTTTTCTGTGATCCCACTGTCAAAAAAAGTACATAAATATACAAATTTACAAAATTTGCCTGCATCATTGAATCATATTAAATAATTATATATAAATTTGTGTGTGTCGCCAATATTGCTGGGTACATGTCATACGGGATATTTGCATGCACTGAGTTTTTTTTTTTTTAGTTTGAATATTTTTTTTTTCAAAATTTCCCTTCTTAAATATTCCTTTTGTGTTAACTTGTTATGATTTTGTGTCTTAACAAATAACCGCCAACAAATGAACAAAAATATGCAATTAAACACAAAGAAAATAGAAAATTAAATATAACAATAAAAAAAGATCGATGGTCCCCCGAAGGCGACCCGAATGGGGATAAATGATAAAAAAATAAAATTAAACTAATAAAAAAGAAGAAATGTGTACATACAAAGAGAAATGATCAATTTCATTGCGGCAGTCTTTTTTCTTAAAAAAAAAAACCAAAGGAAGATGGATTTCAGATTTATTGCAATTGTGTTAAAAGTTGCTGGAAATTCAATTACCAAGAGTACAGTTAGGCAGTGTATCCATTGAATCAGTATCTTCTGGTTTTAGCTTAACTATGTAATCCCAAATAACCCTATTGTCGCAGCATCTGTGAGAACAAAAGGCCCTGATGCCTCACTATATTGTCTATTGCATGTGGTTCGTACAAAAGTGGCAACTTAATTGCGGCTGTGTGTGGGTGGCCTCAACCGATACTGAATAGGCTTTTGTGAAGATAAATTGACATTCTCCTTTATTTTTGAATGGATAAGGTACTCGAAATAATTATGCAAAATTCCGTGTTGATTTTTGTTATTTTTAATATGTGTAACAATGCTGATGAACTCCCACTACGAAAAAGTTTGAAATAACTGTGCCCATGTGGGTTTTAAGATTTTATTACAATTTTATCGGAGGGGATATGTGTTCGCAATTTCAGGATGCGAAGCTAGGATGTGATAAAATTTTAACTAACGACGCGAAAGTGGGAAAACGAAACGATTTACACAGTCGACGAAGTTTCTCGTAAGCAAAACAACGAAACATCTTGTAATTGCTCTATTAACGCAACAGAGCGAGTTTTACATTCTGTTTTATTTTGACTTCGGGGTGAGTTTCGACAGTTTTCGTTCTGACGAGAGCTGCGAATTGAATGCAGAATAACAGGAAACTAAGTTTCCAACTGTTACCGTAACAATTTGGCCAACATCATCGCAATTGAAATTTGTTGAAGGTTGTCGCATAGCAAATTTCAAAGTATACTACCCCTCGTGGTATTATTTTCGTCGTCGCGTTTGAACCGCTTGAACAAAAATCAGGACTACCTACATGTTCTATGTCAGAGAGTTCAATTAAAATATTGTCAACTCCAGGAAAAACCACAGATTGCGGCATCGTACAGCGTATGAGCGCTTGCTTGTTTGAAATGCTGGCATCATTCTTTTACGTGGTTAATCGCGGAAAATACGCAATTTTAAAATACGTATCCCTAAAAGAGCAAACCAAATAAAAAAAGACTGGAGCTTTGTCATGCCTTTCCATCCTGTCTGTAATATTAATTTTCCAGGATAATAATTTGTCGGTTTGCATTTTTGGGACACATTTCGCATAAGCAAACTTTAATTTGACAGTTAAAAAAAACATCGCAAATACTTTGAAGCTACCAACGATTTTTATTGGATACAGGACTTTAATCGACATGTTTCCAGGTTACAGTCAAATGAATCCATGAATAAAGTAAAAGCCAATCGGATTACACGGAAACATCCTGGATATTGTTTAGAATTATCGACTTTGTAGCTTCCCTCTTAAAATTGCTTCTTTTGTTTTAAGAGCGCTTAATAATTTTACCACTTGCATACAAAACGTCAGAAATCGTCGCACATACCTATTCTGTGCCCTGAAGCATTTCGATTGTCAGTATGGAGTCCAAGGCTTAGTTAGTCACAGTAATAAACTGAAAGCGTGGTTTTGGGGGTTGAACCGGAAAGGCCTTGCTCTCTGAACCACTGTGGCATGGAATAGGTAACCCAAACCTATCTTATTAAGCTCGCGGGCCAATGTGAAAAGAGCTTTATATGTAATTTGTAATTTTTTGGGGGTTGAACCGGCAACTCTTTGCTGCGGCGCTACTTCGGAAATTGCCCTCAACCCCTTGTATTTAATCTAAAACTATTATCTTCCAGCGTTTCCTTCAAGATCGCGAGATATGTGTTTGTATATTTTTGGGGGTTGAACCGAGAACCTTTTTTCTTTTATTTTAGCTACAATTAAAACTCTTCTGGTTTTTCACGGAAGTTCGCGGGACATTTCTTTGTATTATTTGTATATTTTTAGGCGTTGAACCGAGAACCCCTTGCTCACAAGTTTTACTTTCCAACTACGAGTATATAAGCTGCAATTGCCAATTTACGGAGCAGAGTCCAATGTATAGCATCGAAGTCATTTTAGTTGCTCTGCCTTTCTGAAGACAATAGGTGGCGCCACATCTCGCTAGTCCCATTAGTGTCTTGATTTATGTGTTACTATATTTGAAACACTCAACCAAACTCACATGCCAAATTGCAGACTAGCCCCTTATTAAACTGCCAAGGACTCAAATGATTTGTTGCTCACACGGACAGATGTTGAATGCATATGAGTCCACGTCCTTAACTCATTAAAAACTTACTTCGACCTGAAAGTGCTCTTAACGAGTTTCAAACCCTCCATACATCATACCGCACCCCTGTCACTTTCCCACTCCACACACGTCTGGCTCAGCGCGTCCTCTCAATAAATTTCCTAATGACTCAGAGTCCACCCGACTCTTACAAACCGACCACAGAAACACGACACTCGTCGCACATATTGCACATTTGCTAGAGTTCATGTAAATTACGCCGCATGTGTGTAGAGCATTACGGCCTGGAACGGAATGGAGAGCAACTTATGGAAACCAACACTCACGGCTAATGGGAATTGATTTCCCTTGACCTGCTAATATTCGATTATCCTACTGAAATCGCTCCTCAGAGCTCTGTTAGTAGCAAATAAAATTGGACTGCATTGTAGGCAGTTATTTTTTTATCATTTCACGTGCCAAAAATATCCATCCTTTGGGATCGTTGCGCGATTATTTCGCTGAATGCTGTAACATATCGCCCATAAACGTTCTCAAACAAACTGATGCACGCGAAGGACGACGGCTAATCGTAGTAAAGGAGAACTTCTTCGATTTATCGCTCCATGCCGTGAATTGATCCTTTTTACCCTTGGCAACATGCGCTGCTTTTATGATGGCCATTCATCCTTGCGGGCATCTGCATCGCCATACAAATGACTCACACGTAGCACACACACCAACTGATTACACAATCTGTGCACAAAATATGAGCACAACCAAACAGATTGATTAAGGCGCATTAATCCGTTTAAACTTTGCCGTTAAAAACTCATTTGCAGCAGCGGCAGCAGCATTAGTAATCTTCGATCCTTAATAATCCTGCTGCTAATGCTGCCACTCCTTAACTGACATCTATGATGGCGGCGTCCGACTCGACACCAAACGACATCGACAAGTCTTCGATAAGTGGAAAAGTTGATGACGAAAGTCTCGTCAAGGATAATGCCACACAGGGTAGCACACGCGTAACACATGCACACAAGAACATGTCATAACCATAAATTCACGATTAAAAATGCATTTAGATACTTTTATGTGTGCGCCAAAGAAAATGTGTTTTCACCTTATAATTCGGAAACAAGCTCGTAAACGTTACTCCGATAGCAGCGGAGCGGTGACAGCCACCATGACGACAGTGAAGGTTCGTTCAAGTACCCTTGAGTGTTTGTTGTTGTGCTGTTTCCTACAATGTGATGTGTACACTCCACCTCATCCTCATAATCGACCGATTTTTTTTTTGTAGAAGCTGAGTTCAAGGACTTCCCTTGGCACACAAAATATGCTCCGATTTTATGCTTCGCCGCGAAAACGTAGCGGCAAAACTCTACTCGTTTGGTATCGCATCATAAAAAATAATTAAAATGCAATTAAAAGGAGATATAACTTTTCCACGGAGTTTTTCTTCAATTTTTCGGGCGAATTTGTTGATGAAACCGCAATCTTTAGCTGAGTGAATGCAGAGTGACGGCGACGTCAGTTGGCGTGATGGCGGAAGATTGTATTCGGAAACTTTCTGCACTTTTATGGTTTCGGTTATGGAGGCTAACGAGATTATTTAGAAGTTAACGATGTGTTTTGATATACGCTGGAATGAAATTAGTTTATTGCTTGGGGAGTTCGAGATGTTTCGCGATCCACCACAATCAGCGGGGGGATATGAGCGGGATATGAGTCGTCAACTACAAGTTGTTGTAAAGCTTGACAGTATATGAGTATAGTTTGACAAGTTGGAATGCTTTTCACAAAATTAGTTGTGTCCGTTGTTGTGCGAGTGTTGTGAAACACCGTATGGAACTACATGTATGTTTGTATGTAGGAAATGGCGTTCATAACCCGCGTTATTTTTGTGAGCTTGATTTTTTGCCACAGAAGTTGGAAAGCTGTATTTTCCTTAAATCGTTTGCCATCAGCTGAAGTTTTTTTAAAAGGAATTATAATATTCTGATGGAAATGGCGGAAGTTTTCTTCACAAACTTAACTAAGCTGTTTCTAGTTGAACAGTGAAGACGAGGTCTGCTGATAGCTGTCGTTATTGTATACTTAGAAAGAGGAGGAACGCGTTATAGGAGTCTTCTTTGTCATTAACTTGACGGAAGTATTTTTGGTGGGAGATCGAACGGGAGATCCCTCGCTCAGTAGGCCAGCACACTAATCACTTATTTTGTGTCAAAACCAAGCTAACCCATGAACAAGGACACCTTTAGCGAAGAAGGAAACCTAAAATGGTTTATGAATGATAGGTATTTATTGGCCTAGCTCAAATATAGGGTTTTCCAATAAGAGGTGTAATTATGAATGACTAGCTATTTCGGTAGCTGTCACTTTTAAAGCTTTTATTCTTTGACATTTGACAAGTAGAAACTACGCCATTACCTACTAAAAATGGAACGATACAGGCTTCAACAACGCACTGAAATTATTAAAATTAACTACAAAAATGGTGGAAATCTTGCAGTCACAGTTCGCAAAACTAAAGCATTTTTGTTCGTCGTGAAGCACCTTGTCGGACCGCAATACAGAAATTGGTGGAAATTTGAGCTGTTGGGACAAGTTAGTGATGTGAAGACTAAAACCCGTGCACGTCGCTCAAGAACGACTGAGAATATTGTTGCTGTAGCCCAAAGTGTTGAAGAAAACCCAGGTTTGTCCATTTCTCGTCGTTCTTTGGAATTGGGCATTCCACAAACCATTTTTATGGTCGGATTTGGATGGTATTGATCTGGACAACGTTTACTTTCAACAAGACGGCGCTACGTGCCACACAAGTAACGAAACCATTGATCCTTTACGGGAAAAGTTTTCGGACCTTGCTATCTCTTGAAGAGGTGATCACAATTGGCCACCGAGATCTTGTGATTTAACACCTTGCGACTTCTTAATTTGGGGCCACGTGAAAGATAAGATGAAAGATGTCTACCCCAACAGCCCAGCGTCGATTCAAGACCTCAAAGATAAAATTCGTAAGGCTATCGAGGACATAGGGCAGCCACTTTGCGATTTGGTTATGGAAAATTTCATGAAAAGGATATGGTCCTGCATTCGTGCTCGTGGTGGCCTTTTGGCTGATGTTGTTTTTCATTATTAACGGCAAACCTTCCTCTTTAATATGAAATAAACATCCGATCATTTGTCTCAAAAACTGGCATTTTTCTTTGAATACCAAAATAACACCTCTTATTGAAAAACCCTTTAGTTTAAAAGTAAATAGACCAGCGAGCTAGGTTTTCGGTTCAACCCCAAAAATAAACAAACACCAGAAGAGTTATAATTATTACTCAAATACAAGGCTTGGAAGTAGCTATCCCAAGGCACAGTTGCTCCAAGTTCAACCCCCAACAAAATATAAATAGTTTAATTTGTATTCTAACCCACCTATTCCGAAAGTGTAGCAGATAATTGATACTTCTGCAAGGAAGATGTAGCCCTCTGGTTTGTTCTGCAGTTCAAGGAAATTTCAAAAAAGTTATATATTTTCAGTTGATAAGGCCGTTTCCATTTAATTGGCCATCAAATTGTGGGTTTCTTCGATTCGTAATATTAAACAACAAACGAATATAGTTGTGAAAAGTTGTGTTGCGCCATCTGTCTATGTACGTTAGTACTAGATATGTGCAGCCTATACACAAACCTTTGTAGTCCTTTATCATTATCCGTAAACGAAATGTCTTTGAATATAAACGAGGGTGACCGAAACAGTGCACCCTTCGTTTATGCTCCTCCGACATCTCGCCCGAAGTGACGTGTACCAGGTTGTGTCAGTGTTTGTGATCAGTAGATCGGCCCTTTCTTTGCGAGCCTTACTAGACTTTTAGTAAGGTTGGTCATGAATGTACCGGTCGACATTTAGTCTTCGGATAGGCGGGTGGTAACCGTAACGGTTGGACCATCGCCTGTATCCTCTGGTAACTTATCGGAATATGGCAGATAGGGCGAAGCGTAGTAGTAGTAGTGATTAGATCAATCGTCATGGTTACTACGCAAATTGTGAGGGGTCTCAAATTGGCAAAAGATGGGTTTGACCGAGTGACGGGATTGTTTCGGATAAGAAGGGGTAACCGTATATATTCAAAGACATTTTGTACACCTGAGGTCCGAGATTCACGGGCAAAGGGTAAACTGTTTCGGCACCCTTCCCCCGATCCAAGAATGAACACCCCTTCCCCTCGTCGAGACACAGCCATATGCATTAGGCAGCAACAACGAACCCACTAGCAAGTCCGGTGTAGTTTTATTACTCTGGCCTTGTTTTTGTAAAATATGTACATTCAATTCACGAAACATGCATAGATCTTCGGAAGTGTAGGACTTTTTTTGTTGATATCTGCAGTATCCTTGGACGAACATATTATAAAAGAGTATCATCTTTGTCTCTAATGTAATTTCGGTAATTTCACGAATACGTCGATTTGAACCCTCTTCCACTGGCACGACTGACCAAATAGCCACTGAAATTGATCATTTCCGCTAAAATCATAAAAACAAACAAAAAAAAAAACTTAATTCTACTCAATAACCAACAATATGTTCTAATTGCTTTGAAACAAACAAAAACCTAAGTAATTTTTAATTTTTAAATGCCTAGAAAGAAAAAAAAAACTATATAGTAAATAAAATATATAAAAAAAAATAAAATAAATAATTAAATTAAACAAAAATGTTGTTTCTCGTTGTTGATATTTGTTATTGGTCTGTTTTTCTTTTTTTTACTTATTTGTCATGATTATGTTGTAGGACGAGAAGAATCAACTTCTTATAACCAATCTTTGGCTTTCTTTGGTAAGTTTTAAATAAAAACGATGCAAATTAAAACCCATATTAACAACAATACCAAACCGAAAGAAATGTTATTTTTTTTCTTTCCCCTCAATAAACATAAATCACATTTACACACACGGCATTCATTAATAAAAATATCTAAATCTAAATAAATACTACTACTACTAGTCCACTTCTTGTCAAATTATAGTATCTTAAAATTTCAGTTGACTCTTTCTTTGTGCATTTGTTATATATAAATATCTTTATCTCTCTCTATACATATTATATCCATTATATAAAATTAATCCGTGAAAAAAATAAATACAATCTTACCCTCCGTTGTCGTTTATCGTACATATGCTAGTTTATTTTTTTTTCTTTTAACTTTTGTTAAAAAGTTTCATTTTATTTTCATTGTTTGCTACTAACATCGATCTTAACTCGAAATAAAATACTATTCCCTTACGACAAACGACAACGGGGGTAGAAAAAAATTATTTATCCGTATGTAAAATATTTTCCTGTTCACAAATTCGCATCACATTTATGTAGTTCAACATAAATAATATATTTAACCGATACCAAGTTGAGACGTAATTTTGAAAACTTCTCCATCAGCGTATAAATAATTATCGTATCCATAGAGTACTCGTAGTTACCGTAAGGAGAGGCTCGTATTATTTGCTACTACTTTTCGTTTCTTTTTGTAGAAATCAGTTCTACTATTATTTCCGAATTGAGTTTGAGAGTAAATTGTAGTCGAAAAGAATGTTTCGGTAAAAAATTCAACGAAAGTTTATTTATGCACGATATATAGGTTCTGCAGCTATTAACATACTCGTATCTATCTCTTTTTGTCGGGCCTTGTAATTCAGATTTATAGTTACTTCGTATCTGCGGAGATTTTATTTATAGGAATTTCGGGAATTCTAAATTAAAACAACACACTTACACTATATTTCTGTTGGCCGTGTGTGCTAAATTTTATTTTAACATAAAATACAAATTTTCACTAAACAAAATAATAATTGAGTTGAATGCTTTAACATGAAGAACGTGGTTAAAAATGTAACAAATAAACGGACACAATGAAACTATCTCACACTTTTAAACAGAACGAAAGGACACCACTCCTGTGCGCGGTGTAGATGGTTCCTTTTTTTCAAGCCTCTGTTGGAATTAACTGCAGGAAAGCCATTGGGCAGTCACATGCAGGATGTAGCAATGATTTATGGGCCCTTAGAGAGAGGTACATGCGTAAACATTTGCCTAAGTGACATTTGAATAAATATTAAAACATGATTTTGGGTCTGCGATATGCAAATGCAATTGTAAATGGGCGGAGGCGATCCTCTTGTTAATGTGTTTCGCTGAGGGGTGCTATGATTTATGCAATGATGTAAGAAAAATAGAGTTTTATTTTGAAGATTCGGAGGGACATAATTAATTATACACTCGAGATGGTTCAAACTGAATTTGTGATGATATGGGTGACTATGTTTTGAAATTCCGTTGAAAGTGAATTTGTTTTGTTCTCTTTTTGTCTCGACAGGTGTTCGGACCGTTCAGTACAAGTAGCTTTGGATGTTTTCCTGACTGTAGTTTACCATGCAAATGCTGGTGTTCCACAAGGCTCTTGGTTGTCTCCTAACCTGCTTTTTATTTTCAAAAATGATCTCCTGTCTGTTAACTCGAGTGAAATTCGCCCAACGGCTGTATGTAGCACCCTCTGCTGTTTATATTTCTACTGTTTGACGGATTAGTAGCGCATTAAATTCGGATCTTGACAGTACAAAAAGAGTAGTGTCTTCTAAGCGATACGGACCTACTACAGATCAACTTTAGAGTCTGACGTTCTGTCAAAATAAAATCCACCCAGAAATACAATAGAAGTCAATTGGGTAGTTTCTCTTTCGTTCATAGTGTCACATTCACACAAGTTGAACAATATTTAAATGTTGTGTGCAATTCACTTTGACAGCGTAACACGACGCCATTTTGATTTGCCCTTTAGCTTTTTTGGTGTATTTCCCAGAGAAAACTGCGTGTGAAAATGTGGATTCACGCTATAAAAAAAGGAGGATTCACCTGTCATTCATATTCAATTCAAATGACACTGACAAACGTCAGCACATGTGTGCAATGTCAGCAATGTTGTTGAGCAAGGAACACCTATGACAATGACTGGTGTCGAAGAACTACAAACGGAGAGCATCGCTTCGTTACACTTTTGGCATAGATTTGGAAACACAATTTGTCATAAACCAGCACAATAAACACTTACGCTACAAAATGCAACCAATTTGTCAATGGCACTGAATATTTGGTAAATTTCCAGCAGTACATTCTGTTTAATTTGATGACTGTCATTCAAACGGGCCGCAATACTCGAAACAGAACTCGAAATGCATGTATGGTTAGTTGTTGATTGCAATCGCATTCGACCGGAAACGTTACAAAGTGGCAAAATTAATTAGAATCGAAAAGCGCTCACCTTTCAATGGGTTCTGACATTCGAATTGATGCACAGAAGAGCAGGCGTGTCAAAGACCACCTGCACCATGGTGTAACGATGCGATGTGCACTTGAAATTCATTCAATCACCGCAACCTCTAGGAGGTGACAGAGCGCATACCAACTATCCGAAAATAATATACTTTCGTCAAAGTTGTGTAAAGGTTGGAAAGCAATTAACCAAGCATTGGAATACTTCCAAGGCTATGCTGACATTTGCAGTCGCAGCAGGTCTATTGCACTTGATGTATGCAATTTTGAATTCAAACAGTGTCTCAAACTGTATGATGGAAGTGGTTTTCAAATTACTTCGAATGGAAACTTTTCAATTGGGTGTGGTGCGCTATTACATGGCAATTAGTCTTTTCGGGTGGAACTACTTTTAAAGTTGTGTTCTGTGTAGCGGTGTAAATTATCAGACGATTATCTGAACGTAGAGTTTGATTGCTAACCCAGCCATAAAAAAATACAATTTTCTGGGACATGAACAATTAAATTGAACAGGATTCAAATAACCTCTTGAATAAAATCGTCGTCCGCATAACTGTGCCAAGACCTTCATTTCCATGCCAACATTGGTTAGTTTCTTTTTTTATCGATGTAAGAAGTTACAAGAAAAGATAAAAGTCAATACAAATTGTGACGGCGTCCATTTGACCGATATCATATTATCGACTTGACCAATAAAATTCTAAAGGTTCAAATAAACAAAATCAAAAAACAGAATCGAAGTTTTTCATATAGAAAAAAAAAGAGAGCCAACCAACATCGGATGACTTCTTTTGGCCCACCTTGTACAACCCATTTTCAGTCGAAAGGCAATAAATTCTAATTCAAAAATGGTTTGTGTGCCCAATAAATTGCTTATTATGTACGCAAGGAATTTGTTTATTAAAATGGGTGCATATTTCTGCGAAAATCAAGGACTATGTCGGCTTTCTGTAGGCCGAAACGTTCAAACGATTTCGTGTGCACGAAAGATTTACTTCTGCAAATCATTCGTGCGCACGAAAACGTTTTCGCCTCACAAAATCTGACCCCTACGGCATCTTATTTACTTTGAAATTCACTAGGCGAGGTTCACATCAACAGTTTAGTGACGGACAGATGGCACTGTATGACCTGACAAGTGCATTAGTTGATTGGCTATTGTTCTTAATGGCCCGCCATCAAACCTACCTCATCTACTTAAGGATTTTTTAAACACAACACTTAAGAACATCTTCGCCCTTCGAACTTTCTCTAGTTACACTCCCACATCTTACCGAATGCCAATCACGTTCAACTTTAGAAAACAACCCCTCGCAAAAATCCAAACTCACTGTTGAGTGTAAATCAATAGCGAAGACATTTTAAAGTTACCCTCGTCACAAAACTATTTATTATCCCATAACAATTAAGTCTACGATTGACTGTTGTAAAGAAAAAGAAAATAATAATAACTTTGTGAAGGCACAAATTTTAAATTTTATTCGAAAAAAAAGGTGGAAGAAGATTAATCCGATTTCCATCAGCAACCAAAACTCATAAAACTGGTAAATCTTCTAGGGTGAAGTTTTAAATGTGTTCTCAAAACTGCATTACGAACGACTTCATGGAATGGCGAATGGAGGATGAAGTCTGTAAATAATTCCCATTAAAATTGTCTAAGAAGGTGGCACGTATACAAAGTTTTGCCAACCCACAAGATGGCGAAAAAAATTACACCCAACTTTCTCAGTTTGTGTGCTGTGCAAAAAATTGAATAATATTTTCCATATCGGTTCGAGGCAAGTATTTCTTTATCCAAATGTTACTATGGATGTCGTTAAATGATGCGAAGAGTAAAAGTAAGGTTATCTGGTGACCAGTACCACATTGATGTCGATGACGAACTAGCTCTTAGTTAGGTTTACTCAACGGAAGAGTTTCTGCCTGAGCCTTCCGTCATCTTGGTCGTTGAAGCGGATGATCGGTCCTCCTGGCAAACTAACTCTGTTCTTCATCAATTTGACAGTCGTTGACATATCAATGGAGGTATGGAAATGTGTCCAAACTTTGGTTACACCACAGCACAGTTGTAGTTGGTGTGGTTTCAAGTTCAACCGCACGGAACCCCTGAAGTAGTCTGCTTATAGCCAGCGCATAGAAATTTAACTTCTTTTTATCAAAAGAATTGTTTGCCACGCCTACTTTTTGGGGGCGTTTCTTATACAAGTGGACGTACATACTCGTACTACAAAACCAAATTACGTTTTTAAATAGAAAATGGTGTTCGCTAAATTTGAATTCTATTTTTTTTCAAAAACGGATGGCTCTGGGAGGTGGGTTAGATTGGTTTTGTGTTTTTAAATGCATATTTCTTTGGGGAGAGTCAACCTTTTTCGGTGCTCCATTTCTAAGTAACGCTTGTAACGACGAAACATTTTTTATTTTCCTTTCGTCGATTAGTTCCTTTCTTTGCCATTAATTTGATGGATGTTTTTGTTTTCAAAATATTTTATCATTTGATGTGGGGCATTCGAAAAACTTTCCTCCAACCAATAAGCACAGCGTGCCTCATGAACAATAAACAAATGACAGACAACGATTGGCGTTTATTGCTATAACCCTTCTCTTGAAACAGAGATATGTGTTTTCATTTTCTGGATCGCAATTCAACCTACAAGGCAATCACCGACTACGCCCATCTCCACCGACATATGCAAATTTAATTTTGCTCTCAACTCTGTCTATATTACCTTCTGAATTAATAAGGGGATTGGGATTGGAATTGGGATTGAAATATTTCAACTCTGGTATTGGGATCACATGGCAGTTAATTCCAACAGTTTAGGTACTCCACATCCACTTACCGACACACACACACAACCAAACAGCTATTCCACTTACCTGCAACACGAATTTAAATGAAAAACAATTAAACTCTCAGAACCAAACTAAATGTTCTTTTCCCTTAAAAGATAAATAAAAAAAAATGCAATTACTGAACAAGCCAAACTCTTCATCCCATCCACAGTCCCGGGAACTCCTTCAAAATCCAATAAATACCTCCTCCCTGTGCGCCAGACTGATTGTAATTTTGCTGATGTGCTGCTGTCCTCCGTGCTTCCTATAGTTTTATTTTATTTTATTTTTTTTTTTTTTTTTTTTTATTTTTTTCAGTTTTTTTATGTCTCGAATTAATCGATTGTATGAATGTAATTACGCTCTCGCTGGCTCCAGTGTACTTCTATGTACACGCTTTGTGTGTCCTTTGAAATGCAATTATGCACAGCATCCGTATGCACAGCATCCGTATGCACCCGATGCTGTGCGCTTAAAGTCTGTTTTGATTTTGAAGATTTCCAATGCGATCGATGTGCTTCGTTGATGGGGTTGGGCATCTGTTGCACTGCCATCCTCACATGTGTGTGGTTTTTAGTTGCATGCCATTTCCTGTAGTGAATGCGCTTTCCTGTTCATTTTAATTAGCAATCGTTAATGTGCATGCAATGTGCGCTTGTTTCACACAATTTTCGAGATATATCAACAACATCTTCACAAAACCCATTCGCTCTGTTTTGCAGTGATGTTGTTTCCTTTTTAACTAATTCGAAATTTTTTTTCCTATTTTCTGCCCCATTTTGGGCTGTGTAGGAGTGGAACGACTATAACTTGCGGTGGAATGATTCCGAATTCGGCGGAGTCAAGGACCTTCGAATAACACCGAACAAACTGTGGAAACCGGATGTCCTCATGTACAATAGGTAAGTGATTTCGATCCAGTTTTGTGCCTCTGTCTCTAACTGTGTTTGTGTGTTTGCATATGTGTGTGACCGCCACGCCACACATCAACAATAAGCCAATGAAGAAGAGAGAAAATAATTTTTTTGTGTTTTTTAGGAAAATTAAGCTACAGATTTAGAGATATAACAAAAAAAAAATATATAAAACCAAAAACTAACATTAACAATTATCTTAATCAAAAAATTAGTTAGATAAGATTTTTCTACTGCGGAATTTAAATAAATGCTTTAAAGGTAAGGTAGCTTAACGCAAACAGAGAGTGGTCCCAAATCGTTGGTTGGCATTTTGGAAACGAGTTCAGTTTAATGAATTGTGCTTCGTCATTTCAGATTGGGATATTGCTTTTAGGAAAACGACGAATAGCATGTGCTAGTCCAGCGGTTGCCATGAGAGATTGCATTTTTAATTGACAGTCGCAGTCAAAGGGATACCTCTAAACCATTCGGCGCACTTGTGACATTCGATTCGATGTATTTAAATGGCGCAGTCAAAAACAAATTGGTTCAGTTGGTGGCTGTTGTCATTTTTTTATGAAATAATGCTGCAATGTAGTTTCGTCTAACTTTGCCTTGTGCTGTGTAGTATTGACGTTAAACTCAATTATTGGCCAGCAACTGTGTAGGTCTGCCTTTCATCGAGGATTTTGGTAATTTTGGCAAATATGCGTAGCAGGTAAATTTCATTTGGAACTTGCGACGTCAAAGCTGCTTGTAAAATAGAAAAAGAAAATGCAACCGCATTGAAAATTCACTGCGAACGACACTTGATTGTTTTTGTGTACTCGTGTACTTCGAAAAATCCTCTACTGCCCGAGATTTTTATGCTCGGCTTCTAAGGGATCACCTTTGCATTTGAAACCGCTTTGGGCTTACCGGAGAGGTATTTGATCGAAAAGCTTAATTTTTCAAAAATGTCCCCGCTCTGTGCGTGTACTTCGGAGAATCCTCTACTACCCGAGAGTTTTTGTTGGCTTTTAAAGGATCTCCTTTGCATCTGGGTGCGTTATATGGGTTCATGTCTTTACTAGTCAAATGACATATTCGCACATGAGGAATCAGTTGGTGAACAAATTTGGTGTGGTATAGTAATCAAAAATAACTCCGCTCACGTACAACCATTTGAAAGTGACTACGCCATTCATTAAATTCAAACTCCATGACAGAAACTATTTGACAGGAAACCCAACAATTTGTGGCCACCACGTTTGCTATTATATTTTCTTGCATTTTATATGAAATTTTCAAACGTATGATAATATATTAACCATAGTTGAAAAGTTTTTTGCATTTTCCACTCGCTATTGTGTAAAAACACTAGTTTTTATTTCAACCCTGTTTTTGTTTCTTGTTTTCAGCTTTTTATAGAATAATTTCCTAAAAAAAGAAACTGAAAAAACCTTTCATCACGAATTTATCCATTTATTTTTAGTTCGTTGCTTAAATGTACATGTTGATAAATTTTTTTATTTAAATTATCTTTTTCTTTAAATAACAAAAATATATATATATATTCAATTTATATATGTTTATTTTCAAATAAGAGTAGTTTACACGCCTGTCGTCTAGTCAGTGGGAAAGTACATTGTCAGCTTGCCGTTGATGTGGGCCTTACAAAATATCTAAAATAAACCGAATAAATGCCTTAATCACAAAAACAAATAAACAAACGCAAAAACAATAAACAATCAACTAAACTTTAAAATTAATTTCAAAAAAGTATTAAATCTAAACAAAGTTAAAATAAAAAAAAAATTAATTTAAAGTTTAACCTATAAATTTGTTTAACCAGATATTATACGAGATTTGTTTTCACAATTCAATATGTGAGCTCACCATTCACATTTTAAATGAAAACTTAATCAATAGTTGCACACAAAACCCAAACCGTAGGAAGAATAAAAGAAATTCTTTTGAGAGAAAAAATAAAAAATAAAAGATTTAAGGAAGCAAAACAATATGCTGGTGTAATATCTCGTTAAACAGTCGGTACTATAATTTATTTGCGAGAATAAATTATTGTATTGCACGTAAATCAAATCCCTCAATAAATAAATGTAGTTAAATAAATTTTTAAATCTAAACAAATGTTAAACATGATAAGCAATAAAGTATACAAATCGAAATAGAAAATCATCCGAAGTTTGCCAATTAAAAGCTTTAAATAGTTATTTGATTATAAAATGAGAAAAAAAATCGATAGACTAAAGTTAGGGAATATTTAAACAAAGCCGCTAATAAAATATAAAATTTCAATTAAATTTATTAAAAAAAAAAATTGCCACATACTCAATTAATGCCAATTACTGTTGCAATTGCTGGAAATAGTTTTTTTTTTTTTAAATGGGTTATTTTATTTATATTTTGGTTACGATTGCGATATATATTTATATATCTGCTTTTTGTGTTTTCTTGTACAATTGTGTTTTTGATATATGTATGGTTACATATTAATATTGTTCAATTAATCACCGTAATCATTTTGTTGTTACACTATTTTGGGCAAATTAGTCGACGATCGTTGTTAGTTTAGTTTTTTTTGTTTTTTGACTAAAAACAAAGTAAATAACAATTAATAATGGTAAGGTTTTTCTTAATGAATTGATATATAACATTTCTAACTGTGTTGTATAAGTGGTTTATTCAATTTTAGAGGTATCGATTTATTATTGAAGCAAATTTGCAAATATTTCAATTGGGTTTGGGTTTGTGTTCGCAGGTTTTAGGTGTCGCTGGGAAATAATTCGATTCAGTCCACTGGCTTTTTTACTTTCGCTCATAGTCGTTAGTAAATGTCTAAACATAAAAATTCCCTCTTTACTTACTTTAGAAGCAGGGCCAAATTTTGCGGGTAAGGAGTTGTTTAAATGCTGAGTTTTTAACTGATGGTAAATTTCTCGAATTATTACACAAATGGAGTTCGCATTTTGTAAAGAGCAAATTTGAGTGGGAATTTCGAGGTGTGTGTCCAGGGAAAGGGGGTTTGTATGACTAATCGTCGGTATACATACAAATGCCTCTGTTTTCAGTCAAAAGTGTCCTTACCTCTTCCAACAGTTAACTAGCTTATCAACTCTAGATGACTTACTTAACTTTACTTTACTTAACGGGCTCCCGACCCGTGGAGAGTCTCTGCCTGAGACACTGTAGCCTTCCATCCTCTGCGATCCCGGGCACGCTGCTTCCAGTTATCCAGACCAAGCGCTCTGGCATCCGCGATGGCTTGGTCTTTGAAACGGAGGTTCGGTCTTCCTTGTCGTCTCGTACCTGGCGGCTGGGATTCGAAGATCCTCTTAGCTGGAGCATTATTGTCCATTCGCTCGATGTGGCCGAGCCAATGTAGTCGACGTATTTTGGCCTTTTGGACTACATCCACATCTTGGTACAGCTCATAGAGTTCGCGGTTGTATCTTCTCCTCCATTCGCCCTCCTCGCACACAGGACCAAAAATCCGCCGAAGAATTTTTCTTTCGAAGGAGCCCAGTATCAGCTCTCCCTTCCTGCTAATCGTCCAGCACTCGGCGCCATAAAGCAGAGCTGGCAGGATAAGGGTTCTGTAAAGCATACATTTTGTCCTTCGAGTTAGGAGTTTTGAACCCAATTGCTTTGCCAAACCGAAGTAGCAGCGGTTTCCTAGGGTAATTCTTCGCCGGATCTCCACTAGGATGTCATTTGTGGAGTTCATGTTTACTCCGAGGTAGATAAGCTCCTTAACTACCTCGAAATTGTTGCTATCAGTAGTGACGTTCTGTCCTAGGCGGTGGACAGATGCTTGTTTGTTTGTTGATAGCATGTACTTAGTCTTGTCCTCATTTACTACAACTCTAAATGACAGTATTTTTAATTAACAAATCTAGACCAAAAATCTAGCTCCATCTTTTGCGAGATTTTTGCATCTAACAGTGGTCGACATGCCACTATCCAATTTAAGACCTTCTTTTTAAATTCGATATCAAACGATGCTACAGCATTGTTTTCTAAAATTTGAAGGTGCCGCTTTTGGAATTTTGATGCAACTTCGTAGCTCACAACTTTTGTTGAAAACAACCAATTTTTGCAAGAAATATACCAGCAAATAGGGTCAGGCTTACGCTGGTAATTTAGTATTTTTTTTTTAAGTCTAAAATCCAAACAGCAAGTATCCAACCTAAAGGCATAACATACTTTTCGAACCACCCCATTCCACTCATAGTGAGCAATAGGTAAGAGTTAAATGTCATAATTGCAACTCAAGGTATGCAAATGCCCCCATTCAAATTTATTTCACAACTAATGTCGAGCAGTTAATGCACGATTCAGAAAAACCCATTCAATTTGTGCACTATTCAAAAACAAAGTTGGAAACGTACCCGCACACATGTGCATCTACTCGAATGCCACCACCGAGCGAATCAGTAAGTTTCACAATGTAATACCTGCTGCTTGACAAAACACACTTGTTTTCAAGTTTTGTTTAATCATAGCAAAGGAAACCATATTCCATTTCAAATTAAAGTTTCCGCATTTTTTCTTTCGCATAGAAGCTCTCCAGCCACAACAGAGACATGGCAGACCATAACTCTGCCGCTACTTATGTGGTCCATGGCATGGAATACTGGAATGCATAAAATATGAAATCCCGAATTAAGGAAAAAACATATTCTACTCTTCTAAAGTTTCCAAACACCTCTGGGTTCTTTTGTAGTTTTTCAACACACCCCCACAGGATGGATTATCCATAGCTGTGTTCTCACAGTTGTGGATGCAACAATGAAACCTTTCTCAACTCTGTTCTCAGGGGGATGGCGCAATCCAAAAACACAGTTGGGGATGCCACAGCGAAACCTTTGAATAGTGTGTTCTTTTAGTACTAAATTTGTAGCAGTAATCTGTGTAAGCACTAAAATCGTTTCCAACAAACCACACCTGAGCGATGGTAATTTTCAGCTTTAAAGGATGCAACCGAATGGTATAGTGTCCTACATAATTGCGGAGATTTGCCACCTGATGGGTCTGATGTAGTGAACGGGCGTATTTTTTTTTTGCAGCATTCATCACTTTGAGTGAGGATGCCAGGAAACTTTGGTACAAGTTTGATCTTCCCCCTCTCATCTAAATCGTGCTAAAGCAAAAAAGACGAGGGATTTCGTAACACAAACGTATATCCAGTTGATGCTTTAATTTATCAGCAGTCCTGTGTGCAGGAAAAAAATCGAAACGAGCTGGATGCAAATTATATTATTCAACTCCATCTCCTCCGAATGCATGTGTGCAAAAGGAGGCCAACAAGGACCCGGGCAGGAACGAAAAGAACTGATAATGGAATTAGCCACTTTGAGAGACTACGGGATCTTCATTTAGCATCATCATTTTCACCCGGATCGATATAGGGAGATTGCGACGTGTCCCTTTTCCACTCGATCTCAGTCTGAGTCTATTTATTTTTGGGTGAAAAAAAAAACACGTGCCAAACATATTAACACGTCGAAATGTAATAAAAATCCAATTTTCAATTTCTCAATTGGAAAACGTATACGTATACACAACCTTTGCGCCTGTGGGATCCATCCGAAACAAGTTTCAAGGATGTTAAACAGAACTATGTGTACCTATTTGTGCGGACTCGAATACTTAAAGAACAGTGAGACACCGCAGTGAAGGAAAGCCACAAATACACCTCCCACCGCCTTGTAGTGGTCCTGACCCAACTAATGCGGCCTCGAAATCTCTTTTCCAAAGGAGACTTCTTTTAAATAGGTACGTACGCGCGTAGGTCTACAATACAAATAAAGTTATTCCTTTGAGAAACTCCCAGTGTATCACCTTCGTCCTGTTCGGGAGGAAATTAAACAAAAAAGATCTCCTAAGTATAGGTAGTGGTTGTTCAAGAACAACGAATGAATGAACTGAAAGCGTTGTGGTAGGTTCCTGCGGTTCTTCTTTGGGAAGTACGATTTTTTCTGTTATTGTGTGTGTGGGTTTTTTTTTTATAAAATTTAAAGGCTTTTAGATTAATTGGACGGGACGGGAAGACAGTCGGATTTGCTTTACATTTTCCATGAGAGGTGAAAACGGATGGTAGGGTTGTTTTCCCTTTTTTTTGTGCTCTGTTCCCTTGTAACGATAAGGACAGCCACATACGCTTGGGTTATGTGGACTGTGTGTGCAGTTTGAACACGCGGTTGCATATTAAATGGAAACACGATGACTTTGTGAAGTTTTTCATGTTTCAAAAGTCATATCCTAAATTAGTTGTTTTGTGTGTTCTTTTTTTTTTCTGAGTATGGTGGAGGCTGCAAAATACGTTGAACTCTTGAGGTGAAGGAGAGTTGTAGTGGGCGCTTTGCAGCATTGGTCATATGGGAATGGCGAGATGCTCAGCAATTTTCATCTTCGGAGAACAGTGTTTAGGGAGATCGTAAGCTATATGTGGGTCAAGGTGAGTTGAGTTACAAATGGTGGAGTTAATCAGATTTGTACGTCCATGGGTAGGTAGTTTTAGTACGTGCGCTTTTTTGTTTTAGACGCATAGCAAATGCTTTTTGAAGTAAACTGGAAAGGAAAACTCTTTAGGTTCGGCTGGAAAAGAATCGCCGCCCTATGTCCCATCTGGGGTGGAAGGACACAAATGATGATCTGCTTGGAGCTATGCTCTGAATAATGTTTCTTTTGGCGGTCTGCGGTATTGGCAACTGATACTATTCGAGGTGATGCTCAATTTTATGCAACTTGGTAGAGGTATCTTTTTTACTCCAACTACGCGTTGCCATCTTCTGAATTTTCACTACTGAAGCGAGGTTTTTTCTTCAAAATTTGTCTCATGAGTTCGATTGCAGGTAAAAGTTCTCCACCTCGCCAGGCTTAACCAAATTTTTGGCACTTCTGATGCTCTTTTAAAAGATCTTCGCGATACCCAAACACCTGTTCGGGAAAACAAATGTCTGAACTCGATTTTTCTTGAATTTATAAGGAAGTTCACGTCCAGTGCTCAAAAAGTAGTTATGCGTATCGAATTTATCAGGCCACTTGTTAATAGTTCACTCTCCATTTTGGAGATTATTCGCCTGTAGCGTCGACTTGTTGAAAACACCTTTAGGTGAATTTCCTGCGAAGGTAAAAAGTTATCGCACATCACTCTGTGCTCCAGTACTCGTCTCCATTTGCATCTTTTAAAAATATGACGTACTTTAACTGACCTGCGATATACCCAAACTTGAACCGGACTTAAAAAACACTTCCGTTTTCGACATGGACAAGAACGAAGCTCCGCTCTTCGATTTTCCTTGGAAAGTTGCTATTACCAAAAAATAGCTCACATCAAAGTTCGACATTTCTTCTGAAAATGTTAACATTCTCGATTCGTTGTTAAAAAAAAATGTCAAAACAAGGTTCCTTTAATTTGTTTGAAACCGAAATTGAGCCTTTTTTTGAAAAGAGCTTTTCTCCTTCATGACTGTCTAACTGTTCCTTGCTAGACACTCCAATAGGCTTCCTTATATTATTTGAATCTCTATTTAAAAATGTTTGCAAATTTGCTTCACTAATTTATTTATTTAAAATTATCGATCAAAACTCTATACATGCGGTAAAAAATTTAAACAGCGTAATATTCGTAGAGGTTTTTTTTTTAAAAAGAACAGGATAGTAGTAAAAGAAAACTAAACGATTCACATTTTTAAAACGAAAATTGGCTTATTCGCGATATTGAACTAGGGAACTATAATTATTATCTTTTGTGTCTGTATTATGTATCGTATCGTAATATTTATTAGTGCGGATGAGGGATTCGATGGCACGTATCACACCAACATTGTGGTCAAACATAACGGCAGTTGTCTGTACGTGCCCCCTGGTATCTTCAAGAGCACATGCAAGATAGACATCACGTGGTTCCCATTTGATGACCAACACTGCGAAATGAAATTCGGTAGTTGGACTTACGATGGAAATCAGGTATGAAAAAAAAACAAAAACAACAAAAAAAATTACCAAGAGAAACATAAAAAAACAAAACATTAAGAACATTAAAAACATTTCAAAAACTTCTAAGACGAGAAAAAAAAAGAGAACAAAGTTTATGTGCATACCTATGCGTATATGAACAATGAGAGCGAAACGATGTTCCATTTGACAAGAAATTGTGCTAAATGAACATGTAGGTAATTTTTTATTTTTATTTTTATTTTTATTTAGTTCATTTGTTTTAGTGCCACTTGATTTAGCTGCTTGGTCCATTTTTATTTGTTAACAAAAATTAACATTGGTATGTGTTGGATGCAATGCGTTTGCAGCTTAGCTTGATTTTGAGTGAATACAAATTACGCGGTGCAGTCATGTGATGTGTTATAAATGGAAAATGCGACAAAAAAATTCGCCACTCACAATCGAGTGTGCTCGTCGTTTGCACAATAAGGAATTATACCGTGCATTTCTAACAAACATCTGTTGACTTTGCCTTAATTGGAAGGCAGTTAAAATATAAGGCAGTCCTTGGAATTTTTTTTTTTATGCACCGTGAATGCACATTTGGCTTTAGTCCACCTCAAAAAAAAATGTTTACTACCTTCATCGGAAAAAAAAAAACATTTTCCGAGCATTGAACTAGAAGCGACATTCTACAATATTTTCCCTTGTTTCCTCGAAAGGAGGCTTTAAAAGTTTCGCCTTGGCTCTCAAGTTCGCACATGGTATTCATCAAGCCAACTGTGAATATTTATCTTCAATATCAGTTGATATAATTTACGCCATAAATTCAATGACTCGAGACAATTTGTACGAATCTCCTTAAGAAATATCTGCAAATCTCTCTCAGCAAAGGACAGACCTCATCCACAAGTTGACTGCACATCAAATTGCAATCCACACACATGTCGACTTTGCACAATAAAACCCAAACCTACCTTTACATACATCATAATTAAAAGTGAAATATTTTTTTACTCAATTCTCCTATTCAGCATTTGAATTAATTACTCCCCCTAGTGTTATTAACTATATCTCACTTAACTCTAAAAATATCAGTACAGCGAACGAAATTTCACCCATCCAAAGTTCATTGCAAAATATTTTATTCATTTTATAAGCTTTAAAAAAAAGAAAACAGCTCCTACAACAACTAATAATATCAAAAACACCTCACTGCGTTTTTGAGAATTGCAAAACCAGATTATTTATTTAAATAAATAAGCTCCACAATCAATAGACCACAATCAAAATGTTCATTTGATCTCTGCTCAGCTACGATAATCTATTCAGGTAATAGACAATCGACAAAAGATGAGCATTTTGTTGTGTGGTATCAAGGGTGCGAATTATATTTTGTTTTTGTTTGTTTTTCTGTTCTTTTATTTAAAGGTATTTTTATTTTTTTTTAGAACCGAATTATTGTGTTTGATAACGTGTGGGAGGGTGTTTGAAATGAAATGAGCTTTGGTGGCACTGGGTCTGGTCGCAAACAAAATTTCAGCACGCTTGGTACCTTAGAAAACCTTAAATGAACACACAACTGTGTGTTGCTGATAATTTGGATTTCAAAGTAAGCAGGAGAAAAACAAATTCAGTAACCCCCGTATTAATAAACAAATGTGCACAAGTAAGTTGGCTAGTATACATCAGATATCATACAAAAATTTGACGTAACTGCTGAATAACGAGTTGATAACTTTAACGCAGCGCTTATTAATACGGGGGCAAACAGTTCAAAATGCATCTATCGAATGATTTTTGTAGCTAAAAACGTGTACGTTTAACAACAGACAGCTGAATTAACACTTCGGAATGTGTCTCATGAAATGAATTATTGTAAACTCGGGAAAAAGTAGCTCTGGACACTCTGTCGTATACGCAACATTTTGTGTGCTAATTTGTTTTAGCCCGACCCTTGCGAACATGATCTCAGCAAAACAGTGACTGGCTACATTCTGTTCAAAGTTTTAATAAATTATGTAAATAATACAACATAAATAAATAAATAATGCAGACTTGGGAAGACTTATTTTTATCCTTACTAAAATCAGTGGCTAAACGTAGGTTGCTGTCCAAGGTAGTAGCGAATCATTGACATACAAAATTTTGATTGAATTCGGTATTGCCAGTGGTTTTTCGTTGAAAAATAAAAGATGACACTGTGTCGGATAAATTAATAAATAGCTAGCACAGCTTCCCGACTGGTCGCGTACTTCATGTGTAAAATGTCATTTATTTATTCGAGCGACTGAGATCCAAAGCTCTCTGCTTACAAAACGTCCATTCAAACAGTTAGAGTACTGTCATAGAAAATTGAAATTTCTCGATTACAAAATAGCCCGAGATAAAGTCCAAAATCGACAGGCTGCGATGCTAGTAATAAACCGCCCCTTTTAATGCCACTCCGTGCTAGAACAGACCTAGAAATGCCACCGTAATTTCACCGCTGGCATCATACCTTTAACTGAACGACGCCAAGATCCATACTTTATAGCTCTTGCCTTTCAAACACACCTTTGACTACTATTTAAATTAAAAAAAAAACTTGTTTAAACTGAACCATCCCTAATTGGAATCATGTGAGAAAATGTGGTTTGAAACAGTTTCAGACTATTTTGCATGGTTAAGCCGAAAGAGAACAAAAACAAGCTGCCGTCAGTAAAGACTCTTATGAAAACATTTTCTTTTTTCTTATTATCCTTTTCGTTTTTTGGAATATACCTGTCCTCTCTCTTTTTTACAACCATATATTTCCACGCTAATATTTATGATTTTGTATTTTTTTAAACTCTTTCTCTCTTTCTATCTCTCTGTGTCCTTAATTTTACAAACAGATTTTACATCTGTGTATAGTTGAACTTTTTGTAGAAAAAAAAAAAAACATATACCTATATTATTTTAACAAAAGAAACTCTTTGAAAAAAAAAACAAAAATACTTTTTGGCTAATGCACCGCAAAAAAAAAACTTAATCATATTATTACAAACAGTTGGATTTGGTTTTGAATTCCGAAGATGGAGGGGATCTTTCCGATTTCATAACAAATGGCGAGTGGTATTTGCTTGGTTAGTAAGAAATTTCTCTAAAACCTCTATCTATGTATATAGTTGTTTCGAGTATTAGTTCAATTTTCAAATTCTACTTTTCCTTTCTGATTTTATTATTTTGAATGCCGTAAACCAAAAAATAGTTGAGCGAATGCTGATTTTAGTTTTTTTTTTTTTCAATTAGAAACCGTTTTTTATTGTGTAGATAAAAAAAATACAAAATCTTGATATAATAAAAATGAATATATATATTTCAAAATCTTACTAATAAAATATTTATATTACAATATATTAAACAAAAAAATCAACAAAATCTAGCCATGCCGGGGAAAAAGAACACAATCACCTATGCATGCTGCCCAGAACCTTATGTTGATGTTACGTTTACAATACAAATTCGACGTCGAACGCTTTATTACTTTTTCAATTTAATCGTACCGTGCGTGTTAATCTCATCGATGGCTTTATTAGGATTCACTCTTCCACCCGATTCCGGAGAGAAACTAACATTAGGTATGTACACGCAAGCAAAATGCTATTTCTAATAAATTTTACATTTATAAAACATACAAAAAATATATATAAATTTATTTAGATTAGATTTTCAGAGTTGAAAGAAAAAAATTAAATGTGTATAAATCAACAAACGGATGAAAGGATATATGGTAAATGTTTTTAATTAAACAGTCGATGTATAAAAACAAAAACACAAACTGGGTGAAATCTGGTGTTACAGGGATTAAATTTTTTTCTGTTGGGTGTTTTCCACAATTGCAATTCTGTTTAGGGCGAAATGCACAGCTTTGGTCATGGTTACATAGATGTGCACAACTAATTGCCCTCCGACCCCTATGGGGGTACATCATTGGCTGATTGTTTTAAACTTTTGTGTGGATTCGATTAGGAGGTCTTTGTAATGCAAAGAGCGTGAATTTATGCTACTGTCAATGACATGTTCTGGGAGTTTGGTCCACCCGCATCGGTGTTTTATTGGAAATAGTTTTTTTCGGAATTTGTTTTACATCAGTGGCTCGAATGATTATTTTTGATTTTGACGAGTTTTTTTTTTTGTTTTTTTCTGTAGGAAATCATTTTCGCGTCGTCGGATATTTGGGAACTCAGGACTAATTTTGCGTAGCATTTGTTTTGCTTATTTTAATGTTTAATTTTGTAAACACCTCACTTTTGAAAGTCGGACATAGAGTGCTTTAGTGGCCCTGTGACTTTTACGTCTGTTTAACATGAGTAACCTGGAATAGGTTATCTATTCTAATGTTTTTTTCGTTTGGCTCTCTTTGGCTATTAAGTTCAGGTAGTTTTCTTTGATTTAAGTGATCACTTTGGATGTCGTAGTTAGGGCAATGCGCAAAGAAGCTCTTTTCGAGAAATTCGTAAAAAATTATCAAACCGTCTAACAAACAGTTTGACGTATTGACAGTAGGTATTTGGCATATATATAACATTCGTTCTTAGTTAAATGGTTGCCGTCCCGTGAATTGCCTGAAACACTTTCCACAAGGCTAAACAAATCTTTCTATAAAACTCCAAAGCTAAAGCTGCCATACATGCCAAGTTAAAATTACTTAGTTGTGTGGGAAGTGCCACGCCCTATTCCGCAAATCCTTCCACATTTTGCAAACATGACATAGAATATACATCGATATACAAAGTTTCGCAAAAAGTGCAAAAGCATTCGACTCGACTTATTCGATTTTTGAATCGACCCTTTGGTAAAATGCCGCCCACATTTTGTGTTGTGCTTGGTTAGGTCAATGGCTTTATAAAAATAATAAAAACATATAAAGGACATGTTGCATTTAACTTAATATAGTTTGTTGATGAAATTGCATAGCTCAATTGGGTACTTGCCCTTTGCGTCAACCTGTACCAGTATTGCACCGGAAAGAGAGATAGTACCACGTCAAAATTTTGTGCCACTTATCCTCTTACCATTTGATGTGATTTTGATTCGTATTTCGCATTAAATTTGACGA
Source organism: Cheilosia impressa (assembly GCA_948293265.1). Taxonomy (NCBI): domain Eukaryota; kingdom Metazoa; phylum Arthropoda; class Insecta; order Diptera; family Syrphidae; genus Cheilosia; species Cheilosia impressa. The sequence goes on along the minus strand of OX411883.1, from coordinate 47,221,103 downwards.
CTAAGTCCCTAAAGCAATCTCAATGTTTAAAAACATAGTTCCCACAATACAGGGTGCCCCACAAAAATGCTTCAAGTGGGCTTTTATTATAACTGGAAGATTTGTCGGATGCATAAATCGACTCATTTGTTGTTATATCTGTGGCATCAAACATTAAATTTACTTCTTTTGTGTCAACTATTTTTGGTAGCAAAATTTTAAGGCGAACGTTTAAAAAAAAATAGTAATTATTACAACCAGCCAATGATGTCTCTTCCATCCATTTGTTTATGATTTTTGTGACTACCTCGCCATTTCTCTGGTTCCCTGCAGTTAGGTCGGTTTTGTTCTATTAAATTTATGGGGGTAAACAAACAATTTCGGACAGAATTTAAAAAAAGCTATTATTCTCTAATATAATTTTAAAAAAAAATATACTTTTTCTATATAGTTTGATTGCTAATTTGTTTTTCTTTTCTTTGCAATAATTTCTCAAAGCCTTACAAGAAGAACGAAATATATATTTTTAAATTTGTTTTTTTTTTCTATTTTTTCGAATTTTTTTTTCCAGGCGTTACAATACTTCTATCATTAACAGTTTTCCTTAATCTCGTTGCCGAATCAATGCCGACAACGTCGGATGCTGTTCCTCTTATAGGTACAAAATCACAAAAGGGATTTTTTCCTTAAACACAAAACTAGCTAAAGAAACCGAAAAAAAAAACAAAACACATTCAATGTATCTGCATAAATATATATGTTTTTTTGTTGTAAGAAACATAAAACTATTTCGCCTCCTATTTCATAAGAAAAAAAGAGAAATAACGGTCAAATTTGCATTAAAATTTCCACTCTAACATAATATCACTAGACGAAGAAAAACGTAAAATTTTTCATATAAGTCCGTTGCGGTTTTGTGTGTCCTGTAGTTTCAATTCAACGTTGAGTTATATGAAAAATTGCCCAAACAACAAAAAATATACTTAGTTTTATTTTTTATTTTTCATTTTTTCTGTTTTATTATCCGCGATGATTTTTTTTTTGATTTTTTTGAATTGGTACCATGTAAAGTGTAATGTTATTGAAAAGAAATATATTTTAATTCTGTTTCGGATTGCCAAAAGTGTATGCGAACGAACGAATCGTCTTAGAGAAATTTTTACATGTTATGTTCTTTAGTTTTTTAAACAAAAAAGATTGATTTATCATTTATTTTTTCCATTTAAATAAAGCAGTGTATGAGTTGTTTTTTGTTTATATATAATTTGTTGTGCTAATTCCATATGTCTACCTATATATATATGAATTTATTTTAATTGGGTGCTTAATGCAAGTATCTTTCCAAACCAAAAAAAAAAAACAAGTCAACCAAACTATATATATAACGAAGGATATGTGTGTTTTCATAGTGAAGAATTTTTATTTTATTCTTCTTTTTTTTGTGTTCGTTATTTTGTTTATATTTTTTTTTATCATTTCAAATATCAGCATAACTATCGCAATCGACGCAACATTTTTCAAGTGTAAATATACTCATATATAAATCTCTTTATATACAAAAGAAAGAAAAAAGAAACAAACCGCATTCGAATGTCCGAAATTCGTTTACCAACCATTAAACTCATCAGTGGCCACAGATACATCTCTATATGTACGTGTTTTTCATGTTTAACAATTAATTTTGATATTTTTACATTTATCCAAATATGTTTGTTTTTCGATGGTTTTTTTTTATAGAAAAAAAAAACGAAGAAAGCAAATTACTTTCAGGACTAATGTCATTTGATACTTGGTATACTTGAGGAAACCTACCTATACAACAGTGAGACAGAATGAAAAAAAAAATATTTAACACGTTTACTTCGATATGGAAGGGAATATTAATACAACATGTTTATCTATATTTTCTTAATTTGTTTGTAAACTCTCTCAATATTTACAATCTTGAATTGGAATTGTGTTGTAAGCTGTTTTATCAGAAATAGGGGAAATTTTGTATATAAAACTCATTTGTTTACGGCAACCAGATTGAACAAGAATTGCATGTAATTTTTTGTTTCCTCTTAGCTTGCATTGATAGATTTGACAATTTTGAAGCCATGATCATAATATATATGCTACCTACATCGAATCTTTTTAAGTAGATATTTAGGAGAACGACATGAAGTGCACAGCATAACTCATCAGTGATTTTTTTTGGTTTCTTATTTATTCTTTAAAATTTTTTTTAACGAAACATTTAGCAAGTCATTCCATAAATGTTTTATAGGGCTAGGTAACATTTAATTCATTCATTATGTTTGGGGTTGTTTCAATTTATCGGCAAATCAAAAGTTCCATTGGTTTGCAAAGGTTTGATCAGATTGAATGAAATATTCAATAGTTTCTGTTGTCCTGTTAAAAAGAAAGAACTAACTTGCTCGCTTACCTTCCCCGAAGAATGTATTAAGCGACATTTTTAAAATGTTGGTGGTTACAACAAATAACAGGGCATAACAAATATCTATCCAGCAAATATGTCGGATACTAAAATTTTTATTTCTCTCTAGTGTCGTTTGTATCAATCGTAGAGACGACAAACCCAGATCAAAACGTGGCGCTTGGCACAATGCCAAAAAGTAATTTTGCTGGAAAATTGTCGCTTAACACATTCTTCCGGGAAGGTATCGATATTAAGGTTTTCTCCACTGCATCACCTCTCGCCAACTGCCGAGAGTGTAACCGTCATCAAGGAGCTTCTTAATTTCGGCATAAATTTGTAGATCCCTTCCGCTTCCATTCTTCCCAAAAATAAAAACTCACACAAAACGCGTGGTTCTGAGAAGCTAGATTAAGGGTACATGAACTAGACCGAACTAGGTATTTTTTTTGAATTGCTTTGACGTTCCTTGACTTTGTGCTGATATATTTTCTGTTAAAAAAAAATAATATAAGCAATTGAAATTGTTTCAATTGTTTTACTTTAAACTGATTTTCAAAATTTTACCCTGAATAGTTTTATCGGGCATTCGTCTACTTAACATTGCCTTTCCTTAATGTCTTCTCTATTATAAGTGTTCATGCTGGCAAGGAACTGGTACTCTGCTTGGAACTGAAAAATAAATTTGAACTCTTTTTATACTGCTGGCAATGATTAGTGGGAGCAAATAGCTAGTAGATTTGTAAGAACTTCGAATTCCCTTGACTAACTAGATTTTCTTGTCAAAAGACAATTTGCAGACTTTTGACATAGACGTTAAAAAGAATTAAAAAAAAATATTGTTTATCTCTTTGTCTTGGCCAATCAAAAGTGACAAACGCTGTCAGACCGTTGTCATACTCTGTACGTCATAGAAACTTAGAGACTAGAAATCGAAAATTTTTAGTTGCAACCAATTTTTCGCTTTCCTTCGTCATTTTTAATTCCCGTTGTATTTTCGCTAGTTCTAAAAATGGACTCGTTTAGTTGTATTAAGCGACTTAATATTTCTGAAGCGATTAGCAAAAGTGGACTATTGACGTATTTGGGCAGTTCTAATGTCAGAACCGGTGGAAGCCGTGATCCAATTTCACCCTCTGTTCTATCGAATGCGAACACTTGATCGCACTTCATTTTATTTATTTTTTTAACTGATAAAATTGTTACACTCCCTACCCTAGTCTGTATTATTTAGAGTGTCCATCTCTCAAGTGTGACCTTTTCTGGTACAGTAAAACCCGGATAAGTACTTCACGCTTAAGTACCCAAAACGCTTAAGTACCCACAAATCTCATATACATTTTTTTTGTGTGTGCTTAAGCGGGTTCGTTTAACTACCTCACCCGCTTAAGTACCCAAAGAAAGCTGAAATTGTGAAGAGGTAGTTATCCGGGTTTTACTGTAGTTAAATTTTTCATCTGCATAACAAATCAATGAAAAAAATTATTCCTCAGCCACTGCTTAGATTGTGTTAAATAATCATCGTTGAACCAAAAAGGCCATAATTTTCTTAGTATATTTCTGTGCTAAAATATTTCAAAGAGTAAGTACAATATGGTCACAAAATTCATATCACAATATCCTAATGAAATGCCTGCAATTCTATTTTTCGCAAAACATCTTTCTTAAAACAGTGCACTACACAACACAACGAAGTATTTACATAAATTTTTCGATTCTTTAAACAATTTTGTAGTAAGAAGAAAAAAAAATAAAGACACATATCCTTGCATTAAACACCGTCCCATTCAAATTCAATTAGCAATAAACTTCAACTCTCCGAAAGCACAATATAACTACATTGTTTGCACCAAGCACCACCAGCTAATTTCACTAAAATAAAATAAATATTACAAAAACAAAAATTCTAATTATGAAAATTGAATTTTACTGTAAACAATCAGATAGATGAGTTGCAACTCCATTTTCATACAAAATATTTTAATCGATGATGATGATGATGATAATGATGATGATATCACTAAGGATAGAAGAAGCGAAATTGAATTGTAATTTTCAATCAGTATAGTTAAGAGAAAAGTGACCATAATTTTAAATGTAAGCTCTATGTGTCTTTATTAAATTATTTTAATTTTCTTAATGTGTCTGTTACTGTCGTTTCGAATGACAGAAAAGAGATTCGCAAATCCGCGGGATTTCTTTACAAATTTTAATTTCCGTCCTGTGAAAGTGGGAGCATTTTTTTTTGCACAAATAATATTCCCGAGAGGACTTTAAGTGATGTGATAAATTGACTTTGGTTTATAGAGGGAAAATGTAGGATTAGGAAGATTCTCTCGAGGGAAGTCGCTTTCTCCTCACATGATGTAAGGCTCCTCTTTCAGGTTATGTTTTTACACTGTGTGCGGTGTACTCATATGATTGCCCCTTGTGCTGTCCAATTGTGTAAATAGCACCGATTGCAAATTTGGGAATCTTGCAGCTGGGCAGTACCTAATTCGATTGTCTCTCGACGAAGTCTGTCATAACCACGGCCTATGGGGACTTCCATTAGATTTGATGGCGTGGAAGCAATCCAGCTTGAGCGAATGTGCGATTGGAAATGCCTGTCGTAAACACAATGGGATATGTGGCACTTTGCTAGTTTGTTCAGCCATCCTTGAGGCTGTTTATACTTAATGGCAGCACTGGCGGGATATAGTATTCTCTTACTTTTACTTCACTCAATTTGATTTTACACCAGTTTCAGTTACATGGATGTCAGTGTCTTTAAATGAGCTACAATTTGTTCAGGCACGTTTGACATTCTTTTTACAGTAGCACAGACGGCCTGCAATATTTTGTGACTTCTACTCCAGCCACAATCTTATACCAGCTGTTTCTATGTGAATGGCAGGGAATCGCAGTCCATTTTACATCTTCAACTAAAGTGCTAATCAAGTTTTTCAAACTACCCGTATTTAACAGGTGTGCAGGTAGCTGGGCAGCACTAATGGCTTAAGGTACTCCATGATTTCTACTCTACTCACTACGAATTTCTTGAAGCTGTAAATAGCTACTTACAACAGACAAGAGTTTAAAACTCTTTCAATATTTGTTTTTTTTTTATTTTTTAACCAATTTTGTTACCTGGTTCTCGCAAAGAACAATAAATATGAGATCTGCGCCTTCTGTGATTTTAGTTAGCATTTAAAGCAAAACGTTTCAAAAATTAATTTGAAATAAAAGCGTAGTAGAAGAAAATAAAAAAATAACAAATTTTTTCTTCAATTTAAAGATTTCACTATAAAGTTATATTCCTACACAAACTTCTTTTTCGTTAATGCAAAAACAGAGTACATAATATATGAATAAAATGAATCAACAAAAATCTATTACTTCTTCTAAAGAAAAAAACATCAACTACTATTTGTGACATTATTCTTGGTATTTTATTTTTGTTTCAGGAGTTACAATTCTTCTATCGCTCACAGTGTTTCTCAACCTTGTAGCTGAGACATTGCCCCAAGTATCTGATGCAATCCCTTTGTTAGGTAGTGATTGCATTAAAATGCAATTTTTCAAAAAAAAAAACAAAAAAAAAACTTTTATTTAACAAAACAAACACAAACTAATACGTGATTTGAATAATACTTTTGTTTTTATGTTAACAATTACAATATGATTATATCTTAAATATAAATAATATATGTGTATGTCAAGGATGTTTTTTCATTTTGATCCTCTTTCGTTTGTCCGTTGTTTTCGGTTTCCTTATGGGTTGGTACTCTCTTCCTTTTGTTATCTGTTTCTGTTTCTAATTGTTTCTTCTGTTTTTTTTCGCTCAAAGTTGCAGTGTTGATATACTCGTATATGAATATTTATATAACAATTAAATTAATAATGCTGTCCTGTTTTATGTTTTGTTTTTATTCTTATGCGATATTCTCTAAGTTTGTTGAACTTCAGTTGCGGATCTTTCTTTCAATAAAAAAATAAAACGATAAACGTACATAACACAGAATCTTGTTCTTAATGGTGACTTCTCTGCAAGTTTTTTAAGTGTTGTTCTTTTTTCCTGAGAAACGAACTTCGAATAAAGTAAATAAATATTTTAAAGTGAAACAATAAACTCGAATGCCCTGAAAATCGCTTCTTCATTTATATATTGTATAATCACACGTTTTTCTTTATAAAATAAATTATATCTAATTCAATTTAATCTTCACTTTAACTGTCATATCGCTATATTCATGTTTTTTTTTTTAATTGGTTTATTTTCATTACAATTTTTGGTTCGTCCTATAATTTTGATTTTTTTTTTCTTACACTATCCTATGTACTTTGACCCATTTTGGAATGATATTTTTTGATCAGAACCTCAGCAACTAACTATGTAATCGTACGATGACTTGAAAATAATAAACAAAACCGTGTAATGGAATTTACTTCTCACTTCTCATCCCAGTAAAATATCATTTCATTTTGAATGGGTCTTAGGAGCATCCATTATTACTACTACTAGATGTTCGTTAAAAATGTTCTACACAAGTTTTAAATATAAATCATAAGTGTTTTTTGTTTTTATACATAAAAAAGAGTTAAACTTTTAAAGTATTTTTGTGTAATTTAGTTAATTGACAGTACCTCACCAATTTGTGGAAACAATATATATATAAATATAACCAGTTTTGATTTTAAATGTTTGCACTAACGTTTTGTTTGTTTTTGTTTAACTTTTATTTGCAGTTTTTGTGTTCTAAAAAAGTAGGATCTTCTGTTTTGAGACATATACTCAGTGATTTTCGTATTTGATGCTTTCTTCTGTTTTGGGAATAAAAACCGTCGATGTAAATGTATTTATTTATGTAAAAATAAAAATCGTGCGATTACTTCTAATTCTAGGAAGGTTCTATGTAAACAAAAAATATTATCACCCAAAATGAGAAAAGGTTCTTTATTTCCAATTTATTTTCGTTTTCATTTTGGTCTACCATTTTGTTTTTCGATAAAATCCAGTCAGGGGGTTGGTTGTCCTTCTCGTCGCATCGCCACCGAGGATCCTATTTGCTCCTTCTTAACCACTGTACTCATGCCGACTTGTTAACATTCTAATTCGCAGGTGTTACAATACTTCTGTCGCAAACAGTTTTCTCACTATTGGTTGGTAATGTTATCACCAAGACGAGTGAAGCCGTACCATTGTTAGGTATTACCACAAAATTAAAAACAAACACTCCTTACACACAATAAACATTTTAAAGTTAAACCTACAAAACAAAAAAAAATACTCTTTCTCTTTTAGATAGCTCTCTATTTTCAATAGAAAAGACTAATTGCAAATTAACTCGATGAGAAGACTAACTAAGATATAAAATCAAAACCAAAACAAAAAAAAAACCCTTGCATTGTGCTTAAAAAGAAAAACAAAACAAAAATACTTAAATAAAAGTTTTATGGTTAAATAATATTTTTTAACAAGAGCGTGCGAAAATCTTCTACCACCACTTGTAACATATGAACAAGAAAGCAAGCCAAAAAAAACAAAAATCTTTAGATAATAATTTGCAGTTTTCCAACTCGTAGGTCTTGCGCATGATGAAAAATCGAAAAAAATAAATAAATACAAAAACGCCATTTCAAAGAAAATATTTTCATTTTTTGTTTAGACTTTCATTTTGATTTTTTTTCTCTTTGAAATTCTTCGTAAATATGAACTTTTGCCTATGTTAATTTAACATGTTGAGTGACCATCACGAATGTATGAATTAGAAGTAATCGAACGATATAACATGTTTTCTGACAATGGGAAAGTTCAATTGGAAAAAAATTAAAACAAAATTTGTATAACTAAATTACTATGACTGAATTTTTGATTTTAGCTAAAGAAAAACCTATTGAATGCAATACGCATAGTCTTGTCGCATTGTAAATAACATGTCATTAGGCAGTTTGCTGTAGATTCTGTACAAATTAAGTATCCGTGTGACTTATGTTTTCTGTTTATTTTCACTGCTTTCGGTTAGGAAAATATTTACAACTCTAATGGCACATTCTACATAGATTGCCAGCGATTGAAGGTTAAATTAATTAAAGAAAAGGGACCCGCGAAAAAGTATTCTTTCCTAAGTTGCCGAGATCAAACAGCAGTTGTTATGAAGGTTCTGAATTCAGTAGAATTTTATAAAAATGTTCGAAAAATTGATAAATACAAAAATGTCGAGGCTTTGATTTTATTCGGTATCCTTCTGTATTTGCTACTTGTTTTAAAATTCGCTCCGTTTAAAACAAACACGAGTTCTGAATTTTAAAGTCCGTTCCACAAGCGAAACAAAAATGTGCTGCGCTATACTAAAACCATTTTTCGTGTCTAGGCTAAATTTTCCGAACTCATAATGGCGAAATTTTTCATAAAAAAATGGCTTATTGTGACCTTCGAAATTGCATATTGTTACCTACAAAATATTTAGTGCGATGGCTAAAAATGTTTATTAGTAAGGCCCGCTGAGTTTAAGTCAAACACAATTGTCGGTTCTTCTGAATTCTATAGTTTCATGCAGTAAATAGTTATTAAATTAAGTCGAATATCAGTTTTGATGCTTCTGTTTTATATATTCGATTCCTTTTAACTGATTTTTCATCCAAAATAAAGTAAATTTGCAGTCAAATAAAAATAGAAAACCAACGAATTTTGACAGAATAAATTTACGCAGCTTAAATTGTTCAGCAAAATTTCTCGATGAAACTACAAATGTGAAGAATGCATTTGTTGTCATCTAAATCCTTTGGTTTGTCCTGGTTTATGCCATTTCATCTACTACAATTTACTGATAAATAAAGCATTCTGGTCTGATTATTATACAATAGCCCTGTTTTTTTGAGCTTCGATCTCAGCAAAGCAAAGTAAAGTAGGATTTTCAGCACGTATTTACAGCAATTACGTTCTATTTGACACTTCGAGACTCGCAGTAGTTGTTGTAATATGTATGCTGAAAATCCTACTTTACTTTGCTTTGCTGAGATGGAAGCTTAAACAGGTTTAAACATATGCCTTTCCATATGTACTCGTACTAATTAATTTGCCAAATGCAGAAAGTTGATAGATAGAAATAATATTGTAGGAAAAAAATATCGAGTGAATTAACACTCAAAACAAAACGTATACAAAGTATGAATGTGCTATTAGAGTTCGGCCGCGTTTCATAAATACTCTCTATGATTTAACTCATCGGAATTCTGTAATAACAAAAGGCAAGATATTTAGGACACTGTCTCAATATTTTAGGTTCGTCAAAACGTTGATTAAACAAATATATATATATTTAACTTCTCTCAAGTAATATAATCAAAAGACAATCTTCGAAACTTTTTTTAAAAAAAGCTTTGCACATATTCTTATTCCTATCTTTGAATTTATTTTAAGAAAACCTATTGTATATATGACTCGAACATAGGTGGGTAAAAGTATAAAGACGCCAAAGTATTGTTTACTTTTTTATTACATTTTGTTTTTCCCTCTAAGTTTGTCAAACTTTATTTCATTGTCCTCATAATATATAAATACTATCGCTTTGACGTAGTCTAGAACAAACTAACTTGTATTTAGTTTTGCACTCCTTCTTCAAAATAGTCAATAAAACCATCATTCTAAATCAACGAAGCAGCTTTGCAACACGACGTTTCTAGCCAAAAACAATTAAAATAAAATATAATTTTTTTTTTTTTTGTCACACCTAAAGGTAGAATAAAAATATAAACCAAACTAAAGCTTTGAAAAAACTATCTACCCCCACCAGTGAGAGCTTTTTTAAAATTACTTTTCAATTGCTATTTTATAATTCCCATACACCACCACAACAAGTGTATTGTGTTGCAGCTTTATTGGCCTTTTTTTCCCACAAGTATTCTGTTCATTGCGAAAGCATATCTATATATACTAAAATGTTTTTCATTTCTTAATATTTTTTAATTTTTCAAACTCCGTTCAGACATGAGGTTGAGTTGATGGCTTAAACCAACCAAGGCTATAATTTTCAACTGCGTTCTGTTTGCTTTTATATATTATTATAAAATAAAAATATATATTAATACCAACAAATTCCTCTTCTTTCCAAGTATCAAAAGCGACTAACTAATAAATACTTTAAAAACAAAACAAAAATTTAATTTCTCAATAAATAGAAACAAATGTTTAAAGTTTAAATCATAAATATTTAAAAAAAAAAGAAACTAAAACTTTTTTTCAGACTAAAAGAAAACAATTCAAACAAAATACTTTAAATCAATCATATTGAGTGTTAATTTTCTTAGACAAACAAAACGAAAATAAAAGTTAATTCAAATACATTTTGTATGTATATACAATCAGTTAAACAAAAAAATATTCCCACTACCCTACTCATTAAAAGTTCACCCTTAAAATTTATTTTAGTATTGTTCTGTTAATTTTTTTGATTTCTGTTTTTTTTTCTAATGGCACATATTTCGTTAGAACCAGTCATGTACACAAAATGAAACGGAAATCGTTTTTAGAGTAAAATCTTCACTGAACTTTGACACTTCCACACGGTATGATATTTTTTTTTTTCTCGCAAATTGTAAATATAATTCACTCATTCTAACGAAATTGCCAAAGGAATTTCAAAATAATGCTGGAGACTTGTTATATGTAGTTTAAGGAAAAGGGTTGAATTTGAAATGAATGCAAAGGCGGGTGTGCTTATTCAAGATGGTTTCCGAGTCCTCGACGAATGCCACATTTTAGGGAACGGACCCGCCCTTAATTGTGCAGTTGTCTGGTGGGTTGCAGGTTCGATCCGCGGGTAAACATAAATTACCTCTTAAAGGTTTTTCTACCGCGCCATCTTCCGTCTCACAAACATATGAAAGTGCAACTGTCATGAAGAAGCTTCTCAGTTATATGCGTTTGCACTCGACATTAAATTGTAGATTTTCTCCAAAAAATGAAAAAATCATACAAAACGAATGGTTTTTTATGAAACTAATGGTCCTTTATGGACTTGTTGCGTCCAATATTTTCTTCTTTTCATTATCCGCCCTGAGTGTGACTCTGTGCTTCTATTAATTTAAGTCAAAATAGAGAAGGAAACGAGTTGGCACAACGCACCATTTATATAGAAGTAAATGGTGATTGCTACATCTTGTTGCGTACCAGCGCGGTGGAGAACCTAAACTCGGGATCCTCGTGCAGCTGTTGCCAGCAGTGTGACCGTTGCAGAATTCCGAAAAGCCGCAAGAAAAAGTACCAATGAGAAAAATAAGTTCCAAAATAGCAAAAAATTGTGGCAGGCTCTCCAGAAAAGTGTCAAATTGCAATTTTGGTCCGGCTGGTTCCCAGCAATACGTTTTTCTCTTTCCATTGGTTTTCGTGTACTCAATTCAAACCTTGCGGTTTTCTTTGCTGCGCACCTCTCGCAAAAATCTGACAAACGTCTGAGAGTATACCTACCTGTGTTTGAAAAGCTTCTTTTCTGTTTTAAACTCATCTTTTGTAAAAAAAAACCAAACTCAACAAAACACTTTTCCAGCATTAAAAATCGCAGACTCTTTAATTTCATTCAACTTAATTTTTTTTCATTAAACAAAAAAGTATATAATAAACTTTTAGTTTTTGTATTCTATTTTTAAATTGCGTGTGTATTTGTGTAGAGTATGCCATGTATGTTATATGTTTAATTCCATTTGTTAAAGAACACATGTTCCCTCCAAAACCAATAATATAAACAGAACAACCAACAAAAAAAAATTATATATATAATCCAACCATAATTAATTAGATTAAATAAAACTTTTTTTCTTATTAAATAATGAAGAGCTTAAATAAATAACTATAAACTTGAACTGAAACTAAACCCTAAACTTTAAATTATAATGTATCTATATTTAATTTAAAATATTAACTAATACTTATTTTAATACAATAAATAAACAACATGAATGTAAACAAAACTAATACTAAATACCTAACATGAAAATTTAAACAGAAAATACGTCTTTCTTAATATTGGAATGTGTTATGTTGAATGCCTTCCCAGTTTTGGATATATGGATGTGCCTCTTCTCAATGTATTGGTAAATGTGAATTATTTTTGGTTTATTTCTTTCACTTTCGGTTCTTATTTGTTTCTTGCTCCTTTTTATTTTTTCCTTTCTGTTCATTATAATATTATATAATCTTTCAACAACACAATGAGTTCTATTCATGTTTTCTACTTTATCAACAATTGTTTAATTCTCTTTTATGATATATTTTGCCAATTTTGTTCACATAACTTATAATCATTATTTATCTTCCATCAGATATCAGAAACTAATGATTGAATGAAAGTAGAAAACGAATTTGAATCGAGATTGAGAGTACATAGACACATTTTAGGAATTTAAATGAGTTTTTCCTTTTTTCAAGTTAAATAATCAACTTTGAGTTTTATAAAACTATATGCAAAATACATGAATTAAGAGAAAATTTGGTTAAGGAAATGAAATGTAACCTTCCATTAAAGTCATTTGACTAATTCGTATGACCTATGTCAAAAAGTTACATCTTTTTTTTCGACTGAACGCACTCTTGTCTTAAAGGGCATGGGGGATGTCATCAGAACGTAATAAGTATTAGGTACCTCCTATTTAGGAACCATTGTATGAAAGTTATGTTTCCGAGCATCAAATCGTCAGGGAAACGTTATGTGTCATGGAAGTCATATACTTATGTGGTATTCGATTGGGCTTCTTCAGACTTGCTCTCAGATTTCAGATTTCGTGTGGCTAATCGAACACAAAAACGTCACTTGCTCTTTTTTTTGTTGATATTTGTGCGACTGCAATATGTGTAGACTTCGACACTTTTCTAAGCGTTTTCCATTCACTGGTTAAATTTTATATGAAAACATTCAAAATGCTTGCCCAGATTGATTTCTAAACATTTGTACATAAATAATTAACAAAAATAGATCACCCCGATGCAATGCATTTCTTTGCAGTTGAAAAATTTCACTAAAATGTAAACAAACTCCACTAATTGTCAAACTCGAACGCATGTGTATTGGTAAATCTGAAGCAAATCTGAGAAAATATCCAGATTCGCAAAAGTGCTCTGAAATCTGACAAAGATTGCTTTTTTTTGTACCAAACGAACATAAAAATTGCTCTGAGAGCAAAAAAAGTGCTCTGAGAGTGCCCAATCGAATACCACATTAGTCTGTCTGGAAAGTCCGGTGATTTCTACTACTAAGCAAGTAACAATCAAAATATGGTTTGGAATATGACACTAATTGTACTAAAAAATGTGCTCAACGTCAAAACTAAACGCATCTTAAGCTGCTATATTAGGTCTGTTCCTTTACTTTTAAATCTTACGAGTTTTTACTAATTCTTACGATTTTTTACTCAATGCCGTACCTGAACTCGAAAAATTCGTAATAGAGAGCGTCATTGGGAGAGCAAGATATTACCCCTCCACTGAGAATCTTACGAATTTTTACTCAACAAATTTCTTGGTGTAAGAAGTGAAAAAGCTGTCAGTCAATTTACAATTAACAGCTGATTGGAAATTTGTTGTCCTATTTGCCATATGAGTGCACTTGTTTTGATTGGTTGCATACCTATTAAAATGGTATCAAAAGGCGGGAAAATAAAACTGAATGTCCTCCTTAGATTCTTTTCGAAAGTGGCGGCGAAATTCTTCCTCGTTGTAAGGAGTAAGAAAGGAAAATCTCCTTCACGTAATTTTGAATGCCGTGTCGCTTTTTCTTCTTCGTGAATGCTTTAAGTTCAATCAGTAAAAATCCTTCCATTTACTCGGATTCATGAAGAAGTTCGATTAATTCCGATCTAGATCGACTAATTTTGTTCGTAAATTAGCAAATTACTTAAACTTTGAATTTTTTAATTATGTGTCTGTAATTTTCATAGATTACTAGAAAAGCGTTCCCTAACTTTTTCGTAAGTGCCTCTCTGTGAGAAAATGTATCCCCACCACTGCCATTTTGACAGTCTTTTCCATTCTAACTACAAAAGTAAAGGAACTTGGAACTTCTTTGAAACCTACTGGAGACGCTGGCAGTGGGGACGTTCAAGTATCTAGTTTAGTAAGTCTGACAGCTCTCTCACTAAGTGTATCCTGGTTTTGATTGGGGGAAATCGGTCAAATGAGCAGCTGTTTCATTTCACGTTTTTGGAGGGGTAGCCGACGAATCTAGTCAAGAAATTCGTGACTGAGTACTAAGTTGACAGTTCTCATATGTAACTGACGCAGAAAAAGTGACGTTCCCGACCAATTTAGTTTTGGCGTTCAGGTTACATATCATCCAGACCAATCTAGTCGACTTAAGACAACTAGATTCTAGTATTTTAAAATACAAGTCCTAAGCTTGTTTTCATTTTTGGCGATCTTTAGTTATTTCAAAAATACGTAGTATCAACAAAATGCAATTCAGCAACTATTTTTGTACTTGGTGAATTGGGCTGCTCATATTCGACAATTTTCTTTTGTTGATTAAATATCCACTAACCAAAACTAAACTAGACTTAATTCTGTACCACAAAAAAAAGCTTGATATCAGTTGATTATTTAACAAACATATAATTTTACTTGAGCAAATTTATTCCTCACTGCAGTTACCATAGACTAGTCGTCAACAAATTAATCACATAGCATTACAAAAAACATACAAAATAAAATAATCCTCTCAGTAAGCAAACAAATTAAACATATCAACAAATTCGGCGACCATTAAATAAATATGAAAATACTATCGCTTATTATTATTATAAGAAACAAAAAGAACTTAATTTTATCACCTTTTTCATCATTCTTTGTGTATGTCTACTTCATTAGAAACAAATGCGAAAATCACTCAAAAAATATCTGCAAAAATAAATCAAGCTAGTGTAAAAACATATTTTTCAAGTAATTAACATTTTAGTGCCAGTGCTGTTAGTGTTCATCATTTAGTGTCGCATGTCATTTAGCGTTATTATATTCTGTATAGTAGCCGGTAGTGGTGACAGCCTGTCATTAGCCTAAGAAAGCATTGCACGGTCTTCATATTTCATTTTATTTTATTTACTTTTTCTTTTAATTTATTTAACTGTTTTAATTTACATTTTCTTTTGTTTTGTTTTCAATGAACGTAATGTGCATGTACTAGGATATTAGCCTATCGTCTATCTTTATCAACTGCTTTAAAAAAATAATAATCCAATTGGCTTAATTAAATGTAATTAACAAAACACAAAAAAGAAAACAAATATTATTATTATATTTTGTAAAATTCAGTAAAAAAAAAGAATTAAATTCAAAATACATTTGATAAACATAATGTTTTTGTTGCTAAGCCTCTCGATCTAGTACTAATGTATTCTTTTAAACAAATCAACTAACAGGCACCTACTTCAATTGTATCATGTTCATGGTGGCGTCATCTGTTGTGCTGACTGTTGTGGTACTTAATTATCATCATCGCACTGCGGATATTCACGAAATGCCACCGTGGGTAAGTTTGTTCTTGTCTAATGTATTAAATTTCTTTTTTTTTCTTATGTAATAACAAATTAAGCTTCAATGGATCGTTAAACAATGCAATGATATTGATCTTGTGTAAGTGAGCGCAACAAAGCGAAAACTCAACGAAAGATTAAGGTCCAAACGAATTGGGAACGCGAAGCGGACTTTCGAAAGCCACGAATTGAAGAATTTTCTTAAATTTCTCTCCAGTAAATGGCCCCGAATGAAGTTTAGCTGGTCCCGATAAAATCTGTCGCACTCGTTGTGACAAAAAAAAACAGTCCAACCTTTTTGTATTTAACGAAATGATTTAAAACAAGTAAAAGTGTTATCATCGGCCTGGCCGATGCTTTGATACCCTCCACTGCATACAAGTCATGCAAAATTGGTTTTGTGAGGGAGGTACCAGAACTACTTGACCGACATAGCAGGTTTTCAATACCAACCTAACGACGATAAAAATAAGTTCTCTCACCAAATTTCATTCACCTACGTCAATTACTTTGGGCGCTATCGTGCTTTCAACAGACAGAGAGGCATGGGTCCAATATTGGTTTTGTATGGGAGGTACCAGAACTACTTGACCGACATAGCCCATTTTCAATACCAACCTGACGCCGATAAAAAGAAGTCCTTTCACCAAATTTCATTCACCTACGTCAATTACTTTGGGCGCTATCGTGCTTTCAACAGACAGAGAGGCATGGGTCCAATATTGGTTTTGTATGGGAGGTACCAGAACTACTTGACCGACATAGCCCATTTTCAATACCAACCTGACGCCGATAAAAAGAAGTGATTTCACCAAACTTCATTCACCTACGTCGATTACTTTGGGCGCCATCGTGCTTTCAACAGACAGAGAGACATATGGGTCCAATATTGGTTTTGTATGGGAGGTACCAGAACTACTTGACCGACATAGCCCATTTTCAATACCAACCTGACGCCGATAAAAAGAAGTCCTTTCACCAAATTTCGTTCACCTACGTCAATTACTTTGGGCGCTATCGTGCTTTCAACAGACAGACAGACAGACAGACAGACAGACAGACAGACGGACATGGCTAAATCGATCCAGAATGTGATCCTGATTCATAATATATATACTTTATGAGGTCTCCGGTGACTCCTTCTTGGCGTTACAAATGTATGGGCAAAGTGAATATACCTTCCTGTGGAGGGTATAAAAAAAAAGTCTATATGGCCTCCACGGGTTTGCTTAATAGCGGTCACCAATGGGGTCCAATTTTCGATAGATTTATATATTTCTGAAACTCCTTTATTTGGTGGAAGTTTTATAAAACCACAAATCTGTTTCCAGATAAAATCAGTTTTCCTGCAATGGCTGCCATGGATTCTACGAATGGGTCGTCCCGGCAGGAAAATAACTAGAAAAACAATATTGCTAAGCAATAGAATGAAAGAGCTAGAATTGAAAGAACGTTCTTCTAAATCCCTGCTGGCCAATGTACTAGATATCGATGACGATTTTCGACATACAATCTCTGGCTCGCAAACAGCAATAGGATCATCGGCGTAAGTTTCTTTGTTTTTTTCGTGGAACTCTTAAAGTTGCTCTAAGTTAAGCAAAACTTTCTCAAAATTACAGAAGCTTTGGCCGGCCGACGACGGTGGAAGAACACCACAATTCTATAGGATGCAATCACAAGGATTTGCATTTAATTCTTAAAGAATTGCAATTTATTACGGCGCGAATGAGGAAAGCAGACGATGAAGCGGAACTAATAAGCGATTGGAAATTCGCTGCAATGGTTGTGGATAGGTAAGTCCATTACTTTGAGTTTGCTTTGTTGAAAATTATACACGAATCCAGTATCCAGGGTTAAGTGTGCTCGTTCAATGTAAGCAGTCAGCACACGATCCTGTGTGTGCGCCTTGAAAAATTATCGTTTACATTGCGATAGCAGGTCATGGAACTGAAGATTTATTTATGATGTTCATTAGCTAATCTCAGGTCTTCATCGGAGAGATAGTAACACTCAATAATGCACAGGCGACAGACACAATGGACGAGGGTGAGGATGTGCCAGTGCCAGTGCCACTGTGTATAACTAATGAAGTTCTGGGAAATAAGCCACCTTTTTGAACTCGTTTGATGTTTGATAATATTTTAATTAAGAAACTATGTTACAGGGGAGGGGCGAGTGAGCGAGTCATTTAATTACTGCCTTTAGTGTAAATTGCAAATTACTTAGGGAGATAATCGATAGATGGAGAGGCGATGTGGAGCAGAGATGGGATTACAGAGATTTGACGATGCCTATCATCAAATGCATATTATAACTACAAGGCATGCACGTGTGGGTCATGTGATTTATTATGTAAGTTGGGGTCATGCTTTCCCTGGTGGGTATGGTCTAAGTGATTGGCGGAAAGGACATTTCCACTCGCCTGGCTGTGCACTTTTAATCTTTTTCCATATTTACGTTCGCTGATGCTGTAGTGTCGGAACCTCAGCCTTAACAAGAAAAAAGGTTGAGGATTTCTTTTTATTATGCTTGTGACTTCCTCTCCTCTCTGGTGACCAAACAAACTTGTACCGCACGCTCGTTATGTAAAAACGGACCTACAGCCAGTTGTCATCTTACCTCAGTATATATTTTTGCGGACCTGCCAATTAACAATGCTACAGTCGTTGACCTTTCACCTGGTAACGATGGACTCTTGTCGACTTGCTGTTCGCCTAAGTAGTACAAACCTTTGTATAGTCCTCCATTAAAAATGAAACGCAACATTTATTTGAAATTAAACCTTGCGGTTGAACCTTTATTCTATGTTTAATTTAAAACAGTTTCTTAATTCTAAATGAACAACTTCGGTAACCTAAGACTCTTTTGTCGATCGTACGACGGAGATGTTGGACAAAATTTCTTTGGTTTCTCACGCAATGCACACAATTCATCTGTCGTGCGGAACTGTAGCAGCAGTTTCCATTATGGCTCATTACATCACGCCCCTAAAAGTATCAGTCTCATAATTTCTGTCCCCCATTCGCTGACTAATTATCGTCTTCCTTGTCTTCGCCGATGTCCACCCAATACGTGGCCTGTCCATCCTTGTCCATCTCGGTGAACTGCAGGTATTTTACTTCGCCATCCTCGTCCTTGATGTACTGCCCGTCGCCATCTTCAACTAGTATCGTGTCGGCGGTAGCAGTCTCATCGAACGATGATGCTCTGCCCACAATCGATAGACGTCGACTATTCAACTCGAGGTCCTCGTCTGTCAGCTCGTTTTCGACTTCTTCAATGCCTTTGTGACTGATTTGCGGTTGATTCACAATAATGGTGTCGTTGACATGCTTGGTGTGTTTCATGTGGGCCAGCAGCAGCGGCTTCCGCATGAAGCCCATTCCGCATTGCAAGCACTCGTAGGGCTTCTTCTCGCTGTGGATGAATCTGTGTGCGTTTCGGTTGTCTCTGCTGTTGAACAGCTTGCCGCAGACCTCGCATGCGTACGGTTTAACTCCGCTATGGATACGCATGTGCTTCTTGAAGTGCTCCGGATAGACGAACGTGGCGCTGCACACCTCGCACTTGTGTGGTCGTTCGCCGGTGTGCGCCGACTGAGTATGATACTCCAGCAGTCTCCGCCGCTTGAATGATCTTTCGCACAGCGTGCACTTGTGCTTCTTGTCATTCAGATGAGTGGCTTTCTTGTGCGTCATTAGGTTCGATCTCTGGGCGAATGCCATCGGGCAAATGTCGCACCTGAACGGCCTCTCGCCGGTGTGCGTACGCTCGTGATCTCGAATCTCAGCCCGACGAGCAAAGCCCTTACCACACGTCCGGCAAATGAACGGTTTGTTGCCCGAGTGAACAATTTTATGCACGTCCAGGTTGTGCTGCGTACCAAACGCCTTCTGACAAATTTCACAGACATACGACTTGAGTCCCGAGTGCAGCTTTTTGTGCTGCACCAGGTTCTGTTGATTCAGGAACGATTTGTCACACTCATCGCAACTATACGGTCTTGGTCGCTTCGTGTGGATCTTCAAGTGCGCTTGCAGGGTATATTTCGAGGCAAAGTCCTTGGCACACGAAGCACACTTGTAGGGACGCTTTCCGGTGTGCATATTCATGTGCTCATCGAGCAGATTTTTCGAGCTGTACTTCTTATGGCACTCGGAGCATTCATGATGCTTCGTCGAAATATAGTGCAGTCGCTTGTGGTTACGGAACAGGCGATGATTCAAAAACACCCGAAGACACGTTTCACACTGAAACTCGCCTTCCTCGGCTCCGCCACCGTGCGCCTCATCCATGTGGTCATTGATTTCGTTTCGTTTGTTAAACCCCTTGTTACACATGTCGCACAAGTAGAACTTGTAGTTGTGAACGTTTTTCAAGTGATTCGGGAACACAATCGGCTCGTGTTCGCTTTTATCTGGACACAGTGCACAGATGTACATGTTGTCGACCAATTCAAAGTCAATAGGCTCTGCTTCGGGTTCCCGTTTGATTGTGCGTGATGTGCGTTTTTGCTTCTGCGGCTTCGGAATGTCGTCGGGAAGTATTGGAGATTCATCTGAAACTGTCAGTGCAATTGAGTGTTCGGAGGGGGCAAATCAATGTAGCTTACCGTCATTGCTGCTGTTGTACCCTATTACGGACTCGGCGGCATCCACACTGTTGTCGTAGCTGATGACGGAGTTCTGTTCTATTATCTGCTCGTACGTTATTTCTGAAAAAGGAGAATGTTTGTTGATGCACTTGAACTTGTAAGCAACTTCCCCAACAGAACAATGGCCAACTCACCTTCTGGCATAATTTGTATATTTCGCTCAGCATATGCGCTACCGGCAGCATCCTCCAATTCCTCCTCCTCGTGCTGTTCCTGTGCATCCTCATTAATCACCGCTACTCCTGTGACGAACTCTGGAACAATACCGTCTTGAAACTGCCCCTGAACGTCCTCCACCACAAAACCATCGATTTCTTGATGGACCAACATTGGAATGGCAACACTCTCATCTATATCGCGTTCGATTTTGACTTCTTCCACATTCAACGTGTTCTCGCTTTCGACTAGTTGCGGATCAGTTTGAGCGCCATCCTCCACTTCGCCTATCTCGAACCAAACCGGATCGAGACCGTTCTCTTTTGCCGTGTTATTATAGTCAGACAGAATTTTCAACCGAAACTGATAGAATCTCTTCTCCACACTCTCATACTCTACAAGTATTAAATTGCACTCGTCGCAAAGCAACTAAATTAGGCAAAAATATTAACAAATTCTCACTCTGTGTATTGTTTTTAATTCTACCTTAGAGTGGACATTATCCTGTTCGATTTCCTTCCCCAATGCAGATGATAAAATTGTAGCCAGTGGACAGTCTTGCTGACCGTTTTCAAGAAGCTGAAACAAGTACAAAACATAGATAGGTATATCTTGAGTAGTGGACAACGGCCACACAATGGATTACCCTCTTCTCGAACAAATGCCATGGTTCGTCGCCATCTGCGAATATTCGATCGCAAAGGAAGCACTTGAAAAGTTCTGTCGTGTAGTTTGAGATTTGGCTGATGATTTCCGTCATCTTTGCGGTGGAAACATATAATAAATTCACAATGCACTTAACAAAAGGGCGTTGGTTTGAAACTTGTTTAGATTTTACGCGATTTGAAAATATTTCCAACAGGATTCTAAATGTTTTGCAAATAGTTTTTGATAAATTTCACTCAATCCGGGAAGTTGCAGACACTTTTCTTGTTTAATAACGATGAAAATTTATGTACATTCCATGAAGAGCAGAGGCGAATGTCAGAAAATGTCTATGGCAGCGCACAGCGCGCAGGACAGAAAAAAGAAAGAGAAATGGGGGAAAAAAATCACAAAAGAATTTTATTCCTTCAGCCATTTTGTAATGGTCGTGTTCAGGGGTGGCAAGTTGAATTGTAGTAGATTGAGGGTGGAATCGATTTTTCGAATATGAAATGTATTTGTCAGGGTTACATTGCGCAAACGTTTTTTTTGTTATGTATATATGCAGGCATTTTTTTTATATATCAACATCTAATGACGATGGAGCAAAGTTTTAATTACTGGTTTTAGCATAGCGTTATGTCACATTTATTTGTTGTGCTGTCAAGTTCTAGGCAAAACCCTAGTGAAAATAGCTCTCAATGAATTGACGAATGATTAATTGGCAATATGACTGGAAAAAAATTTAGTTTCGAATAATGACATAAGCCAGATCGATTAAACGATGTCAACTGAATGATAAATAGCAACCCCAGTCTGTACCAAATTGAATATACTTAAAGATGACTTTCAGATGAAAACTAACCTTACAAAACCGTTCTCTTTTCAGATTTTGTTTGATTGTTTTTACACTTTTTACAATTATTGCGACGGTAACCGTACTGCTATCAGCTCCTCACATCATAGTGCAATAAAATAAGTATAACATTTATTTAGTAATAATAGTTTCAAATATAAAACCAAATAAATTTAAATGATATTATTTATAGCGTTGTTAAATAATATTATAAGCCCAAAACAAAAGCCATCAATACACACACTCATCTAAAAAAAAAAAACTACAATAACAGTAAATTACCAGAGTAAAACAAAATTAAGAAAAGTGTAGGTAAAAAGAACTAAATTAAAAAATAAATAAAACTGCCGTAATTTATATATGAACACGAAATAATAATAGTCAAACCAAAAAAATAAAAGTAAAAACAAAGCAAACAAATAGTTAAACCAAATGCATTGGACCTTCATCCATGAATTTTTACTTACATTTAAGTATAAAAAATATAAAGAATACAAAAAATATATATTATTTATTTTTTTATTTAGGACAGATTTTATAAAGACAGAGATTGTTCCTATGAAACACACAAAACAAATAAAAATATAAAACCAAAAAAAAAAAGAAGCAAAATATATGTATATTTATTGTATATTGAAATGTTGCTATAGACAGAACCGCAAGCCGAAAGGACAGGACCTAAAGAGATAACGACAAAATATTTTTGTTACATATTATTACGTTTTCTATTTATTTAGTCTTTCTTCATTCCTGATTTATTTTCAATGGTAAACTTTATACATATACATATATATATTATATATTATAGAAAACTAGGAACACAATAAGCAAATATTTATAACAAATAATAGAAAAATGCAAAGAAAACAACCGACAAGCAAAACAAATATAATAAGTATATCAAAACTAAAGCAAAACCAAAAGTAAATTAATTAAATTAATTGAGAAACAAAGAAACCAACAACTAAGTCTTAAAAATATATTATATACATACACATAGGCAACAAGACCATATACGTTTAGGTAGACACTTTTATTTGTTTTTCAGTTGACGTCTCGATTTATTTGTAAACCAAGGAATGTGACATTAGATTTAACTAAATCTATATACTAAAGACAACAAATTAAGAACTCAATTTTTTAAGTTGAAATTTAAACTATAAAAATTAAATAAGATATTAAAAGTAAACAAAAAGCAAACAAAAAACTTAAATCATCTATATGTAGATGGGTATGATAAATATTTTGTTTTTCAAAATTAATCGTATATGTTTAAAATATACGCCAAATAAAATGATTTCATTTCTTAACGAAAAGACGATAAACCAAAAATTATTTAAAACAAACATGGTAAACAAAGATTCGATAAAACTGACAAACAAAACTAAACGCACAGTTTAAAAACAACTTACGAAAACTGCTTAAATGACTATCCTAATGTATAATTTTTTACTTTTCACTCACTATTTAGATTTAATTGTTTTTTTTTTCTCTTTTCTTCGTCCTTTATTTTTTGTGTGTAAGGAAACTAAAAACAAAAAAATACTAAAGACATTCTTTGGCTATATCGCTACTCTTACTGAAAATGTTATCATCTAAGTCTTATTTGTAATTTAGAAATAAGTTTAGGAAAATCATTTTTTTATAAGAAATTTTTCTCATCTATAAGACTTTTTCGACTTTCTAGACATTTAAACATTTAGCTCTAAACAAACAAACTAAATTCTTACTCTTAGGTGGCAAATCATCCATTGTTTGGCAGCGATTATTTCAGTTGACTTTGTGTTAGTTCTCATCATTCATATCCGCTTGCTACAATTTAATTTGCAACAAAATTGCATATAACGGGTGCGGAGTAGTTACGTCCATCAGCCGCAGTCAAATTTTACAAATATTGAGGAATTCACGTTTCAGAAAAATTCCTATTAACCTAACTTTTCACATATCAGTTTGTTGGACATAACACAACGTGACAGATGACAGTCAATGCAACATACGCCTTAATTGGATGCATTCACGAATTCACAACAGTATTGAATGATTACACCGACTGATTCGACATTTTCTGACCAGTGACCAGGTTAATGCAGCTGTACACCTATAGTAGAGTTCACTTTCTTCTCAACGAAAGCCCGTCAACAGTATTTGGACCATTCGCTTGCACTAAACATAATCCGATCATCAACAACAAAGAGGAGAGAATGCTTCTTCCCGATGACAACCATTAACTGCCGAGAATGGCTTTGATCTATTGATTGACTTTGATCCAGTAATTTGCTTAGTCTTAGATACTTCTTCAAGTGATTACACTTGCTATCAATTCGTAACTGGTTTTATCATAAAATCCCTAATTCCCACAGTTGTGAACTCGTGACTGTCAATTTTGCTTGTCACCAAACAACTGTCACCCTCACCCACCCAATCTAATTAAAAACTTGATTAACATGAAATCGATTTGAACTTCGAAATTCAATCAATTCCGCCCCATGTCAGAAATGAAACTCTCGTTGCATTTCAAGTCCGGACTGTTGTGACCAAATGAAGAAACCCAACTGAAGGAACAGCTCATGAAAAAGTGATTGGGAACGTTCAGCCTGACACCTGGCTGACTTGACGTGGCTCAGTTTAAATTGGCCTAAATCGGTCAAAGCTTTTTCAGTTGACGTTTATGCAAGGGTAGCCAATGAATCTAGTCGAGAGATTCGTGACTTAAGCTACGACTACACTTGTCATTTTTCGTGGCAAACTTTGACATGTTGACGTCTCATAAATTCGGCCATTCGGCGGTCACTCATGTGTCTTTCGAGAGAGTGCGCTGCGACAGCTAGACCAGGCACTTGACAGGCGATTACACATAGTGACAAATTTAGGACAAATGTTTACGTCAACATTTTGCATGAAAAGTGGCATGTGCAGTCGTAGCTTTAGTACGTAGTTGACAGTTGGTATACGTGGCTGACGTAGGAAATATGACGTTACCGACCATTATAGTTTTTAGGTTGAAATAAAATAAATTATAGACCAAAATGTAGTCGAGTCACACACAACTAAAATGGAATGCAATTCGTCCAATCTCCATTCATTTAATAATAATAAATCGAATATCGGGGCTGAATAGAGGTAAATTTTGGAGTACGTGCAAATTTCTCTTTCGTTATTAGTGACTTCTGTTACAAGGCAGATAACTCTCTCTGACATATTTTCCAACGTCGCCTTAATTCAACCATACTTTGCAGCATTTGGTAATAAAAGTTATCACCCTGCCGCTCATTTTGAACGTCATATTTTAATCATGTCCAAAAATAAATTTTTTCAGCACACGCAAGTTAAACAAAATACTCGCTGTCATTTCTAAACACAAATAACTTTTCAAACTCTATCTAAGCACCTTATTTGTCGGTATATACGTAATTATTTGTACTTTTATAAAAAAAAAGCAAAAACCCAAAACAAATCGTTCTCAATATAATTTTAAAAGCAAAACCGAAATGCATATTGCATTTCCTTATCGAGAATCACACGTTTATCCTTTAGTTCTCCATACTCCTTTATTTCCTTTTTTCTCATAAAAGGGAAAAATATTAAAAACGACTAAAAAACATCTCTAAATGTTTCCTAAATCCGAAATGCCATCCGGAGGCAGACTAATACGAATTTAAATTAAATTTAAAGTAAAACAAAAATGCAAATAAATTAATATTACACTCAAGCAACATCGAGAAATTCGTTTGGTGTTGTATTTTCGTTTCCATTCAAGAATGCGATCTTTCAAAGATACACAACGCCTAAGTTCTTTAAAATTTAAAAACAAAAAAAAAAAACAAATTAAATAGGAACTTTTAAAAATTTAACAATTATTTTCGAAAAAGATAATGCAAGAGAGGAGTAAGATTAATATAAAGTTCTAAGATAGGATTTACATTAAATATTAACGATAAGGCAAATCAATTACCTATTAAATAATGAAATTGCAGAAAAAAAAAATTAAATAAAACTAAGACAAAACAAAAAAAAAAGAAACACTATATAAGTTCGTTAATAATATTATGAATGATGATGGAAATGATATATTTAAAAGTTAAATATGGAAAATAATGTGCAAAGAAAAATTATTTAATAGTGAAGGAATATTAAATATAAAACAAAAACAGAAAAAAAAACTATAAAAGTCTGTTGTCGATATACGTTATTGACAGACAAAATTTCGTCACATTGACGAATAAAAAATAAATGATATTAAATTATGTTAATAAAGTTTAATTATGAAAAAAATGCAAAAGTGTTTTGAATTTCATTCTTTTTGGGACGTTATCATTCGTTCAATGTTATTTCTTGTCGTCTGTTGGTTTTCTGCTTCATTTTATTATTTCACTTACAGTCGGGGGTGGATGTGGGCCTTAACCCAAACGCGATCTCAGGCTAACTGCCTCTAGTTGCGCACTCCAAGTTGATTGAGGTCCTTTTGGGTTGGAATCGAAGATTCTTCGGCCGGAGCGTTGGTATCCATTCGCTCTACATGTCATAGACGACTGATGCGGACTTTTAGGACAAGGTAGATATCGCTGTACAGCTCGCTGTTAAATCTACTCCAAAGCCCGAAACTTGAAGAAATTTGCGTTCGAGGGGAACAAGGAGATCCGCCTTTGCTAAGGTCTATGCTTCTGCCTCATAAAGCAGGACTGCGTGATGATGACGGAGTCTCCTTAGTGCTTCTCGATAATGCCTTACTAATTAATTGCCTTCTTATGCCAAAGTAAGAGCAAATGCAACTCTTCGCTTAATCTCTGCTGTCATGTCATGTTTAGAGTTAATAGCGGAGCCGAGGTAGACAAAGTTCCTTCCTAAAATTTATAGCTGATGCCTCCGTCTATCGTGACGTTCTATTCGATTCGTAAATGTTCTTTTATTATGATTTGCATATTTCCATTTTTAATTTAAAAACTTTTTATTGAACTATGGAAGATCTACGCCCCAAGAATTAAAGCCTTCGATTTCCATTTCAAGCCGTGTAGTTCGAAAGAAACCCGTATGAGTAAGACGTCATCCCATTCACCGCAAAATTAAAAAAGGATGGAATGATCTGTTTTTTTTTGCAACTTTGATCACCAAAATAAGCCATATTCTGCTCCAATTTTTTTGACAAACGTCAGCTTTCATTATATTTGTGGAAAATTAACTAGACTAAGCTCTCAAACTTATAATTTTGTCACATAGTTGCTAGTTTTGGAGGTCTATCGTTTCGACGGTAATCGTCTGATAAGTTACGGAATGAGTGCCCTGCTTAATTATCTGCATTATTTGAGTGACAGTAAAAACGCAGATGTAAAACCGAAGCTTGAAAAGTAGTTCTTTCGTGAAATGGAGCGCATTCATGGCGCCCCACTCTACGTAGGATCCCTAGCAGATTGGTGTGCTTTAAAAGCTAAAGAAGAGAAAAATGCTGGAGCCGAATGGTCATTGTCCAAGCGATTTACTTTTAACATTAATTATTCAGCACTTAATCCCAGTCCAAAAGCCGAATCTAGTCCATTCTTCGCAAAAACTTTACCTGTAAACTACCCCTTTAAGTCATTGCAAAAGGTCAAGTAGTGTGCATTAGCTGTAATTATGTGCTAAATAAAACACGTCTAACTAAAATTGATTCTAATTGATTCTAAACCACCAACCATCTCTGTAACTGCTGCACACAAGTGACATTTTGCAACTCAATGCCTGAACAGCTCGCACTTGACTTGTCATCAAAAAATTATGTCAAAAGTAATTCTGCAAAGTTGCTGCTCTGGCTCTGAAAGAAATCGACGCGAAAATTTATCGAAAAATACTTTTCTGCTGGCTTGTTTTTGATTTCACTTTAATTATTTTCCAAATTACCAATGTCCGATCCAACAACGAAAGTGTTAATAAACTGAAAAAAATATGAAATTGGACACGAGCCCGCATATCCATAGTTTTAGTAGTCGGATTTAAGTGGGATTCTCGTTCTCCCTCGATCGTGTGTTGTGTTTGTGTTTCATTTTTCGGTTGCCTTTTGCGAAGTGTTCTTTATATTTTTTGCTTGTAATTTTCGTTTTTAATTCCAACTTCTGTTCGGTTTTTTGTTTGCATCACGAGTCGTGTGGCACACACAGCGACAAAGGCACCGCGAAAAAATGGGTCAAACAACAGAACCGCTCTTGGGAGCAATATTGGTGTTCATCTTTTGCGTGACGATGGTCCTGTCCGACTCGATGCCAACGCAGAATATGTCGAACAAGGAACGCGAGGAACTCAAGTACGCCACCTGCGACTAAGTTCAATTTGTTTACAACTACTCACGATCCTTTTTTTTTTCTATTTTTCCATAGGGAAGAAGCACGAGAAATGTTTTATCATGCGTACTACGCGTATATGGAGAACGCCTATCCAGCTGACGAACTGATGCCGTTGTCGTGCAAAGGGCGCTACCGAGGAGTGACACCGTCCCGCGGGGATATGGACGACATTTTGGGCAAGTAAGTAACGTAACGCTGTAAATTAGCACCGACCTTGACCCTGGCATAGAAAATGCGAGTAAGCGTCGTTGTGAAGGTAATACCGTGCTCAAAGTTGAATTTTGCTAACAGTAAGCGGGTAATTTACGAGGTCAACCGCTTGCGAGAATATCAATTGAGCTCTTATGATGCTATTGAACTGTGAGTGCGAGGTGAGATTGGACTTTCGAAATTTGCATTCGTAAACGTTGTGCAAGAGGCAATTGCGTATTGAACAGTTTCCTGTTGCGTTTCAATCAGTGACAGGGGCACGTTGTTTGTGTGCTGGTTGTAATAACAAGTTTCTTATCTGCGCCGACATGGTTCTGTTATCATTTTCGGGGGTAGATAACGTCTGCAAATAGACGGAGATGGAAACTGATGGGTTTTGCTTTTGAAATTTATTTATTTTCCTTGAGCAAGTTTGTCACTTGAGTCCTTGTCTCCTTTCAGCTTCTCCATGACCCTGGTGGACTCACTGGACACGCTTGTAATCCTCGGTGATTTTGCCGAGTTCGAAAGCGCCGTCAAATTGGTGATCAAAGACGTTCAGTTCGACAGCGACATCATAGTCTCCGTGTTCGAGACGAACATACGCATGGTGGGTGGCCTGCTGTCGGCGCACATTCTCACCGAGTACATCCAGAAGGACTTGAAAATAATGTCCTGGTACAAGGGTGAACTACTAGAGATGGCCAGAGATCTGGGCTATCGACTGCTGCCAGCGTTCAACACATCCACAGGCATTCCACACGCGAGAGTAAACCTGCGAACGGGCATGAAAGACGAACAGCTGAAAAAATCCCGGGAAACGTGCACTGCATGTGCGGGGACAATCCTCCTTGAATTTGCAGCCCTGTCCCGTCTGACGGGAGAGCCCATCTTCGAGGCGAGAGCACACGCCGCCATGGACGCACTCTGGAAACTCAGACACAGAGGGTCCGACCTAATGGGCACCGTGCTGAACGTGCACTCGGGCGATTGGGTGCGACGAGATTCCGGCGTAGGGGCTGGAATCGATTCCTACTACGAGTACCTATTCAAGTCGTACGTACTCCTTGGTGATGATAAATATCTGGCGCGATTCAATCGGCACTACAATGCAGTCATGAAGTACGTAAGCGAGGGTCCGATGTTGCTCGATGTTTTGATGCATCGTCCGCATGCAAAGTCGCGCAACTTCATGGACTCACTGTTGGCGTTTTGGCCCGGCCTGCAAGTGCTATCCGGTGACCTAAAGCCCGCCGTTCAGACACACGAAATGCTATACCAGGTTATGCAGATGCATACCTTCATTCCGGAGGCGTTTACCGTCGATTTTCAGATTCACTGGGGCCAACACCACCTACGGCCGGAGTTCATCGAATCGACGTACTTCTTGTACAAGGCCACAAATGACCACCACTACCTGGAGGTAGGCAAGAAGGCCCTGAAAACACTGCAAAAGCACGCAAAAGTGAGCTGTGGCTACGCTGCGGTAAACGATGTGCGCACGGGAAAACACGAAGATCGCATGGACTCGTACGTGCTGTCGGAGACCTTCAAGTATCTCTACCTGTTGTTCTCCGATCCGTCGGACATCATTATCAACCTGGACGAGTTTGTTTTCACAACTGAGGCGCACTTGCTGCCGCTTTCCATTGCACAGCTGGGCAACACCACCTTCAGTAAGTATTCACTGTTGTGTATGCATAAGTGCGGGCTTTATTAGGAGGTCTTGTTTGACCAGTTGCGGTGTGAATGGTTCTGTTTTAAGAATAATTTGCAGGTGCTTAATCAAATAGCGGTTGTGGTCGTTTCGAAATTTGTCTGTTTTTTTTTTGTAAATAAAATGATTTCGAGTTTTTGTTTGGCCTCGGGATTTGTCGTTTGTTTTGAGTGAAGTCGGTTGATTAAAAGCGAATCGTCGATGGGAATCTGCGGACGGTAGTTTAAGAAAGTACACGTGGCATTTGGGGTCGTTTTGGCGAAAGGCCTTCGTACCTACGGGCGCAATCCATTCACATCGAATGATAGTTTGTGGGCAAAACTACAGCTGTCGTCGGGCGCTTTCCGTGCTTCTGATGGCAGTTAGTTTTCATCGTCTGCTGTTAATGTGTCGGCATCAAGAGTGACTTGCAAGAAGCATAACACTAAATGCAGTCGTGCACACTTTTTCATTTTCAAGCGCAGTTTCGCAACCAACTTACTCAATTTTTTATTATTTCCATTCTATGAACAGTTTACAATACTAAAACTGACATTACCCTCCCAGCAGGCTTCCGTCATACAGACGAGCACAACGTCTTGGACTTTATGCGCACATGCCCCAGTTCGACGAAGCTGTTCCCCGAGAAAGTGCGAAAGCCGCTGCGGGATTTCATAACCGGCTCGTGTCCACGTACACCATCCAGCAGGCGATTGCGGGCACTCGACTTTCAAGCGAGCAATGCTGATCATCTGCGAGCTGTTTACGACATGGGTATCACAATGGTTTCACTAGGCGATGGAAAGGTTCGGCTGTTTCACAGTTTCTATAACGTAATCCCATAGCATTGCCGAACTCAAGTTGTGTTTTCTAATATTTTTACCCGCTTCTGTAGGCCAAGAGTCCCGAGGATGGTGAAATGGGTCTGCTCTTTATGCAGGAAATGTTGGAGCTCACGAAAATGCAAACCCTCAACCAACTGGCGCAATTGCAGGTAAGTCTTGTTTGTACCTTTCTCGTAAATATTTTGTGCCTAAACAGCTTGTATTTCCCCGATCACAAGGCGGTTGCATTCAAAGAGGACGACAGCTCCGAATGGACAGCTCTCATGGCAGGACCCAGCCACTTTTCGCCCGAACTAGTTGCCGAAGAATTTGTCGAAGCCGAAGTTCTTGCAGCCAGTCCAATTCGAGGATGTTCCGATCTAAACGACACCGACGATATAAAAGGTAAAATCTTAATTGTCGAACGTGGTGACTGCACGTTCGTTGACAAAGCACGCCGAGCGCAGAAGGCAGGCGCCAAAGCGGTCATAGTCTGTGATAATGTTTCTGGATCTTCCGGTGAAACACAACCAATGTTTGCAATGTCTGGCGATGGCAATAACGACGTCACCATTCCAGTGGTGTTTATGTTCTCGGTGGAGCACAAAGCCCTAGGCAGCGCGATCGCCAACAATCCCCGACTCAAGGTTCGCATAATGCAGATGCTCGAGTTCAAGCGGCAACTGCAAAAGCAGAACGCCAAAACAAAAGACCTGTAGCCGTAGTTGAATTAGATGAAATGCTTCGTCATAAAAGAAAAGACACCGAACTACGAGAGCACGATCGGTTTGGAGTAAAGCAACACTATTAGTCTATGCATAAGAAAATCGATGTTATATTTTCTTAATTGTCGTGCATTTTGGTTTTTTTTTCGTTCGTCTTTGAGTTGACTTGTTATAGTTAGTTTCTTTTCCTTATTATTTCGTTTAACAAACACTCTGTAAAAAAGGATAATACATATAACACAATTGTAGTTGATAATGCGAGAATGAATAGAAAGAGAATCAGTTTTTTGTAAATATTTCAAGAAAACAAGTACTGGGCTGTTTTATTTAAAAGAAGGACTGTTTTTCATAGGTATATGAATCAGCGGGTGGAAAAAATGTCCCTAAAGCTTTTTTCGTGGCCACTAGCACTGGCTTCTGTTAATATTGTTGATCAATTACTGGCAATATGGAGAGGTGCTTCTCTACAGATACCTTGGACCGTGAGTTAAGTCGATTTTACATACGCAATTTTAGGAAGCATTCGTCAGGTGCGGTAGCAGACCAGCAGAACTGAAAGAAATCGATATCGCTTCATGCAAAAGTCGTTTAAGAATATTGTGGTCAGTACCTCATTTCGAATCCTTAAAAGATGTCATACTGCATTAACAAAATTTTGAATTAGATCGTCTTCTTAAAACATGCTAAGCTGCATTAAAAAATCACAACATAAATTTACATGCATTGAAAGAGAATTGAATGCACCCATTTGGCTTCGACTCTCGAATGCACAATTTTTGTTTGATTTTTTCAGGAAAAAAAACAGCTGATGGTTGACATTTGACAATCAACACTAAAAAAACAAACGCGTGTTATTTATATTTCTAGTCTTTCATAAAATTAACGGAAAAAAATTGATAACAACTCTTTCCAACATGCTAGCACCCATTAAGCATTTACTAGCAACCAAGCGAATAATACTAGCCAGTGGATCGCCAAGGCGGCAAGAACTTGTGCAGAAAATTGTAAGCACATTGTTACTATAACATCACAGCGAATGCTCACCAATTTGCGGTTTTGTCGATTTTGTTAGGGTCTCAATGCCGAACTTTGTCCATCCAACTTTGAAGAAAATCTCAACCCGGCCGATTACAAGAACTTCTCGGACTTTGTCGAACTCACCGCACTGGGAAAAGCCGAAGAAGTGTACGACCGGTTAAAAGCTGAATCTCCCGACGCAGATTTGTTGGTAATAGCTGCCGACACCATGGTCACCATGGGTGAGGAGATCTATGGGAAGCCCAATGATGCCGAGGATGCTGTTCAAATTCTAACCAGGTATGGGCATGTCTTAGCTACTTGTAATTGGCTTACTAATTTGTGTTTGTCATAGGCTGGCGGGCAACTGCAACATATCGCATACTGGAGTAGTCCTAAAGCACTCAAAGGGAGTTGTACGCTTCACCGAGGCTGCTAAAGTCTACTTCGGCCGAATGACACGTGAACAGATTCAGGGATATGTGGATAGCGGGGAGCCCTTGTAAATTGTTTTGATTTTTAACAGAAAATTGGATAATCATTAATTTTATTCTGTCTTTTTCTAGAGATAAAGCTGGGGCGTATGGCATCAGTGGGCTTGGTGGAGCTATGATTGAGAAAATTGACGGCGATTACTACACCGTAATGGGACTGCCGTTGTATCGATTGTCCGTCGAATTGTGCAAACTGTTTGATTATAGAATAGAATAATAATTGCTTGTGTGATATTAGGGCAAGGGCCTGGTTCTACAGATAAATGTTATTACACTGAATAAAGTTGGTTTGGCTAGTGATTCTATGAAATCTAACATTTTAAAATGACGAAGTCGTTAACAACCGAGCTTTAAGAATTTGAATTGTGAAATTATAACAATTTTCCGTTGGAATACGGCCAGTTCTTATTAATACTTGAATCAGAGGTCGACCGAATCCGCATTCGGTCACTGAATTGTGTGGTTTTCATATTATGCAAAACAATAACAAATTCAGACGCGACCTGCTCGATAACGGATGCGGTAAGTCGGCCGAAGTTGTCTAATGCCCCTTGATAATAGACCAAAAGTAAGCAGTCGCTCGACCACAACCTAATGCTCCCATCTCGTTTGATTTATTTTGCATTCTACGCATTTTTGCGCAATCTGTGCTCTTCTGCACAGCCCCCATCTCCAGGTTTCATTTATTAGAAGTCAGAAAGTCGGAAAAACCCCTTCCCTGTCGCAAAAAACAACAACAGAGAGCCTCCCGTCAGCGTTCTTGTATTTATTTTGAATAAGTACGCACCTATTACCAGTTATCGTCCTCCTCTCTTTAAATTTTCAAAACAAAAGCCCATCCCATCAGTTTCTTGCACCAAATTTATTCGATTTTTTTAACCTGCTCGACAAATTCTCGCAGTACTTTCAACTGCTTCTCGATTGATTTGGAGCTAGTTCCACCGATGGCGTTGTATGTCTCAGCAATCCGATGACAACTGGCCACCTGAACAATGTCCACATCGAACTCTGGGCAGATATTCTGCAAGTCTCCGAGAGGGATTTCAGTTAGTTCCACGCCACGCTCCTCCGCCAGTGCAACCACTTTCCCAAGCAGATGATGGGCCTTCCGAAAGGGTATTCCCTTGCGCACCAAGTAGTAAGACTAAAAGAACAAAGAGCATAAGTCCGCAAGTCAGATCCCTTACAATATATACTTACCCAATCTGCAGCCAACATGTCGGGACTCAGACATGACTCCATACGGTCGATGTTCACGTCTAGAGTTAGCAGCACTCCTGCACAGACTTTCAACGCCTTGTCCAACTGATCGAACGCTGTGAAGCAGTATTTCTTATCAAATTGCAGATCCTTGTTGTAAGTAGACGGGGTTCCCTTGATCGTCATCATTATTCCTGCTAAGCAGCTAAAAATTTCACCCGAAATGCCACGAACTAACTCCAAACTGTCCGGGTTACGTTTTTGTGGCATTAAACTGCTGCCCGTGCAAAAGCCGTCCGAAATGCGAACAAAATTGAATTCTCGACTGGCATAAATGATAAGGTCCTCTGCTAAGCGGGACAGATGCATACTGGCCAGCGATGCAGTGTAGATGAAGTCAACTATAATAGGGAAAGTGGTTAGAAGTTCAAAGTGCACCCATCTGCGATACTCACCGACAAAATCGCGATCGCCAACGGCATGCATGCTGTTCTGAGTGACTCCATCGAAAGCCATGCTTTTTTGCAGGAAAACTCGATCAATGTTCAAAGGAGTTCCCGCCACTGCACCACTGCCCAGTGGCAGTACATTATTCCGCTGCTTCAACTCCATCAGCCGCAGGCAATCCTCCCTAGCTGCAAATGCGTGACTGAGAATCCAGTGTCCAAAGTAAACAGGCTGTGCCCTCTGCATGTGGGTATACCCCGGCATCATAACCCCTGGATACCTTTGCGCTAAAGCCATGCCTGCCTCGATCAGCCTTCGCAAACCGCCCAGTGTCTCGCGTATGCCCTTCCTCATCCACAGTTTCATGTCAGTCACCACCTGATCATTTCTACTCCTTCCCGTGTGCAACTTGAGTGCTGTGTCACCAATCAACTCGGTCAGCCGTCGTTCATTCACCGTATGGACATCTTCATCGGTTTCTTCAAACTTAATCAGACCCTCCACCCAGTCGTAGCGCACTAGTTCTAGTCCTTTTTGAATTTGATCACACTCCGCCCGGGTAAGAACACCGGCCTTCAAAAGACCTTCTGCGTAGGCTTTGCTGCCATCGATATCGTCAGCGTATAGACGTGCATCCACCTTCAAACTGCAGTTCAGTTCAGTGAGAACCGCACTTGTATCGCAACTAAAACGGCTGCCCCACAATTTGGACATGATCAAACCACTTGGACCGAACAACTGAATTTCAAATTCAGGTTGTTGACTGAATCTTAGCTAATAGGTCTCAAGGTTATCAGCGTCGCCGCTAATCGGTGTTATTCGTCTCAAAAAGCAAAGCACACATCGCATCGTCAGAGATAAAGTGAGATTTGTTTTTGGAAATCGAATCTTATCTCGCTTGATGCTTTTCCTTATGTAATACAATTCAGCCGTCGAAAGTGTGACGTGGCAATTAGCATCTTATGAAATATGGAGCGGATAAGTAAGCTCGCATAATCATCTGATTAATTCGATTATGTATAGGTAAGCCGTATACCGGTTGTGTTATGGAGATGTGTTTGGTATTTGGTTGTTCTGTTCAAATTGGGCAGGTGGGTGTGGCATTGGAATGTCTGCAATGTGTCTAAAAAGATGTGCATTGTAAACACCAGATGGTGATGAATTAAGTGGCATTAGTGGTTAGTGTGTTGGACTACTAAGCGAGGGATCCCAGGTTCGAGTCCCGAGAAAACGAATTCCAAGGTTAAGGTTTTTTACCACTGCGCCACCTTTTGCGAACGTCTGACAAACATCCGAGAGTTTGGACTCGGCATAAAACTGTACAGGGTGCCAAGCGGGGGGGAGTGGCCGGATGTGGGTGGAGAGTGTCTTATTTTTTAGTTTCATCTACGCCGCAGTCAGTCGACATCATGCATTGGACGAAAGAGCAACGCGCATTTGCCTGCGAGGCTTACTTTTCCAACGGTCATTTCATGTTTTCCACTCATCGTGCTTTCCGTACTCGCTTCAACATCCATTCATTCAATTCATCAGACGCCACTGCATTTTGAACCTTTCACCGTATGGTGTGCTGTTTCGAGAGTAGGGATAATTGGTCCTTACTTTTTTTAAGAAAACGAACGCACTGTTACGGTGAATGCAGCTCGCTACAGAGAGATGATTCAAGAATTTTTCATCCCAAAACTCGACGAACTGGACCTTGGTGATGTGTTGTTTCAACAAGATGGAGCCACGGCCCATACAGCACGAGCATCGATGGATCTTTTGAGGGCTCATTTCCCCGATCGTCTAATCTCCTAGAGGGGCCTGATTTGGCTTTTGGCTCCGTGCGATTTTTTTTATGGGGTTACCTTAAATCTATTGTTTCGATCGGCCTCGAACGTTAAATCATCTGAAGGACAACATTCGTGAAGCAATAGCGAACATACCCATCGATATGCTTTAAAGAGTTCAGAGGAGCTTCGAAAATCGGGTATCTCAGCGTATCGAAAACGGAGGCCATCACTTGTCCGATATCATCTTTATGACCATGTAATGAAAAATTCAGATCGTGTGTAACAAGAATAAACAAGTTTTGTAACGGTACTTTTGGTTTTATTTCCTTTGGAAATCAGCAAGTTTTCTTACATTACACTATAGAAGGTGTAGATCCCTTCCACCTGTCCCAAAAATAAAAAACTCACACCAAACGAATGGTTGTCAGAAGCTAGGCCCATTGTTCCTACGGAGCTGTTGCGACAACTATTTATTTATTTGATTTCGCAGTTTTAAGATCTGCTGACATCCCGCCTAACTGTTATATTCCAGCTGGGATTCGAAAAGATAAAACACTATTCAGCCGAACTTTTCTTTTATTACATGTTTATGGATTATTCCAATAAAACTTCACTTCAAAACAAAACAATTCTTTTACATTTTAAACCAATCACTTAATTTAGTGTTTTACTTCACAATTATTTATCTTCACAATCGATTACTATTTCGAACGTTACCAATCAATGTTTAAAAATCAACTCATCTCTCCCTGTTCTCGAATCTGCCTTTTATATCCGCTCCGCCATCTATTGGGAAGTTTCTAGTTTATTCTGGTTCATCCCGAAAAAACTCACTGGTTCTAGAATTAGCTCACCTAACTTTCCACTTATTTGACAGGTTCGAGTCTCCAATTGAAGGGGACACTTGTTTGTTGACTAATGGGTTGTTTACACTTCACCATCTTAGGGTAAGATATATTCCACAGCATATAACTTTCTACCTCCCTCGATCCCATCTTTGCACAATTTTCCTTCAAAAGATTTGTGTGTTTAAAACTATAAGAGACTACTAGGAACTGACAGTTGGGCACACTCAAGACATTAGTCCTCATTAGGCTCTAAAACAAAGCAATTTTCGCAGCGAAATTGACAGAAAGTCGGCAAGTGGTCGAACTACTGATTTGCTGCGTATAATTAGGTGGGGAAAACTTCTTCAGTTACCGTTTCTAAATTCGCAAAGAAACTTAAAAACAAAACTAATTCCTAACCGTATTTCCCGCACATAATTGAGTCTTAGCCTAGATCGGAAATCGTTGCCTTCCTTTTTATATTTTTCAATCAAGTACCTAGTGTGTGACGTTAAAAAGACACAACCTCCTCCTTATATGTCTCGTGTGACGGCAAACGTGACGTTGATGCATTTCATGTGAACGCGTACTTTATCAACTTATTTAAGTTTTCTAGCACTTCCTACAGTAGTCTAAAGTTAACTTCAACTTGCATATTTTATTTGCTCCTATAGGTGTTCTTGAACAAAAAAAAAAAAAACTTTCTTCCTCAACAAAGAAGAAAATACGTCGTAGCTTACGTAAGGTGGAACTTTTCCATCAATGTGATGTAGCCTATCTGCATTTTGCATTAGAGTTCCTGCACAATCTACATTTTGCCTCCTGTCTTTTCTGCAATTAAGAAAGTTTTTACCAATCTCCATTAACGTGTCAAATTACTAAATACTTGTATTACATGGTGGTGTTGAATGAAGTACAACACCTACACCTGTACAAGTGCTAGAGAATGCTCTAGATATACGCATCTTTCAATATGTAGGCCAACACCATATCCAAAC
This sequence comes from Cheilosia impressa, assembly GCA_948293265.1. Classification (NCBI taxonomy): domain Eukaryota; kingdom Metazoa; phylum Arthropoda; class Insecta; order Diptera; family Syrphidae; genus Cheilosia; species Cheilosia impressa. The sequence goes on along the minus strand of OX411883.1, from coordinate 47,182,394 downwards.
ATGGATGTTGAAAAAGAAAACTTTTGCTTGCAGACAATGGCAACATTCGTTTGAAATATTTTTGTGCTCGTGTGTGTGCTGTTGACACTGACAGTTTATTATATTTATTTATATAGCATGCGTATGAGGTGATGCTACACACATGTAACAAGTAAGACAACAATTAACTTGGAAAGGAGACGTATATTATGCCTGAGGTGATGTTATGACATTTTTATGAGGAAAAGTTTCAAGTCGAAAAGGATTTCCGAGGAAGCCATACAAAGCCAGTGTGAGGAAGAGGAAAACTTTCGTTATTTCTGTGTAGGTGCCTACTTCATGCGTTGTTTAATATATTCCATGTTTATTTTCGGCTCGCGAGAGTCGAACGAGTGCAGACGTGTTCGAATTAGCTCCGTGTTTATTTTGAGTGGATATCTTGTTTTGTGTTCAAAGTGATTAATGATGGGGGATAGCAATCGCCCGCAACCATTGGTACCAAAGGTACCCCCTGATAAACAATCCTTTTATGATAAAATTAAATTGCCATCACATCTACTTAGTGAAGTGGATAAAAAAAAAATAATAGAAACAGTTACCAGTGACTGGAATTCCGAAGACATTGACGACCCGGCTTACTACGGCAGTGAAAACGAGATGGATATAGATCCAAAAACAGTATCTTGTGGCGTGAGTGTAGCAAATAACAGTAGGGGCATACAGAGTATGCCTCTGAGTAACTGCGTCGTAATAGGGCACGCTAGTAATATTCCAATGGCGGCTGGACAAATTCAATCCCAGCCGAGCACTGAAAATGTTCTGGATAAACTCCTTACAAATGATAGGAACAAGTTTGCGGCTGTGATAGACCGAAAAAGACGCCAGCACGCTCCGATTGTGGTGTCGAAAAGAATGGCCAGGGAAGTGGTTAACACACATAACCGCTTTCACCCTTTGGCAGAAAAAAGTGACGAAACCAACTTACCGCAATGCAACCAAGCGAGCTCGAGCGGCATAAATTCTACATGTATCTCAAGTGGCAACAATCCCGGAAGTTCCAAAAACACAAAAAGTATCAGCGGCAACGGCAGCAATGTAAATTCTAGCGGAATACCATCCACCAGCTCTGAGTCCTGGTGTCCTCCAATTTTCACCAAAGGGGTCTCAGCCAAAACCATCATTGAATTTATGAGTAAGACTAACAATAATCTAAATGATGTTAAATTTATTTCCAATGGTTTCGGTAAACTAAAAATAATTGTGAAGGAAGTTGAGTTGCATAGCCTATTTATTAACAAATTTAAAGTTCTCGGCATAGATGCCTATTCCTTCACCCCTAAACAGCTCAAAAAGCACAACGCCATCCTGAAAGGTATTTCTAGCGATTTTTCGCCGGCAGAAATACAGAAAGAAATCCAAACTTTGGACCCCTCGTTGAAGGTCACTGTGAAAAGTTTTGAAACCAAATGGTCTAAAGTAAACGAAATTCCACTAGACCTATTTCTATGTATTGCGGAGGATAGGGACAGCCTCGTGAAATTAAAACAGCTAAAGTCCCTCTTAAGACACCGAATCACATGGGATTCGTTTAGAAACTCTGACACTAAGCAGTGCTACCGGTGTCAAAGATTCGGCCACATGGCCTTCTACTGTAGCTTCCGAATTAGATGCGTTAAATGTCTTAAAGACCATGACGTTGGAGCGTGTGAAAGCAAAAAAACGGAAACATCAGTGGCATCCTGTGTTAATTGCCAGTCGGAAGGCCATCCCGCTAGCTTCAGAGGCTGCCCAAACAGAGTAGCATTTCTCAAAAAAAAAAAAGAAGCTTTAGCCGAAGCCAAAAATAATAGATACACTTTTCAGGGCCCAATGGTAAACTTGGCTAACAGTAACCAAGGAAATGTCATGTCTTTTGCGGACACCGTGAGAGGCCACAAAAAAGGTACTAATACTCAGGAAATCCCCTCTTTCCCCCCGGAACTTCCTAAAAATGACATATCAGATTTTATGGATGAATCTAATAGACTGTTTGGTTTGCCAATAGCTAGCCTAATTGCAAAAATCAGAGGCTTTTGGCCTAACTATAAAAAAATGGATGAATCCCAAAAACCGGGTGCATACCTATGCTTTATTGCATCTCTCTCCCCCTCCTCGATATGAATCTGAACTTTATCAGCTCCAACGTCAACTCCCTATCCAAAGAAAAGCAAATAGAAATTGACCTTCTATTAAAAGATACCTCCCCAACTGCGATCTTATTGCAAGAAACTCGCCTTTCGAAAAACAGCACAAAATGTCGTTTTAATAATAAATACGATATGATTAGAAATAATGAGGGTCGAGGAACAGGAATCCTAGTGAAAAATTCTATTCGGTTTGACCAAAAACACTTTACAAACAATCTAATCTCAGCAACCGTAGCTTCCATCCCCATAAATTCACAACGCACTGCCAGATCCTTAGCACTTGTCTCAATATATGTTCCTTGCAATGCTGGTCCCATGTTGCCTTCTGCTCTGGACAGCCTTCTCACTTCTTTACAGTCCTTTGACTCCATCATAATTGGCGGAGATTTTAATTCTAGACATCCCCTTTGGGGTGACTCAGTCACAAATCAAAATGGCTCTGTATTAACCTCATGGTTCCAAGACAATCACTTTCTAGATCTAGACATTGTAGCGGCTCAGGGCCCAACTCGGCCTAGCTCAGGATCCCATATTGACTTTTATATCATCTCCTCTAACCTCAGATGCGACAACAACATAGCGTGTTTGACTCTAGATTTAATTTCGGATCATTTTTCTGTCTTCATGAATATCAAAGTTGAGCGAAGTTGTGTGATCCCAAACTTGCCTCAACCTTCTGTGAGTTTTAAAAACACCAATTGGCCTGCTTTCAACCGCTCGCTTTGCTCTAAGCTTTCCAACATTGAAATTCCTAAGACCAGAAATTTGACTAACCTTGAAATAGATAATATTATTGAGACGCTTACCGCAACAATAACCACCTGTATGAATATTCATAGTAAAAAAACTTCTTTTCGGGAAAATTGGTTTAATATAACACAAGGAACTCTAAATTTATTAAAAACGCGGAAAGCCTGGAAACAAAAACTTAAAAGAATTTTCCACCACTTTGGGGATCGCATTAATCAGCCATATACTGAGTTATCTGCTCGCATACATTGCCTTAGTAAAATCATTAAAGATAAGATCCGATTAGAACTAAATGAAGAATTCAGAAAGAAATTGAGCAGTCTTAAACCTTCCTCAAATGTATTCAAAGTGATCGATCAAATCACTGGACGAAAAAGGAACTCGGGCACAATGAACGATGTCCTATCGCTTGGTGACAGGACCTTCATCTCCCCCTCTGATAAAACGGATGCTTTTGGATCCTTCTACACTGATTTGTACTCACTAAAAATTCCACATACCTACCCCGAATCTTCTCTAGAAGTTACAACTTTCTATAGCTCTTTCTCAATTTGGAACGAAAACCTTCAAATCTCAAATTTCTCATCGTTAAATAGATCTGACGATACTAACGATGAACGTTTTGCCTCATCCAGTGTTGTAGAGTCAATTATAGCGTCACTGAACAATAAAAAATCCGCTGGTCCAGACAAAATTCCCAATTTCATCTTGCGAAAAGCAAAAGTTACCTTAGCCAAATTTCTAACACCATTGCTGAATAATTGTCTTAATAATTGCTACTTCCCAGTAAAATGGAAAAAAGCTAAACTAATCCCGATAAAAAAAAACAACACTCCCAATACAATAGACAATTTCCGGCCAATTTCTCTTCTATCCAACTTAGGTAAAATTCTTGAAAAAATAATTCTTTCCAAAATTCTTAATTTCTTCGATCAATCTAACCCAATACAAGCCCAACAATTTGGATTTAAACAGGGCCACTCCACTGAGCATGCTCTTCTTTATCTCCAGGACAAAATCTTAAACAACCTAAGGAAAAAAAACTGTACTGTTGCGTGTGCCTTGGATTTAAGGAAAGCATTTGATTCTGTTTGGCATATGGGCCTAATCTTTAAACTCAACCAGCTAAACCTACCTTCATTTCTTATTAAATTAATTCAAAACTTTCTTTCTGACCGCAGTCTCGCAGTCCACTTTGAAAATGAAATCTCCTCCCCCATCGCTATTAAGGCAGGTGTCCCCCAAGGCTCAATCCTTGGTCCCCTCCTCTTTAACCTATTTCTGTATGACTTTCCAATTCACCATCTTAGGTCGGAAGCCATTCTGTATGCAGATGACACCATTCTATTCAGCCCCAGTGAGAGGCCGCATGTAGCCCTAAATGCAATCACATCGCATCTAAACGTGGTAATTCCTTATTACAAAAAATGGGGAATTGCACTGAATCAGAGTAAATGTGAGTTAATCTGCTTTCGCAACGCATCTGGTAGAGGTCATCACCTTGCAGTACGAGAGAGTCGTTATCTAAATCTTTCTATCTTGGGCAACCAAATCCCATTAAAAAAGTCCATTAAATACCTAGGTATCAATTTGCATGAAAGACTCAAAATGAATCCGCATGCAAGAAAAGCCTTGAACAACAGCAGAGCTGCGGCTGCAAAGCTCAAAACGTTACTTAATTCTAGGCATGTTGAAAGCAGAACTAAGCTTCTTATGTATAAAACGCTAATCCGGCCCCTTATATCCTATGGATTTCTTACCTGGTTCCAAATCACTCCTAATGTTGTACTTGAACTCCACAGATTTGAACGGTATATTATTAGGAAATGCATAAATAAAAAACGTAGGCCATCCGGAAAATGGTACAGCAATAAGATAATCTATGAAGACTCTCGTATATGTCCTTTGCTTGACTATCTAATTTTCCTGGCAAAAAGAAGAATATCAGCATTACAAAGTCACGACAACCCTATCCTCCGCAACATATATACAAATAATATCAACTGGTCCATTGGCGACAGGTACTACATGTCCCCTATCAGTATAGTCAATGAGGGCTCCAATAGTTTTTTCCAAATCCCTGATAATGACCACTTGCTCACTTCTTCCTTTTATAAAAAACAACTGCCTAACACCTACAGAGGCTAAGCAACTCATTTCCTAAACTGCCTTAAATACAACAAAAACAAAAAAAAAACAAAAAAACAAAAAAAAAAAAAAAAAAGAAGACAAAGAAATGTCATTGAATACCTACATGTACAATTAAATTAGCCATTAAGTATTAATAAATTACAGCTTAAGCTTCTATACAAATGTAACTACCTAAATATAAGTAAGGAGATAGCTATGTCCAAGACATAAAATCTTAACTCTAGTGTGAAAATTGTATAACAATACATTACTAATAATAAGACTGTAACTACTTAAAGCCTGATATAATTAAGTAATGAGCACAAAACCATAATGCTAAGGTAAAACTAAAACGATACATTCAAAAAGATTAAGAAATTAATAATACAAAGTAGCCATACAAAAATTGAGAACAATCTCATAGAACCTTTAAATGTGATGACTGTTAACAAAAAAGTCAAGTATACAAGTGGACCCTACTGTACTTAAGTTTTTTTTTTTTGGGTTCTCCTCCATTCCACTCGCTCACTGACAGTGATTTTGATAGAGACATCTATAGGTGTTCCTATCTGGTGTTCTCATTTCTCGACCTTCCTCTCTTGCTATCCATCTTTCATTTGTTATAGGTTAAGTTTCAAATTAGAAATCGTCTTGTTGAGTGGACGTAATTAAAATAAAATGAAAAGACCCAGTCTTAAAAACCGTAATGTGCTTTAAAACAAAACAAAATTAATATATAATTTGTATAGCCTGACCAATTCTAAGTCGGCAAAATAAAAATAAGTAATCAAGAGACTGTTATGCATAGAATTAAGAAATAAAAGTGTACAAAAACAAAAATCTCAATAAAGTACATACATACATACATACATGTTTATTTTCACGAACAAAATGTCATACCAATTAAAAGTGACGCTTAAGTCCATACAATGCGTGGACTTAAAACGAGACTCGTTTTATGTTTTACTATAGGCGTGTTTTTTTGAGCTTCGATCTCAGCAAAGCAAAGTAAAGTAGAGTTTTCAGCACACTAATTACAACAATTACTGCGAGTCTCGAAGTGTCAAGTAGAGCGTAGTTGTTGTAATTGCGTGCTGAAAATCCTACTTTACTTTGCTTTGCTGAGATCGAAGCTGAAAAAAACAGGGCTTATTTAAGTTTGCCAAAGAGAACTATTGTGCTTATTTATGTGTGTTTTATTACGAGTGCAACGTCATTTAAGTAATGAGAAAACGGTTCGAATGAGACTTGGTACTATAATTAATTCTGTGCAGTATTTACGTATAGACGTCAAAAGCTTCCAACACTTTGTTAAATTAGGCACATTCCAAAGTCTAGTCATCATAAATCGACTTAGAGTGGTCTGGACTAGATGAAGGATGAACGCAAAAGTTTTATTGGTAATTTTTTTTAACGCCAGCCACATACATTATACGAACTGTCAACTTAGTAAGTACTCAGTTAAAAAATTCTTGACTAGATTCGTCGACTACTCCTCCATAGACGTCAACTGAAAAAGCTGTATTTGTGACTGATCTTAGCCAATCAAAACTGAGACACATCAAGTCAGACAGCTGTCAGACGTATGAAACTAGATAAATGAACGTTCCCATTAAAACATGAAGTTACTGGGCACGTTCCAAACTCTAGTCGTCTAAGATTTGTCTGGAATAGATTTCCTTTGAACGATAAAACATAGATTGGCGATAAGTTCTTTTTTACAGTCACAGTTACACACACGAAATGTCAATTCAGCAATCAGTTGACAGAAATATCGATATCTCAGAAACGGCATTGAGTAAAATTCGTAAGAATTAGTACAAATTCGGAAGATTTAAAAGTAAGGGAACAGGCCTATAAATCTCAGCTCAGCATGGAGAGCGGAGAGGTCTATAAACATCAACTTAAGAAACTATTCACGTGATCAATATAGGACAATAAAAAAGACTGTTGCCTCTCGGCCGCAAACTAAGTAAACTAAACTTGTGAATGTCCTCACTGTGGATTTTCGTTAATTACTTAGGTAAACTTTATTTTGATGGGAAATTTAAAATTTTATAAACTGCTTCAGGGGTGTCCCTCTTAAGCTACTCACTTCAATAAATCTATTAATGACTTGACAAAGTCTTAGCCGCCATTGTTAAACCTCAGCAAAGATTTATAACGACCCTGAGAAATTCCATTCATCTTTTTTAATGCAAATCCCACGACATCCCTAATACCAAAGAACCTACCTACACCTACAAATGGCCGATCGTATAATTATCACATTTCACCACGGGATTAAAAAATGTTTCCATAATCGTAGCGTCGTTTCGAACGACAACCGCACACCGAATGAGAGTAATTAAAGATTCCACTCCCATAGGGAACCCCATGTCCATCCATCTACATCACCTCTATGCTTGCCAATCACTCTTGCGCTGCGAATCCATCTAGGACAGTAGAGGATATATCGAAGCTCATCAATACCTGAGAGATAAATCTCTACACTATATCGTAATTAATCTAATTGATCCATAGGCTAATCCATTCAACGGCAAATAGGGAAACAACAACTCCTCGGCACACCCCAGGAGCTGGCAAGATGCAAGTTCAAGTATTAATTATTCAGGTGCGTGTGAGACAGGCTCTGTTAGCATATATATCTGCAGGAGCAAAGTCAAGAAATGCACCTCTCGAGAGGATTTATTGCGAATATTTCCTGGTGAATTCCAAAGGAGAGACGAGCTGAACTACATCCTGAGAATGTTTTACTACTGCATCATGGTCATCGTCATATACTCGTACTACAACTGCTACTCATCGTTGGGTAATTCATCATTTTGCTAAGCCCTTGCGGGTTGGGTGGTGTTATAGGTATAGGAGGATATGAATAGTGTGAGAGTGTTGAATAATCGTAGCTTAACGAAAGGGAGGGTGTTTTTTATTTGTCCCCAAAACAGAGGGGCAAACAATTGGAAGGGGTAAATTAATTTTGTTAGGAGGACATTCTCTTGGAGTGGCTTTCATTTCCGTATGTAGAGCATGTAGGCGCAAAGCTCAGAAAAAGGTGAAGAGGTCTCCGAACTGGCAACAAGATACGTTGGACTGCATTTCTTGATTGATTTACTTGATTCTTTTGAAGTTCTCATTGGATAGGTTTTTCTTTGTTTTACTTTAGAAAACCGATAAAACGGTGACCACAGGCGGTGATAAGGACGATTTAAAGGGAAACCAAACTTGCCAGGTGTGTCCGTAATGTTCCGTTCCATAGGTGAAACTCTCACACGACTGCCGCAGCGACATCTATGTTACCAGTAACCCTGCAATTTCACATCGAGTGTCGATTTAATAGACAAGAGCGACGGTATTTTAAGTTTACCATCTTATATCGAGTTTAACAATGACATTGAGAAGGTAGGCTGAATAAGTTTGCCCCAAGTCTTATATAATCCTTATTTCAAATTTTAAGGAAACAAGTGTGCACCGTAGTAGTTCGTTTTGGGCAAAAATGCCCTGAAACCTGAAACTGTTTCGCCCCAACTCGGTGCAACAATTTAACTTCAAATGAAGTTATAGAGATCTCTACTGTCTCTATCTAGTAAATCGTTTAGAAGCTGAAGATTATGTCCGTCCCGGTTTCTAGTAATCAGGTGAGAGGTCCCGTTTTTGCTGTTAGCGAGCCTGATGTCTGTAAAATTAAACATTTCTACCAGTGTGACTAGGTTACAAATCTGATGCTAGACACTTCTTAGGCGTTAGCTTTGAATAGAGTCGTTTCTTAGCTCTGCCACTTTGACGTAGTTTCAATGAAATATTGCGCCATCTCTCGCGAAAAACATGTGAGCTCACTTGCCTTGTTTAAGAAGGCAAGAATCTATGGGACTTTTCACATTAAGACTTTTCCTAAGGAATCCCTTTATCGAGTTTGAAACTGCAATTCTAACGCAATATGTGGGACCCCAAATTCCAACTATTTCCTGATTTCGATAAAATCATCTCTTACCGATTGAATTCACTCATCCCCATTCTCGATTTATGACATCCCAAGTAACCCCAAGCAAAGTCAAACCGATGGTTCGATTTATCACCCAGTTGCACATTCGAGCAACCAGTACCACTAGCACAGAATCTTGAAAGAATACTCGATATATTTATTCGTAGCCCATATCCTTATGTATATCCGGTTCTGGGTGAACATCGAATTTTGCAACCGAGTCGCACACACCTTATTCTCTGGGTATAATTCAAATTAACCACAGAGCGAACCTCTGGAACGAAGAGAATTGTTGCTTGAGTTGTTGAGTCGAGGAGATAACCTAACCTCTTCACAACGGCAACTGACTGTGGAGCGCAGCAATATTTTTCAAGTACCATCTGACATAACAACCGGGCAGCTTTAGTTAGAATATTTTACCAACAACCGTTCGTGCGTGTGTGCAAGATTGTGTATCCTTTGCATACATTAAAGTTTGTTTGCGGTTATGAAGCGAACAGAAGCCAGAGAGGACTCTGGGGAATAACTTTTCCGACGAAGTGTACTCCATTTACTCTGTTAACAGTTGATCAACTGTGGTTCGGCTGTTGTTCGATACATAATAGTTGTCTGATGAGATGCACTCTCGATGAACATCCAGATCCAAGTGAGGCACGGTACACTAAACTTGAGGCTTTATTGCTGGTACGGCCAGGTGCAACGTACAACAAGTACGAAGTACTCTCCTCTATTCGTTATCAGGGGGCTACGGGGAAAAGTAAGGACACCACAAAAACAAATACCAATAATAATTATTACAATACATTTGCAACGACTTGGAGTTGTTTCCACTTGAGGAAACATGTTCGCAATAATATTTCAAAATTTAAGCCTTCCTTCCACTTTATTGAGCTGATGCGGTCGAGAGTTTGAGATTTCCATCACAGAAAACAAATTTCGGTTTAGGTTTAGGTAAGACAAACGATCACAAGACTCTGGTTGATATGGGCCAGCAACAGAAGTGAACTAGTACAAGGACTATTAAGGAGGAGCAAGATAAATGTTGGCATGTATGTTGACCGTTAAGAGGGGGAATTTAATTGAAAGCAGGCTTCTGTTAACTTGCTATATTCGGACAGTTTTGAGTGTGCATTCACGGGTCTCCTTGACATTCTGTTGACGTTGGGAGGTTCATGTTTTTGCTATTTCATAGTCGGGTGTATATTTTGCATAAGGGCTGTCATCGCTATATCCGCCACTTTCAAAATCTGAAGTTCTTCGTCGAGGATAATAATTATAGGTCTGTTCCTTTAACTTTAAGTCTTACAAGAGAGAGCGGCATCGAGATAGCAAGACATTACCACTCCACTGAGAATCTTACGAATTTTTACTCAACAAATTTCTTGGTGTAAGAATTGAAAAAGCTGTCAGTCACCTTACAATTGACAGCTGATTTGAAATTTGTTGTCCTATGTGACATTATAGTTCTGTTCCTTTACTTTTGTAGTAAGAATGGAAAAGGCTGTCGAAGGTAAGGAACGACATTGAGTAAAAATTCGTAAGAACTATTAAAAATTTGTAAGATTTAAAAGTAAAGGAACAGACCTATTATGGTTCACAGGAAAAAATAAATTTGACAAAGAGAAGCATTCAGCAGAAGCCCAATCGTACTTACTGACCCACACATTCACTAGAGCCAGTACAGCCAGTCTTTGAGGCTGACACCGCTCTCACAGTTGATGCGCTGTTGATTCCGTTTGTGAAATTGTTAATGGGTCGCTCCGCTCCTTGTCGAAACTTGCAGGAAACTCAGCTCAGATTCCCTGCATTTAGTGAGTTTGGAACTAATTTCCAGATGACCTGTCCAGTGTTCCCAGACTTTGAAGACTGTTAATGCTAATATTCGAAAAAAAATCTCTTTTCCCCCCCAAGAGAAATTTGCACTTGTTTTTATAAGAAAAAATTAAAAGAATGTAACCGTTTTTATTAACAAGCTTAAAAAAAGCATATAACATAAAAATATATAAACCTAATACAAAAATTTATTTTTCTGGACATAACATAAAAACGAGTGAATGCATTCAGACACACAGAAAAGTTTTACGTAGACTTTCGATAGGCTGTTTTCTTTCATGTATCATGTTTAATATGAATAATTTTTCACGTTTTAATTTTATTTTTAAACAATAAATTTACGTTTCACGAACATTTTTATTTTTTCCCTTTTTTTAGCTTGTCCCTTGCTTTCAACTTTTCCATTAAAAAAACGCCAAAATTGGCGCTTTTCTCCTCAATCTGGGATCACTCTACCTGCCTATAGCTCTGGCTCTATCCAAAAATATTCCCCTCCAATATTGTTACTACCAGCACTAACGAGGGTAGTTCTCTTTGATATTCCCTTTAACAAGTTCAAGCTTTACATAGGCATCGCCTTAGTGAACAACTTTCAATTCTTTTTATAAAACTTCTCTCATTAGAAATACCCACTCACATAGGTATTTATTTTCGCATAGGGGATGGAATATACTATGCGCTGTTTGCCTCTACATCTATGAGTGCATCTACAGTATATTTTAAGTGTCCTTAAATTTATGCATACAACATTAGACTTTCTGTTTACTTTACTTTTTAGCCCTCGTCCCGTGGCTTTGGTATTCCACAAGAGTAAGAAAAAAAACTATGACATCACACAAACACATACATACGTACGTGCACCAGTGCGATGATGTATAAGAGCAATATTTGCCAACGGTCTAATCGGTTGAAAATGGAAACTTTGTTTGAAATTATTATGCAGAAATTATTTCCTTCAACCCAAAGGACATACCTTTCGTAACCAATATTCTGTGTGATTTATTTTGACTAAGGAAATTGAACTTTGGCAATTTTAAGGGATAGGATAGTCTTTATAAATATCACTGAGGGGATTTGTTTCACGATTTAGGGGGGTTTCCAAATTATTGCGGTTCCTCCAAGCCAACACGAGTATGTTCTAGGTTTATGCCTTCAAAGTGAAAAGAATTTCAACAAAAATTGGGACAATTTTTAATTTCAACGGTCTCCCTCTATCTTTCTTCTGTCTTCTTCACCTTGTTGGCCTTATATGCTACAACGAGAGAAATTATTAGAAAGCTCCTCCTTTCATGAGCTAAAAATGCCTATATCGCCTCTATTCAGAAGCTTGGTCTTCTTTTCCTGTTGTCCTACAGTAAAAGAGGTTATTGTAACAAAAAGCGAAGTGGCTCCATCTAGCTTGATGATTTATTATTTCCTTCCATTTGCTGCATGTTACTCGTATGTTGTATCTTTTTTTTTTACAAAATATTCAAACGGCCTTCCTTATAATCATTTTTAACCTTTACACAAAATATTTTGTAGGTCACAATATGTGAGTTCGAAAATTTAGCTTGGAAAATGAAAAAACAATTACTACTATCGCTAAAAGAGGTTGGACATATTCAAAAATTCTCTCGACTAGATTGGTTTGCACTTAGATGTAACCTTAACACAAAAATGAAATTCTTCGGTAACTTTTCCTACATCAGTCACATGTGCAAACTGTCAACGTAGAACTCAGTTACGAAGTTCTTGACTCGATTCTTCGCCTACCCCTCCATAAACGTCAACTGAAAAATCTGTTCGTGTGACCAATCTAAGTGAGAAACATGAAGTCAGACAGCTGTCAGACTTAGTAAACGAGATCCTTGAACGTCCCCATTATTTCCACCAAATTTAAAACAGGTGGTTGTGGTAGAGCACAAATCAGTTGTCAGCTGTCAAATTGGTTGCAAGAAAAATAACCTTAACACACCGAAGAAAGTAACCTCCCTAAAGGAATGCACTAACAGAATCATTACAATTTAACTTACAAAATTAAAGCAGTTTTAGTCGCCTTTGATCATCAGAGAAGACGTTTTAGTCCGAAAATTAACCGGAATTCGGCAACACTGAAAATAGTTGTTTACTTTATTTTATTTTGTATTTTATGTTGCAGGCTTAGGGTTTCGGAAAGATTGCTTCACTGGGACCACCTTTGTTTTTGACCTGATAGTTCAGTAGTAACAATCAACGATAAAAGGAAACTTGATAGCCTCGTGTCCATAGTATAAGAAGTTGTAAACCTCCGCAACGACGACAAAGAAAAAACGTACAAACGTCCTTAAATCATTAGGATACCTGAGCTAGATTATATCAACCTCAAAAATAAAAACAAATAAAAAAAAAAAGACAAACGTCATAAAAAGTCAACAGAATACACGCTTTCTCTACCCCAACTTTGCCTTGAACTTTCGCATTTTCCTGCAAGTGCAGAACCTTTTGAATCTTTAATTAAAAAAAACAGGCCTTTTGCGAAATAAAAAAAAAATTCCATAATATTCTTCGCCATAAACTTGACGCACTTTAGGTTCGTAAATGCAAATATACTGCCAGTCGTAGCATCATGTATGTGCGGGTATACATTATGTTGCGGGCACGAAAGACCCACATTTCCATATTATATTTAGCGAGGGCTTACATAAAATATTATTATGTCAAGAACGAGTAAATGTACACTGGGGAAATCCGAAAAGACTTTGGGGTAATCCTCTGAAAATCCCAATTATTCTTATGTGGATGACGAACCAAGTATTTCGCAGTTTCTTTTATAAGGTAAAATTGTTAAAAGGATTCCAACGCATGGTCCTTTTTCAAACAATCCCTTTACTCACGGACAAAGAGAGCGAAAATATACCAATTAAGAGGTTCCTGCGAAACAGCGAAAATAACTACGGAGATTTATCACAGTCAGGGTGGTGTCCTTTTTTTCAGAATGGATATTACAGAATCGATAAATGGAAACGAATCGTGAGATTCATACAGAAACACTGCGCTCTGATGAATTGTTGTCTCAATTCCACCGCTTATCCTCGAAGGTTGCATCCATTCAGTGAGAACCCCTGCAATCTGTCCCACAAGTCATTTGTCTTTCCGAAAACAACTAAGAACCTCAAAACAACAAAATCATTATGTCTTCTTCTTTCGAAATGTACTCGTATCCTGTGACATTATGCAAAATATCTGCAATTTAAGCCAATTGATCTATGGGAATTGTGTGTCCGTGCAAAACTATACTTTCGTACATCTGTTCCAAATTTACCTATGAATCTTTTACATAATATAATGAATTATTCATGACGCCAGGCAGTGTGATTTCCGTTACAGTTCTTATTCAACAGTCAGAGTCGGAGGAAATCTAATGCTCTTTCAAGTGCATGTTTGTGTCGACGAAGGAAGGAGGTTCTCGGTGGGTAGTGGTGAAAACGTTGTATTTTTTTTATGTTTCGTAGGAGGGTTGGATCAGTGGTTAGTGGTTAGTGTGTTGGACTACTAAGCGAGGGGTCCCAGGTTCGAATCCCGAGAAAACCCAAATTTCAACTCAAGGTTTTTTTCCACTGCGCCACCTCTCGCGAACGTCTGACAAACATCCGAGAGTATAACTGTCATGAAGAAGCTTCTCAATTAGACGTTTGGACTCGGCATAAAATTGTAGATCCCTTCCATTCGTTCCAAAAATGAAAAACTCACACAAAACGAATGGTTGCGAGAAGCTAGGCCCAGGGTCCCTACCGACCTGTAGCGCCAACTATTTATTTTTTTTTTTTTTAGGAGGGTATATTGCGTTTATAGAACTACCAATGAAATCCAAAAGCCCTAGAAAATAAAAAAGACACGCGCTAAAGCCAAGGCTGAAGCCCTATTTCTTTGACAGCTCGCAAGCCTCTGACTTTTGAGATTAGTACATGGGAACCGAAGCTCCTATTAAGAGGACAAACACCTTTGTGCCAAACGCGTAAGCTAATAGTCCCAATTAAAAGAAATCTTATCAGGAGTTCCACAAGAGGGCGTTCTTAGTCCGATTATATTTATAACTTTTACTAAAAATACTCAAAAAGAAGAAGGCGGGATTGTACTTTCCTTTGCGAATTATGCAGCTGTAGGTATATGAGTTGAGGAGGCAGATACATTAAATTTTGTTTAATAGACGTCCACCAGCGCTGCCACAAAGAAAAAAATATTGACGACCTTTTTAAGAGTCATTTAAGAAAAGTGCAAATTTAAAAAACAATAAATAAAAAAGCTATAAAGCAACATAAATATTTAGCGACAAGTACTAGACAAAAAATACGAAGTTGAATTATTATTTATTATGACGGGAACAAACGAAAATGAAACATAAGTCAGAATGAATGAATTCAGTGTCACTTTCAATATGACAACTTGTTTATGGAGGAAACACATTGATAATTTTTGCCATGAAATAAGAAAGTTTGGCTTTTACAAGGGAAACAAAAAAAGATATGCGGGCGGGACAAGGGCCAAAATAAAAAACAGAGCCCAATCGAGCACACTGTGGCAACGCTGACATCCACTCCTCTTTCAGAGCGAATTCTAAAACCGTCTATGAAGTGAGTTAGTTCCCACTCGTTCGTATAGTAGAGCCAGTGTCAGACTCCCACTACGACCTGGATGGGAATCTTATAGAGATATCTTTCTTCGCCAAATTAAGTTTGACAGTTGTCAATGCTAGTACCTATAGTGAATTTAGTATTTTCCTGTGTCGAGTAATCTATCTGAAGTCAATTGGCGACTGCAAACAAATTTTTCGAAGTGAACACAATACGATCAGTAGCACATTTCAAGTAAATCGACACATTTAAGCATACCTCCTGTCCATTTTTAACAGCAGCTTAAGCCCACCTGATTTAGGTAAAGTCAAACATGAATTTAAAGACATTGCGTGCAAATTGTGGTATTCGCTTCCACCGCCATTCTTTACAAATTCCAGACGAGACATTTCTGGTGCTGCCACCGGTTGTCATTGGCTGGCATGTCGTGTAATTTCGCATTTATTCTAATTCCGCAAAATGTGTTGGAGTTCGTGGTTTAAATTTCTCAAAAAGCTTCAGTTGAAAGGACATTCCACTCAACAACCCACATATGTGTTCAAATTCAATAAATTAATTTTTTAAAGCGATTCTTAGATTATAAAACCTTTAACGCGCCCACAAATGAAACCCCCATAACTATACCCGTATCAACAATTCAATCGAATGCCCTTGCAATTTTCTGTGTTTGCCTTTAACACAAAATCAAGGACGTCCACATAGAGCCGATGACGACCGGCTGTGCCACATATGCGATGAAAGTCCTCGAGGATCGGAATCAACAAACAAATTGATTTATGATTCTGACAGACGACAATATTCGTCCTTGTTATTGTAATCATCTTTTTTTTTGTGTTTCCTTTCCTATATCTATTTGATGATGATTTCGTATCACGCAGATAGGCCATCTCTGAGGAGCCGGATGACAGGGAAGAGGGTAATGGGGGTTTTCTTTTTTGAGTGGAACTCTGACAGCTGCCAACAATCGATTTGTATACTTACGAAGCCTATGAGTGAGAAAGATTTGCCTGAATATTATGTGAGCGGCTTTATAAGGGCACAGATGGACCTGGTAGAAGAGCAAATCCTCTTATGACGCAAATAATAGAATTGCTGATGCCAGCGGTGCGAGAAATTAAGAAACATTTGTCACAAACTCTCGGCCTTTACAGTTTGTTGTCAATGACAGTGAAATGTACTTGAATGGACCCTATGTATGGGAAATGGAACTTCATGAACAACGGTAAGAAAAAGTTTTCTTACGAATGACAAATGCAGACCGAATCGACAGAAAAATATTTTTTTTTAAGCGGAACGTTTAAGGCGATGGAGGTGGGACTTTAATTGGGACCTTACTGTTAATCTATCTATACCCTGTCATGCTGTAGAAATTGAATAAGATTGTGGTTCTCCGTTACGAATTATGTACGAAGTATTTTTACATTTTTCTGATAAAGAATCAAGTAGTTGGACAGCCAGAGTCCCAACCAACAGATGGCGCTAGTAGTCCTCTCACGTCAAACATGTCTATATTCCTTCGTCACAATTTTAAAAGAAGCACGCTACTGTTTCATGGAGTTTCTATAAATTAAACATCCTTCCGACTGATCTAAACATCCAAAAGGAATCGCGTCAATTTATACTCATGTAATTCCAAATGCATCACAAAGTGAATATTCCACACAATGTTACAGCCCCGCCAGCATGTAACTTGTCAAGCCCTCTTCGGTCTTACTTCGTTCCATTAGAATAGGAAATCATTGCCTTCCATGTTAATGCCCCGGAGAACTTCACACACACGTACAGTGAGTCGAAAACTTCCACAACCAGCCACATTCTTTTCGAATTTTTTTTCTTGTTGTTTTTATTTTGTAGACGCTTCCGCTCGCCTCCTTTTGTGTAATGTTTTCACCTCCTAAGGGATGTAAACGCTCCGCATAGAAACGAAGACAATGCATAGAGAAATGGTATAGTTCCTTCTCTTGCGGATGGACGACTTTGAATACCAACTACACAACATCCTGTTAACCGAGCTCAGGTGGGTGTAAGTAAGTCGTCTGTATACAGGGAACCTACTCCCGGATTCCACAATGTTTGCGAAATCCACTCTCTCAGGCCGGCTGGTCGATGCGAAGCGTTGCAAAAAGCAATTTCAATCCTTATCACTGCTTATTGTTTTCCAATCAGAACTGCATGCATAAGTTATTTTCCATTTGGTTAACTTGCTGTTCTCTTGGTACTCGTATATACCCATATACACCCGACCATGTTTGTTTATAGACTTATCAGACACATGTACTGTGTACGCTAAGGAGAAGGATTCTCGTACTCGTATTCACCTTTAGCGCAGAGGAAAAGTTGGATGCCGCCGCAGGGCAACTGAATGAGTTAACATGGTTTTTGTTTGCCAAGGCGTTGAAGTGCGTTCCACTGATATATTCTGGACTTTGCTATCGGTTTATGCAATCGTGTTGAGGGTTCTATATTTCCTTTTTTTTCCGAGGCTTTTTCGCATATCCAAGGAAATGCGTAACACCGATAAGGATCATGCGAATAAATCCTGTTTGTGGCACGTTCTTTTAAAGGCAGACTATAAATGCGGCTTGGAATTTATTGAATGTGTGCTCTGTGCTGATGGTTGAGGGGTGATTTGCAAAGGATATTGAGGACGTGTCGGGTAATTAAAACTGCGGCTGTCATCTTGATGTATCACTTTTGCAGAATATTATATACAACTTGTGTGTGTTGCTTCAGTGGAAATGCTGTGAATGTTATTGAAGAAAATTATACTGAGAAATGAGGGTGCGATTGACCCACTTTTGGTTACCCTTTTGCAAAATTTGTTTCATTGCGATTAAAGAGTGCTAAGTAGCTGCCAGAAGTCGATTCGAGTGAAGGTGACAGCGATTTTGATTTATGCTAATAGTTCGACTTAGCTTCCCATTATTCATAAATTATGAGTTCGCCTGCCTTTGGCTTGGATTTTGCTTCCGCAAGTTAATTTGGAAGCAATGGTCTGGTCCTCTATGGAGTCTGTTTAATATTTCTTGACAAGAGCTTTCTACACGATTGTATTCTTAGATAAAAAAAAACCGCGGCTTATAAGAGTAATTCTTCGAGAAGTTGGCAAGAGTGGCCGGCCTCGGAGCACCCGTTGTGACGAGAATACCGCCGCTGTTGACGAGGATGTCGAGCTGTCGCCGGAAACATCGACCAGACGCCGTGCCTCGCAATTAGCCATCAGCCGGTCGTCCCTAAGACGAATTTTGGTCAAAGGCTTGCGCATGTTGCCGTACAGAGTCCAGTTCGTGCATCAGCTGCTGCCTGTCGACCGCCAAATGCGTGTAACCTACGCCCAAGCCATCCTCAATCTCGAGGACGATTTTTCGACCAAAATCATAACGAGCGATGAGGCTCATTTCCACCTCACCGGGTACGTAAACAAGCAAAACTATCGCTTCTGGGGCACAAAAAATCCACGAGTAATGCACAAGAAGCCATTAGACCCGCTCAAAGTTACTGCATGGTGTGCTGTTCACGCTGGAGGAGTCATCCGGCCATGACGCTGGTCAAACGACAACAGTGGACGGTGCGCGCTATAGGGCCATGCTAAACGAGTTTTTTCTGCCACAATTGGATAAATTAGGACTGGAGGACATGTGGTTCCAACAGGACGGAGCTACGGCACACACTGCGCGAGCCACAACCGATATTCTGAACGAGGCGTTCCAGGGTCGCCTCATCACTCGTTTTGGCGATTTGCACTGGCCCGCAAGATCGCCCGAATTAACCGTTCCAGACTTTTTTTTGTGGGGTTTTTTGAAGTCCCTTGTTTACGTGGACAAGCTCTAGACCCTTGAAGCCCTCAAGGACAACATTCGAAACGAGTGCGAGAATCTGTCGCCCGAAGTTCTCACTCACTCACTATTTCCATAAAAAGTACTCAAAACTGTCAAATTGCCAATCGTCGGGGATTTATTAAAATCCACGCGGAAGAACAAAATGCGAACTTCCAGAGTAAGCTTATACAAATGGGGAAACGGGAAACGAATGCGAACGAGTTTCATTTATTCTTATTGAATTTCAAATAATTTTTCACTGTCGCGCATATAACTTTGACTGATAATAATATCCCATTAAATTAAAAAATGACGTTCGAAACACGCCTGTCAAATATTGCATGTGTACCTGTTGCGCATCGCGCTTATTTCAACAAATTGCAGCAAGATGAGGCAGTTTGAAAAATAAATACAAAGAAAGACAACTTTATGTCTCCTTCTATTTTCAAATTATATGCACCGACTTTTGGAATGAATTTATCAATAAGAACGCACTCACCTAGTCCTTTCTCTGGGTGCAAAAATCTCATACTGAAGGAGTCACAAGAATGCTCATCGTCTTGTCTAACTTCCGTTTTTGATCACAAAGGTCTCGGTGAAATTATTTCGGACCCTAATGGAGTAATGAGCGTTCTCCACCAGGAATTTGTGGCAAAGCTAGACATGGATCTAAAAAACTCGTTTCTAATAAATGCGGCCTTAAAATCGAAAATCTGATCTTTAATATTCGTGTTCGGTTGTAAACTGGCCGGGGCAAAACTGCACTGTGCTTAAATTAAGCACCCATACAAAAATGTCTCCAAAGATAAAATTAAGCAAAGCGGTTAAGCCAAGCAGTACGCAGTTCAAGCTGAATTTGTTAGCCACTGTACGAAAAATCTCTACAGAATTTAAGTAAGCGTAAAAACATATTTTGTCTACAGCTAAATTTTGACAGATCAGAGAAAATATTGGTATTTGCAACAAAATTTCAGACGAAAGCAAATTAACAGTAGCCAGTCAATCAATCAATCAACTTTAGCAACACAGTTATTTCTTTTACGGAACTTACACTGTCAAAATTAAGCGAAGTGGTGGAGAGAAGGCGCTTAATTTTAGCTTTCCTGGAACAGCATACTGCATACTAGTCTTAAATTATAAACTACGTGAAACAATTATTGTGAGCTCTCCGGAAGAAAAATAAAAATTTAGGTCGGAAGTCAATCAGGTTGTGGCGGTAATCAAACAGGTTCTTTTGACAGCTGAACGAAAATACCACGCGACAGTGGTGCCAGATCACATCAGATTGTCAAAATGATTTCAGGTGTTGCAGGCACGATCTTTTATGCGAGGTTGATGAGGTTCATGCCTCTATGTAGTTTGCTCTGCTTATACGGCCTCCTTTCTTTTAGATCAGACAGATGTTGCTCTAGGGTTTCATTGTCCATTCCGATCAATCAATTCTTGGAGATGAGTTGCCTAAAATGGATTTGATTGAGTTCAGATTTTGTCAATTGCAATCCTTGCCTAATTTTGGACAAAAGTCTTGACTTTCATCAGTCAAAATTGAATGCTTCGTTCTTCTTAATATGACAGCGGAGTTGCGGTCGTCTCCATTGTCTTTATAATCTCCTGAGCCTCATAAATGAATAAATGTTTCATTCTATAGAGGTATAGCTGTTCGGGTCTTGTTTCTTTTGTTTAAACACTCGTCCATGGTGCTACTGCCACATAAAGTTGCCACTCATTGAAGTACCGTCCTCTGATAAAAGTGCCCACTTGCTGCGACACCTTTTGCACAAGTGTCAAATTTGAGTCAAATCTTATTGATGGCTTTTTTCTTTAAGAATGACCTTCGTTTTCTTATGTCGTCGAAGTTTTCCATTTGTATGTCACTCATCTGTCATTCGGCAAGAGAGCACGACCAAAAGAATACGTTTCAACCCAAATAACCCTCGACCGACAGCAGAATAAAGTTGTCCCTTAAAATAGAAGAACGTCTCCGTATCCCTTTGGTTGGTGTGTGTGTGTGTGACGGACATGTTCCGAACCGTCACCGACAGATACGCAGTATAATGATCCTTGTTGCCCACTCAAGTGGATCCACCCCAACCACAAAGCTTCGTTGTACACTAAAATGTTTATAACCGCACCACAATGAAGCCGTTGTCGCTAACCGCTTTTCAGCGCTTTTCAAGAGCAATCCTCTAGTGTTAACGACAGCTTGAGAGTTGTTGTAGTGCCTTCCCTGTATCTGCTCACCGCCTGTATGTTGCATCGTCGTCGTCGTTGTCGTCGTCGTCACCGATCCAAGTTAAACCGTAGACATAAATGCATGTTAATTCCATCGACCGCAATAACCTGCCAAGCTGCCAGCCAACTTTACATGCGTCCTTATTCCACGTTTACAACGTATTGAGGTAAAATAAGGCTCCACTCCACTCGACTATGCCACTCCATCCGTGCGCGCCTTGTAACACTGAAGCATCCCACTGTGGCTAAGTGGATTTCATGTGCGAAACTGCTGGCATTGCTACAGGACTATAACCTATAAAAGGGCTTCTTCTTAACACACATATATGCATCCCCATTATTTTTTTTTTTTTCGCTTTTTTTTTTATTTTGTTCATGTGGCGGTGGCAGTGACGCTTAAATTGTCGCAACAGGAAATTTCAATTAATGTTTCTGCACGAATTGCAGTTACTGCGGGAATTATGCCTGTAGCTGTCGCTTTGTTTATGTGTGTGTGGGGGGGGGTGACCCCATTGTTTTCATTAATTTTGTGGCGGCCGAAATGCGACTTTATTGGGCACCGAAACGGAAAACGACCGTGTCCTTATGTGGTATTACGTGCTGTTTCTGTTCCTTTGTCTTTTTGCTCTTCCTCATTGGTTGGGTCGGGTGTTACGTAAATTAATTGGTCAGTCAGATGAGCTGGCAAATGGCATCTTATGTCTGGGATCTTCTTTTTTTCGGTGTAAGTCCTGTTGGTCTATTTGCTGGCTTACCAGCGGGCATCAGTAAATTTGTCGAGAGCAAATCCGAACGTAGTTTAGTTTGGGGAAATTGAAAATAAATTTCAAACGATGTCCGATTGGGTTACACATTTAATATCCTCAATTGGAACTCAAACATCTCTTGGGTTCCTTCTCCTCCGTATGTATGCAGGGTGTGTACGTTTACACACGGTCACATTGTGTGGAGTATTTTATTTGAACAAGTGATGCAGCAGCTAGACACTGTTTGTAAGCTTTTCTACTTAGCAGGGCATATTTACCAATATTTTGCGTTTTGTCCTTTCTGCAGGAGAGTGTAATACGTTTGCACAGCTTACACATGTGCTGCGGCTTGATTCATGCAAGAATCAAGCAGAGGGATGCTGTAGCATTGTCCGAATTAATTGCTATAATTGCTGGGATTGTTGGCATGTGTGTTTGCATTTGCTTTCGTGCATGTGGTGTCCACAGATTGTTGGTATGGGTGGGTTGGTTGTGGTCTTATATTTTAGGTCTATTTACAGGTAGTCTCCTTTTAAATACGGGCCCCAACCACCGCATCCTTGAACAACTGACATCCGTAGGTGGCTCTACAATCCGATGTAGGGCTGTTTCAATAGTCGCAAATCCTTTTATAAAATCTTATTTTTTTTAACCTCACTGAGTTCGCGAATAACTGAAACTTTAACCTCATCAATTCACAAGACAATCCACATTGGGAATTTTTCTCCTTAAGTTCAAGAAAATCCTTTCAGAAATAAACTACGATCGTGCAAAGTTCGTACCCGAGTAATTTTTGGTTTTTGGCCAAAAAAACTTGTTAAAAGTTCAAAAGAAAAACAGCGCGGCAGCCAAAACAAATGTGATAGTGGCTTTTCGCGCTCACTACCACATCCCTATTCGGATGCGCCACATCCAAATGATAAGACAACATCAGCAAGCCATGGAATTACGGTCAAAAGTTTGCGTCGCTCCGCCCAGGGATTCACTCAAACAACAAACACTGTATATATACGTATAAAAGTTTCAAGTTGCATCTTTGGGTTTTGATTTCCGCCACAGGATGCAGTTTTGGCAGACAAAAGCATTAGGACACTATTACGCTGTATTGAGGGAACAAGAAACAAGAAACTTTTCGCAAAGTCGCTTGACAAAATTAATGTCCTTGGGAGTGAAGTGTGTATCTGTATACGGTAGGTATTCGGGATTAGAACGAAGAAATGAATGAATTGAGCTGGAGCGAAGATTAATGGAGGCAACTTTAAAGCGTTTCAGTTGCCAGAGGGATCACCTTAAAGCTTGCTGCAGGTGGATGGTGCTCTTCATGTGACTTTTGTCCAATTACGAGTACAATTTGGAAAACTCGGTACAGTCACTACCTTTGCCTTTGTGTTCAGTATGGCTTGTCATTTCATCGTCCTCATAAATGGAGGTCACCTGCCTCCTGTCTGGTCTCCATTCAACCCATGAAACTGCAACTTACCACAATGATTTTCGGAAATGATTTCTGCCGAAACGCAGTGAATCGTGAGGTGTGCTCGATGTGGTGCAATGACTATGACCTGGCATTTAAAATGTGCTGGTGAAATATTTTACTAAAATGCCTTACATACGCAGGATGAAGACTTGCAGTCGACGATATAAAACACTTTTTGCTACAGTTTTGCCGGACATTCGGCCTTGTTTGCGCTGAATTTCAGTTCGTGGACGTCTGGCGTAATATTGGTTGTTTTATACAGTGCCTGGATACTTCCCGTCGGGGGGAACCTGAACTTGTATGGTTTTTTTCTGGCCCAAGTTGAGTGACAAGTGTGCAATGGGTTTAAAGTTAGTTTAAAGTTGACAGCGGAAAGTGACTTTTCCCATTAAAGAAAAATACTGGCCAACGTATAAATTAATCTCCCAGCCCTGATTACCGTTATTTGTATTGTTGGGGGGTGATTAAAGGGTGTGTTTTTTTTATAGGTTAGGTAGTTTTTCTTCAATTGGCAACGCATATCCCCAGCGACAACTAGTTTGACAACTGACAGGCGATTTCTGTGGTCATTTTGGTCTGCCATTTCGCACATGGTTACAGACTGTCTATATATGACCAGGACCTCATAATTTATTGCACCCAATCGCGTCAGAATCAAATAAGGCGAGGGGTTGTCCGAATGTGGGTTTGTTGGAGCCATCATGTGGGTTCGGGTCTTGTCACGAGCGTAGCTTGAAAAGTATTCATTCTCTTAAATAAAATCAGATATCGAACTCTATATCCTTTTTTCCTTTGCTATATCGAAGAGATTGTCCCACCAAGGCGCAAACTTATACAGCCAACAGTCAGTAATTTTTTTTATAAACCCTTTCGACGATTTTTTGGTCACTAGAGATTTTGATCTCATTTATATGTTGGATCCTTCCTATTTCTGGCTACATATACAAACTCGTTGCCTCGTTGCTTTTATTTGCCAGGAACCGTCTTAAAATGTGTATCTTCCAGCACCTTTTGTGACATATGCTATGCAATTGTCATCGCACCTTCTTTTGGCCATTTTGTAGCTCACATTCATTGGACCTCTCTCTCTATCTTAAATTTGCTCACCGGTTTTCCAATAAGCGCTCATAAGCCTGTAAAATTCACAAAATCCCTAGCACTGCATCAATTTTCCTACGGAACGCAAAAAGAAATCCTTCACGGCTATGGAAATGAGAAGAAACTTTTCCAATAGTTTCACAGTGAACTCAAAAACTTCTCTGGCTAAAAAGTTCACTTCCTTTGCCAATTAACAAAGTTTCGCAACAGTTTCCATCAACATTGTCAACGTCTTAGCTCGTTGGTACTCTTACTCTCGTGTACTTACTTCGAAAATGATTGTAGTGGAGAACCGTTTCCAGTTTAGTAAACCCGCCCGATAAGCGGTGTACAAATATAACGCACTTTTCATCGCACAGCTACGCCATGTGTACGCTTACACAACAATGTGTGAACAACAACCACCTTCAAAGGGAAAGTTTCGCGGTCTTAGCAGTGGCAACATCTCTCCGAGGAGCATTTTACACGTGTTCCAACAAGGATGTTAACTTAAACGTTGTGATATCCTGTACAATGTACAAGTGCATGCTTTGTAGGACATAAGTTTTTCGTCAGCAGATTCTTTGGAAAGGAAACAAGTGCTAAAGTTACTTTATGACGTTGTCTGTTAAAAGTAACGCTGTTTGGCATCTGACTGCGCTCCCTAGAGCCATGAGGATGCTCTGATTAAATTCGTGTCGCCTGGGTATTGGACGAAGACTCACTTTGTTGTTACTCTGTTTGGAAATGACAGAACTGCCACCTCTTCTTGTACTTGATTCGGAAGGTATTTAAATGGCCAATGGATCTCCTCATCCATCCTATCAAGGAAGAACATAAATCATATGCCTTAATTAAGTTTCCACTGCCTATCATCTGCTGACTCTCGTAAGTGCGGTTGGAAGCCCTTCAAACTGCCACTTATGCAAGTTTAACGACAGTCTTTTACTTCCCGATTGTTACAACAAGATTAAACAACGTGGCAACCAAAAAACGAGTGTCTAGTGCCGATAGAGTGATCCCGAATGACACTCCTAACTAGCATACTCGTAAAATAGCAATAAAAAAGTTATGAGCTTGTTTTTGTCCAAGCCATAGGTATATAGACGAAGAGATGATAACAAAAAGCCCTAAATACCATTAAAATGAAACGATGGCCAAATGGATTCGCCAAAGAGATTACTTGCAAATGAAATTGAATTTCCTTTCACGTCTGTCAGTCATCTATTCCGTGTTACGGTATTAACCCCAATCAGTTGTGGAAATAAATCATCTTCTCTCGTTCCTTTTCTAAGGAATTGTGCGCAAAACCTAAGTAATGAATGAAGGAAGTTCCTACGGTATCCCTGTTGTGGATATAACTTATCGGCAGTGTTGTCGGTAGTTTTGCGAAAGTGGGTTTGATTTTGTATCGTTGTTGGAGGGGTTTGTCAGACCAATAAGACGTCAGTTAGCTAAGTTGCAGTTTTGAGAGTTTTCCCACCAGGGGGGCACAATTCAAACATCTATTATGATTTTACAATGGTAGTCGAGCTCAAAAATCTGTCAGTCTGTCAGTCTGTCAGTCTGTCAGTCTGTCAGTCTGTCAGTCTGTCAGTCTGTCAGTCTGTCAGTCTGTCAGTCTGTCAGTCTGTCAGTCTGTCAGTCTGTCAGTCTGTCAGTCTGTCAGTCTGTCAGTCTGTCAGCCTGTCAGTCTGTCAGTCTGTCAGTCTGTCAGTCTGTCAGTCTGTCAGTCTGTCAGTCTGTCAGTCTGTCAGTCTGTCAGTCTGTCAGTCTGTCAGTCTGTCAGTCTGTCAGTCTGTCAGGTCAGTCTGTCAGTTTGTCAGTCAGTCTATCTGCCTGCCTGTCTCTCTGTCTACTTGTCTAACAGTCAGTTTCTCTATCTGTCCTCCTGTCCATTGTTAAATTGGGAATACATTGGGCAGCATTTCTCGAAAAATCAACAATCCGCTAGTTGATAAAACGCAACCCGTTTAGCCACGGTACAAACCAACTTCTTTTTCGGTTTTCTTAAAGCTATTCTTAACGAAACGTTGCGATTTTACTCGCCTACTCATGGTCCAAGCAAATGACAGTCAAAAAGTCACCACCCTTACAAATTTATTACAAATTTTTATTCGCCCATAGAAGTCACACCGCCTTGTGCTGATGAAAGTTTGTAACCAGTTTGAAACGAACTCTGTTGTAGTCGCCAGTCTAATTTAAAAGGATTGTTTTATTAAATATCCATCTTAACAAATCGAAATAAAATAGACAAACTTCCAATATTGAGACATTTGCTTCGAATAAGCCCACAGGTATGCAAGCATTTCTGATGCAGTACTATAAAGTGATTGCTTTGGTTAACCTATGTATCGCACAAAGCTCGCTGAAAACGAATGACTGAGGTTCTGTTGTAATTCTTTTCCCATTCTGGTCGGTCGACTGTGTGGGCTTTCAATTTTATTATCCTACTTACTTTAAACCTCCCTTCTCGGCAACTCTATCCCATTGGAGAACTACGTGTTCATGTTGGTAGTGATGTTTGCACAGAATCCTTGAAACTTCCCCACGGCACAATCGATGAATGGATGGAATTTAATCGAGATTTCTTTTAAAAATTGGTCCTTGCTTCCCTGTTCACTAGTAGCCGGCTGTACGTCCTCCTCAAAACAGAATGCGTTGTGCTCATTTCTTTTCTTCAGTCGTATGTTTGCCATTAATGTTATCATACACAATCGACCTTGTTTCAACTGAACGCTCGCAGTTGTAACTACACCAGGCAAATGGTCTGCAATTACGACTTGCAAAAATCAGAAAAAGAAGACCCATCACTTCTAAGATAACACCGAACTATTGATTACATTTTTTATCAATAGACTCTGCAACATCAGCACCGCACACGTCCTTAACTCGCAGCTGCATATGCACATGCACATTGCATTCAATTTAATTCTCTGCGCTCGCATCTAACTCTCCTGGCAACAAATTCGCAATGATCACATCAA
Source organism: Cheilosia impressa (assembly GCA_948293265.1). Lineage (NCBI taxonomy): Eukaryota > Metazoa > Arthropoda > Insecta > Diptera > Syrphidae > Cheilosia > Cheilosia impressa. The sequence continues at coordinate 47,154,611 of OX411883.1, read as the reverse complement.
TTAGTCATGTCATGGATGCGGCGCACGTATAGTATCTCTTGCCGCACACCGTGCTCGTGCATTCAATCAGAACAATCCCTTCCGCAACACAGTGTTTCTCTGCGCAGTTGTTGGTGTTGCGTCCTTCTGTGTTGGCTTGCTATCGTTTCGCCATCCTTGGACAATTTTTCAACAACAAGGACGTTGAATTGAAAATATCGCTGCTTGACGGCGCAATCGAAAGAAACGAATTTATATCCGCAATAGACAAAGTGCACCAATTGCATAGATCCGTCCACAGCAACCGGACAGGCAACCCAATTGGTGGATAAATTGGAATTGCTGATGGGGGGCATTTGATAATATTGTCGAATTGCACCTACAGGTGTAGATGTAGTTTCAAGTTGGTTATGCATATTCCAGGTATTGACTTTTTCAATTCAAAATTAAACATCCTGCAGTGCATCGTGTCATAAACAGATTTTCCTTCACTTTCCTATTCGTGCTGAAATCAGCAGCAGGATATACATTCTCTTGCCACTTTGTGGACAGGCACTCAAGCTGGGCACCCCGCACCCGGTGCTGGGGGAAAATTTATAATTGAAAGTGGAAACTATAAAACCCAACACTCAGGCACTGCTAATGAGAATAAATCCCAAAACAAATCTTAGAGACTTTCCTCATATCCTTCATCCGTGCCTTTAGTTCTTTTTTATTATTTTTTTTTTATGCGCGAATGAAACACAAGGTGGTTCTGCGAAATGAAATATTAAAACGCTGACGCTTGGCAGGAGTCTGCATACCTATGAACCCCCCTGTGTCGGCAGTTCTATCTGTAATTTCTCAGAAAACTTTACGGCAATGTTTCCCATTAATTCGTGTAGATGGCATGAAGCTTTGCAGAAAAGTTTCCAAGATCTATCTGGCTGGGATTGCAATTCGTTGAAGGACAGTCGGAAAAGGGTGCGTGTACATCTTGTCTGTGTGTTTGTTGGATATCTAATTGAAAAGTTTTCGTTCAACGTTTTCTGTTGCTGTTATTTTTGAAATGTCTACCCAATGGGGAGCAGGATTTAGCCACTGAGTGTTGATGTAAAAAATAGTAGGTCTTGGTTTTTGGTCAAAATTGTTAAAAATAACATTATAGTTCATTCATGCGGTTCATTTAGGTCAGTATAGTTCTGTGAAGTGAGTCGGATGGTTTCTTGGTGGCGCAGTGTAGCTTTAACCAAATGCAACACAGTTCCCCCCGCATCGCAGTGGGAAATCCTTTTTGTCACTATAAAGCTGTTTCATAGTTCCATCTACACACTTATGCATTAGGAAGGCTCTTTTTTCGTTCTCGGATAGGTTCGGCAAAGACCGAACGTATAGACCGTAGAGACTGACTTCTGCTGGAACAAGTTAGACTATTTTTACGACTTAGGTTGAAAATTGTAAATTTATTTTATCTACTTTATTTATTTCATTTATTTAATTTTTTTTATTTATTTTATTTATACATTGGGCATGATTTCTTAGAATAGCTACTGTTCAGTGCTGCCAAAAACAGACTGCCTTCTTCTATAAAAACAGCTTGTGGGATGCGTCCGTAACAGACTTCCATCTGTATAAAAATAATCAAGAGCCAGCCCCCGCAACCACACCGAGCCACACAAGCACAATTTATTTTAATGAGCATAAATCTTTCCAAGGATATGAGTTTGATTTTGTCTTTTGTGTGTTATTTTCTCAAAAAATTGTGCGCCATTACCAGAAAAAAAATAAATGACATCGCAAAAACACCGAAATCTAAAGTGCTGGCGACAAAATAAATTTTATTTATCGCTACCAATGCGACACGACTAAACACAAAGGCAAAACAATGACTTTGTACACATCTCTCTAAGCATATTCATAAAAGAAAAAACAAATCGGCAGTGGTGGCGGCAGAGGACACTCTGTCTCTTTGGTATGAGTTGTCGCTTGCCGGTTGCCGTGGGGGTTAATTGCGAAACAGTCCTCGGAGTACAATTCAAATGTAATTTGTCAGATTGTAAGTAATTTTGGTTTTGGTTTCAATAATTTTGAATAATTTTGTCATAAATTTAAGAAAATGAAAAAAATATTTCGCAGTGGAGGAGTCTTGCAACAACAGTGGAACTCCCAATGTCGAGTAGATGCCTGCGACGTGTTACCACACCCCTCGAAAAGTCAATGCATTCAAACAGTTGTGATTAAAGAGAAATCCATTAAAAGGAAAGATTTCAATTGGGAATCCCTTCTCCTTGACAATCATCCTCATTCCATTCAACATGTGCTTATAGTAGGTATATGTGTTCCATTTTTTGTAATAAGTACAAGCGCGATAATTGACGCGACGTGATTTCGGATGAATATCTGTAATTACTCATTGTAACAAGGATGGATTGGATGGTTGCGAAACAAGAAAGTAACGTGCTACATACACTGTTTGAGCCTGAGTGAGACATGAGAGATACTCGACGTTGGATATTCTTTTACGGTGTAAAGGAGTGTGAATTATTTATTTTTTGGAAATGCATTTCGCAGTTCGCATTAAGTGCAAGCCTGTCGCGGCGGGAGGACCATTGCATTAAGTGATTCAGTTATTAATTTTGCACAACTGTGCACTGTACTTTCAGGTGGGGGAGGCATGTAAAGATATAGATTTTAAGTGGTAAATAATGGATATATGTACATTGTCGTCAGAAGCTACTAAAAGCAATGGAAGAAAAGTTGCGTAGGGTTGTAAGGATATCGGCATACTGACAAAATGGTAGCTTGTGGAAATCTCACACCTGACAAGAACTACGAGAACTTCAACTATTGGGGGAAGGGATTTACAAAATGCCTTCATTTAAGGCCGCTTTTACGGGAAAAGTTTCCGGACCGTGTTATCTCTCGAAGAGGTGATCACAATTGAGCAGCGAGATCTTGTGATTTAACACCTTGCGACTTCTTCCTTTGGGGCCACGTGAAAGACAAGGTCTTCGCCACCAGCCCAGCGTCGATTCAAGACCTCAAAGATAAAATTCCTGAGGCTATCGAGGACATAGGGCAGCCACTTTGCGATTTGGTTATGAAAAATTTCATAAAAAGGATATGGTCCTGTATTCGTGCTCGTGGTGGCCATTTGGCTAATGTTGTCTTTCATTATTAACGGCATACCTTCCTCTTTATTATGAAATAAACATCCGATCATTTACCTCAAAAAATGACATTTTTCTTTAAATACCAAAATAACACCTCTTATTGGCAAACCCTTTGGCAATCCAAAGTGGTAGTTACTCCACGTAGAAAAATCCCATATTTAAAATCAACCAACTGTCGGTTAAAAACAACCAAGTATTATTGTTGACATAGCTCCTACAGAGCTAAAAATAACCGAGTCAACTTGTTTAACGAAACTCGGTTTAAAATAATCGATCTATAACTTTTCTCGGTTGTAAATAACAAATTACTCTGTTAAATTTAACCAATTTACTTTGTTGATATTAAAATAGAAACTTGGTTGATAACAGCTGATAAAGTGTGTTTTTTTAACAGCACCCATGGGTTTAACTGGAGGCAATTTTTTTAGCGTGTGACTACCCTGTTCAAGCTTGTATTTGAATTCGGTTTCGTTCTGCGCAACCCTTTTAGAACAAAAGTTATTGACTCTGATGCACCATCTACTGCAGCCTCAATTGATCTGCCAAAGTATGTAAAAGCTTTGTTTCCATCCGCAGGGTTGTTGTTAACTATTCAACTACTCAATCTGTTCAACTTATTCGACTGTTATGCCAGACTTCATCAAATGAGATGTCCAAGGCCATCGTTTGCAATGTTGTTCGACTGCCTTCGTAACGACTCCCAGTTGGCCCTGAAGTTGCTATTGACAAACTGGATAATCAGTTGCATTTAAAGGGTAAACAAATAAAATTTGGGCGACTTAAACAACAGTCCAATAAATGCTAAATAAAAGTTGTTGTAACATTCGCAGTAAAAGACAAACATTTTCTGGATTCTTAAAAAATTGTTGGCTCCCAAATAGCGAAATGTAGCTGTTAACTCTTTCTGGATGTAAGTATCCAAGCTTTATCACATTCGTCATAATAATTGATTCGCCTTCGTTTAGGTAAAAACGGAGCAGGTTTTAATAAAAGCCTGAAATATTTGGTGGACCAAGGTGATTAAGGAGTTTTCAAGAATGAAACATCAGTTACGGTTGGGGTTGGACAAAAAGATCGAGAGGCTAGCCAGCAGAGTGCAATATTTGACAACCAGCAGCCGCTGATCCAAAAAGGGAAGTTGTTAGTGGGACATAATCCGGATAAGGCTTGGACACACTCTGATTCTGCTACACAAAATTTGGCCGATTTGCGAATATTCCTTCCCACTTGTTGACTTTGATGTTATCTGAATCAGAACTAGGTGCAGGGGCAGATTTGACAAGCGCAGCTGTTTCAGAACTTGATCTAAGTTTTGATTCTTCGACTATAGTAATTGTAAGTATAGTCCATTGTAGTTTTAACAAACTTTAGCCACTCTTCAGATGACATCCCACCTGATACCAAAAAGGACTACCAAATAAGTCTATCCCCTTCATTTAATTAAATATTTAATATCCAACAGTAAAATACGTTCCACCTGCCATCCTGCATTTGTAATTTAATCTACATTTTAAATACAAGAGAAACAAAAAATCAATAACAGAGGGCGCCACCACCCACCCAGCGAACTTAAAAACTCACAATCCATTCGCTTATGAATATTACAAGCCGAAAAAGATTAGACAAATACCACCACAGACACCTATCCATCAATAATAATGGATCTGGGACAAAAGACAAATACAAGGCTATTGTGTCATAACAAAAAAAAAAACCGAAAGGAAGAGTGCACGAAATCCATCAAAGCGCCCACGGATAAATTTGCAAAAACAAAACCGGAGAATAGAACACGAGACGGATTGATTTCATGTCGCATTATCCTTGACATGGGATTTTTTTTTTGTTTTTTTTTCTGTCTGATTGTGTTGTCACTAAACTTTGAAGGACTTTTATTCTTTCGTATAATATGCAATCAATAATGCAAATAAATGTTATCATGTTTGCTGGCGGGGAGTGGGGTACATTTTAGACCACCTTTGCGAATGGTACGAGTTTTAGAAATATTCCGCACTACACTAATGAAATTCCCAGTCCATCATAATCGACAATTTTATGGCGGAAATATTTTCGTTCGATGTTATCGCCCGCTCGTCAACAATGAACGGAAATTGAAAAGCACAGGATGGGCTTTTTGTGTTCATCTGCCACACCAATGGCGGCGCACACGTATACGCAACGCATTACTGCTCCCGAACAAAGATGTATTAATGTTCGGGGCGGTAGTCTGATGCCTGGCAAATTAAATCTAACGTGCTCCGAGGAAGATTATCAAGGTCAATAATTGATAATGAACACCAAGCGGAAGCAGGACATGCTGCAGTAAAGCCAAGTTTCATGGTTATTTGTGTGCAGTAAAACGAAGAAAACATTGAGAAAACAAAATAAGGCCAATGCAAAGGTATAATGCGACGAATGGGCGTCATTCTCCTTCCGACAACAAACAAGGCCAACAGATATGGAGCGAGCATAAAAGTTTACGTGCGGAAATTAAAATACACAAAATGTTGACTTTCTCGGTTTAATGGATGGACGCGTAGCGTAGCTGTTGAATGTGGACTGTGGACTTGTTTTTGTTTTGTTTTCGGGCGGGGATAGATGTGAATTAAGTAGCAGGTGTCTACGCAATGGTTTCGAAAGGTCAACAAAGAAGGAAGAACGTGCGATTAAAAATCGAATAATTTAGCCTAAGCCCTGGTAAGTAGTGCTATAATTTTTTTTTGTTTGTATAATTCATTTATGTAACAATATAGTTATAATAATAATAATAATAAAAATCGATTAAGCAGCATGTTGCCTAACATGTAATGTTGCGAAGGTAATTTGAAACTACGAGTATATAGTTGACTTATGGTAAAGTAAATTTTAGCAGTTTTTCCAAAGGGACTTGTGGTCGACTTACAGCTCAGCGGGAGTCGCTAGGTTGAAACCAGTTTTCATGGATTTGTTTTAGCCACAAGGTAAAGCCCAGTTTGGAGTTGGACTTGAACGAAAGACGTTTCAAAATAATCCACAAAATGAATACAAAAACGCCTCAGAAAACGAGCAAAAAATATGATAAGAAAACCAACGAAAAATACCTCAAGAAAATGCGCGAAAGTGTCTCAAAAAAATGGTTTGAAAAATGTTCCAAAAAACCCTACGATAATGCCTGGAGAAAAACCCCCAAAAAACACCACGAGACACACCCAAAAAAAAAAATACCCAAACGGCGTACGAAGCTAGGTAAGCTATTAAGGGCCGTTTGCTCATACGACTCTTAACGACTTAAGTTCTACTTAAATACTTATGGGCTACTTTTTTCAGGGCATAAACTGTCACATAAGAGATTATCAGCAAACGGCCCTAAAACACATTTCAGAGGTACTTGTATATCAAAACCAAAATCAGTGATTAAAAATTCGAGAATGCAAATATATACTTACTACGGTCCGGGGTGGACCTGGCCTCAAAAAAGGCAACAGGAAGACATGAAAAATAAAAAGGCCTAAAAAATAAAAATAAATACTCGAGGAACGCCACAAAAACTCTTCTAAAATCCTTGCAAAAATCTTCACATAAATAGTTCAAAAAAATCCCAGAAAACGCTTCGAAAAACATTCTTAAAAAATCCTTAAAGAGGGACCTTTTGGTCTGAAAAATGCATGATGAAAGACAAGTTTTTACAATTTAAATCTGTTTTCAAAAAGTCTTTCGTGAAAACGACGAAATGGGAAACAAGCTTCAAGAGGACTTACGAAAAACACCGAAAAAAATTACCTAAAACATCCATAAAACACCCTATAAACGATTGAGTTTAAAATTACATAACAGCAGAACACAAAGCTAAATTATTAAACAATTCATGGAGAATTGTTCCGACAATCTAAAAACAGAGTCTTCTTCAGAAAGCATTTATTCAAATTCTAAGCTCACTTCTTTTTTTAAAATTAGAGAGAAATAAATAAACGCCTTCCAATAGATACCCTGTGTTGAAAAGTCTTGATTCATCCGTTCCGGTACAAGCAAGGGATCGACTTCCGTCTTGAACACACACTTACCTGTAAACGACTTCACCTCTACGCCATTGTTCAGAAGCAGTCAATAACACCATTTAAAGCTGTGGGTTTCATGCCACAGATAATTGAAAAGGACATTCCTTTTGGGTCGAAAAAAAAACCATAGGCTGTCTACAGCTAGCTACCTTCTTGTGCTATAGGCAGCCTATGTTACCTGGGAACCACCCGGGTAACGTGGCGCCCCTATAATACTTTCTTGATTTCTCTTCTCTCCTTATTTTCATTTTAATGTTTACAGAGGATAACTTAAACAGGTCATGGGATAGAACAAATAAACTTCAGGCTTTTATTTTCACTCCTTTGTATACCGCTCCATTTATGGGAAGCCGTCGTTTTTTTCTATTAAATTATTTAGAGATGACTTTAAAAAGGAAACCTAAAATTATGAGCAGGTTGACGGGGGTTAAGGTGCAGGGTGCTGATTAGTACCATTGACATGGTTATATAAATAAAACTTTCGATGTTGATCAGAGCTGGAAGCATTTAACAGGGTGTGCATTCTACATTTAGTTTCTTTTAAGAGAGCTGTAGAGATCAACGCTTATTTGCCACTTAGCGTCTCACGAATGGTGCCGTGTAGAACTAAACAAAATCTGAAAATACATGAGCTTACTTAAAATCTACCTCAGTAACGACCCTGGAGTGAACTGCAAAAATTTGGGAACAAAGCCAGCAATCATCTGCGTTATTTACTCGAATTTTTCCCCTGTTAACCCGATAAAAGAAAAAGAAACAATGCTGACGCAAGAGCAAAACTCTGCACCGAGATGAGATCAGAGCATAAAGTAAAAAAAATTAACCAACTCGGGCTTAAATTCCACTGAAAACACCAGGCGAGCAGAAGAATTGAGCATGTACGCTAACCACAAACTACACTCTGCTAATGTCGTTTTCCATTGGTTTCACTCGGGGATCCACTCATTCTGAAATCCAATAAAACAGCAAAAAATGCTTCTTTCTGAGAGAATCCACAAAAGTATTGGTGAAATGCCAAAAATAATCTACGGCTGCTGTCAGCTGACTTGTAATACATAAATTGCACTTGTGTGAGTGCTTCTGGAGTGGATTCTGTTTCTGACTTCAAATCGAGAGGCGAAATTCTCTTCTCAGAATCACCACAAGAGTATTTTTTGTGCCAATGGAACGGTTTCAGAAGTGATTTTTTCGATTCAGGACTCTCCCGGACGCTGCTTTTTGCCCAATGGAAAACGACATAAGAATTCGATTCTTAACATTTTTAACATTTTCCGAATTCACTTGTGGGTTCAAAACCAGAAGCAGTTTTCTAGTGCTTGTTCTGTTGTATTTTATAATGATAGCCGACCCGAACCAACGGAAAACGGATTTGGAAAAAGACCTAAAATACAAAATAAATTACGATAGACGTGTTTTTTTAACTTCGATCTCAGCAAAGCAAAGTAAAGTAGGATTTTCAGCACGCAATTGCAACGACTACAGAGTTAAGATCAGCCAGAGAAAAGCTGCTGGCAGAGCAGTCAGATCATACGTTTTGTTGGCTCCTCCGTATTTTTCAACTTTCCCTTTAAACCATGTTTTGAGTAGCTTCGTTTTCTTGGAACTTTCAGCGAGAAGTGAACAAGCTATTTCGGCTGAGCGCCTGGGTAAAACGAGCGACAATTTTTTGATGCTGACGACGAAGCGACGTCAAAATTCTTGTTAAATAAAAAAGTAAAAACAAAAATACTAAACGAGCGACGCACGCGTTCATTCATGAGGGACATATTTTTTTTTTTAAATCCGACATATTGTCAACAAATATGAAATTTGTTTAAGCTGCTGGATTTGCTTACATGAGGGCCAATGAGCTTAAATTTAGGATCAGCATAACGTGGCTGATTTTTTGCAATATCAAAAAATATGAGGATACAATTTCGCTTTGTTTCCTATATTTTTTTAACAACCCTGGTGCCAATTTGCTCCACGAAATTACAGAGAAGCACACATGTGCCAGCCAACGTGTGTATATTGCAAGTGAGGAAGTCTTTAAAAAGAGCAGCAGGCTCATGCATTTCGTTGGACTTCTCTCCGCTCTTTGTCGTAGGAGCTTGCTAGTTGCTTCTTGAGCATTCAATAAAGCGTCCTTCACAAAACATTTCCAGCCGAATTAAATACCTATTTGGTAGATCATCACCCTGTAGACAAGAAAAAAGAAGCTGCCCCTATCTATGATTAATTCAATGGCCCTAGGGATTCGACTTACCTTTAGACACGTACTTTATTTTGTTTCTTTACTTTCCTTTTCTACCTGACATTCGTAATATTATTACCATCCCACACAAAGTCGCCCGGACTCTGCCTTGAATCATTTGGGTGTTGGGTATATGGTACAAGGGTTTATCTCTAATCTTCTCATTTTTTTTGATCTGTCTTGCAGAGATTCGGGCCATGCGGGTGTGGGCTGATATCTCTTATTTTTCGCTCCAAGGGAAGTGTGTCGAAATACTTTGTATAAACAAGCACTGTTTACCGATTACAAGGTAAACAAGCTGCCTTAAGAACTCTCCCCTAGCTTTTGTTAATTCGCCTTCTTATCGTACACATAAAATTTAACGAAGGTATCGGTCTAAAAAAATATGATTTATCTTTATTAACAGCTGGCTTACCTCTGACTTGGGATAACTATCTTTTAGTAAAAAGTATGCAAACTGTGTCTAGACATTCGTATACGCTTGCCGAAGGTCCTTGAACGAATAAGGATCGACTTATCGATTTCGAAATTAATTGACATGTAGCCACCGGTAATAGAATCAATACACTTCTCCATTTATCACATCTCTTGGGATGATACACATTCACTGATATCCATCCGTGAATTCCCCATTGAGCAATTAAGGTCCTTTTTTCAACTTTTGCCAACACACGCATCGAACCGTATAAATATTGCCCTGTATAGGTAGTAAAAAACTTTCCACAAACGTGAGTGTTTACTTTAATTAACCACAAAAATTCCAGGCACGCTACAAGGACGCGCTCTCTATATATCAGAGAAGCCACATGATACTAAAGAATTTTGTTTGGCCCCTTTGAAGGTGTTTATGCTCCTTAAATGAGGTTAAAGGCTAAGGATTAATCAAAGGATTCATGTCGTTATTTAAAAGAATATCGTTCAGTGAACCAAAAAACAAGAAGCACATACGATTTCCTCTCAAAGCATGCACTTTGTAGGATGAGTGGATGCTTTTTGCGGAAGCTCATAGGTATACGTCAAAGGATATTCACGGGATTGAGATTTAATTGAAAGCCAAAGAAGTGCAATGTACTCCGAAGTGTGTGGGGTTAACTTAACGCTGTTTTTTTTTTGTCGGGGCGTATTCGAGCTCGTCGTCTTTGGCAAATTGTCGGATTTGTTAGCCGCATTCTCGCACATTTTGAGTTAACCGCAAATCTACTCTGAACTCAGGAGAGCGGTTAATTAGTCATGTGAGGTGATTTGATTTCTGACATCTGAATTATTGGCTGACAAGGGACTTTTGGAATATTTTTCTATACCAAAGTTATGATTGGTGATAGGTTGTGCAGGTTTGTTTTGAGTTAGATTTTTTGAGTTGCTTGCGCTTTTGTGGCCTTCGAGTAGATGCAGTATTAGTCGGAGGAGGTACTTCGAGTCCTTTTCGGATTGGAGTTCCGATTGACGTGACTCTTCAACTCTTGGGGTTGCATTTATGTTCTTGCGAAGGTTCATATCGATTTATAAGGTGGACAAAGTCGTAAATCCTTATAGGCTTTTGAGGCAAAAAAGTAAAAAATTGGGGCGCCAGTTTAAAAAATTCTAAAAAGCCCCTAAATAGCGCAAAACAAAATCTGTATGTTTTGTAAAAGCTCCGAAAAGTTTGGTTAGTCCTTCCTCTACTTGAATACTCACCGAAAGGTCCTTAAACCGGGTTTTGTCTGAAGGCCAAACAAAAAATTGTTGTAAACCTGATTTTTTTTATATAAATAAAGTCTATTCCAATTGTAATTCTAATTCCTACTAGAACGACAAGGGCTTCAGGGAATAGCAGCTCCTTCTTTAAGAAAATTTTTTTATTAAGCTGGCTACGCATCAACACTCTGGTACAGTACTGCGTTCATCCAAGAAAGCTTGTTTTTCCAAACTGACGTTGCTTACAAACAAAATGTTTGCACAAATACCTTCTCGTACCAAACCATGGCAAGTGCCCTGGGACTTTTCAAAGGTGAAATATTCGCTCTTCGCGGCGCTGCCTTTGTTGTTGTTTTAATTAACCCAAGTCTCTGGGAAAAACCATTTTTCTACCTTCCCTGTTGTTGTTGTTCCAACCAAATGGCACAACATCATGTTTGGCTACTTTTTGCACAGGTGCACGTACAACTTTCTCCACTGAGCAACATGTCCTCCAGCTAACGATGTGAACTTTTCTCTTTGTAAATATATTTGCCAAGGAAAAAAAATAATAAAAGGAAAGACCTCCTCTGTGATGGGTGTTCGTAAGTCAGAATAATAAAGTAAACAGTTCGTTATCCTTCAACGTTGGTGGTCGACCATAGACCATGTCTAGCGGAAGTCAACTGATCAACAACAAAATTTTAAGGATGCTCCACAAAAGAGGCTTTTCGCATAGCAAAGGAGCTTTTCGTCAAATTGTGTTTCTTTGTGTTTAAAGGACATTGTCGTAGGGATCTTGTGTTTCTTTTCAATGAGTTGAAACAATTTAATATATAATCCGCATAACAGAGGAGAATTGGATGCAGGCAAAGGGAATTTGCTTACTTTGAATTGAACCTGGTGCCAGAATAGTTTCCTTAGATGAATTGGATGACGTAAGATTTGATTTCCGCCACTGGTGGACCATTGCCAAAGTGGACGATCATTAAAATAAATTACTCTTTGTCGCCAGGATTTGATTTTACCCATCGAGCCGATTGCAAAATATAATCAAATCACACAGATATTTCCTCTCTCTTTTTCAATTTGCCATACCCGCAGACAGTCCTTTCGCATTCAAAGGAAACTATGTACAATATCATAGTGGAATACCATCCAAGTCCCGACATTGTGTTCCAACAAAGGCGCTCAGTTTGGCGCCCAACTACATTACACACACTGAAAGGCGAAATACCGGAAGGAATCTATAACCTATTCCAGCCATTTGTTGTTTGCACATCCGCACGGATTGTGTTTGTGGGGCGTACGAGTACATGCGCTTGTCGCTGCCTTAAAATGCGTCCACATCATATTTTCCGAATGGAACACGCGCTGAATCAGCAGGATATCTTTTCGCCCATCAATATCGTAAAGCAACACAAAAGGCGCTTTCATTTGCATCCTCCTATATGGCTTTACTTTACGGAGTATATTTCGTGAAGACGACGCAGTGAGTTCATTGTGTTGCCGCTTTAACTTTGTAGTAGTTTTTTGGTTTTCTTATTTATTGAGGTACGAGTAGTTGGATTACTCGTATCCTTGCTAGGAAATACTTCTTACCAGTGGTCCCAGACTCTCAAGACAGTTTTCCCCCTTTTTGTTTTATCAGCAAAGGCAAAAATTTTCCCCTAAATTCGAAAAAATTCCCCTTTTGCCCCCTGTAAAAATTTAAACTTGCCTTTATTTTTATATGAAATTTGAAATTATTTTCTTTTCTATTAGCGAATGCATTCAGATACACAAAAATTCTTACATTAACGTTCGATGGGCTGTTTTCGTTCAAATTTAGTGTGAACATTTCATTCTGAGTAAACTTTGAAATTTATTTGTAATGGAAATGCGTTTAAATTTTACTGATACAAAAAGAGAACGGCGTTCATTGTAATGACAAGTTCTTGGTTTTCAGAATTTCGGTGTTTGTTGCGAGATTGTCCTATGAAAAAAGAAAATTTCCTTTAGGTCTAGGCAAACTGCAAGCAAATCTAGTTTAGAAGGAAGAGCTTAGGCGTACATTTCTTTAGAAAACTGTCAGACCTCGACTTTTAAGTTTGCACCAACCCGCACTGCTAAGAAGTTCCCTTTACATTTTCTTAATCGTTTGAGTGTCCCTTTTGTGTGTATAAATTCAGCTGCATCAGCGGAATGCTTTTGGAAAAAATGCCCGCCTCAATTCTTGCCCCCTAAACTAGAACCTTTTTAGGTCGGCTTGCAGAGTATCTGGGTGGAGTGATTCCCCAATTTTTATGAATATTCACTTAATAAGTTCTTAATTTTATAGCAGGCAAATGACAAGTGACTATTAGAAAGGGATTTTTAGAATTTCGCTCGTTTTTTTTGGGCGGCATCTGTCAAACTTTGCAAGACCTAATTTCATCAGATGACGTTCAACTGGTTTTTCCTCTAAGGCCTTTAAGCAGCTCCATCTCTAGTGAATAGCCCATGGTGGGTTATCAGCGGGCTTACGTATTTTTCCAACATTGATAGGCATTATGTGTCCAAAAAGTTGACTTTTGTTGGACTTTTTTTCATCGGGTTCTTTTAAAGGCCGATTTTCTACTGACAATAGGCATTTTAGAATTTACAATATCAATCGTGTAAAAGGCCTTCGAACCAAACTAAATTTTATTGACAAATGGCCCAGAGCCCATATTTTTAGAAAGGGAAAAGCGAATGACACCGACAATCATGCTGATGGACAGTTGATGTTGTCACAGTCATGTTTGTGTTAAGAGGCCTTGCTCTTCCATCGAAAATTCTCAAAAAAAACGTGATACCAAAGTGTCGTTGCCTTAACTGCGATTGAAGAGTAGATCCAAAGACCTCGCTCGGTACCTACTTTCAAATATTTTAGCTTCACTCAAGGTAAACTGCTTGTGACTACCCTTTTCTAATTGGTTTCACTGCCGGCTGAAATGAATTTTCGCGATCGGGTAACTTTTTGAAATCTACCCTCAAGCGCTCCACAGTGGGGTCATCTAGTAATTGAAAACTTTCGAATGTAATGTCCTAAGCAAAAACGCCCCTGCCATCGATGTTAAGTCTTTGTCAAGTGAGGAGGCAGCAAATACCTATCCGCAAGAGAAGAAAAAAAACAGTCATGCCCTTTATTATGCAATTAGCTTAAAAAAATCAACCCGAGCTTGCAACGAAAATTTGTCCACACACAAAATACAAACAAAAGTGTAAACTTTGTTGCGAATTTTCCCTACCGGAGTTAAACATTTTTTTCTATTGTTGTCCAAGGGAAAAGTTTCCAAACATATTTTTTTTTCTGAAGCTCAAATTTGCTTCTAATACAGAAGCCGAATAAAAACTTTGTCGTGCTGAGTAATTTTTTTTTTGCGGATTTTGCCTTCCCATACCGACAGTATAGCTAGACCTCTACCTGTTGCCATGACCATGGTAGGAAATTATTGTTTCATCGATTTCGGGTTCAGGTTTGATTGAGAACTTTATTTAGGCGAAAATTGGATGTCAGAGAGTAAACGTGTTTCCTTAATTTTCATTCTTGACATGGCTGTTAAGTGGGAACACTCTGTCAGAGGGTGGCTTGTGCTGGAGTTGTTTGCTAATCCTTTGAAGGCAAGTTGGTTGATTGTTTGTTTTATGTACTCGCATGTATGCATCATCTGTTGTTCATGTTGATAGGTTGAGTTTCCTGTCGGGAAACAGCGATGAGTTACTGCTTTTGCGATTCGAAATTGCTTCTTCGGTTTGTTGTTATTTAAACGTCACTTATGCTGCCCTCTTTTGCAGAGCCAATCAATTTTTTTAGCGCATTCTCTTAGTGAATGTGTATCCAAATTTGATTTTGGACTCGACATAAAATTGTACGTTCCTCCCCATTGTACCAGAAATAGGAACATATACAAGTAGACGAAAGTTGGCGCGACCGAACCGTATTGAACTCTCTATGTGTGTGCGATAAAGGAGCGATTTTTGTAGAGAAGTTACAATTTTGTACAAACCCTAAAACTTCAGAGCCACCCCCATAAGTTCGCTTGCAGTTTTCCCTATCCCATTCGTATAAACTTCTCCTAGAAGTTCGCATTTTGTTCTTTCGCGTGGGTGTCGATAAATCGGCGGCGACTCTTCCATGTACATTCGCAGCGACACACGACAGCTATTCCAATTGATACTCGTACATTTATCACCAGGGATTCTTTGATGAACTCGAATTTCTTAGAAGAATATTCATTAGCCAGAAATCTTCCTCTGGGAGGTTCGGAGCGAACGAAATGCGAATCGCGTGGGTCTAGTTTTGCAGAAAACCTCCTCTTTCGTAGAAGCAATTTCTTGCAGATGAGAAGCAAATTTTAAATTCGGTAAAAAAGGCTGTCACAGTCCGAGGTTTTTTATAAAGTTTGCAAATATTCATAAAGTCGCAGTGAAACAATTTATTTAGCATTTTTTCACGAAAGTACCACGAGTTCATTAAAAGTTTTCCGATTCCCAGAAAGCAACTTGATTATGTCTTCGCTCGAAGTCGGTGGTTAAATCAATCTCTCTATGGCATGGTCGCCGTCATCCAATATCTGTAGCAAAGTTTTGTGGCTGCGATTACAATTCGCCTATGATTACCCACAAATCTAATTTGTATCCCATGTCATCAGTCATCGATATGATTCACATAACCGCAGCCTCATTACTCATCGGCTATTCAACGCAATCCTCTACGAACTACACTCAACGCTCAAAATGAAATTATTTACTGCTATTGCTCTGTTCGTGGATCGACCCGACCTCACCATATAGACCAAACACATGTCAGGCCTCAGGTGATGCGGCAACAATCCCCCATTTCAGTGGCCAAGGGTGTCACGGCCACCTGAAGTGTAATAACTCATCCATAACGTTCGCATCTGGGTTGGGTGACACGTACCGCATGGAATTGACTTCTTCAGCCCAAAATTGTTACGATTCCTCTTTGTCTGTGAGTGTACACAGCGCCAGAGTGCTTTATAAACTACAAGCTGTGCGAAGGAAATTTGGGCCAAGGATCAAACTAATGGGAATTAGGTCGTACGAGGACATACGTATGGTTGTTTTCGGAAAGAAGGAGCGTCCCTGTAATTAGAGTCGACAGGTTAATCAAGCGCGCAGATGGAAGAAGCAATATTTTTGTGCCTCTTACTTAGAGACGAGCAGAGTGAACTATTGAAGTTGCAGTTGACAGCGGACATCCAACAGTTGCAGAGAGCAAGGGATTAATTTCCTCGCACCGTGAAATATGGGAAGTCGTTGACACCTGAAAACCTTCGGCAGACATCACGAGAAAGTTACTGACAAACAATTTACAATATCTGTTGGCCCCTGAAATGTCAATGGGAATGAAAATGACGCTGTGGTTGGACCACTCATGAGCAAGTCATATGAAAGCAATCACGAGCCCGGGGCTGAATTGCTGCATCAATGATACTTTGAGTAATATCCGAGACTGTCATGAAAGAGCTTCTTAGATGGCTGTTTGGACTCGGCATCAAATTGAAGATCCCTTCCATTCGTCCCAAAAATGAAAAAAACTCACCCGAAACGAATGTTTCTGAGAAGCTACGGACCAGTAACTCCAGTGAAAGCAGGACATGGGTAATTACTCATTTCGTGATCATTTTGTCTTTCAAAATAAGCTAAAAGGGCGAAAAAGGACATTTTTTTATAATCGTCGTTGGCAATTTAGTCCGAAAAGTCTGGGATAACTGAGTTACAACAACAGTTTGTTTGTTTATCCACATAACCCCTAACAGATGCAATCATTTCCACCTCACCACCTTTTAGTAGTCTCAACGAATTTCCATTTTAAGCGCAAGTTCTGAATATTTAACTAAATTTCCCAATCTCCATTCATAAGCCATTTGACACCACTAACACGCGCGCATCCAGTACTACCCATCAGATCGTCGCCAAATGCAGTTATATTAATAATTAATGTCACGCGATTTCCGTCTTTACGGATGACAGCACGTAAGCGTGTTTTATAAACTATCCGCCGTAGGTATAGCAAAACTCAACTTCAAGAGTTAATTTCAGTCCTGACTACACTTCCCGCCCCGGTGGCTGGTGAATTTATTCGATTGTAAGTGGGAAGCATCCATTTGCAATGACGCTTAATCAGCTGCCAGTTGAAAATGCAAAATTAATTCTTCAGCCAGCTATAACATGAGAAGCGCTTGTTTAACTAATTGACTGGCACTGCCATGCAATTAGTAAAATATTATATACCTGCTATTGGGGACTGGCGTAGTCTGTGCCTGTGCAGCGAGGGTATTCACTGGGGAAATTTATGCTAATTCAGTGGTGCGTAGTCGGGCTTATTAAGATTATGTAATCGTCTGCATTAGGCAGTTGCAGCTTACAGGACTTTATCGTGCATTGAAAGAGTCAATCCCATGGAGTGATTTAAGTTTTGATTTAAGTTTAAATGAACACAAGGCCGTGTGGCATGCTTGCCTCTAACCTCTAAGCCAATGAAAAAGTGACTTTTAGGTGCCTTCAGGGCGGAGAGTGGAAATAACTAATGTTGACCTATCTAAACTCCCGCATCTCGTTTAAAAACTCACCGACATTACAATTCCGTCGCACACTGATTAATTTTTTATATAAAATTGACAAATTGGAGCTGTCTAGTCATTTCAATTAAACTTTTTTTCGATTCGCTGCTTTAGCCTCAATCAACTTACAGACAAGCCTCTTAGATACCTCCTTCGCACCTTCCACCTTCAACTTGTCAATCCCCAGTATCGCTGCAAATTCCATGACAGCTTTTATTTGATTTTCAGAGAAAACATTTTCATATTACTTCTCATTCTGTGTGGAGCATTCAAAATAAGCAACTTCCCATCGCCTTTACAAAAGTATTCAATAAGCATTTATTTGTCCTTGGGTGAGACTTCTTAAGCTCTTAATCGGGGATTTTCTGTTTGATACACTTTCAATGAGCAATTCCATTTATCGGGTGTACGCTGCTGTTAAAGCGGCGCGTCTTAGAACTTTGGCAAACATTTTCGGGTATTAAAAACAGAAATGTATTTCAATATTGGAATTATTATTTCGCCAGGGGGACAAGAGACCTTATTGACATGGGTCCAAGAAGAAAATGTTTAAAGTCTGACATCAAATATGAGTCGCAATGACTCGCAATAAAAAAAACGTGTTACGCTTTTTTTTATGCGCGAAACTGTTGTCTTTATGGCTGTTTTATCGCTTCTGACTCCACATATTTGTCTCGGCGAATATGTTCAGCCGTCTTATGACTATGAAATCCTTTGTAGGAACTTTTACGCTCCCTCGGATGAAGTTTATGTGTCGTTTTTAAAGATGGAACTTTTACCAAACCACGTAAGGACTGAGTTGAGTTGGGGTACACAACAAAAAAAAAAGGAAGAGACGCAGCTATATTGACCTGAAGGACATCTTGTCATAAAACAAGAAAGTCGTAAACTTTCGCTAAAACTGAGGTTGGGTTTCTTTGTGCTGATCCTTTTTTTGGAAGTTATTTTCTTTCAAAGCAAGATTGAAGTGAACGTATTATTTTTTTCTTATTATGCCAACTTGCGGTTCCAGTTCCGTGGCTTCGGAATATTTTTTTTGCAAAAGGGTTCTCAGTTGGTAGCGCATTTCCATTGCAAGGCATCCGAGAGTGTAACTGTCATGATAGAGCTTCTCAATTGGCTATTCGGCCTAAAATAGCTAGTAAAATAGTAGCTCATCTCAATTCGTTCCAGAAATAAAAGCTCACACGCAAAGGGAATGGCTTTAAGAAGCTAGGTTTAGGGTAAATGAACCTTTTGCTCCAGCAATTTTTATTTATTCATTATACGTTTACTGAGGTTTACAGGTCCTAGGTTCAGCTCCCAGAAACACACAAAAAAGTTGCTTCCCAAACCCTTTTTTGATTCAGAGCGTCATAAAATTTCAGGTCTTTCCAATCGTCCCAAAAAATAAAAACTAACAAAAACGAAAGGTTATTAAAGCCTAGACATAGGTCAGCTACTTATTTGTTTTTTTAAACACGCTAAACCGAACCAATGTTTTTTGTAGTATACCAGATGATATTTACACTCCAGCTTTGGGTTAGGTTTTGCGGATTGGAAAGGCAGATAATGCCCACTATACTGCACTCAACTACAGGTATACTTACGGAAAACTTTCGCTGGTATAGGACTTTCGATCCGAAGGACGTTCCACTTCAATGTAAAACAGGTCTTCTTACTTGAAAAATGTGACGCCCCCTGGTTGATTGAAAATCATTTGGCCGCCCACCTCACAGAGAAAGGATCCCCATTTTTGATCCAATCTTGGTTGGTCCTGTTTTCTTTGCTTTGTGCTGTCAACTTCTGACTTATTTCAAAAGGCGTACCAACCCTGTACATTTACACACAATCGGACTTTACTTTGAGGTCCCCAAAAATAAATTATGAACGTTATTCGCGTTCATTTTACAAATTCCAAGTCGTCATAACAAACGATTGCTTTAGCCCCAACTATTAAGCATACCTCGCCTTCATTAGGGAATTTTGTAAGTGATGAAGATATCCCATGAGCTAATTATAATGGTCCGGGATAAAGTGGGGCAAGCCATAAATCTCTCTATCGGAAGTAAGAGCTGTTACCACTGTTCACTTCTTTCCCAACGTCGAGATTCCATGCTGCATCCTTCCTACATCCTATCTCGTCGTTTTTATTCTTTATGATAAATTATGCCTTCCTTAGTCATTATTTAACCATTCGTTGGTCATGATTCTGCTCCCAGTTTTCTGATTAATACTCCCCATGCTATTATCTCGTCTGCTGCTTTGCGGCGGGAGACTGTCTTACCCATACACACACGTTCGAGCATTTGTATGCCAAGGAGCATCCGATATAAATCGAGTAAATTCGAGGAAAATGCTGGAAATTCACTTTGTGATTCCGCATACCGGACCCGATAGCATCTCCACATAGGTATCCACAAGAACGGGAAGACTTTCCAGGAAACGATAGTTAACAAGGTGTAGTGTTTTACCATGAAATTGCGGTGATGTTTCTGGCTTGTTCTTTCGACATACAACACATATCTGGTGCTTGTATGATTTTTGGGCTTCTGCGAACCTGTGCTTCGGCAGAGTCCAGTCAGATTTTCACTTTAGAGCAATGGAGTATGGGGTTTTGTTCCCTTGTGCCAGGCATCGTGTTGCAAAAAATGTCACATGACATGCAAGGCAGTCGACCGGATGCTGCATTGTTTTTGTCGAATCAACTTATTTCTGGAATTTCTGTTCTATAGTCTACGCCTCCGGTTATAAGTACATTCAATATGTATATCCCCATTCGGAAGGAGTACCGCACGTTGTTATCCGAGCGAAGAGCAATCGTAAAATTTGATCGTCCTTGCCTGTCAATAAAGCCGCAGTACATCAGGAAATTAGATACCCCGACAAGCGTATTACATTCAATGAGGCAACATTCCGGCAAGAAAATAAACAGTGTGCTGTCGAAATATCCCGATATGGGGATTCCATTTCTAATTGGGATACTGCTTTCAGCCTCTGGCGGTTATTTTCTTCCCGTTTGCACAATTTCTTGGTATTACTCTAATTTTCGGTTATTGAAGGACATACACCACACATTTCCCAATAGAGTGACAATGCGGCCTCGTTAAATAAAGTAGCAATTATATGGCACAGGACTGTCGGAATTGCCACAAGTTAATAAAATCTTATGTCAGCTGTACATCCTTAGTGTACCTGTGGACGGATATTGAAGGGAATATCAATTGGCATTGAGTGTATGGAGTGGCACTGGTGAGAATTTGCAGTTATATCTGGCGAGAGATAATAAAAGTGAAGCCCAGAAGTTTAACGTTGCCATGGGGTGACGTAACTCAATCGATGACCTTCATCGGATATGGGGGTTACAGGAGAGATCCCCAACTACAGCATAATTGATTGGGTTACTTTGGTAGCATTTGGATGTGGTTTCGGAAGGATTTTTGCCGATTTTATGGGCGATCTCGGTTTAGAATTGGAGAACCTTTACAATGGGAACATGAAAAAGATTTTCGGATCTGTCTTGAACATCAAAAAGTTGTTTAAACTTGACCCAAACATAAAATATTTCCATACGATGTGAGAAGAAATTTTAGAATTTATTCCGATCATGGGAAAGATCGTCAATTTTGACTCTGACCAACATTTTTCCCGTTTTGACTGGATATGAATAAAAATTCTCCAATTGACGCGAACATGAAAACATTTCTTGGTTTCGATCCGAACGTGATTGGTATACTCTCATTGTAATAATCAGTTGTGTTTTTTTTTTATCCAGAATGTTACTCTGGCTTTGACAGGTGAGGAGGTCAAAACTTGTCCATTTTCCCCATATGCAATTTATACCCTTCTTTGCCTCGAAGAGCTTGATTGGAAAGTTTTTTTTTAACCATCTGTGGAATATGCAAGAGGAAACTGAAAGTACTTTCGAAACAGGAAAAGGATACAATCCGCCAGGAGAGTATACGAATAGAAAATTGTGCACTTATTTTGCAATTCAATATTTGAAGTGCGGGTGTCCCAACAAACTTCAAAAAGCGATCATATTTCTGTTGCGTCAAAAAGGACATTCTGATGATTCAGCGAACAACAGAGGCATATTATTTCTGAATATAATGTGCTCATACTTCTTTATTGTTATTTGCAGCAATAATGTAGTGGTTTAGCTATACAAATTTACTGCACAAGTCTTAGGTTAGTTTTTTTTTAAGTTTTTAAAACGTTCGGGCTACTTTTGACTCTTTTATAGCGCGATATGCTTCCTATGAGGCAGAAAGACAGAGAGTGTTCTTGGAATGGCAAATTTGCGCAAGTTCAGCTCTACCTATAACTTAATACTTTTCAGCAGGATGAAGGTGCGAGACTCATCGGCTGAAACTGAGGTTAGAGATCCACTAAATCATGCTTAAAATATGTTGTAGACATTTGGCTTCGATCTTCAAAGTGGTCAGTAGGCTTCTTAATTTGTCTTGAGGGTCCTTTCTGGAGGTAGAAGTTTTTTAGGCGCGGCTTTTGAGTGGATGCATGTTTTGCTGCCTCTCTGGTAGAGTGCTTAACTTTACTTCGGCTGCATATTAGAACAGCCTACACTTCGCGGACCTCTTGATTCAGACGTGATTAGAGAAGCTATATCTTCAACACTATGGTGTTGTTGGGTTTACTCTCCTTCTGGTCCCTCCTAAGTAGCACTTTATCTTGTTCGATGGTCAACCGAACTGACTGACCTTTCTGTCATTTTGCGTCAGATCTATGCGATCTTTATTTCGACTTTATGGTGAGTGGTGACCCTCTACAAATGGATAAAGAAAATAAATTGCCTCCGAAAGTGTGGAGGACCATTTCATTTTTCATCGTGTTTTTGACAGGACCAAAGTGTCCCTCTGTAGTTTTTTGTACGAGGAACTACAGCCAGGGGAAGAAATCATATTTCATACAAAATGTGGCAACCTATAGATATCGGAGTTAATGCCGACATCACAACATGCCAGCTGTCATAGCCGACACAGCCATTTAAAAGAGACTCGCACTCCCACTCGCTGCAAAACTACCACTCCCCGGCGTAAGTTGTGTAGGCAACCCCGCTCTGTAAATAAACTTTGCCAATTGTATAAATATAGCTCGAGCTGCCCTGGCATATTGCTCATGCTCATATAAATCACGACACCGTGGTTAATTCAAGCAAATACGGTGTATCGTGTCAGGTTGCGAGTGAGCGGAGTAAACTCTTCGATCTGTTATGGTGGTAGACGTATTGACTATGGGAAGGTATGCCAAATATTGGCAAACAGCTGTTTCGGCATCCATTTATTTCTAAAATTAAAATATTCGCCTATCAGTGCATGGGATCCTTATTCGTGACTTGTGCCTATTAAAACGACTTGTGGCAGCGAGGCGAAATTCGCAAACAAAAATAATGAGACATGCGATGATGGGCAGCTCTATTTAAATATCGACTAAGGGCTCGGATTACGTAATGGACTATTAGTGGCTTTGATTACCACCATAGAGCGCCACGTCCTTTGACAAAAGAATTATGCCAAATCCTATAGATACAGAGCAAATAGGGTGTCCTTGAGTTCAGTACAAAGAGTCCCTTACCCAGCATTAAATAAACTGACAGAGGGTCATTTTTACTTCGAATGAAATCGCACTGCCGGGCGCGTGTCAATTTTTTCGTGCAATCAATTTCTCGGGCATTACACCATCGAATCGAAATTAAATTCCTCCACAAGTACTCGCATGGGAAGCAAGGATTAAATTAAAAATGAGATAACACGACGTGTGCAGCAGCAAAAATAATCTAATAGGAATGCCATGTCAGAGCAGCAGCAGCATCATCGCAGAGAACAAGAGGAACTTCTGAAGCAAGGCAAAAAGGAACCGAACCCAGTCGCAAGTCCAACCGAAAAGATTGATTTCAGCACGTTTTTCTATTACAGCTGCAACTCTGGCCCCGGAGATGAACTTTAACTTGGGGCCAACAGATGATATATGGACTACATGTATCTGGGATGCACGCACACAGCAATGAATTGTGTGTTCTCCTCTGGTGCAGCACTCTTCGTATGTATGTAGATCTTTTTAACGATACTTTCGTAGAGGGTTGGCTAAAGACATAGTAAGGGGGTGTGTGTGTACCCTTTAGCACATGCCACTGCAATAAGCAACGCATCTGGAATATGAATTTGCTTCTTTGCAGGATTTGAATGATTTTTTCTCGGTTTAAATTTTTTTTTGTTGGTTTCTCGTTGCTCGTCCTCGACAAAGAGGAATCATGTGCGAAAATGAATTTTTATAATGAAAACAGAAATTCACAATTTGATTGAGTGCATTGTGAAGTGGAAAAAAATTGCCCGCACACACACAGAGTCCTTGAACACTTTTCTCTTTCTTTTAATTGAAAAAGGCGAGAGATATGAATTTATGAGTTTTGAAATAAAATGGGGATCGAAAAGCGAGCAGAGGTCGTCGGCTTAGAAAGGGGGTCCTTGGAAATGGCTTGTAATTGCAATCAAATTGTGGAGCAATATTCCAATAAGATTGGGGTTTGTTAGCGCGTGTGTCTGGGCAGTGGAGGATTTACCGGACAACCTAGGTATCAACTTTTTGCCAATTTTAAAGCACCGGATTATAGGGCAAATATGTGGCATTGAAGGTACCAAACACGTCCATCCTTGTGTCCACCTCTGTGGGAGAATATAGCAGAGGAAGGTCCCACCTTAGGTGGCGCGCACAATTTAATAGCAATTATAGCTAGCTAGAGGCACCAAGATCGCGGCAGGAGCTTTTCGTGGTCCACCATCCACTGTAAGCGCCACTAGGAAAAAGAAGATACCATACGTTTGAGAAGAAAATTGTAGGCTTACTTCATCCCAAAAGTTGAATTGCAAAATCAAAAGCCCGCCGTCGACATTTGCATTTGCAAAAGGCCCTGAATGTTGAAATATTCGATATGCCCCAAAAGATGTTTTTTAAGAAGTAAGTTGAATTCTTCTCGTACAGAATGATTTCAAGGCTCTACCGCGAGAAAAGTTATATACCCACCCCATAAAGAGGGTCGTGTTCAAAAGCCTCTGATAAAACCATTGTAATTGATTTTTTTCGTTGTCGAATTTTGTTAGCATCATAAAAATAACTTCCACCCTTCCAACTACCACTGATTTTCCATTTTATTCGCTTCAAGTTCCCTTCAATAAGAGGTCGTTCGCCGGCGAGTTCATCTCGGAAACCCAGGCGATACATACTCCTATATCAAGTTGACTCGCTAAGATCTCGGCGAATGTCGGCGGAATAATCGCTGGCGAAAATTCGTCGAAAATGTGAATGGTGGTTCTTGATTTGGAATAATTGCTCCACACAAATATTTGTCAGTGCTACTACGATGGGCCCTATCAACGTGGCTGTCACTTCGAGAAAAAAAAATTGTCAGACTATTTAAGACGGCAAGTGGACTTGAAAACGAAATTATAAAATGTTCCAGCTGAACGCTGATTTTGTGTTTCCTACAAGATTTAGCTTCTTATGAAGTGTAATAGACTTCGAGGTTACTGAGTTTATTAAAGCGTGTATTAGAAGGCTGCCAGATGGATTTTTCAAACAGCAATAGAATAGAATTGCCTCCTCTACCTCCTTGTTGATGCAGCTTCTAATAAAAAATTATTAAAAATGGGCCAAGCTTTGTTGGAGTCTTGCCTATAAGACTGTGCTTAAAGTCAGATTTTAAGCATTTAGCTTCATTAGAAAACCTCAAGCTTCTACAATTAAGTACAGAATATTGAACTGAAAAGGGCTAAGTTCTGTGGGAACTTACGTCCAATCGAAAACGATTCGTCCATCTGTTAAGGTTGTTAAGAGCGATGTGTAGGACTTAATGAATTTAAATGCAATAGTTTTCATTTGGAATAAAATTGGAGCCGAAAAATAGAGCGCCGTACTAACAATAAATATAAGTCTCGACTTTAAATTTACGGGAGAAATTTGTATGGAAGATAATTATAACCACTAGGCCTTACTAATAATCATTTTTAACCTTCACCTTATAGATAGTTTTAGTTTTAAAGACTTTTTTTAAAATCTATAAGAAAAACGTAGTAATACAGTGTTTCAATGTTATTTAAAGAAAAAAGTCTTATATTTTGGCTTAAAGCCGTCTACTAGATTAACATGTTTTGTTTTAATTAACATAATTTTAAAAATGACCTTATATATTTTGTCCGTCACAATATGCAATTTTTTATTGAGAATTTCGACATTGTGAGTTCGAAAAATCAAGCCCGGACACTAAAAAAGATTATTAGTATATCGGACTGTGAACTTCTACAATTTAAAGTTTATTGTGAACGCTCAGAGAAAAAAACGACTTTACTTCCCCCCCTCTCACTATACCCTTACCAAGCTCATCAACAGCATTGAATTTCTTTTCCAAAAATATTAAATTAAACAGAACTTATTCAGGAAAGATTACTCCAAAAAGGGCAAATAAATATATTTCCAACATAATTCCCACTCATCCAGTATACATTTGTACGCCATTTTCTTGCTTTAAAATGTGTTTAATGGAAAATGCAATATCTACTGCAATTAGTGAAATAAAAATTATGTATTGTATTTCATTGAATTCCCATTTTTTGCTAATAGCTATCCCGGAAACAATATCATTAAAACAAAAATTTATAGTCACTCAATAAAACAATTTAACACGAGCATAAAAAGATTTGGTCTGGTATTCCATTTTTTTAATTAATAAAAATAAAATACACCACACAAAGTATTCATTAATTTTTGCATTAAAATCTGATGTAGCACCCACTCACAGCCTGTTACATATGCCAGTTGTACAATCAATCGGTATTAATGGACAGGCATCAAGTATGTAAACAAAAAAACTGCACTGATATTAATAATAAAAATAAAATACTGAAATTGTTTCTTTATTTTTCATTTTGTGGTCAGTCATTTGCTTAAAAAAAATATTGTTTGTGTAGTGCATTTTAAATAAATCCTTATAAGCAATATTCTAAAAATAATCTATTTGCTGCTATCCTGATTATTTTTGTTTTTGTCACAAAATCGGATTTGTATTCAAATTAGGACTTCTATTAAATAATTCATTGTTTGGCGTAATTAGTGTCCATGTCTGTTGGTTGGGAATAAATCGCTCTCGATTAAATCCGTTTTATAGCACCTATCGCGGATGTACATTGTGTCGGCGGTGAGGTGATGTTTCAACGCCATGCTTTTGTGCGGGTATTACCATTAAAATTCTAAAAGCAGTGAATTAAATTAAGGATAATGGAAATCGATTGAACCTAAGCGACAAAAACTTGGTGCATTATAGACTAATTGCACGTTGTTCCCCTAAACCCACTAAATATCGCACATATTAATCTTTGTTCTAACTAATCTGTTGTAGGATTAAATTTAATTTTACCCAATCGGTGTGGAAGGGTGGGAAAAGTTGATAATTGTCGGCCTAATTCCATGTTTAAATTAAAAATAAAATGGAGAGTGTTGCAAATTTTATTTATTTATTGAAACAATATTGCGCCATCCTTAATCGATAAAGAAGACAGTCACAGCCAGCCCACCAACCTAACCTCGAAAACAGTTGCCGTCTCTACATTTCTACACAACAAAGTGCAGTCTCCTTAACAGACAAATGACCGCCAGAGATAAAAAAAAACTACCCTGAACAAATTATTTATACAAAATACAGCGACGGATCTAGGGTGAATAAAGAAAAAAAAGAAAAAAAAAAAAACAATAAAGCACTCGACAAATATCCCATAGTGGAAAAGTTTTTCCATTTTCAATACCTTCTGGCATATCCTGCCTGAATAACTTTACGATTGTTGTGCCTTCACACTTTGTGTTCTGCTCCGGCTCTTTCATCTGAGGATGGACATATTTGCATTTTTTTATTCGCCCTCAGAATGAGACCAATTGGCGAGAGTTTTATTACAGTCAGAAAGTGATTCCCTCTCACAAGTCACAACCGCAATCCATCTTAATAGTTTCGCAATAGATTTCATTTTCAATTTCAAACGCGAGCCGGCCCTCCCCTTATCTTGACCGGAATCCTTCTTTTTTTTCCAGACTCCTTCTGTTTTGCAAGTTAGTTGCTGTTCTGCGCTGAGAGCTGAAAGTCAATTTTAACTTTTTAATGAGATTTATTGCATATCCTTGTCGATATTAACTTTTTTTTTCTGAAAGACTATCGATGGCGGGCAAAAGTGAAATATCCACTTTAACTCGCCAGACTGTCCATATCGTGTTGACATTCTATAGGTAAGACGGAAGTTAGTGGTATAATTATGCCATGTCACTTTTGTGTCAAAGGATAAATTGCCACTTCTTTGATGAGGAGACTATCGGCCATAGGGCTCTGTGGAGACAGTGTAATTAAAATGGCAAGTCGTGGTGGAAAAAACAAGTGGTAATCTACAGCCGATAGATGCCGGATTATGGGCTTCGGGGGCGAAAGCGATTTTGATTGTAATTATCTCCTAAGTGGATGGGGGAAGATTTAAGCAGCTGTGCGGTGTTAAGATGGTGGTACGCGATTTCTGTTTTCTGCCTGGAGGGTGGATTTACATAATAGACTTAAGGCGGTCTTACCATCAGCAGCACTCGCTTTGAAGGACACAATTGTAAGGACTTTCAAGGGAGAAAAAACAACGAAACAATTTTCGCAACAAATTTACTTTGACTTAGGCTAGGGATACACTATACCAGCTCCACCCATAAATTTATCTAATCTAGGTTAGGTTAGGTTTGCGGGCTAGCGAGGAGCTAATTCGTGTCATACTGGGGTCATTACTCATTATTGACCCATTGTGATACCCATCGGGGGAAAGAGTTCCATAAGTGGTGTAGTAATTTAATTGAATTTGTTATTCATGATTTTGTCTGTGGATGTGTTAGGTAGCTGGTTCAAGCTACAGAAGAAGAAAAATTCCAAGAAATTTGTTCCTGGAGTATTGGAGACCTGGACAGTGAAATAGGAAGTCGATTGTGGTTTTGCCAACTCTCACCACAGCCTGTACAAAGTTCTCTTTCGTCAGTCTCATTTTCTTTATGTGGTGCCGCAGGGTGTTGTGTCCTGTCAGGATACCTACAAGCGTAAAAAATTGACTTTATGTCTCTCTGTCCTGGGTTGGCATTCTGTAAGGCGAAACGTAGAAACGTTTTCGTTTTCGTGTGGACGAACGATTTAGTTCGGCAATTTAGAGCATAGCGTTTCAACATGTTCGCCTTACAGAACCTGACCCCTGACTTCACAGAAAGATGGCTATAGATTTATTGTGGTAGAATACTGTCCATTTGGCTTTCGCCTCTCATGTGACCTTTTTACCCGCTCCCAGCTTTAGTGTATAGACCGGGATACATCAGTTCGTCGGCTTTCTGTTTGCCTGGAATGTCTCCAGAAAAAAGCGACAACTTGTGTTGTGTTGTAAAAGCCTTGAGCTCTTTACAAGCTTCGATTTTATTACTGTGTCAGTTAAGCCTTTCTTAGCTGCCTTTCTGTCAATGGAGAAGGTGATATACCTTCTCGAGGTAGTAGGAGGCGTAACGATGTTTAGATGCCAAGCGGTTAAATGAGCATTTATGATTTGATAAAGTAAAATGCGAATGGGATATATAACTTTTTTAAAATTTTCGGCAAAATAAACTTTTTTACTTTTTGACACATTTAGAGAAGAGCGAAAATTTATTTTATTTTATGAGTTGATATGTAATTAATACACGCTTTTCTTGAGCTATGTGGCATTGCAGGATTCAAACTGTAGATTTGGTTTTTATTTTTTGCCAAATTTTCATTTTGGTAGGTTAAGCTTATTTTATTTTGTCGTAAGAAGAACTTCATACTTTTTGACGTATTTACAGAAGAGGAACAAATTCTTCTATTTTCAGAGTTAATAGCTGATGAATAGGAGCTTCTTTTGAGCTATGTGGCTTAGTAGAATTCAAAGTAAATCTATTTTGTTTTCATTTAAAAAAAAATTGTTTTTGGTAGTTGTAAATGAGATTTTTTAGCCTATTTACAGAAGAGCAACAAAATATTTGCTTCAATTGAATAGATTCAAACAAATGTACGCCTCTTTTATAATATTTGGCGTAGCAAAATTCTAACGCGTTTTTTTTTTGTTTTTTGATTGAAAATCAAAAGAGTTGTAGTGCGAACTGTCCGTTAAAAAAAACTTAAATTTGAATTTGTAGGCTTGTATGCTTGGTTCCAACTGAAAAATTTTACATTTCCCGCGAGCAATTAAATCGTTGATAGGCATGCCCAAAAAAGAACTCTTCAAAAGTCAATGTGGCGGATCCAGCTTTAGGTCCAGCTAGGTCCGCCACAAAATCTCTCACTCCCCAAAGAGCAACAAAATCAAAAATAGAGAAATTAAATCCCATGTACCTACTTTGTTTGGCTAAATTCTTATGTGGCGGACCAAGCTTTACCAACGTCAGTACAGCTCTTAGCTGTTTAAGTTCAGAGTCTAATTTTGCGAGAAGATCCCCAGGTTTTCGCAGAGATTAAACTACTGGCGCAGAATGCTTCTGCTGCTTTCTTAATTTTTTCGCTTATGCTCATTTTCCGGTTTTAATTCTTGGCTAAGTATTTTGCTTTCCCCGAGATTCTGGGGGTTGTATACTGATAACAGAAGCTGCTTTGCTTCACATGACAGTCGAGGCGTCGTACGTAAGGTCTGCTCGTGCCAACATCTAGTTCGCATGGAATTTGATTTCAATTATTTAAGACCCTACGGCATTAAGCTGTAAACTTTTGAGATAGTAGTCAGTATCCCCCCAAAGAAAGTGACTTACTAGAGCAACTCCACATCGACTGTCCCCAATCCAAAACTCTAAAAGCCAACAAACCTCATTTTATTTAAAATTGCACTACCCCCTGCCATTTGATCGAACAATATACGAACAATTAGCCACCATGACGGAGTAGCTTTTAAATCGCACCAAGGGTGTACCATACCCGCACGTCTGTCTAATTAAGCGCTTGTTTTCAAAGTATTATCCCACAATTAGGGTAAATCAATGTGTGCATTGTCCCCGAATGGGTATTGTTACAAAACAATACGCGCCATATATCGCTTCCATTTAAGCTAATGAAGCGGCCGCATTTACTAATTCAAATGCGAGTTGATGGTAATGGAACTCCCATAAGGTACACATTTTTAAGTAACCATCTATACACAGAATGCCGGGGCACATATTGACAATGGCTACCCATTGTCCCAGCTAACAATGGATACAAAGTGATGAGGGTATTGGCAAGCAATACCCGTAGTCAGTGTGGCTAATCTTTCTCGGAAAGTGAATTCCGAGAAAGATACCCCTGAAAGTTTAAAACATCATGACAAGCATGTAGTTTTCGACTGAATCGCATATTCTATGCAGATGAGATATTTGGCTCTGTATGTGTTCGTAGCTTTAATCGTTGAAGTCGGAGAATTACGTCTTTGGCAAGTATCTACACCCATTTGATCACCCAAAGGCTATTGCATCCAGAGAGCGCTTGCAAACAGAGTGATTCAATTGAATTTCAAACCGTTGTGTACTGGATGGGGTCGGGGGATGAATCACAATACGTAATCCGTATTGTTTTTGGAGTCAGAACAAGACTTTTTGGTTACCAGCACCCACATGGTTTGGATGGGATTTTAAGTGCAAGTTTGTCGGGCAAAGGCAGACAGACGGTCGAGAAGAATGAAGTTTCTGAGATGGTTTATTAATCGTGGCTAAAATTGGCATGATCGACTGCTTGAGGTTTTCATGCTTCCGTTGAATTTGATGAAAATATTTTCTGTGGGTCTTACTTATGTGGCTCGGTGTTCTATAGCGTTCAATGTTCGCAATGGCTTCCATAATCAACAGATTAAGCAATAGATAAGGTAGCTAATTTGACTGATGCAAAGTGGGCATCTAGTTGCTTTTGACAGCTTCTATGCAGGAGTGGAGATTTTTCAACAAAAAGTCGGTCATTCTTCTCAGTACCTACATGCACAAACATTTCTTGGGATAAGATGACATCCTAATTTGTGGCGTTGTCAAATCCTCTTTGAGTTTATATCGCTGCTATTCCTTGCTTCGTGCTAAGAATGCCTAAACTGGAAGAACTCACCCTGGCATTTATAACACAGTTTTGCCCTGTCTTTTGTTTTAGACTTCTGACCAGCTTCTTCGTTGTCCAAGTTGTTGTATTTCCCTCTCAAAATAGTGTTGGACTAAGAACATTCAAAGCTATCTATACTGAGTAGACTGGTAGATTTGAAAAACGGCAGGCTAGACATGAAACCTCTGAGAAGACTCTCTGTCAATGAGGTCGTTCAAGTATCTAGTTTTGTAAGTCTGACAGCTGTCTGACTAGATGTATCTCGGTTTTGATTGGCTGAAGTTCGTCATTTGAGCAGCTGTTTCAGTTGACGTTTATTAGGGGGTAGCTGACGAATCTAGTAAAGAAATTCGTGACTGAGCACTAAGTTGACAATGTAGTCCGTAGATATACGACCTATGCCTTCAGGAAGGGAAAGTAGGATGCTGGTGTGGCCGTAGGGTCGAAGATCCCACTTCTTGCCGAAAGTCTTACTGCAGGCGTAGAAAGCTATGCTTGCCTTCTTCACTCGGTGTTCGATACTAGACTTCCAGTTGAGTTTAGAGTCGAGGATGACTCCTAGGTATTTGACACTGTTGGATAAAGGAAGATTTTGGTTAATTAATTTGGCTAAGACCACAACTTGTAGAACAACCGCTAATCTTACCCAGTGCTCCTTCCTTATCACGTTCGGAAACATTCCAGATACTAGAACAACCACGAACATACGCATACGCAACGACTTTAATACCTTCCCTTCGAGTCTTCACAGAATTTTGTTGAGTACCATAATCCATAAGAGTGGCGAGATCACCCCACCTTGAGGTGAGGGTGTTATGCTGTCATACCTACAAAATACGAAGGTCACCTTTCAATTACAATTTGGGAATCACTTGCCAACATAAGCCAATGGAGAACCATAACCCAAACCCAGTCACTTACACCGGTAGACCCTTGCCACATAAAACAAAAGGAAAATCAAAGAAAAAAAAAATACTAAGTGACATCAGATGTTTCCACACCATATACGAGTACCTACCGCACAATCTGTCACATGTATCTCTGTCCCTTTGTATAACTAAATCCAAGACCCTCATCAATTGAACGAGACGGTTCAATTCTCCATCTGCCAATATTAATGCCACATTTCCTTACACCTCTTTTACATGGCAACAAATGGCTCCATAAAAGAGCCAATAGCATTACCAGAACTGAGTGAGGAAGTGAATCCTTTTTTTTTAGGAAGAACAACCACAACAACTGAAGGGGTTATTACAAATTTGACATTCAAAATGACAGCAGTCGAACTTCTATGGACCCATATATATTCTAAAGCTAGAGCTAGTTGCCAGATACCCATTGTCATGTTGCATATACTTTCGGAGAATTTAACCGGAAAAAGTCAACTCTATTGCCACGCGTGTCATTGCGGTGGTATTTGTGCCATCGACAAACTGAATTCAATTTGATTTCAAAGCGATGTGACACAACATAGGTGGCAGCTGGCAGCTGGGTGAATGTGGAGTGACTGGATGTCTTGTGTGGGCCGTTAAATATCTCCTCTCTGTGTGTAAGTCGTTTTAGTAAGTTCTGAATCAGGATGTAATATAATAGCCCATGAATGCGGATTGAAAATTGATTCAATGGCCCAGAGTGGGGGAGCTGTAATTAACCAATTGAATTTGACTACAAAAATACAGCCGTGTTTGTAGACAAATTTTAGTAAGAAGAAATACAGTTCCGCAGAAGATTGCTTGCAATCAGTATGCACAGGGGTGGCTGTGGTTCGTTTTGAGCCTCTTTCTTACCTAAAGTGGCGATTGCATTGACATTCAAGCAAATTACTTTTTTTTTAATATTAGTTTTTATGAGATATTTCAATGAGAACTGTGTGCTTAGGATCCTAACTAACTTTCAATGGAATATTGGAATGAAATGAGGGTGAGGATGAGGGTCTTGCTATTATTTTGCTTATTGAGTTTTAAGATTGCAATTGGAGGCAATTTTTCGCATAGGTTCCCATTGCCCGTTGAGCTCTAGTACCTTAAACATTTAAGGACTATTCACATGAGAGGGAATTGCGAACAAATCAATTTAACTGCATTTTTTAAATTGAAAATTGCAATTTGTTTTTATTTTTATTGTGCATATTCAATATGATTGACAAAAAATAAGTTGGTGATATTAGCTAAAAAGAAGTTTTGCGTAGCTGGAAGTGGGCCATTGTAATTATTTCAAAAATACACCATAGAAATGTGAACAAAGATAGAAACTTGGGTACCCATTTTTGAGAAATATTAATTATAAAGCGTCACTATTAGAATTTTTTGAGAAAAACTAAGTACGGGATCTTGTTTCGAATACTAATTTTATCTTTAATATGTATTTTGATCCTAATCGTTGGAGTGGTTTTTGTAAAATTTGGCAGACAAAGCAGTGCAAAATATTGCAGTGTTTAGCTTGAAAAATTGCTATTGCTTAACTATTTAGCTGAAAACCGAGTCCAAGTTATTGTTCGGGATGTAAGAATGACCTGGTTTTAAAAGTTTTATCGAAGTCGAAAATGGAGTTTTCGAGATATGAGCAGTTTTTAAAATAAGCGTTTTCGATGATCCAAATAGAAAATTAAGGATGCATTAATTTTGGTATCAAAAATTTTACTCTAAGTTTGCATTTTGGTCAAAATCTTTACTGCCGTTTTCAGGTAAACTAAAGAAAACAAAATTTTTAAAAAATGCCATTTTTAAAAAAATCCATCCATCCATCCATCCATTAAGTTAAAAATTACCATATTACCTTAGAAACTAATTTTGTTACAATCGTATGGACCGTTTTCGAGATATGTCCAAATTTTAAAAGCACGATTTTCAGCGGAAAACTGAGTATGCAGTCATGTTAACCTCACCTACTTAAGCTTAAATACCAAATTTGGTTTAAATCGTTTAGCCCGTTTTCGAACAAATCAAATTGTATATTGGAAGTACCATTAATATTGTGGTTACCGTGCAAAAAAAAAACGCTTCTGAACTGTAAGCTATCGAACTTCAAATACAAAGTTGAAGCGAAATCCGGGCAGCCGTAGGCGTCGGGACATACGGACAGACAAACAGCCGGACAGAATTTTGCTACCCACTTTTTTGCGCTCCTCTATCATCGTATTGTCAGAATTGATTAACATCTCGAAATTTCGTACGAATACAATATCTTACTCTTACTACGTAATCGACAAAGTTAAAAATGGTAATGTGAATGAAATGTCAGAAACTACGAATCTTCGCTTGTTCGCTGTTCGCAATTCGCTCTCATATGAATAGTCCCATAAACCGCTATTGTAAAAATTAAAGCTACACAAGAAAATCGTTGGTCCTTGGAATAATTGCGCCCTTTATTTTTTTTTATCCCCGATACTAACAATAATTTTTTAGTGTTCAGCCTAAATCTTTCGAACTCAAAATGGCGAAATTTTCTGCATAATTGTGACCTACACAATATTTAGCGTGTAGGTTAAAAATGATTATTAGTAAGGCCACATGTATCTTACATTCGAGTTCCAGTTCAGTGTGTGTCAGTACCCAATCTTTACAAATGCATAGGAATAGAAAGTGCTGAATATTTTGTCTCACGTTTGGAACGTCTTACAAGCTCAACATTATTTATTTTCTCTTCCCCACTGTGTATCGCATTTCGGTGTGCATGGAGCCTAAGACAAACAAAAAATTAGGTGTTCAGTTTCGGATTTCTTAGCTAGGTACTTGGATATATGGGATAAGCCTTCTAGTAGTAAAAAATTAATTCGTAGAGACTTAAGGTGATTTTAAGCCAAATCGCAGGTCCTTTTTGAAATACGTTTTTGGAAGACTTGATTTTGTAAACCACAAAAACACTTTACAAACTAAATTGAAAATCAATATGCGCGCCCATTTAATATCCTTGAAACTATGCCACAAAAATCGATATCCTGAGGAGGACCGCAAACGAGTTGTAACTTTACCAAACAGCCATTACAAAGTCTGACAAGAGCTGAGCTATTGTGACAACTTTCCCATTTCCAAAGGAGGGACTCCGATTATAGGAATAAGATATTCATCAGCTCAATACCTTGCCCATTGAACGGTTGCTTCGAAGAGTATCCAACTTGTTAATGACCCGTTTAAAGGAGGTGGGACTCGCAATAGCTATTATTAATCAATTTAATTTTAGATTTAAAGTTGTAGCAGGCAATCTACTCGAAAAGCATTCTCCTAACCGATTACTTAATTGGATTATGTTGAACTATGCTACAAGGCTACCGAAAACCTGTTGAGTATATTGGTTCATAATGTCCTCCGGCGGACTCAATCATTACACAAGATCCAACAACACAAAGTGGACTGGATATAGATAAGAATTCAAATTGATTTCAGATCAAAGTTCTACTTAACATAAAGACAGCCTGTCGCCATCGCATACACTGACACGACACGATGGCAGACGCTTTTAATGCCGAAAGGGGGTGGGAATGAGAAAGTAACCTAAAACCGTAAAAAAAAGATTTTGCAATCGCTTGATCTAATAATGGCGTTGAAAATAATACCACTAGGCAAACGAAGAAGTTAGCAAGTCGAAAGACGGCCTTTTCCTTTCGCAAAGCCAGTCGAATAGGGTATTAAAGCCAATGGAGGAAACAATACGAGAACGAGTAGTACTGGCCTGCCATGTTGAGTCTGTTGTCTAGAGAACATGGCGTGTCATAAAAGGGTTGATTACAGTCGCAACGTGGTGATTGCTTAAATTATCTGAAAAAACTGTTATTACTGTTTTGCAGCGAGTTTCTTACGTACAGTCCCTGAAAGTTGGGTGTATTTTTCGAATGAGGTCAATGGAGTTATGCTGTTTTTTTTTTTGAAGGGTTTCATATTTCAATGACTGAATTTAATCGCCGTGTACGATGATGTCGTGCAAAAGGTTATAACACTTTCCCGATTCACTTGATAAGTATGGCGAATTCAGATGTGAGGTGCTACGTCACTGCAAAACCAGGTCGATTCTACAACTGACCGGCATAGGGACTCTTGTGTGTGTAATCTGAAATTGCGTGAAATTTTCTCAAGGGGGTTTGTCAGTTTTGAGGAACACTATAGACTGGGTTTTTTTTTTTTTAAGAATCTGGAGACAACTGGCTTGAGATAAGTCTGGCTGGAGACCCTTGTTGGTTGGTGCCGAGGTCCATCCCGGACTGTAACGCAACCTTTAGTAAGTAAGGGTGAAATGTCATCTAATTGGTTTTAGCAGAAAAAGGGATCATCTAACTTCATCGACAGTCAAGGGAATCCATACAAATCGCATCTAAGATACATGCAAATTTTATCCACCTTACATTTTTGCAATGTCTTTTTTAAGTTTGGACTCCGAAGATGATGATATCAAAATTATATACTAAAACCCAGATAGTAATAGTGGACCAAATTTCAGAAAGACTTTGGGCCAAATTATCATATACCCGCATATGAAAAAGTGTCAAGTGATGGAATTTGTTTTTATTTCAAACATAGAGACTATCATGTAGACCGCGACATGATGCGGACTAGTTGTTGGACCGAAGTTGGTTTATTTCGTAGATGAGTTACTAAGTATGCCTCAGCTGTAAGGTGTAGATCAACTGCATAAAGATGGCCGTGGATGAGTTGAAACTGTTTCCCTAACCTCCAAAAAGCATTTGGGGCATTTCTTTTTTTGCCACGCCTACTTTTCGGGGGCGTTTTCGACCAATACTTACTTTACTTAACGGGCTCCCGACCCGTGGAGAGTCTCTGCCTGAGACACTGCAGCCTTCCATCCTCTGCGATCCCGGGCACGCTGCTTCCAGTTGTACAGACCAAGCGCTCTGGCATCCGCGATGGCTTGGTCTTTTAAACGGAGGTTCGGTCTTCCTTGTCGTCTCGAACCTGGCGGCTGGGATTCGAAGATCCTCTTAGCTGGAGCATTATTGTCCATTCGCTCGATGTGGCCGAGCCAATGTAGTCGACGTATTTTGGCCTTTTGGACTACATCCACATCTTGGTACAGCTCATAGAGTTCGCGGTTGTATCTTCTCCTCAATTCGCCCTCCTCGCACACAGGACCAAAAATCCGCCGAAGAATTTTTCTTTCGAAGGAGCCTAGTATCAGCTCTCCCTTCCTGCTTATCGTCCAGCACTCGATTTCGACCAATATACAAATCGAAACAACAGAATACAAAACAAGTCGAATTGCAGGGCAGCTTGTATATATAAATGGGATATTCCGGGGGATTAGACTGCCTCTGCAAGCCACCGATGACGCCGATGTAAGGCTTCCATGCAGATCAACAGCACTTCCAACCACATTTTAAATTGTTCTGTAATTCACTTAAATCAATTCCAACAGAACACGTTTTTATTTTACAAAAGGACTAGGTGAAACAAATGCAGATGCCCACAAACAAATAAATTTTACAATCAAAGCCTCCCTTTGACTTGTAATCGCCCTAGGCAGTAGGTGTAGTTGTAGGTTATGTAACAACAGAACGACTCAAACAATGTCTTGAAAAGGGTAGCCATCAACAAAAGACCGACGAGTATATCCGTGGGCATCCAATGCCAATTACATCAGCAAAATGCACACAAAATTGAAGCAATTTGTACAAAATTACAGGACCAAAATGCCTTCATCACTGCTCAAAAATGTATACACTTATTCCCTCGTAACAGGGTAAGATACAACGTAAGGATTATGGAGGATGCACATAGCGGCAACTTCCCCCATTCAACTATTTGCATTTGAATATTTTATCACTCAACCCCCTTTAAGGCGATGAAAGACAGCAACACAAGAAGTTGCGAGTAGTGCTCCTGCAGGAAATGCCGACAATGACGACGAAGACGAAAACGGCGACAACGATGGGATGCTGAAATTTGTTAGCAAATTTTCTTGAGGATTTACTCATTAGCGATGTCTGTCGTTGTAATTTCACGCTTTCAATTAAAAATGGAATAAAATAAAATACCCGAAGTTTTTATTGAAAGACAAAGTACTACCGGGACTTTGGGACGTGCTCCTTATGCGGGTGGGCCTGATCGTTATGTTGTGCTATCTATATCCTCTTGGTAGAATGAAAATTTAAATCGGAGTCGTTTGTCGTTCGTCGTTCGTCGCTCGTACTCCAGCTACAACTGATTGGAATATTTTTCAATTAAAATAGTTTCAGATGTCTTTGAGATTCGGCAAAACTAATAACTTATAGACAATGTTGCGCAAAGAGAAGATTGAATGCCCCTTTGGGACATGTGCAAGCGCCTAATCAAAGCGTGATGACTCAGATTGAAGTTTCCGTATTTTATTATTATTTATAAGAGTTGAATTCTTACACAGATGCGTGTTAGATGGGCTCCTTAGAAAGCCGTCCGACAGAGAGACGCTTTGTCTGAGATGCCATTGAACTACGAAGAAAAAGTATGGGTGAGCAAGCGGAAACCTGTGGTACTCCACAGACAAATGGGATGAGACGATGCCTTTGAATGCCACTTAAATTGTTAGAAGGTCCAGAGTGAATAGACATCAACCCTTAGGCTCGAGGGGTCTTCAATTTCAAGTCGCTGTCCCTTTGACTTCAAATTGCAGTAGAAGCAGACGTCATCTAAGTTTGAGCGCAAGAATCGGAAGGTAAAAAATATAAGGCGACTTGAAAGTTGCATGTACTAAAATCCGGGCTCGAATTGCCTCTTCCGTAAACGAGAAATACTTAACTGACCTTCTTTTTGTTTCGTGTGTAAAACCGGCATGATTCTGTGACGGTCTACCTCTTTCACTGTTGTGGCGATTCGGCCCCAGGTTCACTAAACTCTGTATCGCAACTAATTTTCTTCTGTCGGGGAAATGTCAAAAATAAGTCCTTTGTGCGGTTTTTGAGTCTTCAATGTCATCCGGTCATTTAGAGCCCCAACAAACATTCATTTTTCATTCAGAGAGTAATGTTCGTCAGAACTACCCTGTCAGCTATCGCCTATATCCAAATCCAGCTAATAAAATCTCCCTACAGAATTTGTCCGCATCCTAAAATATTCTTTTGTAGCTCAACAATGCCCATTGAATGTGCGGTCTCAATCCGAGTCTAAGAAATCCTTTTTCATATCAAAATCGACCCATTCTCGCACCATGTCCGACGAGTACAAAGAAAGTCCATGCTGAGCGAGACAATTTCACAAAAGAAAGACGGTTCAGATGAATAATTCAAAGTCTCCCCTTTCGTATTAGCATACCGCAACAAACAGGAAAAACCATCACTTCTTGCCGCATCCTTTTGACCAAGTATATATTCGAGTCAGTTAAACTAGGCCACAATAAAGATCATAAAATTGCAAACAGAAAGGATAGGAAATTTCGCGAGGCATTACAGGATGGGAATGGAGGAGAGAAATTCACAATTGCGTGTGAAATAGGGACATTAAGGAGATTTGGTCAGCAATAAAAATGACTAAAGAATCGGGCAATAAAATCGCATACAATTTCAGGAGATGCGAATGAAGTTGCAAGACCTGTGGGTGACGTACAAGTAAGGGGGTTTGCAGAAGGAGGGGATTGGAATAATTTCCGAAGGTCCGCACGGATGTAAAGACAAATTAGCTACTGGATGGATGGATGGAAGGAGCTTGTACTGACATGGTCCTTACTTAAATATTTATTTATGGGAAAAATCAACACCAATGTGAATGCAGTTTCTCGTGCATAGATAACAGAACATCGGATGATAACAAGATTAGAGGATGCAACTTCGTGTTGCAACTCAAAAACTTTTGCTGTTATTAAAAAACGAAATATATACCGCGTGGTAGATGAAGGATCAAAGAACTTTTTGGAGTTTAAAAGTTTCTTATACCCGTCGTGGATTGTATTATGAGAGGAGTTCTTTGCTTTTTTGAAAAGCTTCCTGTCGGAGCCTCAAGACCCGTGGCTCCTACTTTTTTCTTTTAAATTATGAAATGGTAAATTTTTCAGTTTACGTAAGATTTTATTATTTATTGTAATTTTTTAACGCAAACAAAATAAAAAAAAAACATTTTCTGTAATGAATAAATTTGATTTTTCTTTTTATTTATAAATAAATGTTTTTTTCTGCTATTTTTGTTTTGTGCTATATACAAGGCCAAAAGAAGTCATCCGATGTTGTTTGGCTCTCATTTTTTTTCTAAATGAAAAACTTCCGTTTTGGTTTTTGATTGTGTTTATTTGAACCTTTAGAATTTTATTGTTTAAGTCGAGAAGATGGCCATACGGGCTCGTTTTATGGCATTTTTCATCACTTCGGCGAGAACTTCGGTCGACAGATTTTCGCACTCGTGTCGAATGTTGTCCTTGAGGGCTTCTAGGGTCTCGGGCTTGTTCACGTAAACACGGGACTTCAAAAAACTCCACAAAAAAAAGTCTGGAACGGTTAAATCGGGCGATCTTGCGGGCCAGTGCAAATCGCCAAAACGAGAGATGAGGCGACCCTGGAACGCCTCGTTCAGAATATCGGTGGTGGCTCGCGCAGTGTGTGCCATAGCTCCGTCCTGTTGGAATCACATGTCCTCCAGTCCTAATTTGTCCAATTGCGGCAGAAAAAACTCGTCTAGCATGGCCCTATAGCGCGCACCGTCCACTGTTGTCGTTTGACGAGCGGCGTTCTCGAAAAAAATGGCCCGATGACTCCTCCAGCGTGAACAGCACATCACGCAGTAACTTTGAGCGGGTGTAATGGCTCCTCGTGCATTAGTCGTAGATTTTCTTTGCCCCAGAAGCGATAGTTTTGCTTGTTCACGTACCCGCTGAGGTGGAAATGAGCCTCATCGCTCTTTATGATTTTGGTCGAAAAATCGTCCACTTCGTCCTCGAGATTGAGGATGGCTTGGGCGTAGGTTACACGCGTTTGGCGGACTGGACTTTGTACGGGAAGAATACGCGCAAGTATTTGACCAAAATTCGCCTTAGGGACGACCGGCTGATGGCTAATTGGAGGGCACGGCGTCTGGTCGATGTTTCCGGCGACAGCTCGACATCGTCGTCAACAGCGGCGATATTCTCGTCACAACGGGCGCTCCGGGGTCGCGCCACTCTTGGCAACGTATCGTGTGGTACCATACTCTTCAAGGTTGGTGGCCAAACGGCGCAGTGTCTGCGCAGTCGGTGTCGGACGGCCGTGGAATCGGCGACAGAATTCGCGCTGCGCCAACACTACAGAGGACTTGTTACGCAAAAAAATAGACACGATTATTCCGCGTTCTTGGGCAGTGTATCGCTCCATGGCTTATTCACTTGTATTGTACATCTGTCTAGTCTACAAATGTCAAAACAGATTTGACATTGGCGGCCAAATAAGAACATCTTCCAATAGGGTGATCTCTTTTGGCCCACCTTGTAAGTATTTCGGATCGGACTCGTTTTTATTTTCAGCTTCAACGCTGCTTTCTCTTAATTTGCACGCATTTTCAACTTGAATTCACTGGAGCTACGACTGTCTCAATCGACGATAGCACAGCCTTTCGTTTCTGTAGACGAAATAAATCAAATTAACGACTGCATTATCCACCTCTTTCTTTCTATATTTGTTTATACCAATCTGTATTAACCCTTCGAGTACACAAGCCACATCAGAAGTTCGTCAGTTTATCAAGACCTAACAGTTCTTAAAGGTTGCATTAGTCCTTTCAGAAGTCTTCAAACTCTTTCAGTGGCGTCCCCCTTCCCCCCAAACTTTTAGCCTCAGAGAGTTGTGAACAACTCTTTGATGGATTCCACTGGCCAAGATCGCGGCACAAAATTAAGTAAGTCGAATGCCCCCAAGAAAAATCCTGCGTACGATACTACCTCTTTTCTACCAACCACCTACCTAACAAAATTAAGAAAAAAAACTGTCCAACTACGGTCCCAGTAGCAAAATCGATCCTCCCTCACATGAAATATGAACGAACATTTCAATTGACCTCCGCCTCCCACATTCTGAACATCAATCTGTTTACTATGAACCTATCATGGCTCAAGCTTCCCTTTGACATCCTCAATAAGGATGCCATAAACTATAAAATGTCACAAATTTTTGCACGAAATAAAAAAAAGAAAATTCAACTCCAAACTCCCTCCCCCACACGACACTTCCATTTCGA
Organism: Cheilosia impressa; assembly: GCA_948293265.1. Lineage (NCBI taxonomy): Eukaryota > Metazoa > Arthropoda > Insecta > Diptera > Syrphidae > Cheilosia > Cheilosia impressa. Next base: position 47,111,755 of record OX411883.1, on the reverse strand, counting down.
ACTGCTCCTTGCAACAGCAAATTACCCTAGATTTCATGCCTCAGCTACCCCTGAATAGAAATTGTCCTTCCTTAATATTGAAGCTAAATAGCACACTCATCCCAAAAAAGAAACTCTCCACATCTTTCCGTTCCTTCTAGTGAAAACATCGTAGTCCTACCTACCTCGTCTCGCCTCAAGCAAATTACAGAGCAAGTTGGTTGGAGAACTCTTAGCCTTGACATCATACAGCGTTCACACACCGATGAAGCATGACATCCACACACACGCACACCCGTATATCCCAAAACCTTATTTATCCACTTTACGGTCGGGCCAGAGTAGTTGATTTATGTATATCCTTCGCCCCCCATCTACGGGTGTCGCCTCTGTCTCTTTGTACCACACATAGAGCCCGCAAAAACCCAATTATGCTTCTCTATTTGCTGACTTGATATTTGCTCTTTCTCCCACCGAAAATGCAATCCTCCAGCTTTTGTGTCCTTCTTCAATGATGCTAGGTGCTCCTGCAGTATACTTCCATTCATGCCGAAAGTAGAAAAATATTTTTTTTTTCTGTGTTGTTTTTCACTTTGAAAGGGAGACCACTCCTGAGCCGGAGATAGAAAATGATCTCATGAATTATTTATGAATAATTGAAATAAAGTTTTCGAGAAGTTTTGGGGTTTTCAAACTGTAAACTATAAAAGCACCATCACTCACTGCTCCCGCATCAGAACAGGGACTGGAACAAAGTAGAGTATCGGACTCCGTCTGGCGAACGATTTCTCTGGGTTGTCAAGTAAGTTTATGTGTGTGCATCGTTGCTGGCTTTTATGATTGAAGACACTTAATTAAGGCCTTGAGAAATGAATTTGTATAGATGGAAGACGTACTTAACCAATTGTGTCCCGTTTATGTGGGTGTGGGATGATATTCTTTGATCAAAAGGGTTTCGAATGCTTGTAAATGTTTTGGCAGTGGAGGCGATGTTATCATTGTTATCATGGAGAGGACCTTCTGGTGCAGGTCAGTGCTCCGTCTTAGGGGAATGTAAGAGAGCTCCGGTAGCTCAGTGTAAAATTGCCCGTTCACGAGGAGGTTAGGGGTAGGTACAAATTGGACTCTTGCCATGAAAGGTGGATTGTCAGACTACTCAATGCTAACGGAGCCCATTGGGTTTTCTGATTGCCAAAAGGTCGGAATCGTCAAAGCAAAAAGCAGTGAGGCAACAGAGGAAGGCCCGGTACATAGATCGTGGCGAGTTATCAACCACCTTAGAGGTCGTTAAAGGAAAAGCTTAACCTCGTACCATGTATTGGTCAAGAGCCAGCGTCCAGTCCTGACACCAACCACTTTATGTCGTTCGATCTGAGAAGCAAAACAAGTCTTTCAGCAGTTTTAGATTAAAATTTGAAAGTAATACTTTCGACCTTTTTAGACTAAAACTTGAAAGTAAGGCTTTCGACCTTTTTACATAAAAATTTGGCGCCTTCAGTCAATCACCTCAAAACGAAAGAAGTCGTCCCTCTTATAAGGGGGTGGTGGAATGGCTACCCAAAAATACACTATAACATCATTTACGCCCCATTTAAATTAAAAGTGTGGAAGACAAGCTTGAGACAGTTAAACGAAGGTCCAACACGCTTTTTAAAACTCCAAATTGCCACCGCCACGTTCTAGAGGCGGCCGGCGTTCTACTTCGCAGCCCGATGAATTGAGCGCCATTCACGGCAAGAACAGATTTTGTCTATACCCAAAATGAAGTCAGGTTGTGAACTTGCTCGGTTCTTGTCATTAGCTCGGAATGGATAAATGAAATACCCTACTAGTTTCGGTAATGACATTGAGAAGCTATTGCCTGACTCCAATGCCAAGTCCGAGGGAGGTTGGGTTTGTATTTGCCCCTAATGATGATGACGTTTTCGTTAATGTACTAAACACAATGCGGTCTAGTTGTTCGCCCCAAAAGCGGGGGTATACTCAATTTAACTAAATTTTGTGGCAGAGGTACTTAGCCATACAAAAAGGGAGTGTTTGCTCATGAACAACTAGTTCAAGGAGTTAATTAAGACACGGAAGGGATAGAAGGCTTTGCACAGCACATTCAGAGTGATTTTGTAATTGTCCTTAGAAATTCAAACCCGGCCGTGCCCGGGTAATCAACCTCTATACCCTAATATTTTAAAAGCAAACATCCCCCTAAGCAAAAGACCAACTTCAACATTAATCCTTGGGAAAGTACGATTACACACACAGACTACTTGATGTGTAAACACAAGAAGCATTTACGATCCCCACAAGATGCATTGCGCCAGCGGCAAAGACATCCTTCTTCAGCATTAACTCCTAATCTATCTTCAAAGCTGTACGTACATAGATATTTGCGTTGGTGGTTTATTCGAGAGGAAAAAGGATCCAAGTGCCAGATTTACAACAGACAACTTGCCGAGCAGTTTTTCGCTTGCCAAATTCACCATATGAGAATGTTGGAATTTTTACTGCAATTATTCACTAGTTCTTACCGGTTTTTTTATGGTACGGGTATGTACACTCATGTGAGAAGACATTGACCCGGAAAGAAAGCAGAAGAAGATAAAAACAAATGCAAAATCGGGGGAGTTAATTGCATTTGGAGTGCACGAAATGTGTGCGCGCACTTGTGTAATGTAAGTTATATCTAAAGGACCTCTTTTCGTGATGAGAATTAGGCAACGCTTGGATTGTAAGTGCTTTTGGCAGCTGGTGGGATCATCTTGCACACTCTTGGGCTTGTGGTAAAATTGCACTAAAGTAAATATCGCTCAGGGTTCTGCGAAGATGGGGCTTGCAAACATGTGGAAAGGTTTTTCTTAGGCGTGGAGAGATTAAATTAGAAATTACTGTGGATGACAGTTGCGAGCAGTTGAAGGAATTATTCAGTGATTTCTCTTAAGCTGAGAATGTGAAACTCACATGGTACGGTCCTATAGAAAGACCTCCAAGAGGCATAGATATATTAACCTTTTGGGCAGCATTCAAAATCTGGCGATAAAATAAGTCTAAGGCTCTCTTACAAATCACACTGGAGGGGTCTGCTTCTGTTCTATTTACGAGCTCAAATGAAAGCCAGCTGCTTTCACAAATTTGGAAAGAAATACTCAACAATGTCTGAAACTCCTTGAGGGTTTCTAAAGCCTTTTTTTGGTGTAAAACAAAAAAAGTTGTGCTATTCCTCATCACTGTGGTTTGAAGCTTTAAAACCTTTCTTCATTAGTATCTCCCGTCGTTGCTAACTCAATGTCGCAATGTCCCTAACGGCTGCGCTGCAAATATCGCATTATAACCTAAAAACACTCAGCAACTGGCGCCCCCTACTCCATTCAGCAGTTGTCTGTCAATAAACCAAGGACAGACAAATAAATACAGAGAAACAAAGTACCAGCTACATACTCTGGTTCCCTGTTGATGGAATTGTTCCTAAATCAATGCCATTAACTTAGACTTATAGTGGTTTACGTAAAAAACTTGTATTTTGGTTCACTACCAACTCCGGTTCTAGGCAGCGCAGACCAATGATTGACATCTCGAACTTCTCACCTATTCATGCACGCATTTTATAAGTAAATTCTATTTAAATCGGGTCAGCCGTTTCTCAGCCAGAAGCTTGTAAAGAAAGAAAAATGGGGTTTTAAAGGTAGAAAAGCAAATCCAGATCTACCGATTTGTACGAACGGCGATGAGTTTTAAAAGACGCCACAGAAAAACCTTCTGATTCATATGACGCCAAGGAACTTGCTTCTTACAAATGAGTAGACGACTACAATTTGCTGCAAATTTAACCATTTAAGCAACATCTTTCTATGTGCGTCTCGAGGGGCTTTATATTTTCGGCTTTCCCTATAGGAGCTATTTAAGAACAAGAAGGAAAGCGGTCCTCCCCATGAATCCATTCACTACCATTTTAACCTAGAAGCCCCCCTCTCAATTATCAAATTGCTATTGACGTCAATACCATCAACAACAGCTATCTTGTCATAAGGAGTGCCATCGAAAAAAAAATAACCCACGTGAACGTACTGAATAATTTAGTAGAACACCAATTGATGCGTGTATAACTCGCTCCACATCCACCTGCAGTTTGTCGTAATCGATCAATTTAGCCAGCAATACGAATAGGTCTGCCCAACCAATCGAATCGAAATCCAAAATGCATTTGAATTATTCAGAGGATAGCATTTCTTCAAATGACTTGAATGAATTTACAGCTTAAATTTACCAGAATCACAAACCGCACCCTCATGGGGATAGGTAGCTGTACAAGTGCACATGTCATTGCTGGGCGCTTTGTCTCAGCCGAAAGACTGTCCAACAGCGAAGGTGGTGCATATGTATAGGTCCCGGATGTGGGAAAGCCAAGCTCATGTTCCGTGTGCATGTCAATGGCATATTACGAATGATTATCCTTCGTCTGGGAGAGAGCACCGAGCACCAACGCCACAGTTGAGGCTATAACATGCACAATCTTCTGCTATTGCATGTCCCTTGAAGCAATCTATAAAAGGGTGTAATAGCGTAACATAATCACATGTGTACATGCATGCATACACATATACGGACAAATGGTGAGTTTGGATTTTACATTTTTAATGTGTGGTAATCTCCAGCGTTGACACAGTGCCGCAAATGTTTTCGTTTCCTTTAGGAGGGCGATAGGAGTTGCATGGATGCGACCGCTCTTCGGATTAAAGTTTAGCAAAGCCTTTGGGTTTTTGTGGGGAATCTAACTCGATTTGGATGGGCGCCTCTTTAACTGCACAGTTGGGGCTATGCTTTTGGTGTTCATATGTGTGGAGGTATATATGATGAACAGGGCCCGATAATATTCGTGTGAATTGGTAGTCCTGCATAGCTGAGAATGGGCTTACAACTCCTTAGAAAATTCAATGCCGCTTAGAGCAATCAATGCTGGGAAGGACATTTAGAACTTAGAAAGGGTTCAGTATTTAATTTGAGTTGTATTTGAGGTGATGTCGTTCATATGGCTTGACTTGACTGCGGTCCAAAACGACTTTATTGGTTGCAAAAATCATAACTTTTGAACGCATGAAGATATCGCTCCAATTTTATTTTTCTGCTTAAAGGAAATTGCCAAGCCTATAAAAATAGTGATGTTTAAAAAAAATCGCTTCACAGGGTGTTTCTTAATCTTAAGATGAAGTAAGATTTTCTTTGAAAAGGGATTTGACAGAGAAAGGAATTAAAGAAGAACTTTAAAAACAGGTAACATTTTACGAGTCTTGTAAACAAAGGTCTAGGGCTATTCAGCTGTTCACAGGGTGATTCAAAATAACTTTTTCTTTACGACAGTGTATGCATAAAATTAGCGAAAGCAAAATTTGATGTCTTATAAGTTCCCCACCATCGGAATTGTAGCTGTATTTGGTTTTTTAGAAGATCCGAAGTGATTTTGGTTACTCGTTGAATTTATCTACATTAATCGTTTCCTTAGATATTAGCGCATTTAAAATAACTTGTAGTTTCTTTACAAGCTCCTTGTCTACTCAGGTTATAGCTGACGTTACTTCTGGATTTTCGAAATATCTTCTTGACGTGTTTCTATCATTTGTATGACCACATCCTTGTCTTGGCGTATTAATAATTAAACTAAGCTGCTCCCTAAATTCCTTTCGTATATCCGCTTTTCTTCTTTTTTCGGCTTCTTTCTTGTCGATGCTTTTATCGTCTTGGTATAGTCCATAAGCTTGTTTTAAAAAGAACTCCATACCTACGTCTTATTCTAACGTGAAATGGCGAAATTCCAAATTCGTAATATTTTCTCATGTTCGGGTGAACTCTATAAGTCAAACTATAGTTGGCAGAAAACTATTGAGACTTTTTGCTTCACACAGTCTGTGGCAAGTCGGTAATTGTTTCTGTCGTCTCAGTATTTTTTTCTTGACCAACTAGGACTGCTCCGAACCACTTTTGTAGAATTTTTTCATAATCCGCCGAGTTTTTCCAACTACGGACTGAGACACTGCAACCATTATTTGAATTTTTCCGACATATTGCGTAGAATTGTCCTGACGAAGCATTCCGCCATCCTCGATGATTGAAACTCCCGATATCTTACTTCACATACTTACTACATCGGTGAATGGATAAAATATTAGCGTATGACTTTTCCAACTGTTCGACACAGTCAACAACAAAAAAACACCCTCGCAACAATCCTGTGTAATCCTCTTCAATTGCCAATTAAATGGCTGTTTCTCCATACTTGCGTTAGGTAAATTTCTTGGTAAAAATAAATCAATACCAACTAATTGCCAAGCCAAGCAATATAATACCAAACAACTTTTTGACATTATTCCAATCCGTAGACGAAGATGTGTGGAAATAGTTTCGTTGCACTGATTGGTACAATCCTGCACCGCAAGCCAACACGATTTCCTGACACTCCAGCTGCAACTAAGGAGGAAGAAAAACTCACAGAAAGAAAGAAAGAAAGAAATAAATACAGGAAGTAGAAAAGTTTTCACTGATTTCGGGGCGAATTGGCGTGAAGCCAGAGCAATTTCCCATTTCCTTGAAAATCCCGCCAGGGATAACGTACAAAAGATTGTTTCTCATCCTTTTTCTCATTTAAAGACTACTGCAATGGAATCCAATGTATTGTGTGTGTTTTATTTTTTTCCCCGCCTGGATGAAGTGCCTTGGCGTCGTCAGTAATCCGTTTCGATATCACACCTGGCGCCGATTTTTGTTGAGTTTTTCTCCCAGGGACTGCTTCAAACATATAGAAGGGTGTAAGGCCGAAATAGTTATAGGTGGATGTGGATGTCCATGTTTGATGTTCGAATACCCTCAGCTATATTTGTGTTCGTATCAGCAAGTTTTTAAGCTCGTCTCATCGGGAAAAAGTAACTTTTAAGCCTGTCAATAATTTTGACACGAGATAAGGACGGAATGAGGGCTCGGATGTCAATAAACTGGACTAATGGGTAAGGGAACCTAGGTCCAAAACCGACCCGTAATTAGGGAGTGTCGAACGCACACCAGAGCCATTCTCAAGTATGCCGCACAGAAATATATAGGTTAAAAAAAAAAGCAAGCGGTTATTTTTTAAAACCACAAGCACATGTGGCACCCGATTTTATTGAAGTTTTGTTACCATAAAAAGGAGGTCCTATTTACAGTCCATAACTTTAAACTACTCACAAAGTGGTTCGTATTACACGTTGGGATTCCGTTCAATGAGCATTCGTTTCAATAAAATCCTCTCTTAAAGACAGCCTTACACTGAACCCTTCGGACGACCCTCTTGAAATATTTATGTAATTTGTATGCCCTCCCACATCAACCCTTTTTGTGTACAAAATAAGACACGCTTCTCAGTCATTTCCGTAGGCTAATGGCTCCATTTCTGATGAGAGCGCCTATATTTCGTGATATGTATATGATGGCCATTCCAATTCAAGTCACGTTTCCTAATGCCAAACATACAATTTCGTCACGTGGCAGTATTCTTTTTTTACGGCAAAGGAGGAAAAAATCCGGGTACCACAAAGTTTCGACTTTCGATAGAAGTTATTACACTGAGGCAAGACGACAATAAATGAAAGCAATGTCCATACCTACATTTAGTAGGAATGGCTACTCCAATTACATGACGTCCAAGAATGTAACTCTCTTCTAAGGAATCTCTTTGCGAAGTTGTTGTGCATATAATCGGTCCTTGTAAAAGTTGGGTTATGGGAATTTTCTTTTTTTGATTAATCTACATTCTGCTGGATTTTCTTGTTGGCTGGCAGTGGGTTTCAGCAGGCTGTCAATACGGTTGTAACAATATAAGGCCACGTGTGTGTGGGAGGGTAAATATGGAGAGCTGGATGGCTGTTGAAAGTCCTGATCCATAATTTTGAGGGTATTCTCGGCGGAAGGTGTTACTTTAGGTGCTTCGGGGGATATTCAATTGTTCCTTGATAGAATTCCATTGAAGGCGAATGCTGATTGATTTCATACTGTAACATGGTAGCCGACTTTTTTTTTGTTCATATTTTTGGGAACTACACATGGCATAACAAAATTCACCATAAGCCGCCTGTCTATATCTATACGCTCTAAGCGCGAGAATTTTCAAAGTAAGATGTATGAAAGGTTTCCACTTTATTGATCTGTGTTTCCCACGGAAGGGATAAATGTTTTCAAAACTTCTGTATACCTAGAACGAGCTGAGCAATACAGGTCTAAGTTGCACGAAAGGTGCTAAAATCGAATGTTTCCCAATGAAAAGGGCATTGCTCAGCCCAAACCTATCAATGGTTTACTGTTTCAGAAGGAAATCATTATAATAAATTTGTCCTTGCTTCATTTAAGCCATAAGTTCATCTTCTGTATAGTTCCGAAGGTGAGAGACGCTTAAAAGTGTTCGTCAAATCAGGCACGGCCAACTGTCTAGCAGCGTAAGTAAACATTGCCAAAGAATATGCTAAATTTTCGGTTGGGATAATGCCTTCCGGTATATACAACTTGCACAGTGGTATTTAGGTACCTTGACGCTCAAAAAACTGGGCTATCTCGGAACTTCAAAACAACAATCGGTGTATTAAAGGTGAAACATCAGACCACAACTAGTGTATTGCTGGAAAAACGTCAGACCACAACCGGTGTAGCGCTTTGCACAGAATTGGGTAGCAGCGTCTATAGTACCGCCACAACCTCGGAACTTCAAAACAACAATCGGTGTTGTGACGGACAAACCTCAGACCACAGCTAGCTGGAAAAACGTCAGACAACAACCGGTGTAGTGCTGGGCACAGAATTGGGCAGCAACATCTGTAGTGCCGCCACAACCTCGAAACCTCAAAACAACAGTCGGTGTATTGACGGTGAAACCTTAGACCCCAATTAGTGTAGTGCTGGGTAGTACGCCTGAACACAAGTGCTTGCCAAACCTCAAACTACAATATGTGTAGCGTTTGTGAAAACTTAAAACTACAACTGGTGCTGACTAACGTACCAATACTTTTCTGAATTATTCCTCCCCTTCCAAGCCACTCTTGATTGGAGTCAATGAAAAATTAATTCCCGCACACCTGTCAACAGAGAAAACGGAAAGACACAACCCCTCCTGGTTAACTGCAACTTTATCAATTTTCCGCAATATTTCATTTCAAAGTTCATAGTCCTCTACCTTATCGCACTTGATTCGAAATCAATTTAGAATGGTGCTCTCGGACTCCGGATAAATCCTTTTAAAGCTTTTCTCTAAACCATAGCTAATTGCTTTATCCTAATTTCAGTTAATTACTTCCTCCAGCTGGGATGAAGTGAAGAGCAAAGTGCATGCAGGCACTGAGTGCTTATATCACCATCACCACGGATAGCTTCCTTAGTGAAGTGATTCCGATTTCTCCATCATCGTTGGGCTTTATAGAATAGTAGAGTGACCTTAATTCACGGCAAAAACGGACAGCTGTGCTCACTTAAACCATCTTTCTTCAGGCATTCTAATTATTTATTAATCGTCTGAATATACTTTGGTCATCGCTTGCCGGTTATTGTAAAAGAAGGAATTTCATACCGATGTCTGTTTGCGTCTTCCACAAATGGGAGCGCTAAGGACTTCTTCGAAGCTAATTAATATACAAACAAATGTGATGATCCCCATTCAGTTGGGCAATTAACCGAATGCTTTTAATGAGAAATAAATTGTCCGTCGGGATAAATAAGCGCGCGAATGTATAGATGGGGTGAAGAACTCCTTACTGAGGGCTGAAGCAAAGGGAAGTGGATATTACTCTCTGAGGAGATCTGATAAAGACAACGAGGTTATGAGTGTTGGTATAGTTCATCTGAATGACAGGTTTATTTTTGTATTATTTAAGGATTTAAAAACTGGTTCGTATAATAGGAATACTGTCATCGTCTAAAAAAAGTCAGAAAACAAGTAAAATCTATTAATTCAAAGCACACTTACAAAAGCATTAGTATTCAGAATTTCACACATGACGTAATTCCACATGAAATTAGGCGCCACTTCGGCTCTCTCACTGGTCTCTGCATACGAACGTAGGTACGAAGGAACAAACTAAGCGCTTATTTTCAAAATCAATCATGTTAACTAGTTGCCGGCCCTCAATCACTTTGACAAGTTTGTCAAACGTCTGTCAATATGCAAAAAAAATACTTTACTTCTTCGGAAATATTTAACTAAACTACTCAAGACGCCACAACATCGAATGAGTTTGAATAGCTTCCTCGGTATTTCCCTTTTTAACGGCCAAATGAATTTTTCAATTAAATGTCTTTATCAACGTCACTGGTGGGAAGCATGTTCTATACCATCCATCAGAGGGATCCATAGGAAACACTGATAGTAAATAGGAGTCGAATGAATTTTCGCTGAAAAGCTCATATCCTCTTTTGAATTCGAAGACTGATTTTTTGTTGACTCCACAGAGAGTTTTCCTTTTTTTTTTAGAAGAGTAGAGCAAAGGATAAACTGTGGAGAATCCTTTGGGAAGTTTCTTTACGAAATTGATTTTCGTCTGGTATGTTTACTATTCCTATACAGATTGCGATGCAAATATTGCATCCGGCGCAGAAGGAACTGACTACTGATATTACATCCTTGTGGAATTGGAACATTGGATAAATAAGAGAACATCTTCCGTCAACTAGTCCGCAGTGAATTTAATCAATTTTCTGCTTTAAAAAGGCAGGCAAAGAATGCTGATGTGGGAGAAGTGATGCATCCAAGACTGGAGTATTTGAGCCAGAAAAGAATATGTTACCATTTTTTGAAGGCTCGATATGTTGCGTTAATAAGAAATGTCAAGCAGTCATCTGCGATCTGCCGTAGAAACTGGAAGTCAAAAAATCAATATGCGTGTGGAGAGGATAATTAGCTTCAGACACGATCTGTTGAGAAAATAGTCGAGGAAATTAATGAGACGATAATTTGAAGAAACGATCATTTGAGGAAGCGGATCTGTTTATCGATCAGTTGAAGCAATTTTCTGTTACAGAAATGGTCAGTTGGTTAGACGATCAGTTGAGAAAGCGTTCAGTTAAGAAATGAGACGATCAGATGAGAAAGTGGATAGTGAGGAAAATTGAGAGAACCATCAGTGAAAAAGGCGATCAGGTGAGGAATTTATAACTTTAACAAAAAACAATCAGCTAAGGGAACTTTCATGTTAGGGAGCGATCTGTTAAGTAAGCGATCATGTCAGGAAAAAACCAGTTGACGAAGTGATACGAACGATCAATTGGAAAACCTATCAGTTTCGGAAAGGATCAGTCGGAAAAGCGATCAGTTGGTTAAACGGTTAGTTAGTTAAACTATCAGTTGAGAAAATCGTAGGTTGGAATAACGATCAGATGAGAAATAGGTTAGTTAAGAAAGTTCAGAGAACCATCAGTTATAACTTGAGAAAATAATCAGTTAAAGAAACTTGCATTTGAGGGAGCGATCTGTTCGGGTAAAGAAATCAGCTCAGGAAATAAATAGTTAACGAAGTGATCTAAACGATCACTTGGAAAAGCTATCAGTTTCGGAAAGGATCAGGCATTAAAACGACAGTTGGTCAAACGATCAGCTGAGAAAATTGTATGTTGGAATAACGATCAGATGAGAAAAGTGAATGAGGAAGAAGTTGAAAAATCAGTTTTGGAAGGGATCAGTAGGAATAAATGATGAGCTAAAGTGATCAGTTGAAAAATTAAACTCTTGACAATAAGTCGACAGAACTGTTTGATTGCTCGCTGAGTAAAAGGCTAGTGCTTTTTCGTTTTTAGATGATCGGTTTAGAAAGCGATCAAAATCTACAATGTGATCAGTGTTAAGCACAATTAGTTAAGAAAAATGAAACTCAGAAGAGTTTAGCTAGAGTTCCTACAAGAGATATACATTTTGACAAATTCCTGACGATTGCGATCGTTATAGAGAAGGTACGTCAATATGATCTTAAGATGGCAGCTGATGAACGTGTTTTGATTACAGCTTATTGCCTTTACTTTCTCAAGTTGTGGGCATCCGAAAATAATTATACCGATCGCTGGTGATCAATCTGTGAAGCTAATAAATGAAATGCAGATAGCTGGGAATACAATTGGAGGTAAAATCTAGTTCAAAATCTTCCACTGAAACGATCCACGTGGTAGTTGATCATTTGTGAACGCGACTATTTTCAGACACGATAAGCAGTCCAGTAAGAAGTCCGTCTAATCTGCGCTCGCAAAATAGACTGCCCCAAAAGAGATAAAGACGTGATCGGTATTGATTGTCACTTAACCTTACTGCTATTACCAGCCACTAATATTAGGTCTGTCGAATGGACTTCACATTTTGGACGTAATTTTGATATATGCTGATTTTACCCCCACAACGAACCCAGAGAAGCAGATCGCACATCCGCTCTACTCAGCACATTCGCTCTCTACCCTCCAAATCGCTCACCGCAAAGAATTTATCTTCCGTAACGTGGATACCCACATACATCGATAAATAGGAAAAGTAACCCTCGTTTTTCCGCAACCAAGAGCTCGGTGCGCTCCAAAGCAATCATAACTCAATTCACATTCAATATTCTTCCTTATTTTCCAATATTTCTTCTTTTTCTGTTACTTAGGGACTTCCTTTTATTTCCTCCCCCTTTGTGTGTACAGCCACCCGTACTCTAGTTTTATTATTTCAATTTATCTATTCCTGTTGTTGCATTAATTTCCCCCACACTCACAGCCACCAACAACAACCAGTTGAAATAGGAAAGAAAAACACGATACCCACACAATTTTTCATTTGTCGTAAAAATAAAACTCCTAGATACATTTTCAGTTGGTGTTGTGTATGGTATATTCTGGCGCAGTATCCTTCGTCTCCTTATATTAGTGGATATCTTTGTTCTTTTTAGGAAGAACCCTTATGCTACTACGGGACTCACTTGTAGGTAGTCAGTCGTAAACGACGAAAAAAAAATACACACAAACACAATTCGTCTCCATCGTGGTGAGAGCTGTTGTTTTATTTGTTTTCCTCTTTTTTTTTTGTTCGTTTGCTGGGGGAAATTCATTGCCATGAGTCGTCCATGGAACATTGCCCAACTGAAAGACAACTACCTACCGCTATAAAAAAAAAACAAATAAACAGAAAAACCTTGCTTATGTTTTTGCGCAGAGGAGAAAAGGATTTCTTTAGAGGATACATGAGAAGCCGCTGAAAGTCTGAAGGATGTTTTTTCGCATATTCCCAGCGCGCAATCCTCAAATGGAATTCCTTTAAAAGGAGCTACTAAAAAAAGAAGAGTTCCACCTGACAGGACAGCACTGCAGAGGAGAGAACTACAACTAGGACTGCTGCTGCTACTGCATTCATAAAATTCAAAATTTATCGCTTAGAAATATTTCAAGACTTTCAGGAGAGAGAGAGAGACTTTTGTTGGCAACTCAAACTCGAAACAGAGACGTTGAAGAATGACCCTTTATATGAGATGGTGAGAGCGAGGAACTAAATAAAGGTTTTGCGCGCCACTGTGGCGAATACGTAACATTTATTGTGCACGATGATGAGAGACATTTTTCCTGATTTGTGTTCATGTTATGTGGACAGTTGCGCGGAAGGCGGAGAATAATTGCAAAGTAATGAAGCGAATTTTTTGCTGGTAGGTGAGGGACGCCAAAAATGCGACGGTCAAGTGTTACGTTGGCTGGACTCGTTTTTGCGGCTCATTTTTTACGCCTCTTTCGACACTCATTTTGACGCGACTAGTTTTTGATATGTTTTCATCAGATTTGGGATTTTTTGGTTGGGTTTTGACGCGTTTTCTGATTCATTTTCGATGGGTTTTTTTATATCAGTTTTGAAATGTTTTCCATTAGTTTTTGAACGCGTTTTGACTTATTTTTGATACGTTTTCTAACTGATTTTTGACATGTTTTTCTTAAGACTTTTTTTGACTAATTTATGAAATGTTTTAGGCTGTTTTTTAACCTGTTTTTTGACGTGTTTTTCGACCCATTTTTGATGCATTTTGCAAGGATTTTCATGAGCTTTTTGGGCTCGTTTTTCGACTCATTTTGATGAGACTTGTTTTAATCAGAATTTCCAAATAATTTCTGGCGTGGTTTTTAAAAGTTTTTCGACGTGTTTTTGGACTCAATTTTTTGATTCGTTTTTGATATGCTTTAAGGTGCGATTTTTTGACTAGTTTTGATATGTTTTCCATTAGTTTTTGGACGCGTTTTTGACCCATGGTTGGTTGGTTGGTTTAAGTGGCTGTATTCCTGTCCTCTGACGCGGAAAAACACAAATAGCGCATTGAGCGCCGTTTTGAGGCCACAACTAACGGAACCTGAAATAGAAGGGGGATAAAGGAAGTTGTAAGGAGCTCAAAACCAGCCTGTGGAGTTGAGAAATTTGTGATTTTGTTGAAATGGATACATTGTAAGGCGGAAAGGTCATCAAAGAAGGGATGACCTAGTACACTGAGTCTGGTTTTAGCTAGTGCCGGACGTTCACAGAGAAGATGAAACACGGTTTCACTCTTGTTTGTATCAGCGCAGCTACGGCAGTGGGAATTATGGGGGATACCAAGCTTGGCCGCGTGGGTTCCCAAGGGCCAGTGGCCCGTACTAATTGCCGTCAGCCGAGCGACATCTACACGCGTTCTTGCTAAAAGGTTGTTTGTTCTGGCATCGTCGTAGGTTGGCCAGATCTTTCTTGAAATGACACAGCAATTCAAGTTCGCCCATCTAGTCTCGGCCCCTGAGGTGAAGTGCAGGAGGATTTCTCTCTTGACGTATCCCAGTGGAGGGAGGACTTCCTTCGCCTGAGACACGCAAAGAGCAGAGCCACGCCTGGCAAGTTCATCGGCTTTTTCATTCCCGTCTATATTCCTATGACCGGGAACCCAGACAAGAGTGATTTCAAACCGATTACAAGCTCTGGTAAGTGACCTCCTGCATTCCAGAACAAGTTTGGACGATGACTTAGTTGAGCCGACAGCCTTAATCGCGGCTTGACTATCGATGAAGATGCCTATTTTTTTCTTTTGAGTTGTTATGTAAGGGAGCAGAATGCACGCCTCCTTGATTGCGAATACTTCCGCTTGAAAGACGCTGGTTGCGTTGGGGAGGCGGAAAAATTTGGAGATGTCTAATTCTGTTGAGAAAATGCCCGCTCCCACTCCACAGTTCATTTTGGAACCATCTGTGAAGATAGGAATGTCGAATTCATTTACGACTGCATTATCCTCCCATTCTGACCTAGAGGGGAATCGAACAGAGAAGTTTTTATGGAAGTTGAGTTTGGGTACAGTGTAGTCTGTAGATATACGACCTATGCCATCAGGAAGGGAAAGTAGGATGCTGGTGTGGCCGTAGGGCCGTTCGGACCAACATTTAGATTCCTTCAATCTAACTGCACTACACGCAGCAATGTTTTTTATGTGCAGATCCACTGGCAGAAAATTGAGAATCACATTGAGCGCCTCGGTCGGACTTGATCGAAGGGCCCCTGTAATTCCAATTCCAGCAGTTCTTTGGACTCTACTTAATTTAGTGATGTTATAAGCTTTGCTTAAGGCGGGCCACCATACCAGTGACCCGTAAGTGAGGATAGGACGTACTACTGCTGTGTACATCCAACGAACCATCTTTGGTTGAAGACCCCACTTCTTGCCGAAGGTTTTACTACAGGCGTAGAAAGCTATACTTGCCTTCTTCACTCGGTGTTCGATATTAGACTTCCAGTTGAGTTTAGGGTCGAGGATGACTCCTAGGTATTTGGCACTGGTGGATAAAGTGAGATATTGGTTATTCAAGCGGGGAAGTGAGAAGGTTGGTATTTTGGTTTTGGTGGTAAAAAGCATCAGTTCAGTTTTACTTGGGTTAACGCTAAGGCCACATTTTGACCCATTTTCGATACAATTTTTGGCATGTATTTCATGAGACTTAGGACGCGTTTTTCGAATAATTTATGAAGTGCTTTTAAGTGTTTTTTTTTCGACTAGTTTTGAAATGTTTTTCAAGAGATTATAGACGCATTTCTTGACCCTTTTCAATGCGTTTTTCGATTAGTTTTTGACACGATTTTCACAAGTTTTTTGACTCGTTTTTCGATTAATTTTTGATGAGTTTTTTAACTTATTTTAGTGGGATACGGACGCATTTTTGATGAGCCCTTTTTTACTAGTTTTGACATGTTTTTAAGTGATAATGGACGCATTTCTCGACTATTTTTTGACACGTTGTCATGAGTTTTTGGACGCATTTTTTTACTAGTTTTTCATATATTTTCCAACTGTTTTCTGACATGTTTTTTTAAAGTTTTTGGTCACATTTTCCGACTAGTTCTTGCCATGTTTGTCAAGAGATTTTGGACGTGTTTTTCGACAAATTTCTTATGGGCTTTTAGCCGTGTTTTTTGACTGGTTTCTGACATGTCTGCATCAGGTTTTGGACACGTTTTTCAACTCGTTTTTTATAAGTTTGCCAACAAGTTTCCAATATGTTTTTCATTTCTTTTTTCATGTGTTGTTGGACGGGTTTTTCCACTATTTTTTGAAGAGTTTTTAGGCGGTTTAGTCGAGTTCATGGACGCATTTTTGATGCCATTTTCGACTAGTTTTTTAAGTTTCGGACACGTTTTCACTTTTGATGGATTTTAAGGTGCGTTTTTCCGACTAGTTTTTGAGACAATTTTCATGAGTTTTTGGATGCTTTTTTTGGCTCATTTTTGATACGTTTTCCAACTGATTTTTGACATATTTTCCATGAGTCTTTGGAATCGTTTTTTCACTCGTTTCTTGGCACTTTTTCGATGCGTTTTTAAAAGTTCATGAATGATAAATAATGTCCTCTTACCACTCCAACTAGGACCTAGATTCTCGCAGCATAATACAATTATCGAAATGTGACATATACATCGACCCCACTTACAATATTTTGGCAGTGCCTACCTACTGACAGATCACGCAATCACTATTAAACCGGGTTACGTATGCAATTAACCGGCGTCTCACTGCATCCTGTGTGAGGAGATATTCGAGAAAATACCTCCCCGAGATGACACTATAGGTAATACCACTCAAGTTTGAGACCCAGTCTCCGAAAGCCACCGGCGACGATGTCTATGTCCGAACATTCCAGATAGGTTAAGTACATTTGCGTTCATAATGAGTCTTTGAATAAGCCACACACAAGCAGCATTAAACCCTGCAGTACTGCTAAACAGACATCTAAGGATAATGATGTCATCTGCAGGAGTATCTACTTCGCCTGTGATTGCACGAAGCCAGTATCTGGTACGTACACCCTCATCATCCTTTGGAAGGACACGAAAATACCTGTTGACCACATGGTTAATTCTCTAAGCTCGTCCTTACGTTTATCGAGGCGGTTTGAAATAGCTAATAGATGGATTAGAAAGCATGCCATGTACTTAATTGTAACGTTTACTCTGCGGCATGGTTGCCTTTTGTGTTTGTGTGTGGGTGCTGAATGTGTACTGTGTTATCCCTAGAAAGTCCATGTAAACTTCTCCATCCAACAATGCCGAGTGTATTCCTTGGGGATGTTAATTAAATTTCAATATCTAATTGGATTGCAGGAAAGACCGACGATAGACTGCGGGGATGACATATCCCATTGCTGTGTGCGAAACCAAACCAGCTCTCCAGCATTTTCCGCACTTGTTACCACAGCAAATATCACATCTCGAAGCGGCGTTATAATTAATGGCATCCAGAGAGAGAGAGGGAACTCAATCAGACCTAATAGCGATAGACTCCCGCTGACGAATGTGATAGTTGGTAGAGTCACAGTCAGATATTCGCAGTGATGAAGTCGAACAATAACAATTGCCCCTCTCATTCAAATGGACGGCTGCGAATTGATATCGGAAGGCTAGGAAAAACCACCCACCCTACTTTATCCGAAATCGATTAGCTCGCAACTGTCTGAACACGATACCGCGTTGCTGATTGAAATAGCTTAGCTGTCAGAATGTGTAAGACACTGACGGTGGAATTTATGTGAGGGAATAGAAATCATCATTCGATATTTATTGCTTTTCGGTTGATTTGTGGAGAAGGCCGCATTGCGATTTCTCTCCTGTGGCTGTGGTATATACATAGATGTTGGTATTGCCTCTGAGGTGTTGAGTTATTCGCAATTTAATATCTCTCAGATCGCACATTGTTTGTCGTAGATGGATTTGATTGGAATTAGTGTTTCGACAGATGAACAGAATTTCCCCAGGGGCGGTGTGGAAGATAACTTCTGGTTAGTGCGGAATAGACAAGTAATTGAGAAGAACTTATAGGAATCCCACAAGAAATTGATGGGCTTATTGGTTCAGAAGTTGGTTTGTTAAAAAAAAAAAACAAGAGAAAAAGTGACACAAATTATCGAAACAAGCAGAAGGAGTCTGTGGCATGCGGAACTCCAGAGGACCCCACCTGGAACTTTTAAGTGAACGGAAATGTGATGCAAAATCTGTTTAGTTGCATCAGTTACAAATAAGCTGAGTCCCTGAAAATTACAAATTACATAGCCCTGTACAAAGTTGTAGCCTTCTTTGATTGGTCTATAATTATCGCACTCATTTGACATTGATAGCTCTGCCGTAGGTAGAAAAATTTAAATTTTTCGCAGTCTTTGGCATACTGCCTCACATTGTGCTGGGCTTGAGGTCCGCTTATAAGTGTATAGTGAGGTCTTTGTCTACCATAAAAATACCTTCGGGATGGTTTATTAAAAACCATTTGCTCTGGGAGTTGATTTCTCTCGAGCGCTAGCGTGAAACGACTAGAGACGACTAGAGAAGGCTCGAAATGTTCTCTCAATGTGATCCGCTTTTGCAAGTAGTGTTTTGAAAAATGTGTGCTTCTGGTATCCCGCTCTACATAGGTTCCCAATTTCTAAATTAACCCTTGGCCCATATACGCAGACATTGACCCTACAAATCAATTTCCATCTCGTCGTGAAGCAATGAAAGATGTTCTTTATGATGGTCAGTTTGAACTCACATTTCACTCAATCGCTCATTCCACTGAATAGCACAGTCCCGGCAACCGCACTCCCCGACTGAACCCACTGAAATAAAGGAAACCATTCACTATAAAATATGTGTGAGAATACTCTACTCGATTGCTTCCACTTGCTGCATTTGCATAGAAATAACACACGAAAGCACTCTGAAAGATGTTCACATGGCGCTTCGTGTAGACAACTCCGTCTGTGTTTGCTGTCACCAAACATCTACTTCCATATTCCCCCCTTTCAGTTTTCAATTTGACGATAGCCCCCCCTGTCACATATATTATCATAATCAAAGAGCACTGCTCACCCGCCATCGGGAGGGAACAATGCGACGAATCGATGTTAGATATATATCTAACATTACACGCTGAGCATCCCTTTTATATGAAAATTCCATCTTGTCAGTCCTTTGTCCGTCGAGACATTCCGCTCTCGGTATCGCGTCGGATGGAGCTTACCCTTAAGAGTTTTTGTGTCTTTTATTGCTTTGGGTAAGTAATACTTCCCTTCGTCGTGGAAAACGAGTTAACGAGGGTCATTCGCAGAACTTGCTACCTTGCAATGACATCAAGCGACATTCCGGTTCATCAAAAGTAACAAAGGAATGTGGATTGCATCACTTAAAACGTGTCCTTCGCACGCAACGCAAAAGGATTTAATAAGACTGACACCTGCCTACTCACCTACAGTCCTGCATCAAGTCACTAAAAAAAAAAATCAGAAAAACTGAATGTCAAAGTTCAGAGATGCGAAGCGACTCGTGTGAATCTTCTTTCCAGGATCACAAGGACGAATGAGCAAAAATAGAAATTTTTTTCTGGACATTTGCCAATTTATACATTTTGTGGGATTTGTCTGTCCTTCTCTCTGTCTTTTGCAGAAACCCGCCCCAGTTCAGATTTTTGTTTCCCCGCAAAGAGATTTATTTTTTCTTTTGACAGTGCATTTGAAAATCATGTTGGAAGCAGCGTTACAACTCTAAGGGTGGTTGTGTATATGTTTTGGCTTGTAAATTCTTGCTGGCAATGTAAGCTTGCATAGTTTGCTGAAATGCGAGGTGGAAAATTGTCATTCTAAGCAGGATTTCTCTTCCAAATCGAAACTTTGTTTTTTTATATAGGAAGGGACGGTAGAAAATTGTCAGTGCTCTCTAAATGATTCGGGATGGAAACTGTCATGTATGGTAAACAGTGTTTGTGAGCTGCGGCATTCCTCATATAAAGTGAGTGTTTCTGACAAGAACTTTTGTCTATCATCGACAGTAAGAGTGTCAGAGAAATGTACATGTGCATAATCCTCTTGAAAAATTATCGACAACATTTTGTGACTGGCGGTGGTATAAAGTGTCGCCGGTCTTGCTATAAACAGGTTTTCCAACTTTATCCATGCGTTGTGTCGAAGTGTACTTTCATAGCTATGTTGGTCAAATTTCCTCATTTGGAAATACAAAATTCGACGGCACAAATTCAATTTTTAGAGGGTTCATGTTCAATTCTATGCAACCAGTTGGGGTTAGTAGTTTAAATGGACAGATTTCTATGAAACTTTTATTGAAAAATATTTTTAAGCCGTCCGAGAAGGCTATATGCTTTGTTGTTCATTGACACGCCTACTTTTTGGGGGCGTTTAATACTGAAATGTATTTTTTTGACTCAACTGCCTTTACTTTACACAACCTAAACAAATTCTTAATCGGTATAAAAATAAAAGGTTTTTCATTCGCGACTTGACAACTTCAAACTTTCAGTATATACGCACCCTTAAACCGATTACCGAACTGTCAATGTCAAAATATTAAAAAAAATCAACATTTTCGTCCACGAAGGAGTAACGATTACAAATAATTTAAATTTGCTACCGAAATTCCTAGTCGGTAGTCGCAACTTTTAGGAGCATTAACGGCAATAAATTTTCAATTTTCCTTAGCGGGGCATTTTTGGTTAAACGGCTTCGTCAATAAGCAAAATATGCGTTACTGGACAGGTGAGAACTATCGCTTCATGAAACAGCACTTCATCCGCAAAAAGTCACTGTTTGGTGTGGTTTTCATGGCGATAGCGTCATTTTGCAGGCCTCTAGACTTTTATTCATGGGGCTTCATTAAATCATTCGTCTATGCCAACAAGCCGGCGACGTTTGGGGAGCTCAGAGCCAATGTTGAGCGAGAAATAACGGCCATATATGTCGAAAAGTGCGGCCGAATCATCGAAAATTAGGTTCAACGTATCGACCGCTGCATACGGACCCCTGATGGACATATATGAACAAAGTCGAATTCCATTCATAAATGTTTTGATAGTAATTCAAGTCAATACAATTTATTGAAAAACGAAGTTGCCAAGTCCTTAATGAATGACCCTTTATATCGAGACCCAAGGGAGTCAATACCTGCGAAAATCTTTTTAGCTTGTCTGTTGACCACTAAGGGCCGTTTGCTGATATGACTTATAGCGAATTAAGTGCCCCATAAACTCTTATGTAACAGTTTATGCCCTAAAAAAAGAACGTAAGTTTACAAGACCTTATGTTATGAACAGGTCTTGACTCTGGCATGGCCCTGTGCAATGAAAATGAGACCATCTCACTTAAGAAAATCTGCGTAATGGGGGATATTACTCAATTCCAGTGATGCGATAAAATGAACACAAATCAATTGTTCAATATCTCTGAATATGAATATAAAGCTGTCTTCTGCTTACATCTTGTACGAGCCACCCAAGACTACTTGCTTGTCCACGAAAGTCGCATTCCTAGGTAAATTCAGCCGCAACGTTGACCTCTTAAAGATAACAAACTCGCAGTGTGCGTCTGCCAACTCTGTCGTTTTAAGATGCACTTGCCAGGAACGTTTGGATTTATCAAGTTCCGTACTTTGTTTTTTCGTAAGGCTTTTCACATTTTCAATTACCTATATCGTCACAGGAACAGATTTGAAAACTCGGGTCCCTAACCAGAAACTCATTCCAAATACTATCGCCACACACAGAAGTGCTAAAATCGATTTTTACAACATGCCCGTTTTGAATAAGTTCGCACGCTTAAAGAGGTATTTCAAATGATTGCCCACACAATCACCGCCCAGATGTAGCAGCGGTTAAATATAAACGTGCGTGTGTGGAAACATTTTCCCACATTACTGCAGGCTTATGTAAAAACAGCTTTAGCTTGTTGGAATAATTCGACTTTTGTTCCCCAACCGGTTATAGGTGGTACATCCCACAGCTATGCACTTTGTTCTATCTCTCGCATCATGCGTTTGCGATTTAAATTATTACAAAAGTTCTGTTAAAAAGTCCCTCTCGCAAATGTAATTAAGAGATTTTCCAATGCAAGGTGTTATTAAATTGTCCAACATTTGGGGATTTATAATCGCATTTTGAACAATCGCAATCTGAAAGCTTCTGAGGAGACCAATTTATTACACCTCACGTGGTTTTAAAGAGTTATCAGGAAATTTTTGAAATTGGTCTCCTGGTCGATCCTGATACTACCAGTCATGCGTTCCAAAAAGGGGGATAGAAAGAGTTTTGAGAAAAAAAGGGGCCTCATCATAAAACACAAAAAAAAGAGTAGCAATAACTTTTATTTATAACAAAAAAAAAAAAAAACCGTTCATTACGAGCACTTTTTTCTTTTCCGTTTAATAAATAATTAAATCTTCCTTAAACTGAAAAGTGGCCATTTTGATAATTTTTAACAAAAGTAGAGGCCACGATCTTGAGGCTTAAAAAGTGGACAAACGGCAACACTGCCACCAGCCAGCGATATGCGCACTTCCTGTGCAAAAGAGAAGAGACAATTCATTTATTATGCTGTCTATCTACCGACGATCTGCTCTTTGGCAGGGCACGTAAAAAAAGGACGAGCAGTAAAAAAAAACCATCAGTGAAGAACAAGAAAACAGGTAAAGGATATGATTATCTCTAAACCGGAACCAGCGGGTGGTTGTTTTCTACAACAAAGTAACACAGGTTTATGTTCCCAAAGTTAAAACGATATGTTTAGCGTTTGCTTTTGGTATTAAGCACAGAAGGAGAGAGGGAAATGGAATGGGCGGAATTCTTCCAACGAGGATGAGAGGGAATAATTTTTAAATTCTCCTGCTGACCTGGTTGGGGATTGTCTGACCTGCGAATAGATGTCGAAGTATCTCTGGCATTGTAAAAGTTGTCACTGAGTAAATTGTGGTAAATTTCAAAATTTTGACATTCCGGCAACGATGATGTTTACACCTCAAGGTGATCAAATTTAGGGCAGTTTCCGGGTAACACCACTTCGGCTATAAATTAAATAAATTTAATGTTTAATAAAACAATTCGAATATGCAACTACAGAAGTGAATACACTTCTTTTTCAGCAACAGCAATGTCTACCGCCACAAGAACTTGGCCAATTAAAAAAATAAATTAGAGCTCCAGTGGGTTTGTTTGGAACACCCGTACAGCTCACCGACAGAACACCTGGGAGCCGATCACATCGTTACGATAATCGCCTGTACGATGCCGATTTCGAAAGAAATAAGCCAATTCTTCTGAAGGACTTCTTTTCGACTATCGACAGGGCTTATGATATTTTTAATAACTACTTCCAATTTTTCCCATTTTTTTTGGAAAAGTTGTAACAAAACAAAACATGCGTCAATTCGCCTACGGAAATTAATTTTAATATCAACCTGACGATGATAAAAAGAAGAAGAAAATGAACCAAATTTCATTCGCCTACGTCAATTAATTTGGGCGCTATCGTGCTTTCAACAGACAGACGGACAGGCAGACAGACAGTACATACATATTTTCCTGATTTAGAATATAAATATATACTTTGTGAGGTCTCCGGTGACTCCTTCTTGGCGTTACAAACGTAATGACAAAGTGAATATTACCTTCCTGTGGAGGGTATAAAAATTAAAAATCTATTGAAAAAGATTCAGCTTCCAAGAGGTTGCAATTTTAGCTCCGAGTTAAGCCCCTAGAACGTATCCCCTTTGCTTATATCGAAAGCGTAGGTTTCAAGTAGCAAATTTTAGCTGGTAAAAAATTCGCAGCTTAAACCCTACCTACAGTTGAAAATCCACTCGAAAAATGAGGAATTATTGTACTGTAGGTTTACTGCTTCGTATATTTCAAGGGCCTACTTGGAAAACTGTCCAGCTCACACTAGATGGTAGCTCGTTACTCGGTAGAACCACTTTTACGATGACAATGCAACAAAATCCTTTTTTTTTTTAACATAATCTTGATTTATTACCAAGCGAAATCCTTTATTTCTCATGTGAAATGAATAGAGAACCTCAATCCGCAAGTTTTCGAATAAAAAAATTCACAGCCCACAGGGCGAACAATATCTGAGTTTCCAGAGAAACACAGAACTAAGTGGGTGTTCCCTCACCCAAGTGTTTACTGCTAATCCATTTTCATCTGGTACATATACCCACTGTTGTATGTCAGCGAAGGAGAACAGCAAAATAATACCCGGCCCAGATAGCACTTACTCGCTGTTTTACGAGAGGGATAACGTAGATCCGGGGAAAATGTACTCTGCCTTTAGCATTGCATTTTCTACTTAATAAATCCTTCTCACAACATGGGTGGCTTTTAATTTCCAAGCGTAAAAATTGCTCACTAGCGTGGATTAATTTTTTTGATTTTCTTTTCTTTACATATAAACGCGTTGCTAGGATGGAAAGGTATCTAAGGCCAATTATTATGCAGATGAACGATCTACTTAGTCGTAATTGAAATGAGTACACCGCATGGATTTGTAAAATCTTCATGGCCCATTAAGACAGACTGTGTCAATGATAAGCCAATCAACTTAACTAAATGAAACCATTATCCACCACAAGAATGTCGATAACTCTTCTTATCCCTCTCATTAAACATTGATCCTGCGGCGAGACGATTTAATGAATCTTAATTTACTCATCCGCCGTCTATAGGAAGGCGAACTTTTGCGTTCGTTAGCCTCGCACGCCTTTGAGCACGCAATGACCTTATCCGCACATCTGTTCAGACTATTATGCAACCATCCTGTTGAGCCTAACACCTCCACTTTACATTGAATCCTAATGAATGTTAAACTGCGTCTCCGGTCGCTCTCGCTCTCCCCCACCATGGGCGAAAAGTTGGCAGTACCCTTATCAAACCTAGGCGCAGTGTATTCTGTGCTCGCCTTCGACAGGTGGTGGCGGCGGATGCGATAAATTGGTGATAATAGGTCACTAAGTCGGGTGGTACTAGAAATTTATTGATGCCATAAAAGTGGCGTTTATCCATCGTGGTTGCTGTCCAGAATGTTGATGTAGGTTTGCCAAAAGGTGAGGATTGGATTGGAAGGACTAAGCAGTGGGGGAAACAATCTGCGTAGGTGGCAGCGAAAACGAGAGGAATTTAAAAGATGCGGATGCGTCGCTTTAAAAATTAATGCGCTAAAGCCGAGCATGCCAGCATAATAACTACAACGATTTTTCAATGTCGGAAGCGTGGAGATGAGGTGCGCCTGCCTTCAACTGTGAGTTTTGGTGCAGTTCTGAACGTACTGGTACTGAACGGAACTGCCTTAAGCTGTGACTTCCAATGACTTATTCTGGAGCTGTTACCAGGTTAACTGTGCTATGTAAAAATCATTCTTATCAAAGACTGAATAAAAACTACCTTCCCTGGGGTTTGAAACTACAATGAAAATCCCATTGAAACTCACTTTGAGTTAGTACCTGCAACACGCCTACGTGCTATCTCTTACACTCAATTAAATCCATAGAAAGTTGATGTGTTGAAACACTTAGAACAGGAAGCATAACCAGGAATATATCAATGGAACAGAGTGACGCAATATTGGGACACAATATGTAAAACCACCCCCAATGTTGATAGTTGTAAAATACACTTCTACTGTAACTGTGACGTTAGACAAATGCTTCGAAATGCCGACACCTCCTGACCTAGAATTGACTGACTCATTTGCAAACAACACCCAACTCAGTTGGGGTAAATCAAATTTAATTGAAAAGATCAGCATCAGGACATCTGAGACTCTAAGCAATTATATACGTCCTTTGATGCATTGGCTGGGAGTTGAGTACAAAATTCAACTATGAGCGTGAATACCTTTCCAGGACATTCAAGATGATATGAATAAAATTATACACACCGACCAACGGAAGGCAACATAAATTATTTCGCGGAAAAAAGTTCTAAACCAAATGAAATGGCAGAATATCCCGGATAACATTTTCCAACAATCGCACCTTGATTGATGTTCATCTGGATTGCATACAACCCCTCGAGCATAATAAGGAAATCGCAAAGAAAAAAAGAAAAAGTCGACAATGTCCTTGATGTTAAGCGCATTGAACTCATCTCTCGTGGAAACAACTAGGCGCTGTGAATTGGAATAAAATGCCGTGATGAGATTAAAAAATTCATCAAATTTGTGATGGGAGTGGAGAAATTACTACATAAGAGTCAACCATTATTTATATTCCGCACGGTTTTCTGTCGGATTTTTTTTTCCTATATAACGAGTAGGTGTTCAGCTGCGTTCGACAAGCTGCAGCTCTGCGCCGTGGGCGGGTGGTGTTTGGGATTGGTTCGGGGTGGGGGTGGTATTTATATAGTAAAATATTTTCGTCTTCGTTTAAAAAAAAGTTTCGCTGACAGTTAGACAAACTTTTCATATTATTACGTGGAGTGAACGCCAAAGGCGAAGTGACGCAGTTTTAATACAAATTTATGTCACTCGCAAGTTTCCTGATGCATCTCTTACGTCACAACCAAAGACATAGACCGATCAGTGTTGTATAAATCACATGGACAAATACCTGTAATAGGTGTCTATAATTAGGCTGAGGAAATTAGTTAAGAACCACTTTCGCTGAGTTAAACACAACATATTTATGTTGTTTTTTTGAGAACATTGGGAATGCTGTTTGTAATTTGTTTTCCAATATGTTTTGTATAAGCCAGGACACTGTTATGATAGAATTTATACCACTGGTTACTGAAATTGATCTGTCCAAAAATAGTCTATAAGATCGTAGATATGCACCCCAACCCTTAAACTTGCCATCGTTGTAGACAACGATTTATCCTTAAGTTTTATATACTCAAGGGACATTCGTGTTTATTTTCAGCATTGAATCAGAAGTAATAAGCATCTGAAAATTCGAATGGGTTGTCAAATAATATCCGCGTCATGTATTTAAAAATTCGAATCAATCAATTAGAATAGAAAGGGTATGGAAGTTGTTTGTGACACCGCACAGCTGCGTACAAATTGTGTGAGTGAAACACGCCGAAGGTCAGAAAAATTAAAGTGAACACTTTTCAAACTATACCCAAAGTTATAATAGTGTGATATCTTCCAACTGTTTTTTTTCTGTGATGTTCAAATGAAATTGTATCGGTCTGAATGCAAGCGATCATTAGTAATTTGTACTAAACGAGTTCTCTACAGGGCGTCTGTCTGTATCTGCGCGTCAATCTCAAGAATCAATCAACGGAGTGGAATGAGGTTTTCAGCGTTTTATGATTGGCACCTCTCGAAGAAGATTTACCTCGCTGTCGGTTGATTGACAATGATATCCCACCAATAACTGAATAGAACAAAGGTGGGTGACACCGCTAAGAAAGTTTTTTTTCACTCTAACAGGAGAGCAATTTTTTCTTCTCCAGCGCAAACTAAAATTTTTTAAATCTGTGGCAAACCCATTGTTAGAAAAAACCTTTTCAGAAGTCGACCATTAATTTTTCATCATTCGTCAAATTTAAGACAAGACCGGATCATAAGAGGGAGCACGCAATAACGATTGGGTTTACATTCGGTGGATAGCCAAACCCACAACAGCCCCAAATCTAACTCGTTTCGTTACACATCTTGAGCACGCTCCAAGTATGAAATAGCAAAAGCATAACGCGAATTCTCCTCGCCACTATACAAAAATCCTCCGTTTCGTTTATAACTACTCCCAGAGTTCATAAAACTCGCACACAAAAGACCAACAACAACAGTATCTGGGGCTGAAAGTGAAGCTTTTTCTTGTAACTTCACGGTTCATTGGCTTCGAACCACAACCGTACACCTTTCGCCCCCCACCACCCCGGAAAGTTGAAAAAGTTAACTGAACCGGAAGCTGGATTCGAAGGAAATCGAATGAAAAAAAAATACGAAAAACACACTGTCAAACTGTAGATACTTTTACTTTCAGCTGCCACATGTGCATAGAACAGAAACAATTTATTTAACTCGACGAGAGCATCCCATTCCATCATTCGGGGGGGTATAAAACTCAGAATTGCTCAGAAATGTTGAAAGAACTAAATTTACCTCCCGCCCTCCACAGCACAGTATACATTTCACATACTTTAGTTGAACCGTCCAAACTGTTGTCGTCAGCGTCGCGTATGTTTCTTGTTCGGAAATTTTCCACTTGTACGGTTTCGTCAAGCCAATCCACTTGGAATAAATGGAAAACTTCACTATACCCAGCTGTGTAGCTAACCCTAACAAACGTAACCCCAAACCCAATGGTGTCCTCTTTGTGCATGTGCGACGATAAGAAAATCCAGCATAGTCTCATATAAAAATAGGGTTAGTGTGGTGACAATGGACGACTACATAGGTACAACCGAGTGTAAGACGAACGAAGAACGAAAAGAACAGCCATCAGATGATGAGGAGAAAGGCCATTGAAGCCCCGTCATTGCAGAAGAAAATGATCTATTAATGGCAGGCTTCTGCTGGTTACATCCAAATGGTGTCGGATAAATGTGGGGGGGTTGAATTAAGTCACGAGACAGCGATGATTACTTACATAAGCGGGTAATAACTGCAATTACTCTCTTTTCCTTTGTTACTGTTGCTGAGTTCAGTTGAAAGGACCTATAGTTGTGTAAGCAATAATGCGATGAAAAGTTGGCTAACTTTTCTTTTCTTCAGTTCCAGATTGCTATTCTGACTTTATAGTCGAAGGAAGGATATAGAGGACTACGATGTTTGGTTTATATTTTATCATCTTGTTTTTAGAGTGGCGTGTGTTTGTACTGACTTTCCCGCCACTAGCTCTCAATCCACGCTCATACGTCACAAAATAGGAAGTAACTAAGTAAGAATAAAAGGGAAGAGTTCTGTTCATCATCCTTTACTTATGAGAAAGAGCGATTTTCTGACTTTTTAATTCGAAGGAAGTATCGTAGGTCCAGTGCCTTGAAGGAAGGATATGAAGGATTATGGCATTTTCTTTATATTTTAGCATATTTTTTAAGAGTGACGTGTGTTTGTACTGCCTTTCCCGCCAACAGCTCTTAAGTGACTACGTCAGAATATAATTTCCAATGCATTTCGGAGCCGACAAAGTGTTAACATTTTGAGCAAAACAACGAAGCATGCAAATGTCGTTACCGTCGATACTTCCTTTCGACACAAGACTTTGTAGAAGGTGTATACAGATAAGTCTCAGCAATTTGCCATCCCCCTACACATTGGACACAACTCCCTGGCACACAGGACTATGTGCACCTATGCCACAAGTTTTTATGGACAAATATTAATTTAATTGCATCGCATCCTTTGTCCGCTATTTGATCGCATATAACTGTATAATGGCACACCAATATTGCACTTAATTTGTCGCAATAAAAAAACGATTTTAGCTGTGTATAGTAATTTTAATTTTCAAAAATTGATAATGGGAAAATGCTTAATGAGGCAGGATTTATATGCAATTAGTCGGCGGCATCGCATTCAATTGCTCTATAGAGGTTTTATTCACCAAAAAGCATTAAACCAACAACAGATAAAGCGGCCAACAGTCACTGGATGAAGGACAGGGTTTTGTTATTATTTGTATTATCCTGCTGCACACTGCAAGTGCACACACATGAAATGGTCGTTTTTTTTTCTCATTTTTAATGACTGGGTTCATTAATTCAATGCCCATTACAACTTCAGTGCCAGAATAATTATACGGTTATTTGCCTGGCAGGTCATCTGGGTGCAATACTCGTACATTCGAAATTGTGCGGTCGTTAAAAAATACGTTTTATTTCGGAAACACACCCACATTAGGCATGCTAATAGAGTGATTAAAAGAAGATGATTTAATGGGAGGATTTTGATGGTGAAGGAGGACTCTTTTGACTAATTGGCAGAGCGGAGAAAGCTGGACCAATCATTGATATAGTTGCGTTCGACTAAGATTGAATTTAACTGCATATCCTTAAATGCTAAAATCTTAGAAACTGCTTAAAATATTCTGCTGGATTTTGCACAGGCCTACAATCTCCACTTCGTTTCAACTCTTTGTCACTATAAATTCCGGGAAAAATTGGACAAGAGTAATTTTTTTTTCGCTTTTTTCTTTTTTCAACGCTTTGCGCTCGAAAAAACTGTTAGCATTTAAATAAAGTAAATACTAGCTTGTAGAGGACATTTGCAGGTACAACTTAGGATATCAATTAACTCGATAACTCAAAAGGTTTTTAAATAAATAGAAAAAATTTTAAACATTTTCAGGAGTGGATACGCACTTCATTCTCAAATCAAACATACTAACCACGCAATTTATTGACATCTCTTTTAGCCTCATTTTATTCCTGTGGCGGAGAGGGAGACACACAGAGGCAGTCTGCTCTTTGGTTTACTAAGAAAAAGAGAAACCCAAGAACGAAATGTCAGATATGTAGGAAAGGTTTGTTTATCTCTGTTTTGCTTACAAAAGAAGTATTTTCGACAGAAATGTCAAAAAAGGTATGGGAATACATAACCTCAGTACAAAGAACACTCTTGGCTATGCGATAGGTCTTTTTTAGAACCCACAAATGAACAAGTCTCAATAATATTATTTTATAAGGAAAATTCCTGGCGATACAACGTCGTGCCTGTCCATATATGCTATTTGCAGTGCAGTGAATTATCCGGTAGAGTTTTTACATAGCATTACAGCCCATGGCCTTCCTGAATTAAAAGTTGGAGTTCTAGTACCCGATCGCTGGAGGTGAGTGATCACGTCGCCTCACCACATCCATACCGACTAGCGATTTTACAAGCAAATTGATCCATACGACCAAATGGAGCATGACTAGCGCAGTCAGCTAGCAGCATAAAAAAAAAACATTTTAAGCAACAATCCATACAAGTATAGCTCCTCAAAACTATTAGTTTTTTTGTGAGTAATTATTTTAAGAGACCAACGGAAGGGAAATGAGAAAACCCAAATTCCAACTCAAGGTTTTTTTCCACTGCGCCACCTCTTGCGAACGTCCGACAAACATCCGAGAGTATAACTGTCATGAAGAAGCTTCTCAATTAGCCGTTTGAACTCAGCATAAATTTGTAGAATCCTTCCATTCGTCCCAAAATGAAAAACTCACACAAAATGAATGGTTGTGAGAAGCTAGACCCAGGGTCCCTACCGACCTGTTGCGCCATCTATTTATTTTTATTTTTTTTTAACGGAAGGGACCTAGTCTTATGACGTTTCCGAACAGCGGAATTGAGAAGCCTTACATTTGTTTTGTGGCTCAGTAGTAACTGTTCTGGTTTGTTTTTTTTTCTCTACCCGCATAAGGTAGAGCCTGCTGGTCACACTCTCAGCAGCTCTGATCCTGATACGCAGTGCACAGATAGATAGGCTCCGTTCTTCGAAATTCGTCTACATTCGTCGTCCAACCTCGTGTAGAGGTACTCAACCACAGGACTTTGTTTCAAAGTAAATCCGTCTCCAGATATCTACTCTACTCATTCCTTTGCCCTTGGAACTTTTCTGCGAAACCTTAATTGGAAGGATACGACTTACGAACACTCACTTCATGAGTCTCTTCAGTTTCGGCTGTGGAAAATCCTTCAAAACAAGTCAACAAAGGATGTTTTCTCTTTTGACTTAGATTTTCACTGGAATTTCCCCCCAATAACGGCAATGAATTCGCAATACCGTCTTCCCGCTTCGGATAAGTACTCTCAGCATGTACTCACCGTCGATCCTTAACACAGTTACGTTGCAAAATTTCGCAACGTCTCCGGACAAATATCACAAAGGTGGTGCGGCTGATGGGTGTATACCAACGGTTGGCAACGATTTACTTGTGTTATCATGTTCATGACAGATTATACTGAATGGTGGCATGTTTTGTGGGGAACTTGTCACAGCCGTTACCCGTTAGAACTACTGCTTCACAAGGACCGTCACGCGGAGGGAAATTCAAATTTAATTTTACAAACAGATTGTACTTTATTCCATGCGGAATACATTCCTCAAATGAAGGACATGGCTACCTATACGAGGATTATTTGTTTTATTCAATGGAAAAAAATCCCTACCTCTCAGAATAAACATTGGTCCTTGTTGAACTAAACTGCACAAGAGAATTCTCCCTTTGCAGGGGGTAGCTGGACATTCCAAACGGGCTAAGCACGCAGTTCAAATTCATATGCAAACTATAGTTTAGCCCCCGGACACCCTCTATAGCAGCGGTCAAGTTAAAGCCGTTCTCTCTGCTGCCCGAATAAGCGGTTACAATGGTCACCAAGGTCGCTCTTTGTGAGCACGCCTCTCCGCATAATAGTAAAATATTTCTCCATTCGGTGCAACTAAAATAGTTTCATGATTAGACAGTGGGTGACAAATGCTGCTGGCTGGGTTTGGTTAATGAAATTTTTCGCCATTGTTTGGTTGGGGCAGGTTGTGCGCATCCTTGCACATTCAGTTTGGTATAAATTAGTTCTCAAAGCGTTAAATCTAAATAGAGTAATGCAGGAACTTCCTGTTGACTGTAATTAAATGCAATTTTACGAGCAGTACGAGCAGGTCCTTCAGCAGCGGCAGTGGTGTTTGTTTTTTTTTTCTTTTGTTCCTAATGAACCAGGAGGCGAAAATTTTCTGCATTATTATCATCCCTCTGGGGCGATAGGATTGGGATGGTGTTTCACTAGAGGTGTCACGAAACTGCATTAGATATTTGAAAAATTGTTTTGAAAATTGTTTCGTGACGGAAAGTTTGCAAATGGAAGTCGGTAGAAAGAGAGAGAGAGCGGAGATATGTCCTATTGCAGAGTACGTGTCAAGGTCCAGCGTTGTTGTATTAAATTTACGAGGGTCGCTCATCGAAGTGATATTGAAAAAACTGTTTAATTTTTTGGGATTTTCTTATGTAGGTACAGGGAAATATAAAGATTATCATAAGCTACCTTGATGGACAGACAAGTCGATGAGCTAGGCAGACCGTATTCCAACAGGTATTCGTAGTAGGATCAGCATGGTCCTGCACTCATAGGCGAATATAAGATTGTACAAAGAAAATGCGGTCCACACTCTCGTTCAAATAAGGTTGTACCTAAACCTACGCTACATAAACTTCTGATTGGACAAAGGCGAGAAGAGCAAGGACCTCCAATCTCTCACGAATTGATTGAAAATGGTTGAACATGTGAGTTGAACGTGTAAAACTCGAAACTGATACACTACGCCACGGGGGTCCATGAGGGACTTCAAACTTACTTAGAAGTTGCTTTAATCCGAACAAATACAACCTTTTCAATAGTCGCAGGTTTGATATACCTCTCCCTGTAGCCCAATGTTTCCGTTTCCCTTCCAGAAAGAGGAACGCTTTTCGCAACAATTACAGAAACTGTGTGCTCCCAAAGTGGGGACAATTGGCAACCTCCTCAACAGAATGAATGCCGCGGGAAAAGTCTAAGAAGGTTTAAGAAAAGTATATAGCTAAAGGGGGCAAAATTGTACCCCCTTCCTCCAATAAAAAGACTCCAGTTGAAGGAGTAACATCTGCACTGTAAGGACGCCCTTGGTCTGGCATTATTTTTAAAATAAGCCATGTAGCAAGTAGGCGTATCTCCAGAAAAATGCCTTTAAAATTAATGATGATACCAAGCTTACATTGTAACTTGGCAATAAATTCAAGTAATCAACCAGTGTGCCTCAGACGTCGCCAATATCAAGGGATGACTGACGTTCTGGGGGGCTTTTGCCAATTTGCATATGAATTTCAAATATCAATTACTGTGCCGCAAAACTGATTTATGGTGTCGGAGGTGTCGAATACTAAATTGAACGCATATAAGTAGGCAGTTAGGGCGACTGGAATGGCACATTACAGGCCCTAATGGGAGAGGCTAATTACTTCAAATGAAACGTAATTGGTTCTTAATGAATTATTAGCTACCGCACAATCTACCGATGGCTTTGTCTTAATTATCTTTAATAACTGCCTTTTGTCATGTTGATTTGTTAGCAATGTCTGACGGAATATGGTCAATTGAAACGCATTAGAGGTTTCATTCTTAGAATTTGTCTATCTAATCTTTGTATCTAGGACACGGAACTTACGTACGTAGTTCACACAGTTTTTCCCCATCCACTTTGTATTATGAGAAATATATTTTTTCCTATCCAAAGCAGAAGAGACCACAAGAGGGAAAAGTTTATTTTCCAGGAAAACACTCCAATCCGTCCGAGAGTATTTAGTTGGTAGGTATACAAATACAAACTCTCTTTGGTGGAAACGAAAAACCTGGAGAGCATTAGAAGGATTAGTGTGTGTGTGTGAGCAAATTAACCCAAGTGCCATTAGTTGACGTTAATGAAAAATGTATTAAGAGTCCGTTGACATTTTTACGTCGAATGTCGAACATGGATTTAGGTCGGATTATGCCGTAGTGGAGAGCGTTTATTAGACGTTGATGAGGTTCGTTATTGCCCGGTGGTGGTCTATGAGGGTTGTCTACTCTCTTTGAAGGATGGCAAAAATTGCTGTCAAGAGGGTGTGGTGGAATATGTTGGCGGGATTATATTTCTTGTCAGCATTGCACTTAACCCAGTTGTTGTTAATGCTTGCTGATGACATGAGCAAGAAGGGGGAGACCTACTTAATCCTTATTATGGAGGGGCCAGGTTGCGTAGTTGTAATTTAACTTCGAATTAAGCAATCAATCAGCAAGAAGTATCAGTCACGAGGACCGTCTTTAATGAGAATTTATCCAGAGTTCGCTGTGATCCAATGGATCAGGTTTATCCCCAACAATTCTGTCGAATATCGAGTTTCATTCACTTTTCGGGTTATTGGTGTAAAAGAACCTGTCAACAGGACACGACCCAAATAGAGATTGGTACAACGCAGTGAGGTGTCACTGCTGGGCTTGTGGTGATAATAGGCTTTTGATGTGTTCTAGTTTCGATTTCTGATTTTTGTGTTATTGATGATTTTTTTAAAGCATTCTTGACACGACTTTTGGGACATTCTTGACGGCTTTTTGATAAGTTTTTGACGTGTTTTTTGATAAAATTCTTGTGTGGTTTTAAACGTCTTTTTAAGACGGGTTCTTGGCGAGTTTTTCAACAGCCTTTCGACATGAAATTGGTGCGTTTTGGTGAATATTTTAAAAAGCATTCCTGATGAGATTTTTGGTACATTTTTGACGTTTCTTTTGACACGTTTTTGAGGTGTTTGTTGATGAGATTTTTGTACTGTCTTCCATGGGCTTTTAGTGTTTTTTTTTGGCGATTGTTTTGATATCTTTAAGTTTTTGATGAGTTTTTCAATGACTTTTTCGACATGTTTTTGACATGTTTTTGACATGAATGTGATGCTTTTTTTGTGAATTCATTGAAGACATTTCTTAGTGACATTTTTGGACTTTTTTGGACGTTTTTAACGTTTCTTTTTTCTATTTTTTAATACAAATTTTGTGCCGTCTTCGATGGGCTTTTAAAGTGTATTTGGATAGTTTTCGATTTTGGAGTGTTCTGATATCCTTAGTTATACACATTTTTGACACGATTTTGGTGAATTTCTAGGAGGCATGTTTTGATGAGATTTCTTGGGCGTTTTTAATGTTTTTTTTTAAGTGTTTTTGAGGTGTTTTTTGATACTAATTTCGTGTGATTTTTGGGCCGTTTTTGATGTTCGATGGTAAATATTTTAAGAGGCATTCCTGATGAGATTTTTGGGACATTTCTGACGTTTCTTTTGACACGTTTTTGAGGTACTTTTTGATACATTTTTTTGTAAAGTCTTCGATGGGGTTTGACGTGTTTTTGGCGCGTTTTTTGAAGGATGTTTTGATGGCTTCAAGTAGTTGCGTTATTCAAAAGCATTTTAAGCGTATTTTTGATATGATTTTGGTGCATTTTTCTACGGAGATTTAATGCATTTTAAACGTCTTTTTTTTACGTCCTTTGGCAGTTTTTTTTTCCTTTTTTGTGCAGCTACTCGGCAAATATTACTCAGTATTCAAACAAACATGGGGAATTAATCACTTTCCAATTACATCTCTATTTTGTTGTATATATAAAAATATTTTAAAACTACTACTCCCACACCCTGTTTCTGACTAACAATTTTATAATCAATTTAAGTGCTGCATGCTGAACTTTTTGTTTTAACAAAATGTTAACTAGACGCAATAACAAGCACTTTTCACACCACTCCCCCATCCGATATTCGAAACGCGCCGAATGTAAATTCATTTTAAATGCACCTCATAAATCTGCATATTTTATAAAACAAAAAAAAACATTGCATGCGTTGTATATGGTGTCGAGTTTTCATTTAGTTTATCCTTTATGCTATTCAATATGCGCGGAATTCTCTCCTACTTCGCCCACAATGCTCGTCAGCGAATATTGAAATTAAAAAAAAACCTCACCCTCAATAACCTCAACCCTCTGAATCAGGAGTAGGTACAAATTGCGAATACATTTTATTATGTCCAACGCGATAGTTTTTTACTTGAAATTATTTTATTCCACATGCGGGTGGCTGCAAAAATAAAAAAAAAAAAATATTTTAAATAAATTGGGAAATTGGCTTCCTTTGGGTATACATAAGAATATTGAATTTATGGCTTCCCTGGGCAGCACAATGTCAGGGTGGAGCTTAGTTTTTGATTTTTTACTTGAACATTAATAAATGTTCAATATTCATGGTGGATAAAAATTAAATTCGTACACAAAATAAATGTCAATTGTCGTAACAATTTTTAGGTCAATGTAGATATATATAGATATATTTTTTCTGGCATTTAAAAATTGGATCCGAGTGGCGAAGGTTTGTTGTTTGTTAAAAAGGACAAACGCAGTTTCAAAAACTTCTGGCATTACAAACAGAACTTGGACCAGTTCAAGTTCAAAGACGACCCCAAGAAAGTTCCAGAAAATCCCTCTTATCTTGCTACTGCTTCGCTACTTCTGGAAGATAAAATTTTTTTGTGGCCAAGGAAATGGAAAAAGGACAATGGATAAGACACTAAGGAAAAAAAGAACCGTTGGTAAGACAAACAGCTCGTTTGGAAGGCTTTGCTATGCCCCTTTTGTTCTTTTTTTTGCCCCTTATGCAAGGAAGCACAAACCAACAATCCGTTCGACCTGTTTCCAAATCACCCACATAAGTTAAGACAGACCTTTCGCCGGCATAACTGAGCTTCAGGCTTACGCCCGTAAATATGAAAAATGTAACTCCTGACAGCAACAACGCGCCGCAGCCCACCCATGGCGTTATTATTTGCTTTTTCCAATCCCAACTTATATATTTGCTCTCTTGGCAGATTTTTTGTTTGTTGGAAAATCTCCCACCAATTTCCAAGAGGTGGTAATCCAAGATTTTCGGATTTATTTTGTTAAGGATTTGCGCTTCAAATTAATTTCTCCCGTCCACGAAAACGGGGGTAGAACAAAATCCCACAACATGTTTACTTGGTCTTCTTTCGGCAGCGGAAAGGTCAAATAGAACTTACTCTCAAGCTCAGCAGGGGAGTCTACGAAAGTCGAAAGGTATGAAATGGTTTGCTCCCTGGGTTGCGGAAAAAGGTCTAAGAGGCAAAAATGTCCCAAATGACTTTGTACCATCTTGCGGTTGTGTTGTCTTTGCAAAATGCATGGGAAAGAACTCTTTTCGGTTGAGTAGACAAGTTTACACAAAATGATGAAGACAAGGACTGTTTGCTTGGCTATTCATTACCAACCCACAAGTATCGCATACACCCAGGAGACTGAGATTGACCTCTTTCGGTTTGCCCACCTTCTAAAGCACAAACAGCGCCTTAAGGAGAGCCATGGAATTGAATCAAAACTCTTTGCAGTATACTGTACTGATTTGTTTGCTTTGGGTTGTTCCTGATTGAATTGCGTTTGCGTCAATTCACCATTCCAAAACTTTGTATATGCCCCGTTCAACCTTTCATCATATTAGGCATGCAAACATGAAAAGAAGTCGTACGACCGCACTGCAATTTTCTTAAAGGAGGCACTATACACAATATTCAAAGGGATACCTATACATACCCGCACGACGGAGGGTATAATATACTTTTGGTTTCACTTTGCCGGAGAGGAAGTACACACTCGTCAGCATTTCAATTCCAGTTTAGTGGGAAATTCAGCAGCTTATATGTTCACCTTTTCATCAGTAATCATGTCAA
Source organism: Cheilosia impressa (assembly GCA_948293265.1). Taxonomy (NCBI): domain Eukaryota; kingdom Metazoa; phylum Arthropoda; class Insecta; order Diptera; family Syrphidae; genus Cheilosia; species Cheilosia impressa. The sequence goes on along the minus strand of OX411883.1, from coordinate 47,073,322 downwards.
GATGACTGCGGCAAGTTGGTTTCCCTGTGACACAATAAAGTGTTATTTGATTTTAAGGGCTCTTATTTAATTAAATGAAAGGAAGGTTACAACAAGCTTATCAATTAGTTCCAAGCAGTCAATCAGATGATATGATGTAATCAGGATTTCTCTGAGTGTATTCAAATATTCACAGGAGAAACATGCGTCCTGTCTGAGCAACCCTCAGCTAAAGGTTGAACTTAATAAAACGCAAAAAAATAAATCAGAATGTCATATGAGATGCGACCTGACCTTTAGGCAGTACGATTTTGTTTTATAACATGAAGATATTGCAAAAGGAAGGAAATATAGTAAGCAGGCCGTTACACCATGGAAGAGCGCAGGAGATCTTTGGTGGAATGCGAGAGCTGTAGGCCTTAAAAAAAAAGCCTGAGAGGTAAATGACACGAGGATGTTCTCGATATAGCTGGGGAAGGTTTCAACGTGACAAATGTTAAATTTGTCCATTTATCTGCTATTCGGAAATACGTCCATTGTTAGTTGGACTTTATTTGGGATGCTTTACCTAGAGATTGGCAACACCCTAAACATGTGGATTGGGCCTAACCGACAATCGATAGACGATAATCCAAGTTACAACGACCTTTGCTTATACTCTAGGCGTTTCAAATCACTGTGCAACTTTTTGGCTGATGTGCCCTCTTTGTGAGCTGCCAATGATAAGAGGGATTTTTTGACCACGACATTTGACAGTACGAATTTCTATGTAGCAATCATCAGATGGAAGACGAGCGCTTTTGGGGTTTCTTCTTTATAGAATTTCAGTCCATAAACTGCCAAAGTAGTCCAAGAACAATCTTCAAATCTGTTCGGCTGTGAGCTTTACCCTAAGCACAGATCTACAAGCAAGGTGTTCCGGCAGATTATCCGTTCTTATTCTGATGAGATGCAGTGAGTCTTTTCTTAGTTGCTCAAGAGGGAGGAACGCTTTAGATAGTAAAACGGGAAAAAGTCCCATCACTTTTACGATAAAATTACTAAAATTTGGCAAATCTGATGGGGTGTAAAAAATCCAGAAGCAAATGATGAAGCTCCTAAGTAAAGACTGCAGAAGCTCTCTGATTTCATAGAAGTAACCATCAGGGAATGCGGCGAAATACGAGGCAATTTGCAAACTCGTATAGGCCGATAAAAGGCTAGATCCGCTTTTATACAGCTGTAGTCAAATCGCAGTTGAGGTCAGTAACTGACCACAGGTATTCACTTTCAGAATTGAACTTGAGAAGGCTTGTGATATGCATTTGTTTACCCATATCTTATAGACTCGGAAAAGGCATATGACCACGGAGATCGTTAAGGTAAGCTCTGGATTATGCCGGAGAATCGAAAGTCGTCTACTGATACAAGACAAGGTGTTGAACCTTTGCTTAGGTAAATAGGGTTTGAATCTATGGCTTGAACTGTAAGTGTTGAACTTTTTCCGGGGCTCGGTTTACCTTCTCTCCATTTCATTACTTTTATGGACTCGATGTTACAGCAAAGTCTTACGAATGAACGTTTCGAATTGGACAGTTTAAGGTTAAGTTGGTGATATGTGGGTTATCCCAGACCAGAAGCTGTTGGATTAAGAAAGTGATAGCCATACTTCTTCTACGGGGTTAGGGACATGTTGTCAACTTTGACTTGCACCGGGTTCTATAGAAACCAAGATATTAACTGTACCAAAAGTGTAAGTCGTCTGCGCAAAAGCACCGACCTAAGCGGAAGTAGGTGCACTAAACCAAAGCCCAATCAACAGCTATCAACAGCCACTCATGTCAAAAGATTTGAGGCGCCCATTTTCAACTGGGACTCAGCCTGATAGAACAGGCCACTTTCACTCTTAATACCATAAACAGCGCTCTTAAAACTAGAACCAGCATAACTTACTCAAGAACCAGCCATCCCACACTTTGAAGCTTAGTACCCCCAAGCTCCTAGCCCATGCCCACCATCGGCAAGAGGAAAACTTTAATTCACTGCAACAACTATCACACAAGCAGCTTCCCCACTCTATGGGGTGAATTTAGTAAAATCCACTCACTTCCGTAGATTTATTAAATAATATATACTTCATGGCTTTCAAGTTCCGAAAATAGGTTGACATTTCTCAAGGGTTACCGACGACAACTATACGACGACAACAACAATGATGACAATGGGAACGGCATTTGCTTCAATAAATTGCCAAGTGTCTGCTCACATATGAGAATTTCTCTCTCTCCATAGCACCTATATATATGTAGTGGAGGAAAGGATATACCCGGGAACTCTATTCCAATCCAGACCCTCAGGCTGAAAGCTTTTTATACGAGGCCCTATTATATTCGATAGCATTCAAGCCATTCACACACATTGTAGCCAAAACTTTAGAGACGTCAGAGCGCAACGAGGACGCTCTGCATTCCTTTAGCTCGTGTGGAAATGGGAATGACTTAGGTACATCCTTACAAATGGCACGGGTGGACATTTCATCTCATTGTGTCCCAGATGCTTGTATGGTCTGGAGTATCACTCTGGCATAAACGGGTGGCAAAAACCTTTCGAAAATTCTCCAACGTACTTGTATATTGTTTTTGGTAAAGTATCGGCGACAATGACGGCTGGTGCGGTACGACACAGAGACACTGTATTGCCAGCGAACTCTCCTAAAGTGGATTGTTTGCTGTCGCTGGGAAAGTTCACCGAGATGTTGACAGCAAGTTTATTCGGGGAGGTAGGGAATATGTTCAATTAGTGGTCGTTGCTGTTTGGGACCATTCATTTGATTGTTGCACATAAAACGAAAATCGTTTGGTGACTTTTGCGAAAGTTGCCAAAGTTCGACACGATAACGTTTAATAATAGTTTTATTGGAGCTTAAGGTGAAGTTTGCGCCGTATGGGTGTCGTTTAAAGCTGACGACAAAGTGGTGCTGGAGGGAATCAGAAGGAGTTGAACTTCTCAAGAGAGTCGTAACGATCTGGGAGTGGATGTGAATAGAGCTTGAGAACTGTGAACAACAGCATGATCTATTGCTTCGTATAGGTTTAGGTGAAGGAAGGAAGACGCAAAAGCCTTTCTCTACACCGTTGAGCTCGATTTGTTGAAGTCTCGCCAAAAATCCGTCTAAACGACCGAGAATGTCTTCACCCTGTTTAAAAAAGTCCGTAATTCGATTTCGACCATTCAAAGCACTTCTCTAAACAAAATAAGAAATGTTCCACTCAAAATAAATGCCCACACATGTTTTACAAGAACTTCCATCAATTTGTTGAGCAACTGCATAAGGATTTAGAAAAAGTGTAAACAAATAATAAAACCTCTAAAGCGCCCCCTCCTCTGATGAAATAAATTAAATAATCGCTGAAAAGACTTCTACACTCGAAAGGACTTCAATAAGACTACATCGAGCAGTAACTATGCGTACAGTCGTACAGCGTACATCCGTGCTGTATTATTGCTCGTTAAATTGCTGTTGCAGCGGTGGTTTAAAATATATCACACTGACATCCATCACAGCAACTGATTCCTCTGACGAACATCATGGGGGCTCATTTTAACGTCGCCACCATGAATCTGAATTTTTAAATGGCTTCCAAAGCAACGTCGCTGGCGAAAGTATTCTTCGTTTATCCTTTTGGTGTGTGTGGCTGCGTGTGCATTCCTTTAAAAAGTAAAAAAAAGAAAGATACATTCACTTAAACTTAAAGCAAAGCAACTGGCGGCAGTGTGAGGGAGACGAGAAAAAAAATTCATTATATCCGTTTGACTGCATTACTGCAGTTACATTTTTAGTCGCGTATCCTTGTAGGACGAGTTGAATTGTGATCCCTTTTCATTTCTCGTGACAATAGACCCACCAACGAACAATGGGTTCGCAATGTGTAATGGCAACGACTGCATTTTCCGTGATGGAGCAAACGTTTTTGCTATTTTTCACTAAAAAAAAAAACACAAACACACAGCTTTTGGCAAAAAGATTAAGCGAAAATATAATGTATGCAAGGATGTCTTTTCCATTTGTGGCATTTCCTCTTTATTTTCGAATTGAAATATTTTTTTCTTTTTTCCTCTGTGTAGTTGTGGAAGATGGAAAGTGGTTTCATAAACAAGTTCGGGCTGCAGAAGTAGTCCTCCGTGATACAAAAAAATCTGTAAAAAGATACAACCTTGTTCATCTTTCATTTATTTATTAACAATGCGAATTTAAATGGTTTCCAGCTTGGAATGCTAAAGTCCAGGCAGACTCGAGGTTGAAGACAAGACGGACGCTCTTTTAAAAATTCTAATCGGGACCTCGTTGAGGAAGTAAGTTACCGCTTACTGTAAACCAATAAAGCAATTTTTTTATGAGATTGGCGATGTCCCGAAACACTTTCCATCTGAAGCCGACAAATGGCAACCCCAGTTCAACTCAATTGCCATTTTTGCCGATGGTATCCACATAATTTCACCTGAGCGCAACAGGACTGACGGATAGAGGTCGATCCAAACCAAGTCACCGGTGCGTGTTTTATCGTTGGTGGCAAATTTTTGTCAAACTGCAGAGACAAACACTCCACCAACGTAGAGGTATTTCCTACGCCGATCCCGGAGCTCTCCACAATGATAATCAGATAAAAACTCCATTATGCTGATATTCAATTACATCGATGTGCGCACGTGGCCCACATTTTCTTCGCATCACCATACACCCTGACAATCCCCGAAACATCAAAGAGAAACCTCCGCTGTCAGCAAAGCTACAGAATAAAACCTCGATTCGTTAGCTCCGCAGACCGCAAGAAAAAATAAAAAAAAAAACTCAAACACGTCCCATCCGGATGATATAACTTATATACAAAAGGAAATTATCCATAAAAGATTCCCGCAACTGTATACTCAGGACATGAGCAAGCATTTGCGGTACGCGGAAGATGAAGTTAAGGAGCAAAAAGCTCACCTGTCAATATTGCACTGCACATCTTCGTTGTGTAAACATTTTGATGGTATCACATGCAGGATGGATACCACCTTCCATTGATACTTGTCGACTTTTGTTGCAGTATCCATGTCCTGAATCTATCTGTACGGCACATCGATGACGTTTTTATTGCGTTGGTTCGGTGAACTTGTTTATTGATTATCGAAATCAATTGAGCGATGTCCTCTTTTTATGTTTTCCTTGTCGACTTTTATTTGTTTCATAATATTCCACCGCAGGAGGATAGCAGTTGTGCAAGGATACATTATTGTATTTAAACGGAATCCTTCTCAGAAATTGGGTCAATGTGTCCTTCTCGTAAGAGTGAGGAAACAAACGCAGTGGAATTTACAATAAATTACAGAGGAACGGACGCCCAGAAAATTTAAAATTTAAATTTTTCTTGGGCTGTTGGAAAAAGCAAACGGACACTCGACACTTTCACTTGTTTTTTGTTTGTCCTATAAAAAAATTCATATGTCTAAAGCCCATATGACACTAGATTTTTCCTCATTTTTATACTCGTGTGTTCTCGCAATTGTTTGCAAGGCAACCGCAAATTTTAAAACGTATTTATTTTTAAATACAAATTTGATGCCCATGTTCACCATGCGCTGCTGTCCTGTTACTTTATTTAGTCAGGGATATGCCGTGAGCATTATAAAAAATTTCAAGCCGAGCCTTTGTTCTTTGGAAGGTTTTCCCGATGTCGCTTTCTTTGTTCTCACAAACAAAATTAGTGTCAGTCAAGATTGACTTCCCGCGATACTAATAATCATTTTTAGAGTTAAAGCTAAATTTTCCAAACTCACAGTGGCGAAATTTTCCATAAAAAAATTGCAAAATATTTTGTGTGACGTTTAAAAATGATTATTAGTAAGGCCCTTCATCTGCCAGTAAGTTGGTTACCTACATGCTGCAGAAACTTGGTTGGATTGCTACTGACAAGCCTCCTTACTGGAGTTTTCACAAAACAGCCTTTCCCTGGAATCAATGGCTCATTTTGAAAGTCAAGTATGATTCCTGATACATACGCGTAGCAGCACAATCCTCCTTGCAACCCCAATTGCATATGCTTTCTCCCACTGTCGTTCATCACCCCTTATTAAAACTGAAAGAATATTTTTAAAAAAATGCCACCGTCAACAAAATCAAAACTGACAGCCGCTCAGTAATTGCGTATGCAGGGCCATCCAGCACCAAGTGCGAACACGGTTTAAGGGTGCGCTCTTCATGCACTGCCACTGGTAGTATTTTTATTTACATTTTAATGGATTACGCACAGATTCACAAGTGTAAACAAGTGTAACCAATAACGCCTGCCACAGGGTGGGATTGTGTGTCGCAAACCCCTTTGATTGCATTTCTTGTTTGTTATTTTTTTCGAAATGTCAAAGTTAGCACGACAATCATTAGGATTGGAAAAATGTGAAGTGAAATGCGACAGCTGGTTTTATTGTGACGTGGGGGTGTGGGCATATTCCACCCCATTTTTTTCACTTTGACAAATCAGAGCTGTGGTCAATTAAGAAGTGCATGCGGTGTTTTTGTATATTTTTCGTTTGCTGTGTTTTACCACGGAATTAAATGGCGAGAACAAATTCATAAAACACCCCTTCTATGAGGCAATTTAATTGGTAGGGCAATTTTTAAACGTGCTATGCACGCAATCAAATTAAAAAATATCACAAGTAAATCGTAGGCATGTTGAGGGGTTTTTTTTCACTGCGTGACATATGGGTCGGTGGTTTTTCTTTATTCAGGAGAATTGCAATTGAATTCACGACCATTGAGTGGTGTACACACAAAGTCGTTCATCAATCTATGCAATTGGGCCAAAAAACAAAAGGATAATAAGGAAACCTCTTAGCCGGTGACATTATTTAATTTGATCACACTCACACCACACCAGATCCATCGCTGGTCGAGGCTTAGGACATAATACAAATGAATCATTCTGATTATAACTCGCCCTGTCAGGGGATCCTTCATCTCCTAATGACTTTTGTCCATTACGTGCAATTCATTTATTCTCGTATAAACGGTTTGCGAATTATAATTTCTCTGCGAGTGCCATAATTTACTTTATGTGTCTAGACAGTAGACACTGCGACTAGACAGTGTTGTCTACTGAAACGGCTGCGAAATGTGCATAAGATACTCGGTAGAACTGGACAAAATACAACTAGTATGGTAATAAAATGAAAATAGGAAGAGTTGCCGCTCGTCGTTTACCCCTTTTTGTATAACTTTTCCACTTTTTGGCAGAGTGGAAGTCCATTACCTAAATTAATTTTTACTCAAGCGAAGCTGTAAATAAATCACAAAACTGCAAAGCATTAGTGGTTGTAGGTGTACATCTCGCCTGTATTTGAAAGGAATCTCAGAATGTCTTGTGGGCAAATCTATTTCTGCGGTGCTTTAAAAAAATTCCTTCTTCACTCAAGATGCTACGAATATCCGTAAAATGTGAGCTGTTTTTTTGTTTATGTGGTCTAACTCGGGTAACGAAAGTACGCTTTTCAAAACCCTCCTCGATAAGCAGGAAGGGAGAGCTCCTGAGCTTCGAAAGAAAAATTCATCGACGAGTTTTTGGCATCTCCCCTTCAATCTTCTAACCCCAAAGCTTAACGAATTTTGATGGATTCCACTGCCAAACATTGCATCAGAAAATTAAGTCTCAGCCGCCCCAGAAAAAATCTTACCTATACTACTGGGAAGTAGCATATCTGTAATCGCAGAGGTTGGAAGGCTGCAGTGTCTCATGCCAAGGCTCTTCACAGGTCGGAAGCCCGTTAAGAAAGTAAGCAAATTGGTCTTGCGGAGTCTTCCCTCCAGATGGTTTGGGATATTCTTTGCCAAAGGATAATACTTAAAGTACGGTTTCTTTTAGGCCTACGCCTTCTTGACGCCATGTTTTCTTGACCCTATGGCGAGGGGAATTTCTTCTCAATAAAACAAAAATACTTGGGACAGAAAAAAATGCTGGGTACTTATGACTTCACATCCGAAGAAGTCCTCGTGTGTCACCTCCACTCTTGTCACATTCTGGGACACCATACCCACTTGCTCGTAAGAACAATCCAACTCTTCAGACAGCAGACATTGACATTTTACAGTTTGCTGGCCTCCCAACATCCTTTGTGTAATATCTCTCAATAGGGCTTCATTAGAAGCAATTCTTCATTGTGCCGTTTGCCACAGTTTACTGCCTCTGGCAAAAGCCCTTATCTATTAGATTAGTTGCCTCTTCAGGAGTCTTCATTCCAATTTAGACTTCATTACCCACTATTCAGAGTTGATTTTGTCACAGCCAACTAGAGCCAGGAACATGTTATCGATGACAGTGCGGGGTTGAAATTTGATACACTCAAGCCTTGTCCATGTTTATGCGGTCATTTCCTCCACAAACTGACATGAAACCAATTTATCAAACTTTGATTGACGACATCAGAGGTTGATATTAAATCAGTTTTTTTTTATCTCTTTTTTTTTCCTATTGACAGATTTTATTACATTACAACGCCATGCGAAGCATGAAATCATTTTCAAGACTTTGACGAGAGGATTTTACGATTCCTCAGTAAAACCACTAAATTTCATATACAAAGGGTATTTCCAAAGAATCCTTTCATCACAAAATTATGGTAAACCCTATACCAAAAGGAGCGGGGTGTGGTTTTTACGAGTGTTTAATTTCATTGGTGAGGACTATTTTGATTGGAGGCCTTGTACTGTGTCTTTTTTTTTTGTAGTGTGAAATGAGAAGTGAAAACCGACGGAAACGGCTTTTAATTTTATGCCTGCAAGAGTGTCCTTCGCTTAACTGAAGTGTGTGATTTGGGTGGAAGAAAATAAAAAATAAAAAGCTGGGTTTGGGTATAGACTGTAGAGGGATGCGAGGAGCTGTTTTTGTAATGGATCTAAATAGGCTTAACATTTTTAGGAGGTACCTCTTTAATGCTACTGATTATTTTTATTTGGGGTGCCAGTCAATTGCGTTTTATTGCAGACTGGGGATGGGTTTGGGTGTCTATAAATTTGCGGGCGTATTATTTTTTATGGTGGTTGGAATTTTGTTCTTACTTTTCTTACGGCAGACTTTAAGCCGCTCGTTCATTGCTTGAAAACTCTGCCGGATCGGTCCTCGTTGTTGTGCGGATTTTGTGGCGATTTTAGCTTGATTTTGTTAGGTCCCAAAATAAAAAAACAAAAAAAAAACGGCCATTGAAATCAACAAAAAGAGACCTTGAGAAAAATTATGTTTACGAGCCTCTTTGGCTAAGCTGATGTTCAACATTTATATCACAGGCTTTTACACCTGTTTCCAAAAATATGGCGACAAGCGACAACCAGCCTTGCCACTTTAGTGCTTTATTTTTTTCGCACTAGATTATCTAAAAAAATAAAGTCGATTGAATTTTTTTGCAGTCGATTTTTTACCCTTCAACAAAACTAAGGTAAATAATAAAAAATAACATATAAGCAATGCAAAATTAAAAGAAAACTAGTATCTAAACAAAACAGAAAAATTTATTATACTATTAATAAACAAATCAAAAAGCCTTACACACACATGATCATCTCATATTTTTGTAAAATTTTCCATCTGTTATATGTAAAATGGATATATATTTTTTTAATGCCCGTTGGACACTAAATTTTTTCTTTAATCTATATAAGCGTATACCTACTTTATAAACGTAGTAATTTTTTTATTTTTTTTATTACACAGATTAACATTTTGAAAAAAAAAACAGTAGATCTACTGAAATTTCAGCATAGTGGCAACGCTGGCGGTAACTTCTACAGAAAATGGATTAAGCTTCTCTGTCACACGTCGCGCTATCAAAATTACGAACTTTTTCAAATTAGTAGTATGAGAATATCGCTTGTCATTGACACTTGTCGTGTATTCTGTGCGTTTCCGTTTTGACAGTGCAACATGACACAGCGACTGCGACTCTTGGTTTAAAAGTTCTGACTTCTGACTTCTGACTGACGCACACGATTTCAACGAAATAAAAGAAAACAACCTTAAAAATGGGATCAAAGTTGCGAAATTGTTTAAAAAGGACAATACATTGTTTTCTATTATCCGAAAATTGCTTCCAAGACTTTGGAACACACTAACCACTGAGCGACTGCGCACTTGATAGACTTCTTCATGTTTGCCGCTTTTGGTGGCAACCTTCATTTTAATAGGAGGTACTCACCAAAACTTGCTACTTACATCTACCTCCCAACTATACCTGAAAATGCGTATCCAAATCCAATCCAGCCCTCAACACCCTTTCAGCAATTCTACAAGTAACTAGAAACAGTACATGCCCTTGGGAACGTGCATACGACTAGCGCGAACTTACCACTCATCTATTCAATTTACAGACGCACAGTACGAGTGGGCACAAGGCACCTCACAAACCGCCAACAATCGAAAGTGTATTTCCATGTAAACTTTCCCTTCTTTGCAAGTCCCGCTTAGAAAAGGATACAAAAAGCAGGAGAACAGCCTGACATGTTTCCTAATTGCTATCCCTCTGGTAATGAAGCATAAGTTTTAAGGACACAACATATGTATCTAACTGTTTGTGTGCGTAGTTTTTGTTTTCATTTTCTGTTTCCTTGATTTTGTTTCATTTAACAGACTGTCTTTCGCACTACCACCAAGAGCCGCAGCACACCATGTCAACAGACAGAAAGAAAGTCATTGTGAGTACAGGGGGGGGGGGGGGGCGTAAGGGGAAGGCTCCCTGCTCCACCTGTACCGTAATGAAATCGAGAACTTAATTATATCCAGCCCAAAGAAAAAGGTGATGACAAAATAAAAACAAAACGAACAAGTCAACCGGTGTGTTGCAATGATAGAATCTTTTGGTCGGCCGGCGACGGTATAGAGTTCCGTTGAGCTACATAGATGGGGATAGCTATAATGGGCACAAAAAGGCCACTTTAGATAATTGCTTCCTCGTTTTTATGGGTTTTAAGAGTGTGTGTGTCTCTTGGCCGGAATTACTTTAGCGAAACGTGTCGCCAACCGAGGGTTTGGAGAAGTTTCGCACAAGTTCCATTCCCTAAATTGTTGTTGAGTTTCTTTGTTTCTGTTATCCGAGACGACTGTGAGTTTGAAGGATTTCACTTCAGTTTTATCGCTCGTCACTTACACTCGCATCAAATGAAATGATTCTCAGAATGAGTCTCCTCTCCTGTATCTGGGTTATCAATCAGAGCACATGTGCGTATAGGTGGATGGAAATAGACAGACAAAAAGCTGTGTCTTCAGCCGAATATAATTTACGCAGACAACTTTCGCCGAAGACACAAAAAACAAAGAGTCCCTCAGGAAATCATAATGCAATATGTTTCCAACAGTCGCTGTCAATCACAGAGCAAAACAGTCGTCTAACCCCCCAACCGCTTAAAGCAGCTGGTATCAGTCGGGAGAATTATGATCCATGAGTAGCATTTGTTCGCATCGTTTGTCTTACAAATTGTTATCATATCTCTGTGGCAAAATCAGACCTCTTCGTCTACTAATCTCGTGGGAGGAAGATGAACGTTTGCGTTGCAGGTTTTGTTGGACGGATGAAATTCCATGATGATGAAACGAAACGCTCTCGCTCAATGTCATTGGCATTGCCATGGCAAACTTATGGAATTAAGTACTTGAATAGAAGAACACAAGACGACCGAGAAGTTTGAGATTTGAGTGTTTATTGGGAAAACAAATCGAAAAGGAATTTCATTTGTACATAAATATTGCAGAAGAGAAATTGGACAAAGTTTTGGTCGGACCAAGAACAAAAACTGGCTGTAAGTGTTGTCTGGCGTTGGGAATGTCCACCAAGTGGTCAAATCGTTGACTCTGCTTGACAGTCTGGTAGATTGCCCGATATCTCCTCTGATTTCATTGTCAAAATTTAAGACTTGTTTAGTAAATTTTTCAAAGGAACTAGGTTTGTCGTCAATCTATCCCAATGCTGACATAAAACTGCGTTCTGAGACCAAGGATGTGGGTCAAAGCAGCAAAGGAAAAAACCAACCCTTGTAAAGCGACGTCAAACGGCTTGGTGTAGATGGGAGTAGATGGGTAGCTATATACATATTCAATATATATTTACAAGGACTTCTTAGACATTGTGTACAAATTAATAAGAAACAAACAAATATATAAAAGGAGAACAAAAGACACTGTGATTTAAAAATAGAGCAATCGGTTATGACCGAATACCATCCAGCAGTTTCCTTTTTATGTTGGCAATCGATGAGCTAAAATCTATTAAATTAGATATATTGTTATAGTCTATCATTAAACCATTAATAGATGAGGAGCGTCCTCAATTTCTACGCGAGTATCCTATACTAAGGAATCTGATAGTTTTTAAAGATAAAGCAAAACACTATCCCCCTTATTAATAAACGCTGCGTAAAAGTTATCAACTCGTTATTCAGAAGTTGCGTCAAATTTTTGTATGCTATCTGATGTCTGCTAGCTAACTAACTTGTGCACATTTGTTTATTAATACGGGGGTATGTAAATATATCTCCATTCAATTAATTAAAGTTAAAAAAAAATAAATAAATACAAAATCAAACAGGCAACTCCAAATAAAAGGACTTGAGTTTAGTTCGAAACTGTTCAGTGCCGCCTAACCTTCGCACATGCCGAGGCAAGGAATTCCATAATCGGATGGAGTTGGTGAAAAACTGTTGTTCCGATGTTAGACATGCAACTCGAGGATGAACAGCTGTTGGGATCTGTTAGAGGAAGTAAAGCGCAATTTAGTAATAAGATAACTTGGCTGATGCGTCTGCACCACTTTGGATTACAAGACAAGTGAACGAAAATGAAGACAATTGTCGAGAGTCGTATTATAAAGTGATTTGAAATATTTTAAAACACTGTCAAAACTATTAACGTTATAAACATATCGCGCAGTATTGTTAAATGCGATGTTAAGCTTTCTCTTGCTGGCAGCATCGCAGTTGCAGAAAATTCGCAAACATAGCTTAGGATTGGAACAACAAGTGTTTTTGCTAACATGATACGCGTTTTTTGAAGGGTAAAATATTGTGAGGTCCATAACTTGTAAAACACACCGTATACTTTACCAACGGCAATATTAATATGAGTATTCCATGTTAGTGTCCTATTAAATATAACTCCCAGATTTTTGTCTGAATCAAATTCTCTATTCTGGAGCCGTTAAGTTCCAGGGACTCATGCAGCTGTGATTTTTCCTGAAACCAGATTGCATCGATGAAAACAAGCTAAGCTATTTGAGTAAACATGACAGTTAATTTGCTTCTGCTGAGAAATAAAGAAGAATGGAAATAGGACGATATTCTTTACCGTTTGGACTTTTTGGGGTAAGAAGAATCTTTGCATTTTTCCATTGACAAGGATACTCACTTGTTGTTAGAATATGATTGAAGATATGGGTAAGGGCAGGTAGAATTATATGAAGAATGATTTTAACAAATTTTGGATGTATTTCATCCAAACCAACCGATTCGACTTCACTGACAGCAAGCTAGCAACAACATTTGTGCTTGAAACATAGAAAAAATAGAAAGAGTCTATAAACGCGATAGAAGAGACGGATGGACTTGAAGGAAATACATTAAGATCAGGAAGAGGAAGTGCAACGAGGTTTTTGGTCAGAGTGTCTAAGTCTAAATTATCGTTTTTTTTTTGCCCATTGCACGAAGATTTTTCCAAAGCTTTTGACCTTTCAACGATTGATTCAACTTGGTCCTTATTTTACTAACTACCTGTTTGCGCCGAGTACGATAGAGGCTGAGATGAAAATCTAATCTGTAGCGCTTTCACTCGTAGCACAATTTTTTTTGCGAAAAGAGATGATGAAATTTCACAAATTGATATCTGTCCCAGATAAATGATGAGAGCCATTTCATGTGTGGAAATCCTAATCTACTTGGTTTTTGTTTAACAATTTCAGAAATTACAAAATTTGTAAAAAAAACAGAAGATTAGTAGCCGTCGACCGGTTCTTCACAAAACCATATTGATTATGGCAAATCAGAGATTTTCGAACGAAATTTAATTTCTCAGTAGGTAACCAGCATCTCAAACAATTTGGGGATAGTGGACTGTTTACATATGAGCCTGATTCGAAAATAGGGACAATTAAATAAGGACAAACAACTAGTTTTAAGAGATAAGTCGAATATGTGGCATACTACTTTATGCAGAGGAAGGGCATATTTTTAAGAAAAAAAAATGGGAGGCAGGCCAGGAGTAAAGCTGGGTTCAATGGCAGCTAAACGCTTTCTTCAGAGATCTCTATGTTATAGCAAATAAGAGTGGGAGATTAAACCAAGGTAGCAAATGAATTCTTTATCTATAATTGAGTCAATGTTTGAATAAACAGATTGAAAAAATTATCGCAGATAGCAGGCGAGGAATCCAATGACTGTCCTTTGAAATTGAATATCGTACAATACCCATCACTTTTATCTTTAGAGTTTATAAGTTTCCAGAATTTATTAGGTCTAGATTTGATAACGTTTTGTATATCGGTAACGTAATGAGGATATTCATGGCAAACGGACGTCCCTGCGATAGTGACTTCAATATCACAGGGATAAGAGTCCGTCAGGGTATTATTTACTTGAACTATAGGGACAAGTTTCAAAAAAAATATCATTAATAACCCGATAAAAATGTTGGCAAATGTTATAAACAAGCGAAAAATGGGGGTCCCATTCATAATTGCTTAGCTCTTTGTCATTAAAATTTGCATTTTTAAAATCGAATCTAAAGGACTCATAACAATAAACATTGTTTACATCTAAAATACAAAACCACTGTAATGTTGGATGATAGGCATCTTCCGGGACGAGAGGTGGAAGGCATCTAGATGTAAAACTTTCAGCACTGTTGTTGGAAAATATGAGGTCCAAAGTACGGTTTACATTATTTTTAAAGTGATTGGAATGAATCGACAATCTTAAGGATAGCGGTTTGACAGCATTGAGAGAAGTGCAGTCGGCATCTCCGGATGTCCATTTCATTTAAGCTTGATTAGAGTCATGTACGTTTTATTTAAGGCAGACATGAGCCCTTTAATGTAACTAATAGCATCCAAGTGTAATGTAAACACATACGATGTATATTTTGGTCGATGATATCAGGTGAACTCTGCTACAGCAAATTTCAGGGACCTAACTGGCTGCTTCGCAATCGCCTTCTATGTAAAGTCAATTCAAATAAACGAGAACACTTTAAGAGAAACCTTCAAATTCAATGTGACAATTCTGCTGCCACACCCATGGTCTCTGGAGAACGATGTGTCCCACGAGTTCTTCCATTCCTGCATCCTTTCCATCAGCGACTAAATCTCATTTGCGTTGCCGTCATAATTCAATGCCTTCGGATTGATGGCCCCGAAAATAGAACAAACCAGAAAGACCATTACACCATGGGCGCATCCACAATGCCAACATTACTCATCAGGATACTAATCTTGAACTTCATCTCCCTCCCGTCTGGAATCGGATATTGTTTTTCTCCAATTTCCTTTTATTGTGCGTGGAATTTCCATTTGCTTCATTTCGTAAATAAGCGCCGACAGTCGAGTTCTGTTCGTACTCAATTATCGGTAATATTGTGGCGCGTGTTTGGGCTCACATGGAAATGTGGGTGGAAAAAAGGATATAAGCTCATCATGGAGGCGACGAGGCGCATGTTGACATCTTTGGATTTATTTGGAATTACGTATTTTGTGTAGCTCACTGCATCTCCAAATGCTTCGTGATGTGAAGGACTCTCCTAACCATTTTTTGACGACCTCAGCGACATGGACATCTCGAGTAAAGGGATATAAGGCATTATCCGTTCTCTCAACTCTACATGTTGGATATACATATCGACTGCATAGCATTCGCAAAAATCATCACAAACTAGGTCGTTGTACCAAAAAATCACTTCAAGGTTCATGCCGAACTCTACCTACCCTTCTAACCCCTTAATGGTGCAGAGGAAATACACTGATGCGATATATACTGACATTGGTTTGACATTAGCGCAGTTCGGTTGATATTCCCCTGTCCAATTGTCTTGTAAAAGGTCAATCATTGACTCCAATTAAGGTCCGACCTTCATGAGATAACCCCCAGCAACAAAACTTTGCCTTCAAAACAGAAATGTGGCACGTTGTACGGCCCCATTGAAACCACGTGTCGTATATCGACTATCATTTTTCGGGCAAAACAACTCGGTACCCCTCCCGGCAAAAAAGCACAAAAACATTTTCAAATATGGCCGCAGTCCGCTGTCAAAATTCTATCATACAAACGAAACGACCCTTAAGAGTTGTTTGAAATCACCACCAACCTGCGGCAATAGGGACTGAGCTTAATTGCTCCCAAATTATGCGTCCACCATTAAGCCCAGCGAAAATTGTTTTAAACGTATTCCCCACACATCAAAGTGCACATCAAGTGCCGGCAAATTTCTTCATAAAATACCTTTCAGCACTTTCAACTCTACCGCAAATCTATTAAACACATCTTAAAGTGATTTCCCTACGCATATACACAAAACACAACTCGGTAAGATTACACACCGTAATAAACAGGTCCTGCCATCAATCCTGCAAGTGCTATAATTCAACTAACGAGTTCCCAACGCCAGTAACAAGTTATTTCACATTTTTAACGCGGCACATCGCACATCGCACATATCCTCGGATCACATTATTCCTGCGCCTATACAAAATTCCATCCGACAACGAAAGTCACGTTGTGTATCCCGATGCGCGCTGATTTGAAAACAAAATTGGGTGTACGAAAGGTTCGAGTATGTCGCGCCCTCCTCACCATTCGCCTGCCGACGATGTACAAAGTACAAACATCCTTCGATGCGATATAGGTATATATATCACATACTCACAATCAGAACATTAAAGTGCTTTTTAATGGGATTCAAAGGTGTTCCGCGGCGATAAACCACCCGGCCACAAAAGGTAGGTGCTCACACACACACCCGTACAATACAGATTACAAAGGTACCCATCGTAAAAGCTAAAAAGGATGTGACAACAATTCGCAGTGGAAGTGAAATCCTTGCATTTTATTATGCCGATTAGGATGGCGGTGGAATGATGGGATAAACTTAAGGAAAAAAACAAGGAACTCGATAAGTTGGCGCAAAATTTAAGGGAACGTGTTTAGTTGGTTTTAAATTGGTTGGGGGATTAGCAAATGTTTTAATGGCGCACAGATCTTAGTATATCGGGCTGTAAATTGTGGGAGCAGTCTGGATTTGGGTAAGAGCTGTCTCGCTCGGACGGAATTTTGCATAAATAATGCGTTGTACTATTTCTGTCACCGTTTTAAGATGGGAAGCAGTTTCCAAGGATCGGGAGAACTCATCCTTTTAGACACAAACTGGGGACTCCTTTTTTATTCAGGTTTCTTAAATACTGCGGTCAGCTTCTAAGCACTCTGCTTTTAGTAATAGACACATTTAAATAACGTAGTCCTCAAAAGTCCACTAGATTGGTCTGAACTAGGTCTACCCTGAACGCAGAAACTACATTGGTGGGTAACGTCACTTTTCCCTTAGACGTCAAATAAAAAAACTGTTGATGTAACCGATCTACGCCAATCGCAACTGAGGCACATCAAGTCTGCGGTCAGACTTACTTAACTATTGTCAGTCACATATTTGAACTGCCAACCAAGTCACAAAATTCTTGGCTAGATTCATAGGCTACCCTTCCATAGACGTCAAATTAAAAAAACTGTTGATGTAACCGATCTACGCCAATCACAACTGAGGCACATCAAGTCAGCTGTCAGACCTACTTAACTAATGTCAGTCACATATTTGAACTGCCAACCAAGTCACGAAATTCTTGGATAGATTCGTCGGCTACACATCCATAGACGTCAAATTAAAAAAAACAGTTGGTGTGAGCGATCTACGCCAATCGCAACTGAGGCACATCAAGTCTGCGGTCAGACTTACTTAACTATTGTCAGTCACATATTTGAACTGCCAACCAAGTCACGAAATTCTTGACTAGATTCATCGGCTATCCATCCATAGACGTCAAATTAAAAAAAAACTGTTGATATGACCTATCAAGGCCAATCAAAGTCAGCTGTCAGACTTACTAAACTAAATACCTGAACGTCGCTTTATTGTGCACCTTATTGCCTATTTTCCTGGTCGTTAATGCGTCACTTCCAGCTGTGAGGATGCCGAAAACCTATAGTGACATGTTTCTTGCTTGTTCTCGTAGGAAATTGCTATCCAAGTATAACCTTTGTGATTCTTAATAACGTGCGCAACAATTAAATAATTCAGTAGAGTACATGGTAAAAAAGAAGTACATTTCGAAGATGAAATCTTTTACGAATGAAAATCAATCTCAGTCCAATTTATGAAATTGAATATTTTTGTAGGCTTTCTTACAAAGTATGGGCGTATTTTGAAAGCAACCCTCTTGTCAAATGTGAAGAATCTCACTACTAGTGGAAAATTGAAAATACGCGTAAGTTCATATAAATGCGTGTGAAATCTAGTTTTAAACCTTTTTTTTTTTGGAGAAGGTATAAAGAAGCTGGATTATAGCTTTTTTCATCAAAAGTGAAATATTTCACACATGTAGAATACAAAAACTAGAAGACAGCTTATCTTCATCAAATGTGAAATACTTCACACTTAGGAAGAAATTGAAAGAAATGTGGTTTTTGGACTTCGAAATGTTTTAACCTCCAACTGATAGCTTTCTTATAAATAAAGTATTTCCCCGATATGTGGAGCAGTCGTTTTTCCCTTTTTTTAATGCGGAAAATGTCGCTGGGAATTGTCTTTTAGAAGAGACTTTTGTGTCAAACAAATTTATTTATTTTTATAATTTTTATAAATAATTTCTGCCAGTGTATTTCTACAGGTTGCACGCAAACACTGTCACTCATCCGAAAGGCAGACAGATTTGAAAGTGAGGGGGCTGACAGCTAACTCTCATCAGCACTATCATGAGCACGAGTTCACCGAATGCCTAGCACGATAGACCCTAATTGCATTTGAGAAGTTTGGCACTGATTGCTTTACGTTAACTTATGCAAAGCTATATCAAGCTGTCAAAAACATTTCTTCAAATGATGCAATGCTTAGTGCAACATATATATGGAGATCTAAATGGGCACAATTGTTGATGCTATGAGAATATAGCCAAACCGGTGAACCGAGTTTTACATTTTGAAATGTCATCAGTGCTAACTTCACGACACAAAATGCTGGAAATGACAGCTGGCTCGATTTTAAACGTAGGTAATTTAGGTGAAAAGTTATTTTTGCGAGGGTTTATGTTGATGAAAACTTTGTTCCGGCATAAAAATTCAACAGAGTGTAATAATTTTGAAAACCCCTTCTTGTTCAATCAACAGCGAGCTGGAAAAAAAAAATTAAATCACAACGGGCCACTCTATGCCCTTTTCATAGCGAGTTATGTTGTCAGGTGCTGCCGCACCTTAGTCCTCCCCGTTGATTACAATTTCAATTCAATACCTATGCCAACGAAATGGTAATAATTTAATTACCTGCTCGAGTGGATGCGGCCGCTGGTGGTGTTGGAAATGTCGGACAGGACGCGATGCAAATGTCACATTGAATTAAAGGTTTTGGGGCATGAAAAGAGTTTGGGGAAACAATATTGTTCCAAGGTGGCTTATGGAACGGAAACAGAATCGCATACTGATGGCAACATTATCTGAATAACCGGTCATCAGAGAAAGCCTTCACCTTTTTGGTAGACAACATCAATTTGTGAAAATAGAATTTCCCATCTCCAAATATTAAGACATTCGTCAGAGACTCGCCTGTCGCCCATGCATTGTGTGTGCCAGTTGAAAGGTTGCTGTAGCTAGTAATAGAATGGTTTGAACGCTAAAAAACATTCCGTCGTTTGTCAATGAACATGAACTCAAATATACAAAACCAGACGGAACTTGGCCAGAGCTCTTAATAATTCTGCAGACAGGAGCAAGGTTTTACAACAGTTTTCCACCTTAAATCCTGGCGGCTTTCCTAGAAAACAGGTCAGAGCACTCATCTGCTGACTTCGTTTACCTGTTTTTGTACAAAAAGAAGTGCCACGCCAAAATTCAGTAACTGTTTACAATTTATAAAGTACTTCCTAAGTCAATGTTTCAAATTGTATGACTTTAGCTTCCACGAGTGTCGAAGTCACATATTTCAATTGTCAACCAAGTCACGAATTTCTTGACTAGATTCGTTGGCTACCTCTCCATAAACGTCTACTGAAACAGCTGCCCATATGGCCGACTTCAGCCCAACAAAACCGAGATACATCCAGTCAGACAGCTGTCAGACTTACTTAACTTGATACTTGAACGTCCCCAATGCCATTTCAATATGTGCGTTTACAGAATATTGCGTTTGTTCACATGCAACGAACAAACGCAATATTCTGTACATTGAAGCGTACGTTTGTGTCGGTAATACAGTATACAAAAATAATGTACATATGTAGGTAACTGACAGAACTTGACAGAATGATGTTCGTACGGCTTTACAATTTTTCTTGCTAGTATATGAAGCGTGCGGGCTTCAAAAATGAAGTTCTAACCGCTTGACAATTTTCCAACTGCATTTCTCGAGTGATTTCACAGCAAAATCGTCTTGCATCCTTATCACATACTTCGAAAGTAACCCACACACTACCGATGAAAGTTCATGCTCTCGTCAACTCACTTAACTTGTTTATCAAATTACTGCATTAAATATTTTACCATCAAAGGGGACATTGCTGAATGAAAGTAAATTCTCAAAAGCAATCGTTTCGTTCTTGACTTCTCGTTTACATCATTCATTAGTTCCCATCCATAGGACTCTTGATTGCACAATATTCTTGCCCTACCACATCGTTTGCAAGTCAAAAGAATCATTAACTTTGAAACAGTCCGAACCCTTGAAAACCCCTAACGAGTGTCAAAAAGGACAAACCAGTCCTTTATCCGCCGCCACCGCCCAACAAACCAAGACAACATCCCACCAAAATGTTTAACGAAAAACCAAATTCATGTTTTTGTCATAGCAGCATCGGCTGTGTGAATGGTAAAAAAGATAGATAGATACTTCCAAGTATCTATATATCGTCATCGTTGCCAAGGAAAACTATCTTCATTAGGAAACGAAACTAAAACTACTCGTACTATTCCATCCAAGGACACTCTTGCTTACACGGGCGGTGGCAACTCAAACTCAAGGACCAAGGAGTACCTAGACTAACAAAAGGAAACGAAAATTCGTAAGAAATCTCCAAGAGGAAACTCAAAATATTATTCGCAGATTTTTCTTCTTCTTTTGAATGCGAGCGAGTACCTACCGACGCGCTCGGCTGGTTGCCAGTGGATGTGTGCCTGTGTGTGTATGTGCCAAGAGAATGCTTTACCTTGGACGGGTATTATGTTTGCAACTTTTTACTGGTTAAAGTTTCAAACTCTGCATCCAGCTAAAATACTTTTGAGAGTTATTCCAAGTCTTTCTCATGAAGGAGGGAAAATCACTCAAAATTAGCTTGTTAAGAGTATTACTTTGTAAAGGACCGTAGGGGAGCGGGGAGAGCCATAATTTGTTTATTATTTTATTCATATACCTTTAAGATGATTTCACTGTGAAAGACACGAAAATGATGGCGAGTTGTGGGGGATTGTAATTCGGTGATCTACTTTGAAGTATAGGTGAAGGTAAGGGCAGTTTTTGGTTGTTTTTGCTACTAATTTTCACAGCTTTTAATACCAGCTGACGGGTTAAACTAGTTAAAAGTTGGCGCAATAGTTCCCTATTTCTCACAATCATTGGTTTGTGTAAGTTTCGCCTTTGAGACGATTGGAAGGGACCTATAATTTTATGCCTTAAATTGCTATAGCTCTGTGGGGCTCTTTCAAACGTTTGGGAGGAGTGGCGCAATCGCAAAAATCTCAAGATGCAATAAGGGTTTTTCCGGTGATGGAACCAGAGCCTGCATTTTATTTTCCACATTTTTTACGATGATTATTTTATTGAGTCGCTTTTTTTTAACTCCTAGGCATTTATTTAATAAAATAACAGATAAAACTTCTGCTAAACTAATTTAACAAACAAGAAAGTTCCGTGCCACTCAGCAGTGCACTTTCCTTTGTAGAAGAATTTTATTAGATTTTTAGAATTTTAGAATTTTATTGGTCAGGTCGAGAAGATGATATCGGCCAAATGAGCGCCGTCACAATTGATTGCGATACGGGCTCGTTTTATGGCATTTTTTCATCACTTCGGCGAGAACTTAGGGTGACAGATTCTCGCACTCGTGTCGAATGTTGTCCTTGAAGGCTTCTAGGGTCTCGGGCTTATTCACGTAAACACGGGACTTCAAAAAACCACACAAAAAAAAGTCTGGAATGGTTAAATCGGGCGATCTTGCGGGCCAGTGTAAATCGCCAAAACGAGAGATGAGGCGACCCGGGAACGCCGCGTTCAGAATATCGGTTGTCCTGTTGGAATTACATGTCCTCCACTCCTAATTCGTCCAATTGCGGCAGAAAAAAACTCGGTTAGCATGGCCCTATAGCGCGCACCGTCCACTGCTGTCGTTCGACCAGCGGCGTTCTCGAAAAAAAAAATGGCCCGATGACTCCTCCAGCGTGAACAGCACACCATGCAGTAACTTTGAGCGGGTGTAATGGCTCCTCGTGGATTACTCGTGGATTTTCGGTGCCCCAGAAGCGGTAGTTTTGCTTGTTCACGTACCCGTTGAGGTGGAAATGAGCCTCATCGCTCATTATGATTTTGGTCTAAAAATCGTCCACTTCGTCCTCGAGATTGAGAATGGCTTGGGCGTAGATTACACGCGTTTGGCGGTCGACAGGCAGCAGCTGATGCACGGACTGGACTTTGTATGGGAATATCATGCGCAAGTATTTTACCAAAATTCGCCTTAGGGACGACCGGCTGATGGCTAATTGGAAGGCACGGCGTCTGGTCGATGTTTCCGGCGACAGCTCGACATCTTCGTCAACAGCGGCGATATTTTCGGGACACAGGGCGCTCCGGGGCCGCGCCACTCTGGGCAACGTCTCGTGTGGTCCCATACTCTTCGAGGTTGGTGGCCAAACGGCGCAGTGTTTGCGCAGTCGGTGTCGGAGGGCCGTGGAATCGGCGACGGAATTCGCGCTGCGCCAACACTACAGACGGATTGTTACGCAAAAATAGACATGATTATTCCGCGTTCTTGGGGAGTGTATCGCTTCATCGCTTATTCACTTGTATTCTACATCCGTTTAGTCCGCAAATGTTATAACAGATTTGACATTGGCGGCCTTTTGCAAAAATAAGGGCATGTTCCAATAGGGTTATCTCTTTTGGCCCATCTTGTATAGACGTTCGTTGGGCAGTTTTTTTTCATGTTTGGTATGAACTGTTTTTTCTGAGTAAACTTTGGAATTAATTTGTCTATAATGAAAATTTGTTTTAATTTAAACAATATGAGTCGCACAGAAATTTTTTAATTTTCCCCCTTTTTTAAGCTTGTCCCTCGTTTTCCCCTTTTACATTATAAAAGCGCATGCATTGGCAAACAAACAGCGAGTGTGAATTATATAAGGTTCCTCTGTGTTTGTTCTTCTTTTCCTGTCATACCCAAGCCAGTGGGTGTGTGTACAAACTACTCACTTCTGCTGTTTAGGACTCACTCCTGCTGTTTAGGACAAATTTTCGTATACAATACAGCTATTTCTTATTGCCCCAGTTAATTTGAAAACATTTTTAGTTATTTATGTCTATGCAGCAAATGCCATCACAATTTGTCATGGGATTCCATGTCAATAATATTTTGCCAGCCCAGGCAAAAACTCGTCTCTGCCTTCAGTTCTAATTGGCTTACGTTAGTAACTGACAATATTTGCTTAACCAAGTACTATTATTACCCACGAAATTCGCCCGATTACTATTAATTTTATTTTCCTATTAATATTCCATCAATTGACGACAGACAATCAAAACGTAGATCAAAACACAACCATGGTTCTGTTCTATACGCCTTTGTTTGTGCTGTGTACAGTTTTCTTGTGAAAATATCTGCACAGGGCATTAGGTTAAATCCTATGAAGCTCATAACTTCCACCCGATTATCCTTTACTCGCACAAGTCCTTGGCGTATGTTTTTCGTTTGGTTATCGTAAAAACTATGTGGATACTGTCATCGACCTCGCCATTGTGCAAAACATCAATTCAGCGGTATTATTCGTTGGCTGTTATTATAGATCGAATTGATTAGAGGCAACGTGCTGTGTTTGCGAGCACAGCATTGGGGGTGAAGTCATTGTTGGCATTGTGATTTTATGTCCTTGGTTTTGGTGGTTATGGTACATATATATTTTTTTTTTATTTTCTTTCTTCTGTTGTTATGATGGCACGAGTTGTCATTGGTAAAACGCTTTAATTGGGAAAAGCAATCAAATACAATGGGAAGCGTTTTGCATTAGTTGTTGGATATAAGTTAAGTATATCGATAAAGAATAGTACATTTTGTTTTATTAATAGATTGAGGAGGTACTGAAACTGTATAGGAGACCAATAGGAGACACATGTACGCATTGTTATATGGGTCAAACTGTTGGCTTGACTACCGCACCGAGCAAAGCGGCGACCGCATCCTTGCGTGGTCAAAGTTGACTCTCTTTCATTTTTAAGAGGGTTTCTATCTATAGTTTGTATAGCGTGTAGACTGAGAAAGTGGCCACTTTTATACC
Source organism: Cheilosia impressa (assembly GCA_948293265.1). NCBI lineage: Eukaryota > Metazoa > Arthropoda > Insecta > Diptera > Syrphidae > Cheilosia > Cheilosia impressa. Next base: position 47,048,571 of record OX411883.1, on the reverse strand, counting down.
GAACAATTTAGAAAACTAATTTTATTCACTTACAACGGGGACTAGGAGAACCCTGAATTGCAATTCACAATTTGTGGGCTTGTTTACAGTCTCAATCCCATTCAAAGAATGGCTGTAGCTCAAAGCAGTTGGCCGGCTTTTGCAGTGAGTTCTTGAAACAATAGTTTCTCTTTCAAAAAGCTGATTACTACGGCATATTTAAAATTCCATAAATTCTCAATTGCATTTGAGTTTGCTTTGCAGCTGCTATAGTGTTGTACCCCGCAACGACAAAAACAAATTGGATTACAAGCGTGATCCTGACTCTTATTCAACTCTCCCAGCAAAGTCATCTTGAGAGTCGCAAGGATCCCCCACAACTTTGGCCTCCCTTTGCAATTTAGCTCAAGTGTTTTACTGAGGAAGTTCATAATGAAATTGCACGTGCACCTGTATACTATACATCCTGTCGTCTTGCGGTCACACTTGCTGGAAGATATGACAAAACTGCATGTCACTCATGGTGCTCCCTTCCCAAAGGGATTATCCCACCATATTCAACATGCACACAGAACAAATCCTTTCGAGCATTCCATTTGCTCTGAATACAGACACGGACCAGTTGTGTAACGAAACTCTCCTCTAGTCTCTGGTTTATCAAAAATTGAAAGTTTAAATTCTTAATCCCTCCTAATCCGGGATATTAACTCAGCGTGCAGTTGTATATCGCGCAGCTTCGTTGTCTGACCTCGTTTCCATCCATCGTCGTCGTCTCAAAATGTCTAAAGGCATAAAAATGCATAAATGAATCTGAAACTTGGGCGAATCCTTCCGAAAAAGACAAATACCTAGTCGTCGTCTTTTTCGACGACGACGACGACGACGTCGCTGTCGTTGTTGTTGATGGGGATAGAGAGATATAGCAAAGATGGATGCCAGCCAACCTAAGGTGGCATGCCACGACGGGTGCAGGGGTTTAATGGTGGCAAATCAAAAACTTTCAAAACTTTATTTTAATTTTTCATAAATAATTCATGAGATCACTTCTATCTCATCTATCCCCCAGAAGCAGAAGCATACATACCACCCCCTTCGGTATGCAATGGAAAATTGTTTCCATCTGCCCGGCCCGAAGAAGATGGGATATTCCAAGAGACGAAGATGATATCAACTGCTGCAAGGAACGGCAGAGACAACGACAACGACAACGAAGATGGTGACGAATGAACGTTTTAAGGATTGCAGTTTTGCTTTGGAACATATAGCAAGTCAGCAAATAAAAGGCCATAATTGGGTTTTAGGGGTTGATATGATATATATCAGCCGGGGAGAAAATAAATCCAACCATGCATTGGGTAAATAAGGCTGCTTTTTTTTCGTTTGAGAGAACCAGAAACGGATAACATGCTTCATTGGAGTATAAATGTTGTGATGTCATTGCTTCTTTCGGGACGTGGGTCTTCTCTCTGTGGGAAAGTTTTTGTAGAGACTTCGTTGTGCGGTATTTAAGAATAAGGGAGTCGAAATGGTCAAGTGGAAAGTAGATATGTGTGGCTGGGGGTATATGTCGGGTCGGTACATCAGAAAAGTTAAAAGGATTTGGTTAGGTACTCGTTCGGTTTGGAAGTTTAAATTTCAGATCTTGTCCTTACTTAAACTGACATCGACTATGGTCATCATTCAGATAGGTATATCTACCGAAGAAATTATTAAAAAAAATGGTTGGCGCAGCAGGTCCGTAAGAACCTTTTGCCTGGGTTTTGTGCGAGTTTCTAATTTTAACTAAGAATGGAAGGGATCTACAATTTTATGCCGAGTCCAAATGGCTGACTTCTCAATTAACTTCTCAAGCAATGAATTAAATAAATAGAATGCTCCAGGACGAAATCGACTTGGATGACAGCTTGCAACTGCGTTTTCCGAAACAAGTCGAACTGCGACTTGAAGGACTCATATTTACATGACCAGGAATCCATACTGAACGGCCGATATACAAAACAGAGGTTCTTTTCGAACTCCAAACCAAGAATGAATAAAACCAAAACAACCCCCGCCGCCTGACCGAATTTCTTTGCATACTAAATATATACCCATGCAATCAAAAAAATAAAATTAAAAAAAATTCTTCACAGTTACGAATAGGAAGAGCAACTCAATCCATGACAGGAAGACAACTAAATTCAATTAAATTCTCATTTCTCGCCAGTGTCTCATTTATTTTCTCCAAGTGTCCCTTTTTAATTTCTTTCTTTGCCATTTTCTTTCCATATCCTTCACTTAAGTTAAAAAGAATCTGTCTGAATGGCGCGACAGAAGAAAATGAGGACAATGCGCGGAGATAAAAATAAAGAAAACGCTGAACATTATTAAATGCCTTACTGACGCGCGCGCTTAGAAAGGATAACTTAAATGGAAACAGTTGTTCATTTAGCACAAAATTAAGGTCACAATAAGAAGAATAAAAAAATAACGCCACTCGCGGGGGGATGTTTCATTCCCATCTGTAGTTAGGATAGGATTATAATTAGCTGGAGGATAAGATGGCAAACGACATAAAGTGAAATTAATAATTTCAGCGAAGTTTGATTGATGACTGGTACCAGGATGTGGATAGACAAAGTGGAATCTAATGTATATCGGAAATTTTGTCACAACTTGAGATATTGATGGGCGAATAATATTTAAGACAGATTGGGGTGATAGTGTCTAAGTGTGTCAGCGCCATCTGTTGAGGCCTGGAGGAATATGTTTTTTTTAGCGAAATTAATATTCCAAATGTGGAGACGATCGAAAATTAAAATATAAATTCGCCACAGCTTGAATTGAGGGGTGCCTGTCTTGGTGGCATGCTTTTCGAGTTTTTTCGACCAATTTGACAGCTGACAGTTGATTTTTCATCTCAACAGCAGAAAAACATACTCCCCGAGGTAAAAGTAAATGCAGTCTTTTTTTCCATATTGAAATGGCGCGAGCACACATATTTCATAACTAACCAGTATATCGCTCGTAAGGACGAAAATCGATTCAATTAAATCCAATCACTACGTTAATTTCAAATCGATTTAGCCGTAGGCCCCCCTCGTCTACAAGTTAAAATTAAATTCATGCAACTGCCAGGTAACAATACCCCGTAAATTATGAGCAGCCACACCAACTGCCAACTTTTTTATTTTGAAAACAAACAAAAATAATTCAAAAAAAAAAAACGGGAGAAAAAAAAGCACAGTCTTCCACATGTAGCCCTAAACAAAAGCCAGCAGATAAAAGAACATAAAGAGCAATTTATTTTAATGAGCATAAATCTTTACTGTGTCGGCAAGATCCGTGGATGTATCGTCAAACATAAATATTTTCGGAAAACGCTCCTGCGAAGAGACAACCGAACGAAACACGTGCGTAAATAAGAAAACATAAAAACCCACCACTTAAGTGAGGCTAAAGGAAAATTTTCTTTATTGCTACTTATAGCGCGACTTTGCGACATTGAGACAGTGCGCCGCAGTACAAGGAACGGCAACATGCCTACACGTATAAATTTCAGAATGGAGGAGGTCTCTCTTTTGAATTAAGACTAAGGACTAAGGAGTCACAATGTTGCGATGCCTATGAGGAATATTTATGCGCCTATCTCTCGGCGTAATACGAAACGGTAACCATTACGTGTACATAAGTGATCAGGATGAAACAGGAGTAATGGTCGTGTTTTTTGTGACTTTGGTGTAAGTGTAGTTGCCATTGCACGGTGTGCCTTTGATGTGAGGTTTTTCGACTCTTTTTTGACAACATTTTTGGCGCGTTTTCTGACACGTTTGTCTAGGCGTTTTGTGGACGGACTTTTGACACGTTTTTTGGTGATTTTTTCGAAAGCACTTCCCCAGATTTGGCCAACTCACAATGGAGAAATTTTCCAAATAAACTACCCACTGTGACCCACAAAATATTTGGTTGGAAGGTTAAAAATTGATATTAGTAAGGCCTCAGTTCAAAACATTATTCTCCCCATCACTTATAGGCGCAAGGACCTAAAATGCTCCACAGCCGTACATCTCCTTGCATTGACAATCATTGAAGCACATCCTATGCAAATGCTAGAAAACAGCATCCACAAATGTCACCGCTCATTTGTTTCACTCAGTTGACACCAGCACCCGTAGCCTCTGGCAATTTGCCCCATTTGGGCAACTTGCAGCTTCCTTGTGGAAAATACATTTTCACTTGAAAACACTACCTCACCCTATGAACAGAATATAATACGCGAAGCTTCATTGGCCACTGTGAAGGCACACTCGTATGTGCACTTGCCCTCGAACAGCAGGCGCAGACTAATGTCCTTTTTGAGGTTAAGTTTATGCTCTAGAAACTCTGTACAAGTGTAAGAAGCAATCTGCGTAAGAACACAATGCACAACGGCATCGACATAATGTCCAAGTTCATTTCAATGAGCTCGCTTGTTTCGCACAGGGGTCATAATTATGCAATTTTCCAATGCGTATATGCGAGAATTGAGAGCAAGGACAGTAGGTAGGCATCTTCACCTCACCGGTTTATAATAAATGCACCGATTCTTTGCTAATGAAAGTCTTCAGAAGGTTCTTTGAATTAATGAGTCCGCAGGACATCGAAACGGAATTTGTCGGATCTAAGTTATGATAGGGTGTAGGGGGAGGGGGGATCCTTTTCAGGATACAGCCATTCTCTGTCCCAGATTTTCTGCTCACAATCATATCATTTCCACTGGACATTATTTTAATTTGATTGTGAATGCAATTCCAAACGTCATTGCATTTAGCGAATTATACCCGACGCTAAGTGCAAAATCGCATATAAGACAATTAGTTGAACGTATTTCATAAACAGGCCCAAAAACAATTGCCTATGGCAACGATGGGGTTGCTGATGGTACTTGTAGCCGTCAATTAGCCGCATCAAATGTTCCTTTTGCTTGTTTTGTTATTGTTGTTATGTTTCCATCAAAATTATGTGGTTTCCGCAGTAAATTATAAACAAACGGAGCGTGACGGACTAATTTAACTGCGCCGGTTCGCTGGTGATGCCACAATTGTTATTGACCATTTGCCTGCGGTTAAACGAGTATCTACGCAGATGAAATCAACGATTTTACCATCGCAAATATACCTTCATACAGGAGGTATGATGTCCTCATCAAGTTCGAGAAATAACTGCAGTGGAGTACAGGGTGTGCAGCAAGGCACTTCCAGTAACTATTTAAGGTTCACAAAATTATTACAGGCGCCTGCAGATAATTCAAACTATTTCGTCTGACAAACATCCGAGAGCATAACTGAAAGAGCTTCTCAGATGGCCATTTGGACTCGGCATAAAATTGTAGATCCCTCCATTAGTCCCAAAAATTAAAAAAATAAAAACACACAGAGAACGAATGGTTGTGAGCAGCTAGGACTACAACTATTTATTTATTTATTTGTATAAAAAGCTATAGGATTCTAACCCAAAAGGGCATCACAATGGGTCCACATGGACCTAAGTGGGGTGCTGCAGGGCTTGCTCTGCCGCATCCACCCATAAACCTAACCAAAGTCTTCGTGTTTCGATGATCGATGTTGTTGCCTCAAAATGATTTCATTGACAAATTCCATTCTTCAATGGCGATGCACATTGTCCATCCCTTTCGGCAACCCCTTACCCTAAAAATGAGTGTCCTTGAATTTTTTGGCCTTTTTTCCATTTTGGCTACGACTATTTCCTGTTAGCCCCACTGTTACGTACACACTTTTATTATCACGGACTCACTGCGAGGTATTCATTTAAATTTTTTTCCGTCCGCATTGGCTGATCATCATCATCATTGTTATTATCATCGCGATACTCCGGCTGGTGGCTGCTGGCAGCTATCTCTCATTCTGGAAATGGATGCGGAACAGAAATACAATTTTATGGTAATCCTTCTCAATTAGGCATATTAGCAATCATGAATTCCCTTATCCAATTTAAATCTGCCAAAAGCAGTTTTGAAATTGTTCCAAAAGGATATAGTACTACACCAGTTTACTCGGTTCAGTTGGAGTGATACTATTCGCCGGCTATTACGAGTACAATGTTTGGGGCGATATTCAAAATGATGAATTCCGCTAGTTATAATTGCTGGCTAATTGCGTTTGGACTAAATACGAATGTTAATTTGAGTTTATGGGTGCTAATTTTTCAGTTGCCAGTTTGTTTGTTTTCACGTGTGTCCTTTCATGCAGACATTTACACTAAACGTGTATTTTGATTTATTTTGTTGTCATGCAGAAGAGTTCGTTGTTTGGATTTCGCTTGTCTATTTGTTTTGAAGTTTATAAAATGTCTCACTTTCTTAAATTGTGATGTCCACACTGAAACAACTAAGAATAATGTCCTAGGCAATTTGTCTGCAAAAAAAGGGAAACGTTTTTCGGCCCGAAATATACCTACAATCCCAACCAAAGTGTTTTTTTTTTTTACAAAAAGTCGCTGTACTTGTTGTTCTTAGAAAAGTAGTACTTTCAATGATGATTTCAGTTCACTACCGTATATTTTAATCTCTTGAACCTTCATCGACCTCGTGGCCAACAAATTTTGTATGTGCTTTGGATTTTTCAATACATCTACTATTATTTGAATGATATGCTACAGAAGTTCACTAAATTCGTCGAAACTCTAATACAACCTACCCACAACTGTCTTAATCATATGTCCCTCAGCCCACAAAATAATGATCCTATATGAATGCTGATTTTAAAAGGGCACACGAAACCGCAAAGAGTCCGGACCGCACTACTCTTCCTCTATCTAAAATTAAACGAGAAATTAAGCATTTTCCGAAATTTTGAATTCGAAATGAGTTTGAAAGTACAGAGAATGGAATCGCCGGTAACTGCTCGCCGGACATGGCTACGGTGTGTGCACTATCGACCGTTATTCACACTGAAATTGGTATTTTCCGGAACGATATTCAAAAATAATTAAATTTCAATCTAATTCTGCTTAGAAGACTGCCCGAAATCGAATGTATACATAAATGAACTATGGAACTATAGAGCTATGGAGGCTGGCAACTGCTGCTTTAGAGTTAACTTTCCGTTCAATCTCTCTGGTGTGTCCTTAAAACTGATGTTTTTCAATTTTGCTTGCATAGTCATTTCGCTGTCGTATAATATAGGTCGAGTACGGGTAGTGGACCTGCGGAATGTATCTATGCAGGTTGGAAAGGAATTTTGGTTGATGAAAGAGCTGTATGCGTGTGGATTGATTGAAACTTTATGAACAGATTTGCTATAATTTTACAGATTTTTCTGCACTCACGAAACTTTTGAAGCTTTTTTTGTGTAGTTCAAATTAGATATAATTGCAACCTAAGTGTTTGGAAACAAAGTTAAAAAAAAAGCAAGAGGATTTTGAGTAACCACTCTAATCTCTTTTAAAATGAAGTGGTGTGGAAGTGGAAGTGGTGATGAAAAAGTGATATATTTGGCATTTGGCAAAAAATATAATTGCAACCTAAGTGTTTGGAGACAACGTTCTTCGTTCTTCAAACAATACAACTGCGAAGGTTCCGCCTAACCACTGTTGTCCCCTTGAAAGTCCATCAACTGAAGTCTGGTTATCAAATTTTGGTGTAGTTCAAGCTATCTGACTTGAAGCCGTCTTATTTTCTTCAAGGTAAGCCTTTATCAATTCCCACACACATACATTCCACGTCCACCCCGCAGTCATCATTATCAAAATTACTTTCATGCGGTGCCACAAATTGGCTTAACATCCTCCTTAAGTAAACGTTGCAAACAAAATATACTACCTATATGTCGTTCCGGTGCACTTTCCGTTCGAATGATGTATTTCTAGCGAGACCAACCATTACCCGACCATTATTTCGTAACTTCTAGTCGACTAAGCACAAACAAAACATGTGACTGTGCGCAAACAGAGCAAACACTCACACACCCCCGTAATAAATTTATGGCCAAAGTCTTTCCGCTAAACAGGAAAAACATAATTTTACGCTACGCCAGAGCGTATGTGAGTTATGTATTTTCCAATGACCAAGGACAACGAAAACCAGACTGTTGTTGCACACTCACATGCTCTGCGGGGTATTGCAACTAAAAGCAAAATGTTGCCCCTGTGCGAAGGCGGAAAACTGTTGGTAATTTATCCAGCAATTGCACATCCGTGCATGGTTGGCTCTCTATGGGATCGCATCGAGTGCCTTTTTATTTTTTTTGTTGTTTTTGTTTGGAAGCGAATCGGCGGTGCATCTTTTGGGACACGCAAATGCGTCTAAAATGTGTATACACGCGTGGCCATAAAGCAAATCCATACCCTCGTTATGTAGATATTGCTGAAAGTTCTAATAAACAAATGTCGGCGGTAATTAGTCCGTGCAAGTACTGCAAGTACATTCCCTAAGCCATTTGTAAGTAAAGCCAAAGTCCTTTGAAAGCACATCCATTAGGATGAATCTAATTTATAGATGGGCTGTAAAGGTTACACCCTTTAATCCGTAATTCATTTCTTATTACATGAAAGCTGGATAAGGTTTCCCCCATTCGCGTCGGATAGCCAAGTTCGCTGTAACTGCAATTTGTATAGAAATAACAAGAATAACGCAAGAACTAGCAGAAAGCATCCACCCATCGATTGTGTATCCTTCATTCATCAAAGATCTATTGCTGCGATAATCTTACAGCAAATGAACACAACATTCATCCTGCTGTATATATGGGGGGCTTAGAAGACGCTGCTTTTGTTGTTGAATTACTTACATCTGGGTATTGGGATGCAATTTACTATACAACGTTGATTCGCATTTGTATTTATAGCAACGATGGCGGAAAGGATGTTGTTCTTCCTCTTCAAAGAATGAGTAATGGTGCAGTTTTTATTTTGCCTCAATTGTTGGACGAATGGCGAAATAATTGATTTAACTGAATCCCTTAAGACGGGGAGGGGGATTATGTCTGTCGTTTAGGGCCGACTTGAGCAGTGACTGATACGAGTCCCTGAATGAGACTATTGTGATGCGATTACATTTCTCCAGAGCTCTGAGTTAAGTTAATTATTTCTTGAAGAACTTGAGCTTCTTAGTACGAGTGTGTGCTCTGATGCAATGGCAGGGACAACACAATAGTGGAGTCTATTCGTTAGGCAAAGACGCCTCGGTTTTTCAAGCGGAGATTTATGCTGCTCTAATTGCTGCCGAATATATGTAGGAGTGTTTGCGTCTGTAGCGACAGTCAGGCTGAGCTTTAGGCCTGGCTCAACCCTGTTATCCGCTCGGGATTGCAGGATCTCTCGGTTTGTAAAGCTGGTACTCTTTGGGTCTTATTTTGGGTTTAAGGTCACGCTGGGATTGCGGAAAATGAAATTGGTAAGCCGGGCTCAGAGGATGTTCTTCCAATTGGGTCTCTGATATTTGTACACACTGAATATCCAAAAAAGGCATCGTGCCTCACTCTGGACACAAAGCCAATAAATTCTACTCAAAGTAATGAATGAGTGGGTGGTAGGTATACCTCGAACATATGTTAACGAGCTCAACCGAACGTTAGTCATCGCTTCCTTTTAAGTCTTCCACATTGTGTTCCGCTCACCATTGAGTAATCACTATCCGCCATGCAATCAACCTAATGACATAGCAAAATCAACGATGAATTACAACCATCCAGGCAGCGACCATAGACAACATAATAGCCACGTAAAGAAGCCTTTGAAAATCAAGAAGCCATCAATTCGTATATCTTACACTCGGCTGTCAGCTTTCACATTAAGTCGGTCATATCGCAATCAACCGGCTCCATAGACCAGGTCTCTATATCATTAAATTTACTGCGCGCGAGGTGTCGTTCGCAACAAATATAATTTGGGGTCGGTGAATCAAATCAAACAGGAAATAGCAGTCATTATCAAGACCCTTCATCAGTTCGTGTACTTGTACATGCAAGTTACTTTCGGCTCAGGGCAACGCCTCTGCGGTGTTTCATTTAAATCTGTCAGTCGTGGCTATATCGAGGAGGGTGGATAACAAAAGGCCTTGGCTGTAAACATCTAGTCCAGCTTGAGTTTTGCAAAAACTATCAATTCAGACAGGAAAACACGTACCCCATTCCGCGGCAGCCGCCCAAAAACACTCCCACTGACAGACGTCACTGCGAACAACATGCAAATAGATAGGGGTTGATTTTTTTCAAAGCCATCGTGTCACACTAATCGAAACTAATTGCAAACACAGCGTAATTTCGTTGCGCTGTCACGTGTGTCTAGTTAATTAATATTTACCGAGTACAAATGTCATTAAGCGCCGCTTTGAAGTGACGCGCGTGTATTCCAATGGATGCTTCTTTGCGCAAAAGAAAAAAAATGCGGACGACAATGAATTTACTTTTGCATGAACACACGACATTAGATTCTATACATGCCGAAGCTCAGGGTTATCCTTTTGTAAATTCCGTGTGTTGGTACCTGTGTGTGAATGTGAAGTCAGGGGTAATTACAAGCCACCGCAATTAGGTGAGCACAATGGGAGAGCATTATGCTCATAGTCACATGACCCCTAAACAAATGGGGGGTATTTTTTCTTAAATATAAATTCGCTTCAGCATCTTTAAAAATAACAAACAGTTTTCGAGAGAAAAAAAAAACATCCAGCGAAGGTTATTCGTTTGGCTCACATCAAGAAAACAAAAAGGACACTCACAAGTGAGTGTTTTGTTGTTTGCTCTGCGGGGGTATGCTGCAAGCGTTTTTTGGCACCCGCTTTCACATTCGTTATCGCTTGAAAGTATTATGGTGGTCGCAAGTGTACATGTGTTTATGGGAAGAAAATAAACTGAATGGATTTGTCTCTGTGGAGTGGGCATAAGTTCAAGGCTTTTGCTGGAATTCCATACGCTACATCAGGAGAAAGACAGACACAATTTTTATTTTTTTCTTAGACATACCTTGGTCATAAATTCTTGCTAGGACTGTTCTTACAAATTTAACGTAGACGGTGCAGAATGTTAGTTTGTTTAGCTTGGGGAAAATTCGAGAGCAGTCTGATTGATGTTTTCTTGATTAGATGGATCTGAGGTAACAAAACAATTTTTTGTTCTTATAAATTCTGACTCGCCGTCGCGGTCAAAGACACGTCCACCTAAATGGATTAAATTGTACCAGAAGGTCAGAGAGGCAACCTTCCTACTGATGATATATTCAGCAAAGGAGGTATTTTACGGCTTCTGGGCTTATCAAGAGGAAATTCCTTTAAATGCCACAAGGGGCTGAACGCATTCACATAATGATATGTTCAGTTATTCCGTCTTGAGGGCAAAGGCGGCACTCCAAAGGGACGACTACTTGTATTTTATTTAGGTGATATCGCAAACCGTGGGTGCTGGTAGGTAGCCAAGTTTTTGATATCGTGCCTGCTTAGAATTAGAATCCTTTTAATTGTTAATGGGTTGAATAAGTCTTTTGCTGTCTTAAGACTCGGATGCTCTCCCAGAGTGGCATACGATTGTTATGCTCCCAGATTTCTACAGAGAATTTATCATCTGATTTGAAAATTGCACAGTAGGGCTCAGGTCTTGTAAAGGCTGATTTCGACCGTCTTTTGCCCTATCGGCTCTTTAGTTACCTTCAATTCCCTCGTGACCGGAAATACGCCATATTTTGGTTCTGTTTTCGGTACTAAATGTTAGGAAATCATTGAAAGACTGCAAGACTAATTTTGAGTCGAAGGTGGGTATAAGCTGAGGGCATTTATAGATGCTTGACTGTCCCTGAATATTATGGAGGTTTTGCGACTTTAATATCCGATGGATTGCGCGTCCTTGAATGGCTTGACACACTGCCTGAAATACGCTTGGGCTTTTCCCCATTGCATCGAGACAGTTTGGTTTGGTCCAGGTGTGTCGGCACTGACCCCTGAGTCCATTCTAGAGCCACCGTATACCACTTTATGCCTTCTTGGCAATAAGGCGGGTTCTTGCTAACGCATACTTCTCTTTGAGTTATCTTCAATTGAAGTCTAATGTTCAAAGTCGTTGCCAGACGTTGAATCAATAGCTTTCAAACTTGAGACCATAAACTCATATATAGAACCCATTACCTCTCTGTCCAACAATGTCACTTTCGAATTGAACATGTCCTTCACTTACCAACTATCAATAGTCTCACAACCTTTAAGAAAATATTTTAGAATAACGAAGAGGCAGTCTCCACAGCGACATACCTTATGTAACACACCAGCTTCATTGGCAGGACAGATTCAATTTTAACCCATCGAACACGTAAAATCAATTTGCATGCATAACCCATGTAATCAAAGTAACAACCCGCAGTTTGACAATTTTCCAATTTGTTATATAGTTTTTTTTTAACCCCCCCTTGCAGCCTGTCATCGCATACTGCATATTGAAATAGTGCATGAAAAAGCACTGCCTCGTACTCGCAGCAACTTCCATCGGCTGTGGATTGGTTTGAGAAGATTAAAACAAAAAAAAAGAAAGTATATTATCATCTGCAATCAGCATTGAAAAATTGATTTTTGATTATCCACAAAAAGCCCACACACGACATGACAGGACAGATTATAGATTTAAATCATCGATCATGGCGCAGATGTTAGACGAGTAAATGGTTGCATTGGGACTTGTGGAAAAATGTTCTTGTCTGGGATACAGTTGTCGGTTGATGTGAAGGCGAATTCTAGGCTGAGAGAGTCTGGAATGTAACAAGCACGTAATTGAAAAGTCAATGACAAGGACTTGAAAATGGAACGTGTTCTTCCCATTTTGAGACTGGTTGATAGTGATGTCTTCCCCTCTTGCAGTAAGCCCAGGAGTATTTCATTTTAGTAGGCAAATTTTGTTCACTCTTTTGAAGTTCAAATGACACTCGGACTGTTCCTTTAGTCAAACTTCGTTCGAAAGTTGGGTAGAAGGCAACGAAGTATGACCAAATTTGTATAATGTGTTCGAATGTAGGTACTACCGTTAGGTAGTTACAAGTGACTGCCAAAATTTGAAATCTATTGCCAGTCCCGTGAACTGAAAAAAATTATTGGGAGATTGATTTGCGGTGGTGAAACTGTCGATTTTTTTATTTTTTAATAAAGGGTAATAGCTGCGCAGCAAGATAAGCGTCCGCCCGTCCAAGGACAGGAATATAAGGGCTTTCCGATTGTATTTTGGGGCGGAAAATTTTGGGTGTTTTTCGGCAACATTTTTACTGTGGTTTTGAAGGTATTTTTCAGTTTGAGACGTTTTTTGAAATGTTTTTGAAGTATTTCCTTTCTTTTCTATTGAAAATAGTGTTTTTTTTGTAACGTTTTTAAATATTTTATGAGGTGATTTTGGTAGCTTAACGAATTTGTTCGGGCGGTTTTAGAATCATTTTTGATATGTTTCATGAGGTGACTTTTGTGGATTTTTTCAGGCGTTCTTCGGGGTTTTTTTTTTAAACGGTTTCAGAAGCGTTTTTGAGATGTTTCACAAGGCGACTTTCGTGGCATTTTTACGCGTTTTTCGGGTCATTTTTAGAAGGTTTTTTTTTGTTGAAACGTTTTACGAGGCGATTTTCGTGGCTTTTAATGCGTTCTTCGGGGCAGTTTCCGAAGTGTTTTTAAAACGTTTTTCGTTTTTTCTGAAATGTTTTATGAGGCGATTTTCGAACTTTTGTACATGTTCTTCGGGGCGTTTAGAAGTGTTTTTGAAACGTTTTATGAGGTTTTTTTACGCCTTTTTCGGTGCGTTTCAGAAATGTTTTTTAACTGTTTTATGAGGCGATTTTTATGGATTATTTTCGCGTTCTTCGGGCGATTTATGGGACAGTTTCAGAAGTTTTTTTTGAAAAGTTTTATAAGACTATTTTCGTGGCCTTTTCACGCTTTTCTTTAATCTTGTATACCAACTACTTTCCTAAAATAGTTATAGGTACAAAATATTGACTGCTTTAACCTCCATACACATGAGTAGATACAATCGTTCCACTCTTGTCTTTTTTAACTACAAATTTAATTGTAATTCCTCCTCCCGCTTAGATGCCTTTTTGAGCTCCCAACTCCTTCATACTCAGCATTGAGCTCAGACCCCCACAAAAAGCTACTATGTGCTGCTTTTGAAATTAATTGGCTCAGAAATTACCACCTAAAACTTTAGTGCAACTGCTGTCAGTACAGTACCTACACTTTGTTTTGGTTGCATTGCTTTGGAACTCGTTAATTTCGAACTTGTACCAAATTATACAATTTACAAATCAACACAAGTACCCACGACCATGAAGTTCGTTTTTTGGTACTCGCTGTACACACAATAAACAGCACAGCTTTGAGTTTAAGGGTAACCCCAACCATAAACTCCCTCCTCACTGCAGTAGTTGCAGTAGTTTTTGTGTCTTTTTCATAGACATCAGAGTACACTAGAGCTCTTAGCAAAAACAGCATTTGAAAGGTACTTCCGAGCGGAGCATTAAATGAAAATGAAAATGAAACTGCTACCTCTACGAATGGTGGTAGATGCAACAGCTTTGCCGACACTTAATTACGGTCACTGAAAGCGATTAATTGGGGTTGATTCCAGTGGATATATATACCACTACTCTTTTATCAAGATTAATGAGACGACTTTGCTTGTGTTGCTGAACATTGAACTAGCAAAGAGTCCCGAGCAGCTTTATCGATTCATTGTAACTGCCTTGGTAAATCGCACAAACGACTTCTTTATTTAGAATATGTCCATTACCTGACGGGACGTTTCTGATGATTTGCAATTTAATCAGCTTACAGATGCTAGTCACGTTTATCTATATCCAAGCCTTATTCTATGTGTGACTAACTTCGAAGCAACCCTCTTCAAACGGCAAAATCATTGCTCGGATATTACAATGAGGCCGTCGCATGTGTTTGCCACAAAGTCAAAAAAAGAAAAGGGGCATAACAACTATTAAAGACCGGAAATTGCCTACTCATAATATTTCAGCCTTCTATGTTAAGCAGTGTACCTAAGGAAGACTTTGATTTTTTTTTTTCGGTGAAGTGAAAATACGAAAAGGTCCTTCCTTTCTGCTTATACCCATCACATAACCATTAATAAGAACGACATAAAGGTTGGAATATTCCATTTTCTTGTTCGCCTTCGTCCTTGTGGAAGTTTTTTCTACTCCTCTGAGATATCTTTGCATAATTTTGCCGTAAAAATTATGTCCCCTAACCTTTTAAAGTCATAAGGGATACACAATTTCATGCGCCAAGGTATCCGTCTGGACTACGGAAATGGCTTTGAGGTTCTTATGGCCGACGACGTTAATAAAGAATCACAATGATGTATAATTTACCGGTGGGCTCATTGTTGTGGAAATTATCTTTCGGAAAACAACTTTTCCAGGAACATTATTGTGATGGTGCGCGGAGAGCGATTCGGGGAATTGCCTTCCAGATTGTTACAGATGGATGGAGGATTCGCCAAGAAAAAATCAACACGACGGAAATGGCATCTTCCTGTTCCAGTTCAATACGCAGCGGTATTTGGAGGCGTTCATTCAGAAAGCATTTGATATCTGATCTATAGAAAAAATAACTTACCAAAAGGACACTTCCCTGATTGACGGCGGGACTGACATCACGTTCTTTAAGACTCTTAGAGTGCTCCAAATGCGGCTTAAGTCTTCAGTACAAAATTCTTGCCCGCAATCCAGTTCAAAGCTCAATATTTCACCAGCACTCTGAATTTGGAAAACTCAATAATGACCTGTATTACAAATATCAATACCGATGAGGCAGCTAAATTAAATCAACTTTGAAAGCCATCGAATTTGCCTCGTGCGTGCGGTCTTATTGAATGGATTTTCGTTACGCAACTCATTTAATTTGTGGGTACATTTGTAGAATTGGTTAACAGAAACGCACAAAGCCGATCAAATGAACGAAAGTCCTTTAAAATCCAGCAAAGACATTCCCTTTCAGGCTACAACCGACGTAACGCCTTTGAATGATAATATACATATTTCGCCTAACAGCATATGAAACTGGAGGTCCTTTGAATTTGTGACAAAAAAAATATGAAAATAAATATATTGCTCCGTTGGGGGTTGGTTTTGGTTCACTGTGCCACTACTCGCACAAGAGTGTCATTTGAAAGATTATTTGCACTCAACATGAAATAAGAAAGTACTACGCCTGTCCCTTCAAAGAACCCTTGAATATGATTTTGCGGGTATAATAAAACCCGCTGTCATACGTTCGGTTTAATTTTTAAGTATTACCGAGCTTAATTTATTAAAAAAAAAAATCCAATTTGAAAGGGCGTGTCAGAACAATGGAGCTCATTTTGAAATCCGAACATGTGTCCTTTCGAAGAGATGTGTAAACACGGACCGAGTTTTGCATTTTTATTAACGTAATGTACTTGTAAAAGGGGGTGGCTGGAATAATGAAAGAGGCTGATGGTTTAAATTTGAATTTCCACTGAATACGATGTCGTGCGGTTTTCAAAGTTTCGGTTCAAAGTGATTCTGTGTTCATTTTAACATGAATACACTGACTTTGGTTAATTCTTTACCTGCGTTCGTAATAGGAAGATACACACAATGAAAAATGTCACACAATCAGGAAAAGTCTCAGAAAAAATACAAATTGATGGAGGAATAATTACTCAGACGCAAGACCTGAAATACGAAAGTTGCTTAACAATGCGAGGCTTAACAAAAACATTTGTAAACAGCTCTTAGGACCGATAAATAGGGAAACGTAACGAGAAGTGAAACGCTTTTGAATGCTAAAAACTTCACTCCGCGACGCAATATTGGAGTGAGTTGAGCGATAAATAGAGAAATTGAAACGAAGTGTCAAACTCACTAAAAAACCACAGACTTCAGTCCAATACCCAAGACCGAAGTGAGTCGAGCGATAAATAGGGAACCTGTAACAAAAAGTGAAACACACATAAAAGCTTCAATCTTCAACCCGCGACGCAAAATTGAAGTGAGTTCAGCGTTTTTTAGAATATGTTACCACTTCACTTCCCACTAAGAAGCCATAGTGTTTAATTTTTCGTTATGCTGGGTTTATTTCAAGCGAGGCAAAAGCGAGGGTATTTTTCATCTCCTCCCTTTTTCACCCTTCACTCTTTTTCTAACATTAACTTTGGATGTCGTTGTAATTCGTTTCGGACCTGAGACTTAGCTACCATGCCCCGCCAGCCAGATTGAATAAATAATTCATATTCTCGTTTGTACAATTCACACTCGCTGACCACAAGTACGAAAAAGTGAATATCTTTCGGAGGAAAAGTAGATATCTCGTTCGGCAACTGCTAAAAGCAAGAAAAATCACGCAGCACTTCAAAAAAAATTAATGAAAATGCATTTCAGTTTTTTATTAAATAAAATATTTACATTTATTTTTTAACGTTTGTTATTTTTTTATTTGCGCATTTAAGTCCAGTTCAGGGCGCTTCGTACAATAAATTTATTTCTATCTGTGGCTTAGGTAGTGTTTTCTTGTTTTTTTTTTTCAACTTTAATTTATTTTACACTGTTATTCACTTAAATTTTTAATTGAACTATTATTTATGGTTTTTGTTTACTTTTGTTTCTTTATTGTATAATTCTATTCTTACACGTTTAAGGGGTAAAATAGAAAAAGAACCTATTTATGTATAATTAAATGTATATATATTTTATTTATATTTAAATTCTTTTAATTACCATTAAAATTGATTTTCTTTAACGAATAATACATTAGTTCATTTTATACAAATACATATATAGATTTTATTTAGTTTTGGGTTTCTTTTCCTAAACTTAAACTGTTCCTGTTATGTGAAAATAAATTAAATATCTGTTTCTAATTTTTTTTTTTTGATAACACTAGTTTAACAAATTGTTATGTTTTTTAATAAATTTTTCTTTGCAGGTATAATTACGTAATGTTATCATGTAAAATGTTTTTTTAATTTTTTGTTTGTTTTACTTTTTATAGGTACTTAAAGTGTAACATAATTCAATGTGGAGGGGAATTTGAGCGGTCCGTTTGAGACGTATTTGGGGTTGCACGGATGATCGTCTTTTTTTGTGACGTTTTCGCTTAAAAGAAACATCATGATGAAAATAGCTAACTTAATTCAAATAAATCAGTATATCACATATTTTAAACAAGGAAAGGTGCGAATTTCAATTCTTTCATTAAAAATTTAGTGAATTATACACGAACTTTAAATGTCAAAATATATGCTAAATGCGGTAAGTTCAATGTTATCCATACTATTTTTTTTCTCTGAATGCACCAGTTCTAAAAAGCTCTCCATCATTAGCACCCGTCAGTCCCGAAATCCCCCTCAACATAGAATAAAGATTCATATTCTGTTTAAACGATTTTCAATTATTATTAGAATTATTTACAAAATAAATTGGGTTTTATTTTGAACCCTACTATTTTACAAGTCTTGTTATTTTTTGTCATTGAAATCGAAAAGATTATAAATATACGTATGGATCTTTAAAATATTTAAATCTATGTATGAATGGTAAAACAGGAGTTAAATGTTAATTATTATTTTAGTAACAAAAGTCGATATAAAAATAAATATATTTTTTTCTTATTTAATATATCTTTTTCTTTTCAATTCTTTATCTTACGATTAAATAAGTTTTCTTTTTTTTTAATTTTAGTATACATTGGTTAGAGAGTTGAAAAGAATGTCATATGGGGTGGTCATGAAATGTTTAAAAATATATGGGAAGTGGTGGTGTTTTTGCTAAATCAAAATCAGTGCGATAAAATCAAAACAGAAGTTGGTAATCAGATGTAATGCCTTCAGCTTCAGCCCAATAATGTGCAGCGTGAATTTGTGATTTTTCGCTGTCGACTTGGGTCAATTTAAGTCAGCTTAACCGAACATCATAATCACCCCTATCGGGAATAAAATTTCCCCGGGAATGTGTCCTATTCAGCAATCTGATTTACATTGCTGACAAGGGAAACATTTCCATCGGAATTTATTCGCAATAACCCTGAATAAGATTTCTGAAACTGTTTACTATGGGCCTCACCAACAAACGTTTTTAGTTTCGACTTTAAATTTAAGTATAGTTCACAGTAGTTCAAAGTGGTTCACAGTGGATATTTTTTCCATATAAATTTCTCAACTGTGAGCTCCGTAGATTTAAAGTCGAGACTATAATTTGTTTCTATTGAGGCGCTTACCACCGTAATGTTTCAAACGAACGCGGTGGGGGTATAGATCTTCTTGAATGGGATCGTAAAGACTCTACAACTGTAGTAGTTTTCGATTTCCTTTGCAGTTCATAAATATACCACCACAGAGGATCTTCTTACAAAAAACAGCGAGTTTCCAACCTCTTTTTAGATTCATTCATTCAATTCCGGTATGGCATACTCTGACCTGACCTCAAATACGCACCACCCTTTTTCGCTAAAATTGAGCAGCAACATGCTTTGACTTGACCTTGGTTTCCCTTATAGTTCATTAGTCATTGTATAGTCCAAACACTCCAACCAAATAATGCCAAGAACACTCACCTGAACAAACGTTCTAAAATCCTATTGCAGTCACAATCAATTCCCCATCAAACAAGCTGTCAGTTTTCAAACTCAGTTTAAAAAAAAAAAAAATTCACTAAATCCAACCAAACCGATCTCTTGATTTTCAACAACCTACCCTAATTCCCAATGCGCTCTTAAATGCTACAATTTGTTTTCAAGTCTTAAATGTGTATAATATCTTCTTTGAGAAAATAATAGAAAAAAATTAAATTACAAAAAAAAAAACCTTCCTTATTCAAATGTTATCATTATTATCAGTGTTTTTTTTTTATATATTCTTTGCTCAAATCCTTATTTCATATAACAATCTGCGGGCATTCGAAAAATTTCATCTATCGATGCTGTGCAGGGCACCCATTAAGTTTACCATCGCCGTCGTTAGAAGCCACGCCAGTGATCCCTTTCGATGGCATAAGAACTCAACCATTGCACTCAATCGGAAAATACGATTGAGCAGAGGATGACTATTGGCTTTGCTGGTACTTGCTCCGGGGGCGATGCTTATGCTGCTACTGCTGCTACTCACACCACTGTTACTGGTGGCCTCACCATCGACCATACTACGGTTGGCGTGTTGCATTGCAGCGGGTTTTTCGCCTGAAAGGATACAAAAGGAGAAGCACATAATTTTCAGTAAAATGCAAATAAATCAATGAGTGAGATGTGAAATGAAAATAAGGAATTGTTGTTTTAAATTATAGAAGTCCTATAATAATAGACTTTTTTTTTCAAATTTCTTTTCAGCGCAGAAAAAAATGTTGGAATAGGTTTGAATATTTTTTTCAACCATACACCATACAGCAGTTATTGCGAATGAATTGTGTGAGGTAAATTAAGGCTTGTTTGGAGTTGAATACAATTGGAGGAGAGGTCGGAAACAACAATGGAAAGTGTGCTGGCAGGATCTGACTAAAAGAAGAAAAAAAAAACGTCCGAAAGGTTGCCTGTTGCAATGGAAAAATAAATCGCGTAAGCTGTGGGATAACAATTGAATTGCTATTGAAATATGAGAAGTGCAGGGCACCTAGTTTTGAAGATATTCGAAGCATTTCAACAGACACTAATTTGTTCCTAACATACCTACCTACACTCCCAAAGAGCTTCGATAGTTTTTTTTAACAAATCTCTAGTGAGCAAATAGGTAAGTTCCTGCGCCCCACTTCTGAGTTTTGATAATCAAGAACTTTTTTCTAAGCCGAGTACTTTCGACGGTCTGTTTTGTTAACAGACACTGACCACCGTTGAGAAGTGATGCCCAAGGATATGATACTGATTTTAAACACCGAAGATCTGTCATAAAAATTCAAAACCGTATCGTCCTTCCTTTAAAAAGCATCTTCGGTATCTAAACAGAAACTTAACCCTGTTAGTGTTTCCTTCAGTACGCTTTTGAAGTTCCACCAATTATCCAAAAGTCAAGACAATTTTCATGCGACATAAAAACAGCATAAGAAACTTGCATTTCTAAAAACCATTTCAAAGCAAAACACACTTATAAATCGGAGTAAACCATACGCTTCTCTACCGAGTGAGAACCTCCCTAAATGCTGCACAAACCAATTCTGCTCTATGACCTATGCACTTAGATAGCCTTCATTTGGATGGATGACAGAGAAATCTCTCACACAAAAAAAAAAAAAAATCCAACTACTACAGTGCCTTCAAATTTTGTCAAATTTCAACTCAACCTATATTTCATTGGAACCATAAACCATGCCGAGGTCTGCCACTGACGATGAAATCATTGAAATGTGAAAATCCTTGCCAGCCACTTCACTGGAAATAAATAAATTATAAATATCTGACTAGGTAGCCATTTTGTTTGTTTATTTAGCCCCAGTGTCTTTCGATTAATAAAATGGGCACAATACGAATTCTATTCTTTGCACACCTCTCCGTTTGGAAAATACAAAATCAGGTCAACGTTACATAATGGCCCACTCCCAAAAAAAGAAAAGAAAATCCAACTATTTATCTTTCGACAATCACAAAATATATTTCGACACTTTCCGTTCGAGCGGAAAAAGCTGGTCATCCAGACACAAATTTTAAAGACCTAAGGCTGCTCCGAGATATGGGAAAAATCAGAGAAACAGCAAACGTTCTGAATCTTCTGCGTCGATCCGAACAGATAGTGATTGTTTAAAAATTCGTCCCTTTTTTTTTGTTGGCAATCCTACATGATATATTTTGTGTAAGGCTAACACATACGGATGCTTTGCTGATTAAATAATGATAAAAAAGGGAAAATAAATATTAGGGTTGGAAAATAAATAGAAGGGTGGATGGCATAAAATCGTGTAGAAGACTACACCCACGTGTGAGGCTGTCTATGGATAGGCTTTATCGCAATCGTCTTTCGGTTGATGTAGGTTAGCATTTTACGGGCGGAATTTCATGTGATTTGATTTTGTTTTAGAAATGCAATCAAGAGGTAGTGCCTTCGGTTAGGGTGGGCTGAATTGTTATTTAGTAGGTGGGCTGTTGTGGAAATAGCCATTGATCCTTACAATATAATTCAGAAGAACCTTTTTGACATTCTAACTAACTAGTGGGGGCGTATGTGTCCATGTGCCATTTAGGATAGCTCGAGTGTCAGAGGCATTGCAAACGCAGTGAGCTTATTTGTCTATCAGTCTCAAAATGGATTTTCCTATCCCAAGAAAAAAACCAAATCATGCGGTTAAGTCGGAATGTCCATGCAAACATACTTCAAAGACTACCACCTATGAAACGAACTGATTTCTCCAAAAGTGTGTCGCTCTTTTCGTCCACAACGTATCAACGCATCCCCCACTGTGCAGTGGTCAATATGTCCCGATCTGTAAGTCTTCCCTACTCTACTAGGTTTATGTAGCCTTACAATTTTCAACACAACCGTTTTAAGCCGAGCTATTCTGAAATAAAGGTTTTCCCCTTCAAAGCAGGTTCCATTTTGGTGGGGTTTCTCTCTCTTCGGCACGGTGGCGTATACGTACCATTTTTTTATTGGCAATTTAATTTTTTAATTTTTTATTTGCAATTCAAAGGAATAGTTTCGGGTAGTGGAAAATATGGTCAATGCACTTATAAAGAAATAAAAACACTTACCTCTGAGCACATGTACTGTTATACTGGCGGGTCGTGCATTCGATGGTGCACACGTATAATTGCCCGCATGATGGAAGTGGACCTCCTGTATTGTTAGCACGCTAGTTGACGGTGTTAATATGAAGGAAGATTGTTGTTGTGACGCTAACGCTGACATGTGTCCACTATTCCCATGACCATGACTGCTATTACTGCTTAAATTACTGTTACTACTCGTACTGCTACTACTACTACTACTGCCGCTGCTGCTGCTGCTGGTACTCGTATGACTTCGATCTCGATGACCCTCTGAAGCTGGCATATTTACAGTTGTTGAAGTCACCGAGAAACCATCCTGTGAATCGTAGTTCACCATTTTATTGTCATGGTACCTGCAAAGAAATGGAATACAAACATGAAACAGCGGAAAAAAGAGTATTGCCCCCGGCCGAGGTCTAATTCTTACCAAAATACAAACGATGGGTTTTCCGTGGCACGTTTTAATTTACATTCCAAACGTAATGCTGAACCCTCGTCTATGTGAAGATCTGGTGCTCCAGTGATTTCAGCAACGGCCTCTGTTTGTAGCATAGCGGAATATAAAAAAAAAAGACACCCAGGCGTATAAGACAGAGGTAGAAATGAGAAATGCGATTTTTTTTTGCATTCCCTGGCCTGGACTCTGACATATAGCAATTTAAATTACGAGTAATGTGTGCTGAACAGTAGCGAGGAGGAGCCGGAATTCCGAGAGGGCCATTTTTAGATTGGAATTTGTGCGCGGCGAATAGGAGAACGAAAATTTACCTTACAGCAGTCTATTTGCATGAATTCCTTAAATTATGAGTTTGAATTCTTAACCCATAAGCCTTGAAGGTAAATTTAAATGCAAGGCGCATCCACTCTATGTTGCCGCGATGATGAGAAAAATCCTTTTATAGATGGGATGACATGTGAGAGTGTGTGGATGTTGCAAGGGTTTTTATTTTTATTTTTAGACTTTTCCATGCAAAATGTGGCTTTGTTCTGAGTGAACGATGAAAGGCAGTATCCTGCTTAGGTGTATCGCATGTGGTTCGTCGATGATAATATCATTCAGGTCTAAAAATAAATAACCTTCCATGTAGCTGTCGCTGTATGCGAATCTATTGATTTTCGTGGTGCTGTATTCACCAGCAGTGCTCTCGAACATGTAATTGCATTTTCCCCTTTAAGGAAATCCTCGCAAAATGAGTCTTGAAATACCCATCAGCCTCCTTGTCGGAAACATGATTTGGTTCAACTTTACTCAGTAGCAGATCAATAGCTATGACAATCGAATAGGTCGTTATATAAAGAGACACCAATCAACGAGTGTTCCTTTATGACTGTACTTACTGAATAGACTCGTACATTTGGTTGATCAACTCTTTCAATTGTTGAACACACTCGTACCCCTAGTTGATCAATGCAATCGAAGATTGAACAGACTCGTACCCCCAGTTGATCAACTCATTTAATTGTTGAATGGACTAGCGAAATGTTTGTTGCAATAACGCGTGATTGTCAGTTTGCATCGTCTTCAATCACATTTAGTACCTGGTGTAACTCTGAGCTCGTGCTTTACATGGAAGAATGCTAATTTATCACAGAAAAATGACCAAACACAATCAAACAAATCGTTGCTTACAATCGAAACCCTTTTTCTGTCCAGCTAAAAAAATCCTATCGTAATTTCAGGCCCACGAACGCCCACAGCAGTCGTCAAAAACTGCTGTCAGATGTCCCATGTTACACCGACCCACATGATAGTACTTCAACAAAACTCCACTTTATCCCGGCGATTCCATTTAACTATCGATTGCAGTTCTCTATCCATATCTATATCAGTTATTAACACTCAAGGACCTATATCAATTGTGAATCACCTCCCGCTCATTAAACTCTCCATAAAATCAGAGAATTAAAAAAAACACATATCTAGCTTTGAACCAATAAAATTTGCATATAGCACGACATCCATTACTTTGAATGACTCTCCTCAATCCTATCCACACATAGTCACACTCGCAGAAATCTCTCCCGGCAACAAAAACAAAAAAACCCCAACCAAGTGCCAGAGTACCAGAGAACGCAGATTGGATAGGGATACCCCACCGAATTGCCATCGATACTTACCCACAACTTTCAGTTCGATGAATATCGATTGTGTTGGATATATAGATAATTGGCACTCGTAGAATCCTCGGTCCTCCTCACGGACCGATTTGATGCGTAACGACCAGTGACCCATATGGCGTGTGTGTTCGACTAAAAAACGTTTATCACTGCTGTGGGTCGACAGGCCAACCGTGAGCAATTGAAAATCCTTTCGTCGTATCCAGGATACCTGAAACATACAAAAAAAAAATTCAAATGAATCCCTTTCCCTCCATTTAATCATCAACCAGATTGAAATATTTTTAGGCATTTTTTGAAGGTGGTCACTTTTCAAGGATTTGTTCGGTCTTATCACGTGTTCATACTTTGGGCTGGGCAATTTGTTTGTGCTCAAGCAAGTTATAATTGACTTATTTTTAATATGGTGACCCATTTACTCGTTGCCACTGCAACCTTGATAACTTTATGTGACCGAAATGTATACCACATCACAACGCATGCACAGGAAAGCAATGACAATTAAAATGAGAAACATCCCGAAGGCATGCACCTTTTGTGTCAGCTGTATGCTGACTTCAATCAAAAACATGTATACTTACAGTTGCTGGTGAATTTAATTTGACCACACATGGAAGTATTGCTAGGCCACCCTTTTGTGCTATGACGCGTGTGTTATTTTTTGTTGTAAAATGTGATTGTGTTGAAGTGCTGAAGTGATTTTGAATACTCGCCGAGGACATTTTTCCCATGTCTGTAAAGAAATGTAAAAATGTAATTATTTTAATTATCCACTCAATGGGAGAGAGACATTCATTTGGAAAATACAGTTTTTAATAATTGCGTCCTTGCCGGGGACGTATTAAAATTTTAATTAGCAGCAAAAGTGACAAATAAATGAAATGTCATCCTGAAAGCGTTTACTTGACAACAGAAATGCATGGAAAAAATGTTGAAAACAGTCAGTAGGTGAAGGACAATGCCAATAATTTGGTTTTTCAAGGGAAATTGTTAAGCAACAGTTTTGGGTCAAAAATGTACTTAGAAAAAAATCCAAAGTACGGTTTTCAATACCTCAGTTGACATCAACAACTCAAACTTACATAACTCACTCTTGCAAAAGGGGAAGAGTAGAAGGTCTGAAAAAATACAAAATTTATGTCACGAGTTCCGGAAGACTAGTTCCGTTCGGTAAAATTCAATACAAAGCCAAATATATCAGCACCAAAAGTTGGAAATTGTAATGCCAAAAATTTGCGTTGCTTAATATTAACCCAAATATAAAAATGTTTGATTTGAATTGTAATTGAATTGTCGGCAAAGAAAATATTTATTGAGAGTTTTTTTTTCTTAACTTAATGTTTTTTCCAAATTAAGTTTTTTTCTGCCACCTATCTCGACCAACATTCGAGAGTAGGTATAAATGTCATGAAAGAGCTTCTCAGATGGCCGTTTGGACTCGGCATAAAATTGTAGATCATCATGGCTTCAGTTTTGCAAGCAATTCGTCGCACAGTGGAAAAGTTTAAGCGTGAGTACACTCTTTTCGACCTTAAACCACCAACCAGGTAGTGGGCAGACACGGAAATGTCAATTTGGCCAGCTAAGTTGGGCATCGTCAGGGAGTCAACGCGGTTCATTTGGCGGTTGGATTTGGGCCTACATCTAGATAAGATTGTGCTGACGCAGGTATTGAAGCTGAAAAACCATAGACAACGCCGTTGGTGCGATAATTAGACATCGGAAGCTCGGGACCAACATTCGAGCAGCTATTGCCCGAATAACTCCGTACATTTTGGACCGAGTCAACAAAAATTGGACCGACCGCTTTAAGCACTGGCAGAGAAGCAGAGGTGGTCATTTAAAGCCAGAATCAATTTCATATCTCACACCGTTGTTGTTTTATTTAAATTTGTTTCCCTATCGTTCTTACCCCGGCACCCTTTCAAAATATGAACCATCGGTTGGTCAGGTAACCGACAAGAAAATGAACGAAAAATAATCAAATTGACACTCTGTGTTTTCAGAGACATTTTCGACATTTTTAAAAAGAAGTTGTTCTTTTATTTTAACATAAAATTTAACACAAAAAAAAATAAATAAATAATGGAAACACGACAAAAATAATTCCAAAGAAACACATTAAAAGAAAATGGAAGCACTTAAATTTAATTCAAGTCCTTGCTATGCAAAATAGAAGCAAACTGCATGGACTACAAGTGTTTCTTAAACTATGCACTCTCAGTTACTTCAAAACTACGCAATTACAAAAAAAGGTATTTTACACCAATCAGTCCACCTGTTGTATCCATAAATCTGACTGCTGAAAAGCAGTGCCATATGGTTTTAATTGAAAAAGTATACATTGTTTGACGGGTGTAACTTCCTCTCAAACTGTTTTCTCTATCGAACAAGAGCAACTTTTTAATTAAACTACCCTGACGCAATTTTTAATGAAAAATACACCACATGCCCAACTTGTTCCAAACCAATCAATACCGGAACTTTGACAAACAATTTCCACGGAGTGAACAAAAAAATACCATCCAATTTCCTGGAGGACATGACCAATTCACGCTTAGCCGACCCTACACCACAGCGCCAACGTGCGTTAATTTGTCCTTTTTTCGTTCAATAATAAAAATGAACAAAAAAAAAAACTACTCATATTAAACGAAACAAATTAACAACACAACAATGGGCAAACTATTAAACTCGCATAACCCAGACAATCATCACAATTTCAACCCTTATGGCGAATAGCTGGGGCGGCCGACATGGGGGGATGATTAAGTGTTTGACTGCGTGTCACTGGGGTGGTATATTGTGTTGCTGGCTGCTCAAACTGTTTTAGAACTTCCATTTCGAACCTCGTTTGGTATGGTGTGAGGCAGATTGCGAACATATTTTTCCCATTTGTTGCGTTACACAACATTACGGTATAGGGCCTTTCAACGAGAAGAAATGGAATTTCTCGAAGGCACCGACGAAGACGTAGAAAAGCACTAAACGATGGATCTATGTAGTTGGGAAAGATAATGTGTGGGATGGAACTTAAATGTGGGCCTCATACAAGTGCAAGAAGCATGGTAATTAAAAATAAATAAATTAATTAGTAAGTCGGTATCTAAACAGTATTTTTTCATTTTGTGGCCCATCGTATATAGTCCACAAAATCTTGGAGATTCACTTCAACAGAAGTTTCTGTTACTATCAAGTTTGATAGGGTGGCTTGTATTTTAGCTTATATTAATAAATTACAGCCAGGAAACGCGTCAACGTTACGGCTTCTTAATGATTTTCTCATCAAATTATATTTTTCTTCAGAAAGCCCCATATCCAAGGACAAGTCTAGCTAGTGGGACCATCGTGTTTAATTGGTTCACTTTGAGGTGTACGAATACTAGCCTTTATACGTTGCTCTCGTATTAGGCTTGCATTAAAAACTGCTTTTGTCTTTTCGCGATCCTTTTTTACATTTTACACTCAGAGCTGTGGAAACACTTTCAGTGGAAATTCCAATAGTTTCCTTCTTTTGGTGCGTTCTGAATAGGCAATAAATCAATTATTCGCTTTCCTTTGGCAAGTTAATCCATGTTTACGTATACTTTAAGTATAAGAACAATAATTATTTACAATAATTTAAGTAATTCGAAGAAACTAAAAAACCCTTTCGTTAAGGAGGAATTTATTCAAAAAGAGTCAATTGGCATTTATATAAAAAGGGGCGTAGAAGTAGGTAGATCTTTTAACGATCAGAATAAAAACAAAACAATTTTTAATTGATATAAGAAGAAAATTTCAAACTCTCAGCTCTTTTAATTAACAAAATAAATGAAAAATAGCCAAAATGTCAGCGCTGGGAACACAATATTTTTTTTAAGCAAATTACAAACATTGCAAATAGTTGCAACTACAATTTTGCACATACGTTAAATTAACAAATAGTTGGGGTCAATTACCGTGGTCAAGTTTCCGCGGGAACTCTTGAGAATTTTTTTGTAGCTCTGTTCAAACAAAAAAAAAGATGCTAAAAAATGTGTTTTTTGTTTTATTTATTAAAAATATTAGGTATCTTTTCTTAACTCAAATTTTAATTTACCTAAATATGAAACAGCTAGCCTCCTTTAAAAAAAATAGATTTTTCGGTTAATATGCCATAATTGCAAAAAAAAAATAAAGAAGTTCGTTTTTTTCTCTTTTTTTTCCTCTAGAACAAAATTGACCAGCTTTGAGAAGATCTATAAGTCAAACTAGTTAACGGAAAATTATTTTTTGAAGCTGCGTTTATATTTCTGTTCAAAATAAAAGACAAAACATCGAATTTAGTATTTTTGCCACGGATTTGCCTTTTTGGACCAGAGTGCGCAGATGATGAAATTTTAAAACCTTATACTCAAATTTCGAATCGATTAATGTGCTTGCTGAGTTCTTCCTGCGATGGATTAATGAAAAATATAGAACTTAGTGTTAAAGTTAATTTTAGCTGAAATGTGTACCTATTCACCGCAAAGGACAAAACGTCACCACTGAAAGTAACAATTTCGAAATAGTTAAGGAGCTTGTACAGGCGGACCTTTTCTTGCCTGCTCCTTGGGAAAATTTAATTGATCTTATGAGATCTTAAGATTAATTTCCCGTGGATAGCGAATCTGGAGCCATATTGCAATTTATGATAAAAATACAACCGAAATGAATATTTTAGCGATGCGATTAAGCGGAAAATATATAGCGAAGACGACGAAAGAAAGAGTGAACCAAAAAACGATTCGTACAATCGTTGAAACAAGAGTCGCCTTTTTATTTCAGCTGTTGCTATAAGTTGGTTTAAAATAGGTACAAAAATATTTAAAAAAAATATGGAGAAGATTATTTTGTTGGCGGCAAATTTAAATTTATATTTCACTGGTATAATTTTATGGTGCAGGGAAATAAGTCCCCGGGAACTAAGTCCACTGAGGGACTTAGTTCCCACCTAGTGGGAAATAAAATCACTTTCGTAAAGTGGACTTAGTTCCCATGTGAGATGGGAAATAAATTCCGAAAACTCAGAGTGGTTTTATTTCCCTTTTAATATGAAGTAAATTCTCACTGTCGACTAAGAACAAAGTAAAATTAAAGAGTAAAGTAGGAACTTTGCAATTTTTATAAACAAAAATTAAATTATCTGTTCACTAAGTCAGAGTAATACATACCAAACTGAGTTAACAAAATTTTCAAAATTTCGATTTAAAGATATATAACTAAATAAATACATATATAACATTAATGTAATGCAACCAATAAGATGCTGAAAAGAAAAATCAATAACTTAAAAAACTGTCAGAGTCTTGCAAACTGAACGACATTTTTAATTTTTGTTCTGTTTGACAAAATACTCCCTTCGAAATTCAGTTTGCAAGACTCTGAAAATAATCAAATCGCGCGATTTTTTATTTGATTATTTTCAGAGTCTTGCAAACTGAATTTCGAAGGGAGTATTTTGTCAAACAGAACAAAAATTAAAAAATGCAGTTCAGTTTGCAAGACTCTGAAAATAAAGTTCAATTCAAACTGTTTTTACTGATAATGAATCGTATTGACTGCACTTATCCGAGATAAGCTTAAGATTTTGTTAGAAGAATGTGATAACTAACTGCACTTTAGAGTTTGTTGTCCAATCCTAAATGTTGGAAGTTAGTTCCCCTTCTTATTTTTGAATGTGTACTAAGTTCCCATAAGAAAGTGGACTCAGTTCCCATCTTGCATGGGAACTAAGTCCACTTCACGAAAGTGATTTTATTTCCCACTAGGTGGGAACTAAGTCCCTCAGTGGACTTAGTTCCCGGGGACTTATTTCCCTGCACCTAATTTTATTACAATAGATTTTTAGAACAACATAGTTGAATCGAATTGAATGTAAGCAGATATATTATACAGTAGAGCCCCAACAGAGTTTATCCACCTTGGAGTAAACATCAACTAGACGAATGACACCCTAGTATAGATCCGGCGAAGAACTACCATAGGAAACCGTTGCTACTTTGGTTCAAAACGTTCCACTGCTGCTGACAGATCGTAAGGACAACCGCATCCCTGTGGTTCCCTTTTTAAGCACATCAATCCAATCCTCCTTTTAAAGGGTGGCTAATAATTCACACAAAATGTTATTTCGAAAGAAAATACAGATCTTTAATTAGAAAGCTTAAATATTTTATTTATTCAATTCAGATATGTTTGGAATAGCACAATTCGGATAAATGTCCGCCACGGCTTTGCTCTGGCAAGTACGTACTCTTTTGTTGAAATTTTCTACGACCCTTTCGCATAAATGTGGCTGAATTCCATTAATACACCTCCCAACTTCTCTTGCTTTCAAGGCGTTGGTGGTCGTGGGCTTGTCAGGGAATCCCAAAGAAAAAATTCCAATGGCGTTGAAAGGCAAGATCTGGATGGCCAATTCTAACCGCAAAAACGGTCGATTACACGATTAGGAAATGACTCATGCAGTAATTGAATTGTTTCTCTGAATGTATGGCATGTGACACCGTCTTGTTGAAACCACATGTTGGTCACATCCATATCTTGAAATTTAGGCACTAAAAACTGGGCTATCATGCCACTATATAAAACACCATTAATTGTTACTACCTGACCAGCCGCATTTTCGAAGAATAATGGTCCTATTCCAGCCCAAAATCCGCACCAAAAAGTCAGGCCTCGTGGATGCATTTGTTTCTCAACAATTCGGATTTTTGTCAGACGTTCGCGAGAGGTGGCTAATACTCGTGGGTTTACTAAACACCAAAAGCGACAATTTTGACGCCATCAAGATGAAAATGAGCTTCATCACTAAAGATGATTTTGCGGACTGTAGCTGACAAACTTTCATAATTTTTACAATATTGCTCAACAATGAAAATGCGTTGTTCTTTCGTACAGCGCTTCATTTTTACTAACCCCGAACTCTCAGCTGTCACATAGTTATCTTTTTTTTCCTTTGGCTTCACTCAAATGGTGCAAAATTAAAATTTTGCGTGAATTATGGGACACCCTTTGATACCTACGTTTCCAAGTCAAACTTTAAAAAAATTAAAGTGCAAATTGGCGATATTGATTATGCGCCTGCTGCAATTGACCTGCCACACAAATTAACAAACACTCATGACCTACATCCATTCATGGTTATTAATACAACAAACACATATCTACGCGTTCCTACCCCAACAATCCACATAGTAACTTAATTCGAATAGCTCACCTGAAAACGTTCCATTGCACATAAACGAAATAATCAGTAGAACGCTCCATAAACACTTCGAGTGTATCGCAACTGAATCCATTATATTGATCCCGGTTCTTCGACTTCGCTGGCAATGGCGTTGTGCTGTTATCGCTATCGGTATCTGAATCGAATTGTTTGTAGGTCTTCCCCTATTCCTATCTGAATGGGGCATCGATGATGATGCTGTTGACTTTGTTATTTATTTTTTTTTGTTTTTTTAGCTTTTGTGAAAGTGTGTACCGAACTCAATTGCACGATATCCTTTATTCTCTTTGACTTGTCGTATATTTGCTTTGCAGTTTCAAAAGAGCTTTAGTTTTAGTGGTTTATTTTTTTATTCTCCCTCTTTCTCTGTATTTATTTATATATACTGAGCAACGCAGGCACTTGTACAATGTGGAGATGTCCTTTTGGTTGCCGAATGATGGGGTTTTTGGGGGTGGGGGAAACCAAATCAAAAGCGCAACGCAATTAGCAACTAAACAAACAGGGCGGAGTTGAATGCAAACTTAGCGGAGGAAAAAGCATTTAAAATGACTACAGTGTATGCTGCAAGTGTGTCGACACCATGTCCTGTCATAGTCGCTGGTGAAATGGTTGTGTCTCCTCAGAGCGACTTCTTGATTCTCTTGGCGAAATTATTTGCAGAAATATTCGTTATCCTGGGTCTGTCGAGTGTCATGTCGTGTTTACACTTGAGTTTCATGATTTTCTCGTACTCCCCGCTTTGTATTTCTGTTTTTCACCAGTCTAATAAGGTGCTCCCGCAGTAGGCGCATTGGGAAATCATAACAACGTCAGTTAATGTTTTTTAGGCTTCGACCCACACGAACAATAGGCGTGGTGCAGTATATGTTTTCCGGTCTTGCTGACAGTGTGTGCGTGTGTATAGTATGTGTGCACATGTGATGACGCAATGCAGATGAAATTAATGTGGATGCTTTGGTTTTTATTGAATCTCTGCTGTTCTATATGATGCTGTGATGCTGTATTCCTCTGGTTGCCGCGTTCGGGGATCTCCACTCGGTTCAGCTCTTTATGGTTGGAATATTCGTTTGTCTGCAAAAAATACGAGAGAGAGAATTTCCAATTTAATCATAAATATTTAAATTGTGTTTGCATGTGTAGTAGGTAGTGGTTTCAGAGGTGGGCATCAAAAAAAAAAATTCCTTTGATTTGACATGTTATTATGAAGTTAAACTAAAGGCAGACAGCGTAGAGATAAAGCTTTTAATGGTTCGACAGTGGATACGAGTTGTATTTTCTCATTAGGGAATGGCCCTATGGGAGGACCAATTTCAGGGGTACACTTGCAAAAAAAGTTGAAAGGACAGGATAGAATTTGTGTGTATTTTGCCTTTTAAATAAATTAAAGGAGTGCATTTTATTGCGGCATACTTCAGAGCTACTGCTGAAGTTGTATTTTTGTCACATATCTCTACTTTACATTTAGGAGCCACCGGAACAGACCTTTCCACGTATAAGGTGTCGTGGACCATTTTTTTTTATAGACCGTTTTTGGTCCTGGAAGGAGGCATCAACAAACTTGCGTAGCACAACTAGAGGCCGTGGTACGTGAGTTACTAAACTATCGATGGGTTTTAGGTACTAGGTACAACATTACTGCAGGAGTACCACAAGGTTCCGTTTTTTGACCTCTGCTGTAAAAGATGTGATATGACGGATTTATGCGACAATACATACCAGACCGGAAAAGTGTCCATTTTGATAATTAAAAAAAAAAATTGGGGCCACGAGCCTTTAAACCATTTGGTAGATTCGACACACCCTTTGAACGCATCCATAACAAAGCGCTGGTACATAATGCAGAGACTTTAGCGCCATCTACTGTAAGAATTAGAGAAAAGTTTGTTATGAAAAACTATTCAGCACTGAATTTTACATAGTGGATAACGTTTGCAGCTGTCAAACGGTGTTGCCAGGTAGGATCTTACATAATCTGAATTTATGGACTTATTATTTTTAGAATGTAAGGACATTTTTACAGTTTTTTTTTTCAAAATTCTTGTGCTTAATAATAATAAAATGCAGTAAGAACATTTTGAGGACTTGACATTGTCCAGATCATTATTATATATGACATCAAAATTGAATGGGGGTGCAGAAGCCGGTTCTAATTTTTCCACATAGCTAATTCAGGAGAGAACAAACTCATTCGTTCACTTATGTCTCAAGAAAGTAAATTTTTTGTGCAAAATCCCGGCCCATTGTCATCTTAGGGATGCAGATTTATTGCCGCCAGTTAATACTGTCACCAACTCACAACCAAAAACTATCGGTTATCACTTTCAAGGGACCAGAATCCGATAGCAAGCGTCATAAAAGCCGTCACTTCTATCCCACCAAAACCCAAAATTTTTATGAAGCTCATTCCGATTTCCCTCAGTTTTTATATCCAACACTTTTTGTTTCATTACGAAAGCCATTATCCTTTATGGGTGTCGGTTTTTATTCCTGTTTTTGAAAGCATTTTACGACCTACTGGCCATTCTCTCTTGGGCAGGGGGTATCTGCACCGGCAACATGTTATATTGATATTCCATCAGTGTGTTTGTGAAAGGCAAAAGATATTCAATCTAATTTTCAAGGGCGTTCAAGTCATATCTCTCGCTATGGGCACCCCCTTTCGAGAACATAGCTCGTCACAAAACCGATTTGTCAATTCCAGGTTGAGGATATATAAATTTTCGGCAAAAAGATGTCTGTGTGGGGTAGGTAATGAGAGCCACGTGCGTAATACCAATTTTTGGTATTTTGTAGCAAATTTTACGACCATAGCCTCATTTCGGGGGGCACCACTAAATCAAGCGGTTGGCGCATAGATTTCAACCCTTTTCCACCGCTCAAGGGCGAAGCTGTTTTTGTTCTGCAAAATGGCTTCTGGTGCGGTAGTTAATGGGTTAAGGATGGTAATACGAACGGTTTAGGGACTTTTAATTTGTTTTCGAACAAGAGAGGGAATGACGCAAGAGTGATGCCGGGTGGTTGTTAATATGAGCAGTTAATCAACGACTTGTGGGTGAATGTGATGGAGTTTTAAAATAATTGAAGCGCCTGGAGGTGCGGAGAAGGTTTTGCAATATCTAATGGCATCGTCGTCATATCAGCACTTGGAATAATGCGTCCCGCAATGGATCATAAAAGTGGTAAGGCAGAATTCCATTTCAAATTACATGGCAGCATTTATATTAATCCCCCCAGGGATCACCGCTGCGCCACCACAATATTTCATCAGAAATTCTATAATTTCGAGCACACCTCACTTAATTCAAAATGCTGAACCCCCATTCAGAACATTCACAATACGACTGACCTATTGCATAGAATCGTCGAACAAAAAGGCAGAGAGAAAGAGTGGTGCTTCGCCAAATTCCAAAACCTCAAAACCTCATTCGAATGGTAGTACTTAAACCAAACCCCCACCCCCTATGCCTATCGAAACAAAAGGCAAACTTTTCACTTTATTTAAAGCGAGGCAACATACACGTACATTGATGGGAACCCGTGGCGAGGCTTTGCACGTACAGAGTTCATTATGAGCTGAAATATTTCCGCGGATGGGTGTGATTAATCAATTTCAAAGTGATAGACTTTTTAGGTCATAACTGCAAAGCTTTAGCTGGGGTGAAATTCATAATTGACGAGAGGCGAATAATTCCGGATCGGGGTCACCTCAATTTCTCATATATTTGGACTTAAATTGAAATTTCGCCGAGTTCATTGGTATGTGAAGGACATGTCGTGTTGTGCTGGTCAGTTGTGGGTTTTTATAGAGGTTTTAGTTTCCCTACTTCGGTACCTATGAAACTTTTTGTGACTGAGCAGAATAATTTGACCTGTTTAGTAAATTTTTTGGTAATTTCTCGGCTAGTGGTATGAAATTTCATAAAAATTTTACCGCAATATTTACGCAAGGGCGGGAGAAGTAAACACAAAAAACCCGTGGCTCTGCATAGTTTTGGGTCATTTATAGTGATTAACTTGGACTCAAGACTGTACGTATGGTAACTGATTGAACCTTCCTATCAAACTGGTGACGGTTCGTCCGCGAATTTCTAATATAATGCATCCTCTCTCCAACTTGTAGGACGTTTTGGTATTCCCACAGAAGGACTCTATAGTCCGAAGTATTTTGGCTGCCCAAAGACTGGAATGTTTGTCAAGATACTTCTGTCTTTCTATCAGTAATATTGCTGTGGATAGTTCCTACATAGGTATGAAGCTTTTAAAGAATATCATTACACACTTGACCACAATAAAAATGTACTTGTACCAACCTAGCGCGAACCACAGGAATTCCATTGACAATTTGGCTTCGCTTAAATGTAATTCCCAAGTTGTCGTTGCCAATAGAGACAAATGTTATGCATACTTTAAGGAGCAATCTCATTTCTAGCTTCAAGGGCTTCTAAACTCATTAAGTGGGCGAAGGAAAATGCTTCCGCTTCTGTTTGTTGTTAAAGGAATTAAATAGAAAATCATCATAAAACAGATCCTTTTCATGGAAATAAGCATTTTACAACCCACAACAACAACTGAAAATGTCCTTATGTACTCGTATTCAAAGGAAAGGAAAACATTTTCCATTTTGCCGACAAAGGGATATTTCTGTATCCGGGACGAACGTGATCCCGACGGTTCGCGTTTTCCAATGAATGTGCTGTTGGACCTAATTCTTTAATCGGGATTTAGTGATTTATTTTCAAGGCAAAATGGTCGTACTTTTTTGCACCCGTTTTCTGTTGTGGGGAATTATAAGGAATACTTTTAAATATCAAAAAAAATAAAAAATAAAAGAAGTTAACGGTATGCTTTGGATTATTATGCGAGGTTACAGGGATGAAGGTGGTTGCGTATCCATGATGGGAGGATTTAACGTATAAGGTTGACGAGTTGATCATTTAGAAAAAAATGTTTTCAAAGAGAGATATCGGCTGGAAAATCGGGGTCGCCTATTTCATGGGTTAAATTAATTAGGTTGCGAGAAACTGTAATGATTAGGGTAACCTAAGAAAGGGAGTGGCCTACGTGGACAAGGGGGGAGTGGCTGCTAATGCTCAAATTTCCAATTAAAATATTGTCTGAAGTGCGATTGTATTTAATGGACACTTCTTTATTTATTTATTAATTTTGTTTATTTATTTTTTTAGACCTTCGAAATAAAAATGTAAAAAAATCGAGAAAATAAATAACAAAGGTGACCTTTCCTACTATGCAGCTTGCAGTAAACAAAAAAGGTCGCCCAATCTTTTTGCAAGTCTCCATACAGCAGCAAGTCATCCAGGGCTTAAATACGGTTCGCAATGCTGGACAATGCACTAAAATTATGAGAGAAAATTAAACGAAATTTGTGATTAACTGCGACGGTGAAGCTTTCACCTTAAAATGAATATCTTAGAAAAAATACAGCTTGCGACCGATTCAGCTGGTATTTTCATGTGTCTAAAGAAAAGACTATCTTAGAAAAAATACAGCTTGTGACCCATTCAGCGCTGGCATTGTCACGTGTCATGTCTAAAGATAAAACACTGAAAAGCCTGTTCAAATGGCAGTATCATACGAAGTTCAAGGACGCACTGATGAAGGCAACGAAGACAACATGAACTCGAAAGGCGTATCGACGTTTTCTGAGGTCAATCCGTACCAATCGCATTGAAAAATTTACATTGTAAAGCAGTAAAGTAAAAAAAAAGAATGTTACAAAAAAATACATAGTTTAGCCGCAAAGTTCAAGCCCCCACTTTTACTATCATTTTGAAGTTTCCGTATTTTTGAAAGTGATCAGAATTTTTTCTAACCACTCATTTGTTTTCCGGTAGCAGTTTTAATATCCCTGCCTCTACCTACCATGCAGCTCATTTATAAGCGTGGTTTCGAGAAAGAAGCCCAAAAATCGTTGAAGATTTTCCCAAATCATTAAGTATACTTTTTTGTGGTATTTTTCCACTTTCCCATCTCACTTATGAGTGGCGCGAATTTTGTTTAACTCCTATCTTCTGCAATTGGCTTTTGTAGCTTGCGTCATATCAAAAGGCCTGCAAAATAAATCGGTGTGCCTGCAAGTTGAACGACTATTCGTGTGACTTGATTGCAAGAGTGCTGCCAAGTTTTAAAAGTGCGTTTGTCCGAAAATATTTCTTTTTTTTTTGTAGATTTGTGAAAGAAAAAAAGCAAACAAGTTTTGTAAAACGATATAGAGCCCAATATTGTTTCTATCGCTTTTTTAAGAAAAAATATAACCCAAAATACGACAAAGCTCCCAATCTGGCAACACTGGTGGACTGATAAAAGTCTAAGTGAAAGTCGCTACAAAAAGTCTGCTCATTGGGTATAATAACTGACACATCCCACTCTACATTCTCCGTATAGTTCCAATGCAACCCAGAACTATATCTTATTTTATTTACGGACAATTTTTGTCGAAGATAAATCCCGCTGTCAGTGTCTTCCGATAAACGCATCTCAAGTCATTTGATGCACTTTCCTTTATAAATAGATTTTCGAAAAAAAAACACCCAGCATCTATCCAACTTGCTCCAACGATGCGCAATTGATTGTCCGTCAAATGAAACCGTCCTCCACTTTGAATCCATTCCCCATGCACATGTTCTCAATTTCATCGTCTAATTTATAAAGTTTCTCTTCCATTTCGCCTTTGATATTCGCCCAACTCAACCTGTCAGCAAATCATTCACCAAAAAAAGAAAAAAAAAAACTAAAAATGGAATCTGGTTTCAATTCGATGTCCGATGGTGTGTCTGCTTGTAGTGCCGGCTGCCGCGCTGTCAGTGTTGATTTGTTCCCATTCAAGCAGTGTCTAATTTTTCATCTTTGGCCCTGGCAGCTCTGACAGCGAGCGAGATGTTGCGTTGTTCATCATCGCGTGTATATGTCAGAAATTCTATCCAAAGTCTTAAGATGAAAACGACGTTGAAATTGAAAATGCTGGTGCGGCTGTGTGTCCTTGCAAAAAAATCAAAAAAAAAAACATGAGCAAATTTTAAAAATTATATCAATTTGTTGGAGAAACGATGCGCGCACAAATGTTGCTCTTGACTCATAATTTTCAATGCGAGCAAGGATGTGTAGCTGGTGATTGGCGCTAAAAGAAAGGGTTTCTCTGGGATGGTGTACCAGGATCTGTGCACTGTTTTGGAGTTTGTGCGCGGTTGGAAATGGAATTCTCTACAAATCAGATATAATTTTTTTACATGATGAATTGGCAACGAGTCTACGAATCGCTTGTGGGCTAGCTTCATTTCGGAAACGTGATTACGTTTAGTAGTAGAAACGTGTGTAAAGGAATTCGAAGAAATTTATTTGCGGAATGGATCCCTCAGTTGCGTGCAGATGTGTCCTTTTTCCAGCGAGATGTGTGAAAAATGAGCCACTTTTAGATGCAGTAACATTTATTTTAACACCCATAGCAGATTTTTTTAGGAGGCCTTCAAAATCCGCTGGATAACTTTAAATTCGCAGATATTTATGGGCGAGAAACCGGCTTTTTCCACAGTGGCTTTTGTAAGCCATATGTTGCTGATTTGGTAGCCGAATCTTAGAAATGTATGTATTTTCAGTAGGTTTATTATTTTATCCAATTGAAAATCGTCTTCTGTGAAGCTCTTTTACAGAAATAAATGCTAAAATTTACCTACGGAAATCCACCCTTCATTGGACCATATTTCGAAGAAATCGGTTTTGAAATATTGTAATGCGAGTGTTTGAACTCTTTGGTCTCTGTCTGTAGTGCTCGCCGTCCACAGCAGTCGTCTGGTCGATACTCCGGCGTTCTCTGCAACATCTTCGATATTCTTTGCAGAGCGGCTGCTTCGAGGCCGGCCAGACCTGGCGCCATCTTCTATTGTCCCATACTCTTCTAGGCGACCGTCTAAATGTCGTACTATTTGCTCAGTTGGTATGGAGGACGACCGAGAAATCTGCGTTGAAGTTCATGCTGCACCAACAGCATCGACGAATTATTCCAAAAAAAATTTAAGCAATTGGGAGTATAGCGATTGATCTCCTCTTCGCTCCCCCACTGACTGAAATGTATCTCTATAAACTGAAACCTTAATATGGCCCACTAAATTCATAGACTCCATCGAAAATTCTCTGCAGCACCATCTTTCGGCAGACTTTATAATAATGCGATTACAAAATTGAGTCTAAGCCCGACATGAACGCAAACAACTCACAAAAGCCTCATAAAGTGAAACTTCTTAGTGGCAGACAATGAGGCCAGGCCACAGCATGATTAGCCAACAACACCAGTGTGGTGGCTACTCAAATAAACGAACTAACTAACCAGACTTGTGCTTTTTGTCTGTATTTCCCTCCACTATAGCAGAATGTTCGTTGTTGCTTCCTCTTTTTTTTATGGTGAGGGTTGGTATACCAACTATGCCATATGAAACGCGTACACAAAAAGTGGCTGTCCTCTGTCCTCTCCTCATCGAATGGCAAGTCAAGGGGGTGGCTGTGTTTTGTGTTTGGCTAAATGCCACATAACCTCAAAACCTCATTTCAATGCCACTCAACATTTCTCACAGTCCGCCGATGTGTTTATTGTTTGATGTGAGCTCTTTTGATTTTTCGAACAAAAGCGGTTAATTTTCCGGTTCATTTGTTAGAAAGCTATCCGAGTGTCCTTTCATCATTTATTCGACCTTTGCCGAACGTGATTAATCACCTTTGAAATCAGTATCAGTAATTGACTTTGAGCTGACCACAAACACTCAGTGGTTTGTTGCGTGAAAATATAAATAAAAATTATTTCGACTTGTTAGTGGCGTTTAAATATGAAAAATGACTTTTGACACCAAAAGCCTGTAATCAGGCATAAAATTAACAGCCACATCGTTTGCATCTGACATCCGGATCTGTTCGTATGTATATAGTGAGATCTGAGATCCAGCCGGCGTGGACAGATTCTGTTAAACGTTTTTGTGAAATGTCTCTTAAGATTTGTGGAAGTCGATTATTGCCACGCCTAGTTTCTTCTTTCTGACTTTTACTTGCCATTGCTCAAATATTTCTAAATCAAATGTGTATTGATTAGAGAATAGAATAAGGAAATACTCGTAAATAAATATTTCAAGCTGTAAGTGAGCTGTCGGATTCATGAAGAAGCTGAGTTAAATTTATTTCGTTACATAGAAAAATATCAGCATCAGCACTAAGAAAAAAGAATTTAAAAGGTCAACCATTTTCGTTGGTTAAAATGAGCCCCAATGTCAAAATATTTGATTTAAGAAAGAAATTGTTGCCAAAGATGTAAGAAAATATTTATGGGAGTTTATTATTCTCATGCTGAAGTCTTGATTCTTGAAAACTTAAAAACGAGTTCGTGTAATAAAAATACTTTTAAAAAATAAAAGTTAAAGCAAGAATTTTTAGCTAGCAATTATTTTAAAAATCTCAAATTCGCTTAATAAACTTCTTATTTTTTCAGAGCGACCGATTGTTCTTGAATCTTCGTACTGTTTTCAGCGTATATTGACTCTGGAGAAATTCGAAAAGGGTCTTAAAAAGAGGGGCGTCCCCATGAAATACAAATAAAGCAAAAAAAAATATCAGCAGCAAAAACATTTTATAAACATTTATAAATAACAACAAAAAATAATACTCGTAGATATATTTACTAGAAAACATTTTTGCACTCTGTTTCATGAAATGAAATCTTACTTAAACTGATAAGGGTCCATTTTGACTATTTAAGTGAGGACACGGGTCTCGTTGCTCGAAAAGGAGTCATTTTCCTAAAGGGGCAAAACGTCAACGCTGCTTTGGGGTAGTGGAGGCACATCGAAAGCTTTTTATGTCGCCTTCTCTGTTGGAGCGAAACGCATGTGATAAGAATGCGAATGTAATCAACAGAGGCAATATTTTCTTGAGGAAACAGGTGGTTGATAAAAAACAGTGGTTGTCGCAATTAGTCATAATTAGCAGCACATAGGAGAAAAATTTAATCTCGCCACAAGATGGAAATACAACTTAAATAGATGGGGGATCCCATTGACTGAACTTCTTCTATAAATTTTTCTATGAATTCTGCTACACATTTTTTTTAACCTTTTAAGAGTCTTAAAGAAAACGGCAGTGGCAGCGGCCGGTACCTACAAAATTTGAAACATGCAAAGCCAAGCCAACGTCGCATCAAATGTTGTTAAATTTAAATATTTTAAAAATCCCAAGTTTCAATTTTATTTCGACTTATTGGATATAAATTTGAGTGAAGGTCTTTCCTCTGATTTTTTGGAAGAAAGAATAAAAATTGTTTTCATTGTGAATGTTTTTTTTTTTCAACATGGATTTCTGATCCAAAAACTCTAAAATTTTGACGACTAACAACGCCATCACTATAAAAATGAGTCCCATCGCTAGAGCGACTATTGCGAACTGTACTTTTTCGATTCAAAAAAAGTCTCTATCCTGTTAGTCGCACCCAATATAAAGGAACAATAAACTTCGGCTTCTTTATACCTAACCCATGTGCCTCACCTACACAAAAAAGAAGTCTTCAACCACAATTCTGAATTCTGCATCCTCACTTACGAATTGCGACTTCAAACTTTTTCTTCTCTCGCTTTTTTTAGCCCTACACCTTTTACACTGATTCAAAAGCTCATCCTTCAGATTGTATACAAACCCTCCTCAAACAACAACAGAGCTGACACCACAATATCCGCCCTACTGCTTCATTACCTGACCTGGTTAACCCGCTTTCATCTTACTACCTTAAATTGGGTCGTTTCCAATTATCAATCGCATGGGGACTTCGACTATACAAAGATTAAAATCGTCGATCGTATTTTTTTCCCAGAGCTAAACTCCAACGGCAAATGGACCGTGATTCCCTTATGCATATCCGCCGGCATGGATGCACTTTCGAATTCCTTTGAATCTGTAGCACAGATAAACTGGTGGCACTCGGAACCACCAGCGCACTCGCTTTGGAAATTCTGCACAAAAGAGATCAACCAGCAGCAGTCCCATCTCGATTAGGATTCCGAGCTCGCAATTTAAAATCCACATGCACTCACATTTGGATGGTGGTATATGGGGATGGGAATGTCTGCAATTTTGCGCAAAAAAAAACCACACACACATGTGATACATGCGTTCATCCGTATCGAGGTACAAATTAATCCAACATATCAAAATTAATGTTTCATAAATTCGCTGGCTTCCCCGGTTCCCGGGAGCCGGGAGTAATGAAAATTAACTCTTCCTTTGGATTGCAATCAAAATAGCTAGTCTCAAACACACACCCACATAGTCCTGTCCTCCGTGCAGATGGAGCAAATATGAAAACAGATTTTTCATTTATCACTTGATTTGTCTTGTTTTTTTTTTCTCCCATTTCCTTATTATTCATAGCATGGAATAATGTGGATTCGTGTAAATGGCTGCTGTGCGCGGAAAGAGGATGAAGCGTACAAGAAAGTTCTCGTCTTTTGATTTGATGGATGTATAACAACAGCCATCCTGGGATGACGCAGCGGTACAGATGCTTGCAAATAGAAAACGGATGCGAAAATCGTTGAAAGAAACGGCGAAAGAACGAAATGATGGTGTGATTTATTAGAGCAGGTGGCCACCGTTTCCTCTTTTCAATTTGTAACACTTCGTCGTAGTTGGGAGGGAGGGTGGAACACGGTTTTCTGATCCAAGTTTTATTTGATTCTTGCTAAAGTGTGGAGTTGTGCAGGAGTTGCAGATATAGCTGAGGTTTTGTGCTATATTAAGGAAGGGCTTCAAATATTTGCCCATTAAGTATGAAATGGAGCCTAATGTGCTTGAGATCGATTTGCGAATAAATGGGTTTGGCCAAATTATTGGTTTTAAGTGCCTGTAGGGAGTACAGAGTCTTGGGTTGAATTAAGTTGTCTTTAGCGACCTTTGCTTCATAATTGTTTCATATTTATTTAAACATAAATAGTTTCACAGCAAGATTACAATTTTCTTATGAATTGTGAAAGGCTTGGGTGGAAGTATTACAGCGCTGCGAACACAGTTTCCACTGCTGTGGCTTTCGCTGTGGAATTTTCTTGGGACAGGCAACTGAAGTGATTGAACTTGTCACACAAAAATTGGAAAATATCTATTTCGCAAGAGTTCTATCGATTTTGTTACAAATTTTGAAAAGTTGTGTTCATTTCTGAAAATATTGGATTTTTACTTTTTCTTTTAGCAAAGTTCTGAAGTTCCCGATAGTTTTTTAGAAAAGGCTCCGCCAAATAATATTTTTTACAACTCCTCAGAGAGTATACGACCTCCTAGTGGAGCAAGTGATTGTGAATCACAAACCTTCAATACAAAAAACTAAAAGTGCCCTGGTTCGTGTGTTTGTCATACGGCTATCATCAAACCAGCATGACCTGAGGTGGGGGATAAACACCTTCGGGAAGTATACGAAATCAACTCCCAACTCATTTAAAGCGAACTCAAGTTCCGTGCTTTCCCAAATCGAAGAATTAAAGGACTTTGCCTACTCGCTGAAATATGACCACATACGATAGAACTCACGGGGGCTATTTGTCATCTGTCAGTCTTGTGCCACTCCATTTGGCAAACTTTTCCCGTAAATCACTTCACCTCGCATACTCCTGCGCCGAATGTCTACCCA
The DNA here is from genome assembly GCA_948293265.1 of Cheilosia impressa. NCBI lineage: Eukaryota > Metazoa > Arthropoda > Insecta > Diptera > Syrphidae > Cheilosia > Cheilosia impressa. The sequence continues at coordinate 47,003,931 of OX411883.1, read as the reverse complement.
CTAGTAAATATCCCAAGGTACCTACATAATGATATAAATTTCGTTTCAATGTTCCGTTCTTCTTAGACGGCAACTATGTATATATGTGTACGTGTGACACCGCCAGGATATCACTTCCATTTCCCTGCTCGTTTTCATCAGCGATTCCATTTTATTTCCCCAACAGCTATATTCCGTTCCTTCGCCATTTCGAGACAAAAAGAAATTCTTTATGAATTATGCGCCATGAATTTATATTATTTCTCATTTCGTTAAAAGGATACACACACACACACACCCAACCTTGGACCGTACTGATCGACAGAAAAAAAAAAAAACAAATCTCTGCGTGCGTACATGCGTGTGGCTTTGCATAAGAATTTTCTGAATTTCGTATGAGGGGTTGTATACCTATACATACTTGCATTCAATGGAGGGAAGATGCTTTGGGGAAAGTATTAAATACAAACGTGTGCTGGCTTAAAGTTTGCACATATCCCTAATGAAATGACATCGAAAGGAAACGGGTGGGTTGGCTGTTTAGTGTTTATGCCCTTTCCTGTCGTTACTGGCACCCATACGGTCGGCGGTGCTTTGCTCATTTGGGGGCGTTGTTGTGTCATGAAATATGCTTTGTTCCTAATTTGTGTGTAAACTTTGTGTGCGCTGTCTTTTAGCAAGTTTATGCTAAGTAATACTAACTGCCGGAGGTGGCTCAGGATATTTTTTGAGTGATTTGATTCAAAATGCTAATGCGCTTTGGAATTTACTTGTGTCAATATGGGAGGGGTAGTTTCGTTAATCCCCACGGAATGAGGGAGGAATTTTGCACAGTGAAAGAACGGAATGGATGATGGCATGAAATTAGATTTGGAAAGGTAGCGAAGGACGCAAACTTCTAACGGGAGTTATGACGCAATTATGAAAAGTTCAAGACAAATGGTTTGCACCTAAAATGCTGGGTGTCCTGTAGGAATTTTCTTGCAAATATTTGAAATTGATTGGAAAACTCTTTAAAGCATAGTTGTGGCTCTATCAAAACAGCCCATCCGCCCAAACTACCATCACTGCTCCAGAAAAAAAACTGTCGAAAATGCCAGCTGGCAGTGCCAATTTTGCCATTCGGCCATTTAACCTATACACCCATTTAAACCTTCATTCGCTTAAGCAGGGAAATATAAAAAATCCTTCGTACAAAAACTGTACTCAAAGTCCTAAATTATAACCGAAAACCGGCTTTTCAGGTGAACCATCCCATCTTTGATAAAAAGCAGCACAACCCTGAAGTAATAACCTTCCACCCATTTATGGGCAACCCTTCATATTTCACGCTTGTGCTAAAAATGTGTCCCTTCTTGCTTTTTTTTAAGCCTTAGTTAAAAATCAGCACAAAACATACATCCCTCTCTGCACACATATCCTTCAGCTAAATTCTATTGCTTCATAGCAGTATCTCCTTATGTGTGTGAGGATGCTCTCCACAAGCTATTCACCTACCTGTCGTCGTTATCCCAAAAAACATCCTTTTGTGTCTTCCCTTTGGTGTAGGGCTGAACATATTGCATAGAAGTAAAAAAGCTTTTCCCGCTCTTTGACACGAATATTTTCCCGCTTAGTTGTTGTCTTTCTTCTACTTTTTTTTTTCACCCTTTTTTGCTTGTGTCCCTTCCGACAAACACGTATAATGGCGAAGGTGTTCTTAAAACTATTTTTATCTCCTTTCCTTCATTTTTTATTTGTGAGAAGTCACATTGCAGCAGAGAAAAGCAGCATGGGATGTGAAGTGGCCACAAAAGTCTTGGCTGTAAAGAAGAACGATTTATCCTTTTTTGCAGTCGACAAGAAAAAAGATAGTTGGGACTGCGAGTCTTATAGATTTTGTCGAATACCTTCATTGAAAGGGAGTCAAGTCAAAGCGGATGAGTGAGCGAGATGCGAATGGTTTGGTAGCCAGCTTATCCCGCTTATATAAATGAAATAGGATTAATTACCTTTTAGTTGCACTCTATACAAAGGATTTCCACAGAAATTTCACAAGTTAGACAGGTACATTCTGAAACGAGATAGAGAGAAGATTGGATTTTGGTAAGCCAACAAATTTGGCGATTGGTTTATTTCGCATCAGCTGCAAGAAAGAAAAGTTTTTGTGCTTACAAGATTCTTTTAATGTCTTTTGGACAACATCAACTTTTCGATTTAATGAGACTTATTCGGGTCGAGTGCTGCGCTATGACGGGTCAGTACAACGTTACTAATCAAATCGCCATATTTGGTCACTTTGTCAAGTTAAGCTTAAGAGATTAAACGAGATTACATGGGATAACCATTAGCTTGGCACGCCAACCTGTAAAGAGGGGTCGCCCCATACTCAAAGGCGTCCACAAAATTAAATTTTTGGCCAACATCTATGCCCCTAAAAAGGTATTTCACACTTGAAGAATATCTTGCAAAATTGACAACTTATACGACGCGCTGTCATGAGACTTTCTCAAGATTATACCTAAAAGCATGGTGCGAGCCTCGAAAGCAAACACAAGGGATACGATTTGTAAGAGCCGCTGACGGCACCGGCATCATTGACAGAACACAGCGAGCTGTCACTGGTTCATCTGCAAGTATCAGTACAGAAACGGCAAAAAAAGGCTTAGTTGTGAATGAACAAAATATATGATGTCGGTAAAAAGGGCCACACAATATCAAAGAATCTGGCAGAATGTGACGATAAACAGTTATAACTTTGAGGTAGTTATTAGGGACTCCGAAACTGAAATCACAGCAGAAACCAAGCGAAGAGTTTCACTTGCCATCCGCTGTTTTTCGTTGGCCTACAAGGTAGATGATTAGTAAGGCTTAGTAAGTAAGAAACACTAAGGAGACTCTGCCTCGAATTCTTAGAGTGTTTTTGGTATCGTTTGCGTTGACGGTTTTTGAAGAGGAGTTGTAAGAGCTATACAACGTAATCGATTTGGTCTAAAACTTACGCATCGGTCGTCTAAGATGGCTATGACCATTTAGAGCGAATGGACGCCAATGCTCCGGAGAGTCTTCTATTCCAATTCGAAAAGACAACGCAGTAGAGGAAGGCCTTGCATAAGGTGGGGCGAGCAAGTGGAAGCGGACTTCAACCAGTTTAGGACGCGCAACTTGAGGGAGTTCGCCAAAGACCGCGCCAATTGAATGGGCGTATTGGTAGAGGACCAGGAGCGCTCGATGAATCACTAATCCATTTCTTCTAAATAAATGCCCGACACTTGTTCTGATATAGCTAGACACCTCACCCTTTCTTCGACGACTTATCTAAATAAAATTACCGCGGCATTATGAGCTTATTAACTCAACCTTTGAGAAACACTTTCTCAGCTTTAGTCAGTTGAGTTTCAGTTCTGGTCATTGTAACCAGGCAGCAGTCTCTTTCTACGGTCGGCGTTGCCATAAGTTCACATTTGCCTAAATATTTTTATGGCAACACTGTCTACAGTAGAGGCCAATGTTAATATAAAAATATAAACAAATAAATTTCGTTTGCCTTTGATTGTTTTTTCATCGCTTTTCAAAGTCAATAAATCATGTAAACTGGTACTCGTGTAATTAAATATTTTAGTGCCTCTGCTGGAAATTTCAGCGTCTATGTTGGAAAAAAATAAATGCAGCTTTTCATTTAGGACATCACAAGGAAAATATTTCTATAAATATAGTTTGCCGAAAACATTTGCAACAGCAAAAAGCATTCCCAGCGGCTTTATGTTATTTAGCTCAACTCAAAATCGAAGCCAGACCATCATACATACATGGAATTCCAGCCAATTTTGTTGAAACCTCCTGCGAACTGTAATGGTGCTCTGAATGAAATATTTTCACAAATACGTATTTGCAAAAAAACGATAGGGGGATAACTCTATTTCTATATTATCAGTGCATTTATGGGGCAGCTTTATCTGATTCGCTGAATAACCTAACCGAGGCGAGGCATTCAAAAGATGTAGGTGCCTTTTGTTATTTCATAATAAAAGTGGAATTCGTTAGCTCAGTGGTTATATGTTTTTTTTAGAAAATGGAAACATGTTCCCCTGTAATTTTGTTTTGAATTTTTCTACATACAAAGTAAATCTTTTGGAAGGAGCAGCTCTGAACTTGAAGGAACTCCGCAAACTAACTTTCAATGAATTGTCGACTACTAGTGCATCAGTAACTCCAACTTGTAGTTGTATAAAAAGGCTTGCCTTGTCTATGATTAACAGCGTCCCTACTTGGAACTGGTATTCGAAAAAAATCTCTACATATAAATAAAATTGGTGTAGTTCTGTTCGACTAAAATTGAAATTGACTGCATGTCTTTAAATGCAAAAATCTTAGAAATTGCTGAATATATTCTGGTGAATTTTTCACAGGCTTATAGAGGATACTTAGGCCTACAATCTCCACTTTTTCTTAACTCTATATCTCTATAAAGTCCGGAAAAAATTGGACAAGAGTAATTTTTTTTTTCGTTTCGCTTCGATTTTTTCTTTGCAACGCTTTGCGTTCGAAAATACTGGGAGCATTTAAATATACTAAGTACCAGCTTATAAAGGACATCTGCAAGTACAATTTAGGATATCCATTATCTCGATAACTTAAAAGGTTTTTAAATAAATAGGCAAAATTTGAAATATTTCTACGATTTTCACCTGGGTTAGTGGATACGCACTTCATACTCAAATCAAACATACTAAACGCGCAAAATATTGACATCTCTTTTAACCTTTATTACCCCTGTGACGGAGAGGAAGACAGACAGAGGCAGTTGCTGTTTGTTTTGCTAAGAAAAAAAGAAAGCCAACAAAAGAAATGTCAAATATGTAGGGGAGCAGTGTTCATATATCGTGGGATTTATCCCTTTTCGTGGGAATTTCGATGTCCGAAAAGACTTCCGTGGATAAAGGGATAATGCACCAAATCGTGGGAATTTCGGAAATCTAACAAAAAAACATTCAAACTATAAATTTTTGGTGAAATTCTACCACAACACCTGTATTTCAACATGATTATCAGTACACTGACTGTCCATAAAAAACAGCTCATGTAAATCGTCTTCTATAAAAATTTTCTGGTACAAAAAAAAAATCATAGCAGTGTTACAAACTGCGGTTTTTATTCTAAAGGTTAATTTAACTTGATTTTCTTTCCGTGTAATACAAATTTTACTTTCAAAAACTGGATTTTAACGCAAAAAATATCGTGGGATTTGAAAAGGGAATTTGAGTACAGTGAAAAGGGAAACATTACCACGCTTCGTGGGATAAATGAAGAGAGATTACTAATAATACTGTAAGGGGAGGTTTGTTTAACTCTGTTTTGTTTACAAAAAAAAAGTATCTATTATCTACTCCTGTGACGGAGAGAGAGACAGACAGATGCAGTTTGGTTTGCTAAGAAAAAAATGAAATCCCGCAAAAGAAATGTCAAATCGTAACGGTAATAAGAAGTGAAACGATTTATTCTGTGGAGTGTGCATGTGCAGTGGTAAGAATAAGAACTATTTTCTACTCTCTGCTCTGCAAAAACGGAGGTGTGTATGTGTATAGCCTATTAAGTAGGAAGGAGAGAGATGGCATCTCATTAAATGTTTATCCAAGCCTAAAGCGACCTATACAGATACACCTCTCATGCTTGCATGTCAATTATAAGCATACACACACGCAAATTGCGAAGAAGAAAAGATAACTAAAACAAAAAAAATGATGAAACGAATTTGGTGCCATTAAGCAGTGGACTTTAATGCGAGAATTCGGTATTTTCTATGTGTATTTGACAATTTTTTTTATTTAATCAAAACGTCCACAAATATTAAACAAGTTCAATACGAAACACAAAACCAGAGACAATACTCACTCTCAAATCAAACATACTAACCGCGCGATATATTTACATCTCTTTTAACCTTATTTTACTCCTGTACGGAAGAGGGAGACAGACAGAGGCAGTGTGCTGTTTGTTTGTTAAAAAAGGAAAAGAAAAAACAATAAAAGAAATGTCAAATGTATCAGTGATACTAGATGGTGGGTAATTACCCAATTCGCTGGTATTTTGCCTTTCAAAAAAAGCTAAAAGAGCGATCAAGGGCAGTAAATTAGCCGCTCGAGTTTTTAAATAGCATTACAGCCCATGGCCTTGCTGCTCATAAAGTTGAAGTTCCCGTTATGTTGCTTCGCAATTTGAATCCCCCCAAGCTTTGTAATGGAACCAGATTGAGAGTGATAACAGGCACTTCGAGACTTTACAGTAGAGTTGTTGTTATCGCGTGCTGAAAATTGTACTTTACTATGCTTTGCTGAGATCGAACCTCAAAAAAACACGTCTATCGTTAGAGAAAAACTTTATTGATGCGTTCATTTTAACTGGGTGTGGTAAAGGAGAAACGGTCTTTATAACAAGAATACCTACACATAATTCCCAGCAGTTATTCATTTCAGTTTAAACGGATTCAATTTCCTATTAATGTTTGTTCTTCCATGACAACTAATAAGTCACAGGCTCAAACTTTAAGAAAATCGGGAGTTGATAAGAAAGAATTGCTTCACGCACGGGCAGTTATATGTAGCGTGCTCCAGGGTAATTAATGCAGGAAATATCACTATCTTCGCCGATAGAAACAAAACCGCTAACATAGTATACAAAGAAGTGTTACATTAATAAAAAAAAAGTGAGTTAAACATTATAAAATTATCTTCTTTCATTTTCATTGTCCACTCAGACTCAGTCTTCGCGAGGTTTTTTTTGGATCGGGTTCAAGTCCCTCACTATTGAAGAAGGCTTCCTCACTTTATACCTCTACAATGTATTTCGAGGATTTTTTGATTTTTCCTTCCAGCGATTTTCAAAAGAAATACATTTTTATGTCCCCTAGAAGACAGTAAATTTCTTTACTTTTTTTCCCATCAACTGTTCTGAAACCACATTTTACACGGGCGAAGCCGGGCGGGTACAGCTAGTAAACAATAAATTTCCAGATGCTTTCACAAACTCAAGATATAAATTATGCTCATTCTTTTCGCCACCACTCCAAACAGAAGGAATATTTACTGTCACTTCGATGGGTACTTTAATTTTGTCAATTGGGTGACCCTTTGGTGCCAGAGCACCTTGTCGTTGACTTATGGCGCATACTTCCCTTTCCTAAGTGTTTACAGTCACCTACAGCGGAAGGGGTTTATGACTCATTAAACCCACCACCATCACAAGTAAGAACGTAGGATAGGCACAGTCGAATAATTCCGCATGACCTCATCGCTGTAGGGAAATAATCTCGATCCACCTCCCCCTCGAGATGAGAAATTATTTCCGGGACATCGATGGCAACTCTTGTTTAAAAACGACTTTCGCATTTCATGAAAATACCATCCAAATACGAGCAGTTGGGTATTTGCCGGAGTCGGCACTCGGCATAAGGATCAAAACTTTCACGGAAATATAAAACGTGAACCTCGCCCCCGAAGAATGTCACACAGATAAACGGATACAATATTTTCGCATCTCGTAATTCCAATACTGTAAAGCTCTCGCGAAGCATTGGAATTTCATTTCCTGGGCTTCGTTTAAGTCCGCCACCATTGTCGCTCGTTCGATTTATCTCCACAGTCAGCTGCGGGATAATAATCGTAAAAAAACAAGACAAATAAAGTTAAGCAGAAAAGTTGCACGGTTAAATAAATGGGCGATCCTTAATTTGGCAGAAGTTCCCCCTTGATGGCGACTGGATTCGTTCGCCTTGGAGGATGCTTTCGTTCGAATCGAATGGCAGCCAATTAAATTGGAATTAAGTGAAAAGGTAGAAATAAAAATACTTCGCCAAAGGGAATGTGAAAATAAATTTGAAAATAAACGGTCCAAACGATGTGACATCAGTGATGACGGTGGAAAAATGTCTGTTTCCCTGGTTATTTGTCGGCAAAATTGTGAAGAGCTGAAGACGGCGTCGGCACTTTGGCCGTCAAAAGACACAATGCGCGACGAACTATCAAATTAGCTTCATCCCAGTCGTTATGGTGGGGCGATTGTTTGTTTATTTTTTTTTTTCAAAAACAGAGCGCGGTTCTGTGTTATGGATGAATGTCAGAAGAATTTATGACACTCATTTTGACAATTGACAGATTGATTTTGAGAACGATGGGGAACGATTTCCCAAGAAAGTTGTTCGCTTCGGTTGTAGTATAACAAAATGACAGATGTTTGTTTGGTTAATGAGGGAGAATTCCTTGAGATTTGTCTGCGCGAATGGAATGGGTGCGAGTGGCGAAGTGACTTGTTTATGGGTACTTAATTTTTGATCCGACGAAACGTGTATAAACAAACCCGTAATGGCTGCGAGGCAAGTGTAAGAAATGAAATTTTGATTCGGATGACGAATTTGGAAGACAAATTGGAAAAACAGAGAAGGTGGGAACAGCAGATAAACAACATCGGGAATTGAGGGCCCGTGACTTTTTTTTAAGCCCAGTGCGTGTGTTAAATAACAAGAAAGGTATTTTAGAATTGACGAAAAGGAAGCTGGGGCACCTACATGTCAGCTAAGGCTTTTCATGCCTTTTAGGTATTATTTAATTAGCTAACGGTTTAAGGCTTGTTTTTTTTTAAAGTTATCTTTTTTTTCCAACATACTGACTTTTGGCTTGGCCAAAAATAAATTTTATATGTAAGCTCGGTCTTAAAGAATGTGTTTTCACATTCACACTATGCCCATTTTCCGAATACTTCATCTGTCATTCTTTAAAAATAATTCCAGCTTGCACTTCCACTGAGTGGAATGAAATTGGAAGCAAATTGAAAGCTGTTTCTTCGTTACTTTGCTTTTCGGATGCGTTTTTTTGTATTCAAGAAAGAGTTTTGGATAACTATTATAAATTTTCAGTTACGGAATGATGATGTAGCTGTTTTAAAACATAATAACCAAGAAAACTTTTTGTCACTAGAAGAAATATATTTGGGACCGATAGGAGCCGCATACTCAGCTTTTAAGTCTCATACTTTAAACGCAGACGATTTAAATTTATTTCAAGATAAATTTTGTTACGATTTCCCTTTGGGTCCCTTTTATTATTGAAAGATGTAGCAATTCTAGAACCTTCAGAATTGGTAAAGAAAGAACCAATAACACCACTTACACTGAATTTTCTTCATGTTATGAACGAGACGTTGCATTTCTGAGTTTTGAAGAAAGGCTTTTCAATTGGCAAAATCAGATTGTTGTAAAATGTATCCTTTTCTTGAAAAATTAGTATACCATATCTTATGCTTGCCGCATTCTTCCATTAATTTGAATAAGACGAAGCTCAGGAATATGTTTAAGGCAGAAACTGCACAAAAAGCCGCTTTCAATATATGGTTTCAAGGACCAAGACGATCTGATGGACTAGAACTATGTTTGTTTTGTTCAATCCTTTGACCCTACTTGTGAAACTAAAAATTCATGAATTTTTATTAAGAATTTCGTCTGTGATTTATAATTTAAGGTTTTCTTGAAAAAGTTATCACTTTTGTCGCGCGTCCCGAGACGCACACATTTTTTTATATTTGTGTTTAATCATTTATTGCTCCAGTTTTGCTTAAAAAAGTAATTTTGGCATTATTTTATTGAATAAGGCTTCTTTTTCCTCAAGTTAGGAATTTTTTCGTCAAAATTGGTTGCCAACGCTGCCTACAGGTAAGTTATTTCAGCTTTGTGGTAAATTCGAAATTGGCGACACTTTGTAAGTTCATTCCACGTTTCAACTTAGGGAGTCCCTTTTTCTCGATTAAAAGTCTTTTTACAAAAATATATGAGGTTGCTTAACAACCTAGATTTGAAGAACGCATCTATAACGGGTGCTCCATCTTTTTTGTCGGTATGTAAGTATTAAACAGCTAGAAAAAACAAACGATTTCCATATAATAGTGTTTTTAATTAATTTGGTCTTTTATACATTTATTTGGAATAGTTTTTGGAAACAACACCAATCAAGTGACCACCTCTATTGACCAAAGCAAAATGTCAACTTTTTGCTGCGTTTTTCATAACTTTTTCCAGAATCTCGGGCGGTCTGGGGCCAGAGATCTGAGGCTTGCTAGTGTACACTTTGCCCTTCAAATAACCTGGGTGGCCAGTCAGTGCCGCCATATTTTTACCCGACTGTACACAGGGAGGGTTATGTGTTTCGCGCGTATCCTATGTACGTTCCTACGGGACGCCCGGTTGCCTAAACGTCTTGACCGATTTTGAAGAGTGAGGTGTCATTATATTCGTATTCCTCCCCGGAGTGTCATAGGCTAAAAAGATATTAACAATTGAACAAATTTGAACATTTACTACATTAAATTTCAACTACGCAGTTGGGTAAAAACTATACTTTTCTTTCATTCATCATGCATGTACAGTACAGTGTACAAGCAACTCCGACGCAGACTGTGTGATCGTTGCAGCATTCTGAAAAGTCGTATGAAAAAAAAATATAATTTAAAAAAAACAAAAAACCCGACTAACTGTAAAAATAAGAATTGAAAAGATATGAACAAGACACATTCAAGTTCGTACACCTAACTATTTGGCAGTCGGAGGGTACTCAAAACTCATATATTTGGTAGGCTTTGTAGGTATATAGTCTCCGATTGTCAATAAGTTAGGTGTAAGAACTTGAATGTGTCTTGTTCATATCTTTTCAATTCTTATTTTTACAGTTAGTCGGGTTTTTTGTTTTTTTTAAATTATATTTTTTTTATAGCACAAGTCCAGTTAATTTTCAGTGTGGCATTACGCGCTGTCTTTTTGACATTTTTCACACATTGACAGACATCAGTCATTGCTTGGAAACTTCGTGGCCAAGTTTTAGAAGCTTCGTTGAGTTTACACAACTGAATGACTACTAATTAAAATTTTACTGAATTAACGGTTCAGAAACATGTCTACTCATGTCTACTCAAAATTTTTCAGTAATATTTATAACAACATAAAAGATGGCTGTAAAAATACTGGGTTCTGTTACTTTTAAATTTTATGAATTAAATTTTATGAATTTTTACTAGCTTATACGAATTTTTACGAATTTTTTTTCAATGTCGTTCCTCAACTGGAAAAATTCGTAAAAGAGAGCGTCATTGAGAGAGCAAGAAATTAGCTCCACTGAGAATCTTACGAGTTTTTACTCAACAAATTTCTTGGGACAAGAATTGAAAAATCTGACTATTGACAGATGACTGGAAATTTGTTGTCCTATTTGGTATACACGTGCATGTGTTTTAGTTTCTTTCGTATCAAAATGGTACCAACAGGCGGCAAAAAAAAACTGAATGCTCTTCTCAAGATTCTTTTCAAAAGTGGAGACGAAATTATTCTTCGTTGCAATAAGGAACAATATTCTCCTCGTTATTTTTAATGCAGTAGCAGTGTCACTTTTTCCTCTTTTTTATTCCTTCCAGTTCAATCAGTACAAACTCTTCCAAGGAAGTTTCAATAATTTCGAATCACTTTCATCGCTAGGCAATTCAACTAATATTGTTAATAAATTAAAATTAGCCAACTCTTCGAGTTTATCAGACATTTTAACTACTTTTTTGAATTTTTGACTTGTGTATCTGTCATTTTTCATAAGAAAAAACGTTCCCAAACTTTTCCTCTGCGAGAGACTGTCATTTTGATAGTCTTTTCCATTCCACAAAAGTAAAGGAACAAACCTACCGTTTGTCGTGTTTTTTTTCTCTTGACATAAAACGAACGATAAGAAGTCCGTCATGTGCGTGGGAATATTATCCTCACCATTGGCGTTCAGGTTAAGATCTCATCGCTTTGTCAAGTGAACTGACAAATCAGCTTTTTCGATTCAAAAAAATGTGCTACTCTGAAGCCCAGCATTTGAGCAGTTTTACCAAGTTCCCATCAGATTCACGTTATTTTCTAGCTTCTGTCAGAATCCGGTAGATGGATTTTTATTTTTTTCTGTTCACATAAACTGACTTCGCACAAGGCTCCATTTTAAATGTAAAAGACGTACATTTCCTCCGAATCGTTGATAGTATTTTTTGATTTTTGTCAAAGTCAAGTTTTTCGTGAGGTTTTTTAGTCGTGTGGACCAGAACAAAGTCCACACCATGCATAGTTTATAATCTGAGCGGAGATAGGTATCCTTAAGACCTAGCCAGCTCTAAGCATCTTCTACTATAACAACTTATCATAAATACGGTTCAATATTTGAAAAGCCCACAACTCTTAGTTATTCGTCAAGTTGAAAACCCAATTATTTATGGAGAGACTTAGGACTTTTCGGCAAATTCCGGTACAAAGAAGCTTATGACTCCCTTCCGGGATACACTATCTTGCCAAAGTCTTTACAAATAAAAGAAATATCCCCCACTCATCGTTTAGATAACGAACCCAAGGATAATCTCTTGCAAAAGTATATAAATTTCATAGACACAGATATGCTTTTACATCGAGGTGACCACAAAAGGAAAAAATAATATTTTCTTCTCCGAAAAAGGTACCTACGCCTGTACCATTTCGCCACCAAACAAACCATAGTGTTGGTCTTTTTTTTTGTTGTTGTTTCTTTCTATCTATTGAACCTTTTTCGGTAGATTAAAATACTCTCCTCAGCAAGGAGATAGAGGAAGATTGTCTGCCCAGTGATGGTTGACCTATTTTCCCGCCATTAGGGCACTGTATCTTTTTTTCTTCTACTTAGATGAACTACGATGGTCTTGACTGCCTTTTGAATGTACTCCGCAATTTTACATTTTACAGGCAAATCCTTTTCGATGACCTTAGGAGATTGCGTATAATCCATTCGATATCTTTTGTCGTTGGTGGCGAAGGCGACCTTCACCTCGGATACTCTCCTTGGCCCTTTGAATGCCTTGTACTTTGTTTAGTTTCTTCAATTTGCTTAAAAATATTTTACTTGGGCAAATATTCTATCAAGGGGTTGTGTAGCAGTCAGGGGTCACTTTTAAGAGGATTTCAAGTTGAATATATATTGCGGAATTATGGGCGCTGCGTTAATAAGTAAACTAGGTCAGAAGGTAGTGAAAAGGGTTGCGCTGGAGGATGTCATGATTTATACAGCGGCCCGCTTGGTAATAGTTGAGCCGGAAGGGATGCGATTATGCTGCTATCAGTGCAAGGAGACGTTTGGCAGGTAATTGGCTGTATCTATTGTGATAGGGTATCCAGTTGCTGGGGGGAGGTAGGCTTAAAATCAACCAAGCAATCAAAACATTTTCTGGCATTAGCCTGCATTGGCAGCGAAGCGTTGCGAATCCATTAAGTCCTATATCGAGTTCCAAGGATGCGTGATATTTCCCCGACGACTACTGCTTCCGCTTTGAGTGTACTCGTATTTTTATCTGGCTCTCTGCGTCGCTGGGACAGTTTCCTTTTTATCCTTCTCGTCCTATCTCTCCATCTACGTAATTATTCACTTAAAATTAATCCCACTTGTGATTTCTGCTTCGCACTTGTTCTCATTTAAATATATGGATGTATGTGGGCCTGCTTGATTCCCCACTGGCGTGCTACATCTGAGAAATCTGCACACACCATTTTTCCCTCAAGGGGGATGTAACATGCAAACAGCGAAAAGCTCAAATGCTGTATAAATGGTTCTGGATGTAGCACAGCACTGAAGGTAGGTATTTAAACGGACGCACATAGCTATATGGGAGCGACAGGATATTTTTTTTACGCTTCCCACTGGTGCACATTTTATTTGTATAATTGCGCAAATATCCCAGCCACCGCCACGTCCTTGTGCAGGGATGCGCGGGTGTAGATGATAAAAATAACTGTTACACTCGTTCGTTTTATGCCGCACTCCTGGATTCGTGTGTGTGTGTGTTTGCATTTTACAGTGGATAACAAGAATGATTAAGCACGAAACGTCATCTAACGATGATGATGATGATGCTAGACGCCTGCGATGACGATAATGGCCCAACAGTTCCAGCATCCACTCCTGGTGGCCAACGTTTTTCTATCCGCGTACAGGAACAAAAAAAAGGATATTCCACAAGAGCTTGCAATCCTCATGGGAAGCGTGATCTTCCTGATGTTTGCCAATTGCACACACAATCACAGACGAAAAATCCTTTCGAACGGGCACTCCCGGCCGTTGTGTAGTGAGGAGCGAAATAATTGGACTCAGTCCCACTATCGGTATGGTGGCCCAGTGAGCTCATTTCCATTTTTTTCTTTGCTTCCTCCATCCAGTGGATCTGCGCTGGTGTTTCTATAAAATTCGATGGCCATTTGGCGAAAGTTAAATCCTTTTTTTTGCAGCTCAGCTTCCGACCGTGTTCCAGTTCTGGGAGCCATCAAAGCTGTAGCATACAAACCTAGGCATGGTTACCAATGGTTTTGGTATTCCTTTTCGATGGTGGCGCTTACAGTTGTGCTGCATCAGCAGCTCGCAGATATACAGAAGAGGGAGGGCGCGTAGAGGAAATTAGGCTTTATAGCTCAATTCATGGGAAATGAAAATTGTTTTCTATTCTCTCAGTGATTGTGATGTCCTCGAAAGTTGGACGGGGGTGAGATAGAGATTCTATTTTTATTTCGCATCTCGGTTTGCTTTTTTGCACTGCATGAACGTTCTCTTCCGCAGGTCCTGTGTGTGCGTACTTTTAATTTGATTGATGACTGCAGGCTCGCGGAGTGCTGACATTTACATGGATGTGGATTTGTATGCAAATCTTTATCCACCCTCGTGCTGGTGATGTAAGGAGGACTTGGTTGTAGATGGATTCGAGTGCGAGGATTCTGGGCGGATGTTTTTGAAGGAGCGACCAGAATTTGCGCAGCGACAGGAAGAGGTATATATCGAGATAGTTTTTGATTTGTCGCTGGGATTGCAATGACGGGATGCCGGATGATTGTTTGTGTTTGTTGAAATTGATATGGAGGATAAAATAAATGATCCGATTACAAGATTAGTGAGGCAAACGTAGATGGGTGTTTGACTTTTGGGCTGTTTTTCCTTTTTGGTGGGGCTGTTTTTCAAGTGCATGACATCCAAAAGGAGTTTGGGGGGGCGAATTTGATTTATTTCGGGGTTTTCCTCATTCGATAGCAAAAGTCGTGGTGGATTTAAAGTTGAACTCGAACAGGATATTTACACAGACGAGGTATACTCGTATAAGACCATTTCTAGTTTGAAATCATTTGTCAAGAAATCCAGGTTAAGGAGATGGACAGCGCTGCCGTCTTTCCAATGGTAGGGGAAAACAATCTCACGAAGCTTGCTGCAGTCAAAATAGGATTAACTTCAACTTCAAATGTGTCAACACCCAGTTAGTATGGAGGACTCAAAGCTTCGATCAAGGGTTAGATATATATTTTTTTTATTCAGCCATAGTGCCGAAAAAGACCCACAGAAACCAAACAACCAAAAATTTGCTAAAAATCTGACATTGACAGGACTCAGAGGAGTCTGGTAGGAATTGCCTGCATTATTTGTTCACCCACTATATGCAGTGACATTTTGGACGATCGAACTTCCCAACAAATAGGCCAAGTTTACGGTAAAAGTACATCAACTACACCTCCAATCCCTTCCAAATATCTCCACTTTGCCTATAAATTCATTTTTATCACCAATAACCACCACCACCTCAACCCACAGAGATACCCACCATACACTGATTTCCAATACGGAATCCCAACGAACCTCTAATCTCACCTTCTGATCCCTACTACGAGTTGATATCATAACGATTATAATCTCCGGGGAATGGTATCCTTAAAACATTTAATGTCGGTGGTGAGTGGCGAATATCGACTCGGAGACTATGTGTGGTCTACCGACACGCTCATGATAAAGGTCTCTACACGCGTCAAGCTAACGAAATAAATGGCAAATGGCAGTTGCCGGTGTTGCTATGGGGTTTGGATTTTCGGCATCTTGATGTATTAACCGAGTACAGTCGGACCGACGAGCAGCCTCAAGCTTGATGGATACATACGGATTTATACCGAAATAATATGTAGGCACTTTACGACCGGCTAGAGATTTAAATTCAATATTAATGATGACCAGGGTATTTCCGGTGGATGTTGCTTTTAATTATTTATTCTATTTTTGATTCAAGTCCCTTGCCGCATGTATATGTGCTCAGGTGACTAATATGGACTCTCAATGTTGTTAGATCTGTGATTTTGTGTGTGGACTAGGTCGTTGGTTTTCATTGATCCTGACAGTCAATTTCGCATTTTTTGGGTGGGTATAGGACTCAGTAATGTATGTCTGTGAAAATGGTTGCATCTAGCAAAAAGCATCAAAGGGACCTCACATTTTCGTCAGACATCCGAGGTGAATCTTCAAAAACTTGAAAACTTGCAAACCGGGGGAAAGACAAAAACGTTGAACCGTTTTCGTGCGCACGAATAAATTGCTCATAGTTGCGGAAGTAAATCGTTCGTGCACACGAAAACGTTTCGCCTTACAGAATGCCGACCCTGGCTTCTTGCAAAATTCGAGGAACTCCTCAGTTGATCAAATTGACACCCAGCGACAGAGTTAAAAGCACGTCTCTGTAGTTATACCCTGATTCAAAAACTCTTGCCTATTCTTAGTCCGCCATCCCAAGAATCTTCCTACAATACAACTACCCATTAGAACTAAACACTCATACGGTCTACATATTTGAAGCACAAACCATTTCATAAGGCCAAAACAAAACATCATTTGCGACTTCAACTAAAGTGTCCACCACATTATTTGAACAGCCCTCTAAGCACTCAAATTGTATACCCAAGGTCAAGAAGCACTAAAACACTTCACATCCATACCGCAACTCGAGTAGGCTCTTACCAGAATGACTAGCTAACAAATTAAATAATTTACTACGACTTTTTGCTTAGTTTGAGCCTCCTTCTGTCCCATTCTTAGCATCAGCAGAACAAACGAAAAGACAAACTGACAGAATTTGTTCACCGAAAAATGTCATTATTCTCGTAGCATGGCTCCATCAAAACAGCAAAGAAAATACGACATCCCATTTAATATTTAATCATGTTTCTCTGTGTTTTATTCGAACAAGTTACAACCTTACAACATACACAATATACGCCAGCTAAAGTGTTTTAGTATACAGGATACAGGTGCTGCAAGGAAGTTAGGGTACTGTTTGCGCATAGAAGAGGATGATGCCAATTTTAATATTCCTACAACACTGTACTTAAATGTACATTAAGTAAATGTTATTTAATTAAATAATTTAATGTTCTAGCCGAGAATGTTAAGCGAAACTGGGTCAGAATTGTTAAACAAAACTATGGCGCATACGTGTCTTACTTTCCGCTCTAAAAGAGGAACCGACACACAGTGCCGTCGATAATTGATTTTTATTATCAGCTGACTGACTATTATTTTAATAATTGGAAATAATTTTTGTTGTTTGGAAGTGTCTCTCGCCGTTTTTATTATATAAATAAATAATGAGCCTTACCAATAACCATTTTTAGTTTCGACTTTAAATTTTAAACAGCAGCTATATTTTCCATAAAAATTTAACAATTGTGAGCTTCCGTAAATTTAGAGTCGAGACCAAAATTTGTTAATACAGACTAACTCCTAACTTTGGATGGTCACTAACCAGACCAGCATTTTGCGTTTAACTGCATTGATGACGCTTTTGTCGCACAGCCTGTAAAATTGCTCATTTATGTCATTTTCCTACAATAAAATGTGTTTCCTTGTTTAAATTTGGCCCCCTCAAGCCTCCTGCGTGCTTCCGGCATTTATGTAGTAACCGTTATTGCTGAAAAATTAAGACAAAACGTATAAAGTGTGTGTGGCATGTATTTTTTCGTTTTAAATCACAAGTTCCTAAATAATTGATGCCGCTAAAAGGCACCCATATACCCATAGTAGCAACTTCAAGAAGATAAACAAAATCCAACAATGATATAGGGGAATAAGATCCACAGGCTTAACTACTAGCTATCTATTTTTTTGGAATCTTTCCCCGAAATGTATCTATTGGGAACTTGTTCAATTTTGCTTTTTTTTGTCTTCTTCGTTTGTTGCTCTTCGGCAGCGTTGCCAGACGGTTAATATATTTCCCCCCAGACAAATCTGAAAAACCCCCAGATTTAGCTATTTTCAAGAAAAAAACCCCTAAATTTTTTTTTTTTCAAAAAATATATTTAAAAAGCAAAAATTTGGCAAGAGAAAATACCAAGAAAGTCTCGCTCTGCTTCCTTCCACCCAAATGATTGTGAACTTTTCGCAAACGCAATAGTGTGTGATGCATGTAGCTTTAGATAGGGGTTAATTAATACACTGGCACTTCTCAATGAATATTGGAATGCGTTGGAATGGAATGAAATTGCCAGACATGTTTACATCGGACATAGGTAAGGTACTCGAATATACATTGATTTGGTTTGTTGGTGGTGCAGTTGCTTTATAGCTTACTATTACGATGCTTTTTAGTGAGAAAAAAAAAGAAATTAATTGAACGCAGTTACAAAATAAAACCCCCAGATTTCCCCCTAAACAATTTTTCCCCCCAGATTTCCCCCCGTCGGCTAAAAAAACCCCTAGATCTGGGGGGAAAACCCCCAAACTGGCAACGCTGCTCTTCGGGGAAGGAGACTTTGCACGGAAGAGAACTGTGAAATACATTTTTGACCTTTTCACCCCTCCCATTCCATTTGAATGGAAAAACAACAATGGAGCTCAATTTTCCATCCTCTGCATATGGATAGATGAGAATATCGCGAGGATTCATTGTGTGTTGCGTTGCGGGGTTTTCAGCGTTCCATGACCTAGAAAAGATTTTTTTGTTTCGCTGTTATTGTTATGGCGGGCTTAGAATGAGGTGTACCTATTATTATGAAGCGCTCTTTTGAAAAAAAAACGCTTGAATAATAAATAACCACCTAGCTTGACGGTTTATTAATTTTTTTTTTTGTTTGGGAACAATTTTGACTTAATTCTCTTAAGCAATTAATTTGTTTTTGTTTAAAAAAGAACGCACAGATTTTGGCGAATCTGCGGGTACCTACTATGAAGGACAAAGCTGGCGACAAAAATTGCTTTAAATGCACAGTGGAAATTGTATTTTAATAATATATTTCGCTGACATTGTGTCCAAAGATCCAACAACGATAAATATACCTACTTCCTACTCACATGGTTCTTAGCCAATTTTGATAGAATTAAAAAAGTTTTTTTTTTGTTATTTATGTGCATAAACCAATAAACCAAGCTATTTGCAAATGGGGGTGAGGGCGTCCTCGTCAGTCTAAAGGTGAGCACATGAGTGGACTGGTGGTACAGTAGGGAATTCCTTTTTTTTGCTTCGTTTGTTAGGAACAGGGTAAATTTAACATAATCTAACATTTATTATTGCTGAGTAGTCGTGGTTTAAGTATGTCAAGAAGTTGGTTGAAATCAGGGGTAAGATTCTGTAAGGCGAAAACGTTTTCGTGAGAACGAACGATTTACTTCTGGAACGTAGAGAAAAAAATTCTTGAGTACGAAAACGTTTCAACGTTTTCGCCTTAAAGGATCTGACCTTAGAATTTCCTCACTCTAAGGTGACTATGCATATTTTAATTCACAATTGGCTGACACCATTTAGAAATGAAAGCAAACACACATTTTTAGATCGCTTCTATATGTTGGAACTTATTTTGAAACCTGTTCCAAGCGGCAACAAACTTCATCTATCACCATTCCGCAATGCAAGCAGATACCTCTAATTTAAACATTCCTAGAGCTTCAACATTTGTACCTGCAGTGAGCTTGCATGTTTTATATACCTACATACTCGTACATATTCGGATTTAAATTTTCTGTTGGATTTGCTGGTGTTTAACCTGACCTACCCATAAATTGTCTGCAGTTGGAGGTGGTCTATCGTTGAAAAATGCTCGCATAGGTAATAGACTCATTGTTAATTTACGTGGCAGGCAATGCCTGGTTATGCACGGTTTTATAATTAAAATATCGATTTAGCTATCGATTTCCCTGCCAAGGGCGTGAAAGCACCGATGAGTTAAATGCGTGCTCAAAATGTCGACATGAGTTTAACGTTAGAGAGGGCCTACCTTTATGAGCCAGTTAATACGTCCTTTCCACATCGATTTAGCTTACCTAGAAGACTGACATTTCAACATCGACACGTGTTACCTTTCGCTATCTCTCGCCCCCTCTTAATTTGCAATTTTACACATTTCTGTTTTTTTTCTCTCTGTAAGCAGTAAGCGCGGCACTAATTAATTGCGACAATAGTTGACAATGGCCAATTAATCCATTGACACGAATGAGCGCTTTGTCTGATGCGGAGTTTTATTTAACCCCTTTGGCTGGGTTGGGTGGTAGTTAGTCTAGGGTGTGCGATAGGTTGGGCTGGGGAAAAAATTGATCCTTATTCGCTTTGAAAACGGCCCCGCAATCGGTACGGACTTTTGTAATAATTTTAGTAACTGAGAAAAAATATTCAAATATCCAATCCAAAGAGTTGTAATAATGATTAAACAACATGTTAAAGTCCTTAAATCAGAGTCCCGTAGAAGGAAGAAAATAAAACTCACAACGCTACCAATTTCAAACTGGAACTGTCATTACCCCGAAGGCAATTGTGTTGCCCATTAAAATGTTGCTAAAAATAAAAAAATCTAAATAATAGCTACTCATTGATGTGAACTCGTTTATTAGTCTGATGGAATCGCCGATAGTGCGCAGGGCAGGTGTCAACACGGAAGGCAGTATCTTCAACAAATCCGTCCAGCTACTGGGATATGCAGACGATATTGACATCATCGGTCGCTCCCAGCGTGCCGTGATAGAGGCTTTTACGGCGATTGAAGAACAGGCGAAATTCGTTGGTCTTGTAGTAAATGAGGACAAGACTAAGTACATGCTATCAACAAACAAACAAGCATCTGTCCACCGCCTAGGACAGAACGTCACTATTGATAGCAACAATTTCAAGGTAGTTAAGGAGTTTATCTACCTCGGAGTAAACATGAACTCCACAAATGACATCCTAGTGGAGATCCGGCGAAGAATTACTCTAGGAAACCGCTGCTACTTCGGTTTGGCAAAGCAATTGGGTTCAAAACTCCTAACTCGAAGGACAAAATGTATGCTTTACAGAACCCTTATCCTGCCAGTTCTGCTTTATGGCGCCGAGTGCTGGACGATAAGCAGGAAGGGAGAGCTGATACTGGGCTCCTTCGAAAGAAAAATTCTTCGGCGGATTTTTGGTCCTGTGTGCGAGGAGGGCGAATGGAGGAGAAGATACAACCGCGAACTCTATGAGCTGTACCAAGATGTGGATGTAGTCCAAAAGGCCAAAATACGTCGACTACATTGGCTCGGCCACATCGAGCGAATGGACAATAATGCTCCAGCTAAGAGGATCTTCGAATCCCAGCCGCCAGGTTCGAGACGACAAGGAAGACCGAACCTCCGTTTCAAAGACCAAGCCATCGCGGATGCCAGAGCGCTTGGTCTGGATAACTGGAAGCAGCGTGCCCGGGATCGCAGAGGATGGAAGGCTGCAGTGTCTCAGGCAGAGACTCTCCACGGGTCGGGAGCCCGTTAAGTAAGTAAGTAAGGAATCGCCGTAAAAAAAAATAAAATAAAACTCCTATATATACTGAAATAATTCCTCCTCTTCGTAAAATGAAACCGACAAAAAATTCAATTCTTTGGTCCACCCTATTCCTTATTCGAAGGACGTCTACCTACACCTGGATACTGCCTATTTACAATACATACACTTCGGCTGAGTTGCTGTGCTTTGTTATTATCTTCGCACGCCTAGTTGCTCGCCAGTAACAAATTGAGTTATCCGTTTTGCGCGTGGCTTACCAATCGATAAGAGTTTTCCCTTTTAATTTTTATTTTGTCAAGTGAAAATGCAAGTTATATAGTTTACAAAGGTTTTGTGTAGTCTTTTTAGCTGTTATTTCATTTTTCGTTACCTTTTGTTCTTCGTGTATGGGATAGGGAGAGAATACTGATGAGGAATCTAGTCATTGTTTGTATGACAAAGGCGGAATGAATTCAGCAAAATTAGCATGTGTTTTGAAATTCTAATACGAGTAGTCGAATTTGAATTTGAGTCTTGAGTCTGGAGTGTGATTAAATTGGAATTGGAACATGAAGGACATTTGAATACCGCGGCAAGGCTGGGTCTTTCCCCAAAAGGCAAAAGGTAGTGAAAGTTGTGTTTGGTTTTCGTTTTTTTTTTAAAAATCGATTTTTGTTTTGTGGAAGTGGTGACAAGGAATATCGAGCTCAGTTTTTGATAAACGCGAAGAGAGAAAAATTCTGGAAAAAATTGTGTTGGGGGTCTTAGTAAGGACTTCACTGACCGAATATAGTTTAAAAAAAGAATTGCACACAACGAGAGCATTTTTTACTTGGTTTTTTCTGCTTATATTCAGTTTCGTGTCACAGTCTACGGAAAGTGAATTTATCATTTAAGACTCTCATAAATTTTTACACATCCCCTTTATATACCGATTTTATGACTCCCTTTCTACTTTTTAATATTTGTGCTCCTATCTGTAAGCAGGTATGTAACAAATTTATAAAATTTCTTTCGATGGCTGCCTTTGAAAGTCAACGGAAATTACCCCTTGAGCGGAACGGCAGTCCTTTGAATTCAAAAAAAAAAACCATCACGGATTTGGAAAGCGGGTAGGGTATTAAACAACATTACACTTGGACTCCCATTGACTATAAACACCATCACTGTCTTCATGGTGAGAATTTGGGTAGTGGTTTTTTTTTTTAAGTGAAGTCTGATCATCCCCAAACTGGAGCGGATTCCAAAGTTTGGAGAGACCAAATGGCAAACTTAATACCACCTGTTTCGCAGTGAATGCAGGCAAATATACGGTGGAAAGTAAAATCCTATAAGGACAACTGAATCCCTTCAAATTTAATCAGACGGCACACACATAAGCCGCTTTCAAAATAGGTATCAGCGGCGGCAGTCTCTTTGGAGAACCTGATAGCAGCAGGTGGTGCAGCAGTTGCCTCTACATATACGTATTCCACGTGTACAGTAGTTATACTGCGGTTGGCATATTTGCAGCATCATTCTGTCGCAAACAAAAAGAACACACTCACATAACTTCTAAAGTTATATGTCAGATGTCACATTCTAGCAATCGAAACACTTTCGCATTAAAAGTTCGTTGTGCGACGGATAACATTTAATATGTGCCCGATTATCCTTAAGTGTGTAGTGGGATTTTTTTTTTAATTAGGCTTGGCCAGCCGGCAGCATAGGTAGGTCAGAAATCCGTGTAAACTCAGTTCTTCACTGCCATTGCCGAATGGCCCTTTGATCAGTTTCAGACTGTTTATTCTTTCGCGTTAAGGAGATTCGGATAATAGTTATTATCTAAGACTATTCTATCTTTCTAGCTGGAACCAAATATGTGAATTGTCCATCCCTGAAAATTCCATTGAAATCAGTTGAGTATGCTTTCGGAGATTGATAACAGCGCCACCATTCGTGTGGCCACCAAAACTATCCTGAAATTTTCAGAAACAAAATCGACTCTATGTAAAAGCCCCAAAATGTACTGAAATTCAAGTGTTTATCACGCACGCACAACACAAGCATACGTTTTTCGATTTCAACCAAACTTCACAAAAATCATGTATAGACCAATACCAAAGATGTGTGAAAGTTTGGTTAAAATCGGTGAAGGCGTTAAGGCGTGAATCGGCGACAAACGAACAGAATTTTAAGTCTCAATTTTTATATACAACAAGGCTGGCCAAAAGAAGTCATCCGATGTTGTTTGGCTCTCATTTTTTTTCTAAATGAAAAACTTCGATTCTGTTTGTTGATTATGTTTACTTGAATCTTTAGAATTTTATTGGTCAAGTCGAGAAGATGATATCGGCCAAATGGGCGCCGTCACAATACGGCCAATATCGAAAGACTTCTTTTGGCCCACCCTGTATACTCGTATAGATATAATAGAAAAAAGAATGAGAGGGAATACATTTTACAATGTAAAACGTTCAGCGGCATACGACCACTTAATCACACATCGTCGAACAAAGACCGATAACAGTTATAATAATTGTAGTGCACGCACTATGAACAGATACTCAAAGGGTCTGAGTATCTGCTCATAATACCCTACTATGCAAAAGCCTCCTTTCAAAAAAACAAACGTAAGCCATCCAAAATCCCCTTTACTTAAGTATAATTAAAATAAAAACTGACTTCCTCCTGCGCCATCATTTTAACACGAAATCAGCGAGTTTTACGCCAGCACATCTCTCATGGGCGACTCCTGTGATAAGGGGATGGTGAGAAAAAAAAAACATTCCATCAACGTGCTTGACTTAATTGAAATCATATGAAATCGCACCAACGAGTTACACCGGTTGCAACTTTCTCCCACGTTGCGTTGGAAAATTTAATGAAAATTGCGAAAAATTAAAAGTTTCCCTCTCTGGCACCAGCGCTGCCACTTTGCTACGATGGTAGCAAAACTGCTACGCAATTGCCCGTTTGCTACGCTGCTACGCACTCTCCCTAAAAACGCCTATTTTGCTACTTTTTTTTTAAGCACGAAATGAGAACAAAATTCCTGTAATTAACTCAATGGTTACATGCAAAGCGCCTTTTAAGTGAAGTTTTTGATGTTTTTTTTTTTTTTTTTTGTTTGATTATAGTTTTGTAAAATATATAGTTTACCAACTATACTTGTACTAGTCCTTAAAAAAATATTTACTCTGAATAAAGAATTAAGCGTTTTTTGTTTATTTTCGAAAAAAAATTTATATTTTGGACTTTTGAGTTTTGCTACGCAAATTAAGTTTTGCTACGCAAATTTGCTACGCAAATTTTTTCCCTTGTGGCAGCACTGTCTGGCACACATTGGGTGAACTTTTCTCTGTGTGCATTTTTTCATTTGTTCAACTGCCACCCACAGCCACCCGAATCAGGTGCGCGCGGGAAAAACTCGTGTAGTTGCAACTTAAGCAGAACATCGCCATAGACGTTGTACGTGCTAGTATTATCTACATGTGCGCCGGGAAAAGCATATTAGTAACCTTCCCCAGAACGAGGAACGAAGACTTATTCATGTAAGTTTGCATTCAATTGTTGTTCCTTGTTACAAAGAAGTCTGTCGTTGCCTCTCACAATCGGAATTGGAATTGTTTCGAAAATAAAAAACAGAAAAGAAACCAATTACGAGTGCATTTTAGATGGATTTCACTTTGTTTTTTAATGGAATGCGGCAGATTAATGCACAAAGACATAGTTATCGTTAATCGATTGCCTTCAGAATCAACACACACATGCTGGGACCTGTAATTTCCCATTTGTATTTCCAGTCGCAAGTGTTCGATACAAAATTGGTTATACTCACTTAAATTACGGTATGAATATTTAAAAGGCGGGTCCGCCGCCCACATTTCACAATATGTTCTGCGCCATTCAAGGGAAAACCAATTTTCTAATCGGTTTTTCTTCTCGTCCTTCGACTTCATATTTATTTCGAATACCATTCGCCTTTTAAATTAAAGAAATCGTCGAGTATCCTTTGGGGCTGAAAAACCCGAATTTATTTAGGTGGGTATAGGGTACGGTACGAGAGGTCATGAATACTAATATCAGAGCAATTTGAAAAAATCGTTTTTCTTTTTATTGTTATGCTAATGGATTGTTGGGGGCGTGGGGGTCCTTACGATTTCATTACATTGTGTGCTGTTATGGTGTTATTATCATTCTTAATCGATTTCGATTTATTTTACGATTATGGTGCATAGTTTTGAAAGTGTTTGGACGAGTTGTGACATCTCATGGTTAACAGAAGGAACGAACTGCAATTGAATTTGAATTTAAGAAAAAAATAAACCAAAGGAATTATGCAAATGGAAATGGAACTCCTTATATGTTTACTTCTTTTTATTCGCAATCATTTAAAAAGCAATGCACTTTAAATAGCATACGTTTAGAATCGTTTTCACAGTCCGAGGAACTTTGCTTTTCAACAGCAGCATGAAGGACGTAGATAATGAAGCTGCCGAAAAACAAAATCTTTCATAGACACAAGGTCATTACAAATGTTATACCAGATTCGAATTTTGTACATTATACCACCCCAGACCCAAATTCCATGCCGCCAACATACAAATTTAAAAACGGACAAGTAATACCCAACTTCTGAGGACTTTCCAATAACTTCATTTCAAATCAATTTTGTTGTACACTTTTCAGACTGTCTCTATGATTTGTTTCCCCCAAATTTATGCCCACCATCCAAACAATATCCTCCAACACAAGGGACGTTTCGCATATTCCAGGAATGACCACTTAAATTACCACGCCTTGTAACTGAAAAACAATATAATTGACCCCACCAACATGAATGAATTTCATGAATTATCTTCAAGTTGTTATTCGATTTCTTTTTTTAATTTTTGTTTAAGGGCAAAAATTAAGGATCCTTCCGCCATCGCCTTTGATAATAATATAAGACATTCAGTGCAAACAAATAACACACGAGACGACGATTCTTGGTACAAGTCTTTATTGCCACTCACCTAATCTCTTTTCAACAATTATCAGCTAAGCTTAACAATACGAATCGTCTTGGGCCAACAATGGAATACGGAACTTATATACCTACGAGGAAATGTGAAGGTTAAACTGTCTTATCGTTCGATCTATGATCTCTCTGTGTATTATTTTACATAAGATACGCTAAGTCGCTAAGCGAGCATGTAAGTGCATGGATTTGGAGCGATAGGGTGATCAGTATATTATTTTAAGATCGCAAAATTATTTGCGTAATGCAATTGAGTTTAAATTGGCTTCTTACAGCTCGATCATCCTGACAATAAATCGTCCTCGATTTATCTCATGCATATACATAGACACTTTTACATTCGACAAACATTTTCATTCTGAATATTAAACATAACATTGGGATACTTTTAACATACAAATTCTCAAAAAAAACATAGATAATATTGTTTACATAAAACGAAATGTACTGAGGGTACAACAAAATAATATACATATTATTTTACAATAGTGAATTCATACTGGCTTTCTATACGAAACCGATAAATAATTAAACGTTTTATAAATAATAACAAACACAAAATATCGATACGTGTGAAACTCTATAAAGCAACATACGGCTTCATGTTTTCGGGAGATGCTACTCCTTCGTATGGTATCCTTGATATTTGAAGATTATCTAAATCTTTTACTAAATATCTATCATTTTCAAGTGATTTAGTAATTTGATATGGTCCTTTGTATTTAGCTATGAATTTTTTGTTTATTCCAGGAGTATTTAAAACATTTTTTATCATGACATAATCACCGACCTTGTAGGGGTATGGGCTCTTATGTCGCTTGTCAAAATAAGCCTTATTAAATTTCTGAGTCTGAATAGTTTTTTCATGTGCTTGTTTTCTGACGGACTCTAAATTCCTCACCTCTTTTGTGATAATATTTTGTTCCAAATGATCGCGGAGTTTGTCACTAACTACACCTTTTTGTGCAACACCAAAAAGCAAAACGCTTGGACAAAAACCTGTACTTTTGTTCTCTACATTATTAAGAGCGAATTCTACTTTATTTATGTGCTTTGTCCATTCACCGGGTTCCACTTCACTCTCTTTAGCAAGCATAGGAGTCAGGCTTCTATTTATCCTCTCCACTTGTCCATTAGATTGTGGTGAACAGGTAGCAATCTTAATATGCTGAACATTATAAATACTACAAAAATTCGCAAATTCCTCTGAAGTAAAACAGCTTCCTCTATCAGATACTATTCGGGTTGGTTTACTATAATTCATGAAATATGATTCTAAACACTTAAGAGCTTCTTTCGTACTAGTGCTTTTAACAGGATAAAGTTTCGTGTATTTTGAAAACCCATCAACGACCAAAAAAATGTGTTTCTTAAGATTCCGCACTGAAGAGGGTAATGGACCATAGTGGTCAATGTGAATTGTCTCAAAGGGTTTGTCACCTTTGGGAATACTGTGCAGTACGCCTTCCTTTTTACCAGTCAGTGGGGAGAAATGTATGCATTTTAAGCAATTGCTAATGTGATTTTTTATTTTGGATTTCATGCAAGGAAACCAATATGTTTTCCTTAAAAAGTTGTAACATTTTTCAACACCAACATGGCATAGAGCATCGTGGTGAGTTTGTATCACATTTCTTACCATCTGCGCTGGAACATAAAAGTAGACTTTCTTATTTATTTTACGATAGACGAGACCGTTTATCAATTCATAGCAAGGACTTTCTCTTTTCTCTAGCATATCAACTAGCCCCCTTATGACCGTATCTTTTTGTTGAGATGCAGCCAGGACATGCTCAAAAGACTCCGGTTCAATAACTAGTATGTTGTGACACCTGCTGAGAGCGTCAACGTGACCCATTCGTTTACCATCCCTATGTTCGATTGAGTAATCATATTCTTGCAGCTCTAAGGCCCAACGTGAGATCCTTGGATTCAGAAGCTTTTTACTGAGGGTCAGAGTCAGGCTCTTACAATCAGTAATAATTTTGAATTTAATACCTGTCAAATAAATCCTGAACCGCCTGAGCGCATAAATAATAGCCAGAGTTTCTAGCTCGTAAGAGTGATATTCAGACTCTGGAGCTGTGGCACGTTTCGAAAAGAAAAAGATAGGGTGCAAACGTTTATCTTCCTGACGCTGTAATAGTACTGAGCCAAATCCAAAGCTGCTTGCATCGCAGTGCAATTCTGTATCTGCATTTGGATTGTATATGCTTAGTAATGGTGCATTTAATAACTTTTTCTTTAGCATATCGAAAACCATCAATTCTTTTTCCGCAAAAAGAAATTCGGCATCTTTTTTTACTAGATCATATAACGGTTTAGAAATGATTGAAAAGTCCTTAATAAATTTACGGAAATATGAGCATAAGCCTAAAAAGGAATGCAAGTCTTTGGTGTTTGTAGGTCTAGGAAATTCTTTTACAGCTCGTAACCCATCCGCATTTGGACCTATACCGTTTGCAGAAACCTCATATCCCAAATATGTTATTTTTTCCAAGACAAATGAGCATTTATCGAGCCGTAGCTGTAAATTGTGTTCTTTAACTATTTCCATTACTTCTTCTAGTACCTTAAAATGTTCCGCTATAGTTTCCGTAGCAATAAACAGATCGTCAATATAAATTAAGATTTTTCCCGATTTTATGAGATTTCTAAAAATTAAATTGATATACCTTTGGAAAACAGCCGACGCATTTTTGAGCCCAAACGGCATCCGCAAGAACTCGAATTGGCCTAATGGAGTAACAAATGCGGTATATTTGATTGACTCGAGTGACATTTTAACGTGGTGAAATGCACTTTTTAAGTCTAATAAAGAAAAGTACTTTTTGAGTCGCAATGTGTCTAATTGATCCTCTATTAAAGGTATTGGAAAATTATCTTTAACTGTAATGCCGTTTAATTGACGGAAATCAATGCACAACCTCAATTCCCCCGACTTTTTTTTAACTAAAACAATTGGTGATGCAAAAGGCGATTTGCTTTCTCTGATCACATTCTTATCTATCAAATCATCTAAGATTCTTTGCAGTTCAAATTTATGGGCATACGGTAACCGTCTTGGAGCACAATTAAAAACCTTATTCGTATCAGTCAATACAATTTTCATTTCAAAATCGGAAACCTCACTTGAAAAATCTTCAGTATTCGAAATATTACTGCTTGAAATACTCCCAGAAACCAAATTTGTTATTTTTACTTTCTCCTCATAGCTTAATTTTTCGTTAATGTTTAAAGAAATTTCATTGCAATCGTTGCACGTATCAATATTTAGAATTTCGTTATTTTCATTTTCAAAAGTACTACTTTCAATTTCCTCGATTTCATTTTGTTCGTTATCTAAAGTTAATTTAATATTTGCTTTTTGCAAAAAGTCTCTTCCTAAAATTATAACATTTTTCATTGTTTCGTTCTTAACTACATATAGATATAAGTTGGTATATAAATTGTCTTTCTTAATTTTGCAAAATACCTTACCATAAACCACTAACTTACTGCTATTGATGCCGATGAAGTCCTGCGCTCCAGACTCTAAAGTTGTCATCATATATGGTTGGACATATTTGAGCTGAACAAAGCTAATAGGGCTTCCTGTGTCAATCATAGTCATCGCATTCATCCTTGTACTAATTGCCTCAGGATCGTCGCTGATAAATTCATACTCGAAGACGCCATGGAAGTCTTGTAAGAATGAAGGGCTGGAACAGTTGTTGGTTAACTCGTTGTTTTGAAGCATCATCACAGAGGTTGATTGTGGACAGTCTTTGATAAGATGCCCCATTTTTCCGCAACGAAAACATGAGCCCTTGTCCCTGCGTGGCTTTGGACAATTTGTGACGATATGCCCAAAGTCATTACAGTTGTAACACTTGATGCTGATTTTGTTGCGTGCTTGTTGTACAATCTTTGGTTGTATCGGAGTTCTGATATAACCACTCGTACTCGTCGATGATGAAGGTTGAAATTCTGGTCTCATTTTCTCGTATTTTCTCAAGGC
Source organism: Cheilosia impressa (assembly GCA_948293265.1). NCBI lineage: Eukaryota > Metazoa > Arthropoda > Insecta > Diptera > Syrphidae > Cheilosia > Cheilosia impressa. The sequence continues at coordinate 46,973,398 of OX411883.1, read as the reverse complement.
GGCTTTCAATTCGGACATGTTGTTGGCTGTAAGCAGAATTTGTTTATTAACCATTGAATCAGGTATACCTTTGATTATATAATTTATTATGTCTTGCTCCTCAATGTCTGCTGCACTGGCGATTTCCTGCATAGTTATAACATACTGCTGGTAATTCTCATCCTTCTGTTTTTTCCGATTACGCAAAGAGTTGTGCACGTCAGAAGCTGTTGAGTGCTGGTGAAACTCACTGAGTAATGCTTTTTTTAATTCGATCCAAGAATAGCATGATGTTGATCTTAAAAATAGTTTTGCGGTTCCCTTCAGCAATCGCTGAGCGTAGATGAAGCATTTTGATTCGTCAAATTTGTAGATGATTTTGGATTCTTCAAACGCTTTGATCCACCTCGCGATAGGAAAGTTGTCGTCGCCGGAAAATGTTGGAAGAGAATCCTCTATATCTCTGAAGCTAACACTGTCAGTTACTGAAGATGGTGTAAATGTCTCAATAGGGCTGCTCAACTCGGCCAGTCTCTTCTGTAATGCATAGATTTCTTCCTTCCTCTTCACCACTTGGCGCAAAGTCTCCAGCTGTTGGGTTACCAGCCTATTCTCCTCTTCCAGCTCCGAAGAATTTTCGTCCTCACTTATGCCATCAAGGACAGCCGCCGGAAAATACTCTTCCATCTGGACATCTGTGATTTGCTCGATTGCTTGCTCCAAACGAATTTTCAATGATGCTTTCACTCCAGTTGTAGACAAACCAAGTTCGGCTAACTTGTCTTTTAATTGTGGCACAGTTGCAATTTGCAAAAATCTCGTAGCGCGTGATGCCATTGTAATGTATAGTTAGTTGCAATTTTTTTTTTCGTAATTAATTCACCAAATTGATGCAAATAGTGTGTATAACATAAAATCACACGTAACATAAAGGTCCATAAAGTTTCATAAATAAATTAAACTTGCAATAATTTCGTGACAAAAAAACATGCGTTTGTACACTAATCCCACTTCTGATTTAACTATAAGACATTCAGTGCAAACAAATAACACACGAGACGACGATTCTTGGTACAAGTCTTTATTGCCACTCACCTAATCTCTTTTCAACAATTATCAGCTAAGCTTAACAATACGAATCGTCTTGGGCCAACAATGGAATACGGAACTTATATACCTACGAGGAAATGTGAAGGTTAAACTGTCTTATCGTTCGATCTATGATCTCTCTGTGTATTATTTTACATAAGATACGCTAAGTCGCTAAGCGAGCATGTAAGTGCATGGATTTGGAGCGATAGGGTGATCAGTATATTATTTTAAGATCGCAAAATTATTTGCGTAATGCAATTGAGTTTAAATTGGCTTCTTACAATAAGTTACAAAAGCTTTTGAAATATATCGCAGCAACTGGATGAAGGTTGAAAAGTAAAAACAAATCGATATTTTTTTCGGTTGTGGTTTTGTTCCCCGACGAAGTTGAGTTGAGTTTTTTTTTTTTCGCCGTGCTAATAAAAAAATTTAAACTCGACCTTAAATTTACGGAGCCTCTTACGATTGCGAAATTTGTGTGGTAAAAATAGCCGCTGAAATTTAGAGCCGAAACTGAAAACGTTTATTGGAAAGGTCAAATGTGTGCATGGAAATAGTAGGTTGATGGGATAGCGGGGAAAGGAAGATGTTAAGATTGGGGAAGGGCAGAGTTGCTGGAAAGTTTCTTCACGTACCTATCTATTAGCTGAAAGTTAGTTCTCTTGTGAAACGAGAAGTCGGATGATTCTGGGGTTACACGTAATCTTCCTTTCTTCAGAACTTCGCCTTTCATTGGGTCGTTATTTCGTTAAATTCGGGTTTGAAATAACTCCGTAATTGGTATGACAAAAATCTATTTACATATATTATTATTTCTAGGGTCTTCGCTGGAATTCCATTCAGTGCCGGAGACCGCTGAGTCGGTATCTTCTTAGAAAAGGTGCCATTCGGAAAGCCTTTCCAGGCTTACCGTCCCTGCCGGAGACCTCTGAGTAGGTACCTTCCTACACGCTTCGAAAAGTTACCATTCAGTATGGTTTCCCACAATTTACCATCCCTGACCTTTTTTCTGTATTTCCAGTGAATTTCTACTGACTGTCCAGGGGGAGAATGCTAAGAAAAGCTAAAAAAAAAGCTCTCAGTGGACTTACACAATTAAATCCTTATCAATGCCGGCCATTATCGAAGTCAACCTCGCACCTACCTGCCAACCTTCAAACGCGTCAAGTCTCAACGTCTCTAATGATAACCAACAAAGTTTGAGCAAAAACTTTCACATTTAAAAAACGCTGGCAAATAAAAAAGGTAGGTATTAAAATGTCCTATCTCTAGCTCGAACGTTGCCAACTTTCCACTCATAAGAGGGATGAAAAATTTAATTTTAACTACCAACCAACCGATCTACTGACCTTTGATGGAATTGAAAACTTTTACCCTGACTGGTTTATTTCTTTGATGCGGTTTATTATCCATAGGGACGAAATAAATCACAAGATAAATCCTTTTCAAGCATCCCAACCTCGAAAAAAATCAGAAAAATCTGGCAAAAATTTCTCAGGACACCAACACAAAAAAAAAACACAAAAAACAAGAAGTAATAAAAAGAGTATCTCTTCTGTATGCGGCTTTATGGGAATCCTTTTGATACGCTATAGCGTGCGGTGGCAGTGCCACCATTAATAATGTATAAACAAGAAAGTGTGTGGTCCTGGCAATGGCATTAAAAAAGATTTAAAACACAAATGGTGAAGAAAAATCAAATAATTGGATGTGCATTTCAAAGTATGCATAATTGCATATACGAGGTGATATAACAGTGATGAGATTTGAGAGGAAATTTAAGGCCAGCAGAGCTTAATCGGATCGCACAGAGATGGTAACCTCATCACTGTCTTAACATAAAGGGTGGGCCATCGAGATATTTCATTTTATATCATAGGTAGTTTTGGCACTGTCAGCTGTTTCCCGCTCGAATTCTTGACAGAAAAATAGTATCACACCTCCGCGGAATGAAATGAGTCGCTTTACGCTTGAACAACGTTTGGAAATATTGAACATTTATTTCCAAAGTAAGGTCTGTGTAGCCCAAACAGTGCGTTTTTTGAAAAGAAGTTTCGGCCGAAATAAAGCACCCACCGCGCCTGCTGTACGCAAGTTTGTCCAAAAAGTTTTTGAGACTGGTATGCCAGTGGACAACACTCATGGTCCCTGTCGTCGTATTGCGCGCACAGGCGAGAATGTGGCTATACTGTAGAGTGTGAGACTCAATTCATTGGACCATTTTCCTTCGAAAATTAGGCTGGGAACAACGTTTCGCGATTTGACCACTTTGGACATTTTTTGTGGGGAACCGTGAAGGACTGATGTTATGCCAACAATCCGGAAACGATTCAAGCGCTTAAGGCCAATATCATCCTAGCAATCCGTGAGCTACAGCCCGAAACCATCAACAAGGTCTTGGAAAATTGGAGTGACAGAATGCGCTATTGCGATGCTATGTGAGGCAGCCACTGGAATCGGTTATAATGTATTCCTACTCATCCACAGAACTATGGGCCGCCATCTAGTTACAGTAGGTGTCGAAGAGGAGTCAAACGGTTGTACCCATACTCAAGACCGTTTTCAAAGTTTTTCCGAGTTCTTTTCAAATCTTTCCTCAACACGTATCAGCCATCACTTGCTATCGTCAATTTTACCCACATCCTTCTGTCCAATTTGTGCGATTGTCCTGCCAGTTTCGTCTATCGGAAGAATGATGTTGACAAGGAGCAAGTCCGTCTGTGTACACAATTGTCACATTAAACATGAAACCCACACAAATTTGGAACACCAAACTATATGAGAACTCTCTTATAGACAGTTCTCAGACATTTTTCTTAAAATTTCACACGAGCTGCCTCCTCTTGGGTATTGGTTATAATGACTGTATAACAGGCAACACTATAAAAATTCATAATTCCAAAAATAGAGAACCAACATCACGTACGTGTGTAGGAAGCCAAATATTCGATTCAATATTATGTACCATTAGCAAAAAAGCAACCCATACCCCATCCCCCAGCACGTCCCATGCTCAAGGAGCTCGAAATTAATTTTGTTATTCCTATGACATTGCCATGTGTCTTATATAGGTGGCATGTCACCAGCCAACCGGGAATCAACAAAAATAAACAATTTCCCTACGATGTGGGCCAAAGCTACGCCACATCCACTCTACACCACCCACTGCGTCCAACTGTCATTGAGCAAAATCTCATTTATACATTATTCATAAAAAAAAAATATCCCCCCAGCTAGGAAAAGAAAGACGAACGACCAAACGACAAAAAAAAAATGCAAAAGGAAGACGACAAATGTCCTTTCATTCTATGCATTGTCTGTCTATCAAAAGGATATCAAATAGCAACAAACACCGAGGCTTGGAAATTTAAGGAGAGGAAAATAAAAACAACTTCACCCTGATTCGGTCGTGTACTCGTACTCTTATCGAGCTCGAATCTGTCCTCGTCCCTCTATGTAGGATTTTTGTATGGCTAGGCGACACCGCTTTAACCGGGAAGGATCTGCCTCCTCTGGTGCGCAAAAAAATATTGTGTTCGTTTCTATTCTATTCGAGAAGTTCTTCTTCTTCTTCATTTGTTGTTGTTTGCGCCTCGCTGGGAAGCCTCCTACAAGCTCCAACCCCCTGCTCTTTGTTTTTAGTTCCGAGATGTTCTTCTTTTCCTTGTTTTTTATTTTACCCTATTCTGTTCTCGTTTTGTTTTCGAATGCGGTATCCTGTTAGTTGTTCGTGGACAAAAGTCGGTTCTTTTTTTGTATTCCAACGTAAGGATTAAGTATGCAAATGATTTTGTTGGGGTGAATCCTTTTTATTCGTCTCCTTTGACCGCCGCAAAATGCACACCTACACATAATAGGAAAAGGGGAATTTACCAGCCAAATGACCACATACATTGTAACTGAATATGAGGGTGAGTTCTCTTTATTTTCTCGTTTTGACTGATCGAATGAATTGTACTTTGTCCTGAATAATGTGTTTTGTGTACCATTGCACACTTTCACCGTGGACAATGGAAGGATGCTTATTTCTATTTTGTCCGTTGCACTTTGGAATGCGACCCGTTTCAACTCAAGTGACAGTTATTAAAATCACCCTGTCGCAAGGATGGGTTGGGTATTTTTATATCCGCAAGGACTCTTGAGAGGAAGTATTTTTTTACACATTTTCACAGTTGCTTGTGGCTCTGGAAAGAGTATTTTATTAAAAGTTTCTCTGCAGGAAACATTCGAATATCGCATAGGTGGATTGTATTTTGTAGAAATTGGAAAAGCGGTAGACAGAGAAAAAGTTAAAATTGCCATATACACCCCTATCGTAGAATCCGCCGGGGGGAATTATTCGCTTAAAAAAATATTTCAGTATCGTCAAATCCGCAAAGTGAATAGTTCCCTGTATCGGTAATATGAATGATAAGGCAACTTTTCCAGCGGATTCTACGATAGCAGTGGAAGGTGAAAGGGAATCGAATAGGTGAAGTGAAACTCAATTCCGACGGATTCCACGATAGGGGTGATAGAGAAATGAATTTCCAACATACCAATTGTTTACTTTTGATCTGACAAGCAGCTGTTCTGTAAATAGAAATAAATTTATATTTTTTTGAAACAACTGAGAGTAAGCAAAGTTTTAAATATATAAAATTAAGAATTTTAAGTCAGATGGCGGGGTCTTTCAAAACGTTTTGTGGTAAAATTCGAGGTAGCCAGTTCGGTTAGCAATCACCCGAAACCTGTAGGTTAAAAGGAACACTGGCTCGACCGAGAACATTGCCGCGGTCCGTAAAAGTTTACAGGAGAACCCGAGGCAGTCAATTCCTTTCGTGCAAATGAAGTGGGCCTTTCGCACACATGTTGACTTGGAGGTAGACGACATGTGGTTCCAGCAGGACAGGGCTGCATGCCATAGAGCAGTGGCAGGACGTGTTGCATGAACAGTTTAAGGATATAGTTATCTGTCGCAGATGTGACGAAAATTGATTGCGCGTTTTGACTCCGCTAGATTTATTTTTGTGGCTTTTTCTGAAGTCGCAGTGCTATGCTAATAAGCCGCAATCGACCGATGCCTTTAAGTTGAGTACGGCCATCATCACTTCACTTTACATATGGATTGAAGTTTTGGCGCAGTGCCTCAATGGTTAGTGATGGACTGTTATACCTAAGTCAAGAAATTTTCACCTCTCCTGAAAAGAAAGCCAATAGGCTAACGTGTTGGAATATGATCTAATTGACTTTATTTGTTTGGTTTTCTTTGAACAAATGATCTCAGTTTTGATCCCCGAAAAGAACACAAATTCCAACTTGAGATCTTTTCCACTGCGCCACTTCTCGCGAACGTCTGACAAAAATCCGAGAGTATAAATGTAGCTTCTCAATTAGCCGCTCGTTCGCACTCGTCACACAATTGAAGGTCTCTTCTAATCGTCCCAAACAAAAAAATAAAAAACTCACACAAAATAATTGGTTGCGAGAAGCGAGGCCTAGGGTACACGAACCTTTTGAGCGAACTATTTATTTTTAAGGCGTTTACCATAGACTGTTATTCAATGTTCTCATCACCGACTTCGATTCTACTAAAAACTAAATGGTTTCCTTATACACGTAGAAAAATCTCTTATGTCAGATAAACAAACTTTCGGTAACAAAAAAACAACGATACCAATTGAAGTTTTTTGCGATGAAAGGCAGAATACTGATCGCAGTTCATGTGAAACAGCGTTCCAACCTCCGAATCCGTCAAAAATGCATTCAGCAATGTAAGCTACTGCTTAACAAGCCCAGGGCCGGCTTTAGAGGTCTGGGCAACAATAATTTGGAGGCCCCCAGGCCCTTACTTATTTTCCAAATAAAATGCACAATTGTAAAACAAATAAAAATAAAACTGCGGAACAAAAAATTAAAGGGAAAGTTGTTTACTAGTGTTTACTCGTTGGTATTTCGAAGTTTTTTTTTTTAAGTCTTTGTGGAGGCCCCGGGTCCCCAGATGCCCTCCCAATCCTATAGTAAGCCAATTTAATAAAGTTACACTCAAATTGAAGCAACAAACTTTGGATAATATTAAACGCAAAAGTTTCCTATCATCCAACAGATGGTTCCCTCTACCTAAGCTTACTTAAATCTCTTGCTAACCTAGCTAAAACCTACGTCTACTCGTATTTGCGCGAATTGGGAAGCTTAAAAGTTGATGCAAAGAAAAGCTATTCAGAAATTTCTACAAACGTCTCAAAAGTAAATTGTAACACTCTAGCTGATGGAAGTAAAAATATAATCAGGAGTACCGCTCTCTTAGCCCTTTTAACAAAAAAAGTACCGAATACCTTCAAGACGAATTAACAAATTTAAATAAATTTACCATCGGCGTCAAAGTTCACAAGCATCTACCTATCCGTACCTGCAATGATTCACAATCCTCTTAAGTGCTTTCGCATTGAATACTGACAGCCCAGTCACTTAAGGCCTACCCCAAAGCAAAAATAAGTAAAACAAAAACCTAATCGTATAATTTCCGAAGAATATCAAATTACAACAAAAAAAAAAACTTGCTCAATTGCCAATTGCCATGAGATACACCCCAACAAGTTGTAAACATCAGAAATATAGCTCAAAATGAAATGGAAATATATATACATCTCATATCTCAACTACCCGAAGGCACAATATTTTTCTTAAACACAAATCACTTTGAATTAATATCGCTTTTGGTCCTTTCGTAAAAATCTGTTCACTGTTCTGTTCATAACAATATCCGTCCCAGAATGTCTTAAATTAATTAAAGTCATTGAAATTTATGGTTCTCGTCGAAAGACAGCACCATCACAACATACATCTATTTCAGTTTCACCCAAGGCAGTACTTAGGACGAGGCTGCGAGAACCACCGCATGCCGCCCCCGAACTCGGTGTCACTGCTCACTGAATAATATACATGGCTCCGAGTATAAACATTTTTAACAAGGATCCGCACTACACAATACAGAACGGGAACGGGCACCATACTCGTACACAAACAAAACGTAGAGTATAAATTTAATATTTGCTTTCATGCTTCATTCACATTGACGACTCGGCCGACCGTCGACAAGGACACGCCCAGGTACAAGGGTGGATGTGGCTACGACTAGGCTACGAGAGTTACTCGTACTCGTGGAAGTTTATTTTCCTACTACTTCATGTCGATATTTTACGTTCTACCCGCAATCTCCACGCAACCTGTATGTGCTCGGAATTTGTGTCGTGTACCTAAAAGTATGCCGCACACACAATGTTGGGGCTCTTTTCAGCTAAACTCTATTTTCAAGGACGAATTTGAGTTTTCTTCCGTTCTTTTTTTTTTTAAGTTCGATGTCGATGTCACGGTGGAGGGAAATTTATGAAAATTATATGCGTATGAAAATGGATGACTTTTAGATTGTCTTGATGGTGGAGTTTGTTTATATCGCGCACGGCTGTGGGATGAATGGAGATATTTGCCACAATAAAAAAAGTATGGTTGCCGGCGGCCAAATTTTAGGGCTTGAGATTTGACGAGGGGGAGTGCGACATAAGCAAATTCCTGTCCCTCTAATAAAAATGCAAACAAATTTTAAAGAATCTTTTTTTTTACTCTGTTTCACAGCTTTTCCGTGGGCTCGTCCTGTGTGGGGATATGATTTATTTAAGGCCCAACTTTATGACTGATTTTCAATACCGGTGGTGGAATATTTGTGTATTGCCACCGTTCCGAACAAGAGTATGTCGAGTCGTAAAGTGATGAGATTGACATAAATGTGTTACGAGAGTGTGTCCCGTGTACCGTGTACCGAATACCGGTGTTGGGGCTTTACGGATTTAAGTGCAAGGCAAACCGCACGAGGAAAAAAAATAAAACAAAAAAGAAGCTGACATTTTATGCGGGGGAGAAAAGGAATAAAGATGGCATATTAAAATGAAGGGTGGTACTGAACGTGTAGATGGAACTATGGCATAAATGTGTGCATGGTTTATGAGACTTTTCTGCTATATACATGTGATAAAGGTGATATCGCTGTTTGCCGTATCATGTAATATGTACAAGTTGACGATGGTTGGTAATTTGCTTTCCTTTTGGTCACCTTTAAGCTGGTGAGATGGTATGGTGCTTCAAAGTGAATAAAATATCAATTCCTTTTCCTTGTCACATGGGGAGTACTTGGTAGTTGACGGTTAAATTGCTCAAGAAATGTGCGGTTTTATATTCAACTGCAATCGGTTGTGTTATTTTTTATCCCTCAGCAGATGTTGCCATCATAAATATCTGGTGATCATTTTAAATTATGGCCATTTCCGTGTGACCTTTATTTAATAATTTGCATGTAGGTACGCGTTTTAGGGCTTTTTCAAAATTTTTTAAGGAAACTATATCGAAAATGCTAAGATCCTATTTCATCATAAATTTTATTAAGAGCGTTATTTTTGAAGTATATTGAAAGAAAGGAAATATTTTTTTCTAGTACCAATGCCTTTCCCTGAAAAATTCGTTTCGTCCTCTATACTTTCACGGACTGCGACAATTTTCTCCGCCGATCTAGCGTTCTTTTGAAGTACGGGTTTGTACTACTTGTTTATCCAACAGGTTATCTTGAATTTGCCTACTAAATATTGGAGAGTTGGAGAGCTGCTCAATCGTGTTATTTGCTATGGACATTAGACATTACTGATTAAATAATAAACATTAGAGAGATGCCGCCAAAGGCTGCCGAAATCTATTGAAAAACCCTTCAAAACGCTTTAGCAAAATCCCACTGAAGGTTGCAAACAGGTTTGAGTTTTAATTTATACTTTTAGAAGAGCGCAACCTTCAACGTAACAAAGACGCTGTTCACAAGACATACAAAAGAAATTGTCTTCAGGCTCATAGCGTCAGGGGCTTCCCTTATTTAAGAGGGGATAGAAAACGGAACGTCTCTCATGCAGTATTGGTTACTTAAACAATGTCCCAAATAATAGATCCTAAGATTGTGCAACCCTTCACTCATATAGTACGTAGGCATTTACCCTAAAAGGTGTTATAAATACTTCCCAGGGACACTCCCTCCACGAATCTATAGCAACTATCATTAACCTACTCCACAACATTATCGTTAATCAGGAAGTTCTATAGCATTCGCAGCCCCCTTTTTACCCGTCTCACATGAATAGTTACGCACACAACACATACAGAAAAATCAAATTCTCCTTCTCACGGATATAGCCAATAAGTACTCATCTCTGTCGCCCCATCTGAAATACAACCGAAACCATTCAAAATAATTACACAAAATGCTGCAATCCCTATTTGCCCAAAATCATTGACCTGTATGTTAACCAGTGTTTAACAAACGCAAAAAAAAAGGAAAACCTTCCAAACTCTCTGTTCCACTTCATTCCATAACTAATTCCATGTTTTCCAAGACCTTTAACCCCCATAGACGGCCACCGTCAACATCGTCGCCGCACACTGGCCCTTAACAACGGCAAGCCCACGAAAGTATGGCTGGCAAGTGGGGTGGAAAAACAAAAGCCCAGTGTAGTCCTTTATTTCACGTTCCATCAGATGCCCGCCCATCTAAGAAATATCCGTAGTCATTTCTTTTATGGAAGGCGAATGGTGAATACGCACACATGCAGACAAGAGGGAAGCACAAAAACAGCCCAGTCGTAGGTTATTAGGCTCGTAAAACCTGGCCCATCATCATCATCAAGAAGGCAATCGACATACTTCAATGAGCTTGCCAGCCACTATTAGCAGAGTTGAGTCAAGTTTTGCTGAAATAGTATGTAGTACCTCATACATACATACGATGTGAATAGACAAGATTCCTTTGGAGAGCCATGGTAATTTCGTTGCTGCCAACTGTTCGTAAGTAGGTGGGAGAAGACGTAGGGTTATGTGACAGATACTTGGAAACATCAAGTCAACGATAGGTATAGTACATATGCGGTAACTTGAAGGTATAAATAAGGGGGCTATAACCTTTTGGGTTAGATAGAGGACAAGTGGAATAGGAGCATTCCCTCATCCATCATTACTGTCATGGAGGGAAGTGTCTTTTGCGTTTTAAGTAAAATTCTCAAATTTACGATGGCTAAATTCGCTTTCAATTTGGGACAAATGCTCTTTGACTGTTCGTAAACTGTTTTAGCAGTCAGTATTTCGCTTGATTTGCCCGAAATGTAAGAGGACTGAGGTTTTTGTTCATCCCGAAATGAAGCGACACTTTATGTTGATAAGTGGATGCGTTTGCCACTAGTCGAATAGGGATATTTATGCTGCATTGTCACCTGAAAATCATTGTTTGAATAAAGCGCCTGCGGGTTTTTTTTTTTTTTTAATTAATACACATAAAATGTCAACCATTTAATTGCCATAATTTGTATTCAAATCAATACTTCCGAATTACAACTAATCCACGGCACAATCAAGCCCATAACTTTTGATTTAGGCACGATTTCCCGCTCCCATGGGAAAATGTGACAAATATAACTTTTACACGGCACGATTTCGTTTCAGCACAGCAAGGAAACGAATGGGTTTCTGTGCCCTTTCAGACACATTTCCTTATCAGCAGTTCGGGTCTACACCCTCAAAAAATTGCTCTAACCGCTGGAATAAAATTAACTTAGACACTGTTGTAAAATCGCTCATTCCTTGTTTAAAACTACAGAAGGTACTGTTAAAACACATTTTATCAGTTGTTATCCAACCAAGTTTCTAGATTAAAATCAACAGAGTGAGTTTTTTTTTAAATTTAGCAGAGTTAGTTTTTTATTTACGACTGAGGAGATTCATAAATCGGTTACTTTTAACTGGGTTTCCAAGTAGACTCGGTTATATTTTTAAGTCACTAACTCTGTTGGAGCTATATTAACAGTATAACTTGGTACTTTTTAACCGAAAGTTGGTTGATTTTAAATGAGTGATTTTTCTGCGTGTATTCGTATGAATCTTTTGGAAAAGTAGTTTGGCCAATTGGGTAAAAAAATAATTAGAATGGCTTCGCTCCAATGTCATGGTATAAAAGATAATTCAAGGGTTAGAAGGGTTTACAAAAAATAAAACACTGAAAGTAATATCGGCTGTTTGTTGAGCCTTCGCAAAATATGCGCCCAGTAAATAAGTAGCACTACCTTCTAAGTAAGCATGCCATAAGACTAGGTTTAGCTTATACGGATATATGCAGGTACCGTGAGGGCCTACAATTCACGGAAGATATCTCCCACCTTATAAACAACTGCTCGGAGTAGATGGAAGCACCTAGGCAAGTATTTCTTTAACAACTTAGAGGAGGCTGGTTCCTCAAACAATATTGGGGCAATAATTAAATTCTGTAGGAAAATTGAGTATTTGGGCGATTTCGGTTTAGGTTTTTAAGCGTAATGGTTCCCTGGGAATGGCGTTAGACCCGCCTTATTGCCAGGTCTTTTGTGAAGATCTCACAGCCCCACTCAACCTAGCCTAGGTTTACCTAAATAAGTAGACAGTTTGCTAAACTACTAAGCGAAGAAAGATTTCTTTTTCCACAACCCGACTCTTGCAAGCTAAATACTTCTGGTCTAATAAATATGGCGACGTCGACGACAAAAATAAATAAATAAATAGGCGGCGCACCAACTACTGAGACGATCCTAGGCCTAGTTTAACATAACTATTCCTTTATGGTAGTTTAAACTTTTTGTTAGGAATCTATATTAGCCCAAGTCCGATCGGTTGATTTGAGCACATCTAGAAAACCAATACTTCTCAGCGCAGTCGAAGAAACCATAAGGTAAAATTCTGGTTCATCCGGGGATCGTACCTCAGACCGCTTGCTCAGTAGTGCAGCACACAAACCACTGGGCCACTTCAAAATTACATTACTCTAAAGACTAGCTTTCTTGAATTCGAGTTCGTGGAATGTTAAGAAATTGCACATAAAAAACAGAGCCACCTATCTGGTTTCACAGGCGGCACGAAAAATATCAAACTGTTGTAGGTATTTTCAGCAAAATGGGTCGATTAGTTTTGGAACCTTATGTAGATAATGACAGTGAATTTTAACGTCATAGCTCTGGAGCAAAATTTACACAGTATACCTATGAAAAGATTCATCTGGTACATATCTTAAACTGAATCCAAAATTTGTATGTTCGCAAAAAACTTACGAACCATTGCAGCGACTTACAAGCTTCTTCTTTTTTAATACAGGGTGGGCCAAAAGAAGTCATTCGATGTTGTTTGGCTCTCTTTTTTTTTCTAAATAAAAAAATCAATCAATTGTGACGGCACCCATTTGGCCGATATCATCTTCTCGACTTGACCAATAAAATTCTAAAGGTTCAAATAAACATAATCAAAAAACAGAATCGAAGTTTTTCATTTAGAAAATGAGAGCCAAACAACATCGGATGACTTCTTTTGGCACAGCTTGTATAAATTTATGCAGGTCATAGGCTGCTTTTATTTTTTAAAAAGGCATTTCTTATTAAACAAATTTATGTTTTATCGCATTTAAACGCCTAAGAAAGCATTCAGAGGTCCGCTAGTATTTCATATTTTAGTAGTCCTATTTTTTAAATTCATTGTGGGGTGAAAGCAGAAAGCCTTGGAAAGGTATTACAAAATTTTGAGATTAAAAAATATTCCTGCATGCTTCATCTAAGTCTGTAAGTATGAGTCTATTGCAGAAGACGCCAAAATAAATAGGATTCCAGTAGGTGGGTCTGTCGATTTGCACAAAATTTAGTATTTGAGTTCAAATGAACGTCTCCAACATAAATGCGTACCCAGTTTTTTTGCTTAAATTGCGAAGAGTGGAACTTTGGAAAATCGTAATCGTTAACGCTTTAAACAAAAATGTTAATTTAGCGCTAGTTGAACAAATGAAGAAAGCAGAAATTACGATGAACGAGGAGTAATGCAGCAAGTCGTGCATTTTACTTAAAAGTCAATACCGATAAAATAATTATGTTTTTACAAAAGTTTGGTACTTTTAAGTCGGTAATTTTACGAAAAACTGAGCAAGGAAGACCCATATTACCTATGATGCGCATTTCCATTGAATTCAGCAAACAATTTTCACATACAATTTATAAAAATAAGGTATCCGTGCATTTATGAGCAAATAATGACTACGCTATCATAATTTTGAATACCAGCAGTTGAAAACCTTCAAATCGTTTGCAAAGCTAATAGACTACTCATTTGAAATAATCAGAAAACCTCAAAACTTACGTTTTCGAGCTATCTTCTTATGCACTAACCGCTCTGTGGGCTGTGTGCGGTTTAATTTGCCTATGCGGACTTAAAAGGTTCTTCTTCATGACAAGAAATGAGGTTTATTTCAGTGAACTGGATTATTGTAGAGGCAGGGTTCTGTCCTCAGTCCCCTCTAGTTTTAAGTTCCTGAAAATTCGACCATGAGATCTAAAATTACAGCAATTGCTTGTGACATGGGCATGGCTCTTAAGTTTTCTGATCAGCAATAGATTTAAAGGACTTAGTGACATTCGATATTATTTCCTTACACTTCCAAGTCCGGTATACAAAGTTAAATAAATACAACGATTATAGACTCGTAATTTCAAGATAAAAAGACTCAAAATTAGTTAGACATTTCGAAGCTAAGGTGTCGGAATTTTAGAAAAATGGGTTCACAAAGCTAATAAAGAGAGATGCTCTAAAAAAACAACATAACTAAAATAAATTGTGATATTTAAAAACAAAAATATCAGAATTGCAGCAGTAAATAGAGCTTTGAAATGAAGAGATAAAACAAATAGGGCTTCTGGTAGTACCCCGAATTTAATTCATTGGTGTGGGTAATATAATATGTCCCTTTAGCACAGTACTGCTTAAATAAAACCTCCCACTTAATCGGAGCCCCGCAAACTTCTACTTTCTATGGCTACCAGTTGAGCCCCCTAATTCCATGAGTTTAGTATTACAATTAGTCAATATTTCTTGAAGTACTTAGTTATATAAGCCTTTTAAATATAACTAACAAAACGTCCCACATAATAAAAGCCGTACCAATTTTGTACTTTCTATGGCTACTGGTTGAGCCCCCAATTCAATGAGTTAAGTATTATAATTCCTTAATAGGTATTTCTTGAAGTAGGTAATGGATAAAAGCCTTTCAAATATAGTTAACAAAACGCACCACTTTCAATTTTCAAACTATACCTAGGTACCTTGAGATATACCAAAAGATTAAAATTAAACGCATTGCGCAGTACTGCCTAATAACAAATTTTAGTATCGACTTTTACGGAAGCCCACAATTGAGAAATTTGTATGGAAAATCAAAATACCTATATCCGCTAAAACTTAGAGTCAAAGCCTATATTATGTCTGTCCGAGCTATCCCCGCATACCTACTTGCTGTTGAGACCCGTGCTTTTAGTACAAGTTCATTTTAACAAGTGGACTCTAACGGAAAATGCACAAAGCTGCAATAAATAACTTATCAAAATATAAATTTTGCAAGAGGTACTGAGAGATTCAAAAGTGTCCTTGGCTGAACCTAGTTGCACTAATTTGCAAAAATAAATATGTGAAAATTCTCCGAAGATACTTTTGAAACAGGATACTCTCTCCTAATTGAAAACCTCGCACGTAGACTTAGACACATCAAAGCAATTTCAATTGACTGCATAAACATCCAACCATCTTTCGACCCCGCCTCAAGTAATGCGACGCTCAGCGACAACATTATTACTTGCCATCAAAATGGCAAACAAAATCCCAAAGATAATGAAACTCCCTGCAAACACCCATTAAATTTCCAAATTGCTGAGGTCAACACGTCGGCATCCCCACCCTAAATCTGCCTCATCGAAAGGTCTAGAAAATCAAAACCCCCGACTACGGGGTAGTAAAACAATTCGATTACAAGAAATGATAGCCCGGCCATGTGTTCCTTGCACACAATATTTCCATCGACCAAACAAAAACAAAAAAGATACCGCAACCATTGTGGTCAGGTGCGATTAATAGCTCCAAGGATGACATTTAATATTAGACTCGACATCAAACTCCCTGAAAAGGGTTGAAAACTTGCCGCAGAAAAGCCTTATGAAACGTCCTTCGTTATACACGCAATACAAAAAAAAATAAAGGATACCCCTCTCTATGGCAAATTTAATTTGTTTATTTTCCGATGAATCACTGTCCTTGTCCTTTTTCTGTTACACGAGATCCGAATTAAAAAAAAGAAACTCGAAACAAAATATACAAAAAAAAATGGAAATATATCCAAAGGAAATAAATTACATAGTTGCTGGTGGCTGGTGGTACGAACCTTTTTATCCCTCGAAACCGTATGGCGAATGTAATCCTCGAAATTTTCGTCTCTAGATGAGTGTCCGTCTCTCTCTCTGGGTTAATCCTTTTTTTAAGATGAGAAATATAAAAACGTAAAACGAAACGAAAATCGAATAAAAAGAAACTGTGAAATCCTTGCGGCAATTAGTATCCTTTCTTTGGAAAGTATTTTATTTTTCTTCCACTGAAATATTCTCCAATGACTTTTGTACTTTGCAGAAGAATTAATTAATTTTATTTCTTTTTAATTACTTTCACTACACCATTATCCTTTCGATTTACTTTTTTCCACGCTCACAAATACAGGTTATCTCAAGGATAAAAACGCACGTATTTCTATTTCCTTACACTCAATTAGGACAATAATGATCCTTACACTCGAAACTGGGGGTTACAACTGGGGGCGGTTGGGTGGCAAATGAGTTTTCTACATTGCGACGAAAGATAACACTAAAATTGTCCTCCACCCGCATAGGGACGCATATAGATGTGAGTGTGAGTATGCGTTTTTGCGCCGATGTATATGTATTTAAGACGATGTGGCAAGAAACACTGCCGCAGGGACACTCAGCAGCACATTATGTAAGTAATAATGTGCGAGATATTTTCTCATGCAAGTCAGTCCTGCCCTACTCACAGTGAGGTATCACTCCTTTGCTTAAGCCTGATGAAACTTGTAAGGTTGCTTCCTCAAAGCAACTCGCTCAGGAAACACAAACACGCATTATCCTTTTTTTTCTCGTGTAATTGAACTGGCATCGAACGCCTTCACAGACGAAACAAAAATAAACCAACTCGCGACGACGACACGTAGTGCTGTGCGGAACGCAAAATACCAACGTCTTAACGTACGGAACGTCTCCGGGAGACTGAATATTTTCCATCAGCCGTAGTGTGGTAACATAAATGGCGTGCCCTATACACCAGCTGTAGCATAACAGTACGTCGTTGGGTATCGGTGTACGGTGTATACCATAATATTTCGGAAGAGCATCCATCCATTGCTGGAAATGCTTGCTTGTTTTATTTTTGAATGGGGGTGGTGTGTCTCTCTTTGGGGCCGAAGATTTTTGGAGAGTTTCCTTGGACAATGTCATCATTTCCCAGGCAATTTGTTCTAATTCGGCATTAGAAAGAATAGACCAAGTGGGAAGTCGTGTAAGCCTGTCTGGCACTGGCTGTGGAGAAAGGGGTGGAATTCCAGTTTCCAATCGGATTCTCTTTTCCATGCATCCAAATGAGAAATTGAGAAAGTCTTTCTGTGGTGAAGAGAGCGACATTCAGTTCTCTTGATGGAATGGATCATGCATGGATTCGGATGGAGATGGAGTAGGGGTTGGTAATTCCAACTTTCCAATTGGGAACATGGAAAACGTTGGTGGATTTGTTGGTGAAGAAGGTGCATAGCTGAATGGGACATGGAAATGGAAGTGTGTGTTTATTTATAGTAAGCGCAACCCTTCTGAAGAGCGGAAATGAAAGGATAAGTGCCAGGGGTTGTGCTCTATTTAAATTTACAATATGTTAATAGTTTTTACCCGACTGGTTCTTGTTCTTATTGAATACAAAACAGCTGATAGTTTCAAGTATACCCAAGTACATAAACAGTTGCATCTTGCACTGTGGCTTGTCCTTCGTCCGAGAGCTGCTAAGAACTCTTGATAGCTTGTTAGTCCTGGGTATACTTGTACAATACGTCATTAAAACTGGAATCCACAGTTGCTGGCATTGAATAAGTAGGTAGGTAGGGTCAGGTAGGTAGGTACCTACCTAGTGAGTTTTAAGTTCCTTGAAGGTAACAGTTTTTTTCGAGACTACTAAGGGTTTTGGGCTTCCGAAAACTTTTTTATGTTGAAAAACTCCAATTTCTCCTGGATGGTTTATAAAAAAAATGTTATTGAATATTTTTTTTTGTTTCAGATAAGGACAGCGGACGATAGACCACGACGGATAGGTATAAGAAAGAAGAAACTAGAGGTTGCCAAAAAATTTGGTTCTTATGCCCCGAGCTGTTCTTATAAATGAGAACAAGTAGGTATGCCTAGAAGAAAAAAAAGTCTACGCTGTACGGTGTTTTCAGCTGCGTTTCTTATAAGGAGGTGTTCTTATGAGTGTTTCTTATATCCATCGAGGACTTTATGGCGACAATGAGAAGCATGGGGTTTCCAACATATTTTTGAACAAAATTAACAAAGTCCAGTGACGTATGGCTCGCTTACGAATGGGCATAATCGACAGCTGAATCTATTTGTTTGTGTTTTTTTATTATTACCAGCAAAACGCTTTCACAGGAATTTAGATTTTTTTTAAAACCTCTTATTAGCAATGAGGCTATGTAATTCCAAATTCAGATCGACTTTAAATCCCGCCGATCATATTTAAATCGGACCCCTTCATCCGATAACTTGGCTCCCATGTTTTTTCTGGAACTGGGGTAATTTTATCCTGTAAAACTGCCAACATACCCGCATTAACCTATTTCACTGCCTTTTTCCTTTCTTTTGTAGCAAAGCACCAAAGAAATGCAATAAAGGGAAGAAAAACGGATCCGACTTTGGGCACATGCTAAACATCACAACCCTTTGGAGTAGGTATGCAAAAAGTGAGCACGCGTTAACCATTTCCAACAGCTTTAGCTTGAGTGTATTATAAAAACATAAATATTGAACCAACAACTGCTCTGCCGTTCACCTAACGAATTTATGCTCAACCATTTACCCTTGTTACGCTGACATCCCACTATTATACTCTCACGCCCATCCACATCACATGCGGTTGCAACATAAACAATTGCAAAAGCAACTCTCATGTTCCGTGAGGCCTCAACCCGCTGACAGCTTTAACTCAACCTATTCAGCATAATTTGCTAAAAGTCTTCAACTTGTGCCGCAATGCACACCCTCGAGCAGAACGATTCGCTTGTTCGAATCTATTAATACACACTCGGTAATCATCCCTCCAATATAGAAAATTGGTCTATTTAGCATGAACTGCGCCAAGTCAGGCAATAATACCATAAATTTGCATACTCTTCGCCGAGCATGACTTCCTTAAGAGACGCACCAACGGAAAAAAAAGACCGGCCCTGCCAATAGGGTGCTACTAATTACTTCACCTTCAAAGTAGCTAGGTACCTATAACTGTTACGAGCCGCCTTCCCACTATGAGTTACACAAAGATGAGCAAAATAGAAACAAAAAAAAAACCGAAAATATACATATCCTTCAAATATTTTTAATTTATTCCTGCGAATACAGAAAAGTCGGCGTGAAAAGCAAAATTGAGGAGGTGAACCCTTTATGTGTAGTAATACAGGCAAGCTGCATTTAAATGGGAACAGGCCGGGTGTTACCTTACATTCAATCAAGTCAACCGAAATATGTCTACACCAATTTTGGAAAAATGTAAAAATTTGTCTTTAACTTCAACTCGTAGAGAAATCATTGTTGCCACTTTTAAAGTTACATAAAACCTTTCGAACTTAACGTTTAATAAATGTTAGTAGCCCCTTCTGTAAATAGAGATCGACTTTGCTTCCTCCAACAATGTCTGACCCTTTTGCATGAAATCATTGCTCGCTAAGTCGTCCATAGCTTTATAAATATCTGCAAGGATCTCTAGAATACAGATGACATATCGACGATTTTCGTAGAGCGATACACTGCTAGTATGTAAGACAACTATTTCGTCGCTAGAGGTCTCTGCTCTTAAAATGTGGTTTGGACTATGTGGAAGGATACTCTAACACTTGATCTATGCTATCACTGTTTACAATGAATGGGTCGTGAGAGGCTACTCTTTTCTTTTCTTTCTGTACGTTGTTAGCAACTACGGCCACCGCCCTTTCATCTCTAACCTCATCTAGAAAAGTTCGCAGGACTCTTGGAGCTATCTACGGTTTGTCAAGTATGGCCCTCTCATCTTCTGCCAAACAACACTCACGTCCTAGCACTTCCCACAAACTCTTACATATTTGTGTTCCCTTCTCTACGTTCCCATCTCACTATCAATATCTAAGACACCCTATCGCATAACAGGCCAGTTACAGCGCCACCTTTCAAGGACTTTTAATGAATAAAAACAAAAAAAAAAACCGAATCAAGTGTACACCCACCTCTATGTGTTACAAAAAGTCATTGCCAACCAAGGACTCTCAACGGCAAAGGAAGATCCTTAAAAATGCTAATTATAAAGTTTTATCCTACAATAACAGTATTTTTCGTAACAAAAATAACAAAAAAAAAAATCCACTCACAGCATAGGAATAGGAGCGAAGGACAAGAGCGAGAAAAATCGCGCAACGGACGACCGACAACCGTCGACGGTACGACGATAATGTCGAAACATTAAACGAGCAAGTTATGCCATCTTCAGTTCTTAAATAATTCCATAATTAAGGATCTCTGCCTGGCTGCCTTTTGAATTTAATATTCAGGATAATTAACACGAGGGTTGAACACGGTCTGTCTGTCTTGTATATACATACACTCGCACATTGTAGGTACACGGGCAAGTTTTCCTTTTAGCATCATCTTAAAGATTATTACAATTGGGTGTTACACAAGGAACAAACTGAAAGGAAAATCGTCAGGAATTCCGCATCCATTCGGTTTTGATGAATATAAGAGAAAGACGCGGTGTTTGTAGCATTTTATTTGATTTTCTACAAATGATTTCAATAGCTATAGGATCTTCGTAAATTGCTTTAAAAGTTTTGTACAGATTTTTTTTTTGTAACACTCGAATGATTAATTGCATGACCATTTAAGGCTCGACGGACTTGTGCCAAGGATGTCTGCAAAGAGGATATTGTTTATTAATGCGAAATTTGTAGAGGAAACGTTGCTCAAAGTAAGGACCATGAACCAAGAACTTACAATTTTTTTTTAAAAATCTCAAAACTCTTCGCTTAAAAATCTTTTTTGCATGCATTCTTTTTTTTGCAAATTCCTAAGGAGCCTAAAAATTGCCAAAAAAGTAGAGTAGCCAATTCGGCAAGAATATAGCCAGTTGTGGCAACACTGGCAGCGAGGAAAGGCCATTTCGTTGGGCTATTTTTAAAATTTCGATCTGAACAATAAAGTTTGGCCAAAGCGACAACAAAGCAGAAGTAGTAGTAACAATGCAACCGACAAGCTTGAGTACAGCTGACCAATGGTCCTCTTTAACTTGCACACATCTCCCGACAGCAAACAAAAAAATTGAGCGATTGAAAATGTACCCGAGCACAGCTTTGAAATCGTGCTTAAGACAGACTAACTTACTAACTTAGGTGGGGCTACGGTCCGGGCGGTCTTGGGCCCCAACCGATACCGATCTTCCATTAGAGCGATCTTTAGCAAACTGTTCGAGGTGCGCACTCCAAACTGGTTAAAATCCCCTTCCACTTGAGCGCGACATCTACTGTTAGGTCTTTCCTTACTGTGATGTCTTTCCGAAATGTAATAGAAGACTCTCCGGAGCTTTGGTGTGTCCATTCGGACTACATGTTTCAGCCATCTTAAACGACTGATGCGTACTTTTTTGATCAATGTCGCTGTATAGCTCTTAAAGCTCCTCCTTCGCAATGCAAACGGGACTGAAAATACTCTAAGAATTTTGCATTCTTCTGATCAAGTAGAGCATCATCCACTTTTGCTAACGTCAAAGCTTCTGCCCCATAAAGCAGGACTGATATGGTGAGGGTCTTATACAAAGTCCCCTTACCGTTTCTTACTCACTAAGCCTAACTTATCACTTATCACTTCTTAGGCCAACAAAAAACGGCGATTGGCAAGTGTAACCCTTCGCATGATTTCGGCAGTGATTTCAGTTTTAGAGTTAATAGCAGACAAAGTCCCTAATAACTACTGTCTATCGCGACGTTCTTCTCGATGCTTCGATGTTTGTGTCCCTTCTTGTCGACATTGGTTTTGCCCTCATTCACAACTTAACCCATTTTTCCGCTTCTGTACTGATATTTGCAGACGCACAAGTGACAGCTCGCTTTGTTCTGCCAATGATGTCAGAAAGACCTCGGACCATCTTAAAAGGGTCTTGGGCCAGTGTTACTCAGGAATTGCTATCAATAAAAAAGGAGGAACGACTTCTGTACGCCTCTATGTGTGAATTACTTTCCACATCCACAACAGTACATATCGCCGCCAACATCCGTGCCACCAAATTTTTCGCTTGTATTTTTCAGGCAGGCTAAGTAAATGTTCCAACTCAAAATGTACACTTGCTTAACTCAAAATGCAAGTAGGGCAAGTAATGGAAGCTGTATAGTTAATGACGAGAATATTTTTTTCTTCTGTTATAACAACGTCTTTTCAAAACCCAAACAGTAGTTCTCTTCCCTTCTCATTGTTGTGTTTCTCACCTCATTCCGTTTTCTTTAAAATATTTAAAACGAGCCATTGCATTTAAGAATTTTTCCTTATAAAAAGTATATATCCACTCAAAAGTGGATTGCAATTCAACCGCTTTACTTGGCGCCCAAACACCTACACCTACACCTCACTAACCTTTGCAGGTAATTGAGGACACGTTGGCTTCTTAATAATCCCAATACCTAATTGCAATCTTATCCTCCCCTCCCTGCCCACAACCCATTTAATCGACTGTTTTTTTTTTCTTTTTTTTTATTGACGTTCCAAATTTAAGACAGTAACGTCAGTCAAATTAGATCGAAAGTGAAACATTAGCCCAATTATAAATCGCATCCCTTTTGGGAAAGTATTTTCCTAATGCTTAAATGTCCTAAACTCCCACTTAAATCCCGCTCAGTTTTTAATTGAAAAATATTTCGGATTTTCCAGATTAAATTTATTAATCCAAATTGTATAGAGCCGTCCGTCAAACCCTTGTTTTCTATTTTACTAACGTAATAACAGCCAAATCCGGGAAATAGGAGCTCGGGCTCCAAAACGTAAAAAAGCAAAATAAGAGAACAATAAATTATAAATGCTCATCTCCTTGGCCTCGATTAGGAATCAATTACTCACCCCATGGATGAGGTCAGAGATTAAGCATTTTGGGATACAATGAATCCCTCTGCGAGTATATAGGTCTGGGTATAGGTGGATCGGTTTGTCTCGAAACAAAGGTAAAACATGGTGATGGCACGTGCTGCAGCGACATGATGAAATCCGCACTGGAAGTGTGGGTGGACTCAACTCCTTCTTATCCGTCAGTTTATGGTACGAAGGGCAGACGTTGTATATTTAATATCGAATGGAAATAACCAAAGAACGTTGTTGACATGCGAACACGTCAGTTAATTGTTGTTTTTGTTGAGCCCGAATGTTTGCTGCTTGATTGTACCTACAGTTGGCTGTTCAATAATTAATGTTGTATCTGTTAGTTTTACTATTTTTTTTTTGTGTTTCTAGCGAGTGGTAATTGTCTTGTAAGCGACATCAGTAATTATAACCGGCATATGAGTATAATTATTTTGTTCCAAAAATATTTTGTCCACGGTTTGGGGATCTATTCAAAGGTATTATTCTGGCGGTGGACTCGCTTCGAATTATTAATGGCAAACGAGCAGGTCATGGTAGGATAAACAAACCCAGGCTGTCAATAAAATTTGTCGAACCTAATGAATTACTGGGCTTCAATTAAAGTAGTTTAATGAGCTGATGTCCTTGGCCGTCTAGATGGTTTTTATTGAGTTGCTCTGGGGAATGTCCTCTGACTACGATGTCATTGTCCAAATAGTTATAAATCAAAACAAATAGAACAAAACAATGCTGAAGGGAGCCATCGCTTCCCTTAATTTTTCAAGATATAAATCGGTTTTTTGCTCTATCCAGAAGCTGAGCTACAGATTGACAAATCAATATCTAGCATGATTGTACTAAATTTAAATTTGCTTCATCAATCGAAAAATATCA
Source organism: Cheilosia impressa (assembly GCA_948293265.1). NCBI lineage: Eukaryota > Metazoa > Arthropoda > Insecta > Diptera > Syrphidae > Cheilosia > Cheilosia impressa. Next base: position 46,949,156 of record OX411883.1, on the reverse strand, counting down.
GGAAACAACTATTGTTTATGATGTGGAACGTGAGGTTTGGGGTGGTGGCTGTAAATATCGAACACAGTTCACCTTGAAGATGCACTGTGTGTAGTTCTCTGTGTTGGAACGGAACGCAAGAGAACTCTGCGATATATGTGTGAATGTAATCAACACCAACTGTGATAATGAAACAGCTAGCATTTGCCCATTCATTGATTTTTTATAAGAAAATAAAAATATTTTCACAGGTTAAACAAAAAAGTCAAAGTCCTATGGAGAATGACATTTCATAGACCCCGGTGACCTGTAAGACGTCCTCATAAGTTGTTGCCTCTACAACAGCTACAGGAGGATAACGCAGAATGTACTTATGATCCTCTTGTTACTGTTGTTAATGGATAGACCGTGTGACCTGCCTTAGTCCTGAATTGATATCGCAATTTGAGATATCTTTCATACGTTCCCAGCTTTTAACATTCGATTATGTGGGGACTGGGGAACTGCAACTTTTCTCCTTCTTTATGTTTCGTTATTTTTTAACTTTTCTGCAAAAACGCACTTTAAGCCCCATGAAACTTTACCTTTATTTTGGTAAGTGTTTGACAAAAATCGGGCTTAATCGGTACGACAAAAACTATTTCTTAGATCTATTTATAAACACAGAGAAGGTTTTAGTCAGTCAGTTTGACATAACCTATTATCCCTTGATAATGAAATGATATCCATAGATACAAATCCCATCGACTAACTAACTAACTAACTAGGTCAAACTCACTAATTAACTTTAATTGATGGAAAACAAAAGGCAAACTGTGTGCGAACTCAATGAACCTCATTTCTTCCCCTAAATACCAACCGAAACCATTGACATCCCCCCCACAGTAAATGTCCTTTAATAGGCATTCACAACTCTATGCCCACAACTGTATGATTAATCACCCGGCAACTCTGCTCAATCTAAACATGTACCTACTTTCATTGCAAAAATAGTTCCACCTCACGTTCCCGAACAGACTCGACTTCTTTCCTTAATCAATCACTTCCGCCTCGCATAAATAACTTGCCACTACATAATTTATGACCACTTAAATAATTCCCTCATAAATCGGCGCAACTACAATTAAAACTAATTCACCCATCGACCGGCCGCCAGAAAATTTCATATTCCTATATAGCCTATATGAATAGATGTTCGAACTACGTAATTGGGTATGCACAGCTCTCTCTTTTCATCGCAAATATTCTCACAAGGAATAATTAAATAAATACACTCGTACTTTCAACCAACAACCTGCATAGCATAACGAACAACTTTCGGCAGTCGCTTTCCCCCCATCGCATGGAAGCATTTAATTTACGCTCCATTGTGTGATCCTTGGAAAAGGAGACGAGAAAAAAAAAACTCCCGAAATCAATGACGACATGGAGCAATGCCAACGGACAAGTGCCAGCGAGAATACAAAAAAAAAAAATAAATAATTAATTTCGCCTATACACATATAGCTGACCGCAGTCCATAACATTGGTATTATCCTTGGAAGAAATCAACCACTCGACCGAGAGAAGAACCAGCCTCAGAATTCGGAAACCAACCCCCGAAACACGGTCGATGATTGCCTTGGAGTTGGAGCATTGCTCCTTCCCTCGCTCATGACCATCGGACCAGACCGTATATAATGCGGTGTATACAGAAATTTCCTCCTTCCGTATCTCAAGGAGCGAAACTACGAGTATAGGTTGCTGTAATCAGAATTCCCCCGATGATGTATCTTCTGATGCTACGCCAATTTCTGGCTGCTGGTGCGGTTGTTTCATGCCAAAATAATGTTCGCCGTCACGCTTATTAACTGCATCGCACAACTCCCTTGGCCCGCAGTCTTCTCTACACCGCCCACCTACTTCAAGAGAAGTTTGCTTTTAATTTTTCTTACTTGTGAGAAATAATGTCCAAACAGATTGACCTGTCAACATTTTAATGCCCTAACAAGTAGGCAACGGAAATTGGACACCATCAAGAGACACAGACGAACAGCCAACAGGCAAACGGAAATGTGTCGTTCCTTCGTACTCCTCGCCTCCGGGTACTCCATCGGCTGTTCCGGTTTGGGGACAAATTTTAAATTGGAAATTTATGATGATTTAGTATCGTGTCCCTGTAGAGTGAAGTGAAGTGAAGGAACAGCACGATGCGTGATTTTCGAGAAATTTTCAAAACTTATCACCGGCACCTCTCGGCGTGCACAATGTTTTCCCTTATTAGAATTCCAAAGAGCCGGATGTGGTGGCTTGAAAGAGTGGAATGGTGGAGGTCAATTCTGCTTACAATTATTGATGAACCTAGATACGTGCAATCCAAGAAACATTTTGATACTCCGTTGTGGGTGTGGGTGACGCTTGCTGTCAATAGAATCATGCTACTTGGGACTATTGGGAAATTTATTGGGATTGGCAATTTAAAAGAGTTTTCATTTTATTATAGGAATAGGAGGTGTGGTGGAATGAAAGTCTGTGACATTTAATACTGCGTCTGCGACTGTTAAAGAGAATCAATTTTAAGCCGCTGTACAGTAACATAAAGTCGTAGTCCACGTAGTTGCTGTCCATATTTCTGTGATTCAATTCTTTTGTTATTAATTCAGTTAAAAATATTTTAAATAATTTTTAAAGCGATTTGAAACTTGTTGAAAAAAATACTTTTCTCTTTTTTTTTCACCCACTTGTAGTCACCTTTGTCAAATGTTATTAATTTATTAAAAAATCGCTATAACGTAAGAATTATTTTAAAATATTCTTTAATTTGAAACTTTGTGTGACGTTTAAAATTGTTGAGACTTTTAAAGCTTTAGTCGTAGCTACAAACTGAGAAAAAACAATTTTGTACACTTTGTCTTAAGTGGCGGGCGCAAAGGCGACCCTAACCACCTTAAGTGCGACATTTATTAAAAAATAAATAATAATAAATAACTGGTGACTTGAGTAAATTTAAACTCAGTTCTCTGATGGTGTGCAGAGATAAAAATGAAAAGTGTTCAAGCCACAGTTCAAATTTCTAACTTCAGCACCACTAAATATGCAAGTACCTACTTAAGTGACGACAACTAAAAGAATAAAAATAATGATCCATTAATTATTTTCGATCAACCACTTTATTGAGCGCCACTGTCTGTTAGTTCATTATCCCATCTGTACGTAGAAAAAATTCCCCACCACGTTTTGTAAAGTTGTTACCAACTTGATAGCTCTAACAATTGTGCTTCAAATCCTTAAAAAAAACCACCGCCTTCAAAAGTTAATTTAATACCAAACTCCACTTGGAATTCGCTATAAAAATCAACCAAGAAAATCATCCATCTTGGCTGCACAATTCCGACGAATTGCACACTTTCATCTTGATAGCTTAGTCCTTTGAGTGTGTGTTTATCCATCCCGCTTGATGGATTGCTAAACTTATTAACATTTCTTCTATCCAAACACCGTGCACTGCTGTTCCATTCCATCCCGCCCGCATTTGGAAGGACTCCAATGCACTGTTCATGCACTTAGGGAATCATTTTTCATTTCGTCTTGTGGCCAGATTTGCCAATTTACCCACGCCCCCCGTCCGCAACAAAATTCCACAACAAAGCATGTATCCTTTCACTCATTCCGAACGCGCATTCCATAACTCCCACTTGACGGATTACAATAATTTGTCAGACATTTACTCTTCGAATGGAACACGACGAAAAATCCAATCGAGGCGATGTTCTTGTGTCTGACTAACTACTCATCCTGCGCAGAGTTCGCTCATCCCATCGACAAGGAGGAGAATTTTTGGTGAATTAAAATTTTTTTTTGCTTTCGTGTATCATCAATCTATCGGTTGAAGATATATACTATCTATACTCGGCTAAGGATGGCTCTGGCAGAGCGCGAGAATCCTTTAAGGCGCTCGCTTTAATGAGGATGTGTATGATGTTGATAGCGCTTGTGTTGCTGTTCATTAGACTGCCACACCCGATACAACAAGCAACTGGAGAAGGGTGATGTATATGTATAAGCATGTGTGTATTTGGTAGCGCTTAGCAGCGTTAAGCGGAAATAATCCTTCGAGGGAGCAGCGAACGCATCAGGAAGAAGAACCGAACGAGAAAGGAAATCTCAATCGAAATGGCAGAATTAAGAGAATTCTTTGTAATTAATATATCCGCACTCCGGTTGATACGACGATGATGGTGGTCGGGTGTGGGACGTGGGTGGTGTTTGCAAGGCGCCTATATAAGTACGTGGATAATCCCTTTGACAAATGAATAATTGTGGGCGATTAATAATTCCATGTAAAGATGCCAAGTACAGTGTGTTTTTCGAGTATACGAGTGCCAGTTGAGTAAATTACGAGAGCAATTAGGGAAATGTATGAGTGGCTGCAGCTAGACAGGACCAAATTTGGTTTTCGTGGAAATGGTGTGGGAAACTCCTCCGCGAATTGATTTATGAATTATCCAATGGGGAAATTTGGTTTGGAAATTTTTCAAACAAACATTATGCTTTGGGAAGGATAAATGCTATCAACGTCTAGCCACGGACACAAGCGAACAGTGGCGTATGCAGGGTGGGCTCAGGATCTCGCGCCCCCCACAAACATCTACCCCAAGAGCTCAGAGTGTTAGGAACCATTTCATCTCAGCCTGTCCCCAAAAAAAGCCTGCGTACGCTACTGCCAGCAAAGAACGTAGACCAATGTTCTTCTTACACAATAACGACTTTCCAACTTTGTAAGTCAATTGGCACGTAACATATTGTGAACGTGAAAAAAAATAGAAACGGTCTTCTAAGCGAAATCGGGCAGTAGCACTTTCAACAAAACATCCGAAGGTACCTTCCTTCTAAGTACCTTCTATATATTGCTGAAGCCCTTGCTGTTTAACATATCATCGCTAGTTAGTAGGGACTCTGAGGGGTCACAACGTTCTAAGAAACCATTCTTTTACAATAAAATTAAATCTAAACGGTGTAGATACGAGTATATGGCGAGGCTGCGGAGACGAGGATATCAACCTCACTTCCTCTGTCAATTCCTGAATCTCGGTCACTAAAAAAACAAAATAAAATAGAACGGAGCTACTGCTTCCATGCCACAACTAAAAGAGTTTTTGGATGTCTTACTTCCTAACCTTTACAGGTTTCAGAAGATGTCAGAAAGCACCCAAGGCAAACAGTGAGAAGTAAATAAGCCATTTTCACATTAAAGGCATCCCGAGCACAAGTGGTCCAGAGGCGCGTAAATGTGGTAAAGTACATCTGTAAACCTAATCAACCACGTAAAAGGTTGGGCAAAAGATGCACAAACGAAATCAGCTTCCAATCAACTAGGTATACGGAATATGATTTTACTCATGTGGGTGCCTCGGCGGCGTTTTTTCATCCTCTAAACATAATTTTCCAGGACCTTTCTCCTAAGCGATACTCTGGGATTGTCCGCATAGTATCGGCATTTAAAGTCCAACTCAAAAATAGGCTAATGGTGTCAAATCGAAGTTCTGTGACGTCGTCAAGGCTATACCGAAATTCGATCGTTTGTTTGATGCCCTAAATGGTGCGTTGCGCCATCCGATTGAAAGAAAAAATAGTTCAAGTCCATGTGCCTTACGAATAATCATTTTTAACCTTCCACTTAATATGCAATTTTTTTATGGAAAATGTTGCCATTGTGTCTTCGAAAATTTATATATATCTTTTTCTTTTTATTGCTAATATTTATTAAGATTTCAATGGAAATTGTAAATAAATACCGCGACTGATTGTTGTCGGATGATATCGGAAACAATTCTTATGGAACTGCACAAAGATGCCACTCAAAAACCAAACTTGATGGCACTGTAACGCAATACGCTGGAGTGCGTGACATTTGTATCGGATCAATTCTCCGAAGAATATCGGAAGAATACCTCGCAGCAAAAATCCTTCGAACCGTATAAAATCGAAGGATTTTCCATTCCGACTGATACTTCCTCGCTACTGCCGATTAGTATCGCGGAATGTCTTCGATTGCAGCCCACAAAAATTCGATAATCGTGGCTCTGTACCACTCAGACTCACCGTTGACCGAAACTGAATTTTCAGTAGCATATCCTTTTTCGACGACCTGCACCATGAGTGTTGTCAATGTGAGTAATTCAGTTTCACAAACTGCAGAGGATGTTTCAAACCGTTCTTCTTATGGGCAACACAGCAGCACTCGCTCTTGACAAAAGTTTGCAATTTTTCCCAAAAGTTGTTGAAAGGTTATGGGATTCATTTTGGTTTGGTATGCGGAGGTATAGGCCGCATTCAAGAATCTAGTTATCATAAGTCGACTAGATTGGTCTGGATGAGATGTAACCTGAACGCCAAAACTAGATTGGTCGGGAACGTCACTTTTTCTGCGTCAGCCACATATGAGAACTTTCAACTTAGTACTCAGTCACGAATTTCTTGACTAGATTCGTCGGCTACCCCTCCATAAATGTCAACTGAAACAGCTGCTCTTTTGACCGATTACTTAACTAGATACTTGAACGTCCCCATAGATATGCTACTGACTGAAAGAGAAATAGAGAGCGGGATAAAGAGCTTCTTTTCTTTGACAAAATAGCATGTCATTTATGAAAGGAACTTGTAAATATTTGGACCGGCCTTTAGTCACCGTCCACCAGGACAATTAATTGCCCAAAGTAATTATTTCCCGACTTCAATCATCATCAATTCAACTGAAGTTACTATTAAAATGCCCACGATCTACTCGCTACATATTCTGAACCCTTCTTTCACGACCCATAACTCATGAGGCTGTTTTGAAACACAGAAAACCACTAGGTACTGAAAACACAGCTGGACTTGATAACTAATCCATAATACATACAGAGACCACCACTATTAGCAGCGCAGCACCATTCCTAATAATACGTTCCACAGTCTTCTCACAATATCTTCCACTGATGATCTCACCTGATATACTCGAAAATTCCAATTCGTAAATTGTCCGAGGTCCGACTTTTACTTTCACTTTCACTCTCTCCCAACTCCATTCGGAAAGTGTTTCGTTTCGTGCTGTCTTTCTTCACCTTTCCACGTTTTCCTGCTCGCCTAGTACCTTTCATAATTTGGTTAATTTTTCTAGATCAATTGAAACCGTAAAAATATTCTTTTTGCAATGGAAATTTGGTCGCACGTTCCGCCATAAATGTGACATATGTCTGTCGAAAACAAAGTCCTCCACATAATATGTTATATTGAAGCAGTAGGGTAAACGAATTTCCAGTAGGCCAGCAGTTTTCATCAGATCATTTAAGTTTGAAAAATTATCTTCTTTGGCACGTGGGTGTGAGTCACAACCTCGATCAGCCGTCCCTAACAAGTGATCGTCTTTAGAGTCAAAACACCAGGCCAACTGCATTTTTAACAGGCGTCGGTGGATGATATTTTCAAATATTGTACTTCCTATAATTTCTCCGTTTGAATACAGCTCATTCCTCACTCACTTTGGGAAGTATATAGCTGACAGCAGAGAGAATGTGTGTGCATCAAAATCAAAAACCATTTTCGACAACATCCCCAGTGTTAGATGCGTCACGGGCCGACAGAATTTCCAGCAGGTAGGTGCGGCCACGAAATTCACTCCAGAATGTATTTGTTCGTCTCTTCTTTGCTTCCATTTCGATCACGCACTTTGTTATTGACTGATGAAGACGATTCCCCTCTTTCCCAATGGGATTAGGCATGTGCATGCAGTGATGAATGACAAGTGTAAGCATTAGGAAGTACTCGTAAGCGGTAGTGTGTCGTGTCTCGTGTGTCCCGTCAAGTCGAGGAGATTAATCGAAAACAAAATCAAGTGCTAGTTTGAATACCAGGCCATCAGCGGTTTCACTAGGTTGTCTTTTTTCCCCTGATTCACAAAAGAAGAATAGGTACCACACAATTGATGGTGTTGTTGAATTTCTGCTACATTGCGCACTTTTCCCAAAACCAACTCGATCTATTTTATGTTGATTTTCGAAAACGAAATTAATTACTAGACGGAGGAACAAGCGACCATCATTCTCAGTAGGTATACTTACACCCAATACCCAAAACCGATGTACATAATTTGTGTTTCCTCCGAAATTGACGATCACACACGAGTGCAGCAGCTGGCGGACATCTCTTTTCTTTTCCCACATAAGAAAGTATTAGAAAAGTGCACGTTTTTTGAATCTCATCATGCCGAGCTCTTTACTCACGCGGGGGAAATATGCTGCCTGCTTACCTACTTCTGGAGGGCGACGGATTTTTTGGGACAATATTGTGTGCTGCATTCGCTGAGCGCCTGGTGTAAATGTGGCGTAATTGATCGATTTTTTGATCTACCAAAGAGTTTTTTTTTTTAAATTGCTTCCCTCCTTTCTTAACCAATATACTTCGTACTCTGCTTCCTCCATTGGACTGTGGTGGTCCACCCTTGTTTGGGTTGATTGCTAGCAGATATTTTTTCGACTATGGTTCATTAAGTCAATTTGATGCTGGATGGTGTGGTTAGGGGAAGCACGTGTTTGCTTTGTGCCTTTCGGTCCCCTGTCTTTAATGGACATCCGGGCAATTGTTATGGGTCCTTTGTAAATGAGGGGGTTCATAACTATTGTGTTTTTGGATAAAATCTACAGCTGATTCTGCGGCAACATCAAACCGCACTCTGGTTTGGAGTACAATTTCCGAAATGTTCGCAAGAACACAGTTCGTTTAAACAGGAAGGAACAATCAAAAAGTCCGCGTTTACATATGTGGTGCTGTGGCATGCTTGGAATTATGATTGTTTTTTTTTATTTGATGTATAGGAACATACACTGATTTGTTAGAATTGTAGAAATGTCTTCCACATGACAGTGATCGTCTCTTTCTTTGTTTAAACATCTTTTTCCTTTTCTTTTTGTTTAAACAAAGAAAAAGACAACCAACTGTAACGCTAGTTACGGAAAGCACTAAGGTATAGGTACTGTAAATCAGTTTAGATCAGTGACCTACATCGCCACTTTACTGTGACTGTCATGCTGACTTTTTCGTTGCAGATTCAAGAAAAATATTTGCAGATAGCGAAACACAGCTTGAAAGATATTGGGAAGTTTTCTTAAATCTATTTATAGAAACCTTAAGGATGGTTACATAGATCTTCTGAATTCATCGCTTGTTTGCATCATGTCCCGCGCCTTTGTTCTTGCCACATTCATCTCTACCTGAGGAGTAACTACGTCCCAAAGGCGTCGAATTAAAAATCCCATCAAGAGATGGGAGGTAAAGCGACTGATTCCAATTGAAATGATGCAACCCAATTGGCCCGCAATCGGTTCACAAAAACCCACCAAATGCATGGATAGAGTGCACATCCCTTTTCTTTATAAACGAAAGCTCACTCCTAAGGTCCATGTGACAACATCTGCATCTGAAAATTTAGGTACAACCACACTTTGACAGCTCTTCATATACACTCACCACCGCATGTAATGAAATGAAACTCAATTTGATTAAATTCCCCCGAGCCGAACATAGTCGGAATTAAATTCATTCCCCGGGGCAGTCCCAACCGCTTGCGGGTCGTTGAGTTTTCTATTTTGTCCTTTTAAATAGAAACCGGAATTAAAAACTACAAAAAAAGAAACACAAACACTCAGAACTCAGATTGAGTTTTACAATTTTCCAGTTGGACTGCCAAAAACGTGTTTCCGCCACCCGCATACATTGGCATAGGAGCGGTTGATGTGGTCTAATAGTTTGATACCACGAAGCACGAGAGTCTTTTTTATTTTTCCTTCCCGTGTTCAATTATAAAGCAAAAAAAAGCACAGCAACCCAAACAAACAAAATCAATCCGCAGCAATATGCAAATGAAGAGAAAATATCAACGTGTCGCACCGGAAGTGTGCCATTTGGTTGGGCAATGTCACACCTCAATGGTCACGTATTTTTCAATCAGAACACTTTATCACTCGAAACGAAACTCACAGCTGCTGTTAGCCGTTGAGCTCGCGCGCACAAAGGAAAAGGAACTCTCCAAATCGTGTCAACATGACCCCTAGTCGAAACTATATACGGATAGGCGGTGCGCTTTCTTCGGCCAAAGTGTCACTGGATGTGACAGATTCAATTTGCAATGACACTCAATGGAACGATAGAGAGGAAGGGAGAGAGTGGAAAAACGAACGCGAAACACCAGCTGTGGGCTATGTCCGGACCGTCTGCATTCGCTTGGGCAGTAATTGTATTTTTATTTTTATTTTTTTTTTATTTTTTTTGCAATAGTTTCGTATCTGTATTCTGTAATCCACTTAACAATTGATTCCACTTTTCATCTCGTTTTACCAATTAAACGTCAAGCAGTATCGAATCGATACAACTGTCTGTAGAATTGGCAATAATCTACCATACTATGGCATGTCCTGTCCATGTCCACTCTTGTTAATCTTGCAATGTCAGCAATTTGGTTCGACTTACCTTCTCGTCTGCACTCACTGCTCAACTCAATTCAGCATTCCTTGAAACTTGGTCGACTGATACTGCAGCAAACACATAAATGACTGTGCTGTCAATTACAGAATTCGCCCGTTGTCGTCCTGGCCAACAAACCCCAACCGCACAACTGACGTGTGCACCAGTCTGGAACTCTTGATAATGGAAAGTTATGTCGAGAGTAGTTTCAACACTTTATCCTTGCGGAAGCTATACAGAGAAATCCTTTCGCTCCATTTAAAATCATCCTACGATAGAGTGCAGACGAGCAGAGCAGCCAGATAATACAAAGGGGAAAAAAAAACAGAACGCAGGATATTTTCCTACGACCAACATATTTCCTAAAGTGGGTATAAGCCACTCTGCCAAACAAACAATCATCTCCACACCCCTGCCGCACAAAAGAGAAACAGGAATTTTAGCTGCGAGTTAGATATATATATTTTTTTTAGCTTTTTGTTTTATCATCCCGAAGGAGTTGCTCCTGTACACCCCATCCCCATTTCTGCAGAAACTTCACCTGAAGAACGCAATGGGCTGTGGGGTGCGATGTACGGCAAATGTGCGTTTACCTTCTCGCAGCCGGGGGTTGCATAAAACACACACAGCACTTGTAATCCCTGTTTATTGCCAGTCATGTCACAGACTATGTGTACACAGTTGGGAGATGGGGTGCCGGATTTGGCTAATCTCTACTCTGGGTTGTGTTATTTTCTTTTTATGCTAGCTTGTCATTTGAAACATAGCCTGCGGCTGGTTGACTGATACAAAGGGCGACTGTCAGTCAAAATGTCACTCGAACTCGATGCGTTTTCATGGACGTACTAATTTTTTTATTATTTCGCCGTCGTGCTGTTGCCTTCCGGCCTGTTTGCTGGTTACGTTCAATTAGTTTTATAAAAGTTTAGAGTGTATGGAACATGTAATCCCCTGGGTGAATGTAGATTTCTGTCCGTGTAACAGGACCCCTCAGACACTTGCACCCTTGACTGACAATGTGTCCTAAGTTAATTGCAAAGAAAGTTGCGCCCCTTAACAGTGAATGCGCGTGAAATTGCGAATTACAAAAATATTTGACACGTTAGCGAGAGGGTGTGCAAGTTCCTGCCTCTGGGATCAAATTGCTTGGCCATTTCAAGCCAATGGGGTCTACTATAACCTCGCACTAAATAGTCAAAAATGTTGCCAGAGAGATGGCCTTACCTACTGCAAATGTGCACACACACAGAATCCAGATTCGAGACTATGTCCACATGGATATATACCAAAATTTGCATCTCCCACACAAGGTTCATCGCAGACTTGGTGGCTTCGGCTTTATTTAATCGCATTAAATCCGAAATTCAGTTGCAATTGAAGTCCTATCCTGTGCTGCATATCGATTCGCTTTAGTTAAATCGGCTATTAGTTCGCAATGACACTCCGACTCCGACTCACTTATGCCACGAGGCTTTGGGTAAATAGCGAGCTGGCAAGTGCCCCACAGTATCACAGGCTGTCTCCCTCCATTGAATGCAATAATTTTTTCATTATTGTGCGTTTGCAGTGCATCCTCCGGCAAGTGCGAATGGTTGTCGGGGGTAATATCGAATGCAAATCCAATTCACTGATATCCAGAGGATTCAGTTGACAGATTGTAATACCCTAAGGGGTGGGGAGGGAAGTTTAGAAATACACAAAATTTTGAGCTGGTAATGAGGTTGTCATTTCATTAGAATTGCAATTTCATTGTAAATTAGTTTTACCTAGGCCTTGGATAGGTTGCCAACTGCGAAACACTCGAGGGCATTGCAATTGAAATTCGTCCACACACTTTGTCCATGTTGCGTGTAGTTTCATGAGCCAAAGAATAGCTCTTCTAAGAGTCACTCGGCATCACTGAGCAAAAAAAAAATGGCGAGGGTGCAGTTTTCGTATAAAAATAATCGTCTGGACGATTTCGTTTTGGAAACTTTGATGACTATTATTTGTATGACTATCTTCAGCTTCCATTAGATTTGTGTAAAATTAACTGGATTAAGCTCTCAAGCTCCTAATTTTTGAACTGAGTTGCTTGTCTTGGAGGTCTATCGTTTCGACGATAATCACCTGAAAAGTTACGGAATGAGTGCCCAGGTATGTTTACTGGACGTTCTAGTCCGACAAAATTGACGATAGTCTATATTTGAGACCAGTTTCAATATCTGTACAACAAAAGCTATAAGTTCTTCAAAATTGAATGAGTTTCTGAACGACTTGTCTGCAGCCATTTAAACCCACCATAAACCCCCCCAAAAAAAAAATGAGAAATACGTTTGACAGCAATCCCTTCTTGCGAGGACAATGATTGCACTCCTCAGTGGCTGGGATTTACATACTTTTAAGACCTTCTAGCTCAAGTCCGTCACTCAAAAAATTCATATCACTGTCGCAATATAAGTATTTGCTATGGCCGTTTCAAAGCGGATACAACTGATTTTTGGCTGTCAGCTCAACTGGAAACTACAACCTTAAGGAAGGCCGCAACATAAACTTCTATTGGCGTTCATTGCCTCCCTGCTTCCATGATGTATTTCAGTCTCAGTTGCAATCCAAAAATTGCCGTAATTTCCACTTGCCAGGACAAAATCGGACTGTATTTCCACTTGCTAAATCAAAACAAAGTCCAAGACAAAATTCGGCGTGGCTCTCAAAATAGCTGAAACTATAAATTTAATAAAAATCTCTGTAAGCCTTCATTACCCTCCGACACCGTTTCCGCTCCAGCAAAAGTAAGGCCAGACAATTATTTCAGAGCAGTCCGCTATCACCGAGCAAGAGACTCCTTCGACACCAAACTACACCCAGGCGCCGGCACCTCCCCTTTTAATTCCGAAGCACAACTCACTTCTACTAATTTTTAGCCGACTCCTCTTTATACCTACACTAAAATAAAAAAAAATACAAAACAACAAACTACTTTGCTAAAAGATACTCAACTAAAATAAAAAAATAAAAATCGCTTGTGTGCATGCACTAACCATGGTGGCCTGAGCCGCTAACACTTTTATGGCGGCCGCAATGAATTTAAATGCCGGCACTTAAGGCCGAACCGTTCCCCCTCCGGATATAAAATTAACTCATCTTCTCTGACCGGAAAAGTTTCCCTACTCCTTCCGATTGTATCGTTTTTTTGTGTGTTTTTTTCTTTTCCTTTGGTTTTATGTGTTGCACCAATAAAAAAAGCAACAGCCAGCAGCAGTCCGAATGGAAAGGGATTTTATTTCGTTTCCCATAAATCGTGCCAAAGGCGCCTTTGATTAATACACGCAGAAGAAGTGCGTTTTTTTTTCATTTCGGCCTCGACTTTATTGCGTTTCATAAAAAAAAGAAAAACATGCGACGGCCTGCTTCTTGAATTAAGTGATTATTCTGGGACATCATCGATGGCCTTTTTGGGAGCGAATTGCGATAGTGAAACAATTTCAATCGATTAAACGAGCTACGGACACCGCAATGTCTTTGAGTCGAGTATACCGCTTGGGGAATGAGCAATGAGGACGCTCTTCAACACTTCAAGCCGTATAATAATCATGTCCTTGATGGCAGTGTGATGTGATGTGATGGGTCTCTGTTAGCCCCGTGGCAATTGTTGAAGCATGCTCGAGTAGGCGTTGAATTTCAATTCCAGCTGTCGGCGTGAATAAGGTACCAAAGGTAACGTTAAGTGCAGATGTTTTATTCTTCTTTTTGTTTTGGCCGCTGAACATAATCGCCGTCATGTCGACATGACATGTCAAATGCGAGTTGTATTGCTGTAGTAGTGTGACGTGACTTACGATAAACCACTTTATATAATTGTCATCCTTAAATTGTTGAAAATTAATTCAAAGTGCCGTTGGGGAGAGACATGAATGCGATTGTGATGGTAAACTTTATATGACATATTTCGAATGATTTTTTGGGGTCGCCGCGCAGAGCGATGAAGTTGTTTGTTTGTAATTTTCGCCGCAAATCGCATGTCATTTCGGTCTGTCTCAGGGGAATGGTGATGCAGCTGACTTGATGCAGGATATAATTAGAGTGTGTCACCATCACCAGCAATCAATTTGAGTGTGGACCTGAAATAATTCCCGATGGCAAAATTCATTGCAAAGCGGAACCAGCGACGTCAAATCAAACGGACTTAGATAAGATGAAAATGTTAGGGCAATATTTTTCCAATAACAAAAAAAACTAGACAAAACTCATTTTATAAAAACAAAGTTCTCGCTGAATTTGAGAGCCATAAATAAATTTAAAACAAACTCATTTGCCTTCTCAATTAACAAAGTCCGCCCTAAGTGAACTCGCCTGCGGTTTCGTCGTGCAACCAATGCTGTTCGCTAACGAAGCAGTGCAACTTGAAAGTGCGCATAAGATATTATTGCACTTTTGCTCATTTTATGGCTCGTGCATTTTTGAAAGGTCTACCGAATAAACATCTTCGCTACGTTAGTTTTGGAATTGGCGCCCCGCAAATAGACTTTGGAACGCCTTCGCTCATTCAGATCGCAATGCCAGATTTAATCGACTAAGTAAATACATGCGATTCTTAACGGATGGACTGTCTTAAAATAGGATTATGATTTATGAGACGAAAATATATTATAGGTGCTCGCACTAGCCATTGAAGTGTTTAAAACTTCAAAAGCTGTTTGGTCCCAGTCGATACACTTTTCCAAAGTTCAAAAGGTCAAAACTTCAAATATTCAAAGGTTCAAAAGTTCAAAGGTTCAAAGGTTCAAAGATTCAAAGGTTCACAGGCTCAAAGGTTCAAGCGTTCAAGGGTTCAAAGGTTCAAAGGTTCAAGGGTTCACAGGTTCAAAGGTTCAAAAGTTCAAAGGTTCAAAGGTTCAAGGGTTCAAGGGTTCAAAGGTTCAAAGGTTCAAAGGTTCAAGGGTTCACAGGTTCAAAGGTTCAAAGGTTCAAAGGTTCAAAGGTTCAAAGGTTCAAAGGTTCAAAGGTTCAAAGGTTCAAAGGTTCAAAGGTTCAAAGGTTCAAAGGTTCAAAGGTTCAAAGTTTCAAAGGTTCAATGGTTCAAAGGTTCAAAGGTTCAAAGGTTCAAAGGTTCAAAGGTTCAAAGTTTCAAAGGTTCAAAATTTCAAAGGTTCAAAGGTTCAAAGGTTCAAAGGTTCAAAGGTTCAAGATTTCAAAGGTTCAAAGGTTCCAAGGTTCAAAGGTTCAAAGGTTCAAAGGTTCAAAGGTTCAAAGGTTCAAAGGTTCAAAGGTTCAAAGGTTCAAAGGTTCAAAGGTTCAAAGGTTCAAAGGCTCAAAGGTTCAAAGGTTCAAAGGTTCAAATTTTCAAAGGTTCAAAGGTTCAAAGGTTCAAAGGTTCAAGGGTTCAAAGGTTCAAAGGTTCAAAGGTTCAAAGGTTCAAAGGTTCAAAGGTTCAAGGGCTCAAAGGTTTAATGGTTCAAAGGTTCAAAGGTTCAAAGGTTCAAAGGTTCAAAGGTTCAAATTTTCAAAGGTTCAAAGGTTCAAAGGTTCAAAGGTTCAAGGGTTCAAAGGTTCAAAGGTTCAAAGGTTCAAAGGTTCAAAGGTTCAAGGGTTCAAAGGTTCAAAGGTTCAAAGGTTCAAAGGTTCAAAGGTTCAAGGGTTCAAGGGTTCAAAGGTTCAAAGGTTCAAAGGTTCAAATTTTCAAAGGTTCAAAGGTTCAAAGGTTCAAAGGTTCAAGGGTTCAAAGGTTCAAAGGTTCAAAGGTTCAAAGGTTCAAAGGTTCAAGGGTTCAAAGGTTCAATGGTTCAAAGGTTCAAAGGTTCAAGGGTTCAAAGGTTCAAAGGTTCAAAGTTTCAAAGGCTCAAAGGTTCAAAGGTTCAAAGGTTCAAAGGTTCATAGGTTCAAAGGTTCAAAGGTTCAAGGGTTCAAAGGTTCAAAGGTTCAAAGGTTCAAAGGTTCAAAGGTTCAAAGGTTCAAAGGTTCAAAGGTTCAAAGTTTCAAAGGTTCAAAGGTTCAAAGGTTCAAAGGTTCAAAGGTTCAAAGGTTCAAAGGTTCAAAGGTTCAAGGGTTCAAAGGTTCAAAGGTTCAAAGGCTCAAGGGTTCAAAGGTTCAAAGGTTCAAAGGTTCAAGGGTTCAAAGGTTCAAAGGCTCAAAGGTTCAAAGGTTCAAAGGTTCAAAGGTTCAAAGGTTCAAAGGTTCAAAGTTTCAAAGTTTCAAAGGTTCAAAGGTTCAAAGGTTCAAAGGTTCAAGGGTTCAAAGGTTCAAAGCTTCAAAGGTTCAAGGGTTCAAAGGTTCAAAGGTTCAAAGGTTCAAAGGTTCAAAGGTTCAAAGGTTCAAAGGTTCAAAGTTTCAAAGGTTCAAAGGTTCAAAGGTTCAAAGGTTCAAGGGTTCAAAGGTTCAAAGGTTCAAAGGTTCAAAGGTTCAAAGTTTAAAAAGTTCAAAAGTTCAAAGGTTCAAAGGCTCAAAGGTTCAAGTGTTCCAGGGTTCAAAGGTTCAAAGGTTCAATGGTTCAAAGTCAAAGGTTCAAAGGTTCGAGTTTCAAGGGTTCAAAGGTTCAAAGGTTCAAAGGTTTAAGGGTTCAAAGGTTCAAAGGTTCAAAGGTTCATAGGTTCAAAGGTTCAAAGGTTCAAAGGTTCAAAGGTTCAAAGGTTCAAGGGTTCAAGTGTTCAAAGGTTCAAGGGTTCAAAGGTTCAAAGGTTCAAAAGTTAAAGTGTTCCAGGGTTCAAAGGTTCAAAGGTTCAAAGGTTCAAAACTTCAAAAGTTCAAAGGTTCAAAGCTTCAAAGGTTCAAGTGTTCCAGGGTTCAAAGGTTCAAAGGTTCAAAGGTTCAAGGGTTCAAAGGTTCAAAGGTTCAAAGGTTCAAGGGTTCAAAGGTTCAAAAGTTCAAAGGTTCAAAGGTTCAAAGGTTCAAAGGTTCAAATTAAATTTTCAAAGGTTCAAAGGTTCAAAGGTTCAAAGGTTCAAAGGTTCAAAGGTTCAAAGGTTCAAAGGTTCAAAGGTTCAAAGGTTCAAAGGTTCAAGGGTGCAAAGGTTCAAAGGTTCAAATTAAATTTTCAAAGGTTCAAAGGTTCAAAGGTTCGATGGTTCAAAGGTTCAAAGGTTAAAATTTTCAAAGGTTCAAAGGTTCAAAGGTTCAAAGGTTCAAAGTTTCAAAGGTTCAAAGGTTCAAAGGTTCAAATTTTCAAAGGTTCAAAGGTTCAAAGGTTCAAAGTTCAAAGGTTCAAATTTTCAAAGGTTCAAAGGTTCAAAGGTTCAAAGGTTCAAAGGTTCAAAGGTTCAAAGGTTCAAAGGTTCAAAGGTTCAAAGGTTCAAAGGTTCAAAGGTTCAAAGGTTCAAAGGTTCAAAGGTTCAAAGGTTCAAAGGTTCAAAGGTTCAAAGGTTCAAAGGTTCAAAGGTTCAAAGGTTCAAAGGTTCAAAGGTTCAAAGGTTCAATGGTTCAAAGGTTCAAAGGTTGAAAGGTTCAAGGGTTCAAAGGTTCAAAGGTTCAAAGGTTCAAAGGTTCAAAGGTTCCAAGGTTCAAAGGTTCAAAGGTTCAAAGGTTCAAAAGTTCAAAGGTTCAAAGGTTCAAAAGTTCAAAGGTTCAAAGCTTCAAATTTTCAAAGGTTCAAAGGTTCAAAGGTTCAAATTTTCAAAGGTTCAAAGGTTCAAAGTTTCAAAGGTTCAAAGGTTCAAATTTTCAAAGGTTCAAAGGTTCAAAGGTTCAAAGGTTCAAAGGTTAAAAGGTTCAAGGGTTCAAACGTTCAAGGGTTCAAAGGTTCAAAGGTTCAAAGGGTCAAAGGTTCAAATTTTCAAAGGTTCAAAGGTTCAAAGGTTCAAAGGTTCAAAGGTTCAAAGGTTCAAAGGTTCAAAGGTTCAAAAGTTCAAAAGTTCAAAGGTTCAAAGGCTCAAAGGTTCACGTGTTCCAGGGTTCAAAGGTTCAAAGGTTCAAGGGTTCAAAGTCAAAGGTTCAAAGGTTCGAGTTTCAAGGGTTCAAAGGTTCAAAGGTTCAAAGGTTCAAGGGTTCAAAGGTTCAAAGGTTCAAAGGTTCAAAGGTTCATAGGTTCAAAGGTTCAAAGGTTCAAAGGTTCAAAGGTTCAAGGGTTCAAGTGCTCAAAGGTTCAAGGGTTCAAAGGTTCAAAGGTTCAAAAGTTAAAGTGTTCCAGGGTTCAAAGGTTCAAAGGTTCAAAACTTCTAAAGTTCAAAGGTTCAAAGCTTCAAAGGTTCAAGTGTTCCAGGGTTCAAAGGTTCAAAGGTCCAAAGGTTCAAGGGTTCAAAGGTTCAAAGGTTCAAAGGTTCAAAGGTTCAAAGGTTCAAGGCTTCAAAGGTTCAAAAGTTCAAAGGTTCAAAGGTTCAAAGGTTCAAATTAAATTTTCAAAGGTTCAAAGGTTCAACGGTTCAAAGGTTCAAAGGTTCAAAGGTTCAAAGGTTCAAGGGTTCAAAGGTTCAAAGGTTCAAAGGTTCAAAGGTTCAAAGTTTCAAAGGTTCATAGGTTCAAGGGTTCAAAGGTTCAAAGGTTCAAAAGTTCAAAGGTTCAAAGGTTCAAACGTTCAAAGGTTCAAAGGTTCAAAGGTTCAAAGGTTCAAAGGTTCAAAGGTTCAAAGGTTCAAGGGTGCAAAGGTTCAAAGTTTCAAATTAAATTTTCAAAGGTTCAAAGGTTCAAAGGTTCAAAGGTTCAAAGATTCAAAGGTTCAAATTTTCAAAGGTTCAAAGGTTCAAAGGTTCAAAGGTTCAAAGGTTCAAAGGTTCAAATGTTCAAAGGTTCAAAGGTTCAAAGGTTCAAACGTTCAAAGGTTCAGAGGTTCAAGGGTTCAAAGGTTCAAAGGTTCAAAGGTTCAAAGGTTCAAGGGTTCAAAGGTTCAAAGGTTCAAAGGTTCAAAGGTTCAAAGGTTCAAAGGTTCAAAGGTTCAAAGGTTCAAAGGTTCAAAGGTTCAAAGGTTCAAACGTTCAAAGGTTCAAAAGTTCAAAGGTTCAAAGGTTCAAAGGTTCAAAGGTTCAAAGGTTCAAAGGTTCAAAGGTTCAAAGGTTCAAATTTTCAAAGGTTCAAAGGTTCAAACGTTCAAAGGTTCAAAGGTTCAAGGGTTCAAATGTTCAAAGGTTCAAAGGTTCAAAGGTTCAAAGGTTCAAAGGTTCAAAGGTTCAAAAGTTCAAAAGTTCAAAGGTTCAAAGGTTCAAAGGTTCAACGGTTCAAAGGTTTAAAGGTTCAAGGGTTCAAAGGTCCAAAGGTTCAAAGCTTCAAAGGTTCAAGGGTTCAAAGGTTCAAAGGTTCAAAAGTTCAAAAGTTCAAAGGTTCAAGGGTTCAAGGGTTCAAAGGTTCAAAGGTTCAAACGTTCAAAGGTTCAAATTTTCAAGGGTTCAAATGTTCAAAGGTTCAAAGGTTCAAAGGTTCAAAGGTTCAAAGGTTCAAAGGTTCAAAAGTTCAAAAGTTCAAAGGTTCAAAGGTTCAAAGGTTCAAGGGTTCAAAGGTTCAAAGGTTCAAGGGTTCAAAGGTCCAAAGGTTCAAAGGTTCAAAGGTTCAAGGGTTCAAAGGTTCAAAGGTTCAAAAGTTCAAAAGTTCAAAGGTTCAAAGGTTCAAAGGTTCAAATTAAATTTTCAAAGGTTCAAAGGTTCAACGGTTCAAAGGTTCAAAGGTTCAAAGGTTCAAAGGTTCAAGGGTTCAAAGGTTCAAAGGTTCAAAGGTTCAAATTTTCAAAGGTTCAAAGGTTCAAAGGTCCAAAGGTTCAAAGGTTCAAAGGTTCAAGGGTTCAAAGGTTCAAAGGTTCAAAAGTTCAAAAGTTCAAAGGTTCAAAGGTTCAAAGGTTCAAATTAAATTTTCAAAGGTTCAAAGGTTCAACGGTTCAAAGGTTCAAAGGTTCAAAGGTTCAAAGGTTCAAGGGTTCAAAGGTTCAAAGGTTCAAAGGTTCAAATTTTCAAAGGTTCAAAGGTTCAAAAGTTCAAAGGTTCAAAGGTTCAAAGGTTCAAGGGTTCAAAGGTTCAAAGGTTCAAAGGTTCAAAGGTTCAAAGGTTCAAAAGTTCAAAAGTTCAAAGGTTCAAAGGTTCAAAGGTTCAAAGGTTCAAATTAAATTTTCAAAGGTTCAAAGGTTCAACGGTTCAAAGGTTCAAAGGTTCAAAGGTTCAAAGGTTCAAGGGTTCAAAGGTTCAAAGGTTCAAAGGTTCAAATTTTCAAAGGTTCAAAGGTTCAAAGGTTCAAAGGTTCAAAGGTTCAAAGGCTCAAAGGTTCAAAGGTTCAAAGGTTCAAAGGTTCAAAGGTTCAAAGGTTCAAGGGTTCAAAGGTCCAAAGGTTCAAAGGTTCAAAGGTTCAAGGGTTCAAAGGTTCAAAGGTTCAAAGGTTCAAAGGTTCAAAGGTTCAAAGGTTCAAAGGTTCAAAGGTTCAAAGGTTCAAAAGTTCAAAAGTTCAAAGGTTCAAAGGTTCAAAGGTTCAAAGGTTCAAAGGTTCAAAGGTTCAAAGGTTCAAAGGTTCAAAGGTTCAAAGGTTCAAAAGTTCAAAAGTTCAAAGGTTCAAAGGATTAAAGTTTCAAAGGTTCAAAATTTCAAAGGTTCAAAGGTTCAAAGGTTCAAAGGTTCAAAGGTTCAAAGGTTCAAAGGTTCAAAGGTTCAAAAGTTCAAAAGTTCAAAGGTTCAAAGGCTCAAAGGTTCAAAGGTTCAAAGGTTCAAAGGTTCAAAGGTTCAAAGGTTCAAAGGTTCAAAGGTTCAAAGGTTCAAAGGTTCAAAGGTTCAAGGGTTCAAGTGTTCAAAGGTTCAAGGGTTCAAAGGTTCAAAGGTTCAAAGGTTCAAAAGTTCAAGTGTTCCAGGGTTCAAAGGTTCAAAGGTTCAAAGGTTCAAAAGTTCAAAAGTTGTAAGGTTCAAGGGTTCAAAGGTTCAAAGTTTCAAAGGTTCAAAGGTTCAAAGGTTCAAGTTTTCAAAGGTTCAAGAGTTCAAAAGTTCAAAGGTTCAAAGGTTCCAAGGTTCAAAGGTCCAAAGGTTCAAGATTTCAAAGGTTCAAAGGTTCAATGGTTCAAAGTTTCAAAGGTTCAAGGGTTCAAAGGTTCAAAGGTTCAAAGGTTCAAAGGTTCAAAGGTTCAAAGGTTCAAAGGTTCAAAGGTTCAAGGGTTCAAAGGTTTAAAGGTTCAAAGGTTCAAAGGTTCAAAGGTTCAAAGGTTCAAGGGTTCAAAGGTTCAAAGGTTCAAAGGTTCAAAGGTTCAAGGGTACGAAGGTTCAAAGGTTCAAAGGTTCAAAGGTTCAAAGGTTCAAAGGTTCAAGGGTTCAAAGGTTCAAAGGTTCAAAGGTTCAAGGGTTCAAAGGTTCAAAGGTTCAAAGGTTCAAAGGTTCCAAGGTTCAAAGGTCCAAAGGTTCAAGGGTTCAAAGGTTCAAAGTTTCAATGGTTCAAAGGTTCAAAGGTTCAAGGGTACAAAGGTTCAAAGGTTCAAAGGTTCAAAGGTTCAAAGGTTCAAATTTTCAAATTTTCAAAGGTTCAAGGGTTCAAAGGTTCAAAAGTTCAAAGGTTCAAAAGTTCAAAGGTTCAAGGGTTCAAAGGTTCAAAGGTTCAAAGGTTCAAAGGTTCAAGGGTTCAAAGGTTCAAAGGTTCAAAGGTTCAAGGGTTCAAAGGTTCAAAGGTTCAAAGGTTCAAAGGTTCAAAGGTTCAAGGGTTCAAAGGTTCAAAGGTTCAAAGGTTCAAAGGTTCAAAGGTTCAAGGGTTCAAAGGTTCAAAGGTTCAAAGGTTCAAAGGTTCAAAGGTTCAAAGGTTCAAGGGTACAAAGGTTCAAAGGTTCAAAGGTGCAAAGGTTCAAAGGTTCAAATTTTTAAATTTCCAAAGGTTCAAAGGTTCAAAGGTTCACAGGTTCAAGGGTTCAAAGGTTCAAAAGTTCAAAGGTTCAAAAGTTCAAAGGTTCAAAGGTTCAAAGGTTCAAAGGTTCAAGGGTTCAAAGGTTCAAAAGTTCAAAGGTTTAAAAGTTCAAAAGTTCAAAGGTTCAAAGGTTCAAGGGTTCAAATTTTCAAAGGTTCAAAGGTTCAAAGGTTCAAAGGTTCAAAGGTTCAAAGGTTCAAAGGTTCAAAGGTTCAAACGTTCAAAGGTTCAAAGGTTCAAGGGTTCAAAGGTTCAAATGTTCAAAGGTTCAAAAGTTCAAAGGTTCAAGGTTTCAAATGTTCAAAAGTTCAAAAGTTCAAGGGTTCAAGGGATCAAAGGTTCAAAGGTTCAAAGGTTCAAAGGTTCAAGGGTTCAAAGGTTCAAAGGTTCAAAGGTTCAAAGGTTCAAAGGTTCGAAGGTTCAAAGGTTCAAAGGTTCAAACGTTCAAAGGTTCAAAGGTTCAAGGGTTCAAAGGTTCAAGGTTTCAAATGTTCAAAAGTTCAAAGGTTCAAAGGTTCAAAGGTTCAAACGTTCAAAGGTTCAAAAGTTCAAGGGTTCAAGGGATCAAAGGTTCAAAGGTTCAAAGGTTCAAGGGTTCAAAGGTTCAAGGTTTCAAATGTTCAAACGTTCAAAGGTTCAAAGGTTCAAAGGTTCAAACGTTCAAAGGTTCAAAAGTTCAAGGGTTCAAAGGTTCAAAGGTTCAAAGGTTCAAAGGTTCAAAGGTTCAAAGGTTCAAAGGTTCAAAGGTTCAAACGTTCAAAGGTTCAAAGGTTCAAGGGTTCAAACGTTCAAAGGTTCAAAGGTTCAAGGGTTCAAAGGTTCAAAGGTTCAAAGGTTCAAAGGTTCAAATGTTCAAAGGTTCAAACGTTCAAGGGTTCAAAGGTTCAAATGTTAAAAGGTTCAAAGGTTCAAAGGTTCAAGGGTTCAAAGGTTCAAGGTTTCAAATGTTCAAAAGTTCAAAGGTTCAAAGGTTCAAAGGTTCAAGGGTTCAAACGTTCAAAGGTTCAAAGGTTCAAGGGTTCAAAGGTTCAAATGTTCAAAGGTTCAAACGTTCAAAGGTTCAAAGGTTCAAGGGTTCAAAGGTTCAAGGTTTCAAATGTTCAAACGTTCAAAGGTTCAAAGGTTCAAAGGTTCAAAGGTTCAAAGGTTCAAAGGTTCAAAGGTTCAAAGGTTCAAAGGTTCAAAGGTTCAAGGGTTCAAACGTTCAAAGGTTCAAAGGTTCAAAGGTTCAAATGTTAAAAGGTTCAAAGGTTCAAAGGTTCAAGGGTTCAAAGGTTCAAGGTTTCAAATGTTCAAAAGTTCAAAGGTTCAAAGGTTCAAAGGTTCAAAAGTACAAAGGTTCAAAAGTTCAAAGGTTCAAAGGTTCAAAGGTTCAAAGGTTCAAGGGTTCAAAGGTTCAAAAGTTCAAAGGTTTAAAAGTTCAAAAGTTCAAAGGTTCAAAAGTTCAAAGGTTCAAAGGTTCAAAGGTTCAAAGGTTCAAGGGTTCAAAGGTTCAAAAGTTCAAAGGTTTAAAAGTTCAAAAGTTCAAAGGTTCAAAGGTTCAAAGGTTCAAGGGTTCAAAGGTTCAAAAGTTCAAAGGTTCAAAAGTTCAAAGGTTCAAAGGTTCAAAGGTTCAAGGGTTCAAAGGTTCAAATGTTCAAAGGTTCAAACGTTCAAAGGTTCAAAGGTTCAAGGGTTCAAAGGTTCAAAAGTTCAAAGGTTTAAAAGTTCAAAAGTTCAAAGGTTCAAAGGTTCAAAGGTTCAAGGGTTCAAAGGTTCAAAGGTTCAAGGGTTCAAAGGTTCAAAAGTTCAAAGGTTTAAAAGTTCAAAAGTTCAAAGGTTCAAAGGTTCAAAGGTTCAAGGGTTCAAATTTTCAAAGGTTCAAAGGTTCAAAGGTTCAAAGGTTCAAAGGTTCAAAGGTTCAAAGGTTCAAAGGTTCAAACGTTCAAAGGTTCAAAGGTTCAAGGGTTCAAAGGTTCAAATGTTCAAAGGTTCAAAAGTTCAAAGGTTCAAAGGTTCAAAGGTTCAAAGGTTCAAGGGTTCAAAGGTTCAAATGTTCAAAGGTTCAAACGTTCAAAGGTTCAAAGGTTCAAAAGTTCAAAGGTTTAAAAGTTCAAAAGTTCAAAGGTTCAAAGGTTCAAAGGTTCAAGGGTTCAAATTTTCAAAGGTTCAAAGGTTCAAAGGTTCAAAGGTTCAAAGGTTCAAAGGTTCAAGGGTTCAAAGGTTCAAAAGTTCAAAGGTTTAAAAGTTCAAAAGTTCAAAGGTTCAAAAGTTCAAAGGTTCAAAGGTTCAAAGGTTCAAAGGTTCAAAGGTTCAAAGGTTCAAGGGTTCAAAGGTTCAAAGGTTCAAGGGTTCAAAGGTTCAAGGGTTCAAAGGTTCAAAAGTTCAAAGGTTTAAAAGTTCAAAAGTTCAAAGGTTCAAAAGTTCAAAGGTTCAAAGGTTCAAAGGTTCAAAGGTTCAAAGGTTCAAAGGTTCAAACGTTCAAAGGTTCAAAGGTTCAAAGGTTCAAAGGTTCAAAGGTTCAAGGGTTCAAAGGTTCAAAGGTTCAAAGGTTCAAAGGTTCAAACGTTCAAAGGTTCAAAGGTTCAAGGGTTCAAAGGTTCAAGGTTTCAAATGTTCAAAAGTTCAAAGGTTCAAAGGTTCAAGGGTTCAAAGGTTCAAAAGTTCAAAGGTTTAAAAGTTCAAAAGTTCAAAGGTTCAAAAGTTCAAAGGTTCAAAGGTTCAAAGGTTCAAAGGTTCAAAGGTTCAAAGGTTCAAAGGTTCAAACGTTCAAAGGTTCAAAGGTTCAAAGGTTCAAAGGTTCAAAAGTTCAAGGGTTCAAAGGTTCAAAGGTTCAAAGGTTCAAAGGTTCAAGGGTTCAAAGGTTCAAAAGTTCAAAGGTTTAAAAGTTCAAAAGTTCAAAGGTTCAAAAGTTCAAAGGTTCAAAGGTTCAAAGGTTCAAGGGTTCAAAGGTTCAAAGGTTCAAAGGTTCAAAGGTTCAAGGGTTCAAAGGTTCAAAGGTTCAAGGGTTCAAAGGTTCAAGGGTTCAAAGGTTCAAAAGTTCAAAGGTTTAAAAGTTCAAAAGTTCAAAGGTTCAAAAGTTCAAAGGTTCAAAGGTTCAAAGGTTCAAAGGTTCAAGGGTTCAAATTTTCAAAGGTTCAAAGGTTCAAAGGTTCAAAGGTTCAAAGGTTCAAAGGTTCAAGGGTTCAAAGGTTCAAAAGTTCAAAGGTTTAAAAGTTCAAAAGTTCAAAGGTTCAAAAGTTCAAAGGTTCAAAGGTTCAAAGGTTCAAAGGTTCAAGGGTTCAAAGGTTCAAGGGTTCAAAGGTTCAAAAGTTCAAAGGTTTAAAAGTTCAAAAGTTCAAAGGTTCAAAAGTTCAAAGGTTCAAAGGTTCAAAGGTTCAAGGGTTCAAAGGTTCAAAGGTTCAAAGGTTCAAAGGTTCAAGGGTTCAAAGGTTCAAAGGTTCAAGGGTTCAAAGGTTCAAGGGTTCAAAGGTTCAAAAGTTCAAAGGTTTAAAAGTTCAAAAGTTCAAAGGTTCAAAAGTTCAAAGGTTCAAAGGTTCAAAGGTTCAAAGGTTCAAGGGTTCAAATTTTCAAAGGTTCAAAGGTTCAAAGGTTCAAAGGTTCAAAGGTTCAAAGGTTCAAAGGTTCAAGGGTTCAAAGGTTCAAAAGTTCAAAGGTTTAAAAGTTCAAAAGTTCAAAGGTTCAAAAGTTCAAAGGTTCAAAGGTTCAAAGGTTCAAAGGTTCAAGGGTTCAAATTTTCAAAGGTTCAAAGGTTCAAAGGTTCAAAGGTTCAAAGGTTCAAAAGTTCAAAGGTTTAAAAGTTCAAAAGTTCAAAGGTTCAAAGGTTCAAAGGTTCAAGGGTTCAAATTTTCAAAGGTTCAAAGGTTCAAAGGTTCAAAGGTTCAAAGGTTCAAAGGTTCAAGGGTTCAAAGGTTCAAAAGTTCAAAGGTTTAAAAGTTCAAAAGTTCAAAGGTTCAAAAGTTCAAAGGTTCAAAGGTTCAAAGGTTCAAAGGTTCAAAGGTTCAAAGGTTCAAGGGTTCAAAGGTTCAAAGGTTCAAGGGTTCAAAGGTTCAAGGGTTCAAAGGTTCAAAAGTTCAAAGGTTTAAAAGTTCAAAAGTTCAAAGGTTCAAAAGTTCAAAGGTTCAAAGGTTCAAAGGTTCAAAGGTTCAAAGGTTCAAAGGTTCAAGGGTTCAAAGGTTCAAAGGTTCAAAGGTTCAAAGGTTCAAGGGTTCAAAGGTTCAAAAGTTCAAAGGTTTAAAAGTTCAAAAGTTCAAAGGTTCAAAAGTTCAAAGGTTCAAAGGTTCAAAGGTTCAAAGGTTCAAAGGTTCAAAGGTTCAAACGTTCAAAGGTTCAAAGGTTCAAAGGTTCAAAGGTTCAAAGGTTCAAGGGTTCAAAGGTTCAAAGGTTCAAAGGTTCAAAGGTTCAAACGTTCAAAGGTTCAAAGGTTCAAGGGTTCAAAGGTTCAAGGTTTCAAATGTTCAAAAGTTCAAAGGTTCAAAGGTTCAAAGGTTCAAAGGTTCAAAGGTTCAAAGGTTCAAAGGTTCAAAGGTTCAAAGGTTCAAAGGTTCAAAGGTTCAAGGGTTCAAAGGTTCAAGGTTTCAAATGTTCAAACGTTCAAATGTTCAAACGTTCAAAGGTTCAAAGGTTCAAAGGTTCAAAGGTTCAAAGGTTCAAAAGTTCAAAAGTTCAAGGGTTCAAGGGATCAAAGGTTCAAAGGTTCAAAGGTTCAAAGGTTCAAGGGTTCAAAGGTTCAAAGGTTCAAAGGTTCAAAGGTTCAAACGTTCAAAGGTTCAAAGGTTCAAGGGTTCAAAGGTTCAAATGTTAAAAGGTTCAAAGGTTCAAAGGTTCAAGGGTTCAAAGGTTCAAGGTTTCAAATGTTCAAAAGTTCAAAGGTTCAAAGGTTCAAAGGTTCAAAGGTTCAAAGGTTCAAAGGTTCAAAGGTTCAAGGGTTCAAAGGTTCAAGGTTTCAAATGTTCAAACGTTCAAAGGTTCAAAGGTTCAAAGGTTCAAAGGTTCAAAGGTTCAAAGGTTCAAAGGTTCAAAGGTTCAAAGGTTCAAAGGTTCAAAGGTTCAAACGTTCAAAGGTTCAAAGGTTCAAGGGTTCAAAGGTACAAATGTTCAAAGGTTCAAAGGTTCAAAGGTTCAAGGGTACAAAGGTTCAAAGGTTCAAAGGTGCAAAGGTTCAAATGTTCAAATTTTCAAATTTCCAAAGGTTCAAACTTCAAAGGTTCAAAGGTTCAAGGGTTCAAAGGTTCAAAGGTTCAAACGTTCAAAGGTTCAAAGGTTCAAGGGTTCAAAGGTTCAAATGTTCAAAGGTTCAAAGGTTCAAGGGTTCAAAGGTTCAAAGGTTCAAAGGTTCAAAGGTTCAAAGGTTCAAAGGTTCAAGGGTTCAAAGGTTCAAGGTTTCAAATGTTCAAACGTTCAAAGGTTCAAAGGTTCAAAGGTTCAAAGGTTCAAAGGTTCAAAGGTTCAAAGGTTCAAAGGTTCAAAGGTTCAAAGGTTCAAACGTTCAAAGGTTCAAAGGTTCAAGGGTTCAAAGGTTCAAATGTTCAAAGGTTCAAAGGTTCAAGGGTACAAAGGTTCAAGGGTTCAAAGGTTCAAGGTTTCAAATGTTCAAACGTTCAAAGGTTCAAAGGTTCAAAGGTTCAAAGGTTCAAAGGTTCAAAGGTTCAAAGGTTCAAAGGTTCAAAGGTTCAAAGGTTCAAAGGTTTAAACGTTCAAAGGTTCAAAGGTTCAAGGGTTCAAAGGTTCAAATGTTCAAAGGTTCAAAGGTTCAAAGGTTCAAGGGTACAAAGGTTCAAAGGTTCAAAGGTTCAAAGGTTCAAAGGTTCAAACGTTCAAAGGTTCAAAGGTTCAAGGGTTCAAAGGTTCAAATGTTCAAAGGTTCAAAGGTTCAAAGGTTCAAGGGTTCAAAGGTTCAAGGTTTCAAATGTTCAAACGTTCAAAGGTTCAAAGGTTCAAAGGTTCAAAGGTTCAAAGGTTCAAAGGTTCAAGGTTTCAAATGTTCAAAAGTTCAAAGGTTCAAAGGTTCAAAGGTTCAAAGGTTCAAGGGATCAAAGGTTCAAAGGTTCAAAGGTTCAAAGGTTCAAGGGTTCAAAGGTTCAAAGGTTCAAAGGTTCAAAGGTTCAAATGTTCAAAGGTTCAAACGTTCAAAGGTTGAAAGGTTCAAACGTTGAAAGGTTCAAAGGTTCAAAGGTTCAAAGGTTCAAAGGTTCAAGGGTTCAAAGGTTCAAAGGTTCAAAGGTTCAAAGGTTCAAAGGTTCAAAGGTTCAAGGGTTCAAAGGTTCAAAGGTTCAAAGGTTCAAAGGTTCAAAGGTTCAAAGGTTCAAGGGTTCAAAGGTTCAAAGGTTCAAAGGTTCAAAGGTTCAAAGGTTCAAAGGTTCAAGGGTACAAAGGTTCAAAGGTTCAAAGGTGCAAAGGTTCAAAGGTTCAAATTTTCAAATTTCCAAAGGTTCAAAGGTTCAAAGGTTCACAGGTTCAAGGGTTCAAAGGTTCAAGGTTTCAAATGTTCAAAAGTTCAAAGGTTCAAAGGTTCAAGGGTTCAAAGGTTCAAAGGTTCAAAGGTTCAAAGGTTCAAACGTTCAAAGGTTCAAAGGTTCAAGGGTTCAAAGGTTCAAATGTTCAAAGGTTCAAAGGTTCAAAGGTTCAAGGGTTCAAAGGTTGAAGGTTTCAAATGTTCAAATGTTCAAAGGTTCAAAGGTTCAAAGGTTCAAGGGTTCAAAGGTTGAAGGTTTCAAATGTTCAAAAGTTCAAAGGTTCAAATGTTCAAAAGTTCAAAGGTTCAAAGGTTCAAAGGTTCAAAGGTTCAAAGGTTCAAAGGTTCAAAGGTTCAAAGGTTCAAAGGTTCAAGGGTTCAAAGGTTCAAGGTTTCAAATGTTCAAACGTTCAAATGTTCAAACGTTCAAAGGTTCAAAGGTTCAAAGGTTCAAAGGTTCAAAGGTTCAAAAGTTCAAAAGTTCAAGGGTTCAAGGGATCAAAGGTTCAAAGGTTCAAAGGTTCAAAGGTTCAAGGGTTCAAAGGTTCAAAGGTTCAAAGGTTCAAAGGTTCAAACGTTCAAAGGTTCAAAGGTTCAAGGGTTCAAAGGTTCAAATGTTAAAAGGTTCAAAGGTTCAAAGGTTCAAGGGTTCAAAGGTTCAAGGTTTCAAATGTTCAAAAGTTCAAAGGTTCAAAGGTTCAAAGGTTCAAAGGTTCAAAGGTTCAAAGGTTCAAAGGTTCAAGGGTTCAAAGGTTCAAGGTTTCAAATGTTCAAACGTTCAAAGGTTCAAAGGTTCAAAGGTTCAAAGGTTCAAAGGTTCAAAGGTTCAAAGGTTCAAAGGTTCAAAGGTTCAAAGGTTCAAAGGTTCAAAGGTTCAAACGTTCAAAGGTTCAAAGGTTCAAGGGTTCAAAGGTACAAATGTTCAAAGGTTCAAAGGTTCAAAGGTTCAAGGGTACAAAGGTTCAAAGGTTCAAAGGTGCAAAGGTTCAAATGTTCAAATTTTCAAATTTCCAAAGGTTCAAACTTCAAAGGTTCAAAGGTTCAAGGGTTCAAAGGTTCAAAGGTTCAAACGTTCAAAGGTTCAAAGGTTCAAGGGTTCAAAGGTTCAAATGTTCAAAGGTTCAAAGGTTCAAGGGTTCAAAGGTTCAAAGGTTCAAAGGTTCAAAGGTTCAAAGGTTCAAAGGTTCAAGGGTTCAAAGGTTCAAGGTTTCAAATGTTCAAACGTTCAAAGGTTCAAAGGTTCAAAGGTTCAAAGGTTCAAAGGTTCAAAGGTTCAAAGGTTCAAAGGTTCAAAGGTTCAAAGGTTCAAAGGTTCAAAGGTTCAAAGGTTCAAACGTTCAAAGGTTCAAAGGTTCAAGGGTTCAAAGGTTCAAATGTTCAAAGGTTCAAAGGTTCAAGGGTACAAAGGTTCAAGGGTTCAAAGGTTCAAGGTTTCAAATGTTCAAACGTTCAAAGGTTCAAAGGTTCAAAGGTTCAAAGGTTCAAAGGTTCAAAGGTTCAAAGGTTCAAAGGTTCAAAGGTTCAAAGGTTCAAAGGTTTAAACGTTCAAAGGTTCAAAGGTTCAAGGGTTCAAAGGTTCAAATGTTCAAAGGTTCAAAGGTCCAAAGGTTCAAGGGTTCAAAGGTTCAAAGGTTCAATGGTTCAAAGGTTCAAAGGTTCAAGGGTTCAAAGGTTCAAAGGTTCAAAGGTTCAAAGGTTCAAAGGTTCAAAGGTTCAAGGGTTCAAAGGTTCAAAGGTTCAAAGCTTCAAAGGTTCAAAAGTTCAAAAGTTCAAAGGTTCAAAGGTTCAAAGGTTCAAAGGTTCAAAGGTTCAAAGGTTCAAAGGTTCAAAGGTTCAAAGGCTCAAGGGTTCAAAGGTTCAAAGGTTCAAAGGTTCAAAAGTTCAAGTGTTCCAGGGTTCAAAGGTTCAAAGGTTCAAAGGTTCAAAGGTTCAAAGGTTCAAAGGTTCAAGGGACAAAGGTTCAAAAGTTCAAGTGTTCCAGGGTTCAAAGGTTCAAGGGTTCAGAGGTTCAAAGGTTCAAAGGTTCAAAGGTTCAAGGGTTCAAGGTTCAAAGGTTCAAAGGTTCAAAGGTTCAAGGGTTCAAAGGTTCAAAGGTTCAAGGGTTCAAAGGTTAAAAGGTTCAAAGGTTCAAAGGTTCAAGGGTTCAAAGGTTCAAAGGTTCAAGGTTTCAAAGGTTGAAAGGTTCAAAGGTTCAAAGGTTCAAGGGTTCAAAGGTTCAAAGGTTCAAAAGTTCAAAGGTTCAAAAGTTCAAAAGTTCAAAGGTTCAAAGGTTCAAAGGCTCAAAGGTTCAAAGGTTCAAAGGTTCAAAGGTTCAAAGGTTCAAAGGTTCAAAGGTTCAAAGGTTCAAAGGTTCAAAGGTTCAAAGGTTCAAAGGTTCAAAGGTTCAAAGGTTCAAAGGTTCAAAGGTTCAAAGGTTCAAAGGTTCAAAGGTTCAAAGGTTCAAAGGTTCAAAGGTTCAAGGGTTCAAAGGTTCAAGGGTTCAAGTGTTCAAAGGTTCAAGGGTTCAAAGGTTCAAAGTTTCAAAGGTTCAAGGGTTCAAAGGTTCAAAGGTTCAAAGGTTCAAAGGTTCAAGGGTACAAAGGTTCAAAGGTTCAAAGGTTCAAAGTTTCAAAGGTTAAAATTTTCAAATTTTCAAAGGTTCAAAGGTTCAAAGGTTCAAAGGTTCACAGGTTCAAATGTTCAAAAGTTCAAGGGTTCAAAGGTTCAAATTTTCAAAGGTTCAAAGGTTCAAGGGTTCAAAGGTTCAAAGGTTCAATGCTTCAAAGGTTCAAAGGTTCAAGGGTTCAAAGGTTCAAAAGTTCAAAGGTTCAAAAGCTCAAAAGTTCAAAGGTTCAAAGGTTCAAAGGTTCGAAGGTTCAAAGGTTCAAAGGTTCAAAGGTTCAAAGGTTCAAAGGTTCAAAGGTTCAAAGGTTCAAAGGTTCAAAGGTTCAAGGGTTCAAAGGTTCAAAGGTTCAAGGGTTCAAGGTTCAAAGGTTCAAAGGTTCAAAAGTTCAAAGGTTCAATGCTTCAAAGGTTCAAAGGTTCAAGGGTTCAAAGGTTCAAAAGTTCAAAGGTTCAAAAGCTCAAAAGTTCAAAGGTTCAAAGGTTCAAAGGTTCAAAGGTTCAAAGGTTCAAAGGTTCAAAGGTTCAAAGGTTCAAAGGTTCAAAGGTTCAAAGGTTCAAAGGTTCAAAGGTTCAAAGGTTCAAAGGTTCAAAGGTTCAAAGGTTCAAAGGTTCAAAGGTTCAAAGGTTCAAGGGTTCAAAGGTTCAAGGGTTCAAGTGTTCAAAGGTTCAAGGGTTCAAAGGTTCAAAGGTTCAAAGGTTCAAAAGTTCAAGTGTTCCAGGGTTCAAAGGTTCAAAGGTTCAAAGGTTCAAAGGTTCAAAGGTTCAAAAGTTCAAAAGTTCAAAGGTTCAAAAGTTCAAAAGTTCAAAGGTTCAAAGGTTCAAAGGTTCAAAGGTTCAAGTTTTCAAAGGTTCAAGGGTTCAAAGGTTCAA
Source organism: Cheilosia impressa (assembly GCA_948293265.1). Taxonomy (NCBI): domain Eukaryota; kingdom Metazoa; phylum Arthropoda; class Insecta; order Diptera; family Syrphidae; genus Cheilosia; species Cheilosia impressa. The sequence continues at coordinate 46,917,037 of OX411883.1, read as the reverse complement.
AGGTTCAAAGGTTCAAAGGTTCAAAGGTTCAAGGGTTCAAAGGTTCAAAGGTTCAAAGGTTCAAAGGTTCAAGGGTACGAAGGTTCAAAGGTTCAAAGGTTCAAAGGTTCAAAGGTTCAAGGGTTCAAAGGTTCAAAGGTTCAAAGGTTTGTAGCGTGCTGCTATACCTTAGAAGTCAACTTTGTAATTGTATTTTTCGTCGTAGTGCGAGCTCAGCCCAAGACTTAACGAATCGTCTACCGAGGAACGAGCAGATTCAGCGGCTTCGCTCTCCTGCTCGTTTATTTAGGTGTGGGTGCATTACGGCTTATCGAATCGTGGCGTTACCGCGGCTATATAAGAGCGTGGAACTGACATGCGCTCTCTTTTTTTTTGTCGACTACAGTCTGAAGCACTTAACTTACGCCATCTTAAGTTGGCTGCCACGGGTAATATAATTGATTCGCTAAAGAAAAAGCACGAGTAAGTTTTGGTAGATACTTAATATAATATACAACGCATGTAAAGGAATCTAAAAGGTCGCTTTTAGTACGTGGTTTAGCGAGTCAGACCAAAGGGGTTTATAGCGTTTAGCCACCTGCGAGTGAGCAGGTAAAATTCGCGGCTAAAGGTAAACCCCACCAGGTTTTCGTCTCATAGACGTGGGAAATTACCAGCGAAGACGGAGCACAGTTGGCCCGCGCAGTACCCTATGAAGCAACTGTTGGTAGTTAGGATTAGCAAAACGTGCAGAGAAAAATTGCATCATCACGAGAAGTACCGTGGTAGCTCTACCTATACAGGCGACGTTGGTTGGCTCTCACCGTGTTTGATGAGGATAGCGGACGGAGGAACCCTTCCGCGCAGTCAATGAACGAAGAAAAAAGCACCATCCCAACTCATACGGGAACGTTGCGGGAGTAGAACACCGGAGAATGATGGTTGTCAAGTTCCTCGTTGTACGCGATCGGCAAACAACTTAAATCGTCCGAAGAAGAAAAAAAAAGAACAGTGGTAGAAATTAGATGAATCGTGTTTGGATCCGGCCCCAGTGCTCGTGTTAGAAAGAAAAAAATATTGAATTGTTTGCTTACCCAATGTTTAAAGTAGCCCCCCCCAGTGTTCATAATCAAGCTTAAATTTCTCTCTCCGACTAGTCGGCTAGTTCATTCGAAATCGGGAAATGTGGAGTCCGTAGGCGGGCTTATCGGTGCCATTATATATACATATATAATTTTTTTGTTCTCAGTGACGCGTATCAAACAGCCCCCCCCCGAAGTGTTTTGTGGCCACAACAGCAGCTCGGATACGGTGCGGAAAAAGAAAAGGAAAGTGTGAGTACCCCCGTTTTTTTTTAATGATATTATATATATATATATAAGAAGTACTACGAGTAAGCCTCGCGTTCCGAACGTGGAACAGAATTAAAGACTGTTTTTTTTTAATATTCCGAGAGCTTTGATCCGGTGGTAAATAATTCGTAGAGAGGAATTTAATTTATCGAAGGTTAAAGTTTCTTTTATTATATCTCCTTGCCAATAATTGGAAGCTACATATTGTTGTATCTTAAAATGTTTAGTAATAAGTTAGATTTGTCTCCTAAATATTAATGGTTAAGCCAAACACGATTTTTAGGTTGGTAGGATATCGATTTGAATTGGGATGTTGAATCAATGTATGAATTAGCTGTTTAGTGCATAGATATCATAGGTTGCATAGTTATCACCATAGCCATAAGGTCAGCATAATTTGAACATGAATAAAATGAAATGTTAGTACAGTTACCGAATCCACAAATGCTTATTCAGTAGTGTAGTCTGATATGGAAGGATAAGATGATTCTGCGGGTGAGACCCAGGACGTGAACATGCACACAGGTAATCAACACCACAGGTAGCTCACATTTGAGCGCTTTCAATGTAGGGACTATCCCATAAATATCTTTAGGGCGCGGATAGTCGAGGAGCAACGGTGGATAATCCATTGCTAAAAGAGGGCGGGAACCCTTTATGGAGGCATAACACCTGGCCATCCTTAACCGAACAGTAAGTTGGGCGGGAAAGAATCCCCATTTTCTCCTGCCGCTCCAAAGAATTAAACACGCACACACACTCCGGTTTCATATCACCCCCATCCCCAAGAAATGGCGACAGAGTTTTCAAGATGGCAATCAGCGTACGATCACCTCTGATGTGGTAGAATCGACGCGGCCACCCTCCCTTTCGGGAGACACATATACTTTTTTTGTAGAGGAAAGGAAGCAGCAAGATCCCCACCCAAACCCGTTGAGCATAGCCGAGCACAACATTTCGTGTCTCCCAGCTGCTTAAGCCAACCCTCTCTCCTACTACAGGTTCAAGGGTTCAAAGGTTCAAAGGTTCAAAGGTTCAAAAGTTCAAGTGTTCCAGGGTTCAAAGGTTCAAAGGTTCAAAGGTTCAAAGGTTCAAAAGTTCAAAAGTTCAAAGGCTCGAATGTTCAAAGGTTCAAGTGTTCCAGGGTTCAAAGGTTCAAGGGTTCAGAGGTTCAAAGGTTCAAATTTTCAAAGGTTCAAAAGTTCAAAGGTTCAAGGGTTCAAAGGTTCAAAGGTTCAATGGTTCAAAGTTTCAAAGGTTCAAGGGTTCAAAGGTTCAAAGATTCAAAGGTTCAAAGGTTCAAAGGTTCAAAGGTTCAAAGGTTCAAGGGTTTAAAGGTTCAAAGGTTCAAAGGTTCAAAGGTTCAAAGGTTCAAAGGTTCAAGGGTACGAAGGTTCAAAGGTTCAAAGGTTCAAAGGTTCAAAGGTTCAAAGGTTCAAAGGTTCAAGGGTTCAAAGGTTTAAAGGTTCAAGGGTTCAAAGGTTCAAAGGTTCAAAGGTTCAAAGGTTCAAAGGTTCAAAGGTTCAAAGGTTCAAAGGTTCAAAGATTCAAAGGTTCAAAGGTTCAAAGGTTCAAGGGTTCAAAGGTTCAAAGGTTCAAAAGTTCAAAGGTTCAAGGGTACGAAGGTTCAAAGGTTCAAAGGTTCAAAGTTTCAAAGGTTCAAGGGTTCAAAGGTTCAAAGGTTCAAAGGTTCAAAGGTTCAAAGGTTCAAAGGTTCAAAGGTTCAAGGGTTTAAAGGTTTAAAGGTTCAAAGGTTCAAAGGTTCAAAGGTTCAAAGGTTCAAGGGTTCAAAGGTTCAAAGGTTCAAAGGTTCAAAGGTTCAAAGGTTCAAGGGTACGAAGGTTCAAAGGTTCAAAGGTTCAAAGGTTCAAGTGTTCCAGGGTTCAAAGGTTCAAAGGTTCAAAGGTTCAAAAGTTCAAGGGTTCAAAGGTTCAAAGGTTCAAAGGTTCAAAAGTTCAAGTGTTCCAGGGTTCAAAGGTTCAAAGGTTCAAAAGTTCAAAAGTTCAAAGGCTCGAAGGTTCAAAGGTTCAAGTGTTCCAGGGTTCAAAGGTTCAAGGGTTCAGAGGTTCAAAGGTTCAAATTTTCAAAGGTTCAAAAGTTCAAAGGTTCAAGTTTTCAAAGGTTCAAGGGTTCAAAGGTTCAAAGGTTCAAAGGTTCCAAGGTTCAAAGGTCCATAGGTTCAAAGGTTCAAAGGTTCAAAGTTTCAAAGGTTCAAAAGGTTCAAAGGTTCAAAGGTTCAAAGGTTCAAAGGTTCAAAGGTTCAAGGGTTCAAAGTTTCAAAGGTTCAAAAGGTTCAAAGGTTCAAAGGTTCAAAGGTTCAAAGGTTCAAAGGTTCAAAGGTTCAAAGGTTCAAAGGTTCAAAGGTTCAAAGGTTCAAAGGTTCAAAGGTTCAAAGGTTCAAAGGTTCAAAGGTTCAAAGGTTCAAAGGTTCAAAGGTTCAAAGGTTCAAAGGTTCAAAGGTTCAAAGGTTCAAAAGTTCAAGTGTTCCAGGGTTCAAAGGTTCAAAGGTTCAAAGGTTCAAAGGTTCAAAAGTTCAAGTGTTCCAGGGTTCAAAGGTTCAAAGGTTCAAAGGTTCAAAAGTTCAAGTGTTCCAGGGTTCAAAGGTTCAAGGGTTCAAAGGTTCAAAAGTTCAAGTGTTCCAGGGTTCAAAGGTTCAAGGGTTCAAAGGTTCAAAGGTTCAAAGGTTCAAAGGTTCAAGGGTTCAAAGGTTCAAAGGTTCAAAGGTTCAAAGGTTCAAAGGTTCAAAAGTTCAAAAGTTCAAAGGTTCAAAGGTTCAAAGGTTCAAAGGTTCAAAGGTTCAAAGGTTCAAAGGTTCAAAGGTTCAAAAGTTCAAAAGTTCAAAGGTTCAAAGGCTCAAAGGTTCAAAGGTTCAAAGGTTCAAAGGTTCAAAGGTTCAAAGGTTCAAAGGTTCAAAGGTTCAAAAGTTCAAAAGTTCAAAGGTTCAAAGGTTCAAAGGTTCAAAGGTTCAAAGGTTCAAAGGTTCAAAGGTTCAAAGGTTCAAAATTTCAAAAGTTCAAAGGTTCAAAGGTTCAAAGGTTCAAAGGTTCAAAGGTTCAAAGGTTCAAAGGTTCAAGGGTTCAAAGGTTCAAAGGTTCAAAGGTTCAAAGGTTCAAAGGTTCAAAGGTTCAAAGGTTCAAAGGTTCAAAGGTTCAAAAGTTCAAAAGTTCAAAGGTTCAAAGGTTCAAAGGTTCAAAGGTTCAAAGGTTCAAAGGTTCAAAGGTTCAAAGGTTCAAAGGTTCAAAAGTTCAAAAGTTCAAAGGTTCAAAGGTTCAAAGGTTCAAAATTTCAAAGGTTCAAAGGTTCAAAGGTTCAAAGGTTCAAAGGTTCAAAGGTTCAAAGGTTCAAAAGTTCAAAAGTTCAAAGGTTCAAAGGCTCAAAGGTTCAAAGGTTCAAAGGTTCAAAGGTTCAAAGGTTCAAAGGTTCAAGGGTTCAAAGGTTCAAAGGTTCAAAGGTTCAAAGGTTCAAGGGTTCAAAGGTTCAAAGGTTCAAAGGTTCAAAGGTTCAAAGGTTCAAAGGTTCAAAGGTTCAAAGGTTCAAAAGTTCAAAAGTTCAAAGGTTCAAAGGTTCAAGGGTTCAAAGGTTCAAAGGTTCAAAGGTTCAAAGGTTCAAAGGTTCAAAGGTTCAAAAGTTCAAAAGTTCAAAGGTTCAAAGGATTAAAGGTTCAAAGGTTCAAAATTTCAAAGGTTCAAAGGTTCAAAGGTTCAAAGGTTCAAAGGTTCAAAGGTTCAAAGGTTCAAAGGTTCAAAAGTTCAAAAGTTCAAAGGTTCAAAGGCTCAAAGGTTCAAAGGTTCAAAGGTTCAAAGGTTCAAAGGTTCAAAGGTTCAAAGGTTCAAAGGTTCAAAGGTTCAAAATTTCAAAGGTTCAAAGGTTCAAAGGTTCAAAGGTTCAAAGGTTCAAAGGTTCAAAGGTTCAAAAGTTCAAAAGTTCAAAGGTTCAAAGGCTCAAAGTTTCAAGTGTTCCAGGGTTCAAAGGTTCAAAGGTTCAAGGTTTCAAAGGTTCAAAGGTTTAAAGGTTCAAAGGTTCAAAGGTTCAAAGGTTCAAAAGTTCAAAAGTTCAAGAGTTCCAGGGTTCAAAGGTTCAAGGGTTCAAAGGTTCAAAGGTTCAAAGGTTCAAAGGTTCAAAGGTTCAAAGGTTCAAAGGTTCAAAGGTTCAAAGGTTCAAAGGTTCAAATGTTCAAAGGTTCAAAGGTTCAAAGGTTCAAGGGTTCAAAGGTTCAAAGGTTCAAAGGTTCAAAGGTTCAAAGGTTCAAAGGTTCAAACGTTCAAAGGTTCAAAGGTTCAAAGGTTCAAGATTTCAAAGGTTCAAAGGTTCAAAGGTTCAAGGGTTCAAAGATTCAAATGTTCAAAAGTTCAAGGGTTCAAAGGTTCAAAGGTTCAAAGGTTCAAAGGTTCAAAGGTTCAAAGGTTCAAAGGTTCAAACGTTCAAAGGTTCAAAGGTTCAAAGGTTCAAAGGTTCAAGGGTTCAAAGATTCAAATGTTCAAAAGTTCAAGGGTTCAAAGGTTCAAAGGTTCAAACGTTCAAAGGTTCAAAGGTTCAAAGGTTCAAGATTTCAAAGGTTCAAAGGTTCAAGGGCTCAAAGATTCAAATGTTCAAAAGTTCAAGGGTTCAAGGGTTCAAAGGTTCAAAAGTTCAAAGGTTCAAAGGTTCAAAGGTTCAAAGGTTCAAAGGTTCAAAGGTTCAAAGGTACAAAGGTTCAAAGGTTCAAAGGTTCAAGGGTTCAAGGGTTCAAGGGTTCAAGGGTTCAAGGGTTCAACTGTTCAAGGGTTTAAGGGTTAAAATTTTCAAAGGTTCAAGGGTTTAAGGGTTCAAGGGTTCAAAGGTTCAAACACTCAAATTTTCAAAGGTTCAAAGTTTCAAAGGTTTAAGGGTGCAAGAGTTCAAAGGTTCAAAGGGGTTCAAGGGTTCAAAAGTTAAAAGGCGCGAAACCTAAAAAAAATTACGCATCAAATTTTGTGTTTCAGTTAACCGATTTTTTCAGTAAAGCGGAGTATATTGTTTCATCAAGCCGTTTCCATAGAATGAGATTTCCTTTTTATTAGTAAATATTTCAGAAACTTCCTCAGAAAAGGAACACAGCATTTTAGCGATTTCCAAATGCACAACGCAGACTATGTCTGCCTTTTGTACTGCGATCTATGATCGCCAAGGCATAATTCCCTCAACATAGTCAAAGGGGAACACTCAGAAAAAAAAAGAATGAGCGAAGAGTATTTAATTTTTTAAAAATTATAAGCTAAAAGTTTATATTTGATAAAAGGAACTCGTTGATAAGTTTAAGTGTAAGAAAACCCTCCGATTAATCTCCTAGTAATCATAGAACAGGTAACTATCCAAAACAAAAAAATTTAAAGAAAAACTTGGGGTTGGGGTGTGTTAAGTTGATATTATATGATTTGTAAATGGGTTTTATTGTGTGAAGTTCAAAGATGGGCACTTTAATTTGAATTTAAATTGCACACCCACTAGCCCCCACCCCAACTTTATGTTGAAACACATTCTCAATGGGCCTACTTGTAATCGGCAAGGCACTCAATTGTTTTCATATATACCTAGGTACTCCAAACAACTTCACCCTCTTTTGTTATAGTTTTCTTTTCCTAACATTTTTCGAAGGACTCTACACAGGAAGCTAATCTTATACATCTAGCCCAACATGCAAATCTAAAAATAATCCCTGCTCTACTCAAAGGCTTAAAAAGGCCAAATTTAATGAAACCATAACAGAACAATATCAGCCAACAAAGCATTGCCGTCCAGCTGCTGCACTGCAAGAATGTCCTTTTTATTCACAACAAAAACAAATCCATCCACGGCGGAAGTTCAACCTGAACAACATAGATTTTTGTTATGACAACAAGAACAGCACACAAACACGAAAGCTGCGCCCTATGATTAAGTCTAATGGTATTCGAGGGTTACAACAGCACACAGGCAAAGACGATGTCTGATGAAAGGAAACATCCGAACAATGGCTCGTCTAAACAAAAACATCATCATCACAATTAAATTCATTGTCATCGTCATCATCGTGATGGGCGGCGATGGTGAACCTCGATAGCAGTGTAGTCGTGCAAACACAATTCCAACCCCAGTGTCCTTTTGCAGTTTGTTTCATTGGTGCTGGCGCCTTTTTTTTTTTTTTGTTGTAGGTAGCTTTTAATCCGGGCAGCAGCGCATAGGACGGATGTCAATCCGAAAGCAACTTATATTCACCCCCGTGTCGAATAAACAAACATACAATCTCTGTGTGCGGATGCTGCCGCTGCTGCACTATCATCACCCATTGGAGGGTCCACAGACTGGTTTCTCTAAAAATGCTGTTTTGCTTTCTATTTGGCCTGGTTCCTGTGTTAATCCCTTTCACGTTTCATTTTTATCTTTCAGCAGAAGGATTAAATTACGTATGCCAGGCAGGATTCTGTTTCGCTGCATTAATTATGCTAATGCATTTAGATACAGCGACAGATACGACGAGCATGTAGTTCTATACACATCTACAAGTGCTAACACCGTGCGCGCGATGTGTTAGAATGTATTATGGCTGGCCTCGACGACTGCGGAGGCATTGTCATTTGGATGCAGATAGATGCGAACGATAATTAGCACTGAAGTCAATTAAAGACGTTACGTAGGTAGGTTGTATATAACGCACGCCGCTTGCCATGCATTGGTTGATACATCAAAGGAGCGCTCAACGAATGGAGTTATTTTCTTAATGAGAGCAGGATGAGTTGGTTCGGTTGGCCGAAGATAAGCGTGCCTTTAAAAGACAGTGGGTGGAAAATTAAGGATTTATGAAGACCGAAACCATCCATGCTTGGGGGATCTTCTTCCTTCGGCAGCAAGTAATTAGGGTTTACTTTCGGCGGGATTTTTATGCTGATTTCTTTTTAATTAGGACTTGGCTTAGTACACTAATTAAACAGGGCCTGGGTTCGGGGTTTACATAATGAAGGCTTCAGCCAGAAGTGTTTATAGACTTCACTCGGTGCGACAGTAGTGTTCTTTTTTTCCCTTTTTTATGGGTTTGAAATAAAATCACCGCCAAGTGTATAAGGGTGGTCTTGAAAGGCTAATTTATTCGTTTTTCGGAGAAGTGATGTTCGGAATGGTTCCTACAATTGATGTCATAAATGGAAGTGTCAACACAGTCAGCTACGGAAGCCGCATCGTACATCAGCTAATTCAGCTCTTTAGTCTTTTATCATCTGCAAACTCTTATGTGATGGCTATGAGGGAAGATCCATCTCGAAGTTAACGAAGATTACCAATGGACTCTGAAAAGGCGGAAAAGTTGGCGAGTTAGAACTGCAATTTTGGGTGGAGCGTTGGGTGAAGTAGCGAGATCCCCATAGCAAAAGGCACGGGACCCCTTGGGTTGAAGGGTTGATATGGACCTCGAATGAAACAGCTGACTTTTTTAAGACGTCGATTTTCAGAAAAATTTTAAACATCAACTTGCTTTGCTACTGAATTGTCGCCTCAGTTTTATTCCTCATTTTCACCTGGCGTCTTGTTTTAGAAGAACACAGAATGTAGAAGGTATAAGCTTTTATCGTCTAGAAGTAGCTTCCTCAAGCCGATCTAAGTCACAAGAAAACTTTCTTAACGTATCGTGTTCTAACTCTCCTCCACACATGTTCCCAAAGCTTCAATATGTTATACGTAACTGATATAGGACCTTTTGCCTGCGCATAGACCATGCAAATTTACACTGGCACTGGATGAAATGTCTGCCAAAAAACTGAGTCTTCGAAGCCGATAAGTTATACGAATATGCTGCCCGTAAATAATTGAATCTTATATCAAATTCCTCAACAGAGCAACCAAATCTTTTGTCCCATCCTGTTTAATAAAAGGTATAACGTATGACGGTATGACCCATAATCACCTCCATCAAGATTTGACACGTTGCAGTCAAAGACGAAAACAACCAGACTACCTATGTGATTTATGGTACGGGCCCAGCCTCTCAAAGATGGCACTTCTTACAACATTCAAAAGATTCTCTGCCGATCAAGTATCAAACTTGAGCTTCTGCCTTCTTTAAATTATCCCCACAACTAGTGACTGCTAGACTAGAACTTCTTTAACCTAAAAAAAACTTTCCAGTCACTGTCGCTTTAAAATGCAAATCTCAGTTGAAATCTCTGTGCCCCACAACCTATAGTCAAAAGCAAATTCGTTGCGCATGCTATAAATCATCTCTTCGTGCAAACCCACTACACGCTTCCGTCTACTCAATCATAATCCCCGAACAATGAATGTACGTAATAAAAACAAATAATATCCTTTCTCTCAACTATGAAAAATCGAAATCCTGTCAAATAAGCAAAATTGAAGAAATTTGTTATCGAATTGGTTACAAGGCGTAAGAAGATTGTTGGCACAGACATGAAAGGTGAAGAGAAACGTTTTTTGTTTTTTGTTCGCAGTGTCGCGACAAGGCAGGCCAACAAGCGCCGCATGTGTTTTTCTTCTCATTCTGATGATAATGATTAAGCACGGCATGACGACCATCTTCGATCTGCTTGCCGTATCCTTGAACCATTATATTTATGGACACCAAGCGAGCGAGTGTTTTTTTTGTATTTTGTATTCGTGGTGACGACGACGAGTCTTAACAACCTTTGGTCTGATGAATCTTTACATTTCCGAGGGAGTGAAAAATGTATTTTGCTTCTTTTCCATATTTTGTTTTCTTTGCGATCAACAATGGGGGTTACTTTTGTAGAATAAGGAAAAAAAATATATAGGGTTGAGTTGAAAGAGGAAATAATAAAATACAAAAAGTTGACGGGGTGGGGGAAGCAAACAAAAGTATAGCAAAGTCATCGAGGGGTGAAATATAAATTATCCTTTTGGTAAATATGGAGAGAAAAACGCATCTCGCCCACAATCATTGGTTTCCGTCTTTGAAATTGTCGGCATAATCGAACAAGGTCGGAAGCTGCTGCTGTCGATGACAGCTACAGTTTTCAAAAGGGTGTGTTTTTTTTAAGAGCTATGGAACTTTAAAATTAAATAAAGTAGAAATGCAATCTTGGTTTGAGCATGGTGTTCACATTGTTGGAGAGGTAAATTTATGGCATTACTGCTTGGGTGTGTTTTTTTTTTGTGTTGTTTGGGTCGAGTTAAGAGCAATAGCTGCGGGTTTGTGTCGAAAGTATATAGTCGTGATGAAACGACAAGTGGAAATTGCTCCAATCAGACAGTTGAACCTACTCCACAAGTTGTTGGTTGCATCTAGTTCCGAATACTATCGTTTCACTTAAGAGAAGATAAAAAAAACAAACATTGTAATTCCAACAACTTTCCTTGGTTAAATTTAACCCAAATATAATTTTTTTTTTATTTAAGATGGAAATTGTTGAAATGATAACTATGTAGAGTTTATTAATCTCGATTCTTGAACACTTAAAAACGAGTTCTTGTTATTAAAAATCATTATATTAATACGTGAACATCAAAAGTTTGGGTACACTTTTTAAGTATTTATTATGAAATGAGGAGAATGATTGAACTTATGTTATTTAAAAGGTACTGTGCCATAGATGTGCACAAACAAAAAATCGTGGATACATTCCTCCATTAAGACTGGTAAAATTAAGTTATGAATTCCCCATACAAAACAGGTAATTGAAAGGATTTTGGTGACAATCAATTTTTCGCCGCCATATTACCATAGCAACGTATTCAAATATAAATCATCTAGATTAGAACCTGTTTCCGATGGAGCAGCTCATTTACGTATTTTTTCGATATCTAGATGTCGCTCTTTTCGTTTGTAAAAAAAATACATACAATAATAATGAAAATAATTGTGGTACGTTTTTTAGTATTACGTTCTTATACAAGGTATGGTTGATTTTCGGCCACAAGCGATACTTGTAATAATTAAAGCCAGAACTTTTAGTCTACAATTTTTCAAAAATCTCTATAAATTTCTAAATTCTTCGCTTATAATCTTTATTTTTGAAAAGATAAGTTCTTTAGCGTTGAGCATTTTTGATATGGGATAAAACCATTGAACTCTTATAATAATTTTCTTTTTTCTAAGTATGATTTTTGTAGTAGTAGATTATAATAATGAATAAGAAAACACAGCGGGAATCAATAAAGATCGATTGGCTTGTTTAGCTTATCGACAATCTAGTTGTCAGTCGGGACTCGGGAAGGATGGCAGATTGGTAAGTTCGATGACTTTAAGTATGTCGTCAGTGATTGGATATCCTTCTTGCTCACAATTTCGGAATTTGTATGGAACTGTGAACTACTCAAATCCAAAGTTGAAGGTATAAAATTTTGTATTGTCACTAAAGATTTTTTAGAAAATCAGAATTGGAAAAACCACTAGAATTGATTTAAGAATTTAAGTAAGCATATTAATGCAAAATACATTTTTCCACAGCTGAATTTTGACAGATCACAGAAAATATCAGTATTAGCAACAAAATTGCAACCGAAAGCAAATTAAAAGTATATGGAGAATGGTTATTTGAACACAAAAAAATTCGTTGTTGCTAATTTAGTTTCTTCAAGAAATGGAATATTTTAACGAGGAGTTTTTGGTTTTTGAGGAGGCAGCTGTAGAAGTACACATAAGGAAACGAAAAAGTAAATACCAAGAAAACCATTTTTACCACCTAAGAAAAAAAATTGTTGGCGGTCCTAGTTAAAGAAAGTCCTTGTATTTGTATTTGTTTTTTTTTAATATTTCAAAGGAAAACATTTACCAAGCGACTTAATCCAGAGCAAGTAAGCTCAGTTTTTTTTTTTTTGACCGAAAATAAACTGTCAAAATTAAGCGAACAATAAGCGAAGTGGTTGGTTTTAGCTTTCCTGGAACAGCATATTAAGCTTTAGCAGAAAAATAGCCGTTTGTTATTTTTACTACCTATGTACATTTTTTGGTACTAGAAAATTTTTATCGAATTTTCTTTGTCAGATTCCTGAAATTCCCACGACTTTTCTGTTTTTTCGCCATTTTGCACGCAAGGTTTTTATTCGGACATTGAAATTTCCAACCACAACACTGAGATAAAGCTCAATTTTGCAGAAGCCATACAAATGAAGTCGTCACACTACCAAATGGTTTTAAATGAGAAGCGTTTCATCTGGGTACAGAGATGCTCTGTATACAGATAAGGCTATAGCTAATCAGATATCCTCTCCTTTAGCCTAGTTGTTATGTGTGGTATTACACAATCGAATGATAAATATAAAGTTAGGATTGAATTGAGGATAGAAAAACGTATGGGTGGTTCCATCCTCAGTAGCTATGCGGAATTTATTAGAAGAACATGTAAGGTACTTCAAACCTTCCATTTATGTCTTTGCACTGCAAAAAGTAGCTGTACATCTAAAAACAACTACTGACTTAAACTGCAATTTTTTGGAATTTTTGATGGCGAGCACTGGGCAAAAGTGACATTTTCTTATAGATTTTTGTTATATTTTTCTATGTTTTTATCTTGAACTCTATTAAAAAAAATTATTTTCGTTTCCTTTTCATTTAGGTAGGTATATTAAATATAATTCTTGGAAAAATGTATTTGCACTGAAAGGCTGACTACTGAAGCCTTATCACGTAACTTTTGAGATGACTATCGTCAGTTGGCGAGCTTCATCTAGCTCATTATTCAAAAAATGTATTGAAAACTTGCGATAATCCAAAATTTAGTCGGCTTGAAAACAGATTATTATGGTCATTAATGTTTTAAAAAGTATATCGTCCAGACGATCATCGTCTTACGTGATCTGCCCCCCTGAGTAGCTCACCCTGCCTTTAACTGAAAGGTAACTTTGTGCGATATGAGTTCCATTTTCCAAGTTCGCCACAAGGTATGCAGATGTAGGTATTTACAAAATGTATACCTATACCCAGTTCGCTGATTTATTTCAATACAACTATTATGATGCACAGGAAAAGCAAATCAATAGGAATACTGTGGCAGCGGTGTCTTGTAGCGTAATAATTTCTCTATTTGTCTGGATTGCAATTAGCAATAATGATCGCCCCTGGGCCACTGAAATCAGCCTTAATTAAGTGACGCGGAATATACTTTGTTATTTTTATTGCTGTTTTCTGGTCGTTTTTTGATGTTGAACATAGCAGAAGAAATTTTATATATACTCGTAGACCGCATTTTTATTTTCAATTTAGGTGCCTTTAGGCAGGTGGAACGTATGTTTCGCGATACCCTTTAGCTATTATATAGCTGAGGTGGAATTGGCACAATACTTTTTTTTCGCTTCGCTTGAATATACAACTTTGGCTGTGCGCCTTGGGGAAAATAAAATTTTAAATATTTTCGGGGTATTCCGCTAGAAATCCATTTATTGTTCCAGCCGAACCAGGCACTAGTTGCAGGTTCGAATTCAACCATTTAATGGATCTGGTAGAATTATTCCAAATCCCAGTTTTTTTTACTGCCCCAGTCAACACGGTAAACGATGGAAGTGCACATGCTGAAAAACAAATCATTTCAATTTAAATTGCAGCTCTGGAAAAAGTAGGTCAACGAGATTATTTCTGGATCCCTTGCTTCTTATTGTACATATAATTTGTGTCAAACTATTTTCGACTTATCCCAATCCACATGCATAATGTTTGTGAAGAAACAAAAAAGCAAACAAATAATAAATTCTTTGGATTGTAAGAATTCACTGACTATACCTCCTCCAAGGATTTATAAGATAATCTCGGACTATGTTTGGATTTTTTTTTCAGTTTTTTGTTGTCTTGCCCTTTGATTTGGACAAAAAATTAATTGCGGGAATAAATTTCCCAAAAAAACTTTACATATATTTTGGGGAACTAGCATCGACTTTGGTTCGGCTTTTCCATGGATTATCCGCATCAAATGAAACTGGAATACGCAGCAGCAATATGCTACAGAGGTATACTTAATTTAAATTGCAGATACCTACATCCAGAGGCGGGGTTTACCAAACAATTTTTCTGTTCCGCACTTCTTATAAATCCCAAATACGAAAAGAATTTTCAATTATTTCCCCTGAGTTAAGCAGCCTCAGTGTCAGTATCTGATCCTTTACAAAAATAAAAAAAAATATAAACGAAAGCACCGCCTAAGTGGATTTGTACGATAACTACATATCCGAGTATGTAGATGAAGAATATTTCCTACGGGGATCATCCGTGTTGATGTTTGCTTGTTTGTATCGAGCGCGTATTTCAGCATTCATTTCCATATCCCAGATGGCCATTCATCATATCTAATATAGCGCTGTAGTACCCCTTTCCAGAGTGAGAATGAAATTTAATCGCCGACGCGCCGCAGCGATGCTGGCGCTCGTAATAAAAACATTACACTTGGAGTAACTTTTTTCAAATAACTTTTTTTGTTGTTCTTCCCTGATTTATTTCACCCAGCTGTGTTGTGCAGTAGTATATTATTTGAGTTGAGTGCATTTGTCTGGAAAAGAAAACAAACATCAGAGCTGAAATGGAATACCGCTGAGAAAGTTGAGCGGGGCATACCCAGACCCACCACCTACTCGTTTGTTTCTAAAAGGAAACTGGGTATAATGTCTTTTCTGTGTGTGTGGGAATTACTGATCCATAAGTACGCACTCGGGGTAATTAAGAAAATTGCTTGAAAGTGATCCATTATGTGTGAGAATAGGTCTTGTACGGACGGCGTGTGTGTTGTGTTGCTTCTGCTGAAAGGGTTATGGGCGTTTGTTTGCATTATGCCTTAAAAAAAATTAAAATAAAATGCAATCGATATGGTGAAGCCATATGCCACATTTTGGAGGAGTGCGCTGTTTTAGTGGTGTGTAATTAACATTAGCTGGTATTGAATTTGGGCACCACCAGGAGGAGGGTGTGCTCCTGCTCACACTAACTTGATGTGGTTCCTACAGTTCTTGCCCCTCAATGTAGCTTCATTTAATTTATATGTTTTGTTAATTGCTTTGCCATACAGCATCAGCTAACTAATAATGTGACTGGTGAGTTTGGTTCCAAAAGCACTTCGACCGTTCTCAGCTTGTTTCGAGATGGAGCGACGAGGTACTACAACTAATAACAATTAGAAAGGCAGAAATTTAAACCTAACTGCAGGTGGTTCAGGCCGCTTTATATCACCTGCTTGTAAGCATTAAAAGTTTTGGTTGCCTCTCACGCAGAGTTGCCAGTTTTGGGGCTTTCCATTTAGGTCCAGGTCCACGGGGGAAATCTGGGGGAGACATTTTTTAGGGGGGAATTCTAGTTTTTTTTTGTAAATTCTTTTTTATTTGTATTCCATTTAAACATAATTTTTGCTAACCTATTGTGCTACTTAAAAATGCTGTTAAATAATAATCGGTCGATCTGTCAAAGCTATATAACTACCAATGAAAATTATTTGTTCTAATCTCTTTGGACTATTTTTGTGTACAAAACAAGTTTTTCCAAAAGGCTAATCCCAATTTAAGTCGTACAAAAACACTCTTAAAAAAATAAAGACACAAAGTTGGGGTCTTTTGGGACAAAATAGCCAAGTCTGCAGATTTACCTGGAGGAAATATTTTCATCGTCTGGCAAATACTTTAAGAATAAAGAAAAAACTCTTGTCAGCGGTAACTGAAGCTTCAAAAATCGTGTAGCGATATAATCTACAGACCGCTTCTTCTTCCGATTGCGATTAAATTCGACAGTGACATCAGTATTAGTGAAGTCAAGCAACACTTGACAATCGGTGTTAGTTTAGTCCTTAGAGGGATTTAAATTTCGTAGGAACGCCGTATCAAAAAATACTGAGCCGACTTTACCTAGCCGATAGCTCCATTTTCTTTCATCTCGGTCTTGAACTACTAGCGTATAGAAATCACGGGTCGTTTTGAGTCGAAACATTCAGGAAGCAATTTCAAGGATATCGTGTTTCAAAGTGCTTCACTTCCGCTGAATAGCTCTATACAAATATAAATAAATATTTGACAATATATCTAAAGTGAAATGGATGTGGGAATGGGGTTTTATTTTTTTGCACAAATTGGATAAAATCCAAAATGGGGCAATTATCTGTGTGTGTGTGTGTCCTCTTTTTACAAAGCCAAAAAAAAGTTTACTCATTCGCAATAATAATTTGCTCTGCGGTCCCACACCAGACCGACATAAATGGAACAAGCCGACATAGACACTTCAGAGGGAGACCAAATCGTCATCTTGTTGATGTTGAATTTATTTTTTTGATTTATCGATAGCAGGTGGACCGCGTTTGATGGAACTCGTAGAAATTTCACAAAACTTTTATCAAATCAAAAAATATGACGACGAGGTGGCATTTCAATCACATCCTTGAGGTATCTAAATAGATGTATCGTGTGTGGGGGGGCTGTATTTTTTTATTCATTACTTGTGGCTTCCTGTAGCGGCGTAAATAAATTTAATGAACACAAATTCACTTTTAAAAGAGACAAGTGGAGGGGATGGTGATGCATTGATTACTTTAGTCATACTCGGTAAGAGAATATGCTTTTGTTGTTTGCACAGTGCGTGGGCTTTTCAAAAGGATGTGAATTTTTGGAAAGTTGTTGGTTAACTACGTGTATGGTGAATTCCCTAAGGTAATCAAGATAATGATTCATGAAGTCAGAAATATGTCTATTTAAAATTAGATCGCGCATGAGTTGTGGGGGGAAAATGATTTTTATAGTGGGTCTCCTTTACTGGGATGTGGGGAGTGTTTTTTTTCAAATGCTTTAAAGAAACACGTGCACGAATGGGTCGCATTATTACTTACTCTAAAAAAAAGTGGTCTTCACCATTTTATACCTCAAAATACTTTTCTCATTGCCGTCGGCAAACAGTTGATCTGTTATTCGTGGATCTAATCTTGTGTTTATTGTCCAGCTACTGATGCCATATCAACATGGCAAGTAACACGATTGAGCAGCACGTCGAAAGGCTAGAACTTTGTTGTCAAAGTGAGTGTTCGTTAATGCAAACGTTGCGCACCATTTTACGACGGACGCGGTGACCTTTCAAAGTCGACTGTCCAACATTTGGTTGCCAGATTTGAGACAACCGGTTCTGTTGACAATCAGTATGTCAAAGAAGAGTCAGATCTGCTGAAAAAATCGCAGTGGTGTGTGAAAGTGTACAGGGCAACCAGAGGCAAGCCTATTATTCCTCTCACGCGCAAGAAGTCGGCTTCGCCCTACACTTGTACAAGATCCAACTGACTCAAGAGCTCAAAGTTAACGACCATAGACAACGCTGTTCGTTTGCTGACTGGGCTTGGGAGCGTTTGGAAGAGGACCTCAATTTAGGTCCAAAAATCCTCTTCAGCGACGAGGTGTGTTTTTGAATAAATGGCTATGTTAACCAGCCAAATTCCCTTATATAGGCCAACACCAACCTACACTAGGTCCGCTGGTCAACTATTGATGAAGTCCAATACCATGAACAGTGACATTATTATTTTGACCTGCCTATAAAAAAGACGCCCTGTTATGCAATTTGAAAGCCTCACCATCAACTGCATATTTAAACAAAGATAAAAAAGGCATCCATACGTTCGTTCATATCAGCACTAGATTTACACAACGCCAAACCAAACTGTTTAAACTTTTAACAATACATACATTCCAACCCCGCAAAAGTTCACCTTGCACTCTATCTACTTCAAATTAAAACATAAATCAGCGTCAGGTTGAAGCCAACAAAACCCCAACAAAGCGCATAAATATGTAAAAATGTATGACAAAAATAAATAAATAATCCAATTTCCCGGCTCATCACCAGATACCACAAAAAAAAACTCTCCCCCATATCTCATATGGGAAATGGGAAACGTCCACCGCGCCGCCACAGACGACGGTGACACTGTGCCTGTGCATTTATGAAACATTAATTTTAATCCACCACAACTAGATTTAATATGCATACAATCTAACTATTAAAATGTTCATTTATGACAGCGACACCAACAAATGGAGGGATTAATTGAAAAATAGGACAAGCCGCATGCAGCATTGCAGCAGTCCCCCACACTCTTGAGTGCATTCCTGGGCGTTATGATTAATATCTGCCGTCGGCAAAGTGAAAGTTGCAACAAATGCGTGATGTGTTCTCATTCTCGAGGGATAGCTCTAAAACAGTGGTGTATAGTTTTGAAGATCTTAAAATAAAACGAAAGGCAATTATGTCTGACGGTTAATGCCCGAAGGATTTCGTAAGACATCTTATAGAGTTTTATAATCGTGACAATTGGCTTCCGGTTTTGGGAAGGGGATTAACACATTTCAGGGAGACTTCCCACTTAATTTGAAGCTATTCGATAAGTGGAAGTTATTGGGAAGTGACTTTATTGCTAATGATTATGACAGTCCGTTTGTGGAGGGTGGGATAGATGACGCGGCGACAGCGATGGGTTGATCGCTGAGATGGAGAAGTGAACACATTGAAGGGATCAATTTTAATATCTGCTTCGTTGGTTGGGATCTTTTTAGAAGGTGGACCTTTTAAAAAAAATTGTGGAAGAGGAGTCCGTGTCAAAAGTGACAGTAAATCAGAAAATTGTATGCATTTTTTGAGATTTTTTGTAATTTGTAAACATTCAGCTACGATGAGGTCAAAATTTGAAACCAACTCACGGAAAAATAAATATTTCCGAGTGAGACCCAAAATCACAATAGCTATTATACAAGGTGGGCCAAAAGAGATCACCCTATTGGAAGATGCTCTTATTCTTGCAAATGGCCGCCAATGTCTGTTTCGACATTTGTGGACAAGACAGATGTAGAATACAAGTGAACAAGCCATGGAGCGATACACTCCCCAAGAACGCGGAATAATCGTGTCTACTTTTTTGCGTAACAATTCGTCTGTAGTATTGGCGCAGCGCGAATTCCGTCGCCGATTCCACGGCCGTCCGACACGGACTGCGCAAACACTGCGCCGTTTGGCCACCAACCTCGAAGAGTATGGTACCACACGATACGTTGCCAAGAGTGGCGCGACCCCGGAGCGCCCGTTGTGACGCAATTAGCCATCAGCCGGTCGTCCCTAAGGCGAATTTTGGTAAAATACTTGCGCATGATATTCCCGTACAAAGTCCAGTCCGTGCATCAGCTGCTGCCTGTCAACCGCCAAAAGCATGTAACCTACGCCCAAGCCATTCTCAACCTCGAGGACGAAGTGGACGATTTTTTGACCAAAATCATACCTAATGAGCGATGAGGCTCATTTCCACCTCAGCGGGTACGTGAACTAGCAAAACTATCGCTACTGGAACACCGAAAATCCATTGAAATAATATTTGTGGTTAGTGCTAACCTAGTTTAAGTTTATGCTCAACACAATTTCTTATATTTATTTGAAACGAACCACTAACTTACTCATCCCCTGGAAGTTGAATTGTTTGAACTAAGTCAATTTCTGTCTATTACGTGTTATAGATATTTTGTGGGATGGGAGCCACAAAATACCTATTTTGTTTACCGCTCTTCTCCCTTCTTCGATTACCTATATATTCTACATAACAATATATATACCAAACAGCCATTTGATTATAATGAACAACGACCACCTTGAGGTTCATTAGGAATTTCTCTCATATTTCTCGGCGCAACCTCAACTCCACTTAAGGCGTCAAATTCAAATCGAATATGTCCCAGCAGACCTCTTTTCGGAAACTTTTCCCCTTTGGAAATGTAATCCGATTAAAGACACGACCGCACCTTCTCAAATCCCATCCCGCAACCCTGGAAAAGTCCAAATCGAATGTTAACCGCATAAATAACGAAGATAACACCGTTCACCGTCTTAACGACAAAAACACTCATCCACCCCAGGGGCGGTGTCTGCCACCCTTTGCCAAAAAGTCGAACAAAACCGATTCTCTGCGTCCAACGTCGACGGCACTGTGCACACATCATAAATTGGCCGCAAACATAATTGACCGTGATAAAATTATCTGGGATTTCACACTGCTTTGACTTACATACGAGTATGATCGCACGCACGAACACGCACGCAATCCAAATCTAAATCTAAGCCCCCTTGGTAGCTACATAGCTGGAAATGGCACACTTACTTGCTGCTGTCCCTAGAGACAATGACGCTGGAAATTTCTTAAAAACGTTGACCCGCAAGGATATATGGGTAGCATAGCTACCCACACATTGCTCGTGCTGTGTATATATTTTTGTTGCTGCTTTTGTATTTATTCGATAAATCACTTTCACAGTTTGAACCGCGCCGTATGCTCCATTCACATGGAGAGATGCGTTAAGATACCGGGCACATTGACGATTTATAACCAAAAGTGATTGCTGCCACTGTACGCTCTGTTAATAGCATTTTCCTTTGGAGTTCTTACTTTTTTTTCCTTTTTTTTTGCGGAAGCATTATAGTGGCTGTGGTTGGAGTTTTGCTCCCAAACTCGTAGAAAAATAATCTTTCACTTTTCTTGGTATTTCATCGTTTTGCTCACTTGTCGTCGTCGTCGTCGGAGTGGAAAAGGATTACGGAGCAACGTGTTTTTAAAGGGTACCAACTACCTACATCCTCCGGCTCCTTTGGGAGTAAAAAATATACAAATAATGCCAAGCTGGAAAAAGTCAAGCACGGTTATGTTGCTGTTATCGCTCCAAGGCTGACAACAAAAAAAAAACCGTGTCCTTGGGTAATAGACGACTTTTCCGCGTCCGCTATGCTGGCTTGCTACAGGGAGTTTCGTTCCAACCACGAGTTAGGACGAAGAAATAAATATACAGCGGGGTTTATTAAAGCGCTATATGGATATTAAATCAGGATATGGAGGTGGAGGGTGTGTCGTTTAAAAACCGCTCTTATGTGTTGGACTAAAAAAAAACAAATTGCTACTCGTTTTAGGAAGGATCTCTTAAAGTTCCGAGTTGTAAATTTAAATTTGTGTTTATGTTTGTATATGGGATTGGATGAAGGTCCGTTGAAAGTCGCCTTACAGTCAACATCAACATCATAGTCTTGATCTTGACTCTAGAGGAACACAGCCTGAGCCTGTCGATTTAGGTGGTCCAACTAATAGGTTAAACCTCAAAAGACATTGGGAAAGAAAAGCACCAAGTCCAATGTGGTAACATTTTGCCCATCAACGTCTGTTGCACGCGTTGGTGCATTCACAAGCTTGGTTCGTTTATTTACCTCAGCAAAGATCTCCCATTCACAGGCTCTGTTAATTGTTCGACTTCTTGATCTTTTTTGCACGCGTTGGCGCATTCACAGGCTCTTTTAATTGTTCGACTTCTTGATCATTTCTTCGACAATTTCGACAATAGGACACCTGTGTAGACCTCTGTCGATATTCATTCGCTGTGCAAGTTTAAGGGGCAAATTGACACATTGAAGGCGACCTTCAACCTTGCTAAATGATTTAGAGACAAAGCATCTGCCCAAAAGCTGTTTGCAATCTGTGCTTGTACTTGCCTTGAAAATACCAGCACGTGGAGGCTGTCATTGTCTGCAATATCATAAAATTCAATTCAGATCCGAATGCCCGGGGCCTATGAACACATCCGACTTGTTGAACTCTGTCCCTCTTGTCAGTTGTGCGCCCGGCCCATTACCGGTTTGGAGACAAATCAAAAGATAACAACGTATCCATCTCCCACTCCACTTCTAATTCCAGCTTGATACGTAGTTTTGATCCCAGCTGACAAGGACAACAGCAATAACGACGACGACGCCATTACATACACGGGCTGTGGAGCTGTGGCCTATGGTCGAGGGATTCCTTTTCATCCGGTTATCACTTATATATCCCTCCATCTATTCGGCGACACAAAATCGAAAATCAACCCAACCACTGACACTCGGGGGGAAAGAAAAGGCCTTTAATTTTGCAATAAGGATTGCGGTTGAGGAAACTTCACCTTTGGGAATTTCGAGAAGGATTTCTTTTTCATGCTTCAGATATTGGAAATTGCTAGGGGAGATGTGGGTTATTAGTCGACCTCCCCTCTTCTGTGTGTGACAAAATCTCCACCGTACTAGGTCGAGTATATCTATGTAGAGACTTTGCACATTACGCAAGGGTGGTAATTTCTTCCCCACCCCATACCATATCTACAAAAGCAACCGGAACTAATTCGCCCCACCTATGATGATGGTATACACATACAGACACGTTTTTATTTATAATCCAGGCGTTCCGTTTCGCAAATACGATGACTCTGCATTGAATGGGGTTCGGGGAACTTATTTCTAGGCCGGCGCAAAAAAAAAAAGTTCGAGTCGATTAATTACCCGCAGGAGATTAAGCTCGAAATAAGACTACACACAGATGATGGTAATAAATTCCAAAGGTGGCGGTAGTGAGGTGAGGTCTTCATCTAAACAATCCGATTTATTAGTCCGATGACACAGTGAATTAATTCAACACTCCCGGGGGGCGGCGCGGCACACATATTGAGCCAGCAATGACAATAGGACAGAGATTTAATGGAAGTCATTCGCTCTTTTGGCACGGTACATCTGCTTTTAATTACAGCCGGCTGTTGGTGTAATTGGGGCAGCAGGCGCGTCGCATACCACACCACGAGAGCCAGGCGGTTGGGGGACGCTAAAAATGTGCCAGAAGATTGAATCATCTCCATTTACCACGAACGACTAGATGAACGAAGGTAATGCAATTAAATTGTGCGTGTTGAAATGTTTAATTATTTACTTTGAGGAAGTTTCGTGCGCGCAAATACTGTGCGCGACGGTGGCATCTTGTACCCGCACTTGTACGTGTCTATATTCAATTATTTGCTGAATGGCTTCAGCGAAGAGGTTTATTGGCCTAATAAAGCATTTGAGATAAGTGGCATTTCTAGTGGGATGGCGTTCGTCTTTTTTGTTTTGTTTTCGGATGCGACATTTAGTCCTTCAGTTGGGATATCAGTTTAATTCGTCGGGGTATTTCTGAGTTGATCATTTGTACTGAGTAGATACAAGTATATCTCTAGTCAGAGTCGGGCACTTTTAAGTGAGAGTGTCTATGTAGGACTGGCCTGCGAGGTACGATTTGTCACATTTTTCCAGAGCTTAAAGACGCATCTAAGATTAGATAAATGGTTTCATATTCCTTTCCTATGACAGGGACTCTTTGTGGTGTTTACAAATGAACTCGCATTTGTCCAACTAAGGAGCCCGTTTTAAGCCTACAAATTTGTGAAATACAAAAAAAAGGACAAAGCTGTCAATGACTTGGATGGCAAATTGGCCAGACAAACTGATCATCATTGAGGACTTAAGTCGAACGCCACTCTGTAACATTGAGCGTGCGCAATACCGCCGAACTTTGGCCAGAAAGTGACACAAAACGGCCCAAAAGCTCTTGCAAATTTACCTCCGATGGATCATAATTTCCTAGCTGAAGGCAGACATCTCCGAAGGTGGCGGGCATTGAAGTAAAAGACAAACATAAATAAATTGAAGGCAGTCAGTTGCATAGGGAAAGGGCTAACCAAAGGAGATAGCTCGTTCATTTGACCCAGAAAAGTTGGGCACCGCCTAATTTGAGTGTCGCCTTTATTGTGTGCTTGACCAAACTAG
Organism: Cheilosia impressa; assembly: GCA_948293265.1. Classification (NCBI taxonomy): domain Eukaryota; kingdom Metazoa; phylum Arthropoda; class Insecta; order Diptera; family Syrphidae; genus Cheilosia; species Cheilosia impressa. Next base: position 46,893,175 of record OX411883.1, on the reverse strand, counting down.
TGCTGTTCACTTAAGAAGTATAGAATGTAGATGGACCTCGCCCTCATCACGGGGATGGATGATCTTACAGTCATCTGGAAAGTGAACTGGGTTCGGTCAAGTACTGGCCTCAGAGCGTTTATGACAGGCGTCTGTCTCAACACTATGTGGGTTTGCCCACCTTGAAATTATGCCGTCAAGGCAGGTGTTCGCGTAAAGTAAACCTTTTCTTAGTTGTCCCAGAAAAGTCGCCAAAAAAAATTGCCACAAATGTCCTTTTTAATCTCACATTAGGAACACGACGGTGGTTTTTCCGTGTGCTTCTATGCCATGCCACTAAACAAAATAAATAATTTCCGTCACTTTACCAAAAGCACCTCTGCAACTTTCCAAAATATAAACTGGACTGCACCAAATAAAATCAGCCGGCCGGCCCTCTGTGCCACCCTCGCAACAAATAAATAAATGTCCTTCTCAAACTAAATTGAATTTAAATGCTTATTCCGCAGTACGTGCATTCCACCCTCCGCAACAAAGCCCAACAACCAGTGGCTTCAACCGGGAAAAAAAGGTCCTAAAGAAGAATTTAATTTCACTCCTCCGCAAAGCCCCCAAAGTTGTTCTACTATCAAATTATGCAAAATTGCCACCGCTGGTACTGCGCTCCACTCCTTTATCACACACAAAACTCGACTGTAAATTCCAAAATCCGGCAAGTCGAAAAATAAAGCGTAAAATTGCAACCACCAAATAAACGAAAGTGATACAGCAACGTTCTGAAAATTACGAATAAGGGATCTGTATAAAACATACCCGATTTCGTTGTGCGCCCACCCCTCTTAGGCGACCCACCAACTCCGCTAACCAGTGATTCACAGTCTTAATTCGCACAAAATTCAATTACCACAACGACGAGCTGTATAGGGATGAGGGCTCGAAATGAGCGTTGGCCTTTTCTCCGAAAATCGATGCTAAATTTATCCATCCGCCTCGAAGGGGGAAACAAAAAATACTCGTAGCTAAATGATTTCCCAACGTCTTGTTACTGTGTCCTTCTTGGGGAGTGTTGCTGCGAAACCCTTATACCAATTGCATTAAATCGTTTTCATGGGAATTTATATCTGCGAACGCAAAAAGGAGGATTCAATTTTAGATTGATTTACAAGGCTGTTTCGGGGGGTTCTTTATTTTTATTATTTACAGGACGATCTGGATTGGATTCGCAAATATGTACAAATAAAGCCATCGATCGGGAATACTAAGTCGCGCATTTCTCACGTTGTTGACAGGAACGGTTTACCGGCTTTCAACCTGCGAACTGGCCAACCCCTCCGTTCAAAAATTATTGTGATTAACTTCAACGCATTGGGTATGTGTTAATTATCCGCCGGAAGTCAGCCCCCTTCCGGTAAAAATGCACATTCTTGTTAGAACCAATTTTACTTAAAGGTTTCGCATGACTTTGCTTTAAGGTCGCCTTTGGCTGGAGTCCAACGATTAAAGGCGGTCACATGCAATGGCCTTGTTGCCTCCACTCGCTGCATTTATGAATTATTTTTTTTAAATAATTCTTTTTCGTAAAAACACAATATTTAACGAGATTTCGCGGGGCACATTCGTGTAATTAGCACATAAATTGAGTAAAAGCGGCCTTTGTCATGAGGGGCGGTGGGGGCGCTTTCGTATTCTGAAAAAAAGAAAACCACAAAAAAATGTGACGCTTTGTGCAAATGCGCCTGGTCACCACATACACATGCTTAAGTGGTGTACGTCAACGGCGATCATGCAATTAATCACTTCCATAAGTGAAATGTGCCTTGCAACAACACCAGCAGCATAAGAGTGGACTATCAATGGTTCGTGCTAATGGTTCGGTCGGGCGGAAAAATCCGATTATCATGCAACAAATTATGTTTTTATTTTATTAACATAAAGTGCGTTTGAGGATTTAATTAAAAATTATCGCTATTTATTAATTCGCATTGGTACATATGTTGCAAGCCACTTTTGGGAGGGGGGTGGCATGTGTTTGTAGGGGACTAGCTCTGGACCTAGTGAAACGATTTCAAAAATTCGTTGACTTTTGGAAAGCTACGGGACAGGGTTTAGCTTTCCTTATTGTTTTAATGGGGCTGCTGCAGCTTTGAGGGGCCAAATGTCCTACAACCATTTGGTCTATTCTGCCCCCTGCTTACGCCTCAGGGAGGTTTATTTCCTCACGAGAGCTCCCCTCGCATTACTGTAGTCTTACTTCTTACTTCGTAGGCGCAGTGCCTTGGCTGTTGGTTTGTTGGACTACTAAGCGAAGGGTCCCATGTTCGATCCCCCGAAGAACACAAATGATTTTTTCCACTGCGCCAACACTCGCGAACGTCTTACAAACATCCGAGAGCATGACTGTCGTGAAAGAGCTTCTCAATTTGTCGTTTTGACTCGGCATTAAATTGTGCATCCCTTCCATTCGTTCCAGAGATAAACTTACACAAAACAAATGGTTTTGAAAAGCTCTGCCTTGGTTCCCTACCGACCTATTGCGCCAACTATTTTTCTGTTATTTCTACTCTTATCCTTGATGGAAGAAATGCGTCCTATAGCACTATCTCTCTAGTCCAGTTTCATCTAAGAAACTAAGGATGAGTGTTGGCTCCAGTCACAGTATATCCTCATCAGATAAATTGATATTTTTGTGGATCAATGTTCTGGGATTTTGCAGCACTCATCGCAGACCTTCTTCAAATAAACCCAGTTCCTGACTGTTTTCCTGAGTCTTCCCACGATAGCAAGCCCGTTACGATACGTAGGTCATTTTTGCTCATACTGATGCATGCTGCGAATCTTTTTCGATTGTACGAGTATTGTCTTAAAAAGTTTCTTAGATTGTCCCATGCCCTGAGTGTTTTTCTAGGTTATTGCTGTTTTCTTTCTCTTGGGACCTTCGAAAGTTTCTGATGCTCACTTTCTTGCTAGGCAGTCGGCCATTCCATTACCCTCTATCTTGTTAATCCTACCAACCAGTTCATTAAGTTTTTAAAGAAATTCCCACACAAGTTTGGGTTTAAAAATCGAGGTATCAAGGACCATGATATCAACCTGATGCCTGTCAGCTATATCACAGTTGGTGTTGTTTTCTGTCGAGTTAGATTTGGGAACATCTTTTTTGTGGCATGGATTTCAGACTCAATGCGATGCTAGTACTTTTGATCGTTGGTTTAAAATACTTGGTTCTGTGTCTTTGTTGTATGATTGCTCAGTCTGTGGATTGCGGATTCATTGCTTTAGGTCATCTTGTTGCTGACAAAGTTGTGTTACATATACCTACCTAAGGGCTGACTAAAATTTTTGGCTTTGTAGAACAGTTTCGGACGTATATCGGCAATATGATATTGTATCGTAGCTCAGGGAAATTATGAGGGCAACAAAATGCAAACCCTCACACTCTGATATAAAATTTAAAACCGTCAAAACAAATAATAAAACATGACAATTACCGTGGAAAAATGTTACAAAAAAAAACACTTTTATTTATTCCTGCTGCTAATGGTACAGGTTCTATGATGGTTTATCTCCGTTAAACAAGCCTATCTGTGGGATCAGATGATCTTAGAGGGAGGAACACAGGTCCATAGCAAAAAATTATGGGCAGTAAGTTAGTTGATAGTGCGCTGTATGGCATATGGCTCCGTCTTGTTAAGAGCGTTGTTCTTCCGCATCTATATTATTCGAAAAAAGTCAGCAATCGTGGCTCTATGGCGACCGTAAATTGTTCGCAGTGCACGGTAAGTTTGGCAGCCCTAACCTCGATTTTCAAAATAAATTTACACAACCAATCAATTAGTTGCATGCATTTTATTTTATTTTATTTTGATATTACAACTGCCAAATTTTAGAGACTATCTGTGTCTGCGTTATCAAAATTGTCTCAATACCCGCATATGTATACAAAAAGGTTTTTTTATTCACTTCTATAAAGGTTGACCTTTCATCTGGTCCACACGTCATAAGATTCTATTTTTAAAAATCACCGGTTATCGGTACGACAAAAATTCATGTCGCCTATTCGCAAGGTGAACTCTGATAGCACTTGATGTGAAGTTCAGTGCGCATTGTCAGTAAAATCCCGATGCGATGGCAATGGTTTTTTTGCACAACAATTTTGTAGACTCAACAACGAACAAGTCGTTCTTTCTAATTGAAGGCACACGTACCTCTGGTATTTTAGTAATTTGTGCAGACGCTGCAGGCTGAGTTTGCACTTGGTAAATATTACTACAAAGCGTTACAGACACAGCATACTTCCCTTCCTGTTAACCAACGCAAGTGTTCACCTTTCGGCACTAATTACAGTCATGTTTCATATGGTACTACTTTAGCTATATGCGGATAAACCGAAAACTCTGCAGAGGCAAGACTCGAGTGTATCGCTATCACCTCTCCTCCATATACTTGACAATTCAAGTGTCGATAAGAGCAGAGACCCTTGAACTCGCGCGCACAGTAATCAAAATAGATTCCGAGCACTAGATCCTTGCCTTTGAATCGAATACATTCGAGTGTGTGTGTGCGTTACACTGCGAGCTAGTGCAACATAGCTCGCAGTATGTTGAAACCCTATACGGTATCTCCATTAGAAAATTTCAATTGTCGACTTCATTTGGAAGTAGATTGCACTCCCATGCTGTCGCATTACCAAGTATCATCGATGATACATTTTCTGGTGCGGGTATGGCGTAGGTTCGTCGCCATCATCTCTCGTCGGGATTAAGTTATCTTAACAATTCCTTTGTGTTCGTATATGGTGCCTTACTCTTTCGTCTCACCGTGCGTCGCATTTGGTTAGATGTGTAGTTTCACGGATCTAAGAGATTGAATTGCAACCCAGTATGCTGTTAGTATGCTGGGGATGTTTCGTGTTTATGTGATGGGACTGCTATACAAGATTTGATGGGAGCCCAACATACATACCGTTGCCTGCAATGGAAAAGAGTATTTGATTAATGAAATTGTTTGACTAAGTATATAACTGGCTTTTGCGGTACACGACGCATACTTCATGCGGGTGCTATTCGTATTGTGGGAGTAGCAGGATTCAATCAACTTGCAGAGGTATTTGTGGATCTTTGTTGGCCTTGGAAGGGTTGCGTTCTTAATTTTGTAAATACTTAGCAAAGTGTAGTGGAAGAGAAATGTGATATGTATTGCAGTGGAACCATATCTGTGGTCAGTATATGCATGATTTTTAGGGAAGGGTTGAGTCTTAATTTTCAGATGAAATGTTTTCCAAAGTAATCCATCAGAGAGTTCTTTGGGAGCGATAACCATCCCTTTCGTACGCCACTATCTGTGGTCAGTACATCTTATCCCGCCAGATATGGAAAGTTTTTGATTTCTGTACTTGTAGGTGGAGTGGGCTTGTCTTTCATGTGCGTAGCTTGTCTGGATCGCATATTCAAATTTGTCCGATTGTTTACAAAGTTAGGAACAACAGAATTTTGCTTACATTTTCCATCCATTCAGTCTTAAATATATAAACAATCTGCCAGAAGATGTTTTCTGCTTCCAAGCTACCTTCTGTTACTCCCACTCTCTAATCACCGGCTGCAGTTTATAATTTTTTGGATTTTATTTCACAACCACTTTGTTTGTTAATGTCGGTCGCCCGATCTTAACCTTCACCAATGGGATACTCACTCTGAAGGCTGCAACTTAATTAATTATTTCCCAAATGAGTACTCTCGATGGGAAGCCGCACTTTGCTTTGTCAGGGTTTCATCTCCCCCATTCGCTTTCATCTTCTCAATTAAATCCGTATAAACAAAAAAAAATTAAAACACTTAAAAAAACCATCACCCATCCAGAAAAAAAACAGAGATTCATAAACAAATGGCTCGGCATCTGGATCAAATCATGCCTCTGGCAGATACGCCTCCCTTGTTTGTCGTCATAAAGGAAGAATTTTCTGAAAATTCCCCCAAAAAGAACACACATCATGTTAGCCGGCGCAACCCCCCTGTGTGTGAGCGTGTTTCAATATTGCCCGTCTCGTGCAACGCACGTACACTTCGCGGCACATTGGCCATGTTAATTTGTTTATAATCACTGACACTTAACATAGCGAACGCACCTCACGGGTGCCATGGCCACCAACGCATACGGTGACGATGTCGTGCCTCCGTCAACTCGTGGTACTGCTGGGGATTGGGAAAAATGTGATTTAATTGAAATTCCAGCGGTGAAAAGTGAAATACCGCCTCGGGGTGGCGGCACATCGCACATATGCATGCATGCGTCCGTTGTCATACCGAGGGACGAATTTATCTGGAGCACGAGTGTCCTACATGTAACCTCTTTAAATTACCCTAGCGAGGACCTTTAGCTAATTGAAAAGGAGTTTAAAAATTATTTTATGGAATTAATACGACACTGGCAGGATGCATATGAAATTTGTAACTACAGTGAAGGAATTCCCTTGAGCGGGAAGTGTTATCTGTCGTTCGTTGCCAGGTATATGGATATTTTCCATGAGACTGAAACATTTTTCAGGGAATTCCTTTCTACCGAGAGCTGAGCGTAAGGACGTGGCAGCAACTGTGGAATTACCAGAAGACTAATGTCGACAGTTCATGTCATAGAGATGTAACAATATCCGTATGAGCGTGCATCCTTTATTAATGCAAATTTCAAAGGAATAGCAATTTTCGGAAAATGCAATTTCAATAAAAGCAACTAAGTCGAGCATGACAGAGAAACAAAAGGCAGATGATCTTCCAGGTAATAGGAAGAGATTTACGGAGGAGTGTTCCCTCCCCTTAAGGACTAATTAGCGTTGTGTCTGTGCTGGAAGATTTTAAAGACTTTGCAAGAAAGACCAAACAGCAAACGTATCATTAGTTAGATCAACAGCCTTAGGAAGCTCAGGCAACGATGTAGAATTGAGTTTCTGTTTCTCCAAGTGTAAAACAGTGAAAACCCTTATAAGGGTTAAAAATATGGGGGTGTTTTTTTAATACATCCGCAGTAGTAAATCCCAAGAAGCATTCGAATACACATTTTAGGCCTGGCGACGTTCTGGTGTCAATTCGTGATCCCATTTAGGAACATATGTTTCGAAACAACGAAGTAACAGTTTCCTTCTTGTTTCGGAAGTGGCGCAACACAAAGTAGGAATTGTTTTAAATAAATTGGGAAGAATGCCATACCATATAATTTGTGACGTTATGATACGTCATTTATTTTGTGTACCTGTGTTATGTACCAAAATAATATTCTGACTGCATCAAACATTTCATTATTAAGCAGAAAACTGCTACTGAAATTTTATGGGGAACATCATTTTGCCTTGATGTTACTAATGTACTTCGAAAAAAATCATGAGCCTTACTAAATATGCTACATATATTTCTGTGGCAACAAGGAAAAACAGCATAAGTCATTTTTAGCTACTTTTCAGGGGCGAAGGTTTAAGGTTTGACTTTCAATGTGCGTAAATGGCTGATGGGTTTTTTTCTGATCCATAACACAGCAACCATAAGAGATATTTGAATGAAAAAAAAATGTAAATATAGAACAGGGTACTGTGCATCCGATCGTAACATTAACTCAATTTTGACATAAGTCGACTTAGGCTGTTTTTCCTTGTTGCCACAGATTTAATGAAAACTTTCTTTTATCTATTATTTATGGTATTTTAAATGCTGATAAGGAGCATTATAAAATCAGTATAAAATAAATCTACGATGTCTATATAGACATAATAGTGGCATTTTAATCTAATTAATTACACCATATCCAGCAAAACAGCAAATTTAAAATTTCTTATGTTCCATATACCTTTTGTTTTTCAATGCAAAATGGATACCTAACAAAATATTCCCAATTAGGAATTCGTTCTTATTTATGTAGTAAATAATCTATTGGGAATTGTGTTTATTCTGTGTGGCACAAACTTCCCAATCGGGAATCGCGTTTAATCTGTGTTGACAGTAAGTTTTTAGGAATTGTGTGCATGAACACACATCTCAACACATTTTACACGCTGCGGACATAATGTTTCATTGAAGAAACAATTTTAACACAATAAAAAACATGTGTAGACATAAAATCCCTAGATAGGAATATTCCTAAATGGAAAATTAACCTAGCATGTGTCTAAAATGTTACTCATTGGGAATATTTTATGGTAACAAAACCGTCTTAACGACGTCGCTAATGACACATCATGACACATGAAGTCGCAAAATGCTCCTTGGGATATCAATGCAATACAAGAAAATTGGTTTTCAATATTTGCAATTTATTAAACTATTTTTGTAATATATTTATATTGAAATTTAATAATTGTTTCAATAAAATGCTAATTTTAGTACGAATTTTCTGAACTTTAATTTCTAAAGATTAAAATCAAGTATTTTTGTTCTACAATTTAAACCAGTCTATATTAAAATAATATTTCAATCAAAAAATTATTACCATTAAGTTGTAGTTGACCTGAATTATAACATCTACTCTGATTACAATTAAATACGAACTTATTAAAGCCATCAGCTTCAATGCATTTGCATTTGGTTTTAATACAGAATCTTACTTACTTTTTAACCCAAATATATTATTTTGTCGCTTGCTTAAGAATTTGTAGTAATAGATATTTAAAATCAATAAAAATTAATATTAAAATAAAATATTTTCGATGTTCAAATATCCCATTGATATTTAAACCAAATCAAAAGGAGTATTAATATTCCATGGGTTTATAAAAAGCTAAATAAGTATTGAATTTGGGGTGAAAGTTTTGTATTTTAATCTGCAGTTTATTAAATATTTCAATATTTTAATATTTTCTCGGCGTTGTCCTATATACAACACCCCAAAAATATTAAATTTAACACCAGGATTTTAAACCGTGTAGAGGGAAGGGCGTGTGAACTAAAGGGGCTTCCACAAAAAAGTGAACCTTAAATAGGAAGAGTTTGTAAAATACAATACTGCTGACTGAAAAGCAATATGAAAGTAGCCTTTTGTACAAAAATCAGACCGCTCTGCTCCTGGGAGCTAAGCGTCTCCATATGTACATCCTGAATCCGTACCAAATCGTCAGTTTGATGCTTGTAACTTGTAAGTAAAGCGGGTTTTTCAAGGGACTTAAGGTCCGCCAAAACTGTGCGCAGAGAAGTCTGGCTCGATAGACTAGATAAGGTTTCTCTTATTCTCTGGCACTCATACAGTATGTGTACCACAAGGCGAGTGGAAGTTAAAAATAATTCTCTTGAACACCGTCCCCATCGCCACCATTAGCGGTGAGAAGCGGACGGTGCCCAGTTTGGGTTTGAGTGTGCTTTCTATTTCCTGTTTGCAACTGTTACTTACGAACTTGTGTGATGAAGAAGGACACTTCGTTACGCAAATTACTTACTACTGCTAACGTCTTCGACTCTTAACCATCCGAACTAACAACTTTCTTGGGGAACACCGAGGTAGCCCTCTCTCTCACTCTCTGTTGTTAATGGCAAGCATAACAATTTTGTTCAACAATTCAATCGCCTTGCAACAATGATTCACTTTTCACTCCTTCCTGGTGCATTGCAATTAACTTATTACTTTGCATTCAAACATTTTGAATGGAAATTAAAAAGAATCTTACGAGTAAATTAAAACACAAAATCCATTTGCGACTTCAATTCGAAAACTTTTCCCTATAGCCTCTTCTGCCGGCGTATATTTATATAAAACTCCATTCCAAGTGGATAGGTGGGGGGATGGGCGACGGCAACAAAACGATGGGGAAAAAAATCAACCCAAAACAAAAGACATTCAACTTAATCCATTTCTCTTGTAGTCAGGATTAATATATCACACCAGCTGAAAGATGTCTTCTCCGCCTGGCTCCATAAAAACAAAGACGAACTAAGTAAGAGAAAGCTGTAAAAAAAAAGAAAACACAATAGAGCTTCCGTTTGCACCCATTACCTCCGCCACGAGCGCGCACCTCCTCTGTGAACAATGAAAACGTGCAACGGTAGTTAGAAAACCGAACATTATACGCCCTATCAACTACGCGCGTTATAATGCCCGAGGACATAAAACACTTCCACGTGAAAAGTACGCGCTCCAAAAACATAGTGTAACCGGATGGGGCATGGCAAATCCGCAACACAGACAAAAACACAATTAGAGCGAATAACTTTCGCACCGTCAGGTACGAGGGACTGTTCCCAGACACCACTCTCTATCACCCAGCTAATCACTAAAAATGGTTAGAAAATTTTAAGGGGGCAAATGGTTGCATTTAATCTTGTAACGACTCCATCCATAAGTTTGGGGCATCATTCGTTGAACCCAGCACGTGGGAGTCATGTACCAAACATCGCTTATTTACAATGACCCTCTGTGTACCCCTCGCATTCGCCGCCACCCCGGTGGCCAAATTAAATTCTCCTGGAAGCTCATCGCATAGTCTGCACAACTGCGAATGGAGTTTTGAAAGTGAAAAGTGTGGAGGGGGCCGCCCGGTATCCTTGGGTATCATCCCTTTGCATATACATAGGTGACAGTGAATCTCTGTTTTCTAACCTGGCTTTTCTTCGTTCCTTTTTTACCTGCTACCTTTTAGTATATAGGTACCTACTTCAGAGTTGCGCAACTCAAAAGTCACGTAAGCGTTGTAATTTCAGGAGCCCGAGTCACGTTTTATGTCGATGTCTTATTTCATGAGGCGTGAGGGAATGAACTAGCTAGCAAAGTATCTCTGAAGAACAAGTGGAACGAAGTTTTGTTCTGCTTCTTGTTGTGATTTGTATCTGGGGTGGGGATGGGGCATTGCTTAGCATATGGTTAGCGTTGTGATGGATAGAAGCGAGCAGCCAAATACAAAGGACTTTATTTAAATTTCTTTCACCTATATGACGGAGTCGATAAATTCTCTATCTCCTTGGTTGCTCTTTGAGTGCAGTACCCTGCAAGGTATCCTTTGAAAAATATTTGAAAATATTGAAGCAATACAAATAGTCCCGATTTAAGCGCTTCGGCCGTCTTCGCCGTTTACCTGTATGCAAAACTTGTTTCACAAAATCCCCGGCCTGGGAATGCGACTCTTAACAGACGTTCTGCTCATTTCTAGGTGCCTGTAAGGGTCTTCTTCTCCTTCCATATGTGGTGTCATGTTACATCCAGCTGCAGCTTATGACAGACCCACGCAAAACCCTACAAGGCTATGCCTCTGGTTCACCGTGTTATTCATGTACCCCGCTCTATAGTCGCGTTACGTCGCTCAAAGGATTTCCAGCAGAAAGAGGGCTTATCAATCGGAAATCGTCTGGATCCAATTGTTCGAAGGCTGCCAAGCGCATTTTTGATCTTTGAGTAACCATTCCTTCAGAACCACATCATACAAAGTAGGGTGTATAGTTTCAGTTGGACCTCTCGAATATGCAATTAAGAAGGTTACTGTAACTGGTCGCCAGTAAAACCTTTCTGACACGGACACCGAATAAAAGTGGAGTCCCTAAAGGGTCTGTTCTTGGACCGGTATCTTAATACGACAAGCTCAAAGACCAAGCAGAGTGGGTAGCTGAACGAAATCGGAAACGCTGCTAGACAGCTGAAGAAGTTAACACAAAATTTAGACAGTAAACAAGCCCGTAACCTCCGTTCCGTGAAACTTGAGCAGCTTTCATTTAACCATACAGGTCCAAAGTACAACTGTTCCTAGAAGCGCTTCTGCTCCACGGACTTGAATTTATCGGCCCCCCAACGTATACGCAGACCTAGTCAGTATGAGTACTGTCCTGGCTAATGGCCAACAAAGTCTGTCAAATCAACAAGGCCACCAACCCGTACTAAAAACTTGTCAAAGTTTAACGACTTTACTGTGAATCCCATTTAATTATTCACTCCTTGTTTATAGGACACAGCTATCCATCAACTTCTAACCAAACAAAAAAAAAATAGAACAGAAAACCATCCACCCCAAACTGTCAACATGATTCATTTTGCATTCACACACCAACAAGAGTGTTCCGCTTTGACTTTACCATTTCCGGGCTTGAAATGTTTGAGATAAAAGACCCCGCGCCACATCGATATCCTTGTCGTTGGACGCGCGAGTCTGCAAGTCTATGTTGCACTGCCAATTCGGCACCCGTGATGATGATGAATCCCCCCACTCTTCCATCACAAGTGTCAAATCCAATGTCTAGATAAGGACTGCAATGCGGATCAATCTCTCTTTGCTATTGTTGGTGCTGCTGCAGCGTCCGGAACAATGTCGTATCTATCTAGGGTCTGCATTTTGTGCGACACCCAAAACCGATGAGCCCGTCCCTCGGAAACGGTCAAACGATGATGTGTGCATGGAGTGTATTATACCACGTATATAGCGGTCCTTTGGCGAAGGCTCGTCACCACGTCACCGAATGTTGTGCGCGCGATAGCAAAATGCGGTTTTCCCGTAAAAACCATACACACATCCAGTCGCTCAGCTGCTTTCGGTTCAATTACTATTAATTTTAAAATAGGTGAACGGCGGGGGTGAACGTTTGTATATATCTGCGAGCACATCCGACCACAATGACTGACACTATGACGGCTGTGCGCGCTTCCCAAACCGCCAACAGACTGGCCGCCGAACGAAGCCATTCTCTGCCAATAAACACCTATACACCGACCCACTCGCATGCAAAGGATATGACTTGTGCAGACCAAAGTCGCTATACTACGAAATGGCAGATAATTTGTTTAAAAGCCTACAATTATTGTAGCACGCGGTACGGCGGGCGGACTGAAGGACCGCTACCCGACTCGTTGTCATGTTGAAAAATATTCGGACGATTCTCGTTGTCATGTTATATGCACTCTCACTTGGTATGTGCCATTTAGCTGTGGGCACTTTGCCCACATATCCTCGGCTAAATCCACACATACACACACTCGCCGAGCTATGGACACAGGTGTCAGCCGCATTCTCTATCTTCCAACCAACTTGAATCCTTCTGGTCGAGGGTAAATATTTAGCCAGAAATTCTGACGTTGGACAGCTGGACTGCGTGTTGTTGTTATCGTTGGAATATGATTTTAGCCGTGTAGCTCTCGCGCGCCCAGGATGGATCCTGCGGTTATATGCTGTATCGGCGTGGGAGGGCCAGTGTTGTTTTCCTTTTAACCTCCCAAATGCGAAACGGGCCGCAGCTTACCAGAGGTGAATGCGATTAAAGTAATGAAACGTCCGCCCGTGTCGGGTGGGTGGGGCTAGTTGTTTCACCGCACTCATCGTCCTGTGGTCTCGTGTTACTCTGCATGAATATCCAATATTTATCCGTTTACTTTAAGTTGGTGTAGGCGGTGTGCTGGCGGACTGTACGCTATGCTCCGGAGTTTATATTTCATACGACCGGGGATAGCAGAAGGCCGCATATAGTGATAACGATTATTAGAACAAATTACTTAAGAAAAGCAAACAGTGTTGTTGACCGGCTTTGGGGGTGAGTGAGGATAGTGTGACGGGTAAGCTTGTGTTTTGATGTTTATCGCAGCGCGGATGTCGTTGGGGCGGGGGTTGGTTTTGAGCACGGAACCGTGTACATTGCCATATGGAAGACTGTAGAACGAGGTGGGGTTATTGTTTTAAAAGACGAAGTGCTGAACTCCTCTGCGAGCGTCTGCCTGTAGGAAGCCTGAGGTGCGATGCGTTTTTTGACTAGTTTTTGGGCGCGGTTTCCGATCGGTTTTACGAAGCGGTTTAACTCGTTTTGGCACACCTTTTTTGAAGCATTTCTCGACGTATTCTTATGGTTTTCTGAAAGGGTATATTTCTGACGGGTTTTTAATTTTTCCATTTTTGACTTGAAGCGTTTTTGGGAGTTTTTTTTCCAGCGTTTGATAACGAGTCTTACGATGTTGTTTTTAGTGGGTTTTTTGACGGGTTTTCAAAATTCTTTGACTCATCTTCGAAGTATTTTGACTTATTTTTGGAATGTTTTTAATGCGGTTTTTAGTGGGTTTTTTGAGCGGTTCCACTAGCTTTTAACATATTTTTTGACTAATTCTCGACGTATTTCTGACAGATGTCGAATTTTTCGAAGCCCGTATTTCGACGGATTTAACGATGCGTCTAAGGACTTGTTTTCCAATGAGTGTGAATGAGTATAGTCATGGGACAAACGCCATTTAAAATTCAAATGATTTTTGGAGTAAAAGCTGATTTTTGGTTTTGAAAACATAAGACAAGAAAGTAACGAAAACGCTGACGAAATTGTGAGTTGATTGTCCGCTAAAATGTGATCACACTAAGCGGTGTTCCCGCACTCATATGAACTAGGACATAGAACGTGTTCTTAATAGAAAAGTCATCCAACGTTGAGCACCCGGATATAGCGTTTATAAAATTATTTGCGAGGCCTTATCCTCGGTTAAAGCTCATTTAGACCCCGGCACCAAAATAATGGCTTGAAAAATGTTCGAATACCAAAAATCGAAGCCAACTTCAAAGCAAACCAACTATCACCCCCGGAAAACAAAGCAACTCAATCAAAACCCATTCAAGCAATAAATTAGATTTTCCAAAATAAAAAAACAACTCCTCTGTAAAGTCTATTCCATCCTTCATGTGGATAGCAAAAAATTTATGACCGACCGACTCCCAGTCATATCCTGAAAATTTATCCCTCAAATCCAATGACAAGCGTATAGTACATCGGACTGAGAAACTGTGATAGACGTACGGTCGCATCCACATGAAGGCATTTATCGGTTCACTAGCCCCCCCATTCACAGTGTGCATGTGATACTCTCTATAGCATGACTGATTTGGAGAAGCTCTCCACTGCCAGAGGATGCCACCCAGAGTGTGTGTGCATAATTAACAAAATTAAATCATAAAACTTGGACAAGATCCGGAGGGTTGGTATGTGTACGGTTTTATTTTTCTTCCTTCCTAGGCGGCATTTTCAAATTCAATTACACTTTGCATACAGCTCTTCCCTTTTCGGTAGATGTTAAAAAAATATTTTATGGCAATAGCGGCCAACTGCAAGTATACCACCAACGAAGTGTCAATGCGCGAGCCGGTGCCGCCTCGCAGCAAGGCCAATATTGCTAAGTGCTTGTCAAAGGTGGCGCCGCGCTGCTACTGTCGCCTGATGCTGCTGCTGCAGTGAAATAATAATCATTGCACACGAGAGTAATGCAGTTAAAAGAGATTTACGATATTCATTTTGTCGGCGTCACCAGGAACCGTAACCGAAACCGTAACAGAGACGGGACCACACCATAACGTCTAAGGGGAGTTTCTGATTTTGATTTTTTTTTCCTACCTACTAGAAATGGTGGAAGCTGTGAATTTTTGAATGTGAAACGGCGACTCTGCCTTAGATCACTGCATGCATTGCGGCTGGATGAAAGGTATGAAGCCGCCAATTCTCATTTGCACATGAAAGGGGAGTATTTTGCTGAGTTTTTCTCTCTTTTTTTTTCTATATTTGTGTGCGGTCGAGGCGGGCTATGCAACTCTAAGCAATTCGCACAACGATGCTGTGTAAGCGAATTTCATTCCCTTATCTAAGGATGTGGATTTTCTATATCATTTTCGGAATTTTATTTAATTTTTTGCGAACTAGACTGTTGGTGGGTGTATAATATGGAAAATCTCGGGGAGCTGTTAATGCATATAATGGGTTTGCCTTCCTCTAGTGTGTAAACAAAAAAGCCCTTTAACGTTGGGTTTGTAATGGATCCGAGGGAGAACCCTTAATGGAAACCGCATGTTCTAAATGCCCCAGCACCGTGAACTGTCGTGCAAGTGCATAAAAGACAAATCTCATCAATTTTGCGAACAGGTTTTTTTCCCATTTTTTTTTTTTAAATAATTGCAACTGAATCTGACTGACAGACGACGCTGTTCTTTCACCAAATACAAGAAGCTGCTGCCATTCTTATTTGCACTTCTTGTCACAAACGATTTTGAACGTAAGCTATGTTTGGATTCAACATTGCTATAGTTGCAATTGCAGGAGTCCTTTGATTTGTTGCTGTCCGCAAAACTTACACCTTGTATTCCTCATCACTTTGTCACCAAAAATCCATTCAAAGACAGCTTTTCCTAGGGATACCTGGTGGCTTCTCTTGTATCAGGTGGGAACCCTTGTTCATTAAAAAATTGACTGTCTTTATGCAACCGCAACTGACGACAAACTACAATTTTAAATGAAGTCCTCCAACAAGCTCCGACATTAACACATGTGCTAGCGTAACAATTATCAATCAAATCCATCCTTCCTACAGCCTACAGCCCTTAAACTTACAACTAATTAGAGACGACAAGCTCCTTTTCATTCAATCCCCTCATACATTAAATCCAACATCTCATTATGTCAACCCCCCCTCAGAGATCCAAGCAATTTACAATTATTTGCCTAATTAGCACTTGTAACCTATAGTCGTCTGCCATATCTTTTCGATTTCACAATCCACTTGCGTTATTTCATTTCCACTATTTCACCACACTGACAGCACAGAGAGCACACCGACAAAGCGGCAATTTGTCATCTCGGTGGAAAAGTGTCAGGAAAATGAAGAATCCTCTCAGATAAAAACAACAAAGCACAAAATTTCCTTTCATCAGAATGTTGCCCCTGTTTCCACATTAAATTTTTTGTCATTTCTCCCGACCGCTCTCGCATATATGTGCGGGGAAAACAGGGAAATTCTCCTCAAGCTAATTACTCATCCCCACGAAAAGTAAAAGTAAAAGTAAAAGTGAAAAAGAAAAACAGCTCATTAATGATTCTCTCCGCCGCATTGCAGCACGTTCACCATATACCTACCTATAGTGGCGGCATTTTTCATTTCTTCCTACGCCGCGTCGGATCGGATGTGAAATTTGCCGACCATCTCGGTGACGACAGCCCTCTCCACCGGCACGAGGCGACACTGTTTCTGTTTGATCTGGTCTCTCTCTCTTTCTCTAAATGATTTACGATACTAGGTAGGACATATTGAAATTGATGACGAGACGAAGTGTGCTATTAAATCACAGCCAAAAACAAAAGCCAAAGGACATCCATCCTCGGATGGTATGCACACTATTTTTAGGCGGAAAATGTGACGGAATGTGTTTAGTTGAATCCGATTGTATATGAAAGGAACGTGCCTGCCGTATGAGTGACGTGGATTTGTTTTTCAATTTCCAAAATAGCATGTTCCAGGTTCCACAGAGGGAGCGCAGGTATATCTATTTTTGAAACAATGAGCGCACACCCAACCCCTTTGGCATACGGGATGGATAATTTTCGGAGGAGCTGCAGAGCCCTCGCCTGTTCAAAGGAAGCAATTAAATTGTCATAAAATTGAATGCGCTCGTTTAAGTCGTGTTCAACATGGCGGAATTTATGTTTCAGACAATGTTTAGGGCCGACCGACGCGACGCGACGCGACGTTCCACTGGTGATGGAGTATACTTGCTGCTATATTCGAAGAGAGGTAATTAAAATTCAGTTCCGTTTGTCAGAGATGTGTTTTCTGTGGCAGGCTTATTGATTTATTTGAGGAAGATGCATTTGAGGTTGGCCAGAGGCGGTGGAGCTACATGCTGTATAGATGACTAATTGGGCGATGTATACCTACACAAATGTATAATAGTCACTTGGAATGCATGCACATGCAGCTGGCATGTCACTGGTTTTGTTATGAGAAATTTCAGACAACAAAGTCGGTCATAGGAGTGAATGCCAACTTTTGACTGCATGTTTGGCATCTTGGTATCAGATCATGTAGGTGTTGGTGCATATGGGTCTTACTTACTTACTTAGGTGGCGTTACAGGCCGGGGTGGACCTGGGGCTTCAATTAATCCCCTCTTCAGTTAGCGCGATCTTTGGGTAACTGCCCCCATTTGCGCACTCCATAGTGATAACAAAATGATTCACATGGAAAATGGGAAAAACCTGCTGACATTTACTCCTGCGTGCAGTTCTTTACTTTCAAGGAATATAAAATGGAGTCCTTCTATGATATTGCAGGGCACTTCAAGGACGAGTGTAGAAAGACCGAACGGATGATCAAATCCCGAATCAATTCGCAAAATCGAAGTATGGAGCTCATGAGCTCAAAAATGAAGAAGACCATTTTGCGGAGAAGGAAACATATAATATTTCGGGGATTTCTGGCGCTGCTGGCAGAGTACCTTTGAAGGGCAAACAAATAAAATCTTCTGCAGCTAAAATGCCCTTTTTGTTTCAACTGCATTGAAGGGACTTTTATTACAAATATGTCGCAAGTGTCGAAGAAGTTATAAGTAGCAGCTGATCAGCGATGTGCATGTACCTCAGGGAGGCATACTTTGGCCTCTTCTTTAAATAGCTCTGATATGATTGCCACTCCAACTTGGAGATGGGCGGTTATAAAAGGCGGTAAACAACACGAATTTTAAGACAACTACTTCTAATTTAGTAACCAGGCTGATACTGTTTTATTTTTTTTAAGGGGAGAATAGTGCACACCACACCAGTTTACTACTCCCACGTTCCATTTGCATGTGCGTACCACGCGATATAATCAAAAGATAAAATATATATATAACGTTGTTTTGCGTACATTATTTTGCCATATGTGCTTTGCCTTTCCCCGACTCTCTGCGGAGATACGTCACAACAATCGAAAGAGGAAAGACATGCAAGACGTTGTTTTGCGTACATTATTCCGACACAAGTGCGTTGCTTTATCACAAGGTTTTTCGGAAATTCGTCACAGCAACCAAAAATCTTACAAAAAAATAAAAGTTATGATAGAAATAGATTGGCTTTAATCTGTTAAATTTGAAGAAGGGAATTTATTAAAGCCCGGTCCTCTATTCCTCACTACAGTGAACTTGACCTTCAATTGAGTTTTATTCATCTAAACACGCGCTCTATATATGGTTGATGTCTTGGCTTAGAAGAGATACGTTTATTTCATGTATCCGTAGGCTACTGAATATATTTTAAACAATATAATATAAGCCCTGACTTATTTGCGTAAACAATATGCCATCTGATTGAATAATTTTCCGTCAGTAAATTCTCAGGGCAAGTGGTTGTTTTTCCACTACCACTGATATCCCTTTCCTTTTTTTTCTTTTAGTCCCGAAAATACAAATCACCTTTTTTTGAAACAGTAATACCCAACTTTATTGTTTCTCATAAATATGCAAACACCGCTGCTGATCTAATTTATAAAAAAAACAAATGTGAAAACGAATTTTCATTTCATTTATATGCAAAAAATGCAATCACTGACATTTATTTATTTATTCAACTGGCTCTTGCAAAACAACAAACAGAACTAAACAATTTTTTTTTAATTGAATTCAAATTGATTTCAATACTATTGGTATATCCATTCTTTTATCTCCCTATTCTCATCTTTCATTTTCGCTGAGGGAGACCAACATAACGTTCATATGTCGAAAAGTAATTAAAATAAGTGACCCACATCGAAATGGCTGCTAAACAACAAATGGAAAAAAAATATGCGGAGACAGACCTCCAGCAAATATGAAGACAGAAATGTAAAAAAAAAAATCAAAACATTGTTGTAAGGACAGTCGATTGTCGCAGCCGTGGGTGGTCGACAGCTACTCCCATTCACTACGCTACAAGAAAATGTAAAAAAATAAAAAAAGTATGGATGTGCTCAGCACCAAATCAATTTTAAATGAAATCGTCGATACAAACAAACGCATCCGCCCGGTGGGCTGTTATTTTTTATTTTTCAAACAGGATAATAATAAAATACAGAACACATAGTCCGCTCCATGTGTTATTTGTACAGTGGCATAGACGCTTGTGTATGGGACAACATCATGTCCTGCACGAGACAGCTTTCAATGATGTGTGCAGTTTCCTAAATCGATCAGGCACAGTGGGGGAGATGGGGGAACATTTCGCGAAACGCGGTAAAGAAAATTTCGTCGTCTTTAGAAGGAAGCAGGGGGTAGCAAGTGTGTGTCCTGCGGACAAACAAAGTTGTGTAATAAAAACAATGCTCATGCTCAATCTGTGTTGATTGTCCTTGGAAATGTTTTCTCATTTTTTTTTTTTGCTGACTGAAGCCGTGTTGTTTTAGATTGATTTCAAATTTGTTCTGCATCTATTCCGGAGTGGAGTTCAGTTGGAAATATGGTTTTCCAATATCTTTCGGTAACGAGAATTTAAGGGGACATTTTTTACCTCAGGTGATGTGAGTTATCTTGGGAATCTTGTTCGATCGGTTGCGCAGGGGTGGATGCACCATTTGAGAATGCAATGGCGGTTTCTCATAAATGTGTAAGTGGATGCAAAAATGCTTACAATGTTCCGAAGAAGCTAGTGAGTGGGTAATCTATAAAACTCTAGATCTTATTCGTAGCGTTCAAGCGTTCATGGGAACTGGTATTAGCAGTTGGCGTAGAAGCTACTGCACAAATGTTGATGAAACTTACTCTGAAATGTGCCTTAAGGCTCCGGGAAGACTATAGGCTCTGTCGTTTGTTGCCACGCCTACTTTTTGGGGCGTTTTAGAGGCTTTGTTGTTTCAAAAGTTTCTTAAGCTTCCAAGAAGACTATAGGCTCTGTCGGTTACCACCCCTACTTTTTGGGGCGTTTTATAGGCTTTGTCGTATTAAAAGTTTCTTATGGCTCCGAGAAGACTTTAACTTCAATGGTTTTTTGCCACGCCTACTTTTTGAGTGTACTGAACCTAAATGAATTTTTTTCGGACTTATTTATTAAGCTTTCTGTTCCACCCAGAGCAACGGACCAAAATCCAACGCGATTATTATTTAAATTTAAATCGGAAGCGAGGTTCTTCAAAGGCTACTTCTGAATTGCTCAAAACCATATTCCTCTGCCATCTTGCAAGTAGGTAATGAGAGCGGGAACTTTGAAGCCTGTAGAATTTATTGGCAGTCTAAGGGCCGTGTGGAGTATTTTTCAAAGAGCATGGCGCTTATCCAGAAAAATCCCACGCGGTTTATTTATACTGCTTTTCATATATTTTTGTTGCAAGTAGGTGCCACGCCCTCTTGTCTTGTGAGTGAGTGCATTCAACATTAACCAGAAAACAGTCGCACCAAAGCACTTCGAATCGAAGTCATTTTACTGAGACTGAAAGGTGCAAACACCTTCCCTCGATGTCAATTCTCTTTTCTTTTTTTGTTGCAAATTCCCACTAAGAGGCACCAAACTCAACTTTACAGTTAATCGTAAAGACGTTTATAACATAATTTTATAGATAAAAAGGACCCATCTCTCTCCCTCTCTACACTATATTTCATCGTTTAGTACAAATTGTAAACAAACCAAACCCAAGGAGTCTTCATATTTTATGCTGTTTCAGTTTTATTACCCTGCTGGTGCTGCTGCCGCAGGACATTAGGCAATGAGCAAAAGCAAAATAATAATAATAAAGAGAGAGTAACGAACTGTACACGACGACAAAGTCGTATCCATAGAAGTTACGACCAAAAACCGAATAAAAACCGAAATACATGTCCTTAATTCCTTTGACATCAATAAAGGCTGCGTTCATTGAGCAGTTTATCCTTTAATTTACTCCAAACCATTTACACACTATTAGGAATATCAAACTGTATATGATATTGCATATTATTTATGCGAAGCAGAGGCATTTCGACCAAAGGACATGGCAACAACAATTGCAATTTAATTTTCTAGAATTATAATTTCCTGTTCACATAATAAGGATTTCCGTCGTAGACAAAGAACGGAGCAACACAACTTGTTTGCGAATAAAAATGCCAAGTCTGAGGAAATTTGCATGTGAATAACGGGTTTTAGTGGTTTGGGGATATCGTATAGTTTAACTCGTTTCGTGGAGATACAACGACTTGGCATGGAGTAGTTTCGTAAATAATCTCCAATACTCGCACTGGAAGAGAGCTTCATGTTCTTTTATGGCTGATGGGTGTGTACAAATACATGGACATTGTACACACTGTGAATGAATGGGTAATTGCTTTGGTTTTAGTGGACGTTGTTTTGTAGGGAGAATCCTTTTTTTCGGCAGACAATTAGCAAAAATTTGTAGGTACTTTGTAAGTGGGCAGAACATGGTCTTGCCATTGCTTTTGCGAGAGCCATGAAAAATATGGATGAGTGCGAGGGTTTGAGTGGTAGTTCTGAGTAAAAACTCTGTTGGAGTCAGTGAGTGTGGTTATAGAGAGGGATGTGTACATAGGTACCAAAAGTAGGGATTCTTCAAATAAGTTTTTCGAAGAAGGTATATTTTCTTTATTGGACTTTTTAGGACTTTAATTTTGTATTCCTACCGATATTGTGTATCCTGGAAACGATATTGAATTTCGCTCTATTCAAGGAGCTTACAAATTCAGTTTTGTCATGAACAGAACGTATGTGATGTGTGTACCTCTATCGCTTTGGATATGCCCGAACCAGCTAGGTATAAAAAAACAAAGCTGCTGTCAAGTCAAGACCATCGTTTTTAAATTTTATCACATTTCAAATAACGTGTACGTATACAATATACATCCATCGCCCATAGGAGCTACATTTGAAACAGTCGTTTTACATTTTTTTTGTTCTCAAATGTAATCTATTTTGAATTTATTGTAGCTCAGCCTCTGGGATGGCGCAAAAATACGAGTGGTAGCTCAAAATATGTACTATGTAAAGTCTAGAAAAGACTTGAAGATCTTTATTTTCCCTTGATTTAGATTTACAAATATTATGGCAAGTTGAATGAATTAAACTCAAAACTAGAGGCAACACTGAGACCACCAACTTTGGCCGATTTCTCGTTACTTGCCTGCAGGCTATATTTTTACGGAGCGGTTACGATTTGCTGCTCTAGTATTGTTACATACGTATTGACAATTGTCACGTAACTTCAAAAATTCTGAGTCACCAACACACTCGGAAAAAATATGAGACACTTCCGCTGTGGGTAAAGTTGGTGGCACTCTGCCATAGAATTTTATCCGTTCAATTTGAAAATATTCGTTCCTATACAGGGAAAATTTTTTTTTTTTTGGTAATATTTATGTGTACTGAACTTTTGCTTAAAATATTCATGAAAAATTTAAATTAATATTAAGGAAAAATAAAAACATCTTTATTATTTAAGAAAAAGTTACACACGAAAATAAAATTGAAAAGCGGAAAATCATGTTCGTCCAAATATGTTTCTAGTAAATATATATAACATCTTCTTTAGGTAGTTTTATTAACCAAACAAATCAAGTTATTCGCCTTTTAACAATTTATAATAACTAACCAATGGCGTTCACTGATGTAAAAATGTGGTATTCCCGAACTCTTTCACATTTCCCCACGGTTGCCGCGGTTGGCAGCATTTATTTTTGTATTTTTTTTATCTTTTTGCATGTCACACGGATTCTAAATTGACATAACAGATTACACCGATAGGAAAACAAAATGGCGAATTTGAGAAAAAAATTGAGGGGGCCAGCGGCAAGAGCATTGTGAGTTGGTGGTCTCAGTATGGTTTGTCTTTGCTCAAAACAAAACATAATAATCTTGTAGTTCTTAGTCACAAGGAAAGGGGATTTTTTTAATATTTAAAGCAACAATGCGCTTCAGAATAAAGCCTTCTGCAAGGGGAGGAGGTCAACAAGGAAACACAGTAGGTACGAGTCTTTTAGCCACATTTGATGAGCGCAGGTAAAAGGTTTGACTTCAGGTGTGGGAAGATAACTTAAATACGACAAATAGAAGAGGGTACGGTGCATCCCAACGTTATAATTAACCCAATTTTGATATAAGTCGACTTATGCTGTTCTTCCTTTTTGCCGTAGATTTAAGTGACGGTTTCGTCGAAATCCATTATTGGCTTCCGATTTAAGATTGACTATTCAAATGAGGGGCGAAAAATAAATAGTTGCCGCAAGAGGCCACTTCTAAGACTCTTTATATTTCTCGGACGTAAACATTTTGTTTTCGGGGGTTGAGCCCTAGAGATCTCCGCTTAGTAAAATATCAGTATTCGACGTAATATATAGTAATCTATGCCATACCAGTGCCACTAACATTTTAAGCTTTATAAGCGGAAGTAAATGGTTTACATGAGAAGCCAGTAAAGGAACTATCTACCAACATCAGAGGAAAGTACAATGAACCGACTAACGCCCTAAGTGCTTCTTTCACCGAGAGCCACTTTAAAATATGTACATAAAAAATTGTTTTTTTTGCTGTATGAGTATTTTATTTGGAGGCCCTAGTTTTGGTTCGGCCTCCTTTTTAGTCCACTTTTCGAAGTTTTCCAGCGGCAACGCTGCTAAGGACTGTAGGTCTGTCAAACGATTCCTTTGGATGAGTTTTCATTTCTGGGACGAATATAAGTTTGAAAGCGCCCCTACAACATCACTTAAAGCTTTAGTTAGTCAGTTCAATGCTTGGATGTGAGGGTGAGACAGGGCAATTGCGGTTCATTAAGAGACTCAAACAACTCTCGTTCTAAAACTGCTTACATTTAAACTGCTGTTCAAAGACAAAAAAAATGCAATTCCAAATTCCCTTCAAACTGACCAAACTAGGTTTCATATTCGCAATGTTAACAGTATCCCTATATCAAGGACAGTTTGAGAAAAGTCCATATAAGCGGCTACGAAGAAACTTCAATCTACATCCTTAAAAGGCTTCGCGTGACAGATTCATGAAAATGCAATTAGTTCTCGGTTTCTTTTATTTTTTTTTTGTTAGTTGCTTCGCCATCATCTAAGTTTCTAAGTGAGCACGTTAAGTTAATTGAAAACTTACTTCAACGTTTGATTTCAGGTTTTTATAAGACTACTCTCCAAGTACACAAGCCAACCTTACATAAAATCCTTTCATCTGCACTGTGCCATTAAAAAAGGTCAAGAGATGCACTGGCTCCTCGGCGCTTTGTTGGCCTTATCGTAGTTTTTCGATCGTGTGCCTGCCACTCGCGCAGAGGTAAAGTTGCGGTATAACTACTTGTCAACTCCATTGACCATAAAAACTAAAATAGTTAAAAGGGACACAAATCCTATTCATTAACTTGCACTACCTCCATCGACGGAACAGTACGAGAGTATAATGGTGTGCGACGTGGAAGTTGATAATGGGAGGGCGACCGAGGATTTTCCTCTTCCTTTTCTCTTTTTATCGGATGACGATGACTATGTATATGTACCCATACACCAGTCTCCAGTATATGCAGCGTAGTCCATCGAGGAGATAG
Source organism: Cheilosia impressa (assembly GCA_948293265.1). Lineage (NCBI taxonomy): Eukaryota > Metazoa > Arthropoda > Insecta > Diptera > Syrphidae > Cheilosia > Cheilosia impressa. The sequence continues at coordinate 46,867,997 of OX411883.1, read as the reverse complement.
AGGTAACAGTCCCCCGGCAGCCGATTCACTTTGGGTATACGAAAGTATTCATGAAATCAAAAGAAAAACAATCAGAAGTTACCTAATTGAAGAATCCTTTACGAGCGCAGTGACTGCGAAGATTTTAAGGTACCAACAGTATTGCTGGCAAGTAAGAATTGAACTGTTTTTTTTCTTGGGTTTATTTGAACTTTGTTTCCTTTCCAATGGACAGTGGCATTGGATTTCTTTTTACTCTCAATAACATAAAATATTTAGGCTGCAAGACTGCTCAAGAAATTTGTATGTCAGAAATTCAGAATTTGAAAGTTTTAAAGAGTTTTTCATGCTGATTTTCTAACCGATATTCCTTTTTTTTTGACAGTTCTTCATGTTTCTGAGGCGAACCTGTAGAAGATTTTCAACGCAGGTGTTCAGAAGGAGAGTTTTGTATCATGAAACAATTTACAAAAATGTTCTACAAGTGCAGATCGTAGCTAAGCAAAGGGTGTCCCATAATTCACGCAAAATGTACAAACATTCAAACACTTAGAACAAACAGATGTTTAATAGAAAGCTAAAATTTTTTATTGAATTATACTTAATGACTGATTGGGGTTATGCATGGAATAGCACATCGGATAAATGGCCGCCAAGGCTTCGCTGGCAAGTTCTTACGCTTTTATTGAAACTGCATGTTGGTCACATATCTTGTAATTTAGGCACTAACAACTTGGTTATCATGTCACCATAATGAACACCATTAATTGTTACTGCCCGAGCAGCTGCATTTTTGAAGAAGAATGGTCCGATAATGCCTCCAGCCAAAAACCCGCACCGAACAGTCACGCGTTGTGGATGCTTTTGTTTCTCAACAATTTCTCGTGGGTTTTTTGAACCCCAAATGCGACAATTTAGACAATTAACGAAGCGATCAAGATGTAAATGAGCTTCATCACTGAAGATGATTTTGCGGGCTGTAGCTGACAACATTTTTGAAATATTGCTCAACAATAAAAGTGTTTTTTTTTTGTATGGTGCTCCATTTTTACTAACCCCGAACTGTCAGCTCTCACATTGTCATCTTTTTTCCGTTTGGCATCACTGTACTATTTTTATTTGACACCCTTTAGATGGTAGTTCTTTGAGTCACAATTACCTTTTCATTGGCGTCACACCTGGGGCTGATTTTGATTTTATAAACTTGCATCTGCACGATCTTGCTCCATATACTGTAAACTCAGATGGGAACCACCTGCCGTCGCTCCATACCGACACCCATGTTGAATTCAATCTCTCACTTAACCACTGGCCTGCAGTTATATCGCCCAACGAAAGACACAACCAAATCATTCGCAACAGACACAGGCTCTTGGAATTTTTAGTTTTAATTTTCCCAGTCTCATGAACTAACCCTCATAGATGGCACTCACTCGTAGGTACCTCCGTTTAGCTCTTCACAGCCCAAGGATCATCTGATCCGAAGCAATTACGAAGCTTTGGCTTTTCACTGGCTGTAATGTTTTTTTCTTGTTCATCGAGTCCTTTTCCAAAAGGACCACAAAACCGAGCTGCAAAATGTACCCCAGATACGATTTCCACTTCATTCACTATATGGGTATACACAGAGGGGTCGGCTCATGATGTGGCGGTGAGATGGCGAATCCGCTTGTAGAAGATTTTAATTTTTGATAGGTGAAAGGATATATTTGGGGCTGTGTACTGTGTATCTGTCTCACAAACAGAACACAAGATTATCTTTGCCAGCTCAACTGAAAGAGGTAAGCCTGCGAGTCGATTACCTTTTCTCGGTTCGGTGTCCATGGAATAGTTGCCGTATGTTCGAGTGTGTTTCTGAGCGAGTCCTGTGGCGGATATGCAAAATAAAGGACCAATGTGCCAACCCTGTTGATTGGAGTCATTAAGAATGTAAATTAGCCTTTGTTGCTTGGGACGACTTGTTTTTTTTTTTTTGTTTTCATTGTTGGCGTCAGCTCTCTTCTGGCCAGTGCTGCTGAGGCTAAGGTCGATCGGTATAGCACCTCTTGTAGGACACGACACCTTCAAGCGGTACATATATATCGTTACGGGGTTAAACTGTTGTTGGAAGTGCGCAGTGTTACAGTTAATTGGGTGTTCCTCGCTCTCTTTCTCGCTCTATCTCTGTGTGTGTTGAAACATTGTAATTGGATTTTTGCTAACAACTTCCGGTGATTTGCTTAAGGAACAAAGTGTGGATAATTTTGTGTGTATACCGAGACGTTTGTATTGGAATATAAATTAGGGGTTCGCACGGATCGCAGCGGCAGAGTGTCCTTTGTGGCTTGGCAATATGTATACAGAGTCGGTAATTGGGTATAGATGTGCGCCAGATAATGTGGGATTAATTAAGTTTCGGTTATCGGTGATGCATCTGGTACGAGGGTACTTATAGTGGGTACGTGATTTATTGTAATGCCACCGAAATGGCCGTGTAGTATAAGGTTGACAACCTGTGGTAGTTGGTTTTGCAGGTGCAGCTGCATTATGCGTTTATAATTTGATGCGAGATAGGTGGGTCAGGTTTTTTGCACCACAACAATTCTGATGATTTGTTGCTTTGGTTTATGGGTCTTTTTGGGGACCTTTGTTTGTGGAGTTGGTTATTTAGTGGGCTGTGTCTTATTGGACACCCCTTCTGGAATGGAAAAATGGGAGAACTAATTAACGTGGAATATTGCTTTCTGGCGTTCATATTGCTGGTTCCTTGCGGGTCCCAACAAAGAAGCACAAACGATTATTATTTGTCAGAAGGTGGTTCTAAATGAAACCCCAATTATTTATTTATGTCAATATTTAGAGCGATATTAAGGGGCACGGGATATTGTACAGTCCTCTTTATTTATACCTTCACAATACGAAATAAAACGCAACTGAGTGTGGCTCCCCTTAAACACCCTTCTTGGTTCAGAAAACCTCATCGTCATACCGAAGCCGAATGCGTATTATTTGCTTGTCTGTGAAATTGTCCAGACTGTCTATGACTCTCCGCCAGTATCAGTAGTTCGTTTATAAATTTATTTACTTATAGTCTCTCTGCGAAATAGGGTCAACAAATTGGTGGTTACAATTCCATTGGTAAACAGCACAACTCCGACCCCTTTTTTCTCTTTTGTTTTGCTGACAGTTTGATAAAGTATTAGGCACATTGATATAAATCGATATTAAGAATGCGTATGTCCAGTGATGGTGAAAGATATGGAAGGGGTAGACTGCCAGTTGTATTTGACAGCATCGCTCGACTTTCTACAGTCGTCAACCTTTGAGTTGTTGCCGGTCTTTTGTTCTGAGCTGTCAGTCTTTTGTGGCCTTGTGCTAACACTCACTAAACCTCCCGATGCAGCTGAAACAGGTCGCAATCTTTTAATAATTAGCTTAAGAAATAATTTAAAAAAGTTTAAAAAAAGTTGGTTAAGTTTCTTTGAACAATCGCTGTTTGTGGATGGAAGTTAAACCATAAAAATCGTATCGTGGTGTAGATGCGTTCAGTCAATAGTTAGACATCAGTGTCCTTGCCATATGAACTTAATCTGCATTCGCTTTGATTTGGACAGAGTTTGAAAGTGATTTTGATGTAGAAAAGTTAGTTAAGATTGTCTCGTTGAAGATGTCACCACCTCTCGTTCATTTTCAAAACTACATTACTTTGTCAAGGGGTGTCTAATGAGAACTTCTTGGGAGTGGATAGACCTTCATTTTGAATAACGTCTGACGAATATTACTTGTTTTTATAAGGCGGCATTCATTCATCGGATAGTTGTTATGTACCATGCACTTTGAAGCTATTTCAAAAATCAAAGCGGATTAAATGAGATGAATATTTTGACTAGCAGATTGTCCAGAACTTGAGTTTAAATATATAAATCACTTCGTTTCGATCGTGTAGACGGAAGTCCAAGCTCTACTCTCTCCCTCTCTCTCTTCTACCTGACGGTGGAATTTGTGTCCTCTTCATAGCTTAAGAGCCGGCAAAAGTAACCTAAGTTATACTTGCGTAAAGGCTTCAAGGTGAGCGATACTAATAATCATTTTGTAGATTCCTTATGACATTAATCAATCGTTTGGACGATATCGTTTTTGAAACTTTAATGACTGCCCGAATTTTTAACACTGTTTTCAGCTTTTATTTCTTAAACTCTTTTTCCCCTTAGTCCCTAGTTTCGGAGGTCTATCGTTTGAACGTTAATCGTCTTAAAATTTACGGAATTAGTGCCCAGGCTAAATTTTTTGATCTCACAATGGTAAAATTATCCATACAAAATTGCATATTGCGGCCTACAAAATATACCTATAGGGTTAAGGTTAAAAATAATTATTGGTAAGGCCTATTATATTTATACTAGAGTTTGCCCAGTGGTAGAAATTCTACAATTATTGTGGCCTGACTTATACACAATATATTGGAAAACTGCGATATGTTCTCTTTGAGGCAGTAAAAGTACTTCTGAACTAAAGGGTGATTTTTTAAGAGGTTTAGAACTTTTTAAAAAAAAAAAAACACAAAACATTCGAAAAAATGAATGAAATATTTATTTGAATCGATAGTTTGAACCTTGCAATTTAATGTTAAAAGATAATTTCATGCAAATGTTGACCGCGGCTGCGTCTCAGGTAGCCCATCCGCTGAGTCCAATTTTGGCATACTCTTTCACACATATCGGCCGGTATCTCACGAATGAATGCATGGATGTTGGCTTCCAGTGCGTCAATCGAAGCGGGCTTGTCCCTATACATATTAGCCTTGGCATACCCCCACAAAAAATAATCTAATGGTGTCAAATCGCACGATCTAGGCGGCCAATTGACCGGCCCGAAACGTGAAATTAACTGTTCACCAAACTCGCCTCGCAATTGCGCCATTGTTTCGCGTGCTGTGTGGCATGTGGCACCGTCTTGTTGAAACCACATATCATGCAAGTCGAGAACTTCCATTTCGGGCAAAAAAAAGTTTGTTATCATCGCCTAACTGCTGGGAACGGCGCCGAATCGACATTTCGCGGTCTTCTGTCACACTAGCTGATACGGCCGCAATATTTTCTTCACTACGCACAGTACGTAAACGTGTTGGTGGTTTAATGTCCAACAAAGTAAATTTGGTGCGAAATTTGGTCACAATCTTCCGAATAGACTGCTCAGAAGGTCGAGAATGCCGATCATAAAATGGAAGCAGCGCGCGATGAACATTTCGAACCGAGCACGAATTTTGATAGTAAAATTCAATAATTTGCAAGCGTTGTTCATTTGTAAGACGATCCATGGTTAAATTGCAAACCCAACTGAAGCTGTTTGACAATGACACAAGGTACTAAACACACGTCAGCTGTCAAAACCAGTGTTGCCAAAACCAAACCAGCTAAAAAATCACCCTTTATTATCCTTCACCTATTTATGTATAAGATTATATTTAACAGCCGAGCTCAACACCTTTGGAATACAATTTTAGGGCTGTCTTCTTTGTCGCCCAGTCAGTGTCATCTGCCATCCATCTGTCGGTACCTTTTTTTACACAAACCATACTCTAAGTATTCCCCTTCTTCCTTTTTTCCTTCTCATCTATAGGAAAATATTTGCTGCCGATGTTTTTTGGATATTGCGGCAATAAGAGCTAGGGTGCTTGATCGTGGCCCAATGGACTTGAGCATTTTAAAGGCTAGATCTCCTTTAAAATGTAGCCAATGGTCCAACAGCACTCGTCAATGTAGGACTTCGGCTTAATGATGCCATCTTAAGGTCAGACGCTCAATTTCTTTAAATAAAAAATAGGGAAAGTAGGTGCAATGGCTTAGTGGTTCATGTGTTGGACTAATAAGCGAGGTGTGCCAGGTTTAATTACAAAAAAAAAAATTCTATCTTAAGGTTTTTTTCCGTTGCGCCACCCCGTTGCGCCACCTATCGCGAAGGCCTGACAACCATCCGAGAGTATGACTGTCGTGAAAGAGCTTCTCAATTGGCTTAGATTCGTTGCAAAAATGAAAAACTCACACAAATTGAATGGCTGTCAGAAGTTATGCCTAGGGTCCCTACGGACCTTATGTCTATAAAAGAATTTTGGTCTTTTATGGCAAACAATAAGTAAAATCAAAATTTTATTACTATACTTTTAAAAACGGCAGCTTTTCATTGATGCCCTTCTTGTCGAACCATTAATCGTCACGTCTTTTACGGTGTGACAGATTTGTGCCAGAGTCTTGTGTCACAATGTCGTCCAGGCGAAGACATAGCTCGCTTCAAGAGCTCGAATTTCGGATATGGAAGCCTTTAATCTCCTGCTGTTAAATTACTTTAATCAGTCTCTGAGTAGGGTTCACATCTCTCTGCGCTATATCTTCTTCTGCTCCTGGAAAAGTGCATAAATTTGTCGCCACTTCCATGCACAATTATATTCCCGCAGCTGAAGTGGCCGAACCCACTTAATCGGATCAATATTCAAACTCTGTGCGTGAGCATCCCTTTTTTTTAAATACGAATTTCACTTTGTACAAATTGCTATTTGAACAGCTTTTAACGAGATCGGAAAGGACCACAATTTGCGTCCTGCATTGTCCAGTGTAAATAAATAATGCGATAAATATTTGTCTTTTAAACCCATCGTCACGCAACGTAAACAGCTTCCGCGGCCCCAAAACGACAGATAAATGCACCGAAAAGCGGCAGACAAAATCCAGCTACCCCGGTTGAATATTTTTTTCATTAATTTCCATTATTGTTGTCATTTATTGCTGCGTTCATTCGACCACTGATTGAAATACATGCAAGATGTGTCATATTTCTGTCGCTATATACAGTCAGTGGGCAGGATATATGTGGTCACACATGGACGCACTGTATGGCGACAATAAAGCAACAAAAATGTGGCCCAAAAATCCAGAAGAAAGCTGAAACGTTTCCACCTTATTTGCGGACAAATATCATTGACGTTGATAAAAATTAAAAATTCATGCAAATTGTGTAAATTGTGTAAATATTGCGGAATCGTGTTGTGGTTAACAAATGGAGCTCCCTCCACTTGAATGCGAAATATAAATTGAAACACAATTCAAAAGCGTCCAACGCTTGATTTTCTTTCACCTGGTTGGGTGCTGTCGCTTCGCATCCGGATGGCTAACTTGTTAAGCGGGATGGATCCACATCGTGTGGATAAGCAAAGCGGGATGAGACAGCTTTTCTTTTGAATAAATGATCGCGATGGATGGTCCGACGGTGATGTTACCGTCGAATGATTAATGACAATGGGTTTACCCGACGAGGATGTAGGTACAGTTCCTGTCGGGCCTACACCTTTAAGAAATGCGATGAATAGTTGCGGCATCATCGATCAATTTATGCGGGAAAGGATTTTCATTTGGTCTACAGAGGAGAGGGTTGCATTAGAAGTTCCATTAAAAGACGCTCATACAACAAACCGAGTTATAAAGGAAAGACGCACCATGAAGCTTAACAGGGAACAGTGCTGCAACAACTATTTATGAGTTTTTCCAAAGTCCTAGAGCTTTCCAAACTCAAATGGCAAGTCCGTGAACTCTTTGAACAAGCTTGAAACTGGTTCACAACAGGTATGCGTCAGATGCAACAACTCCACTTGATTGAAATCTTTTTTTACTGACCCAAATCCGGTCTGTATATGAATGCTTCGTTTATAAAGTTCCAACCGCCACCTTATCAGCCATCCGAGATTTACTGCCAAACTCTTCACATTTCGCCGCTCCATCCCTCCAGTCAATATCCATTTAAACTCCCATCAAATCGAAAACTTTGCCACTCTATTCCAGCTCCACATCTCTGTGCCCCCATCACGCGAAATCCCATTGACACAAGAAAAACAAATATTTCACATAAACAATAGATCGTCGCGATAGATTCATTGTTGCCAGCGAAACAATGGGGGGGGGGGGGGGGTTGCACCCTTCGCCATTACAACATCACTCAAACCACCCATCTAGTGCAATTCCTGGAAATTAAGAAATTCTATCGCCGAATGGAATCTCGAAAAGCAATTTTCTTTCCACTTCCTCTTATGACACTATCGGTGGCGGAGCTGGCGTGCACCCAGCACAATTGGAACTGTCCACGAACGAAACAGAAAAGCAAGGGAACAACGAAACGAAAACGAGAAAACTGTCAGGGAAACTTCTTTGTGTTTGCCAAGCCATCTCCTCGGATGTGGTATAGATAGTCGCTGCGATTTTAGTATCCCCCCCTTCTTCAGGTAGAACAGTGACTCCGATTTGACTGGGATTCGTGCAGTCTCCGTTCCCCGTGGATGCTATAAAACTGGTAGTCAGCTAGTAAACTTTTCAAACTCCACTAAAAACTGGCAGTTAGGCTGGCGGCTGCTTATATCGTACCTGGGCGATAAAGGGGGGGGGGGGGGAGCATTTGGACGTGTAGCGTCATTAATGATAAATGAATTGAACTTTCTGCTTATAATTCATTTTGGAATCTTCCCCGCCCCATTGCAGAGCGACTGGCGCCCGGGCAAAGCTTGTTATCAAATTTGATTATATTTTCGCATACCCCCCTCGTTGGTCGGCTGTGCCTTGAAAGAAATCCTTTGGGTGCGAGGACACCAGCCATTTGGCAGCAACTTCGGCGTCATTTGCACGTTTCTCCTGCGACTCAAGGAGTCATGACCTGCCCGACCCCATTCGGAGGATGGGCAAAATTATGCAAATTAATTATATTTTCGGCAGGAGAATACACAACACGACAGGACGGGACAGTCGACGCCAACTCCGAGCCAAGAGGAAGAATTAAAGACAGCCTCTCTGGATGTGGTGGGTTGGGGGTTTGGTTTTGGTTGGACCACGACCACCATCAAAAAGGCGCGGTGTGAATTAAAATTAATTGAAGCAGGTTCGATAGGTCCGTCCGGTTTAAACGGAATGGGTGCCTCGGGCGGCTGGTTATGAGCGAAAAATCTGCCTGAATTCACAATTCTGGTTGATAATTTATGAAGTGCTGTAGCGAAATGTTAACCTGGGTGATTTTGGCTGCCACCTTTCGTATATTTGCGGTATGGGTGTCGTTCTTTTTGTCCTTGACGTTTTCTTAAATAATTCATTTTGATTTTGCGATTTACCACGGTGCGGTTAGTTAGAGATTGTTGGGGGATTTTTTTTTTCAAATATTTATGCGTGCTTGGTGGAGTGGAAAAAAACCTTGTTACGGTTGAATGAAATTTCGCAACTCCAATGAGCTTTTATCGTACGTGCATGAGGATGTACTTAAATCGGTGGTTTTAGAGCTAGGAATTTTCAATTGCCGAATTGCTGTCCTTTGGATAACACGCTATAGATTTATTATTTAAAAAAGTTCACTGGGAACGAGCAACTGATTTCAACTGACTTTTGGTGGTGGGAGGGGTACTTCCTTGCCCGAGCAAGTATGCAGTGAAATTGGGACATTCGACTCGTTGCAGAAGTATGTACCTTTCTGACGACTCTTTCAACTGTTCGTTTGAGGGCAGTAGGTATCAGTGGTTTTGACTTTTTTTTAATGTGTAAATGGAAATTCCAGTTTGAAAGTTTGAAAGAATTTTGACAGTGACAGCAGCTGCTTAGCAGATCGTAATGATGACGTTGCCTAGCACAGATACTACCTTCGGCATTCGACAGCCAAGCGGCGGCAAAAAGATTTCTAGAATTTCTACCAGAGAAACAAAGTCCAAGCTTTCTGAAAAGTCTGACAGCTAAGGCGGATTCCACTTTGTTATCTAAAACGGGCGATCGGGAAAAAAAACAGAAAAGACCCGGCATACTCCTTATAATGAACACAATGCCGAGATCTTCAAAGAAATGAGACTTTCCAGTCAGCTCTTTTACATAGCCTGACCTAACAAGATATTAATTAAGATCTGCAAGTTAGTTGTGCTGAAACAGTACATCGGACTTGCAGATGTTAGCATTTAAAACTTTTACCGCAATTTCTGGAAGGTGGAAGGTTTTACTATAGATTTTTTCCCAAACTTTGCATGGATTTCATAAGCATAACTTTGCGCCTTGCACTCGACTTAAAGTTCACTCCAACACGTGGATCTCCCGCAAAAACCAACCCTCAAACTCCGTTCGACTTCGTTGAAATTCTCGCATTTTCAAAGTTAAAGACCCGCTGCTCGCAAAACAAATTACCAAATATGTTCCAGAACCTAATCCCGAAAACCGTCGACTAAGCACAAACTTGCTAAACGAGCAACAATGCATACACATACAACATGCAACAAAAAGAGTCTTCTACTCAAAATGATAAATGATCCAGTTCGTCAGGACAAGCAAGTGAGATGATTCGTTGGAAATCCTGCAGTTTGCCTGATGTTCGTACACTTTTTTTTGTTTGCTGTTTGTATATCTCCTATCCGGAAGCCTTTTTAAAGAAGATGGATGGCCGCAGGGTACGATTTTTCTTAGTTCTCTCCCGCCGCGCCTGCCGGCTGGATATTGTATATAGTAATTTTAGTTTCGCACATGTGCCAACTACCAACTGGAAGGTTCGAACTCATTTAATTATTGCGCCTCAAATTAAACCCCAATTGCAATCGAATCGCCTTTGAAGAGACCTCAAGCCGGACCTTCGGGAGCAGCAGGCAAAATTAAACCGCAAGTGAAAGGGACGCCCATGGTGATGGAATCATTAATTATATCCCAAGGAAGATACACGGCCTTGCATGTGAGGAAGATGGATATTCGTTCGCAAAAATTGCAATTATCTCCTTTTCTGTTTGAAGTCGAATTGAAACTAGTACGAGCAGATATAGTTTGCCATACGGCACACCCCATCCGGAAATTCAATTTCAACTGATTGTGGAAAAACCATTTTAATGAATATATACGTTACATACTCGTATGCCCTCATATTGATTTTCGAGAAGGCAAAATTATGTGCTCTGGCCACACTCTGTTAATTAATATTTAACATTGGCATTTCGAGTACACAAAACAGAGACATTGTGCGGCGCGTATATTTCGGGAACATTGCGTGCTCTGTTGTATGCGCAAATAAAAAGGGACTGATCCCGGAAACGACGTTTTAATGAATTCGCCCCGCAGGCGTTCGAGTCTTCGTTCTCGTCGGGGTTTTGTGTACTCGTATATATTGCGTATACGCCTCAGTGATCTGCAGTCGGAGGTAAATTTACACAGCAACATTGTGCGGGGGATGTGTTGGAGTATTTTTTGGGCGCCTCGAACACGAACTGCATTTTGGGGTAATTTTATTTATTACATCGTATTTATGAATGGCTTTCGTATTTGTTGGTTGTGTATTCTCGAAGCTTAACCGACTCATTGGAGCGGCAGACTTGGTGTTGTTGATTGTGCATAACCGGATTAAGTGTACGTTTTTGCATATTTCACATATGGATTAAACTGCAGGCCAATTTTTGTTTGATATCCTTTTTTTTGGTGCAGTCGTCGAACAGTGAAACATCAGCACCAGAAAACAAAGCTATGAACGTTGAATTACACGATATTGAAACGGAACAGTGCAGTTTACTTTTTTGTGTGGGTTTAAGATGTCCTGTTTGGACTCCTGTCTGGCACACGTATTATGAATGACACAAGAGCTACCCAGGGGCGAACTTATAACTCGCAGAGTCTTGGGAGTGTCGGGGATGAAAAACAGCAACGGATCTCATTCCATAGAATAGAGAGAAATTGTTTCAAGGGACGTTCTCAAAGGTGTGCTTCCCAATTGCATAGGTCATGTCATCCCACTGTATAGACTTTCTTCAGTTTGAGAGCCACTTGAACAATTGCAGACCGCTTTGCTACTCAGTTCCACTGCACTCAAAATCGATAAATAAAAATAAAAATAAATTCTTAAAGCTAAATAATTGTTAACGTCCTGTTGTCGAAATGCCCCAAACCAATGAGTCATGTAGACAGATACTCATTTCACATAGAAGCACTTTTACTAAGAAAAAGAGAAAACGTGAGTCAGCCAAATGGAAAAAAACATCAAGACCAAGAGTTCCATTTCGTTTGACAAGTAAGGACATTTGTACGTTTTATCATATTAATGGGGTCCTCCCGTTTGTAGATTTTAATATATTTAAGTCACAACTTAAGGATTTAAAGAATTCCCTTTAAACATCTGAGTTCACCTTTACAAATACATACGTGAGGAAAGGTGGCACTGACTGTCAAGAAGAGTGAACGCACTCAGGTCAGAAAGGGGCTCTTATGATGCTACATGACTATTGTTATGCTAGAGCACTGAGTAAGTGACAATACGAGACAATGGCTACAGCGATACTGAAGTGCAAGTGTTTATTGTCACAGAGTAACTTACATAAGTGTATAACAATCATATAATGTAGTACATTAGTGTCCGGGGATACAGTAGTACACGCCTACTGTAACATCTTTCCCTTTAATATTGTTTATATAAACGTGAGTTGACTTAATATATTATTATATATTAAAGGTTTCGCTTTAAATGATAAATTTAATTCAAATTAAAAATAGGAAACTTCAAATGTTTAGCTTACTAAAATAAGAATTTAAGTTCAAGTGTTTTAATTCACTGAGATGTATATTTTAAAATTCAATTGTATGTTATTTAATGTTTGTAGTATTAACCGGGTATGAACCTATCTACTGGTTTGACGGAGCGACCACTTCTGGTGGTGTATTTTGAAGCTGGTACGGTTGGAATCATCGCGTTGGTGCTGTTGGCGCTAGTTTGACTGCTTATAGTATTTATCAGCTTTCTGGGAACTAGGCGATGGCAACGATCTCCTTCTATCACCTTGATGATTCTCGAGATAGGGTTGCGGTGGTTGGGGGTTGATGGCTACAGCCCTTTCTGTAAAGATATGAGAGTTAGTTCTGTTTATATGAATAGAGTTTCGACGAAATAATTTTCCATCATCTGTTCGGATGATGTAGGAACGTGGTGCGTCTGTTTTTTCTGCAACGCTTCCGGAGACCCAATTGCGGTGACTTTTTTGCAGGCAAACACGATCACCAGGTTTATATTTCTGAGCAGATTTGGCCCTAAGAGCAGAGAACTGCTCTCCGAATCTCCTGGACTTCAACATATTCTCATGGACGTTTTCAATGACTTTAGGTTTTAACTGCTCTCTTGTTAGAGGTAGAGTTGAGCGCGTTAAGCGGGACATAAGGCGTTGGTTTGGTGTCTGCATTTCGTTATCGCGTGGTGTATTTCTCCAACTCAGCAGGGCCAGGTCAACTTCTGAGTTATCCTTCGAGCATCTTCTTAAGATTTTCTTAGCTTCTTGTACGTACCTTTCTGCCAAGCCGTTTGCTTGAGGAAAGTTAGGACTGGAGGTTTGGTGCTTGAAGTCCCAAGTCTTGGCGAATTCCTTAAATTTCTTTGACGCGAACTGCGGTCCATTGTCACTTTCGAAAACCAATAGACAAAAATCGAAAAAAACTGGAGTAGCTATCTACGATTAAAAGATAGTCCTTGCACATAATTGTAAATATGTCCGCAGCGACTATTTCCCAGGGTAGTGAAGGCACCGTTTTAGCTATTAATGGCTCCTTCCTTTTTGATTTCTGTGTTGATTCACATACAGCGCATGATTTAACGTAATTTGTGATATCCTCGGTCATCCCTAGCCAAAACAAACAGCCTCTAGCACGACTTACTGACCTCTGGATACCAGGATGGCCCTCATGAATTCTTGCAAGCATTGTTTTTTGCAAGGAAGCTGGTATTATAACCTTTTCTCCTTTCATTAGAACACCATCATCGAGACCGAGTTCATCCCTGAAATTCCAGTATTTTTTAGCTCCATCAGTTATTTTTGAATCATCACTTGGCCATCCATTTCGGACATGCTTGATGATTTCTTGGAGCTCTGCGTCCTTAGTGGTGCTTTCAACAATCCTTTCTCGGGCTCCTTCAGATACCTGCAACAGAGAATTCCTCTTCAGTTTCATCTTCTACTCGCCGCTCCGATGTGTGCTTACAGTCTCTACTCAAGGCATCGGCTAGTGCGATTTCTTTGAGAACAAATTTCTCTTCAAAAACACGTTGATCCTATGAAAGATGAAGCTTATAATGAAGATGAAGAAATTTAATGGTCTGAGACTTGATTTTGTGACGAAATTCGTCATGCACTGCGTCCATCAAAGAATTTTTCACAGCTCTCTGAGCTGTTGGAGATTTGGAGGGTATCAGGGCCTTGCCCCCACTCCCCCCTGCATGCGCCACTGTCCACTTACGCCCTAGAACATCTTTAATTTAAACAAACAAACTCAACTGCAAGAGAGAGACTATCACCTCTCTACGGAAGGAAGTAGAAAACCCTAAAACCTGACTTCCCTCCAACCGGACTATACTCGCATATACCTCTTTCGCAAAGTTGTTGGTGCCCGCCTTTGATTTAAATAAAACAAAATCATATTTAAGAAGAGAGTTTGTCAGATTTTGCGACACAATCTAACGCAGCGAAAAGTATCTTCCTCATAAGCAAGCATTACAATCACTTTAGCTTCAAAACAAAAATGAAAAATTACCCCCTCCGTCGAAAGTTGATGTCCCCACAGACTTGTGCTTCGTTCGTATCATCCGAATATACCCAACAAACGTGCTTAGGAAAACTTCTTGTTTTGCTCTCAGATCATGCACTGCTGACTTCTAATTAGAAAGGCCTACCCGCTCAAAGACTATTTCATTTTTATTTTCATTTTTTAAATAAAATTTCTTTCTAAAATAATAGGCCAAATTTTCCCATTTGGAGATGTCCACCCCCCGCGCGTGCTGTGCAAAAGTCCTTATTGCGTTGCTGAGTTAGAAAATTTAATTTTTTTTGCTATCTGTGTTTGTCCCTTGCTGATTTGTCTATGTGTTTTTTGCCCCCCCCCCCCCCCCCAAAAGGATATTCAATTCAATTTATTCATTTATTTTGAAAATGAGAAAATTCAAAGGAAATACCATCAGGCGAATTGTCAAAGGACTTAGTCGGGATTTAGCAATCATTTTCATCGTGCGGTTTGTTAGGCATATACCATGCCGCCCAACACAATTGTATACAGTAATCGAACAAGCGAGCAAGTGTACGAAAAAGGACACGTAATGGACATTATTTGTTCTTATTTACAATTGCTTGTCATGTCGTTTTACTGTTTATTATTCGGATTAGGGAATATGTCCTTGACGAGAAGAGAAATTAGTTTTTTCCCATCAAAACAAATTTTCGTTGAACAAGAAGTTTTTGCTGACTTATCGCACCATGAACACACTTAGAGTTGTGTGTGAGGGCATGGTATTTGTATCAGTGGTTTAGAGGGGGGTTGATGAATGCGGTGCAGGTATATAAACCAAAGATGGGAAGAGTTCGTGTTGGTGGGGAAACTTATGAACTCCTAAGTGATGTAAGTTGAGTTCAAGAATTTATGCACCCAGTGTGAGCACATGCACCCCAGAAGCATGTGTGTGTGTGTGTGATAAATTGTTGTGTAGTTTGTAAACTTTATGGTTGTGCACAGGGAAGAGAACGAGGGCTACGAATATGAATGGTTCGAGAAAATGATAAGTGGCCTTGAAGTTTGCACTTGGGAGCGACAAAACGGTCAGAAGAGGTTTAATCAGGACTGTGGAAGGAATTTCTCAGATTTGAATTAACGCCCTCTTGGCGTGTCAGTTTCTGGGGCAGTGGTAATTTTATATGACGTTCACTCCTTCACCCGCTTAATGGAGTTTATTTCATCGAAATGGAAACAGGTGGTAACTGGGTCAAGAGCGGATGGGGGCCGATTTGGTTATTAAGCATTCTGTTAAAGGGTATAAATCGGTCCTACATTCGCTGTAATTTTGGAAGTGCTGTCATTTTTGTTATCTGTTTAACTTTTTTGTGTAATTTTAGTTTTTCGAATTTGGTCATTTAAAAGTCGGACTGGTAGTCCACCTATAACAGCGGGTACAAGTTGAACATTCTTTCTAAGAATTTGGAAGTCCGTCATGTCAAATTTAAGCTCAGAATTTTGTCTAGAAATCTTCACCCAAGACGGCCGTCATTCTAAATTATAAGTTAGAATTCGGTCTAAAAATCGGCACCCTAGACGGCGGCGGTGCCAAATTTTAGTTCAGAATGCGATCTAGAAACTGTCATCCAAGAAGGCAATGGTACCAAATTTTAGGTCAGAATTTGGTCTAGAAATCTTTACCCAAGACGGCCATCACGCCAAATTTTAGGTCAGAATGGGGTCTCGAAGTCGTCACCCGTCTAAGAAACGGCACCCAGACGCCTGTCGTGCAAATTTGAATTTTAGTTCAGAATGCGGTCTAGAAACTGTCAAGACGGAGGTGGTACCAAATTTTAGTTTAAAATGTTGTGTAGAAATCGACACACAAGACGGCATCCACGCCAAATTTTAGGTCAGAATTCGGCCTAAAAATCGGCACCCAAGACGAAAGTCGTACCAAATGAAGGTTAGAATGCGATCGAGAAATCGTCATCCAAGACGGCAGTCACGCCAAATTTTAGGTCAAAATGCAGTCTAGAAAACGGAACTTGAAAGAGATTAAGAGTGTTTTTGACCAATTTTCGTTGCTGACCTGCGCCAAAAGTACGTCTCAAAATTCAAAAATGTCAGCACTTAACGATCGCAACAAATTTGTCTCTCATACATGTCCTTGAGACGAGACAAGAACTAGAATCTGACGCAAGAACTATAGATGCTAAAGGTACGACAGTGCCGCGTCTGCCTTCTTTGCAAAGCCCCCCACTTTGGGTTTCGAATGCCAAAATTCAGTGATATGCTAGAACGCCGAAATTTTAGCACGTAAACACAGCTGCCATATTTGGAGTAGCCGAGATAAATCATCAAGAGCTCCAAGAGAAGCCATCACACGACCAAAGAGCTAATACTGTTAACGAGGTCCTTGAAGCGTGGGCTACCTGACGTTTTTTAAACATTTCGATTTGAATTTCAGGTGATTCCAACAGGAGAATGTGCACTTTAAAAATGCCCTTTCAAGTCACCAAGTTTCCATCAGTTGTATAGGGGTCCTTCGAGTCAACTTGTCAGTCCTGCCAAACCCTCGTACTGAACTCGCATTTCAAAAGAATTCACACAAACAGACAATCCTTGAACGATCTTACACATTTTACGACCAGCATTCGAATTTGAGCACGACTGGACATCGTTCCAGCTGTCGCATAGCCCACTTTCAACTTTGAGTTCACGCCTCATTGTTTGGCAATAAAAAGATAGGTCATTTTATTACTCAATTGTAATCATCCCCGCACTCTGTGCCCCACTTCCGCACTTAACTTTATTTGTTTTTAAATATAAAAGTGTTTTATGTTGCACGAATTTCGGCAAATTCAAGGACCCCATCGACATCTATCCCGTTGCCATTGTTTTATTCATCCCGTAAGCAACCGGTTTTCAGCGTCGCATACACCCGTAACCAGATCACGAATTTCAACTCCAAAGCGAGCGAAAATTAAATGGCAAAAAAAATAAAAAATAAAAGAAAGAGTGAAATACAGAAAAGCCGTAAAATCGAAGGTTAAATTCGATAAGTACCCCATTATTTTGAAGGGTAAAAGTTGAATTGCCAGGGGGCTGCCCGAGTGCCTATGTATATTTTCGATTATACAAAAAGTTTTTTGTATTCATCGCGGGGGGACGTGTGGGTGGGTGAGCTTCCCAGCGTCGATTTAATTGAAGCAAAACGAAATGGTATAGTTTGCATGGTAATTTCCAGTTCATGTGCGAGGCATAAAATGCAAAATTAAAACTAAGGAAAGGACACCCATTTCAAGCAAACGTCGTCGTCGACTACGATGATGGCGACGGGTAAGAGCGTTTGGTGCTTTTGGCATACTAATTGCGGTTAGAAAGGATTTACCTCGGTTCCCATTTTGTATATCAATTAGGATCGAATTGTATGGTCATTAGCGAATGGCAATCGCAAATTTTTGGGGTGTTTATCCGTTTAGGGTCCTTGAAATATATCGTGGCCAGAGCACATGAATTTATCAACTATATGCCAGAGGGCAAAGGCCATTTCAACAGAACAGACGCATGCTTTGGTTGTCGTAAATCACAATCCTTATGGTGTTCGATTTTTAAAATGATTGCGATTCGTAGGAGTTTTACACCCATCAATTGGGGACAAACACGGGTTGGATTCGCCTTGAGGGGCTTATGGTGTGTGGACCTTTTCGTGGCAGATTGGATGTTGGACATTGGACATCGCACATCAGTGGGAAGCACGTGGAATATTGTTTGTCAATAGGGATCGAATTTTGTGGGCAAGCAAGAGGACTTTCTGAATTGGTTAGTGGGCGGATTTGGGGGGCTTATGTGAAAGTATAGCTTGAAAGGCAAGATGGGTGGGAGAAATAAGTTTGAGGCATAAATTCCCTCTATTGAAAGTATCCACAGGTTAGCATCTATCAAAGTTGGTTGCTCTATACAAAGGCCTGTGTTGGTCTCTCCCACTCGGATAGTTCACCCGCACTATACCGTCCCTCGATTGTTAATAGTTCCCAAAAGCATGCACCTACAAAGCTACTACATTCGACGGCACCCCGGCTTATTATCCATACTGGTGACAATTTTGTGACGCGGAAAACAATTTTAGCCGCTCTATTCCGGCAGCCTTTTAGGCACTCATCCTGCCATGCAAGCAGCCGCCACCGCCACCGCCGACACCGCGTCAAAAAACAATTTTAATTAGTTTGCATTGTTGCTCCTCCTCCAGTTGCCGAGGGAGTCATTATTTTCATGGTCTCATTAGTGGACATCCTAATGGATTTTCAGTGGTGTTTCGGCAATTTATATGGCCTTAGATGGAATTTTCAGCGCAAAGTCGTCGAGAGTAATTAAAATTGCTCAGCTGACCGAAATAGTCAGAAATACATGGACATATACGAGTACTCATGAGCCGCCGGTCGCTCGGTTGGTCCATCTGGCCAACAAATCACCCAAAAGTTTACTCCTGTCGACATTGAAACGCCGCACCCAGAGAATCCCTTTTAATGGGCAACCGCACTTTTTATTCTCCTTCCGAAATAAATGGCAAACAAAACAAATAAATAGAACACACAGGACCTATAAATTCCACATTCTGTCGATTTAATCTGTCAATGAGTGTGTTGGTGTGGCATATCGAACCCTGAACAGATAACCTGCCATATCCACCATTTGCTGGTGCTTCCAGCAATCTATCTCATAATCACAATAAATCATCAAATGCAATTCAATATCCTTTCGTGTGTGTGTGTTTTTTGTTTCTTTTTCACAGACCAACTAACGGATCAACTAACGCGACGCCTCGATTCGCTTTTCGATTCAATGAAATCGCTCTAATATTCTTTATCCGATCCATTTGTTCATTGCCGTCTGGCCGTAAACCATTAATATCACTTTCATAGAATATCCTCTATTCGTGTGCTGTGTCCTGTATCCATGGAGTGTGTGTGTGTGTCTGCCACCCATGGGGAATGTGATATTTTGTGAAATCAATAGAAAAAGGGGGAAACAACAGCCAGCGAACATGAAAAAAAAGGACAACAATTGATATCCCTATGCGCTGTTTAGTGGTAGTAAATTTCATTAAGAGAGTTCGAGCATTATGCTATTAGGGTTCATGTCGAGAGCGAAATTAAATGATGAAATTGATTGAGATGGGGGTTAGCTGAAATGGGGGTCGCACCATCAGTTGGTATCGCATATATGCGGTGCCAGGACGCACCATCGGCCGGCGAGACCAATTACGAATGTTGTTCGCATTTATGGTCGTTCCGTCAGTTTTAATTGATCAATTTATTGAGTGATTCCTGTAGGGTGCCAGTTGCTCTTACAAGGATCGCAGTGGAGCCAATTTATATCCGTGGATACTATCGTAATTGTCTTATTTTTTTTTTAATCAATTTGGCTTTGTGGCAATGCGGGTAAAAATAATTAATTAGAGGTAGAGTATATCGAGGTGTAGCTCTATGGGGTATTTGTGAAAATTGTGTTCAACCAGAAGAGAGAGGTTTATCACAAAAGAAAAGTTGCTTGGACTTTAGCGCAATACGGGGTGAATGGAAGCAGGGCAAAATGGGTTGATTGGGCCTTTTCGTAGATCACGGTGGCTATATTTTCCATACAAAATTTGAAATTGTGAGCTTTTGCAAATTTAAAATCGAGACTAAACATTTTTATTGCTAAGGCCCATTACATTTTGAATCTTACAACTGTCTGTGGAAATTTCCAAGCGGAGGTGAGGCCGTTTTTCGCTGAAGATGTGTAAATGACAAAACATGACAACCAATTTTTATCATTTTCGCATCTTCAGCGAAACCAGTCTCGGCTTAGACTGAAATTTTGTAAAATTAATTTTCAAATGTCCTATCAAATAAAGTGGATTTCAAAATTGACTGCGAATAAAGGCTCCAGGGCGAAAAAAACTCTTTATCTCTTTAAGAAGTTGGTCGTTTGCCTTCTGTGTACAGGTCCACTGTACTCCCAAGCCTCCTCAAGGACCATTCTGAACGCTAAAAGTGGGTCAGGCGAAGGCCGCAATGGTCATCTTCAAACCTTCAGTTGCGAACAGCTATACGCACTGCATTTCCACCACCTTTTCGAAGGCTCACATGTGAAGGCTTTTGACATATTACACTCGCAATCACTGCTCAAAAGGAATTCCTTTCACCCTTCGCACAACAAATTAACTCACTTAGGGCCGTTTGCTCATACGACTCTTAACGATTTAAGTTCTACTTAAATACTTATGGGCTACTTTTTTCAGGTCATAAACAGTCACATGCGAGTTTATGTGGAACTTTGTTCGCTATGAGTCGTATCAGCAAACGGCCCTTAAAGGAATAATTGGCAAAAGCTAGACCTAAATTTCTATACTTACGTCCTTTGGATTTTACAAATAGAAAACTGATATCTGAGTTCAATAAAAGTAAAAATCTCCTTTATATTTGCAAACCAACACTCCAAAGGACGATGAGCAGCTTCCCTGCCACCAAAATCAGAGACAATATCAAATCAAGCAAACAGCATGCATCCATCGAAGTAGGCCACATTTTGGCGGTTCCTTTTGCTACCGAAATGTCATGTGCATATCTGCCGAATCTATTCCCACACTCTGGTGCCACACATTCAAATTCATGCATTCACATTCATGACGACCGCATCTTGCAGCGTTTCTACGAGCCAGAGTGTGCAAGCGCACACCTATTAATTTTTATTGAAGGTCCCTTCAAAGCAAAGACCAACCGAATGACTGGTCTTTTTGGTGCGAATATTTGGACATTGGCATGTCGTTATCGTTACCGAAAATGCTTCTTGCTGGGATTGCCTTGGAAATCTCTACATGGCAGCCCCCCGGTGGAAATAACGACGAGAGCCAGCTTCGAATCATAAGAGAAATGTCCTTTGATTGTACAATTTTTGGATGGCGTTCTTAGTCTCATTCGGCGATGTGTGTATGTGTGGCAGAAGTGAATGGTCAGGCGATTGCATTGCAGTAAATGCAATCCATTTGGGGTGGTACTTTGCGAAAGGAAATTGTCCACAAGTGGACGTTATTGTTAGATACAGGCGATACCGATGTTTGTACTTGAGGTTTGGTTTTTTTTTTTGTTTTTTTGCCAAGGAGAGGAACCTTAATGCGTGGTACAGAGATGGCTCATACATGGAGTTGGCGCTGAGCGAGGAACGCTTGCATTTGATGGCGCTCTGTTGAGTTCCATTCGATGGACAGTTTTATACACACACGTGGGGTTGAATGTATCCCTTAATGACAGTGGGTGGTAGGGTGTACTGAAGTAATTTCGACCGACACGGATCGAAGGCACTTGGGTGACAAAACCGCATCGTCACCTCAACTTGGCGTTGCCTGGACGAGCACACTGACTGCATAATGGGCTTGCGGTATAATGATAGTTAAAACAGAGTACATTTAATTAGGGAAAAGAAAACGTGTTCACAAGACCTGACCACAATCCCGTTCATCGGATGCTGATTCAAAAATGATAGTCCTTGACCTTCCCCAAAAGATATATATACCTCCCTCATAATTATTATGAATTTTTGTCGGCACACATAAACCCGTACACCGCCTAGATGAAAAACTCAATTGGGAAAACTTTTACTTCATGGCATTTACCGAAATTAAATGCATTCAAGTTGGTATATTAGTTCTACCAAACACACACAACCATACCTGGCCTACAGAGTAGACGTTGCCATTCAGCCATAGTTACTCAGACTTCTATTATACGTTGCGAATTCAGTTGTACGGATACAAAATCCAATTTAAATTGCACACAATGCAGTGTGTTATGTAACTTTGGGCATAATTGCCTTGAATCTAAACTCCTGATGCTCATGAAAAACTATTTCGAAATGAGCAGCTAGAGTAGGATTATGTTCTAATGTGGATTTGCTTACACAAAAAAAATACCATACCTACCCAGAGCTTCACGGCTTCACCACTATGGGTGAGTCTCGAATCTAAGGAGATAATCTGAAGCTAAAAAAAAGCTCACACATAATTTCGGAAATGTTTACAGAGGTAAGAGCATTTTTCAGGAGCGAAGGGCTGCATAGAAAATTGCTTGGATATGCATTTTAAAGTTGGGCTGTAGTTTGCGAGGGAATATTAATTTTCGGGCAGACGTCCTTTTGTACTTGAAGGTTTCATATGCCTCAGGCGATCGTTGCAAATGCTTTAAGTGTCAGTGATGTCAAAACTAGTACAATTATGGAACTCGACTGACCAGGTTTTAGTGCAGAGTTTCAGTATTTTATTTGCGAGTCCGTTTTTGCTAAAAAAAAACATTTTTACGGTGTAAATTTAGTTCGCCTTTTTAAATTAGATAATAAAAATTTAGTCCTATTGTCTGGGTTGAGTACAATTGCCGCAATTCTGTGCAATAAAATATAGGAAAGGTTTCTTTATTATAAAAGCAAGCCACTGGGCGAATGCCTTCTCCTAGACGAATGTATCGCGAAGGTCGTTGGATTTTATTTGAAAAAATAAAATATTTATAAAGTGATTTAAGTCTAGCTCATATTATTAACGGAACCACAGCCGTAAGTTCACATATCCCTTCTCAAATCGCATTTTGTTCGTCTATCTACGTGTTCGCATTTTGTTCTTGCGCGTGGGTTTTGATGAATCCCTGTTAACATAGTTGATAAACTAATTTCATCGTTAATCAACTTTTTAAATTGTTTAGTAGCAACATCCAGCTGGTTGAACAATCATTCACATAGTTGATCAACCATTCACCTAGTTGATCAACCATTTACCTAACTGATCAACTCACTTAATTGTTGGAAAGTTTCATCCACTTGGCTGATCAATGGATTAACTTGATGCATATTTTACCAAACATCTTGCTGGTTGATCAAGTCATTTAATTCTTGAGAAGCATCATCCACGTGGTTTATTAATCATTTCACCTAGTTGATCAACTTACCAAATACCAAAAATCCTGCTGGTTGATCAATCAACCAATTGTTGAGTAGCATCAACGAAATGGTTGATCAATCATTCACCTGGTTGATCAACTCACTAAATTGGTGGATAATTTCATCCACTTGGTTGATCAACTCATTTAAGGGAAGCATATTATACCAGACGTCCTGCTGGTTGATCAATCATAAGCATCATGTATTCACCTAGTTGATCAATTAATTTTATTGTTGAGTAGCATCTTTCGCCTTGTTGATCAACTCAATAAATTGTCGGATAGCTATTCACTCACTTGGTTGATCAACTTTTTTAATTGATGACCAGTATACCAAACGTCCTCATGGTTGATCAACTATTTTAATTCGTGAATAGCATTTATTCACTTTTTTGATCAACCATTCATCCAGTTGATCAACTCATTCAATTGTTGAATAGCCTATAGCACCTCGTTAGTCAACTCACCCAATCGTTAAATAACCGCATTCATAGTCATATAATGGAGTCATTGGTATTATTTAACTTCTAAGCCGCTCAAAACCACTGGCGTCCCATTAGCACCAACATAATGGCCTTCCAAATAAACCACCCCCCAAACTATTTGTCACGCCCCACATTATGCACACCATGAAAATAAACTTTACATAAACTAATTAGCAGTTAAAAAATATAGCAAATCGCTCCTATTCCAAAATATATTATAATTCTCATAAGACACGCCATGCTAATGTTCTCACTTCAATGTGATAGCCGCACCACCCACCACGACACCCCATAACAGGCTTCTTGGCATCGTCTGTTTCTGATGGTTATTACCGCTTTTAAATGAAATCACACTATTCCAAGTTGTA
This sequence comes from Cheilosia impressa, assembly GCA_948293265.1. Lineage (NCBI taxonomy): Eukaryota > Metazoa > Arthropoda > Insecta > Diptera > Syrphidae > Cheilosia > Cheilosia impressa. The sequence goes on along the minus strand of OX411883.1, from coordinate 46,843,728 downwards.
ATGCATTTTGCCATCAATATCCATGAATCCACTCCACAACCACACTGGCAACTGCAGCTGCAATGTGCTGCGCAAGAGGGCACATCTTTGGGCACATCCTCAGCGCTCTGTCTAAGCATTTCCATGTTAAATTGCGAAGAAATATGAAACGCTCTCTCGAGGAGTGCCAATGATTACGATTTGCCATGTCCAAAGGTCTTGCTCCCCGGCCGACACGATTTCATAAAAGACCACTCCTGCTGGCCTGCTGAAGTGGGAGCAGAAATAAAAATTAATAGGAATTTGCATCCGACAGACTCATATATATAGAGGCCCAGGGCCAGTGCACAAAGAGGACGAACGGGCAATGCAATCAAACTGAACGGAAGGATCAAGCAAACACTCATTTCTTTTGGAAAGGTTTTCTAGTAGCATAAATGATACGAAACGAGTTGAGATGCGACTATTGGGAGAGAAGATGTGCCATCAAGATTTTTGCCATCAATTACGAGTATATTAGTTTGCTTTCGTCGCAAGTGCATCAAAAGAAAGCTCCAAATTAAAGGAAAGCCACTAGGACTTGTCTGTGTGTGTGTGACGGAATGTAGGCATAAGAAATTGGCTTATGAATTGCAATCGAAGTGTCTGCCAATTGGATCGTGTCCGAGAGACTCCTTCATTTGTACTATCGAAACCAAGACGACTTTATCTCTCTTTGGGATGTAGACTTCTTTGATAGATTGACAGTTGGTCTGGTTCCCCATCGGACGATTAAGATGAGGCCATAGACTAACGAGTAGATTGATCCGTTGTTGGTTGCGTCATTCAATCTCTCGGTAAGACGAATTTACATATTTTATTTGCGTTCAGAAAATATTTGACTTTTCTCAAAAGTCACCGGTACGTATATCACTCACTCAAGCATCACCCTACAGCTGAAGCCTAGGACCTTAATAATAACGACCATCTTTTCAATCGATTACCATCATCAAATAAAAATTATCATATGAATGTACGTCCATCAACACGACGAGCAAGTTTCATAGGTTCCGTTCATCTTATACTCATCATTAAGGTGAAAGTACGTTCATCACATTTAGAACAATTTTTATAGAGTGCTGAACTTTTTTTTATGAATTTCGCTTATAACAACATCGAAGCGAATAGTTAATTTTATGAATTTTCCCTAAGTTATGAGCGATCATCGAATTGGCGAACTGTTTCATCAAATTGATGAACACATTAATCTTGTTATTCCAAAACAGATTTATCCATTACTAGAATGACCCGGTTGAAGATGGCGTTCCAAACGAGTTGATTAACATTGAAATCTGATCATCGGTTTGATGAATGTAAAAAGTGTGTTCATCATTTTGGTGCATGAGTTCATCTTTTTAACTTACAATAGAAACTAAATTTATTTCACGGAGACCTTAGGTTTTTTGTACTGATTTTTCACTTTAGATAGCACTCCCGTCTAGAAGGACCTCATCATAAATGCAAGTCACTTCGATGCATAAAGTGAAATTCAAAATTAATTATACCAACTCCCGCCCAATTCCAACATTCAACACACACTTCTACCATCCATGGTGTCCAATACCAACCCGATCCTGAGTTATTATTTTTTTTGTCTGCGAACTGCGACTGCGAACGTCTGTAATAAAATCCACGTTATGCTGCCACCAATATTCATGGCTTGAAGACATATTGCGATAATGGAAATAGATAAAATTCCTTTTCATGTCGCATTTTATGGCAACGAGTCCGGTACTGCACTAGCTATTTTTTAATAACACAAAAAAACAAGAAACAAAAGAAGCAAAGCACAAAACTGCAGCACTTCTACATGGTATGGATTTCGCTTGTATATCCTTCGGAGGAAGCATCATATTATTTGTTGCTTATGTATCTAGACAGGCGGATAATGGTAGACGTAGAATACACCAGCGCGCCACTGTAGTATCCTTAATCTCTGATGAGGAAAATATTGCTTTCTGCTATTTTCTTGTGGGTTTTTTTTTTTGTTTTCTCCCTGTTCTGTTTAGCTTTGTTTGTGTATTTCTCGCGTTTTTCGCTGCGTCAGCTGCATAATTTTATTGCATACAGCCCCAGTCCCAGTAATAAAAAGGATACCGCCAGCAGCATGGTGCGAAATGTTTTTACTTGTTAGACATGCTGAAGCGTAAACATAATACTCTATCGAAGGATTTTCATTTTATATGAGAAAATAATTTCGATGTATTCACATTCCGGGAGTGGAATAAGAGTGTTGTCCTTTGTCGCAGATTTTGTTTTTAATATCAATTTTGGTGTGAGAGAGCGATTGCGACATGAGGACGCCAATGGAATATATGGAAATGGAGGCATGGAAAATTCTGGTCTTAGTTGAGATGTTAGATTTGATGATGATGGAGGCGAAGGGGTGTGTAAACTACCATAGCGAGGGATGGAAGGTGACAATTCACACTTTCAAAGAGACAAAAAGTTCCATAAGGTCTGTCTTTGTGCAATACTACATTTAGGATTTGTACAAAAAAAACAAGACCTTGAGTGGGGCATCTGATGAGAAGCGTAGCTCTGTTGAGGTCTGCATTGATTGGCCATTGTTAGCACCGATTTAATGATTTCTTTTGACCATTTGCTTTGTTTCAGAACTATTTATTTAGAGAGATGATTCATAACTCAAATGAGCCAAATATGAGCTTACTAATTTCCCTTTTTATGGTTTAAAGTCAAATGAGCCAGTGTTTAGTTAAAGCTGTGGAATGACCTTAAAATTAAGGGAAATTAAAACGCCCTTCCTGCATCCTGCTTCGAAGAATTTGAAGTCTCGGCTCTTAAAAGCGATAAAACTTTTAAAAATAACTAAAAACTTTCTCCGAGAAGTGCAGATCATAGCACTGAAAACCGCATCGATATCCGCTCATTACTTCCCAAGATTAGCGGAAACTTACAGGCCTCGGCCTGTGCCATTTTCTTAAAAACTATCATTTTTACTCTTTTTAGTTCAAGTAAGATTTTATTCTCTATTGAAGAACAATTTTGGAAAAAATATATTTGTTTCGGTGGTCATGAGAGTAGGTATCAAACCTATTCATCATTTAGACAATTTTTGTTCGAATTCGCAGTCGAAGTTTCAAAAGGAATGGTGATACATAAGCTTTAGATGGGCAAAATGTAGGAATTCACTTGCAGTACCTAAACCTCTTAACAGAAAGACTCCAACAGGCGACTGCAAGTCATACAGTAAATGGAACCCTACCTTTGAAGACGGAATCTCTGAGCAAAACGTCCCTAAAAAGTGGGCGGGGCAGTACAAAAACTTTATATAGGCAAATTGCAGCAATTCACTTGAAGTACCTAGCCCTTATAGCAAATGGAATTATAACTAATGGCATCCACATCCATAAGTCATACAAAAACTTACCGCCTATTTATGTAGTAAGATTTTTCTATAAAAACGCCCCCAAAAAGTAGGCGAAACGACACATTTACCTTAAATGATCAAAAGTGAGATTAGATTTTTGTTGCATCAGTTTTAGCAAAAGAAACTATGTCTGAGTGTCAATTTTACCAGTAGTTTTAAAATGATTTGGAAAACGCCCCCTAAAAATAGGCGTGGCGGTACATAAACCTTACATGATCAAAATGTAGAAATCCTTTTTGGGATATAACTTTAAACAAAACGTATTTCGACTGATTATGGGTAACAGCATCAGCTACAGTCTGATTGTTAGAGGAAAACGCCCCCAAAAAGAAGACGTGGCCATGAAAAAATTATAGATCAAGCTAAATTAATGGAAACCGACTTTTCTTTAAAAGCTCCTTTCTCGGTTATGTACTGGTATCGAATGCTCTTGCGATTGAATGCGACAGTTAAGAGAAGGGTACCAAGCTGCAAAGAACATGAGCAATCTTTCAGAAAACTGATAACCCATGTCAATCTGCCTCAAGTTAGGCAACTAATTTATAGTTTGGAGAAAGTGTATGAAGTGTACAAACCGCACACCGCACCACCTTACACGATAAACGGCTAACAAGGCGCATTTCACGCAGATACAGACAGACAAACAGAGACCCCCACCAAAAAGCAAGATAATTAAACAGTTTGCCCAGCCACTATAAATCATATTCCTTTCGGGTCCATCGCTCATCCATCTCTGTCTGCTCCATGCCATTCCCTATCTAATCTAACACAAACGGTTGAAATTTAAATAAAATAATAATAAACCAGTCATTTTCCAAACGACTGTACACAAGTACACTCCGCATCCACGGAACGCATCGCAAATGTCTGTCTACCACAACGCAATCGCCTCGGAGAAATACAAATTCAATCATAGAGACAAATTACCGTTGCTGCTAGTCTTTTGTTATACTCGCACCCATCTTGTTCTTCTATATGAAATATGATATGCAAATAATCGTCTTGTATCTCAAATAGAAATGTATTTATCTTCGGTAGCACTTATCCGCCAATTTTCAGAAGAAAAATACGGATATTTATCTATAAGGTGGCGTAATGTCGTAAGGACTCACTCTAACGCTGCTTATCGCATCCCGACGTTCGGTTAGGACTCCTACAACAATATAAATCAAACTCCAGCCGCTTTTCCTTTTTTTCTCTTCCCTCCACATCAATCCTATAAAATGGAAAATGACTATATTTTCCTGCGTCAGAAGTCCCGAGTCACTTCCTTTTTCGCAAAGGGAACACAAAAATATTTGTATATAGCTACGGGAGTAGAGGCATCATTGATCCGATAAGCCGATAGAAGAGAATACCCATTTCGGGAGGGGGGAACACACTAAAGTCAAAAAGCCAAAAACCGAATGCGAGTTAGCTGGCATTTCAAGTAGGTATATGTCAAAGGGGTCGCATTACAGAAGATATAGACGCAGGAAGAATATTTCGCAACCTCACCGTGTGTGACAGACGATAATACTTGAAATGCTTCCCGTTCAAGATTATACACTCGCACTCACTGAACTAAGAGGAAATCGTAAAATATGACAAAGTGTTACAAAACGGCATACCAAGCAGCCAGCACTAGAAATTGGAGAGGATATCGAAATGGAATCAATCACTCGGATGTCGAGGAAGAAATTCAAAGAGATTATTCCTCGGTCGACATTATAACGAATGCGGTGAGGAATTTATGCGCCGCCCGAGTGTTATTGGATCGTAAATTATTTCCGAAAATAGGATGTGCCACAGATAATCATAAGCTGACGAGTGTTTTATTTGTTTTCGTAGGCAGGATAAGATGCGAGTGCTGCTGAAAAGACACTCAATCAGAAATTGAATGGATATGAGTCCGATTCCGATATATGCGGGGAAGATGAAGTTCATCGCAAGTGAATCGTCAAGGATTTTGGTGGGGGCGTATATTTATGGGGACGTCCTTATTGATGTCACAGTCGTATTATGCATACAGATTGGTCGGAGTTCATGTTGGAATGTGAGGCTCCCATCAATTCCGTAGGCAAAGCACTTGTGCGTGGTGTCCTGCATTTGATCATCCAAACACTTTGTCAGTTGAAGACTGCTGAAGCTCAGAGAGCGGATATGTCTAGGAAGACAGTGTCACATCAATTTGCTTAGGAGAAGACGATCAATACAAACGACTTTAAAGTTCTCTGAGACTAAGCTGGATCTAGCAAAACTACAGTCAGCCCTTCATACATATCCGACATCTTTATGTGATCTTGTATGCAAGGATCGTGGTACATCCGAGGTCTGTTGAAAATGTTCTTATGGTTTCGGGATTGGAGGCGTGGCACGTCCCATACCAAAACAGAATTAAACTACTTCTTCTTTAATTGACAGAGGCAGTTGTTAAATTCGACATTTTGCGTTGATCAGCTCTCAATGCAAAGTAGCAAAAGGACTTCCCAGAATGCGTCCGCCTCAGCGTTGCCGCTAGAAAATTTCAAAACGGGTCTCTAGCCAAAATAGGGCCCCACATAAAATACAAATACACGAATAGATTGATAGATTGCTCACGTTCTTTGCAGCTTGGTACCTTTCTCTTTACCGCACAAGCATTCGAGACCAGTATACATAACTTTGAAAGAAGTTTTGAAGAAAATTTGGTTTCCATAGATTTAGCTAAATCTAAGATTTTCGCACGGCCACGCCTTCTTTTTAGTGCGCTTTCCTCTAACAATCAGACTGTAGCTGATGCTGTTACCCATAAACAGTCATAATTCCTTTTGTTTTAAGCTTATGTCCCAAAAACCCTTGATAATGTGAGGTTTATGTACCGCTACTCCTATTTTTAAGAGGCGTTTTCCAAATCATATTCAAATTAATTTTTTACACTCAGACATAGTTCCTTTTTGCTAAAATTGGTGCAACAAAAACGTAATCTAAGTTTGTATAGTTTTAGGTTTATGTATCGTTACGCCTTCTTTTTGGGGGAGTTTTTTTCCGTCTTCAAAGATCGGCTTTCAGTTACTGTACGACTTTTTTGTTAAGAGGTCTACTTACTGCAAGTGAATTCCTACTTTTAGCCCATCTAAAGCTTATGTGCCACCATTCCTTTTGAAACTTGGACTACAAATTCAAACCAAAATTTTGTGAATGACGAATATGTAAGCTACCTGCTTCCATGCCCAATCAGTCATATAATACCTTTTATTTCACCGGGTCCTTAAATTTTAAATTGTAAAAATGAATAAAACCAAATTCTAAGCTCTGTGGTAAATTTTAAATAAGATACCTCTCACAAAGCGATACATTTATTTACTTTCACATCCTTTTCATAACTGAATGTGGTTTTGAAAAGGGTCGGGCTCCATCATCATTTATCATTTCATGTGTTTTTTCCCGGGTTTCACTTTGCTGCTGATCCTGACGTGGAGTTCATTAAAAAAGCTCTCAAGCACAAGGTGGACATTTTCCTTTCTGATATTTCTTTTACTTCTTTAAATTTGCGCCACTTTCAACAGGTGCTGGGCGAGTTCATTTATTTAAAACCCTTGTTGTGGGTGCTTTGCCTTGGGCAACAATGAAATGATTTATAGCGACGACCGCAGGCACAAATTCCTGCGGAATGTCAAAATCTGAACTATTTAAAAAAAAAAATTAAACTGAAAATACTATCGGTTTGAATCTAGTTTTAACATCACCATCAACGGTTCCATCGAGCTTTTTGGAAAGCCTACATTCAGTTGTAGTCCTAAACTGTTAGTCCCTATGCTTCATTATAGAAAAAAACACCATTTCACACCGAATGTAATCCAACTGAATTCCCAAAAGGGTGGTTTGCAGTCGCAGGAAAGTTTACTGGGTTTTAACTGGATTGTGGATTACAGGGACATACCATCGAAGAGGGGAGGAGATCTAACAAGTCCTCACAACTCCATGAGCCAGAACACTGTTGAGCTAATACGCGCGCATACAACGACCGCAAAACACATTCCGTGAATTAGAATGCGGGAATTTCGTGAAATAGATAAATTTCTGGTTGTTCGCGCTTCGGGGTATATTTATAACTTTCCTCGGAATATTGAAAATTAATTAGCGCGATATGGTTAGCGTGATGTGGTTTAATAAATTTTGTGAAATGCTCAGAGATATATTGGGCTTACCATTCTGCTGTAGCTTGAATTAGCTTGCACGGGTGGCTATAGATTTTCTTACATCAATTCTTTGGATTGATTGTGTGCAAGGGGGACACGCATACAATTTTTTGTTTTTAATTTGCAAGAGGTGGAGATTTATATCAAATTGAACCCAAATTGAAATGCGCGAAAACAGCATTTTGAAAAAAATAGAGAATCCTGTATTTTAAATTTCATTTATAAAAATCCTTTCAGAAATAGGCAAACTATTTTATTATACGTAGAGATTTAAAATAAAACGTTCGAAATGTGATATAAACTGAGTCCTAGGCTTATCCCTTCAAACACAGAATTATCTGTCCCAGTATTGACTATCGGCAGCATAGCTTTAGATGCGGATTTCCAAATTTCAAGCAAGGTGGTGTCGAAAGAAACCCTAAAGTGTCACTGGCAAAATGGTATCTCAATCAATATCAAGATGGATGATCTTTAGGAGCTGAAAGTTCCTTGGTTTAGGTTTAGAAAGACCCAACCGTAAACGAGTTATGCCCGTCACATCTCGCAAAAGAATTTGGTAAACTCATCAAAATAACAGAAGTTCTTTGTCGTTCAAATTCGCTTATTGTTTTTCAAAAAAGTTCGAAGGAGCACTCCCTCGCCGAATAATTAATTCTCAAGAGAGAAGTCCAAATCATTTCGCCAGACAGCAAAAAATCCTAAAAATTTAATTCCTCGTAAACAATTTGTCTTCCATCCCGGCCACATCGATCCACCAGTACAGGCCTCCCGCATCACATATACATGTGGGCCTTTGGAAAACAACAGTGCAAATATCCTTCCGTCGTGTCCCTGTAGCTGGGAATTAAATTGAATTGGTTGGTCATTAAGAGGAGTTCATAAATAGGCATCAACCAGCAGCAGTCGCAAAAAAAAACAGGAGAGAGAAACACCAGCAGGACGTCTGGGCAACATCTCCTTCCGCCATTCAAATCACTGTTTCGGCAAATGACCCAAAATGATGTTGATGAGCTACAGTAAAAATTAATCGCCCTCACTATTCACAGGCGGCAGTAACACTTGCCGCGTCCACCAGCTCAGTTTGAACAGACATTTCACTGCGATGGTGTGTGATACGGCGAGCATATGTGACCGGACCGCCGCTGTTGCTCTGCGTATGGCTGTATGTGTGAGGACTCTAAACGAGTAATTAAGATAACAAATGATCCGTTTGGAGGCGAATGTGCCTCCGCAGTCCGCACTATTAAAGGAAATGACCGCACTCTGCAGCGACGACGACGCGACGTTTGGTTCGAATGCTACCGCGAGTTGTTGGTCGATTATTTACAGTTTCGCTTTTACCCTGGCACTGGCACTGTCGTCGATTTGTTGGCAATTCCTCATCATCCGTCGAAGGAACAAGGAACACCATTCGGAGTCGGAGTCGCTTGCAATTCACAAAGGCTCCGTTGCAGTCTCTCTTTCCATCGCTCTCTCTCTCTTGATAATTGAATGCATTCGATTCGGGCGGGTTTTTTTTCATTTAACGAGCCAGATACTTTAATTGGTTTTGTATTTTCCATTCGGCACAGAAGCTTAATGAGCAAGGAATGCTGGCAGTAGTTCCTTTGGTAAATGGAGCCGCTCCTGTATACAAGCCTAGGCCGTGTAATATACAACTCAACTGAATGGCGGACTCACGTTGCCATTCAGCCAGAAAGTGAAGGAGTGAAATATGTTCGGTTGCGAATAATTAATGATTCGTCATCAGTCAGGAGTGTAGGGAACAGCTAAGTGCTGTAGAGATTTCTATCAATATTTATTGTGTAATTACCGGAAGACAGCTGTAATCAATTAAATAGAGAATTTGTGTATTGGGTCGTAGTGGGTGGTCGTGGGTGGGTGTGAGACTGTCGTTATAATACTCATTTCGGCTTTTAATGATGCGCGCATTCGGAGAAGGACCTTTATTGATTTTTTTTTCTTTCTTTCCTCGTCTGACTGGATGTGTGTAATGAGAGGTGACTGCGAATGCCATGTAATTCGTGTTAACAACGTTAGTTGCGACTTCTGAGTCGAGAGGGAAATATATTGCACTCTAAAGCTTTTATGAAGCACGTTGGGCTAATGAAGTTCCCCGGGGCGCATCAGGTTTTTTTTCAGTTGAAAAGAAGTGTAAATGATGTGGAAAGATGTCTGGAGGAAGTTTTTACTGCACCTTTTTTAAGTTTTTACTTTAGTCGCTAGGTGGCGTCCCTTCTACTACATATTTTTCGGGCGTACAAAAAGTCCGTTGGTTTTTAGTTATCGTCATGGTCCCAGTGGAATATTCATCTGTAACAGTGCTTGTACTAGTTTTCTGCCAAAAAATTCAAGTAGTATAGATTTTATTTGCTTGTAAAAATTGGTTCACTGGACACTTTATCTTCAACATTCGATTTTTGGCTAAGGACTCGATCGAAAATATTGGACAGCTTAGAAAAAAGAGACAGCGAATTATTTCCTCTCTCTGATCGTTAAAGCCTTTGACGACAATTAGACAACTTTAGCTCAATTCAGCGGTCAACTTAGCTCAAATATTATAAAAAACTCTTTCGTGCATTTAGTCCATCTAGCATAAGCCAGGTTTGATTCCCGAAAATAAATCCAAATTCCATCTCAAGGTTTTTTTTCAACTGCGCCACCTATTGCGAACGTCTGACAAACATCCGAGAGTACGACTGTCATGAAAGAGCTTCTCAATCGAAAGTTTGGACACGGCATAAAATTGTTGGTCTCTTCCATTCGTCCCAAAAATTTAAAACGCACACAAAACGAATGGTTGTGAGAAGCTTGGCCTTGGAACCTATGGACCTATTGCGCCAACTATTTATTGCTTTTTAGTTCAACCTTCATTTAGCTTCCCTTACAAAATTTTGTGGGCAACTATAGATTGCTCCTAGCATACCTATGCCAACTGACTTCCAAGCCTTAAAATTTCATAGTCGAGTACACATTTTGCCATGAATGATGAGATTTCTAGTGAAGTTTTAGATCAGATGAGGGGTAGGGACCAGAAGTGGTCTTCACTGATCCAAACTATTCGCACTGTCTAAATGAATGACTTCTATAAAATATATAGCTCCTGATACGACCCCAATCATTATGCCAATATGGGTCTGAGAAACACTTTCTCCCTTTCATGATAAGTCCCACTGATCGGGTCTGTCTGTTATTTCCATGAGCACTAAGTCATTCTCCGACCACTTTTAACTGCTTAGCCTCTTACCGGCTGTCAATAAATTGATTTTAATATTCAATTCTGAGGGTGGCTGCAGTGTCTAGTGCGTTTGACTATCGAGCAAAGCGATCAAGGTCTAGTCTCCAGAAGAAAAAAAACTGTTTGCTCTTGCGTAAGTCTGAAACTCTTAAAAGGGTCAAATGCGGTCGCCGAAAGATTCTCAATTCAGATGATCGGATACGACAGAAAGGGTACAACTTGCCAAACGAACCTGTTGCGTCCAAGCCCCATTTTACTCTAACCACAATTACATCCCTCAAGCGAATATTATTTGTACGGTTATTTCTCAACAGATAGGAACCAACAACAATCCAAAACTTTCCTAATAGGAACGATCAAAGTTGTGAATTCAAACATACCCATTGCAACCCCTGCCTCGACTACATTATATACCCGTACCATAATTTACCGCCAAATCAAAAGCCACCAACAATTTTGACATCAACCCCAGCTAGGGCCACACAAGAGTCAAAAGAACAAAACCTCAAAAAGTTGTTCCGCATCCGTTCAGTGAGAAAAGAAAAAAAAAATAACTTTCCAACTAAACGTCAAGTTGCCATTCAAACTGTCATAACTCATACATGAAACTATTTGCATGCATAAAAAAACTTGGAGCACAATGCGCCAATAACCTGTCACCCGGGGGTGGTGGTGGGCGAAACAAAGCGCGCCACCATTTCATCATTGATCGCATTGAAATCGCACACTCCCAGCGAAAAACAAGAAGAAAACTTCTCCCCAACAAGTAAAACAAATTCCCCCGAATGACGAAATTAAATTTAACTTTATCTGTCTCCAGTCTCCACCAACGACGACGACGACGACGACGATGAAACAACTTTCGAGTCTAAGAAGTTTTATGCCAGATGGCGGCAAACCTCTAGGATAACAGCGCAAGTCGAAAGTTTCCAGTTCAATGCAGCAATCCGTACCCGAACCATACCGTCGCTTGACAAAAATACATAAACAATACCGAAAGTCATCAATCATTCAGCGAGAAGTAACACGACCAAGGCGGGGTCGGTGCGAGATGAAAAGAAAAATCACAACCAACACCGATACGAAAAAAAGCCATCGTCTTGTCAGCACTCAGGTTGCACATTCCGAAGAAAGTACACAAAAAAATAGAAAAAACTGAAAAAATAAGAAGACAGGAACGCTTCCTCTGGTGATAGCTCTTTGATGATGATGATTGGGTGCAGCTAACGAGAATTCAAAGCCAACACCTCAGCTGGAATGGCAAGGTGGGTGCATGATATCACAGATACCACCCGCCCAGAGCAGGTGCATCCTGATTCTGTTCTTGAAGTGTGGAAAAATGATACGATTCGACGGAAGACTGACGCCTGACATGGTTGTCTGATTTTGCAGCGTTTTACTCCTGATTGAACCCTAATGGATTCAGCTTACATGCGCTTAACATATAGAGCGGAGCAGCAGCGAAGGGACCGCGATTTCATCGTCTACCGAGCACCAGCAGGAACAAAAACAAAACCATCTAACGAAGGGATATTTATATCCCAGTGTGTGTGTGTGTGTTGCTGTGTGAGTGTGTGTATAAAGTTTGAGTTGTCAATTGTCTGATGAAGAACTTGAAATTCGCTAAGTAGCTTTCTTTCTTTCTGTCGAAGGGAAGCGAAATGTTGACAGACATTTCCATTAAGAATGTTTGATGTGTACTTGTACGGGTAGCTGATTGAATTGAAATGGTTGGGGATGGAGGAGTGTTGTATTCGCAATCTTTATATTACTGCAGGAAATCGTCGACTTGTGTAGCAATTTATGAGGAAAGAACTATATTATCAGGCTACCTATATATATTGTGCTGATGCGTTATTCTTGTAGAACTGTATAAAAGAGCAGCTCCCCTTCTCGTTCGTTCGGTCATTTGTGGGCAGTTTTGTTATTTCGCCACCAGGTGATGTTCGGGACCGACCTGTCATTTTATGCCGTATGCTCGGTTACTGAATTGAGAAGATTTTTCAGAGCAATCCCGGGTGATCGTCTGAAGTTCGCAGGAGCTGTAACAGTTTCAAGCTAAACAGCTTCAGGTGTATTTTGTGAGCTTTTTTGGGGGTTGAACCGGAACATTCTCGCCCAGTAATTGAAGACTAACCAAAGTTTTACCAAACGATATTATGACAGGATGATCGTCTGAAGTTCGCAGGAGCTGTAACAGTTTCAAGCTAATCAGCTTTAGGTGTATTTTGTGAGCTTTTTTGGGGGGTTGAACCGGAAACATCTTGGTCAACAGTTGAAGACTAACCAATGTTTTATTCAACGATAGCATTTGAAAAATATACATACCGAACAAGTTGGCGGCACAAATATCGTTTTTATTTACTGCTTCAGTTTGAAAATAGAAGAGTCTATGGCTGTGTTTCCATATTGAACTTAAAACTACACTCCGTCCGAAATGTACTGATTTTAAATTTTATTCTCCGGTAGCATTAGGTGGGGTATCGGCTGGTGTCGGTGCTGGTGTAGCTGCTGGTGTACCTTCTGTTCCTGGTTCTGGGGGTGGAGTTGACGATGTGGCTGCACTTTCAGATGTCTCTGTCGAAGTTGAAGGCCCGGGAACTGATGTCGGCCCAGTTGTTGTTGTTGTTGTTTCACGCCCGCCACCACTTTGCGTAGCATTCTGATTCAACACAACGGTGCAATTGCGGCAAATCACTAAAATTCATAAAATCAATATTTCCATTGCCAACAGTTATTGTTAAACTTACAATACTGATCCGTCTCATCCCCATAGTCCTCGTCATCGTCATAAAAGTAATCGACTAGCATCCCAAATAGGGTCCAGAATCCACTTTTCTAAAAGGTCAAACCAGCTTTAGGTGAAAATTCCAAAAGGGTCTCTAATTGGTTACCTCGTTTTCGTCCTCAGTATCCTCCTGATACGGCTTAGGACTTCCCTCGATGGCCAACACCATCACGGCGATCAGAAAAATATACCTCAAGCGCAACTTAAACATTTTGACAACCTACGAGAATAAGCCCGACTAGACTCTGAATAGATGGAGTTCACTGCGGAACCTATTTATATGCAGAGTTTCAGCGGATTTTACTCAGATTATGAAGCAGTGCATAATATTATGTCTAAGAGTGAAGCTATTAAAAGTGTTGTAACATTTTGAAATTTAATTTCAAACGTGCGTTTCACATACGGTGCTCTATTTATGCGGCGGAGGTTCTAGCACCTGTCATGCGAGAGGAATGACTGTTACTGACCTGCCCCAACTTTAATGTCTCACTCGTGAGAGTCGTTAAAATGAATTATTTGCGTGAGGCCGATGCGTTGTTTACATGTCTGAACTGATAAGGCAGTTCCATTGTTTCTGTTGATGGCTTTCTGTCTGGCATGTTGGTGAACTGCTTTGGAAATAATCGTCTTTAGTGTGCATTTGACATTGAAGCGCTCATTTTGCTTTGTGAAAATTCGTATCTTTAAATTTTGTTTAGTAAGACGATAGCTTCTTGGTAAAAGCTAGACTTTCGATCGAGGGAACAAACCCTGGTTGTTGTCAGATGTATCTGAGCGGCTGCGAGTGTCGCTGTCATCAGATCACTGGAAACAGGTTCATTGACGAGCGGCAGAGGTCCGCTTTTCTTCATTTTCACTGTGAATACCGGGCTTCATTTTACGAGAGCAAGTTCAATCTAGGACCACGAAGTTGCTTATCAAATTGTGCAGACATTTTTCGGGGAACGTTTTGAGGCTTTTCCGGTCGGGTTCGTGATGGCTTAATGTAGTTTTGCTGAACGCTTTTCGAGTCACTTTTCGCCGTGATTTTTGGGTGTTTCTTCTTGCTTGTTTTTAACGTTTACCGAGGTGTATTTTGCGTCGTTCATGATGGGCTTTTCCGGACGCATTGTGACTTGGTAAGATCTAGCCTTAATATTGTGACAAAAACCACCGCATTTAATAAAAATATTGTTCAATCCAATGAGGCTCACTTAAAAGTTGAAAATTCAATCAATCCAATCAAGTCTTCCCCGTCTCGCACAAAACAAAAAAAATCAATGTGAGACAAAACTGGAGAAGGAATAATTATGAATTCACATCAAATCCTTTGATTTTAACAACAATACCCGCAGAGAACGTATCAAACTTGAATAATATTCATTAATTTTTGGGCGGGCCTACCGCCTACGAAAACTCTCAGCAGAAGTTATATAATTATACGTTACCCAAATTCATTTCCATCTTCAAACAAAAACTTCATCGAGATGGAAGTATTTCTAGGTATACATCTGGCATCTATGGATGGGAATAAGAATGTAAGCCCACCTTATACTACGAACATCATTTCAAGTCTCGAAATCAAACAATCCTGCTCCCAACTGTGTCTTAGTAGTTGTGAGAATATACAGTCTACAGAAGCAGTCAATTCAAATCAACGAATCCGTACAAATCCAACATACACACACCCACACACCGGGGAACTTTTTCTTGTGCACATCGTGTACGGTTAAGCAAGCACTTACATCATGAGGAAAATGGAAAACTTTTCCAATTTAACGCTGAAATACAAAAGGGAATTTGTTTGAATCCGGAATTTCAAATATCTTATTGTTGCAAGGAGTTTTCGTCGCCTCCTGCCGTGTGCTGCTTGCTCGGCTCTTCATGGTAAGCAGTCTAAGCCTGGGATACACCTATCATTTCACCGCACATCAGGCGTTGTGCGTTTGCTTTAAATTCGGAGGGTCTATGAATATGTAATTTGCCGGTGTTATTTGACTTGTGACTTTTGCCACAAGCGTCTCTCTATATATGATGAGTGCATGAAATCGATACTTGGCTGTTGGCGTAGCCAAAAGACATCTGAGATTGCAGGGAATGCATGTAATACCACTGCATCAGTTTTTTTTGTACTCAATTTGTCAAGCAGCACTTGGGCTTATAAATATTCAAGTTCACCAACTGGCTGGGTATATTGATAACTCATCGAAGACCCCCACCCAACTTATCTCGGATTGAACTTCTTTTCCGTTCGCAGTTATCGAGGGGGAGGGGAGCGAGTTTTTCATTCGCCTGACTGTGGTGCCTGGCACTAGGCCAAAGCCAATTTCGATTCTCAATTTAAGTTCGATGAGCTATTGAACTAAGGGCCATTTGCACGATGAGAACTCTTTCTGGCTGGAGACAATAAATGTTTTAATTAACATTTTCGCTAGGAACGGTTTCAACGCGATTCTGCGCCTGATTAGGGAAACTTGTTGTAGCGTTACATGGGCTCCATTCGGCGCTCCTTGCACTGCCAATCTAATTTGCATGTTTTCAGCGATTGGTCTCGTGCTTCGGTTAATCGAATTTTCGGCAGTACTTGGGGACTCCTTAGCGTGCGACCAAATGAAATGAATTGGTGCATGGATGGCGTCAATTTCGTCTCTATGAAGAGTTGGGCACTTTAAGCGTGATTAGAATTGACATTAGTTTTGGTTTACCAAGATAGCTTTGCCTACTTGGGCATGTTGTCAGTTGGTATTGCTATTTGCTTAAAAAGAATATTTTAAATGGCCACTGATGGTCTGGCACTGCCTCTGACTTTCTCACCTTCTGCGAACTTGATTTATCGAAGTGGATGTGGGTACAAGCATTCGAATTATACAGTCATCAACTCTTAGCAACGATTGAACGGAACACCCCAAAAACTTAGTGAGGGTACATCAATTTTTGTTCTGTAAAAAAGTAGGTCCCGTGGATCAGTGATCAGATATGGAAACACAGAGGCTCTGTAAAGGTTTTCTAAAGTGCGCGTGAAGTGTTTTCTAACTGCGAATAGTTAAAGGCGACATTGCCTAGGGATAATTTGTCCGTGAACCGCTGTTATTAATGTAATAAAACAGCTCATTTTCTTAGTCTAAGATCATTATAATTAGCCCCGGAGTTCAGTTACCTCGTGCAAAAGAAGCTCTGTGGATCAGTTGTCCTGAAAATTTAAAGTCTCATTGAAAAGTTATCGCGTAGGTTTATGCTCTCATAGATAAATTGCTTCGTATATCATTTGAACTAGATTTTTATTCAGCTTTGGAAGGTTTTCCAAAACTATTTCATGGAAGGCGATATATTCTGTGGATCAGTTGTGTCTTCCCCCGCTTTGAGCAACAGTTTTGCAAGTCCACTTGTCCCACAGTATACTCTTATTATAATCCCTTTATACAGCTTTATCCACATGAATCAATTGTTGAAATTCTGGCACTGGAAATGTCTAAATATAAAACTGTCCAATAAAAAACTCCAGGTACCACTTCCAACTACGATTCGCACTGATATTTGGAAACGAATCGTTATTAAGTCCTCCATCAACAACAACAACTGATTATGTGCACCAAATTACACACCGTCTTGCACACGCATTCAATTTACGCACTTTCGACCTCCTTGTGTCGGATCCACGCTAAGCCGCCAGACCGCCCTTTGCATATCGCAGCAAATTATATATTCCCTCAGATATGGGCAACCTGAACGCACATTGCCTTTAGAATGTTTTTATTTTTCCAGCTGGGGCGCATGCACATATTAACGCAGGGGCCTCCATTATGCTGTGGTTGAATAACAGGCAGCGCCAAGCAGTAAGGTAGCTACAGTCGTACTTCAACTGAAAGTCAAATTACGCGCAATAGCAAGCCTTCCAACGAGAACAATCAGCACTCTTGACTGCACATATAGTATAGTTTATAGTCTACACTCTGCAGCAGCGAACAGTTTGGAATCGATTTAGGATATGTATGCGGGGATGTAGAGGATTGTGCGTTGGAGGCATTCAGAGTCAACATTTCACAGATGATTTGGTCTTCCATTACGCATTAGGGTCGGGTCGGGGAAGTACTTTAAGCGTTTAATTGACTGAAACCTGACGATGCGATCGATGTAGTAGGTACGTTTATACTTCGGACTTTGGCCGTCTGTTGTAATTTTCCAATTATGACCGTTGAAAGTTTCATGGCTGGGTTTGGAAACTACTAATCGTTCTCAGCGTCAGATTGTGTTTTGCAGCTCTCTCGATAGCAGATTGGGGGAGATTAATTTGTATACGCTGAGTGGGGGTTGGTTCATTTGTCAAAGTTCAGTCAGTGCAGAGAAACAATTTACCGGCAGTAAAGGAGCCGTCCAGGAACTCTGGATGAGGCTTAAGTGACCTGGAGTTCTTTTATTATGTATAGTCGCTAGTCACTTTATTCACTTAGCTTAGCCAATGATGCTGCATGGTGTTACCTCTGCTGATGACCGGTGATTGTTCTAAGTTCGTAACATAGCTCAGTTTTCACTAGCCCTATAGCTCCTTCTATTATACCGTGCAGAGTGGTTATACATAATTTGTTTTTTTTTTATTGGAAAGAAGGCTTGCAAATCTATCGCCTTAGTCGAGCCCTGGAGTCTGGACTCGAGTCTGGTTGAATATCTCTTAAATATCTGTCACCCTCATCCTTGATAGAGCGAGAATTCTCGGTTCTTCCCTACAAACGAAAACTGTTTTCGAATCAGTCCTAGTTAAGGCCCAATAAAATTGACGGAAGATATCATACCTGGGAATTGTTTGCTCACCTTTTTTGTTTTTTTAAATAACGCAGTTGTAAGAAAAAGACAAAGCAGTGTAACGCAATTTTATGAATCAAAATTAAGGGTGGACATAATCCCCTTTGATTTCTTGCGACCCCACTGGTCGATGTTTGCTCATGCTCAGTCGCTCCCCACTTCGGATGCATTTCAAGCCAGGCACAGTGCACATTATTCTCCTAGTTTTTTTTTTTAAAATCTGGTTTTCGAGCTCAACCACCGCTGCTACGTCTACGTTACGTAGACGACTCGACATTGGTTAACCGAATAGTTCCCCTTGTAAATAATGCACTGGGAGTACTGGCACTGGGACCTCGGTGCTCGGTCGCAACTACCGTAACGCAAGCGGTGGCTTTGTGTATGAAGTCGCATTTTTTGTTTCTGGTCTTGCGTGTGACATTAGGGTAACCATCTAGACTTAAAATTCAAATGCAACTTTATCTAAAACCCACCCATGGCCAGCTGCATCCATACTTTCATTCCAACAAATAGCTTTCTTCTTTGAACTTATGAATAACTGAAGCCCCCTATGAACATTTACAGAACATATGAACGAAAAGCCCTAGTAAATAAATCAAATACTTCCGTTCAGCAACCCTAATTATAAAAATCTTGAAGTAAAAGGTCGCCGCAGAACAGAATATAAGCCGCTTATTTACCTTGTCAGCGTAAGTGGGTAATAATTACTGAACAGTATTCCAAAAAACCCCAAGAAAGTCCTTACATAAAAAAGAAATAAGAAAACACCCAAGAAAATTATACTCGAGGGTTTCCTTCCCGCACACCGACATGCAGCTGTTAACCTCTTAACCACTTTTTGCACCTTTTAACCTGTCCAAGAATTCCCGGCTTTACCTTTGGTATAAGATAGAAAGGGCCAACAGCACCTGTTGAAAGTGCAATTAATTTTAATAATTGTAGTGGGTCTTAAGACCATCGCAAAAGAGAGAGAGACAGAGAGAGCTTGCTTGTACAGGAGAGGCGGTGAAATTTATGAATTTGCGCTGCAAGGATCCTAGATGGAGGTATATGAACAACCACTGATGGCACAGGCACACTGGGTAGGTAAGTGACTTAATTTATGGTCGTGACCCTGATGTTGCTCTCTGTGTTGTACGCCAGGTGACAGTGAAAATATGAATTATGATTAAGAAGTGAAAGTTTTGAAATGGGATCTGGCCCACGAGGCAGTTCATTAAAAGGATGATGGATTTTTGTATTCTCAATGTCAAATGGTGTGGTGCGCGGTTTGCGACGTTTTTCACATTAAATTCCAGTTGTGAGACAGGCATTTTTTTTTTTGCAAAGTGGGAACACAAAGAGGTAGACGACACATTGCACAACCGCAGGCGTAAAGAGGCGTCTTGTGATTGCATGCATTTTGCCAAACTAAAGTGTCCTTTTTCTTGAAGAGGTGTTCATCTTCATCCAAGAAGTCGTAAAATAATCACTCAGACCTCCAACCATTCCACAATTGATACATCATATCCCCGAAACTATTTCCATATGCACAAGTTGTTAACGCGATGTCGATCTCATCTTGCGGAAAGCAACTGTTCACATATCCGACAGCTGCAAAACTATACCTACCTGCCTCCTTTTCAAAAATTCAGCAGTTACGCGTGTTTTACTATTAATAGGAACGCCTGTTCACGAGACACCCACATAATATCCTATAGCGGAATTAAATTTGAGTGACTTTTTGGAAATAGGCACTTATCACGCTATTACCACATATATACTGTTACCGCGCTCTCCGTTCAAAGGTGCCCCCTTTCAACATCCAGCCGATGTGCGGTTGGTGTAAAATTCTGATATTTAATTCGTTATGGATTCGTTTAGGTGAACTTGTGGCAATTTGGTGGTGGTGCCACGAAAACGATGGCACACCACAGTACCTACTCATTATTCAGTTTAACCTCACATCGCACCCACTTACCTATGCCGTATCGTATTATTATGTTTTTAAGCTGTAAGAATATTGCTTGGGTATATATTCCTGCTGTGGGTAAGGCGTAAGCTTCCTGAATAAATTGGGAATGATTTTTAACTGCGTATACGAAAATTTAATTTGAGACGATGCGGGCGGAAGTAGCGTTTTTGGAATGTACAAAGCGTTCCGTCTTGTCTGGTAACCTTGTGAAAGGCATTAGAAATATATAGGTACCGAAAGAAATAGAGAGATATCCAGGGTTCAACAATTTTTCCACAATGGAAATATCCATTTGATATTCAATGCATTCTTTTATTTTGTTTGTAAATCAAAAGCAACTCATTCGGGGTCTCACTTTCGTGAATCCACCTTTCATTTGGTCAACGTTTCATAAAAATAGCTTTTTTAATAAACGTCGTATTCGGTTCGATAGAAACGTATGTGCTTGCTCGTTTTCTTGTACAGGTTGCGCCATCTTTTATGTAGATGTGTAAACATTGAATAACTTTGACATTTATTAACCGATTGACTTTAGCAGAAATGTTTTTGAAACGTCAATTCCGTACAATTTCAACCATGAATTGCTTCACAGCGAAGCAATGCCCCGAAATTGAAAATATTCGTTTAGTTCAGTAACTCAGTTCAGTAACTCAACGAATCGTCGAAAATATCATGGCCAACAAGCAATGTCTGGCAACACTATTTAGTCGTCGTTGATATCGGTGGAAAAGGACTGGTTACAACAAGACCGTGCGCCATGCCACACTGCAAATCAAAGAATTCAGTTTCTGGAAAGAGACGAGTTCTGTCAATATTTTTAGTTTCTACTTTAAATTTTAGTAGTTCACAGTGGCTTTATATTTTATCAATACAAATTTTACAATTGTGAGCTTCCGCAAATTTCAGCAAAGTCGAGACTTCAATTTTGTATTTGTA
Source organism: Cheilosia impressa (assembly GCA_948293265.1). Taxonomy (NCBI): domain Eukaryota; kingdom Metazoa; phylum Arthropoda; class Insecta; order Diptera; family Syrphidae; genus Cheilosia; species Cheilosia impressa. The sequence continues at coordinate 46,822,467 of OX411883.1, read as the reverse complement.
CGGCGATTGAATTGCCTTCCAGATCTTCAGATTTGACCCCTCCAGACTTCTCAGATCATTGACGAGCTCAAGGTAAACATTGGGGCCGAAAGTGATGTAAAAAGCCGCAAAAAGGGCACAATTTGCTTTTGTCAATTAGGCGCTCTCTTAATCGATGTTTTATTCGAAACTAGTCCAATAAAATTGTTGAAAACCAAATTAAATAAAGATAATATTGTCCATTATATGAATGGATGGGATGCTTTTTTTTAAATTCAATATTCATATACCGACATCAAAAATGTCGCACCCGTCATTAGAATGAGAGCGGGTTTTGCTATTGAAGGCTATAAAGGTTAGATTAGTCTATAAGTCAAGCTGTTTTTACGGTAGGGGGGTCGAAATTCTTAATCAAAGTTCTTTTTCCAAAGTTCTGCTTTACAAGATTCTGCTTTTCAAAAGTTCTGCAAACATCAAAAAATGATTTGGAAAATGTTCAAAAGCTCGCGCTTGGCAGAATTTAGTAAAACAGAGATGGGGAGAACATTTTCTTATTTTAATTTTTTTATTTTCTATTCGGTTTCTTTAGATGTTGTTTTTTCAATATATAACTTGATTATTTTTTTTATATCTTTTTAATTTATATATTATTTAATTTAATTTTTATAGATTTAAAATTGTTTTTTTTAAGTTTATATTTGCAAATTGGGAAAAAGCAGAATAAGCTGAATTTTACTGCTTTAAATTTAAAAGGCAGAATTTTTGTAAAGAAGAACTTAAAAAAAACAAAACTTCGTAAAGCTGAATTTTCGTGAGCAGAGTTTCGACTAGCTTTTTACTTTTACAAATGCGGTAACATTTTGTCAGTGAAATTATAAAGTTATCTGCGTAGACACAACATACCCGGAACCAAGGTTATGCACAACAGTCTAGACAGCATTGATACAAAGTCACTTTTCTTCTCCATTGAATCGTAACATTGACATCCATTGACATCGTAACATTCCACAAACGTAATGTTGTTATCCAACCCAACTATGTAAGCCCAGTACTTGGATACAATTTTATCCTGTTGAGCACACATAATGGCATAATGGCATTAGACATAACCATGTCGACAGCTTTCGTTGACTAGGCAGTACATAGATATACCTACTACCTACTTGTTTTCTGTCAACATAGCAAGAAGATTTGACAGGGCGCTGTAGTTTTAGAATAAATTACATTCTCAGTTCTTATTTGTCTGTTTTTTTGTTCTTAAATAAAAAATAGTACACCGAATTGACAATAGTCGCTCCGATTTACAAATTTCCATTCTCCTACATGACGCGTTACACTGACAGTTGGCTATGGTACTCGTATACCAGTGTAACAGATAGTACGCTTTCACCGAAACGAAAGGAGCCAATCAAAAACCAAAAAATAACTCCACACAAATTTAAATAAATAAATGCTCGCAATTAAACCGCATACATGGTTTTCACATAACATCGCTCTAACAATTTGTAAACAAAAAAAGGCAGCAGTACACTTCACCAATTAGAATTGTTCCGATGTGTTTCATGTCGAAAATGATGCAACCGTACACCGACCAACTACACCGTACATTTCAGTTTGTCAGTATATTTTGAATATTAGATATTCTCATGCTCGAAGCGATAAAAATAAAATCCATGAATATTTTCACCACTTTAGTACCCCATTTGTGGATTATTCACAAAAAAAAGTGAGCAGTAAAATTATTTGTGAGCTGAATATGGAAACAATGTATCTGGTGATGCAAGAGCGCCTCAATCGGTACGTGTGTCAAAATTGTGCACAACTGCACCGCACACATCGTGGAAGGAGCTTTGTTATATTGTTGAAATATTTTAGCTGGACCGTTGTGAATACATGAGCTGCGAGCAACATCGAGTTGAACTAAATTTCATAATGCTTTACGGGGGTTGGTAAAAAAGGTAAATTAATTTTTGGTCAGCGCTGGTGTGCATTTGAAATTGTGTGCAGCAGTACCTACCTTTTCTTCTTAAGCGCGGAAAATGCTGTGCTTATTTATTAACAGATGCATAAAAAGATATTCAGTTCAGTTCAGAACTGACGGAAGAGCATAAGTAGCTGTAGATGATTGTTCGCATTCGCCCCTGGTACAGGCGAGAAGGAAAATGTTGTAAAACAGCCACTGAAGCATGACGTTCCTCTGGATATTCACATTATTTGTCATTGTCAGCATGGGCTTTGCTGAATTGGCGGCCATTTTGCTTTAATATTCGCATTTAAGCCAATCATTTGACACAAAATACCACTGAATGCATTCTTTCGTCGCATTGCAACGTGAATTGTAACTTTTTCTCACTCATATCTCGTATGTTGTCTATCATGATCCATGACATGGAATGGTTTCAGTTTTGTCGACCACTCGCTCAGTTTGTGTTTGTGGAAACGGTCTTCGTTCAGTCTGGTCGTGTTCGCTAGTTTATGTATTAGCTATGCGAGCGATTCTCCTTCTGGAAGATTCAATTAGTTTTGTTTCATTTACATATATATATCAATCGTTATCTTAGGTAGGTGTCAAATGTCAGTAATGACATCGAACTGACTTTACCTTGACATCGTCACCCAATCGGAAAATTTATTGAGCACAATTTATACAAGTATAGGCCCCAAATCGACAAAGCCAACTTTCCCATTTAAATCCTCAACAACCGGATACACTCAAAAAAAAAGTGGAAACCGTATATACTATACGAACCTACACACAACCAAATACTTGAAACCGCAAGTCACTGACTTTTCGTTCGCAGTTCCACAGACACAATATCACAACATCCGTATCCGCCCAACCGCCAGTCGTTAGAAGGCGTAATGTCACACTTTGATGGATTATTGACGACTTTTTAATGTATCATCGGGTATCAGGCGAACGTGTGCCACCCATCCTACACTGGTGCGCGCAATAAACCTGTTTAATGATAAAATATGATGTTTCTGCCAACGACAACATGACATATCGTTTGCCTAAATCTACCCGAAAACCTGATGCTATCGGAAATGACATACGACACTCCTTTGCGGGTATTATGCCACGTGGCGCGGTACTCGAATATCAATGGAAATTGAAATCAGTTTCCGCAAACAAAATTTCACGTATCAATTAACGCCAGAGGCTAAACTAGGCGACGATGGCGCCTCGCTGGCTGCTCGGTATGGCGGCGCATTTATCATTCCGCCATTATTGGATGTGGGAACTGTTTGAGAAGACCAGCGACCGTCGAAATTCAATTAAACTCACTATGGATATTCAGCGACTCACGAATGATGTGATTTTGTTTCGGTAAGCACACACACATAGGCTCGAACTAAATTTATTAAACTTTAATCATAATGACATCGAAATTGGAAAGCGCGTAGCTATGAGGCGAACAGAACACAATTTCCGTTTCATGAATATCTCATTAAAATTAAGGACGTCACTGTGAATTAAGTTCAAACTGATGGTTGAATATACGATTATACGAATTTGACAGTCACTACTGTCATGCTGGATTGATGCAGCCGTAACTGATGGATCCCTCAAATAAATTGTCCAATAAGAACTATTTTTCGGAACTGTTTTTGTCTTGACATTCTTGGAAATTTGTATGAATCAGAACCAGCGATTTTGACGTTTCTCATTTACAGAACGAACAGAGCTATGACAATTGAACATGGAAATACGCCATTAAAACGAAGCAAAGCAAAGTAAAGTCGAACCTTCAGCACGCAGTTGGTAGATGTTAATTTTGCTTGGCACTTCTGAGATTTATACTAGCCTAGCACCCATGTTGTGTTCCTATTTGAGGTAGATAAATGGCTAGTATGAATATTAGAAGTGTCAAACAGTCTTTTCTAAAGTCACTTGACAGCAGCTCATTTCTTGGTTCATGACAACAACTTGAAAGAACTTTGAAAATCTTTTCTCGACAACAAATACGGGTTGGAAATTAAAGAAAAAAAAAGACAAAACGTCAGATTTCGACAAGAAAAGTTGATGGTGGTCCAAGAGAATCGTCTTGTCTGTGTTTTCCGTTTCTATAAAAAACGAACAATATTATTAGACCAATTTTTTTTTGAAACCAAACCAAAGCTAATTTCTTAGCCGGAGGTCTGTTTCTGTAAAAAAAAAAAACGAAACGAAAAACACTTCCGCATGTAAAAAAACGAAAGAAATCATGCGAAAGCAAATATTTCGTTTTGTTTTCTTTCTTTCGTTTTTGTTATCAAACGTTTAAGCTCAGTTTAAGTTGCACATTTTTGGAAAATCACTATCGTTTCTGAAGTCACTTGCAGCAAACAAAAAACGAAAACGTCAAAGAAGTAGCTTTGGTTTTTTTTTCATTTTGATTTCGTTCAGGAGAAAATTTCTTTCGTTTTCCTTTCACTCAATTATTTACAGTTACAGTTAAACAACTGTGTGGCTTAAAAGTAACAAGTCATCGATTAAATGTTCATTTTACAAAATGTTTTAGTATTCCACGAAAACGAATGAAGTTCCTATTGAATTTCCTAGCTACACAGCAAGTTGTCCTCAATCGTCAAACAATAGCAATTGAACTAGAAAGCACTTGAACCTCAAGTGCAATGCACATGTTCACTATTTTGCCTCCCCGATATATACAACTCCAACCCTGTCCAAGGTTTACAATAAAATAACAAATTCTCTCGAAACCAATAACTAGACAAAACCCCAGCACAAAAGCCTCTGCTTGCTTAGCTCTCCAAACAATACTGCCAGAGTGTATTGGAGAAGTTTCGAAAATATAAAATGGCAGGCAACTACTACCAGATGGCCATTTTTTTTTACTACACTGCAAACTAATCGAATTCTTTTAAGCACATGCACTCAAGCTGAGATCAGAGTGAGCCTATAATGGTGGTGGTCAGTAAGTTTGGTAAACAATCGATTTTCATGCGGTTTTCCAATCCAACGTGATTGACAAGTCCTTGTCGATGCAAATTATGGTCTTTTCTGAAAGGTAAACAATATGCACCACACCAAAACACAGTCGCTTTTGTCAACACTCTTCTGCTGTGTTGTTGATGATGAAATTTCGATGGCAAGTCGGCTAAAGACTTTACACACATCATGTGCCTGTTCACAGTAGGTATACATTTTAGATCGATTGCCGAGTCCTTGAGATTGTACACTCGTGGCAGTTGGGAATCTGTGCCTTGCTATATACGACGACGTTGGTGTTGAGTGAAATAAAATATTTGATTTAGCTCTCTGCGGTTCTATTTTTATCTTTTTATGGATGGAAATAAAAACAGGCTGCGGTTTGGAGAAGGGACTCTCATATATGCACTCCAGCTTCACACAAGTCCCTTGAACGCCAAATAGGCCAGAAGTCACGTTTTTCTCTTGGTGTAGAGTATACATATTATATGGTAATGTTGATTTATTTTCGTTGCTTTTTCGACAGTCTGATCAGCGGGTAAGGTTTCTAGTCTGCAGGTAGGCCGATGTCATCCGAGGTGGTTTTACGGCGGTCCAAGCGGGTCGGGTGAAAAGGAAAAGAAAGCCTTGCGTGGACCGTTTTATTAGTTCGCCCTTAACTAATGGCTTCTTCTTCCATTGGGTTTAGAAAAGGACACAGATAAATTCGCAGTGGCTCTGATCAGGCGCTCTGGCATCTACAGGTGAGCCCGTATGGCAATCAATTGTGACGGCGCCCATCATATCATCTTCTCGACTTGACCAATAAAGGTTCAAATAAACTTAATCAAAAAACAGAATCGAAGTTTTTCATTAAGAAAAACAATTATAGCCAAACAACATCGGATGACTTCTTTTGGTATATAAGCTTGGTCTTTAAGAAGGAGGCTCGGTCTCTCACGTAAGCTATAAACTTTTAGAACCAGTTTCAAATGAGCTGAAAAAGTTTCTTGAGATAAAGTCAGACCATTGTGCTAAAGCGTAACTTTCGCTGCATTGTCACCATAAAATTGTGCGGCTTGTTACTCTTTCACTCACTGCATGCACAATGCACATGTCGGTTCTCTCCACTCAAATCAGTCCTGACTCACATACTGTACGTTCCATATAATGTGACTACTTTAGCCCTTCCTCGTTCAGGATGAAAATAGAAATGTTCAGTAGGGACACATCTTTTTTGCGAATAAAGCAAAACTCGGCAGTTTGTATCTGTCTGTCTAGGTGCATCGCCAGGGACCGCCATCATGCAAGTGTGTGTGTTTCCTACCTAAAAGTATGTTTGCTTTGTATTTTATCTGAATGTGTGCGAACGAACATATTAAGCAAAGGACTCTGGCTTATTTGCAGTTTCTAGTAAGTTTGACATTTATTCCTATATTTACTTTTCACAAAAAGGCACATGCAACTCAAGCAACTAGCACACAGTCTTCTATCCTTTATTGTGAAGTGATTTGTGGTTGTAGTTGGGTTGGGTTGAGTTGTGGCTTGGGCAGACTAATTAGAAACTGAGTCGAATGATGAAAAGATCTTCAAGTTAATGCATGTGATGTGTGGGAGAGCTTTTCATTTCGAAATTCTTTTCGTAGGCGTCAGGATATTCAACGGATAGTATGTGACATTCGTTTTGTGTGCATATAATGAGTGCTGGTGCCTGTTTGTAAAAGAGGTATTTCCGAATAGGAAACACCCCAGCGGCAATGCATGTCCGTCAGTTGTGTAAAGTATTTCTCTCCGTAGGGCTTATGAAAGATTGAATTGATGTGGCCGCTGGAAAAAGGTTTCGTTTCGAAATGAGAATACCAACCAACTTTTCGAATTGTGCTCATCATCAATCAGGAAACGGACTCCTTTCATCAGAGCTTAGTTTTAACCAAACAAACATCCTGCGCATATTGGGCGTTGACCGACACACAGCGTCATAAACCTTCCCACTGCAGGCATACAATTAGTAAAGCGGCATACAGAACTCCATGCATAGAGAAGTCAGGCAATCGAAGCTATCTAACATACGATGACCATGTGCACAGTGCCGCAAAGCCGAACATCGACTCGCAGGCAGCCAGGCTTCGCTGAAAATCAGCTGCAAATTTGCGAAGCCTATTCTGTTGTCACTAAAATTCATGATCGCTCTTTGTTTTTGAAGACACTAGTAGCCGATTGGGAGTGGTATTCGCGGAGGTCAATTGCTAATGTTCCGATGAGGTCCATGCCGACATTACTTGCTCTTATCTTTGGCGATTGATAATACATCAGAGTATACTTTTTGGTTTAAAGGTGAAATATTCCATATCCATTGCCTACATCGCACTCATTTTGGGGAACCCATCTGGTAAGTTTGGCACTCTACAGCCAACACACTCCCTGATTCTAGACCATACTTTGAGTCAGTCCCTAACAGTACTCGTTTGTCTTGAAGCTGCTTTCTGAGTCCTTCCTGAGACAAGAAGTTTGTACATGTTTTGAGTATACCAACGGGTTCGACCTATAGAAAAGCAATTCCCAAGTAAGAACACCAGAACAGTTACTAATAACATACCTACATGACTTCCATCTGCTACTAAATGCCCTTGCCCCGCTATTGATTTTAAAGTTTCACCAGGGCCAGCCCGAGCACAATTTCTTACCTTTAGCGCCACTTCATCGGTCAACGATTCTCTTGTCATTTCCCTTTGCGTTTACTAGTCCGTCGCCCTGTACACTTGCACCCATTGGACACATGGCTTGTCCAGCCCTGGCATTCGCATTGTTTTCCCAGGAATTACCATACACAATCGCACATTTCAATATTTCAATATACAACATCCATAGTTAAAAGCATTTTCTGTTTTTCCTTGCACTCGATTCCTGTGTACACCCTTCTCCCATTCTCAAATATATACGTAGTATAAATCAAATTCCATCTCTGCGAAGATGTAATACATTTAAAGTCGAATTTTAATGATTTATAAAGTGGGTGAATTAGGAAGTTCGTGACCGGAATCTTTATTATGGGATCAGATGGGGAAATCTCCTTTCGATTGCATGGCATGTTCCGTAAGAAGGACTCATTGTTTGCTACGATTTGTGGCATTTGTGCAGAGTGATGGTGGTAAGCCTCTGCATGATGCTGCAGCCAACAAGGGTCAGTCGTATTTAATCGTAATTCCTTTAGAATAATTTAATGCTTAACCTTTTGATGAGCGGGCCAGGGATGTCTCTCTATGGCATAGGAGACGACTCCTTCGATGGGTTTTTAATGATGCATTCAAAGCCTGGGGACTGTGGGTTGCCTAATGGAATTTAGAGAGTGCTAGACTGACACAATATGGGAAAGGGTGATGTTTCGTCACGTAGCTCTTGGCTAAAAGGTTACGCATTTAATGGTATTGCAGTGGGTTTTGTGTATTTAGCAAACAAATTGAATTGAAATTCTGTGCGGGTTTTGTACTCAATGGATAGGTGAGATAGAACGGGAGTAGCGATCTGATATTTCACATTCGATTGGCTTAATGTGTGTTTCTGTCACGGAATAAAGTGGTTGTTTTGACTCATCCTGACTTCAGAAGTCAAACAAGAAACAGAAATACATCACAGTGGACCAAATTTGACAACATTAGCTCTTGAGAGTAGGTACCTACCGAGGAATTACGTTTTAGAAGTTTATTTATTCCAGGTGCCACGCCCTGTTGAATGGAAAACTATGTGGAACTCCGTCAGGTACCTACTAAAAGGCGTGATGGTGTTTGTTACCATGCTGCCAAACTTGGACCCAACTGCTGGTCTAAGTGAAGCTGTGGCAACTGCCACAAAAGCCCCCATATACCTACCTATACCATACCATTGCATATGGTTGGCAACAAGTAACGGAGTGCAGTCTTGAAACTACCATCGGATATCATCTGAATTAGGATCGCCTTCCCTGGAAAATCAAGGACTTATTTCATCCAAACCTATCGCATTAGATTCGACCGATAGTAGGAATAAAAGCCACCCAAAGACGATGTCGTCCGCCCTGGATGAAACCTCTTGATTGGAGCCCCTCACTCGAACTCATTTTCTGTAACTAAACAGAGCGAATAGCTTACAAGTTCACCAGCTAAAATTACAAATTAACCAAATTGAGAATGACAAATACTGCCGTTGGCTCTCAAAGACTGAAAGTGTACACACAATTTATTGCTCAACATTTCCCAAGGCCTTAAATTGTATCGACGATTCCTCCCCAAAACAATGCGAAAAAGTTTTAAAAAGACAAGAGCCTTTTTAAGACAGCCACTTCGCCGCCTCTCCTCAATAAATTAATTTTATTTGTGTACGGCAATTGTCAAGCCCCACCCTTCAGCGAAACCCTTTAGAAAACCCTCGCCCTAAATATTTAGTACGTCGTTGGAAAAACTCCATCATTTGCATTTTGCCTCAACCAAACAAAAATAAAAAAAATAATAAAAATAAAAAAGTTCCTCAAGAACAAAAAGAAAACCATTTAACTCCTTAAACAAAACCACGCCAGCACCGAGGCGTAATTTCCTCCGCAACAATGCGTCCGCTGAAGATAATATTGGCTAAAGAAATCTCATTAAAATTGTCAACACATTCTGTAGAAAATATTCCTTCATGTGCGCCTACCCCGTGCCTGCCTTCTAGCGGAGGCACATTGTCACTTGAAAAATATTCAGCCTAGCGCGACCGCTTTTATAAAACTTTTCTTATCCGCCTATATCAACTAAGGAATATGTAAACACGACCACAGATACACAGATACATAGCTTGATAATTTTCGTAAGAAGCTTATGAATCTGCATAGTTTATTAAGACGTTCCATAAGCAAGCCTTTCTTCTACATACTGTTTACAGAGGCAGCAGTTGCCTGCAGCGCAATTATGCAAATTCCTTGCTGCGAAACAAAAAGAAGCTTAAGTGGCTCTACATCGTTAACGGCGGCATCTAACATCATGAAAGCTACCTCACCTATGTGCTATATCTGGCATGTTGCATGATGACGCAAATCGCAAAGGCAAAGACACATTTTTACTGTACGCAATCAACGCGCGCGTGCCGCTGCGGAAAATCCATTGCAAAGGCACTGGGTTAATTGAAAGAAGTTTGCTTTGGGGTTTATCTTTTTTGTTTGTGTCCTTTTGCCGGCTCCATTATCAAGCAAGGTTTTAAGGAGATAATCCGCTTGTGATACGACAAGTTTTAATTGTGAGCACTTACTTTTTGGGGAGGTTCTCACAAAAGTTAGGGATAAGGCTCAAAGGGATTCTATGGAAAAAAAATTGTGTAAGGGAATATTGTTGTTGATGTTTTTCGGTCCTAATTAGAGTGGAGGAGAGTGTTGTGGGACAGGGGATTCATTTCTTCTTCTTTTTTTGAGATGGTACTTACCTGCTTTAATTGGCGCTACACTCTGCGGGTTTTGGTTGGTGTAGTTTTTCTGTCAGATTGATTGCATTTATACATAACTGGCTTTGTCAGATGTTGAGGTCGTGATCCACCCCGGACTGTAAGCGCCAACAAAGTAAAGGCTTCGTCAGATTGTTATTTTATAAAGACTGATGAGAGTGAGAAATAACGATCTCTTAGAACTGAATGTAGTCAGTAATTCCAGGTACCTTTCGTGTGTCAACGAAACGATCTGTACCTTTCGTGTGTCAACGAAACGATCAGATCAACAAGGAGTGTCGGACAGCCGAAAACTTTTTCCCAAACGTTTGTCTATTCGAATTCGTTTTCGCAACATTTTTTCTACATTTTGTGCTGTAGATCTTTTTCCAATCAATAGTTGAAGATCAATAGTTGACGATCGTTTCGGAATTAGGAATTAGGAATTTTCCTAATGCATTCATTGTCGTACAAAGTTTGGCCTGTGGCCCACTCGTAATTTCCTGAAATACCATGTCCGCAATAACTAGTTTTGGTTGTCAGTGATCGTGTCATTCAGATCTCTCTTTTTCCTAACCATTTTCATAAACATCATGTACTGAAGATTACTAAACGATCAGTTGACAGTCACACGGCGGCTGAAATGCTTTACTAGAAGTTCGTAAATGTTGCGCAATGCTATAGTTGTGTCATGTTATGAAGATCACTTGACTATCATTTGAAATTTTCAAAAATAGTTAATTACGTCCAACACTAAATCGCACCGGCTGTACATCCGCTTTATATATCATATCTGTGGTACCTTAACATATTAGTGGCAGTGATCGCGCCAGTACAGATCTCCTTCAAAAAAGATCTGCAGGGCAGTGTCTCGGAACATCAAACGTGTAAGTTAAATTGCCTTTACAACAAGTTCCGAAATGAATGAGTTATGTACTGAAGATCAATTGACGATCCCAAAACAGACTTCGCATTGGTCGCTGATATATCTGCGTCCTTTCATAGGCGGCGGTGATCGTGCGACAAGTAATTAACAGGTCTTTTCCTTTAATGGTCGTTCATGACGTGATCAGTGCTATCCAAATTGCTTGCAGAAGTCGCCTGGTAGCTAGAGTGAATATTCGCTATCTTTTATCAATATTTATATGTCTCAACAGTTAAACCAGTGCCTTGAATCGCTTCCTACCTTACCTTAGACTTGTGCATTTAAATCAAGTCAGCCTATAAAGATTATTGTCCATTCTCGTTGTCACGAATTCAATTTTCGCCACTCATGATCATGACAATGATCGTAGACATGATTACCGGCTGTTCAAAATCCCCTACAAGTCCATAATGTTCCCATCGCCCCACCAAGTCCACAGTAGATCAAATAGCCCCTGTTATCCTTCTCCGAATCACTACTTTAATTTTTGCAAACAACTTTCTAAGAGGATAGTTCTCCTTGGTTGGTCAATCGCACCATTAATTCATCAACACGCCTGAAGCGTCTCGAAAACTCAAAATGCACCTCCAGGTTCTTTATCCTTCCTTCAAAAAAAAAAAAAAAAAATCAAATCTCTCGCTGGCACCTGTTCTTCGTTTTGGGTAAAGTGCATTTTTATTACATTTTCGACAGACAAGAGATTTTCCTCCTGTGATATTCAAATTTTTAGATTCACGGACTATACCTGGTTAACTTTTCCACTACCATAGCTTATCCAGTTGTCGGCAGTCCGCACATAACTATTTTCCTATTCAAAAAGAAAAATGAAAAAAAATCGAGTGCATTCCTCCTAGCAAAGTGCCTTCGATCCTTTCATTTTCACTTCCTCATTGAAATTGTAAATTTCTGCGCTGGGAATACAAAAATGTGTTTCCTTGTGCTTCCTTCATGCATGAAGCAGAACTTTTATCGTTCAATAGCAAATTTTGTGTTTTTCTTTCTTCCCTTGCTTTCGACTGGTCCTTGTCCCTTTTTTCACCCGTTTTTCTTTCGAATGTTTTTTGTTTTGTCTATTCCTCTTAGACGAAAGAAGAAAACGTAAAGAATTCAAATTCACTCATTTCCTTACAAAAGGACACAGCTTGGAGTTGTTTAGTTGTTTGGAGATGCTTTTTTCCCTTATTCCTTTTTCTTATTCTCTCTATATAAAAAGAAACAAAACAAGCAGAAAAGCAGAACAAACACATAAAGTAAAAAAAAAAGAAACAAAAAACCTTGCCCTGCATTTTTGTGTTGGCGCAAAGTTCTCTGTCTCAGGGTGTTTGCCAGAATCGTTGGCCCATTGTCGAGAGGGGACACAACTTTCTTTTTAAGTTTGCTCGTGGAAAGAACTTTCCTTCCATATCCTCGAAAGAGGACTTCTTTTTACTGAATAGGAATACAAAATAAAAAGTTTCGTCCTTCTTGCAAAAGCGCGTTAGTTTTTTTCCTTTTTTTTGGCAAGAGTGCCAATGGCTGACGGAAGTTAAGCAAGTGAGATGTATTCGCTATGGAAGCGAGTCGAACTGTATAAGGCTGTTAAATCTAATTTCGTGACAATTGTTGGAATGTTAATGGACATGTTCGAGATGTGTGTGTGTTGAGAACGACGTGTTTGTCATCAGGGTGCAGAAATACTATTAATTTGATAAAAAAACAAGTTCGTCATGGGAGTGCTGCGGGTGGGAATAGTGAATATAGTTGCATTTGGAACATTGGCCAAAGTTAGCGTGCGCTTCTTTTTAGCACGTGTTTGGGCAAAAGTTTGCCATCGACAGATACCTACTTAGAGGAGGCAAAATCTAATTTATGTTATCCCATGCGACGGATATGTTTTCATGGGAGTTTTCTCCATTGAGGGAAGGATTCCAGATAAAAATACAGCACTTTGGAGCTCACAAAGTTGTCCAAAGAGGAAAACAAAACTAACTAACTCAGCATATCGAAAAGGCAAGAGTATTCTAAAGGGTGATTTTTTAGCTGGTTTGGTTTTGGCAACACTGGTTTTGACAGCTGACGTGTGTTTAGTACCTTGTGTCACTGTCAAACAGCTTCAGTTTGGTTTGCAATTTAACCATGGATCGTCTTACAAATGAACAACGCTTGCAAATTATTGAATTTTACTATCAAAATTCGTGCTCGGTTCGAAATGTTCATCGCGCGCTGCTTCCATTTTATGATCGGCATTCTCGACCTTCTGAGCAGTCTATTCGGAAGAATATTCGGGCCGGTCAATTGGCCGCCTAGATCGTGCGATTTGACACCATTAGATTATTTTTTGTGGGGGTATGTCAAGGCTAATGTGTATAGGGACAAGCCCGCTTCGATTGACGCACTGGAAGCCAAAATCCATGCATTCATTCGTGAGATACCGGCCGATATGTGTGAAAGAGTATGCCAAAATTGGACTCAGCGGATGGGCTACCTGAGACGCAGCCGCGGTCAACATTTGCATGAAATTATCTTTAAACATTAAATTGCAAGGTTCAAACTATCGATTCAAATAAGTATTTCATTCATTTTTTCGAATTTTTTGTGTTTTTTTTTAAAAAAAAGTTCTAAACCTCTTAAAAAATCACCCTTTACATCCTTGGAGCTAACATGTTGGACATAGTGTTATGCAGAACTTATACCAGCCTTCCTACAGTCTTTACCATCAGTTGAAACTGCTTTGTTAGACACTCACCAAACTAAAAGCGACTCCCTTTCAACAAATGAGTCAAAAAAACACTGCTCCTCTCGGTCTGGGAATAGAAACAGACGTAGCTCGTCAGATATAAAACCGACTATCATTTTGCCTAATACCGATTCAGAAATTTATCACATTTTTAAATATTCAAAAACCCCTATACAATGCTTAGCACAAAACATAACAACTTGCGTCAATTTAACGTGACACCTATCTGTTCGCTCAAATTATACACCTGCTGTGAGATTTTGTTGCCCCGTCTAGTGTCAAACCGATTATTTGAATAATTCTAATCTTCCGGCAATTCCCTCTAGCCAAGTTCTGTGTTAGCTATTATATCTGCATGCGATGATGTTCTCCTCCTTAGGTGTCTTCATCGTTTGGCGTTGTCGCTCGATTAAAATATTCATTTGGCATCAGCCTCATGAGTGTATACACAATCAAACGTGTCTATTGTCATTTATTAAGGACGCAATAATTAGTCTACATAGATACCCTCATTCACTCGCCATTTAGCATCAAATTTATATGTATATCCCCTTGAAAATGTGGGCGGAATTTGTAATGCAAATGCACATCCTCATATGCATCAACCCACATGTGCATGTGAAGGATATGCATACATCCTCCTTCGAGGAGGTGAATAATTCATTCGTGCGAAATTCCACCGAACTGAAACATTTCCTCGTTTGCGTTTTGTTGTTGTTATTTTTGTATGACAATGTGGATTGCATGTTGCAAAATGCGAACACACTACTAATAACTAAATTATCCAGCTGGAGAGAGTGCCATCCGGATTCAGGTGAGGTGCGCAGTTCATTTCGAGTCTGCATCGATACATATATGTACATGTAGACATACATCAGCCAGACCTAATGTTGCATCATGACTATGTTATCTAAGCGGTATATAGTGGTTGCAGTGGATGTTCACTTTGATGGCAGGATAACGCTCGGATGGTTTAATTTTATGCGTGTCGAAAGTGTGTCAACAACGACACATTGCTGGCGAAAAGTTTGTCATTGCTCTTGGCAACTGCAGGAAAGTTGAACCATTGGATTTGGGGACGAAGCGATTAAATTAATGTACCCACCTATACCAAGTGGAAGGATGTCCTTGTAGATGTGCGACTTTTATTTGAATTCCGAACTAAATTTGTTGACGCTCATAACTTGTAGTTTTTGTGGATGACGGGGAAGCTCGTCAATTTTTTGTCTCTTTAAAAGAATATCCAACTCTCATCGATCCTGAGGTTGGTATAACCCAAAACTAAATTGGAATTTTCTGTTTACATTAATAGTGATTGTCATATACCGATTGCAGTGGCATGGGGCAAGTTACGAGCGACCCAGTCATGCGCAAATCCTTTGCTGATCGAGTTGTAGTCCTAGATTTCATTGAACACATGTATAGTTCCGAATTCCGTCTAAAATCCTACATCCTCGCAAACCCCCTTAGGACTTTCACCGAAATTAACAATTATCCACCTCACACCTCCGGTCACATTTTAATTGATCACAACATTGGTTTTGTTAACAAATCATGCACATCCACGCGTACAACCATAGGCGCCTGTCAAAGCAACTAAATCTAATTAATTTACCCCAATAATAGCAACCGTGCTCGTCGTTTGAATTATCTCCCAAATAGTGTGAGCATCAATTTCGCCACTTCAGCTAAAGCGCTGCCATTCGACATCGATGTTATCCTTTGACAAGTTTATTGACACGATTACAAATTGAGATGATCAAATGCAAATCAACATCAATGTATGCGACAAGCTACTGCGGGAATACCTCTGGGGGATATGGTGGAAAAAACAACCATTCGATAAATTTAGCAATTTAAGTCCTCGAGCGCATAATCTGCGATGAAACACGATTTCTGTTGTGTTCCTATCGGAGAAGAAACACAACACACCGCAAAGGAAAGGCGGAAACAAAAACGAAGCACTCATCACGCGATGTACTGTTGACGTTGGCCATTATCCGAGTAAATGAAGTCCTTAAAAACAAAAATGCTGCCGTCTCAGGAAGAGTTTATATTTCAGGAGCTTCCTGATGGAATGCACTATCGTATACAAAAATTGCCTTAAAGGGTACACATCCGTTTTAAGTTATTCCTTCCTCTGGAAGTTTTTTGCCGGTCGCCGAAGGTTTCTGATCGGTGGCGTTATACACACGGGTGATGAGTCTTGTAAACTGCAGGAGCAGGGTGGGGAACTTGTGCTCGGAAGGCGGGGATTTGTGATTTTCCCATTTCAGTTCGATTCCCATTGGGTGCCATGGACGAAACCTTTTTGAGACTATTGCACCTATAGCTTTGCTTAGTATCGTTAAATAATGGCGCGAAAATGACGCGCAAAACAAAGAATCTATTTTTAGATCTGGTGCATGCCAAATTTTATATTGTTTACCTATTTGCATTCTCTTTCTGCTGACAAGGATGCAGACAACGAATTTTTGTGTGGTATAAGTTTTTTGACGGAATCTTTGTGTAAATCTGTAAGATTTCATATCCGTAGATGAATAAATAAATAAATGTTCTTACACTTTTGAGCACGGAAAACCAAACAACTTTTGTATCTATCTTTAATTGATATTAAACGTTGTTAAAAAATAAATATTTATTAAGAGCTATTACAAATCATGCGGGTAAAATGGCTGAGTTGAGCTTGGTTATTAGATCTTCAATGGTAGCAAAGTTTAACGCTGGAACAACAGTAAGAGACATTGCAAATGAGTTTAATGTGTTGCGTCAAACTGTGCACTATCAAATTTATAAGTTTAAAGAGTACAGTGACTTAAGAAACTTAAGCTAACAACGCCCTCTGAAGACCGAGTCCTTTTAAAAAAAAACAGTGCACTCCGGGAGTGCCGACAGAAGTGAAAACTTGAATTTCGCCAGCACTTTTTCTATGAATTTTTCCCTCCCATTTTTTCTTGAATATTCGCTAGTTATTCCTCTGCCGATTTAAATGTTTTGAAAAGTCAGCGCTGTGTAAAAGAGACTAAAGGTATATTAAAAGGGATAGCAATTGTTTGTAAAGCAATCGCAAATTTGTAATCCTTTATTTTCATATAATCTTGAAATGTCAAAAATAAGCTGCCAGCAGCTGGAAAATATAATTTGAATGCATTTTTAATGCATTTTTTTATGTGTCTACATTAATAAAGTTGGTGTGTAGTGTGTACGCACTCACTCCTATTGGGAATTTTCGTTTTAATTTTTCGTACTGCTCTAGTTTCATTTTAAAAGCAAAAAAAAATGCAAAAAAAAAAATGAGTGTCATATGGGCTTTACTAATATGAAACATCTAGTAATCAGACATTTTGAATGTGATGTAGGTAATTCGTATGAATTTTTTTTTGTTTTCCGTAATAAAAAGGGAGTCTTCACGAAAAGATCATTACTTA
The DNA here is from genome assembly GCA_948293265.1 of Cheilosia impressa. Taxonomy (NCBI): domain Eukaryota; kingdom Metazoa; phylum Arthropoda; class Insecta; order Diptera; family Syrphidae; genus Cheilosia; species Cheilosia impressa. Next base: position 46,805,083 of record OX411883.1, on the reverse strand, counting down.
AAAATCATATTTCAAATCTTGATATTCGTAATAATTTCTTCTTTTTAAATTCTTCGGGCATTACTGCGGAGTAATTTTTCGCCAAAAACAACAAACGAAAACAGACTCAATAATAATTATAGGAACAAACATATTTTATTTGAACGAATGATTTTTTTTCCTTTATTATTATTTATATTGATTACATTCGTTATTATGCAATTTGTAGAATATGAACATGTATTCGTTGTGAAATAAAACAACGAATCTAAACTCTCAGAACGCATCCATCAGCAGCCAGAAATCACCAAACACACAAACTATCAGTCAGTGTTCTTAGACGTCTCTCTTTATTTTTCCCACGAAGTGTGTTCATTTACCTTTCTCACTAAATTTAAATTAAATAAAAGTAAAATTTGTATTGTTCGGAAAAAAATCACACTTAATTAATCTTCAGTATAAAAATCGCAGTTTGCTAACACTTTAATGATTATTTTTTGGTACTAGAAATTGTTGCTACAGGCAAATCTTCTTTTTATGTGCGTTTATATTCATGGTCAACAAAAAGGTTTTCGAAAATATTAAATTCCCTCAAAAAGGTAGAGATACAACGATGTAGGAACACTGCTGAATTCACACGTATTCACAGACAGTAAAATTGCGAGCGGGAGGGAGGGGCTTATATTGAAAAAATTTGCGGGGGGAATCGGTGAAACGTAGTAAATAAGTAAAGCTGTCAGTCTATTTCATACTTAGTTTATGCTCTCTTCGGCCGTTGACTCTCTTTCGTGGCGGCTTTTGTGCTACGGCTACGGCGCTACGGGCATTATGAATGAAAGATTATTTTTCCCTGAGTCATAGTTTGTACACAACTGCGTAGTTGAAATTGTGTGTAGTAAGATTGGTTGAGTGTGTGAACAGCAAGAGGTAAATATACTACTACAGAAACAGAAATAATAATAGAGTGTATAGATGGATGGATGGCGATGGACTATTTTAAACACAAAAATTGCAATCTATTGCTTAAAACGTAAATCTACAAAGCATGCAATTAATTGGTATTCTTTAAAATGAATACCAGTGAAACTTATGAAACGCACACCCGATTGCCCCGCAAATTTTAGAAATAAAATTCTGTCTGAAATTACGTTAGCATGGCAAAGGCAAACACACTTCCCCACATTAACATCAAAAACATCTTGTAGGCAAATTCTCTTAAGTTGCCTGAGTCGTCAAAAGTGGTTGGCAAATGGCAACGCGAACACTGGTATCACACACACACTTGTAGGTAAATTCTCTTAAGGCGCGTTTTGCCAATTTGCCATTGTATATAAACATTAGTTAGCAGTTGGGCAAAACAAATCTCTTAAGTTGTCTGAGATGGCGTCATCGTTGCCAACTTGAAAAAAAAATGCCTTTTTCAAAAAGAATTCCTAAAATTCTTTTTTTTTGGGTAAAGTGGAACAGTAAATCAAAAATTAAACAAAAATATGGAAAAAATAAACAAAAACAATTTTTTTTTATGCAACAAACAGCTTTCAAATTTGTTTCCAATTTCATTCAACTTACTTGAAGTGGAAGCTGGATTGATGAATGAAATTGGAAACAAATTTTAAAACTGTTTGTTGTTTAAATAAAATTAGTTTTTGTTTATTTTTTCTATGAGTGTGTTTAAATTTTTGATTTAGGTTCTATTTCACTTTACAGAAAAAAAAGATATCTTAGGCATTCTTTTATTGAAAAAGGCATCTTTTTCAAGTTTAGCAGTTTTTCGTTAAAAAAGGCTGGCAACGATGCCGCTGATCTGACAACTTAAGAGAATTGTTTTTCCCAACAAATGTTTATATACAATGGCCCAACGCGCCTCAAGAGTCTTCACGAACACTGGTGTCGGCAACATTGGTTACACAACATTGGTGTCGCGAGTTCAATGGTTTTTTCCCATATCAAAAGTGCCCCAACGCGCCTAAAGAAGTTATCACTTCAAAAAATAGATATTATCCAATCAGTGAGCGCAATTATAGCTAAGGACATGCCGTACATATCAAAGGCAAAGAAGCCTAAAAGACTGGCTTAAGGAACATCTGCACAAGCCAAAGGAGCTCTGGAGAAGCGTTCTATGGACAGATGAAAGCTTCTTTGAGTATAACTTATCGAAAAAGAAATTTTTTGTAAGATTGCCAAAAGTAGAAAGGCAAAAAAGAAAAAAAAACGACCCGTTTGTCAAAAAGTAAGTCATTTCGGCGGCTCTGTCATGTTCTGGGAATGTGTTGTGTATAATAAGCTGGGTGACTTGGTACCTATCACCGGCTCGGTAAACCACAGTCAATATTTTAGTACCCTATATGATAATGCCTTTCCTTTCGGAGATAGAATTATTGGGGAATTATTTATAGTGCAACAGGATAATGCCCCATGCCACAAAGCCCGGACGATAACTAAATTTTTGAAGGATATTGGTGTTACTACTTTGGACTGGCCATCTCAAGGTCAAGATTTATATATTGTAGAAAACGTCTGCGGTCTCGTTTGAAATGCAGCTTCGTTAAATAAAAACAGAGAGGAGAACATTCCAGAGGTCACTTTCTTTTGGAAAGAGATATCTCCAGAGATTCTTCAAAATTTAGTGCATTCGGTACCGAGACGTCTTTAAAAAGTTATGAAAGCCAAAGGAAGACATACATTTCACTAAATTCTTCTTCATTTCTTCACTTTTCTTAAGTTTAAACTTTGTTTTCTTAGCATAACAAACTTGTCAAAATACTTACGCCAACACATGAAATTACTAATTAATTCATTTCTTTTGAAGTTCATGTAAAAAAATATGTTTTTGCATTTTTAAGTTTGTGTTAGTTACATCTAAAAAGAAAAAAATTAACAAGAATTCTTTATAAAAGTTAAACTTAAAAATGCACGATTTGTATTTCGTCAAAATACTTATGCCGACTAGTGCAACTCCTCCGTCTTCTATTTTGAGGCCTTAAGACTTCGTGATTGCAAAATTTCAGAAAAATGTTGTCTGAAAATCTTACAAATGAAAATCGCTTCCCCCCCTAACCATAAGCCTTACAGATTTGCTCCCTTCAAAGACCTTTTTTATCACGATCTTGTCGTAATTTTTTGAGAAAAAATTCCTCCAAATATGGCCCAATTAAGTCGAGCTAAATTTATTGAGAATGTAACAAACAATATTTCAGATGGATTTCCCATTGCAGTAGCACAGGGTTTTCCCCTGACACCATTGCTTTTTTAAGTTTTACTTAAACTTTACTCAAACGAATCACTCTGTAATTCAACACTGCTTAAAGATACATGCTCTTCTTAGACACGTCTTCCAATTTACTATCGCCTACTTATCTCCGACGCCACCGACACATCCGCAGATAAGAAAGGAGGAATAAACTTTTGTTTTGCGAGAAAAGAGAAATGCAAATCCTGACAGAAATTATGAACTACATGACATGGTATACTGTATTAACAAGGACGAGAACTCATCTAGCAGAAAATAAACTTCCATCCAAAGTCAAATACTAAGCACCATCCAGCAGCCAGCATACCACTACAATATACATAAGTATATAGGTACCCAGAGAGGGATGAGGAGTAGAAACTTAACATCATCATCTTCTGCTCGTATTCACTTACTACTCACTCGGGTCGTGGTTAGCGCGCTCAAAAAACTACAGTTCACATCGGAACACTGCTGACATAGAAATGAAAAATTTTCCTTGACACAAGCACATGTGTGCTTATCCGAGATCGTCGTCGTCCTACCCCTACTGACTGATGTGCTATACTACGTGCCCAACGTAACGTGTACCCTCTCGGCCGTAGTGACAAAGCCTAATACACTGGAAATAAATTGCAATTGTAATGAGTGGGCTCTCGGAACTCATAGGGAGAGAGCGCACTGAGGGCTAGGTGCTAGGACGAGAACTGGAGATCATTTAATGAACTTCCTGTCTTCGGGTGTCGGCGGCGGGTGGCTCTGGCTGGTATACTGGTTCACACACATACCCTACACCCTACAGGATATGGATAAAATATATATGTATTTTTTTTCTCTTAATTGCATGGCGGCTTTGAAAAGTTGCTACACAGAACAAGCCGATAGTACTCGTGGTACTACTACAGAAATATAGTAAGTCCCTAACTTACATATTTGTTGGCGCCAAACTGGGTCAAAGGGTTAAGTGTAATTCCATGCTTTGTGTGTCTGTGGGTGAGGATGGGGCGGGGGGTTGCCAGAGCAATAGAACGAGAAGGTAAAACTTTGAATGTTATAGTTACAACGTTTAATTAAACAGACAGAGAAGGTCGTGCTGAGTTTAAATTTAGTACCGGTAGGGGGATTAAACAAGGTGACAGGTTGATGAGTTTGTGGAATTTTGTGCTGACATTTTGCGTTTTTTTTTAGACTATATACGAGCAGAGGTATGGGTTTTCTTTGTATTGGAGGTAGCAGAGCAGCACGTAACTTTTTGGGTCTGGGTATATGGGGATTGTTCTCTTTTTGCTCGCTGACTGATTGGGTTTGGGGGTGGTTTTTAAAGAGTAGCTGGGTCTGGTTTGGGAATTGAGCTTATTCCGAGGCGAACGGCACTTGGCTGTTTGCAAACGAGTTATAAGTGGCTTCGTATAAGTTAAATGTGAGAGCGTTTTGAAGTAGCTGCCTTTGTTGACTGACGGCGAGTATAGTATTTGCATAAAAATGGCAGAAATGTATAGGGCTTGAGGGTATTTGCAACATTCGCTTTTGTGGCACTAGTCTGTTAAGTGCCAGGAAAGGTCTGCCATTAACTTCTGACAGAGAGTCGTGTGCGATTGTAAGTAGGTGAAAATAAGGTGGAACAAAGTTCAAAACATTTATTTAAAAAGAAACGCACATTCGGTAGGCCCTCATCAAGTTCTGTAAGGATAGCGTTTAAAATTCTAAAGAAAAAGCTGGGCGGAAGCTGACTACCTAGTACGTAAAAAAATAATTGAACAAACCTACCTAAATCATTTTCAATAACATCGGGTTATCGACTACCACGGACAACACTAAAAAGTCCCCTTCCTAAAAATCGACAGAAGTCTCCTTATAGCTAAAAATGGAGATGGTATTCTTCTTCCGAATGCCTGCTACTCTGTCTGTAAGATCTCTCTCCGAATAGCTTCACAGCTAGTGTGGCTGCCCCAAACTTGTCTCAGAAAAACATGTTTCTGTGCGTATTTCGTATAAATCTCGTTGGCTCCAGCTTATAACCTCTATAGACCAACCCACAGAAGTTCTAGCTGCCTCCCGATATTTGTGAGCGTATACCCTACTTAAAGAATCGATTTCGTCGTAAATTAAATCTTCCCTCAGACACATGCAAGCCTTAACTCGCGTCGTATAAATTTGCAAGGTAGTTATTCGAGTCAAACTAAGTTTCCCACCTTGCATGGGTATCCGGTTGAAATTAATTTCAATATCAATTCCACCTGCATGATGTTGAGCTTGTTTCCTGTACTTTTATTTTTGTCATACCTCCCATGTACTCATATCTAACTCCATAACTACCACCGACCACACCGTGTGCACTTCTTCGTCTTGTAGTTTTTCTTCCCTACCATCTGCCACAAGTGCATAAATATAACAAGAACAGAGCGAGAGCATCCTTGTATTTGGCAGAAACAAAATTAAATTTCACACCTGTGTTCTGTTAGCAGGATGTCACAATTTCTCCACTGCCTGCAACTGTGTCGCTTTTAACATGTATATAATTTTTGCGACCACTTCTTCGTCCTCGAGCGCTTCACATCTCACATGGCAAGAAGATTGCGAATGGGTGAAATGCAACAGCAAAAAAAAAAGTTACAAGTGCTGCAATCCCACAACATGGTCCCTTGGGTGAGGCGGAAAAAAGAAATACACGAAACGTTCGAGTGCACTGGAGCCAGAAGCAATGAGCAAATGCAGCACCGTCAAAGGAAGATATACATTTAATTTGTTGCAAGGATAATTTTCTAGTTTTGTTTTATGCGCAATGGCTCGGAATCAGGTAAAGCGGACGGATAACCACTGGGACAGTCATACCCAGCTTGAGGTCAGCAGATGTAATTTGTTGTTTGCATTTGTTTTTTTTTTTTCAATTTCTCTAGGATGCTGAAAAGTTTTCGAATTATTTCAGAGGATGTTCTACTCTCAAGTACACGGATGAAAAAAATAGGAAAACCAAATTCATGGAGCGGATCAGTAGATACAGTTTGTGTTCCATGGGGAAATATGCACAGGATGGGAGGAGCTAATTGATTTTAAGACTGCAAAAAAATATTGTCGTTCGTATTGGGAGCTTAAGGGGTCTTTGTATTTTGCCGGAGCTAGTCATTGTAGCTGGGCGAATTGAGGTCCAAGTTTAAATTTCCTCTAAAATCAAAGGACTTTGTACCTATGGGGTTTCCATAAGGAATAAGCCCACAATAGTTGGCAATTTGTGTACCCTAGGCCTAGCTTCTCACAACCTTTCGTTTTGTGGGAGTTTTTATTTTTGGGACGAGTGGAAGGGAACTAAAATTGTATGACAAATGCGAACGGATAAGCACTTTCATGACTCTCGTATGTTTGTCAGACCGATGTTCGGTGCAGTGAAAAAAGCCTTAAGATTTAATTTGTGGTTTTCCGGGAATTGAACTTGAGACCCCTTTCGCCAAACAAAGGATTTCGTGTTAACAAAGGATAACCAAACAAATATCGCGTCGAAAAAGTGTCAAAAACAAGTGGAAAAAAAACGAAATACATCGATTCAAATACACGATAGAAAAAATCTTTTCACGAGCTATTTCCGTTACATCTCAACCGATCTTCGTGCAGCTATGCTCAAATAATAATACATTAGACTACATATCTTTCCAAGCCCAACAGCACTTCTTATGATAAGACCCCAAATGTCGACTTTTCTGTTCCGCATGCATACAATTCTCACCCAAGCAAAGCTTAATGAAAAACCCTTCAAATGCTGCCTCTAAAGATCAAAGATCAAACCTCTCGACTCGAACAAACTCTCTACAAATTGCCAGGAGGTGTGTTCCATTTTGAGTAACAAATTGCCTCCAAAAAAGACCGTGCCCCATTGTCCTTTCACAAACCCCCAATTCGGAACTCACTCTAAATCTCTTTTCAATCACAGCTCATATGGGATAAGCTACTTCAATGCACATGTCACACAAGTCCGCTCTATCACGAAGCAATATGTCAATCACTCAAGCTGTGAAAATCCAACTGAATTAAATTTTCAATCAACATGCCATAGAACAGAATCCGCTCCAGAGCTTTCACCTACATACGAGTATCGTTTTTTTGCCACAACCTTTCAATAAATTTCGTTTGGCATAATCCCCATATATGAATGTCAACAGATCATACACACACCCACACAGGGATTTATCCAATCCAATGTCAGCCATGGAATCCATGTTTTCATTAGTGGAATTGATTAAAAATATGAAACGCATTTCATACTTTCTCTTTTTGACTGTTTTGTATTGAATGGAATTATTCTGCTGTCAAAATGACAGATAACCACGAATGGTGGCATAGGTACCTACTGCAATAAAAGTCGTATGGGGTGTGTTCGTATTAAAAAAAGGAAAAGTTGCTAGGTAATCATGGGATGAATTATGGATGGTTGGCAGGAGGTCTTCATAAGTAGAAAAGCCAGATGTGGAAATTATATAAACCCTCGGAGAGCTTGAGCAATGCCCATCCGCAGAAATTAAATGGGTGGAGTTATCTGCCCTAAAAATATTGATTCACACAAAAAAGGCAGCCAGTTGTACCATCGAAAAAGAGTCCTAATCTTATTTGTCTGAGATCTGTCGTTGAGGTAGGTACATAGGGCGAGCGGTAGCGGCCATCAACCTAACATTTTATGAGCGGGCTTTGCACTCGTTATGTTTATGTCTTTCGTGCTGTTGGTAATTTATTGCCATATAGGATCGCCTCAAAGTCTTAGATCATTGCAAGTCTTAAAAGACTTCCAGTCATATTAACAGTCGATAAAACCTCCGCGAACTAGGCACTTATCCGACCGATAACAATTAATCTCTATATAGGTACTACCTCTGCAAATCCTCGTCATGGACATTTTTGTTGCATTCACAAATTGCCCCCAAAGGATACACTTTCACAAAGCGCCTGCATACCGCGCAATTTATTTTCGCAATTATTTTCGACAACAAAACAAAATTCCACTTCCTTCCTCCATATACCTACATTCCTTTGCCAAGTCAGAGTTCAAATAGGAGATACTGGTATATACCGCCATAGGACTGCGAACAAAGCATACAAACAATTTTCCAAAATTGTAAACAATTATTCATTGCATTTGCCGTTTCAACGAGTTCCGCTTAATTTTTGTACATGCAGTTGAAATCGACAAAACAGCGTCCGCAAATATTGGCATCCGGCTTACCGAAGCGTCGAACGGTCCGTTATATACGGTAAATAGGAAAAAGCAGAACAAACAAGACGAAAAAAACACAATATCCTTGGATGCTAAACCGAAAATATCCTCTTCATATTCATATCACGTTAACGAACTGCAATTTCTAACATACGTTCGTTGGCTTGATTCCATAGAGATACCTTGTCCCACAGTGCCGCCATAGATACGAGTATCCCTGCTCGTCCTGATATTTGGCAATTTTTCGGGTAAAAATTGTTTTCCGTTTTTTTTTCTGGTTTCTTTGAACAGTTGTTGGTTCGTTAGCCTTCATTTATTGGCGGTGGCGCCATTTCGGGCGAAATGTCTCGTATTGGTATTACAGTTTGGTGCGGCCTTATATAAACGTAACCACGAAACTAACGAATATAAAAGAAATCGTCTGAGAATTGGTATTCGGAGAAAGCCAAACGGTTGAAGGATGAACGATTTAATTGAATGGGCTCGATCGATGCGATGCGATGCGGTTATGGGAAGCAATTCTACGCAATGTGTACTTCAGTGGATTGGAAAATATTTTCGCAGGTGCTATGCATATGCAGTTTTGGGAATTGTCCTGCGGGGCCTTTATGCGATTTCTGAAATGCAAATGACATGTGGAGGGATATTCTTTTTGAGCGACTTTCTGCTTACGTTTTCAATTACTGTAAATATTCCTAGTTATAGCCATACGTAGGTTAGGTTAGGTTGATGGGTGGATGCTCCAGAGTAACCCTGCAGCACCCCACTTAGGTCCTTGTGGACCCATTGTGATACCCTTGTTGAGGGGTTAGCCGATGTCGTTGGCGATAAAATTTTCCTCCCTCACATTACTCGACTTTGTCCAGCCATCCTGATAAGTTTATGAACCTGGAAAGATCAGATAGAGAGACATTCGAAAGTTCATATACGTCTTGGAAGTAGTATCTACCAAGTGTTCTATATCTCAAGTGACAAAGACTGGGGCATTGACAGAGGAAGTGAGGTGTATCCTCGTGTACCTCTTCGTCTTCACACCCCCTACATATGTCGTCATTCTTGAGTTTCAGTTTCATTGTATGGTTTCTTAGGAAGTTGTGACCCGTTAGGGCCCCTACCAGTTTATACATCGACATTCTATCAAACTGCATGAGTTTGCTAGTCCGACTTGGATTGTATTCCGGCCATAGCTTTCTTGATAATTCGCAGGTAGTTAATTCTTTCCACCTGTTGTTGGCTTTCATTCGGATCTTATCTTCCACCCTCTCTCTGAGATTACAGAGTGGTGGCCTGATAGATTTGATCGCACGATCTTGATCCATAGCGGATCCATTCCTAGCCAGTTCGTCAGCTCTCTCGTTGCCGGTTTTATCCCTGTGTCCAGGAACCCAGCATAAGCACGTGATGTGCTGCGAGCAGAGAACCTTAAGCTCTTCACGGCAGCGGCGAACTAGCTTTGATTTAATTTCAATAGCAGACACTGCTTTTATAGCCGCCTGGCTGTCTATGAATATGGTAATATCATCCCTTGGTATTTCCAACATTGACACCATGTGGGCAGCTTCGCCGATAGCCAGAACCTCCGCTTGAAACACACTACTATGGTCAGGTAATCTGATCGAGTGATGTATATTCAATTCTTCAGAGAAAATTCCAGCACCTGTTCCACAGTCCATCTTAGAACCATCTGTATAGATGGATATCGATTTCCTTTTTGTGGGTTCATCTGTGTTCCATTCTTCTCTGCTGGGAAAATAGCAAGAGAATGGTTTATCGAAGTCAAGGTAGGGAGACAAGTAGTCAGAACTGACAGCATCTCCCATATATTTGTTCAGAATCTGTGCGTGTCCCATTTTATAGGGTTTCCAGCTTTTGGATTGGCTGATCCTAAGGGCACTTTTGGCTGCAGATTCTTGCATATAAAGATCTAACGGTATCAGGTTGAGGATTGCCTCCATTCCAGCCGTAGGTGTTGTCCTTATTGCACTGGTTGTGCTAATACACGCTAGTCTTTGTAAATATTTTGGTCATTAATTTGAGATTTGATGCTTTGTTTGTGGCTTGCCACCAAACTAAGCTTCCATACGTGAGTATTGGACGCACAATAGCCGTATACATCCACAAAATTATTTTAGGGTTTGGTCCCCACCTTTTGCCGAAGATTCGATTACATGCGTAGAAAGCGTTTGCAGCTTTCTTTACTCTTTCATTGACGTTCATTTTCCAGTTAAGCTTCCTATCTAGGATTGTACCCAGATATTTAGCACTCCCGGCGACCCTGAGGGGTATGCCTTCAATATTTGGAGGATCGAAGTCCGGAATCACTCTTTTGTTACAGAACAAGACTAATTCAGTCTTCTGTGGATTGACTCCAAGACCGCATTGTTTTGCCCACATATTGAGTATCCGTAATGCGTTTTCTAGCAATTCGCTTATGGTAGGTAGGAATTTGCCTGTAGCAAGTATTACTACATCGTCCGCATAAGCGGTTACCTTGACCCCTTTATTTTCGAGTTTCACTAGTATTTCATTTATGACAAGGACCCAGAGTAAGGGGGATATGACTCCTCCTTGTGGTGTACCTCTAGAGGCTGTCACTCTAAGGTCAGTGTCACCTAGTTTTGCATTAATTTTCCTTTCATTAAGTAGGCTTTCAATCACGTTGATAAGTGGTAGGTCAACGTAAAATGGAACCGAAAAAGTTGGAACTGAATGAGAATGAGCAAAACATCTGTCAAAAAAAGTTTCCCTACGAAAACAATTGAGTACAACAAATTCCATTAGAAAAAAAAAATCCTGACAGATGGAACAGCAAAGAAATAAAATATTGCAGTGGAATGATTTTTTTTTTTTTTAATGGAATTAACTGAGAATTTGATCGGAAAAAGTTTTTCATATACGGAAAAATGAATATATTATTTTTTTCTAGAAAATTTAAAAACCATTTGCAAATTTGTTTTTGATAAACAAAATTTTTAATTCATAAGCAACATTTTACGACCAAGACTGAGTTCAATCGTGAAGTTTAAAAGGTCAAAAAAGCAAACGAAAACATCTACGGTTTCGTTTTACGTAAGGACTGTAACTAGGACCATAGGAAGAAGCTAACTAAAAAAGGTTGAAAGATATGAAAGGGAATGGTAGACAGTGCGAATTTTCTCTCCACAGGTGGCGTCCAAGGACAGAAAAGTTTTTGCTGGTTTTCATCCGCCGTTTATAATTCACGGAGCTATTGTTCTGCTGGACCGTTTGTTTATTTTATTTAAATAATTTGCGTTACCAAAGCTGAGTTTGGTTACCAAAGATGTTTAAGGTAGCCGATCTAAATGAGGCACGAAAAATAACACAACCCACAAGCAAAAGGAATTAATAATTTCACTTCAAAAACAATTAAAATTTCAATTTTACACAATTGTATTCATTCTTATGCAGTCGATAAAGGTTTGTGAAGCTGGACCTACTATGGTTTATTATAAGAAAGTGGTGTTGCTTTTATTTATAAAACATTTGATCATTGTAGTTAGTGCAGTTCCTAAATTAAATATATTTCATCCAAAACCAAGTTTTAATTATTGCAATTGTTTTAATACAAATTTTTTTAATAAGGCCTTAGGAATATGAAAACTTCAATAAGTTTTTGAATTGTTTTTAGACATAATATCAAAGGGATCCAAATTAAATAAAAGAAAGCGACCAGAATGGTTGTCGGATGATGATTTGAATGGCCGTGTTTTTTTTTATCACAACATAAAGCTCGAGGCTCTATAAAATTCAAAAAATTACCTTGAAGAACCATATTAGGAGCGGTTCATGTTTACACCCGAACAAGAAGATCTGTCCAGATGGATCGATAGACTCTCTGAAGTCTCCATTCATCTGAAAACAAAAAAAATTGGGATTCAATGCCTCTACATTTTTTTAGCGTCAACAATATTACAGGAACTTTGGTCATAGTAACTTTTCAACGCGTAGGAAATGGCTATATTTGTTTTTAAATAGACAGACAGACAGACAGACAGTCCCAGAAATCTCTATTTTTGAAGGTTGCAAATGATAAATCTAGCCAAGACAAAAAAGGTCAACAAATGCATTGAAAAAAACGTTATTTCTTTAGAAGGAAAATTAAACTAATTAACCAAAATTATGCATGATCAATATTTGGAACAAAGCTTAATAATTCCAATGGTAAGGTTTTTTAAAAACACCCAAAAAATTTGTTTAATTTTGGTTTTTAACAAATAAAAAAGGTTTCTTATATGAATAACTTGACAAGGACTTAGGTATATCAATGTAAATTCAGCAAATTCTTTTTAGAATAGGAGTATTGTAGTCCTCTTTCGTCCGCCGCACTCCCACACTCCCCAAAGACAAATCGTACTCTATTTCTACCGACTGCTTAGTTTCGGATTTAACTAATTTCACTCGTCCTTACATTTCTCTATAGGTATAGTGAATTGCAAAACAAATTTTACGTTCTTTGTTTCTTGATCTTGTGTGTTCGATTTTGCCGAAGCTTCTGGCGGTACCTCGGATCGGGTTGGTTTAATTTATGGCTGATTTTTTACCGATCCGTTTCGAATTTGGCCACCAAACGTTGGAGAGTTGACTTTAGAGGGCCATAAAATGGATGCAACGCGCACAAATTTGCTATTTGATAAAAAAGTTTTATCATTTGGACGTTCTGCTCAATTTTGAAACTTCATGGTGATTTGGCATTACCGACTGAATAATAAATACCAGATTAAACGAGTGCCACCAAAACAACATGGCCGCCAGAGGCTGGCAAGGTGCCAACGTCTATCCAATTGGAAAAACTATTATCTTAGTTGTTCAACAAAACTTCTTATAAAACTCCTCTACGAAATCATGAAACAGCAGCCCTGGTCTGCAAGTTATTAAAGAAAAACTATGATGCAGGTATTATTTAGATCACCTACCTTACTTTGTTAACTAAAATAAAACAGATTCCTATGGAATACCACCTAATATAGCTTGAGAGGGAATAAAGATAGGTACTTTTTGTATCTAAAGAAAGTACTTCTCGTTCAAACGTAGTTGCAAAATGGTGTCAAAAGGGGTGGTTCTGTTACCGCGCACTTTATATCAAAGAAAGATGTCATGAAGCGTAATCTTTCCTGCTAAAAGCGTTGATATCCATTCGTAGTACCTTCCCTAGCCATCTCAAATGCTCAACGCAGTTTTTGCACTCTAGGTTGATGTTGCTTTAGAGTCGTACTCATCTGTACTCATTGAATGAAAGGAAGCTATCATTGAGGCTTTTGAGGTGGTTAAGGTTGTTCAAATTCGCACTGCTATAGTAACTAAAGAAGTACTTATACTTATTGCTACTTATTGCGCAGCTGGAAATGTTAAATTTATTACCCTTTGTTACTGGATGGCCGACTCTGATGTCCAGAGTTCTAAGGGAGTTCCCATCCACATACCCTGCTTAGTATATACTATACTATATACCCACTATTGTGACCAGAGTTGTATGCGATTTCCATGCCCTGTTTAGTATTTATTATATATATTAGGCTCTGCTACACCATATTGCACCGAACTCCCTATCAATTGAGGACCTCCTTATTGACCACTTACTTATCTAAAGCAACTTTTCTTGTAACCGTTGACCTGCATAACGCAAAATCGATAAAAAAAAAAAAAAAAAAAACCGTCTATCTTTGTTTTGTTATGTCCACCACACACTCTCCCATCTGTGGTAATCTGATGCAAATCTGATTACATATGCAACCACACACCTGCAGCAGCACATCATGCGAGAATAGTGACACATTTAACACTTTCGTATGCTAGATTGGATTACACTATGAATTTCATTACACTCACTGTCGCCGCAATACCAAGGGATTACGTTTTAAATTGAATAATCTCCTAGTGTGTGCATCTGGGGCGGTCGTTAGGCGAGCGGGCACTATCTACAAGGGGAGAAACAATATGCTCTCCCGTAGAAAGCCATTGTGTAGGTGGCGTTTACTATCTTCTGCCTTGGAACGCATTGTCTTCCATTTCAGTGTCATCATGGGTGTCATGGATTTGCGGACCGGTGTGTTGGAGAAAGTTAATTTTCTTCACATCAAATCGATTTGCATATGAAATTAGCCCGAGGTAGAGCTTAGGGGCTCCCAGCAGGAGATTGGATGTATAAATCTAATTTCACCTGATGGCGGAACTGGGAGTTAAGATTTTGAGAGACCTTATTTGGGTATTTTTTTTTTTAAATGCAATCAGTTAGGGTGACAGTATTTTGAGCCAATAAAACTCATCAGGACTATGTGACGAAAGCAACAAATGGTAGAAAGATAGAGTCGACCCTAGAGAACTCATAACTTTAAAATGGACTTCCGGAGTCTCATTATGTGCTCGTTATCTCGAAGAACCCTTTAACTTTCACCATGGAACTTGACTCACTGAGCGATTCCGTAAAGCATGGTTGCCACGGTCCACCCTCCAATCCCGAGGTAATATCCAACTACGTGTACGCATACCCCACATCCTCAAACTCCATTCATGTTTCCATCATATCAAAACAAAGCCATTAAGGGCCCACATGGTATGACCCGCCTAATTTGATTCCGATCCATCTGCCAACATACGAGAAGCAAGCACTCGAACTCAACTCTTTGGCCCAATCCCAGTCCATTGATGCTTTTATCCATTTAACATCAATTTTATTCGTTTAACGGTTCATTAACTTCCAACAAATTTGGCAACAGACAATCATATTATGAAAACAACCGTGCACCACCAGCCAACAGTCGAGTTGAGGAGAATCACTTCAATCTGTATTGGCCAAACACCCATTCCCGTCATTATGTACTCATTCACTGTGCCTGGGATATGTTATCCCTCTGCCAACACACTTTTGGGAAAAGTTTCAATATTTTCGGTTTCAATTTCGAAACGCAAAAGAACTTTCGCTGTTACGCCTCGTCGAGCTAACAGCACAACCAACAATATTCAAATAATCGTAAAAATCACCAGTTCATTTAACATCGTGTCCTTCAGTCTAAGGATTATCCTGGCATCCTGGCAAGCGGTGTGGAACAGAGCAAATGAGAAAACAAGCAACTTCTTTAGAGGATATCATGTCGTTGATGGGTTTCTTGTTTTCAGGTTCTAATGTCAGTTTAAGTGGTGCCACTCGAGAATGTTCGCCGACAAAGGTTTGACATAATTTGCTTTGATTTCATCTCTAGACTCTAGACTTCTGCCGGGTGAGTTGCTGGTTGACAAATTGGAAGTTGAACGGGAGGAATGGAAATGAGCCAAGTCCGTCCCATAAGTTTTAATTGTATTTCGAAAATTCTTGGCCTTGTTGGAAACAAGCAATAAAAAACAAAACCAAGCGAATTAATCATTCTTAACCTCCACACTAAATATTTTGTAGGTCCCAATATGCAATTTTGTATGGAAAACTCCGCCAAAATTTTAGCCTGGACACAAAAAATTAGTTTTAGTATTGCGGGTTGTGTTAACTATGGTTTTGCCTGTTTATAAAAGGACCTATTCACCAGCTATACCTGCAAATGCAAATAAATATAAGTGCAATTAAAACCCTTACCACACAATGCGCATCATCATCATTATTTCCCGGTACATTTTCCCCAATTAAATTCCATTCAAAAGCATTTGAGAGCTGTGCTATTTTTTCTTTCAGACAAAAACAAACAAAACGGTGCGAAACTTTATCCAGCTGACATACTCCAGGGGAGATTATGCAAACAATCATACGAGTTGATGTGCAGCTCTATTTTGTAAATGCATTTGCAAAACCTATAATTCCTGCCCCAGAACATTCGACATGAGAATCATTTTAACAGCTAAAAAGCGAGTAAACGTTTTTCAAACAAATCGAGCAGTTTATTGAAATGGAAAAATACAAAATGTGTCGATGTTGGGAGAGGGTTTCATTTGCAGATTGGACTTTGAAACTCTAAGTTACTGAGCTTAAGGTGGCACAAAAGTTGTCGATCGATGTTCTTTGGTTGCATTTTATTTCTATGAATGAAAAACTTTGGTTCTGCTATTCGATTTGTGTTTTTCCATCAATTCCAGAAGATGGCATCAGTTTTTTAAACATTCCGATCCGATTTATGGCATTTTCGATCACTTTAGCCAAAACTTCCGGCAATATGTCCTCGCATTCTTGACGGGTATTTTCTCTTTGAGGGCTTCTATAGCCTGAGGCTTGTTGACATAAAATTGTGGCTACAGAAAAAGACGCAAAAAAAAAGTCTGACATGGCGATTTAATAATGTTAATAATGTTAGGACCACATGTCCTCCTGTCCGAATTTATTTAATTGCCGAATGAGAAAGTCGTTGAGTAGTTCTTAAAGGAGTTTTGTGCTTTTTTTGTAGTTTTTCGAAACCTGGGGCAGATTCTATATATTGACGATATCGTTTTTGCAACTTTGATCACAAAAATAAGCAACATTCTGCTTTAATTTGTTTGACAAACGTCAGCTTTAATTATATTTGTGGACAATGAACTGGATTAACTTCTCAAACTTTTAATTTCAGCACTTATAGTTGCTAGTCTTGGAGGTCTATCATTTCGACGACAATCCTCTCAAAAGTTACGGATTGAGTGCCCTGTCTGTTTCGGTTTTTTTCTCAGAGTTTTGGAAATGATTGGTCTCGCGATCGCCTTCGACTTTTTTCGTCTGGTGGATACTTCGCGAAACCTCTGCAACATTTTTGATGCTTTCAGCAGAACGGCTGCTCCGGGGCTGGCCAGATCTGGCGGTATCTTCTATTGTCCCATACTCATCTAGGCGAGCGGCTAAACGTCATAGTTGGAAATTCACGCTGAGCCAACACCATCGACTAATTTATTCGCATTCTTTAGGACAATAGGAACTCCTGTCTCGTTGACCTGTATTTTGTATGTGTTTACTTTCCAAATGTCAAAATAAAGTTAACATTTGCAAAAACAATAACACCATCCGATAACTGCCTTGACTTAGATATTATGTAATTGAGTTTGGTGTGGTTTTTACTGCGCTATGATCGGAATTTTGCGGTCAAGTTAAAGGCCCTTCATTAAAAAAAAATGGTTGCCTTGTCCACTTTTCAATTGTTCAGTTTTCAACTGATTCAAATAAAGCAAACGTGGGTTCCTTTATCGACTTTAAAAGTCTTCAAATAAATCTTCCAATTCCTGTGTAAATATGCATCTTGCTCTAGTTAAAGTGTCTGATAATTTTCGGTATATATAAATGGATGTCCAAGTTGTTACCCTTCCAACTGGAATAGTGATCTCATAATTATTACCTAGTAATGATAATAATAAGTAACCAAGAACGCAGAAAATTGCATAAAAATAAAACAAAACGATAGCCCCAAATGCCGCAAAATAAGAGCTCAACAAAATTCCTTCAAAAACTGCCGAGATAAGGAACCGAAAAAAAACAAATCTGATACACCCACCATAAACTCCCCCTAAGCTTTGCGAAAAAACAAAGACAGAAATAAAATCTCAAGAACCGCTTTGGAATATTTCCTGCAAAGTGACAAAGAACTGCTCCGAAATTGTGACCCTAAAAACGTGTGAAAAATGGCTCGGAATTGCCTTCAAAAAACATTAAAAAAAATAAGTATTATTATTTATTACAAATTTCTATGTTTGTTTAAACATTTCTACTTCTTCTTAATCAATCAAAAGTGTTTTTTTTTTTTTCAAATCACGGCTAAGGACATTATAATTCAATCATATTCAAAATATTTGTCCAAATAAACTCCCTACCTCGAAGTCACGTAAAATGATCTCATCGTGCGCGTCATTATATCGAACCTTTCTCAGTAAATTACTTTCCAATTATCCTTCCGTTTCGTCCTTAACCAAATCAAATTACCAAAAATCCATTAATTATCAAACAATTTTCCATTAGTTCGCTTCATCACCTCAATCCAGCCATCGCTGCACACACACAGACACCCACACATGCTGCCGACCGACACAGTGTTATCGATGACACAGCGCAACAGGGATATAAAACAATTTTCATCTTCGACACAAAGATTCCGTTGCCCCACCGACCGCCACAGATATATCCACTACTCGTAGATACATCAGTCTTTGGGTGCAAGAAAAACATCCAGACTCCAGTTGTTGGGAGCGGAAAACTATTATTTCACCGTTTTCCTGGGCGTTGTTCTGGAATCCGTTTATCGTCACACAAAACAACAGAACAGAACTACCCCATTTCCACTTCCCTTTGTTATTATATTACTATCCCACGAGTATAGGGCAAGCGAAAAAAAAGGGTTTGAGTGAAAGTTTGGCTTTCGCCAGCTCCATCATGCATGTGGGTAATGTGGAAAGTTTTGTGGAAACTTTTTCATTATTAAATTCACAGTGAATCACGTCGAAATGAGTGAGAGCATTTCAATGGCAACCGTCGTTGTATCTCTGTAGGATTTCGACCATAGATTTGTTTTGTAATTGGCAAAAGTTTGGCTCGTCCTTTGCTAATCTATATAATATGTGGATAGTGGTCACTGGTGAAATTAAATAATTGGCCGGGTGTAATTGGCCCTAGAAGCGGGTACTAACTTTTTTGATTTTTATTCGCATAGTTAATTGGATGAGACAATTCTATTGACAATTGAGTGAATGCTAGAACAATAACCTATAAATTGGGTTGGTTATTGTAAATGGACATATCCACCTCCTCAAGTTGGCATTAAAATATTTTTATTACTGAGCCAGCTAGGCTCCTAAAATTCATTCATTCTTTTTATACCCTCCACAGGAAGGTATATTCACTTTGCCAATACATTTTTAACGCCAAGAAGGAGTCACCGGAGACCTCATAAAGTATATATACTCTGAATCAGGATCACATTCTGAATCGATTTAGCCATGTCCGTCTGTCTGTCTGTCTGTCTGTCTGTTGAAAGCACGATAGCGCCCAAAGTAATTGACGTAGGTGAATGAAATTTGGTGAAAGGACTTCTTTTTATCGGCGTCAGGTTTGTATTGAAAACGGGCTATGTCGGTCAAGTAGTTCTGGAACCTCCCATACAAAACCAATATTGGACCCATGTGTCTCTCTTTCCGTTGAAAACACGATAGCGTCCAAAGGAATCCACCTAGGTGAATGAAGTTTTGTGAAAGGACTTCTTTTATCGTCGTTAGGTTGGTATTAAAAATGGGCTATGTCGGTCAAGTAGTTCTGGTATTTTGCATGACTTGTATGCAGTGGAGGGTATCAAAGCATCGGCCAGGCCGATGATAACACTTTTACTTGTTTTGTATTTTATTCGCACAAATTTCAGTCGGGCGCAGTGGTTAGTGCCTTAGTGGGTCTCAGGTCCGATCCCCGAAAAAACACAAGTTGCATCTAAAGGTTTTTTTTTCACTGTGCCACTTTCTGGGAACGTCTGACAAACATCCGAGAATAAAAAGTCACGAAAGAGCTTCGCAATAAGCCGTTCGCACTCGTCATACAATTGTAGGTCCTTTCCATTCGTCCACAATATTAAAACTCACACAAAACGAATGACTGCGAGAAGCTAGACATAGGGTACACGAAGTTGATCCGCCAAACTATTTCTTTATTTTAAAATAAACGTGTCAGAACTCAGGACATTATCTGGACATAATCAGAGCCTGACTTTGATCTAGATAACTAATGACTCCCTTCGTGAAGGACCTAGCTTTACTATTTTTCAGTGTGATATGTCTGCGAGTATCGGCACACTAATTGAAATGACTTGTCCTTCCAAAGTATTCGTAGTGGTACAGCCGCTAAAGGTGAACCTGGCAAATTTATTTCTGAAATTAAATTGGTTATTAGCGCTATTGATCTTTCCCTTCTTATAAATACATCTTCGACCTGCAATATGATTCGCATTGCATACTCCGGGAGTGCGACCACACTGAGTGGTTTAATGATTTTTTTCCATTGCATACTCTCAGTTGTTTCGAACGAAATGCTAAGGTTGCACTACCTCCAGTAAGGATGGTTAAATACACGTTTCATGTTAAAAATCCAATGTTTCTAGAGGACTCTGCGCAAAGTGCTATACCGACAAAAAACAAACATTTTTCCTGCGGCTCATATTATAGGTAGATACAACTCACACCATTTCGTAAAGAAAAAACCCATTAAGCATAACGCACATAAAAATTCAGCAAAATCCTACAAAAGAAAACCGAAAAAGTTGGACTATGCTCTTAATTACTATAATCAGATGGCTTAGCCTGTAATTTTCGCTTGGCCATTCCTCGCATTTAACTCGTCGCTTTTTGGGCAACGGGAAACAAAAGGAAACAACGAAAACATCACCGATTAAATGAGTAAAGTGTTAAAATTAATTAAAAATGCTCGTTGGTATTTTTTTCGTATTCTATGTCGTCCATCTCGATTCTCCCTACCACCATGCACAGAAGTGTAGTCAATGTAATGGAGATGAGCAGAACAAAGAAGCGAACACGAATAATGTAACCAGATGCCTGTTGAGAGGTGAGTGAAAGGGATTAAATTTAAGAATTTAATCCACCGAATTCGTTATTTTCCGGATATACATATAGATTCTTTTTTGGAAAGTTTAGGTTTAAGTTGGTTAAATTTTTTATACTCCAGGCTAACGAGGAACTGTCCAAACGGATAGATAGGAGTAGAAATTTGTTCCAGAAAAAAAAACTCAAAAAATGATCGGCTCATAAATTTACTTCTCCACCTACCCTTCAAACCGCAATGGAGGGCTAAAATCCACCCCTGACCTTGAAAAAGAACCGATGACTCTGGCGCTATTTGAAAAAAATTACACCCATCCCTGTCAAGTTCACCAGGTATAAATCGACAATCATCAACTCCGCATTCAATGAGGAATCGAGTACCTACGTATAGGCAACTCGCATATTTACCTTGATTTCGAGTGGCCCAAGTGATGATGGTGGTGACACTTGAGACTTTCAATATTATTTGCCAGCATCAGTAGCCCAATCCACTTGAAAAAGCAATTAACATCGAAATCATGAAGCTAACTTTGCTGAGGCTTTGTCAATGTCGACAATGGATGAGCCCCGCTGTATGCCAACCGGGACAACATCATTTTGATGCAGAATTGACTTCGCAGTGCGTGAGTGTCTGTATTTGCCAACAAGGCTCTTATAACCTCAAGTGCACATGTTCAGTTGCAGATTTTGCAATAAAATTGTCATTAATGCGAACTTGTGAAGGACTCTGGAGGGCACAAAAACGAACCCCTTTTATGCAGGATTTAGATTGGACGACTTTTCATGGATCAAGGTTGTGCTGTGCAAAAATTTGCTTTCGTCTGTTTTTTTTTCCTTAAAGAAATTTAGATCTGTTGTTCTGAAGTTTGCAACAGGTTTCATGGTTCCTTCTTTGACCGGGGAGGTGTAGGCACTGATTGCAAGATTTAAGCCGGTTTTAACGACCTCATGAAAAAAACACAATTTCGACTTGTTTGTGCTGTAGCTCAGATTATGGAAGCTGATTGTGAGTTTAAAATATTTAAAAAAAAATACTTGTGCTCATAATTCCCTTCTGAATTGATTGATTGGCAACTGTCTTAAAGGCAATCAAATCAGAATAACAATGGGAACAATTTTTGTCGAAAACGCTTTCCAAAAAGTGGGCGTAGGCTTGGCGGGGTCTTTAAAAATGTTTCCTAAATGTTTCGTTAAAATCTGCCCTTAAGTTTTGACTTTAAACGGTAACTGACATCAAACACCATGGGTTTTTATACAGCATCACTTAGACCATCAGTCGGGGGAATTTTTCACATTCGAGAGCCATACCTATGTATATACCCTAAACATGAAGGTCTCATTTGACAAATAGAATCAAATTTCGAATACACTTCCATTTGCTATGTTTTTTGTTCTTACCATCCTTCCGAACTTAACAATATTGAATATATTTCGAAATCATAAGCCCGTCATCCTTTTATCTCTAGTTCCAAATCTGCAGTTACCCCTCAACATCCCATAGAGTGTAAAAATTAATAAACATGAAAAGATATCATGCCAATTAGCGTTCAATCCGAAGATTCTCATGAATAGCTATCCCGTTTATACAGTTTTTTGTGTGCTTCCCTTTTCATATATCTACATGTTTCTTACGCTAACGAACTGCAATTTATTACATCCAGCCGAAACAGGGCTCGCATCCATGGCAATCTGTGGAGCAGAATGGCAAGTAGTGAGATACAAAAAAGAACGAACATATCTATTCTGCTGAGTCTGCTGAAAATTGTCAAATTTCCAAGGGGGTTTTCTTTTGTTTTTCAATTGGTTCGTTACTTCTTTTATATGATGGCGCCAATGTTATAAGAATATATGTCTGGCTCGGCATGTACAGGCTGTGCTGAAAGAGCGGATGCAAAAGTATGCAAAGACATATTAACTAATAGCAGATGACTCTAAGTAAGTTTGAAAGAAAGTATTTTTTTTTTTTGGTGGGTTGAACCGTGAAATACCTCGTTTAGTGGAACATTAGTAGTTGGCGCAACAGGTTCATATAGAAACCTAGACGTTGCTTCTTTAAACACATGTTGCATAAATAAATACTAAATCGAAATTGATGATTTTCTGGGGGTTGAACCTGAAACCCCTGACTCAATAGTCAAGCATGCTAAGCTCTAAATTGCGAGCTCAATCCGCAGAGGGTATTAATAAAAAGAAGCTGCTAAACCAAGTCGTATACTTTTTGAAAACGAAAATATTATTTTTGGGGGCTGAACCCTGAAATTACGCTTCTACGAGAACATCAGTTGTTGGCACAACAGGTTTATATATATCCCTAGGCCCTGCTTCCTGGAATGCTACCTATTCAAATTCAAAAATATTTTTATGTCTTTTATAGGTGTTGAACCGGAGAGGTACAACATAATATTATATACTGAAACTACTAGAACTCGTTCTGTATATTCGTTCCTGTATTCCAACTTTCACCACACACTGTGCCTCTGAGTATGGTTGTTAGCTTTCTGTATAGACACCATATCCGTGTGTGTGGGCCTTGGATTCACTCAAAGAGTGGAAAAAGTGGGGCTACGTTTCGTTGGGTAGGTTACGCAAAACAATTCCTAATCCGGTGTTGATGGCCGGTCTTTATTTTTTTTTTCTTGTATTTTCTCCCTGCGCCCGTTGCCCTTTTCGACACCTCTAGCAGTCCTTTGATACAACTGCAATAAACTACTATCGTTTTTTGCAAACGGTAGCACTTTACAGAAAATAAGCACGTTTCGCTTGAAACCAAAGCGAGGAAAAACAAAAGGATACTCGACAATACGTGAGATATTACTTCCCAACCGTATTGCAGCAGTCTTTTAGGGTATAAAGGATAAAACCAACTCTTTTTTCCAAGTATATTTTGCTCCCTGTTCGTATTACAAAGTTTTGGCGGGCTATACTCCTACAACTTTTGCGAAGTGACGCTCTCTTGTTACGTAGTCAATTCGCGGGCTTTGAACGCTCCTTTGTGGTAGGACTTTTATTTTTATTTGCTTGATGAGTGAATGCAAAGTCTGGAATTGGGTAAAGAATTTCCCCTCAAGTTTAGTACAGAGTTCGGTTAAAAATAGAGCAATCAGATAGCAGGCAAAAATACAAACTCCTATTTAACTAAATTGAAACCAAATGAGTGCGAAGGGCCAAAGGAATTGCTCTCATTTAATTAGAATTCCTCTAACAGCAGACTTGTTCAGTGGGAATCGCTTTTTGAGATAGAAGTATACATTCTATATGATTCGGAGCGGAATCGTATGTTTCTCCGCTTGGTTGTGGCTGGCAAAATTTCTTAATTACTCTAACAAGCTTTTTCGGTTAAGCGAAGATAATACTCTTGAGAGCCATAGCCACAGAGCCACAGTTGTTGTCTTCGGTGAGTTTGCCCGAATTTTCTGGTGCAGTAGTATACCAGCCATCATATACAGCATTGGGGAATAGTTTTCTTTGAAAATTGAAATGAATGAGCAGTAATATTAGTTTCATATTCTCTTGTGAACTCCTCGAGGATGTGTACGAAATTTCTTGGGGGAAATATAAGAACCAAGCCAGGACTGTGATTGAAGATATCAACGGTCTTCCGCTTTCTCTTCTCAGCCAAAAATCCTCCCAAGTAGGTTCAGTCCTTGGCCAAATGCATTTTTTAATAGTTGGGGAGAGCTGCTTTAAAATTGTACAAAGTACACCCCGAGGCTGACGCCAACACTAATTAGTGTCGTGTTCCGTCAGACAGCACAGTTTGTCAAAGGTTTCCCCAATGTCAACCATTGTTATTACAACATGACCTCAACTGCACAAACGTTTGCATATTTACATATGGATTTTTTTACAAAAACTCGCACGATGTGTGATTATTCCCGCAGACCTTTTCGTATTGCGCGCCACGACGACCTCGTGACAATTTTATGCGAACCATTGCAATCTGGATATGAATACCCGTCCCGCAGTGCGTTCGAAAACCATAAGCAAAATCACAGAGCTCAATGGGAGGCTCAACCCCCTTCCATCTCAATTCGGCCAAATAAGCCCTTTGGTAATTTGGCTTGTCTCTGCTGTGTGTACGATTGCCATTGCCAGCGCCAATGAATAAACATTTCCGTGGGTCAACATTTTAATCCGTTCTTGCACGATGATTGTTGTTTCATTGCCATTATTATCCTGAGCGTGCATCTGTATACACACATATATATTGATATTCACTTTCTGTCTGCCGCGCAACATAATCTCTTGTGGATCGACTTTAGTTTACATATTTCAGCAGATTGGCCTTGCTGGTGGTCGTCCTTCAGCGCGTAGTGCCCCCAACACTGCCCGGATGATGTCCTGCAAAGTTGTTCACAGCTGCATGAGTCTTGTATTTTTCGGTTGCATAATTAACTGTACCGCAACTGCTGTGCTAGACTTGTGCTGGACTCTGGCACTGCCAGTGCCAATGCCAGTGCCCACTGGTGCTGGTGGTGGTGGTGGTGGTTCCTCCATTCTGTATCTATTTAGATTGGTTACATTGCATTGGTACAAATATATACACGATAGAATGAGCTACTGTATGGGCGAGTGGAAGTTGCTACTGCAGCAGTGAATTAGAAATTCATTGACACTGCCACTGTGTGCGGCGGGTTTGATGAGATTTAGTTAGTCATTTAGCCTTTGAAAACGCAATTTGGTCACGGAGTGGGACCATCCTCAGCCGTTTGGTGATTTCGTATTAGCTTCCGGTTTTTGTTTGCTTGATTATTATGCGCAAGGATAAATTTTTGGCTTTATTTGGGGAGTTTACAGTCCGGAGAACAAGAATCGGGGGATTGTTGATGAGCTCACAGCTAAACCCCAAGGTCTACGAATCGGTTTAGTGGACTGATTTGCAATGTTTTCGGTTCTGGTCATATATATTCTAAGTTGAAAGGACTTTTGTCCAGATCCAGCCGATTTAATGCGTCGGTTTTAGTTTTTGAATAGATCATTTCGCTAGGTGATGCTGGTCTTATAAATAATTTAAAACCATGCCGAAAACGTGTTCGGAAACGCCCTGAAAAACACTATAAAGTATGACCCAAAAATAGCATTAAAAATCGCCAAAAAGGTTCTTCACAAAAGCGCGGTATAAAGGACACAAAAAACACCCTCAAGATTGTGTGAAAAAATACCCAAAATGCTTAAGAAACAAATCGAAAGCCGCATTGAGAATTCACCGGAAAAGTGTTAAAAAGCACATACAAATCGCATTGAAAAACTGATCATAAAAGGGTAAAAAAAATTTCAATCATTTCAAAACGTGGACATGAACGCCAACAACAATTACCTCAAAGACAACTCCAAATCGAGTAAAAAAAACGATCAAGAAGGCCCTAAAAACGCTTTAAACAAATCGTTAAAAGAGACCCGTCACAAACGCTCCGAAAAATTCGTACAAAATTTGTAGAAAACCCCTAAAAAAACAAACCGAATACACCTCAGCGATTGCTCAAAAAATCGGCTTGAAAAACACAACGAAAACGCAATGAAAAGTTATCAACGATGTCTTAAAAAATTCGCCAAGAAATACTTTGCAAAACTCAGCAATACCGCATTAGAAACGCCTCTGAAAAACGCGCAATAAGTCTACCAAAAAATTGGTGCGACTATACACCAAAATTAGCGCCAACAACATGCTTACCTCCGAGACATATAAAAAAAACGAGTTAAAGACGACTAAAAATTCGCGTTGAAAAAGCATAAAAAAAACTCACTAAAAGGACCCATCAGAGAACGTTAAAAAAAAAAGAAAACATCTCAGAATTTGATTTAAAAATTAACTCCAGTAACAACCCCAGGACATATTAAAAAAGCGAAAGATGTGTTGAAAAATGGATCAAAAAAACGCTCTAAAAAATTCGACAAAGACGACTAAACTCCTCAGAAAACAGGTATTTAACCTTCAAAAAACGTACCAAAAGAGCCTCAAGAATTGTACTAAAAACAAACTCAAAAAACCTCTTGAAAAATGCATCAAAGAACAAATAAACACCAAAAGCACCTCCAGAATTGTTCTAAAAATCTATTTTAAAAAAAACATCTCAAAAACGCATCAAAAAACGTGTAAAAATTGCATCAAAAACGCGTTGAAAAACTCAGCCAATGCGCATAAGTAAATTTCCAGAAAACAGGTATACAACTTAAAACAAAAAACTTCAAAAATTGCTCTAAAAATCAACGCAAAAAATACCAAAACGCATTCAAAATCAAAAAAGGTGTTGAATATACATAAAAAAACGCATTGAAAATCTCGACATAAGAGCACCAAAAAGAGACAAAAGCAGCAAAAGCCACCCCGAAAAGCCCAAAAAATCTACAGAATGAAACGCAAAAAAAAACTTTGAATACTTTGCGTACCAAAAAAGAGTCAAAATTCGGTTTTTCGAAACGTTTTATTTGTTGCCTTCCATTTAACCGGAGAGCTCAAATGCTAGCTGCATTTAAATGTGAATATTACATATTCACAATTCGAGCTAAGATTTTAATACAGTCCAAAATTTTTATTTTTTTCCACCCTGCCTGGAAGGAGACCAACAGTACCTCCTTTATATATTTGAAAAGAAAATCCTAAACTCGATTTCCTCGAATTTTCTTATTTATTTTCGCCTTGCGGTTGCCCGAGCAATGAAAAAATAAATCTCAAAAGTGGCTGCCATAACCAAGTGGCAACCGCAACGTTTTCCATATCCTCGGGCATAATATCAAAGACATAATATCAAAAGGATGTCACATCACTCTTTTGTTTGAATAAATATTACATGAGAAGACAATATTTGATTTCATAGAAAAATAGCACTCGTGTGTGTAAGGATGGATATATGTACAAAGCGTAGAATACGGTTTTTTTTTGCATGCTTTGCCTTGACATATCGGTCGCATGTCAAGAGGCGGGGGACTCTGCTATATGCCGCTCCTAAGCAGCATCAACATTCTTGGTTGATTAAATATGTAAATGTGTTTGCGAGAATGGTGTAGGTATGTCTACGTCTAAGGCTATATGGCTTGTGCCTAACAATGGATTTAAATATATATCCACGTACATGTTAAAAGGTTCCATCGTAAATAATAAATAAACAGGGATATGCTGATGCTGAGCAAGGGACAAGATTTTCATCGGATTCGGTTGTTATCCATCATAGCTTCAGCAGAGTAGATGAAACATGAAACACAACCTAACAATATGTAAATAATAAAACGAAATGGAAAAAAAGTCAGTTGTGCAAAACACGAGCGATGCTTCTGACTTATGCCAGTCCATGCGTAACATCCACCATCGGAAATATACTTTGTCGGAGGGTATTACATGCCGAACTCGACGGCTCGATGGCTTGTGTCCAAAGGAATTTCAAACTACCTGTCCTTAAGTATGTACGAGTGTATAGGTATTTTGGTATTTCCTGCGACTTGATTTGATTTGCTTGTTTTTCAGTGAAATAAAACTGCGTAAACATTTTAGAGAAAGACAGATTAGTGGTGGACTTTGGGTGAGAAGAATTTTATCTCACCCGTCAAAATATGTTGCACTCTGGACTTAAATGAACCCATTTGACCGTTGGATCTCTTAATTAACACTTAACCAATACAGGAGCCACTTCTCAACCACAGCCATTTCGCCGATCCCCATAGCCCATAGTGTTAAATACGGAACCATGTTTTTGCTTTTTTTTCAGCAGCAACACGAAAGCAATTTCACAGAAAATCCAAAACATTTGTGCTATCTCTGCTGGATGCCCACAGCAAATGGCGGCAATCCCACTGTCAATGGCATACGATAGTGGCTCTGCTTTTAATTGGGTCATTAAGGTGGGAAAATGGCGATTCCATATCAGCGGTTGGGGATCCTTGGCTCGGCGCAAAATCGAATTCAACTTTGTATATAGATAAAAGCAATTTAAAGGTATCCAACGGTGAGAGTGTACTTTGTCTAGAGTAAAGGATATTACCTTAGCGATTTGAAACAAAGCGCGCAATGGTTTCGCCTCGAGAGTACTCAACTGGATATATGGTATTGTTTGTGGATGGTGGAAAGGAAGTTTGCATTGTTCATGCTGCCATTTGAAGAAAGAAATGGAATACAAATGTGTGTGCAACAAAAAACGTGAGATGCTTCGTTAAATACTACCTTTGTGGGTAAATCTGCACTTGAAGTGTGTCTTGTTGTAGCTGTGTGCACACAATACGAATCCTGAATAAAAGGACGCCATTCAGAATTGCAGATTTTGACGCCTCCGGGCTTGCAATTTGTAAAATATATGACTTTTGAATGGTGTAAGCGTGCATCCGATTGGGTTTGGCATTTGTGCGAATGTCTTAATTGGAGACAGGAGGTTGAGACTCATTAGCATTGTCTTTTGCAGGTATATGAATTGCTCTTTCGCCTTTGAAGTTGCCACAAGTGACTCACAAGGCGCTTAGTGAGTCAGATCGCTTAAATGCTTAAATGGGTTCAATGGTCTCAGTTCAAAATTTAATTAAGTTCGATGGTAACCCTGTGATAGTCTTTAGATGTGAACACAAAAGATCGTAGAGATCCCTACCCTCTTCGGAAAATGTGGCTATATTCCATCCAACGAGCTACCTCCAGACGGTCTACTTTATAACGAAGCACCACAAGCCCAAGCCACTGTGACCAGGAATTAATTGTCAAACTTTGTCGGTAAACATTTAACGCTCTAATGACACAGCAAGGACAAAGTTCCAATACAGTAGATCTGCCTCTTTTGGCCAATTGTTCGCACGCAAATATAAGCTCGCCGTTTATAATTCCCGAAAATTTATTTACAAACCTGCTATCTGAAATTTACACAGCCCAACCTACTCAGAGACAGACCTGGCGGTATGCTGCACGAAGGCCGCCATTATACCCTCTCAAAGTCGCGCAATCAATTTATATTCCTCGGTTAACACAATTCCTTCCCATATACTCGTTTTGCGTATTAAACACTTGAGCAAATAGTCATTTCTCTTCTAGTTATCTAAATGCGGCCAGGCGACTATTTCCCACTATATATAGAAAAGACGACGACGACGACAACGACAACGATGAGGAAGAACAGGAAGAAAAAAATCTATTACGCACGAATAAACAACTATACCAAGCAGCAGCAGGAAGAATAATTAACCAAAAACTTATTCATCACCACCATTACCATCGCTCTTACCGCCAAGCAGCATAACAGCAACGTCAGGCTCATTTGCCACTCGTTCTTTCGCACACGGGCCACAACGGCCGGATTGTTTAGCGAACTCGTAGTTGCTGCAGTAACGATAAGGACGCGCCCGACTCCAATAGTACTCGTATATGCAATATCCTTTCCCGGCTATGTGCATGCTTTTCTAAGATTGTATGTCGCCGCGCGCGTTTGGTGCTTTATCAAAGTCATGAATAATTTATTTCGTTAACGCGCATCTCCACGAAACCAGCAGCGTACTTCTACCCCCCCACCCGTTTGCTGTTTAAAATTCTTCAACATAAAATCTCAGAAAGCCGTAAGTATAAACGCTTGCATGCCATGCAACTGTTTATCCTTGTTTTCTGTTCAAATGGTCGAACCAAAGTGTTAGTTTAACAAAAAAAAAGAAATCCCGATTCCCGACGAACCGGCTAGAAGCGAAAAATGTTGAGCAAATAATTACACGCACAAGGCGACGGCGAAGGCGATAGCCGGAGTTGAGTGTATATATGCAAAACCATAACAGAGAGTTGTGCAAAGATTGGAAATTAACGAGCGGAAGGAACTCATTGGGCGAAAAGGATGTGGGGGGACACACTGTTCCAGTTTTGTCTGTCTTCTGTGAAGGGAAAAATTAATTGTTTTTTCATGTGTGGTTAAGGAAGGAAGAACGAATACTGGTTACTGGTTACTGGTTAGGATTTCGGTTATTAAACGCAGTCGAGCGGAAAGCCAATAAGATTAAATTTCATTTGAGAATGTTAACTTTAACTAGGTAAGCGTATACTCGCATTTGAATGGATATCTTGTATCTGCAATCGGTTGGGTTAGTTTTATTTGAGTGCGTAAAAAGTTGGGATCATTGCTAATAAGAAAAGGGTTAAGAGGTTGCTTTGGGTTAGTATTTTCTTGGAATTTTATAGTTCAGGCGAGTGGAATGAAGTCAATCAACCAACGTCTTAGTTATCTTCTAGTGAACATACTTTCTAAAGCAGCTTCGGGATATGGGGGTCCTAACTTACCCTTATCTTATAAGATGAGAGACCTCTTGTAAGACATTCGCTTTGTGAGTCTCCCCCCATAGCTGCAACTTTCAACCCTGGCCCACAAGGTCCACTTGTACGTTTTAGCAATATGGCATTTATCAAGCCTTATAACAATATCTAGTTAAAAGCCTTGAAAGCCTCTAAGAAAAACAGTCGTTGCAGAAGGCGTTCCAATCGCAAACAAGGTTCCGTGGGGCTCTTCAGTGGTATGGTTGCAGAAAGCGGTTGCAGCGTAGTTCCGTGGGCTTCCTAAAACTATGCTGGTTTTCTGGGAAGCGGATTGGGAGTAAGACCGACGTTAAGTTCACAATGACAATTAACACAATTTAAAGGAGACGACATTCAGTCGCTAAAAGCTAAAAATTTCAACTGAAGACAGTTTCTCTGCAGAAAAGTCATGCACGGTACACAAATAAACACTAATCACACAATCCGCGATACTGGTAATCATTTTTAGTGTCCAGGCTAAATTCTTTGAACTCACAATGGCGAAATTTTCAATACAAAATTGCATATTGTGAACTACAAAATATTCACTGTAAAGGCTAAAAATGATTATAAGATTGTCTGATATACATGCGAACGAATAAAACTGTGCTGAGAAAGCTTGTTAGGAGCTTCTTTCTTTCTTTTCAACCACAACCCTTCAAAACTTTTGATTGCAAAAAGCTAGTGACTATGCGACTGTTTAATTAAATTTAATTGATAATGTCCAGTTACATTAAAATCAATTAATACCGACAAATTAAAATATTCCCCTATCTGCATATTTATACACACTATGATTCTGATTAAAAATCAATCAATGTTTTCATTTTTCAATTAAATTGTATAGGCAATGGCATTACATTCTGGATAATCATGAAAAAGAAATAACCTTCACTTCATCCTATAATCTCCGCCAGCGAGTATTGGTTTCCTTTTTAACGAATTATTAATAATTCTGCTCAATTGAAAAACCAACCGTCAAAGTTCATTAATCATTTTGGTGACTGTTTAAATTAATTTTCGATAATTCACACAAGGGACTGCAGAAATTATGTGCAATAGCTATAGACCATAATGGGGTAGCAAATGTTGTCGCTTGTATGTGGTAAAACAAATTTTAAAATTCTCCCAACAATATGAACAATATAGTTGTTTCGTTCGAACAAAGGGTGCATTTTTTTTATTGACTTTTACATCCGATGATTATAACATAAAGCTGAATTTAATTGAAAGTGATAATCATTCGTTACAATAGGAAAGTTGCATTGAAATTTGCGTGTTCGCAAAAGTTAACCTGGACACTATAAATGGTTCGTAGTACTTCGCAAAAAGTATTTAATAAACAACATTTTCATACAAAAGCTCTATTTAAATGCACTTAAATCATTGCATTGGCATAACACTTTTATTCACTATTGAATTTAATTTAAAATTAAATAAACTTATTATTTCTTTCTCCGAATCTACCAATTGTAATGAGCACAGCTTATTCAAATCCTGACCCGTTTTTGTTTTAGTTTAAGCTGCCCTTAGACTATGGGCCTTACCAATAAACATTATTAGTATTAGTTTTAGTAGGTCACAGTGGTTATATTTTCCATACTATATTTCGTGAGCTTCCGTCAATTTGTAGTTGGGACTAAAAGTTTAAAGCACGGAGCTATGTCTAAACTTGAAAGTGACCTGGTTTTGATTGCACCGCACCTGGACTCGACTTTAAATTTACGGAAGCTCACAATTGCGGAAACTGTATGGAAAGTATGGCCACTGCGAACTACTAAAATTTAGAGTCGAAACTAAAAATGTTTATTGGTATAAGGCCCATTAAAATAGAAAGTTAGCTGTTAATGCCTTGAAAATAATTCTCCATTACGCAACGCCACACAGTGAAATAACTTTATCTATTTATTTTTGACAAAAGACCCGCATTAAGTTTCTGATTGTAAATTCGTATATCTCGGTAAGCAAGCATACAGTATCTAGAACGGTATGTTTAGAGCGGACTTGGTGATTCGTGAGCCCACCCACCAAGCGCATTGCGCCAACTTAAATGTTCAGTGAACCTATAGTTGCTGAGATCCCATTAAAATTGAGGACATTCAGTTCAAATGACCATCATTTCGAAAATGGTGCATTGACAATTATTTAAAATAGAAGTCACAATGGAAAAATGCAGCATAAACGTAAAAAAATAATATATACACCACACCAAGGAATTATGTGTCAATTGAAGATGGAATTCATTTTTCCAATAGATCAGTTTGAGAGTGGCGTTGCACTGTCTATCGCAAGTCAACATTCATCAACGAACTTTGCACGAAATATATCAAGAAGAACGTATGTTCTCACCCTTGAAATTGAGTTTCTAAATTCAAACACTACAAGAGACTTGCAGTATAATATTTAGAGTCTCATTTGCCGCCGCCTGGATTAATTTTACATTCACAATAAATATTAAAATATTTAACACAGGCATCTCAGGTCGAATGTAACTTTCTCGTTCATCAAAATGTTTGATGCAATTAAACAATATATTACAAATACTATTGCTTAACTATTTAGCTGAAATCCTTGGTTTTTAAAATTTGATTGAAATCGAATATATTTTGTTCGAGATATGAGCAGTTTTTAAAATTAGCGTTTTTGGTGATTCGAATTGAAAATTAAGGAGCCAACAATTTTGAAAATATCAATTTCACTCTAGGTTTGCATTTTGGTCAAAATCGTCATTGCCGTTTTCAGGTAAACTAAAGGAACAAACAACTTTTTTCAAAAACCCATTTTACGATAGTAAAGAGAAAAACTGAGTTTGCCATCAAGAAATATATTACTTTAAAAATGAATTTTTGTTACAATCATATGGACTGTTTTGAGATAAGTATGTTCAAAATTCAGTCATTCGATTTTTTTTGCAGAAAACTAAGTATCCAGTCATGTTAACAGTTAACCTCACCTACTTAAGCTATAATTTAAATCTTGGTTGTTGGTTGTTTTCGAACCAATCAAACTGGAAAACAAATTTTATATTGGAAGTACCATTAATATTGAGGTTACCGTGCAAAAAAAAACTGCCCAAACTGTAAGCCCCCAAACTCCAAATACAAAATTTGAACGAAATACGGGCAGCCGTTTAGGCTGTAGGCCTCGGGACATGCAGACAGACGGACAGAAGAGCAATGGTAGTTCTTATAGCAAACGAACTATGGTCTTATGCTAAACATAATCTGATTGAAATTCTATTTCCTGTAGGGAAATGATAAAAAGCCACTAGCATCGCAAACTTTACCCGTCACCGTCAATTCCACTTTGAAGTTCCTGACCGTACCTTGACATAGGTCTGACTTTGCCTGACTCTTGTCTACACCAATGTACAATGTCAGGCAAAAAGCAGTCCCCCTGGGAATTGAAACTCTTTGGATAGAGGAGAGTATGCCACTATCAGCCGCCTTTATCAGACTACTAATTCTTTATTAAATTCATTGAATTTTTCAACCCAAAATAAAAACAGCTGAAAACACTTTGTCCATGGATTGAATTTTTTGGCTGGCATATTTTCCAACTACGAGTATGTACAAGTACATCCCTAAAGTCACTGCAAAGCGTGGCGACTCGAGTGGTCAACATACAACGAGTACGTCTGTATATTTTCATTTTTTATGCCAAATTCATGGATCTATGGTGTTTATATACCTCCCGACGAAATTCCCCGAATACTAATGTCGAACGAAATTTGCATCAAACCATTTTGTCTCTAAGTTAATATTCCACAATCGAAAAATAAAATTTCACCGAATATTTTCACAAAATATTTCCAAACGAAATGCAAATTCCACTCGTTTATGCATTTCCATATTTATATCTGGCCAAGTTTGATTTCGCCCAGAGTCACTATACCAGTACAACACTGGACTGGTGGCGGTGGCTCGGCGCATCAGCACAGATCAGAAGTGCGGTGCTCTCTAAATGCTAAGCCGGATGGGATCTCCTTGGTGTGGTGGTGTTAAATAATTGCATTTGGAAAAATTTTAATTTAATCGATATTCATGGGTGTATGTGCATAAATTGAATTTCCAATGAAGGACAAAATAAAAATTTGTCAAACACTATTGCGAATGTAGGAGCCTGCGATGCGGATAATTGAATTGTAGCGCAAGTCGTTACCTACGAGTATATGCTGTTCATTAGGTTCATTAGCTGCGCTAATTATTCGGCCTTACCAATAATCAACTTTAGTCTGGAAGTTTACGCTAAGACTCCACACTTTCCAAAATCCCTTTACCAATAAACAAATATAGTTGCCAGAATATCGCTAACTGTAGGGTTAAATGTTAATGTTCAGAAACCCATGTTTATCTGGGGCATTAGCTAAATAAATCCTCCCGAAATGTCATTTTGAAGAGGAGTGTTGCCCAACTATCCTAAATGATGGTATGGAATTTCGTAATAGGAGCAAATTTACATACGCTGTTGTTCAGCCTGACCGTTTATAATTATAAACAAATTTTAGTAAATAGTTAATGTTTTCTGATTTTATTCGTTGGAATACAACAATGCAAGTGGTTTTCAAGTCCAGCAAACACAAATTTGTACAAATGTATGCACAAAATTGAAAAATAATTTTTTGTTTTATTTCTCTAAACACTTACCCCAGTATTAATAAACAAAAATGTGCGCAAGTAAGTTAGCTAGTAGGCATCAGATAGCATACAAAAATTTGACATAACTGCTGAATAACGAGTTGATAACTCTTACGCAGCGTTTATTAATATTTAGGTTAAAATATGTACTTCCAATATTTTGGTTAAAAGAAATGGTTAGTGCTTTTCTCTGCTTTACCTTGTTTAACCGATAGTGCTTGCTTTATGATTGATTTTCATTTTACTTTGTAACGAATGCATGCTGAGTAAAAAAGAAATTCGATATCAGTTTCGGATCTTTCCAAGAATTTCTTGGGAGCAGTCGCTAAGAGAATAAAATATCTGTTCATTTAATATTGGACAGCTCATACCTGAATACTTTTTTTTACAATTCTCAGTACCTTAGGCGGCAGGTAGATTTTGGATGAAGGTCTCAAATATTGGTGTGGAAATGGTTGTTGTGAAAAGGTTGACTTCGCGGAAAATATAGATAAAAGAATTGTCAGCAATTAGCAAAATCCACGCGAAATAATAAATTTGGGAACTGCTGGAGGAATATCAGGTAGTATATGCGAATTTAAGATGTACAAAGTGCTGTATTACTTGGTGAGAATTCATCTAGGAGAAAACATGACGGTTTATGTATATGTAGAAGAATGTCCACGGCTTTATATTTTTTCCCCGAATTAAGTAATATAAGTAATATATATATAATTTTTAAAAGATCAAATTGTATTTATTTTCACACCTCCATATACTTTTGCAAGTACTGTTTTGCAAACGGAAATGAATAAGCAGGTTAATATTTCTTTCGAAAATATTCACTTGCTAACGATCTAAATGTGATCTTTAGACTACAAATAAGTTTTGATTTGCATTATCAGCCAACGAATAAATCAAAGCATTCTAATAAACTGTGTTCCGTTTATTGTATAAT
Source organism: Cheilosia impressa (assembly GCA_948293265.1). Classification (NCBI taxonomy): domain Eukaryota; kingdom Metazoa; phylum Arthropoda; class Insecta; order Diptera; family Syrphidae; genus Cheilosia; species Cheilosia impressa. Next base: position 46,768,378 of record OX411883.1, on the reverse strand, counting down.
TTAAAAGAGACCTTATTACGACACAAATTCACTCATAAATCAATCGTGACGTATTAGAAAACAAAGGAAAGCGTACTATAAAAAGTACCGAAAATTGTGTCCGATCGAACAATAGGGCATTACTGATTTGCATACGATATTTGACAGATCAGCGGATATTTTGTGCATTTCCCATTTTCTGTTTTGTTTTTTTGCTTATAATAAGCTTCAAAAGGATTTAAAAGAAATCTGTTGGGCAAATTAATTTGCAATTTAAATATTCCTTTTTTTAGAATAAAATCCTCGTTGTGAAATAAACCATTGACCTTGTTTTTCACGAAAACAAATTATGAAATTTGAATTCTGCGATGACAAAAAATGTAATAGTTTCTAAGAAAGTTGTCGCACTAGCAAATGTGGAGGTCTAATTGTTTATTGGTACCCTTTCACTAATGCTGTACATTTTTACTAAAGCTGGCAACCAGCTAATCGTCGACATTAGTGTTTGATTATTAGTAAGGCCGATTGTCAATAATGCATTATAGCGGTTTTGTTCTATAGGATTTATTGTTTATTAATAAAATAAATTTTTGGCGAAACCATTGGACAATACGTTTTGTTGAATTACTATGTCGCTTTGAATATTGGAGTTGCAGCTAACTAAAGGATGAGGGATTTAGCTGCTCGTTTGAATAATTTAGCGAGGTTCTAAAATACAAAGTTAAGGTATTTATCAAAGGGGCAAAACCGAAATAGAGGTATATCCATATCCGTTTTTGTGGATATTTTAGGAAATGACTGGCTGATTTAATGGTGTGCTAATGCGTGGAAATATTTTACTAAAACATTACCTTTCCTGCAAGCAGGTGAAATCGCGTCAGGTTGTGAAAGTATAAATAAAACTACAGTGGAAGAGCAACTGATTTTGTTGGCGGCATTGATGCATGAAATAAACTAGTGGATGAACAACTGATTTTGCTGGCGGCTTTTCAGCATGAATTAATGCAGTTTGAGCCATTGTTAGAAAGAATGGTTAGAGCCTTTACAAAGGGTTTGTCAAAGAAGACTGTTCGATGTTGAAACTGGATAAAGCAATCCGTGCGTGTGGTATTAAGGGGTTTTTTTTTATGTAAAAGGCCCATGTATGCCATTATTGTATGGAATACAAGATCGTTCAAATGTCCGCCGCGACTTCCCACAATGGCACGGATCCGAATAGTCCAACTTAAAATGGCTCTGCCCCATAGATCCGGTTGATTTTAAACGTTGCCATTGGTTATTTTAGCTTTAAGGGCATCGGCATTTGATTGCAACTTATTGCCATTGACGTGCGACTTCAGAAAGCAACCAAAAAAAAAAGTCTAGCGGGGTTAAATGGCAGGATCTCTGGGGGTGTTAACCATACCATTATTGCCACCTGGTGAGCCCACCCCGTGTATGGGTTAGTGTAGTCCAATTTACGGCAGTTTGGCCTGTTAACATGGCCATTCATTCAAAAATGCGCCTCTTCGGTAAGGGCGATTTTTCGGAAAAAATTGGAAGCCTCTTCCAAACGTTTTGAAGCCCGGTTAGCTTGCGTTTTTTACCCACTTTTTGACACTTTTTCTAAAAGTTGTTAATTTATTTAGTAATCGCATTATTGTAAGAATTACTTACAACCGGTTTTAAGGCGATTTGAAGAAAAAAAATGTTAGTCCAAATTTTTTTTTTTGCGTTTTTTACCCACTTTTTGACACTTTTTCTAAAAGTTGTTAATTTATTTAGTAATCGCATTAATGTAAGAATTACTTACAACCGGTTTTAAGGCGATTTGAAGAAAAAAATTGTTTGTCCAAAATTTTTTTTTTTTTGCGTTTTTTACCCACTTTTTGACACTTTTTCTAAAAGTTGTTAATTTATTTAGTAATCGCATTAATGTAAGAATTACAGTAAAAGCTCGTTAATTCGGAATGGTTGGGGGGAAGGTCAGTCCGAATAAACGAATTTTCCGAATTAATGAGAGAATTTTTGTATGCACTAAAACGCGTTCCCGTTGATGAAAAAATGCTAAATTATTGTGTAAATTGTGACCATGATTTACATTTATTGCCAACTTAAACTGTACTGGTGTTTTCCCGAACAACATCTAAATATGGATTATTGGGATTCCCCCAATACAATTTTTTTTTATGTTTTTCCCCCAACTTCTAAATGTGAATTGCCGGGAATCCCCCCCAAAAAAATTGTATGATTTGTTCAGACTTTTACATATTAGAGATCTATTTGATACCTATATGTGTTCAATCATTTATTATTTATAATTTAATAATAAATTTAATTTAATTTTTACATAATAAAAATTCAAAACCGACTCTCATTTATTAGGAAAAATCTCTTTTATTCGGAAATTTTTTCTTTTCCGAATAAACGAGTTTTCCGAATTAAAGAATTCCGAATTAAAGGGCTTTTACTGTACTTACAACCGGTTTTAAGGCGATTTGAAGAAAAAAAAATGTTGTCCAAATTTTTTTTTTTTGCATTTTTTACCCACTTTTTGACACTTTCTAAAAGTTGTTAATTAATTTAGTAATCGCATTAATGTAAGAATTACTTACAACCGGTTTTAAGGCGATTTGAAGAAAAAAAATTTGTATCCAAAATTTTTTTTTTTTGGGTTTTTTACCCACTTTTTGACACTTTTTCTAAAAGTTGTTAATTTATTTAGTAATCGCATTAATATAAGAATTACTTACAACCGGTTTTAAGGCGATTTGAAGAAAAAAAAATGTTTTGTCCAAAATTTTTATTTTTGCGTTTTTTACCCACTTCTTGACACTTTTTCTAAAAGTTGTTAATTTATTTAGTAATCGCATTAATGTAAGAATTACTTACAACCGGTTTTAGGGCGATTTGAAGAAAAAAAATTGTTTGTCGAAAATTTTTTTTTTTTTGGGTTTTTTACCCACTTTTTGACACTTTTTCTAGAAGTTGTTAATTTATTTAGTAATCGCATTAATGTAAGAATTACTTACAACCGGTTTTAAGGCGATTTGAAGAAAAAAAATTTTGTCGAAAAATTTTTTTTTTGACACTTTCTAAAAGTTGTTAATTTATTTAGTAATCGCATTAATGTAAGAATTACTTACAACCGGTTTTAAGGCGATTTGAAGAAAAAAAATTTTTATCCAAAATTTTTTTTTTTTTGGGTTTTTTACCCACTTTTTGACACTTTTTCTAAAAGTTCTTAATTTATTTAGTAATCGCATTAATGTAAGAATTGTTTTGTCCAAAATTTTTTTTTTGCGTTTTTTACCCACTTTTTGACGCTTTTTCTAAAAGTTGTTAATTTATTTAGTAATCGCATTAATGTAAGAATTACTTACAACCGGTTTTAAGGCGATTTGAAGAAAAAAAATTTTTTGTCCAAAATTTTTTTTTTGGGTTTTTTACCCACTTTTTGACACTTTTTCTAGAAGTTGTTAATTTATTTAGTAATCGCATTAATGTAAGAATTACTTACAACCGGTTTTAAGGCGATTTGAAGAAAAAATTTTTTCGTTAAAATTTTTTTTTTGCGTTGTTTACCCACTTTTTGACACTTTTTCTAAAAGTTGTTAATTTATTTAGTAATCGCATTAATGTAAGAATTACTTACAACCGGTTTTAAGGCGATTTGAAGAAAAAATTTTTTCGTTAAATTTTTCTTTTTGCGTTGTTTACCCACTTTTTGACACTTTTTCTAATAGCTGTTAATTTATTTAGTAATCGCATTAATGTAAGAATTACTTACAACCGGTTTTAAGGCGATTTGAAGAAAAAAATTTTTGTCGAAAATTTTTTTTTTGCGTTTTTTACCCACTTTTTGACACTTTTTCTAAAAGTTGTTAATTTATTTAGTAATCGCATTAATGTTAGAATTACTTACAACCGGTTTTAAGGTGATTTGAAGAAAAAAAAATGTTATGTCGAAATTTTTTTTTTTGCGTTTTTTACCCACTTTTTGACACTTTTTCTAAAAGTTGTTAATTTATTTAGTAATCGCATTAATGTAAGAATTACTTACAACCGGTTTTAAGGTGATTTGAAGAAAAAAAAAATTTTTTGTGCAAATTTTTTTTTTTTGCGTTTTTTACCCACTTTTTGACACTTTTTCTAAAAGTTGTTAATATATTTAGTAATCGCATTAATGTAAGAATTACTTACAACCGGTTTTAAGGCGATTTGAAGAAAAAAAATTTTTTGTGGAAAATTTTTTTTTTTGCGTTTTTTACCAACTTTTTGACACTTTTTCTAAAAGTTGTTAATTTATTTAGTAATCGCATTAATGTAAGAATTACTTACAACCGGTTTTAAGGCGATTTGAAGAAAAAAAATTTTTTGTGCAAAATTTTTTTTTTTGCGTTTTTTACCCACTTTTTGACACTTTTTCTAAAAGTTGTTAATATATTTAGTAATCGCATTAATGTAAGAATTACTTACAACCGGTTTTAAGGCGATTTGAAGAAAAAAAATTTTTTGTGCAAAATTTTTTTTTTTTGCGTTTTTTACCCACTTTTTGACACTTTTTCTAAAAGTTGTTAATTTATTTAGTAATCGCATTAATGTAAGAATTACTTACAACCGGTTTTAAGGCGATTTGAAGAAAAAAAATTTTTTGTGGAAAATTTTTTTTTTGCGTTTTTTACCCACTTTTTGACACTTTTTCTAAAAGTTGTTAATTTATTTAGTAATCGCATTAATGTAAGAATTACTTACAACCGGTTTTAAGGCGATTTGAAGAAAAAAATTTTTTGTGGAAAATTTTTTTTTTTGCGTTTTTTACCCACTTTTTGACACTTTTTCTAAAAGTTGTTAATTTATTTAGTAATCGCATTAATGTAAGAATTACTTACAACCGGTTTTAAGGCGATTTGAAGAAAAAAAATTTTTGTGGAAAATTTTTTTTTTTTGCGTTTTTTACCCACTTTTTGACACTTTTTCTAGAAGTTGTTAATTTATTTAGTAATCGCATTAATGTAAGAATTACTTACAACCGGTTTTAAGGCGATTTGAAGAAAAAAAATTTTTTGTGCAAAATTTTTTTTTTGCGTTTTTTACCCACTTTTTGACACTTTTTCTAAAAGTTGTTAATTTATTTAGTAATCGCATTAATGTAAGAATTACTTACAACCGGTTTTAAGGCGATTTGAAGAAAAAAATTTTTTTGTCCAAAATTTTTTTTTTTGCGTTTTTTACCCACTTTTTGACACTTTTTCTAGAAGTTGTTAATTTATTTAGTAATCGCATTAATGTAAGAATTACTTACAACCGGTTTTAAGGCGATTTGAAGAAAAAAAATTTTTTGTGGAAAATTTTTTTTTTTTGCGTTTTTTACCCACTTTTTGACACTTTTTCTAAAAGTTGTTAATTTATTTAGTAATCGCATTAATGTAAGAATTACTTACAACCGGTTTTAAGGCGATTTGAAGAAAAAAAATTTTTTTGCAAAATTTTTTTTTTTTGCGTTTTTTACCCACTTTTTGACACTTTTTCTAAAAGTTGTTAATATATTTAGTAATCGCATTAATGTAAGAATTACTTACAACCGGTTTTAAGGCGATTTGAAGAAAAAAAATTTTTTGTGCAAAATTTTTTTTTTTTGCGTTTTTTACCCACTTTTTGACACTTTTTCTAAAAGTTGTTAATTTATTTAGTAATCGCATTAATGTAAGAATTACTTACAACCGGTTTTAAGGCGATTGAAGAAAAAAAATTTTTTGTGGAAAATTTTTTTTTTTTGCGTTTTTTACCCACTTTTTGACACTTTTTCTAAAAGTTGTTAATTTATTTAGTAATCGCATTAATGTAAGAATTACTTACAACCGGTTTTAAGGCGATTTGAAGAAAAAAAATTTTTTGTGGAAAATTTTTTTTTTTTGCGTTTTTTACCCACTTTTTGACACTTTTTCTAAAAGTTGTTAATTTATTTAGTAATCGCATTAATGTAAGAATTACTTACAACCGGTTTTAAGGCGATTTGAAGAAAAAAATTTTTTTGTGGAAAATTTTTTTTTTTACGCTTTTTACCCACTTTTTGACACTTTTTCTAAAAGTTGTTAATTTATTTAGTAATCGCATTAATGTAAGAATTACTTACAACCGGTTTTAAGGCGATTTGAAGAAAAAAAATTTTTTGTGGAAAATTTTTTTTTTTTGCGTTTTTTACCCACTTCTTGACACTTTTTCTAAAAGTTGTTAATTTATTTAGTAATCGCATTAATGTAAGAATTACTTACAACCGGTTTTAGGGCGATTTGAAGAAAAAAAATTGTTTGTCGAAAATTTTTTTTTTTTTGGGTTTTTTACCCACTTTTTGACACTTTTTCTAGAAGTTGTTAATTTATTTAGTAATCGCATTAATGTAAGAATTACTTACAACCGGTTTTAAGGCGATTTGAAGAAAAAAAATTTTGTCGAAAAATTTTTTTTTTGACACTTTCTAAAAGTTGTTAATTTATTTAGTAATCGCATTAATGTAAGAATTACTTACAACCGGTTTTAAGGCGATTTGAAGAAAAAAAATTTTTATCCAAAATTTTTTTTTTTTTGGGTTTTTTACCCACTTTTTGACACTTTTTCTAAAAGTTCTTAATTTATTTAGTAATCGCATTAATGTAAGAATTGTTTTGTCCAAAATTTTTTTTTTGCGTTTTTTACCCACTTTTTGACGCTTTTTCTAAAAGTTGTTAATTTATTTAGTAATCGCATTAATGTAAGAATTACTTACAACCGGTTTTAAGGCGATTTGAAGAAAAAAAATTTTTTGTCCAAAATTTTTTTTTTGGGTTTTTTACCCACTTTTTGACACTTTTTCTAGAAGTTGTTAATTTATTTAGTAATCGCATTAATGTAAGAATTACTTACAACCGGTTTTAAGGCGATTTGAAGAAAAAATTTTTTCGTTAAAATTTTTTTTTTGCGTTGTTTACCCACTTTTTGACACTTTTTCTAAAAGTTGTTAATTTATTTAGTAATCGCATTAATGTAAGAATTACTTACAACCGGTTTTAAGGCGATTTGAAGAAAAAATTTTTTCGTTAAATTTTTCTTTTTGCGTTGTTTACCCACTTTTTGACACTTTTTCTAATAGCTGTTAATTTATTTAGTAATCGCATTAATGTAAGAATTACTTACAACCGGTTTTAAGGCGATTTGAAGAAAAAAATTTTTGTCGAAAATTTTTTTTTTGCGTTTTTTACCCACTTTTTGACACTTTTTCTAAAAGTTGTTAATTTATTTAGTAATCGCATTAATGTTAGAATTACTTACAACCGGTTTTAAGGTGATTTGAAGAAAAAAAAATGTTATGTCGAAATTTTTTTTTTTGCGTTTTTTACCCACTTTTTGACACTTTTTCTAAAAGTTGTTAATTTATTTAGTAATCGCATTAATGTAAGAATTACTTACAACCGGTTTTAAGGTGATTTGAAGAAAAAAAAAATTTTTTGTGCAAATTTTTTTTTTTTGCGTTTTTTACCCACTTTTTGACACTTTTTCTAAAAGTTGTTAATATATTTAGTAATCGCATTAATGTAAGAATTACTTACAACCGGTTTTAAGGCGATTTGAAGAAAAAAAATTTTTTGTGGAAAATTTTTTTTTTTTGCGTTTTTTACCAACTTTTTGACACTTTTTCTAAAAGTTGTTAATTTATTTAGTAATCGCATTAATGTAAGAATTACTTACAACCGGTTTTAAGGCGATTTGAAGAAAAAAAATTTTTTGTGCAAAATTTTTTTTTTTGCGTTTTTTACCCACTTTTTGACACTTTTTCTAAAAGTTGTTAATATATTTAGTAATCGCATTAATGTAAGAATTACTTACAACCGGTTTTAAGGCGATTTGAAGAAAAAAAATTTTTTGTGCAAAATTTTTTTTTTTTGCGTTTTTTACCCACTTTTTGACACTTTTTCTAAAAGTTGTTAATTTATTTAGTAATCGCATTAATGTAAGAATTACTTACAACCGGTTTTAAGGCGATTTGAAGAAAAAAAATTTTTTGTGGAAAATTTTTTTTTTGCGTTTTTTACCCACTTTTTGACACTTTTTCTAAAAGTTGTTAATTTATTTAGTAATCGCATTAATGTAAGAATTACTTACAACCGGTTTTAAGGCGATTTGAAGAAAAAAATTTTTTGTGGAAAATTTTTTTTTTTGCGTTTTTTACCCACTTTTTGACACTTTTTCTAAAAGTTGTTAATTTATTTAGTAATCGCATTAATGTAAGAATTACTTACAACCGGTTTTAAGGCGATTTGAAGAAAAAAAATTTTTGTGGAAAATTTTTTTTTTTTGCGTTTTTTACCCACTTTTTGACACTTTTTCTAGAAGTTGTTAATTTATTTAGTAATCGCATTAATGTAAGAATTACTTACAACCGGTTTTAAGGCGATTTGAAGAAAAAAAATTTTTTGTGCAAAATTTTTTTTTTGCGTTTTTTACCCACTTTTTGACACTTTTTCTAAAAGTTGTTAATTTATTTAGTAATCGCATTAATGTAAGAATTACTTACAACCGGTTTTAAGGCGATTTGAAGAAAAAAATTTTTTTGTCCAAAATTTTTTTTTTTGCGTTTTTTACCCACTTTTTGACACTTTTTCTAGAAGTTGTTAATTTATTTAGTAATCGCATTAATGTAAGAATTACTTACAACCGGTTTTAAGGCGATTTGAAGAAAAAAAATTTTTTGTGGAAAATTTTTTTTTTTTGCGTTTTTTACCCACTTTTTGACACTTTTTCTAAAAGTTGTTAATTTATTTAGTAATCGCATTAATGTAAGAATTACTTACAACCGGTTTTAAGGCGATTTGAAGAAAAAAAATTTTTTTGCAAAATTTTTTTTTTTTGCGTTTTTTACCCACTTTTTGACACTTTTTCTAAAAGTTGTTAATATATTTAGTAATCGCATTAATGTAAGAATTACTTACAACCGGTTTTAAGGCGATTTGAAGAAAAAAAATTTTTTGTGCAAAATTTTTTTTTTTGCGTTTTTTACCCACTTTTTGACACTTTTTCTAAAAGTTGTTAATTTATTTAGTAATCGCATTAATGTAAGAATTACTTACAACCGGTTTTAAGGCGATTGAAGAAAAAAAATTTTTTGTGGAAAATTTTTTTTTTTTGCGTTTTTTACCCACTTTTTGACACTTTTTCTAAAAGTTGTTAATTTATTTAGTAATCGCATTAATGTAAGAATTACTTACAACCGGTTTTAAGGCGATTTGAAGAAAAAAAATTTTTTGTGGAAAATTTTTTTTTTTTGCGTTTTTTACCCACTTTTTGACACTTTTTCTAAAAGTTGTTAATTTATTTAGTAATCGCATTAATGTAAGAATTACTTACAACCGGTTTTAAGGCGATTTGAAGAAAAAAATTTTTTTGTGGAAAATTTTTTTTTTTACGCTTTTTACCCACTTTTTGACACTTTTTCTAAAAGTTGTTAATTTATTTAGTAATCGCATTAATGTAAGAATTACTTACAACCGGTTTTAAGGCGATTTGAAGAAAAAAAATTTTTTGTGGAAAATTTTTTTTTTTTGCGTTTTTTACCCACTTTTTGACAATTTTTCTAAAAGTTGTTAATTTATTTAGTAATCGCATTAATGTAAGAATTACTTACAACCGGTTTTAAGGCGATTGAAGAAAAAAAATTGTTTGTGCAAAATTTTTTTTTTTTGCGTTTTTTACCCACTTTTTGACACTTTTTCTAAAAGTTGTTAATTTATTTAGTAATCGCATTAATGTAAGAATTACTTACAACCGGTTTTAAGGCGATTTGAAGAAAAAAAATTTTTTGTGGAAAATTTTTTTTTTTTGCGTTTTTTACCCACTTTTTGACACTTTTTCTAAAAGTTGTTAATTTATTAAGTAATCGCATTAATGTAAGAATTACTTACAACCGGTTTTAAGGCGATTTGAAGAAAAAAAATTTTTTGTGGAAAATTTTTTTTTTTTGCGTTTTTTACCCACTTTTTGACACTTTTTCTAAAAGTTGTTAATTTATTAAGTAATCGCATTAATGTAAGAATTACTTACAACCGGTTTTAAGGCGATTTGAAGAAAAAAATTTTTTTGTGCAAAATTTTTTTTTTGCGTTTTTTACCCACTTTTTGACACTTTTTCTAAAAGTTGTTAATTTATTTAGTAATCGCATTAATGTAAGAATTACTTACAACCGGTTTTAAGGCGATTTGAAGAAAAAAATTTTTTTGTGCAAAATTTTTTTTTTTTGCGTTTTTTACCCACTTTTTGACACTTTTTCTAAAAGTTGTTAGTTTATTTAGTAATCGCATTAATGTAAGAATTACTTACAACCGGTTTTAAGGCGATTTGAAGAAAAAAAATTTTTTGTCCAAAATTTTTTTTTTTGCGTTTTTTACCCACTTTTTGACACTTTTTCTAAAAGTTGTTAATTTATTTAGTAATCGCATTAATGTAAGAATTGCTTACAACCGGTTTTAAGGCGATTTGAAGAAAAAAAATTTTTTGTGCAAAATTATTTTTTTTTGCGTTTTTTACCCACTTTTTGACACTTTTTCTAATAGTTGTTAATTTATTTAGTAATCGCATTAATGTAAGAATTACTTACAACCGGTTTTAAGGCGATTTGAAGAAAAAAAATTTTTTGTGGAAAATTTTTTTTTTTTGCGTTTTTTACCCACTTTTTGACACTTTTTCTAAAAGTTGTTAATTTATTTAGTAATCGCATTAATGTAAGAATTACTTACAACCGGTTTTAAGGCGATTTGAAGAAAAAAAATTTTTTGTGCAAAATTTTTTTTTTTGCGTGTTTTACCCACTTTTTGACACTTTTTCTAAAAGTTGTTAATTTATTTAGTAATCGCATTAATGTAAGAATTACTTACAACCGGTTTTAAGGCGATTTGAAGAAAAAAAATTTTTTGTGCAAACTTTTTTTTTTTTGCGTTTTTTACCCACTTTTTGACACTTTTTCTAAAAGTTGTTAATTTATTTAGTAATCGCATTAATGTAAGAATTACTTACAACCGGTTTTAAGGCGATTTGAAGAAAAAAAATTTTTTGTGGAAAATTTTTTTTTTTTGCGTTTTTTACCCACTTTTTGACACTTTTTCTAAAAGTTGTTAATTTATTTAGTAATCGCATTAATGTAAGAATTACTTACAACCGGTTTTAAGGCGATTTGAAGAAAAAAATTTTTTGTGGAAAATTTTTTTTTTTGCGTTTTTTACCCACTTTTTGACACTTTTTCTAAAAGTTGTTAATTTATTTAGTAATCGCATTAATGTAAGAATTACTTACAACCGGTTTTAAGGCGATTTGAAGAAAAAAATTTTTTTGTGCAAAATTTTTTTTTTTTGCGTTTTTTACCCACTTTTTGACACTTTTTCTAGAAGTTGTTAATTTATTTAGTAATCGCATTAATGTAAGAATTACTTACAACCGGTTTTAAGGCGATTTGAAGAAAAAAAATTTTTTGTGGAAAATTTTTTTTTTTTGCGTTTTTTACCCACTTTTTGACACTTTTTCTAAAAGTTGTTAATTTATTAAGTAATCGCATTAATGTAAGAATTACTTACAACCGGTTTTAAGGCGATTTGAAGAAAAAAAATTTTTTGTGGAAACTTTTTTTTTTTTGCGTTTTTTACCCACTTTTTGACACTTTTTCTAAAAGTTGTTAATTTATTTAGTAATCGCATTAATGTAAGAATTACTTACAACCGGTTTTAAGGCGATTTGAAGAAAAAAAATTTTTTGTGGAAAATTTTTTTTTTTTGCGTTTTTTACCCACTTTTTGACACTTTTTCTAAAAGTTGTTAATTTATTAAGTAATCGCATTAATGTAAGAATTACTTACAACCGGTTTTAAGGCGATTGAAGAAAAAAAATTTTTTGTGCAAAATTTTTTTTTTTTGCGTTTTTTACCCACTTTTTGACACTTTTTCTAAAAGTTGTTAATTTATTTAGTAATCGCATTAATGTAAGAATTACTTACAACCGGTTTTAAGGCGATTTGAAGAAAAAAAATTTTTTGTGGAAAATTTTTTTTTTTTTGCGTTTTTTACCCACTTTTTGACACTTTTTCTAAAAGTTGTTAATTTATTAAGTAATCGCATTAATGTAAGAATTACTTACAACCGGTTTTAAGGCGATTTGAAGAAAAAAATTTTTTGTGCAAAATTTTTTTTTTGCGTTTTTTACCCACTTTTTGACACTTTTTCTAAAAGTTGTTAATTTATTTAGTAATCGCATTAATGTAAGAATTACTTACAACCGGTTTTAGGGCGATTTGAAGAAAAAAAATTGTTTGTCGAAAATTTTTTTTTTTTTGGGGTTTTTTACCCACTTTTTTGGACACTTTTTCTAGAAGTTGTTAATTTATTTAGTAATCGCATTAATGTAAGAATTACTTTCAACCGGTTTTAAGGCGATTTGAAGAAAAAAAATTTTGTCGAAAAATTTTTTTTTTGACACTTTCTAAAAGTTGTTAATTTATTTAGTAATCGCATTAATGTAAGAATTACTTACAACCGGTTTTAAGGCGATTTGAAGAAAAAAAATTTTTATCCAAAATTTTTTTTTTTTTTGGGTTTTTTACCCACTTTACACTTTTTCTAAAAGTTCTTAATTTATTTAGTAATCGCATTAATGTAAGAATTGTTTTGTCCAAAATTTTTTTTTTGCGTTTTTTACCCACTTTTTGACGCTTTTTCTAAAAGTTGTTAATTTATTTAGTAATCGCATTAATGTAAGAATTACTTACAACCGGTTTTAAGGCGATTTGAAGAAAAAAAATTTTTTGTCCAAAATTTTTTTTTTGGGTTTTTTACCCACTTTTTGACACTTTTTCTAGAAGTTGTTAATTTATTTAGTAATCGCATTAATGTAAGAATTACTTACAACCGGTTTTAAGGCGATTTGAAGAAAAAATTTTTTCGTTAAAATTTTTTTTTTGCGTTGTTTACCCACTTTTTGACACTTTTTCTAAAAGTTGTTAATTTATTTAGTAATCGCATTAATGTAAGAATTACTTACAACCGGTTTTAAGGCGATTTGAAGAAAAAATTTTTTCGTTAAATTTTTCTTTTTGCGTTGTTTACCCACTTTTTGACACTTTTTCTAATAGCTGTTAATTTATTTAGTAATCGCATTAATGTAAGAATTACTTACAACCGGTTTTAAGGCGATTTGAAGAAAAAAATTTTTGTCGAAAATTTTTTTTTTGCGTTTTTTACCCACTTTTTGACACTTTTTCTAAAAGTTGTTAATTTATTTAGTAATCGCATTAATGTAAGAATTACTTACAACCGGTTTTAAGGCGATTTGAAGAAAAAAATTTTTGTCGAAAATTTTTTTTTTGCGTTTTTTACCCACTTTTTGACACTTTTTCTAAAAGTTGTTAATTTATTTAGTAATCGCATTAATGTAAGAATTACTTACAACCGGTTTTAAGGCGATTTGAAGAAAAAAAATTTTAGTCCAAAATTTTTTTTTTTGCGTTTTTTACCCACTTTTTGACACTTTTTCTAAAAGTTGTTAATTTATTTAGAAATCGCATTAACGTAAGAATTACTTACAACCGGTTTTAAGGCGATTTGAAGAAAAAAATTGTTTGTCCAAAATTTTTTTTTTTGCGTTTTTTACCCACTTTTTGACACTTTTTCTAAAAGTTGTTAATTTATTTAGTAATCGCATTAATGTAAGAATTACTTACAACCGGTTTTAAGGCGATTTGAAGAAAAAAAATTTTTTGTCCAAAATTTTTTTTTTGCGTTTTTACCCACTTTTTGACACTTTTTCTAAAAGTTGTTAATTTAATAGTAATCGCATTATTGTAAGAATTACTTACAACCGGTTTTAAGGCGATTTGAAGAAAAAAATTTTTGTCGAAAATTTTTTTTTTGCGTTTTTTACCCACTTTTTGACACTTTTTCTAAAAGTTGTTAATTTATTTAGTAATCGCATTAATGTTAGAATTACTTACAACCGGTTTTAAGGTGATTTGAAGAAAAAAAAATGTTTTGTCGAAATTTTTTTTTTTGCGTTTTTTACCCACTTTTTGACACTTTTTCTAAAAGTTGTTAATTTATTTAGTAATCGCATTAATGTAAGAATTACTTACAACCGGTTTTAAGGTGATTTGAAGAAAAAAAAAATTTTTTGTGCAAATTTTTTTTTTTGCGTTTTTTACCCACTTTTTGACACTTTTTCTAAAAGTTGTTAATATATTTAGTAATCGCATTAATGTAAGAATTACTTACAACCGGTTTTAAGGCGATTTGAAGAAAAAAAATTTTTTGTGGAAAATTTTTTTTTTTGCGTTTTTTACCAACTTTTTGACACTTTTTCTAAAAGTTGTTAATTTATTTAGTAATCGCATTAATGTAAGAATTACTTACAACCGGTTTTAAGGCGATTTGAAGAAAAAAAATTTTTTGTGCAAAATTTTTTTTTTTGCGTTTTTTACCCACTTTTTGACACTTTTTCTAAAAGTTGTTAATATATTTAGTAATCGCATTAATGTAAGAATTACTTACAACCGGTTTTAAGGCGATTTGAAGAAAAAAAATTTTTTGTGCAAAATTTTTTTTTTTGCGTTTTTTACCCACTTTTTGACACTTTTTCTAAAAGTTGTTAATTTATTTAGTAATCGCATTAATGTAAGAATTACTTACAACCGGTTTTAAGGCGATTTGAAGAAAAAAAATTTTTTGTGGAAAATTTTTTTTTTGCGTTTTTTACCCACTTTTTGACACTTTTTCTAAAAGTTGTTAATTTATTTAGTAATCGCATTAATGTAAGAATTACTTACAACCGGTTTTAAGGCGATTTGAAGAAAAAAATTTTTTGTGGAAAATTTTTTTTTTTTGCGTTTTTTACCCACTTTTTGACACTTTTTCTAAAAGTTGTTAATTTATTTAGTAATCGCATTAATGTAAGAATTACTTACAACCGGTTTTAAGGCGATTTGAAGAAAAAAAAATTTTTGTGGAAAATTTTTTTTTTTTGCGTTTTTTACCCACTTTTTGACACTTTTTCTAGAAGTTGTTAATTTATTTAGTAATCGCATTAATGTAAGAATTACTTACAACCGGTTTTAAGGCGATTTGAAGAAAAAAAATTTTTTGTGCAAAATTTTTTTTTTGCGTTTTTTACCCACTTTTTGACACTTTTTCTAAAAGTTGTTAATTTATTTAGTAGTCGCATTAATGTAAGAATTACTTACAACCGGTTTTAAGGCGATTTGAAGAAAAAAATTTTTTTGTGCAAAATTTTTTTTTTTTGCGTTTTTTACCCACTTTTTGACACTTTTTCTAGAAGTTGTTAATTTATTTAGTAATCGCATTAATGTAAGAATTACTTACAACCGGTTTTAAGGCGATTTGAAGAAAAAAAATTTTTTGTGGAAAATTTTTTTTTTTTGCGTTTTTTACCCACTTTTTGACACTTTTTCTAAAAGTTGTTAATTTATTTAGTAATCGCATTAATGTAAGAATTACTTACAACCGGTTTTAAGGCGATTTGAAGAAAAAAAATTTTTTTGCAAAATTTTTTTTTTTTTGCGTTTTTTACCCACTTTTTGACACTTTTTCTAAAAGTTGTTAATATATTTAGTAATCGCATTAATGTAAGAATTACTTACAACCGGTTTTAAGGCGATTTGAAGAAAAAAAATTTTTTGTGCAAAATTTTTTTTTTTTGCGTTTTTTACCCACTTTTTGACACTTTTTCTAAAAGTTGTTAATTTATTTAGTAATCGCATTAATGTAAGAATTACTTACAACCGGTTTTAAGGCGATTGAAGAAAAAAAATTTTTTGTGGAAAATTTTTTTTTTTTGCGTTTTTTACCCACTTTTTGACACTTTTTCTAAAAGTTGTTAATTTATTTAGTAATCGCATTAATGTAAGAATTACTTACAACCGGTTTTAAGGCGATTTGAAGAAAAAAAATTTTTTGTGGAAAATTTTTTTTTTTTGCGTTTTTTACCCACTTTTTGACACTTTTTCTAAAAGTTGTTAATTTATTTAGTAATCGCATTAATGTAAGAATTACTTACAACCGGTTTTAAGGCGATTTGAAGAAAAAAATTTTTTTGTGCAAAATTTTTTTTTTACGTTTTTTACCCACTTTTTGACACTTTTTCTAAAAGTTGTTAATTTATTTAGTAATCGCATTAATGTAAGAATTACTTACAACCGGTTTTAAGGCGATTTGAAGAAAAAAAATTTTTTGTGGAAAATTTTTTTTTTTTGCGTTTTTTACCCACTTTTTGACAATTTTTCTAAAAGTTGTTAATTTATTTAGTAATCGCATTAATGTAAGAATTACTTACAACCGGTTTTAAGGCGATTGAAGAAAAAAAATTTTTTGTGCAAAATTTTTTTTTTTTGCGTTTTTTACCCACTTTTTGACACTTTTTCTAAAAGTTGTTAATTTATTTAGTAATCGCATTAATGTAAGAATTACTTACAACCGGTTTTAAGGCGATTTGAAGAAAAAAAATTTTTTGTGGAAAATTTTTTTTTTTTGCGTTTTTTACCCACTTTTTGACACTTTTTCTAAAAGTTGTTAATTTATTTAGTAATCGCATTAATGTAAGAATTACTTACAACCGGTTTTAAGGCGATTTGAAGAAAAAAAATTTTTTGTGGAAAAATTTTTTTTTTTGCGTTTTTTACCCACTTTTTGACACTTTTTCTAAAAGTTGTTAATTTATTAAGTAATCGCATTAATGTAAGAATTACTTACAACCGGTTTTAAGGCGATTTGAAGCAAAAAATTTTTTTGTGCAAAATTTTTTTTTTGCGTTTTTTACCCACTTTTTGACACTTTTTCTAAAAGTTGTTAGTTTATTTAGTAATCGCATTAATGTAAGAATTACTTACAACCGGTTTTAAGGCGATTTGAAGAAAAAAAATTTTTTGTCCAAAATTTTTTTTTTTTGCGTTTTTTACCCACTTTTTGACACTTTTTCTAAAAGTTGTTAATTTATTTAGTAATCGCATTAATGTAAGAATTGCTTACAACCGGTTTTAAGGCGATTTGAAGAAAAAAATTTTTTGTGCAAAATTATTTTTTTTTGCGTTTTTTACCCACTTTTTGACACTTTTTCTAAAAGTTGTTAATTTATTTAGTAATCGCATTAATGTAAGAATTACTTACAACCGGTTTTAAGGCGATTGAAGAAAAAAAATTTTTTGTGCAAAATTTTTTTTTTTTGCGTTTTTTACCCACTTTTTGACACTTTTTCTAAAAGTTGTTAATTTATTTAGTAATCGCATTAATGTAAGAATTACTTACAACCGGTTTTAAGGCGATTTGAAGAAAAAAAATTTTTTGTGGAAAAATTTTTTTTTTTGCGTTTTTTACCCACTTTTTGACACTTTTTCTAAAAGTTGTTAATTTATTAAGTAATCGCATTAATGTAAGAATTACTTACAACCGGTTTTAAGGCGATTTGAAGAAAAAAATTTTTTTGTGCAAAATTTTTTTTTTGCGTTTTTTACCCACTTTTTGACACTTTTTCTAAAAGTTGTTAATTTATTTAGTAATCGCATTAATGTAAGAATTACTTACAACCGGTTTTAAGGCGATTTGAAGAAAAAAAATTTTTTGTGCAAAATTTTTTTTTTTTGCGTTTTTTACCCACTTTTTGACACTTTTTCTAAAAGTTGTTAGTTTATTTAGTAATCGCATTAATGTAAGAATTACTTACAACCGGTTTTAAGGCGATTTGAAGAAAAAAAATTTTTTGTCCAAAATTTTTTTTTTTGCGTTTTTTACCCACTTTTTGACACTTTTTCTAAAAGTTGTTAATTTATTTAGTAATCGCATTAATGTAAGAATTGCTTACAACCGGTTTTAAGGCGATTTGAAGAAAAAAAATTTTTTGTGCAAAATTATTTTTTTTTGCGTTTTTTACCCACTTTTTGACACTTTTTCTAATAGTTGTTAATTTATTTAGTAATCGCATTAATGTAAGAATTACTTACAACCGGTTTTAAGGCGATTTGAAGAAAAAAAATTTTTTGTGCAAAATTTTTTTTTTTTGCGTTTTTTACCCACTTTTTGACACTTTTTCTAAAAGTTGTTAATTTATTTAGTAATCGCATTAATGTAAGAATTACTTACAACCGGTTTTAAGGCGATTTGAAGAAAAAAAATTTTTTGTGCAAAATTTTTTTTTTTGCGTGTTTTACCCACTTTTTGACACTTTTTCTAAAAGTTGTTAATTTATTTAGTAATCGCATTAATGTAAGAATTACTTACAACCGGTTTTAAGGCGATTGAAGAAAAAAAATTTTTTGTGCAAAATTTTTTTTTTTTGCGTTTTTTACCCACTTTTTGACACTTTTTCTAAAAGTTGTTAATTTATTTAGTAATCGCATTAATGTAAGAATTGCTTACAACCGGTTTTAAGGCGATTTGAAGAAAAAAAATTTTTTGTGCAAAATTATTTTTTTTTGCGTTTTTTACCCACTTTTTGACACTTTTTCTAATAGTTGTTAATTTATTTAGTAATCGCATTAATGTAAGAATTACTTACAACCGGTTTTAAGGCGATTTGAAGAAAAAAAATTTTTTGTGCAAAATTTTTTTTTTTTGCGTTTTTTACCCACTTTTTGACACTTTTTCTAAAAGTTGTTAATTTATTTAGTAATCGCATTAATGTAAGAATTACTTACAACCGGTTTTAAGGCGATTTGAAGAAAAAAAATTTTTTGTGCAAAATTTTTTTTTTTGCGTGTTTTACCCACTTTTTGACACTTTTTCTAAAAGTTGTTAATTTATTTAGTAATCGCATTAATGTAAGAATTACTTACAACCGGTTTTAAGGCGATTTGAAGAAAAAAAATTTTTTGTGCAAACTTTTTTTTTTTGCGTTTTTTACCCACTTTTTGACACTTTTTCTAAAAGTTGTTAATTTATTTAGTAATCGCATTAATGTAAGAATTACTTACAACCGGTTTTAAGGCGATTTGAAGAAAAAAAATTTTTTGTGGAAAATTTTTTTTTTTTGCGTTTTTTACCCACTTTTTGACACTTTTTCTAAAAGTTGTTAATTTATTTAGTAATCGCATTAATGTAAGAATTACTTACAACCGGTTTTAAGGCGATTTGAAGAAAAAAATTTTTTGTGGAAAATTTTTTTTTTGCGTTTTTTACCCACTTTTTGACACTTTTTCTAAAAGTTGTTAATTTATTTAGTAATCGCATTAATGTAAGAATTAGTTACAACCGGTTTTAAGGCGATTTGAAGAAAAAAATTTTTTTGTGCAAAATTTTTTTTTTTTGCGTTTTTTACCCACTTTTTGACACTTTTTCTAGAAGTTGTTAATTTATTTAGTAATCGCATTAATGTAAGAATTACTTACAACCGGTTTTAAGGCGATTTGAAGAAAAAAAATTTTTTGTGGAAAATTTTTTTTTTTGCGTTTTTTACCCACTTTTTGACACTTTTTCTAAAAGTTGTTAATTTATTTAGTAATCGCATTAATGTAAGAATTACTTACAACCGGTTTTAAGGCGATTTGAAGAAAAAAAATTTTTTTGGAAATTTTTTTTTTTTTGCGTTTTTTACCCACTTTTTGACACTTTTTCTAAAAGTTGTTAATATATTTAGTAATCGCATTAATGTAAGAATTACTTACAACCGGTTTTAAGGCGATTTGAAGAAAAAAAATTTTTTGTGGAAAATTTTTTTTTTTGCGTTTTTTACCCACTTTTTGACACTTTTTCTAAAAGTTGTTAATTTATTTAGTAATCGCATTAATGTAAGAATTACTTACAACCGGTTTTAAGGCGATTTGAAGAAAAAAATTTTTTTGTGGAAAATTTTTTTTTTTGCGTTTTTTACCCACTTTTTGACACTTTTTCTAAAAGTTGTTAATTTATTTAGTAATCGCATTAATGTAAGAATTACTTACAACCGGTTTTAAGGCGATTTGAAGAAAAAAAATTTTTTTGGAAATTTTTTTTTTTTTGCGTTTTTTACCCACTTTTTGACACTTTTTCTAAAAGTTGTTAATATATTTAGTAATCGCATTAATGTAAGAATTACTTACAACCGGTTTTAAGGCGATTTGAAGAAAAAAAATTTTTTGTGGAAAATTTTTTTTTTTGCGTTTTTTACCCACTTTTTGACACTTTTTCTAAAAGTTGTTAATTTATTTAGTAATCGCATTAATGTAAGAATTACTTACAACCGGTTTTAAGGCGATTTGAAGAAAAAAATTTTTTTGTGGAAAATTTTTTTTTTTACGTTTTTTACCCACTTTTTGACACTTTTTCTAAAAGTTGTTAATTTATTTAGTAATCGCATTAATGTAAGAATTACTTACAACCGGTTTTAAGGCGATTTGAAGAAAAAAAATTTTTTGTGGAAAATTTTTTTTTTTTTGCGTTTTTTACCCACTTTTTGACAATTTTTCTAAAAGTTGTTAATTTATTTAGTAATCGCATTAATGTAAGAATTACTTACAACCGGTTTTAAGGCGATTGAAGAAAAAAAATTTTTTGTGCAAAATTTTTTTTTTTTGCGTTTTTTACCCACTTTTTGACACTTTTTCTAAAAGTTGTTAATTTATTAAGTAATCGCATTAATGTAAGAATTACTTACAACCGGTTTTAAGGCGATTTGAAGAAAAAAATTTTTTTGTGCAAAATTTTTTTTTTGCGTTTTTTACCCACTTTTTGACACTTTTTCTAAAAGTTGTTAATTTATTTAGTAATCGCATTAATGTAAGAATTACTTACAACCGGTTTTAAGGCGATTTGAAGAAAAAAAATTTTTTGTGGAAAATTTTTTTTTTTGCGTTTTTTACCCACTTTTTGACACTTTTTCTAAAAGTTGTTAATTTATTTAGTAATCGCATTAATGTAAGAATTACTTACAACCGGTTTTAAGGCGATTTGAAGAAAAAAAATTTTTTGTGGAAAATTTTTTTTTTGCGTTTTTTACCCACTTTTTGACACTTTTTCTAAAAGTTGTTAATTTATTTAGTAATCGCATTAATGTAAGAATTACTTACAACCGGTTTTAAGGCGATTTGAAGAAAAAAATTTTTTTGTGGAAAATTTTTTTTTTTGCGTTTTTTACCCACTTTTTGACACTTTTTCTAGAAGTTGTTAATTTATTTAGTAATCGCATTAATGTAAGAATTACTTACAACCGGTTTTAAGGCGATTTGAAGAAAAAAAATTTTTTGTGGAAAAATTTTTTTTTTTGCGTTTTTTACCCACTTTTTGACACTTTTTCTAAAAGTTGTTAATTTATTTAGTAATCGCATTAATGTAAGAATTACTTACAACCGGTTTTAAGGCGATTTGAAGAAAAAAAATTTTTTTGGAAAATTTTTTTTTTTTGCGTTTTTTACCCACTTTTTGACACTTTTTCTAAAAGTTGTTAATATATTTAGTAATCGCATTAATGTAAGAATTACTTACAACCGGTTTTAAGGCGATTTGAAGAAAAAAATTTTTTGTGAAAAATTTTTTTTTTTGCGTTTTTTACCCACTTTTTGACACTTTTTCTAAAAGTTGTTAATTTATTTAGTAATCGCATTAATGTAAGAATTACTTACAACCGGTTTTAAGGCGATTGAAGAAAAAAAATTTTTTGTGCAAAATTTTTTTTTTTTGCGTTTTTTACCCACTTTTTGACACTTTTTCTAAAAGTTGTTAATTTATTTAGTAATCGCATTAATGTAAGAATTACTTACAACCGGTTTTAAGGCGATTTGAAGAAAAAAAATTTTTTGTGGAAAATTTTTTTTTTTTGCGTTTTTTACCCACTTTTTGACACTTTTTCTAAAAGTTGTTAATTTATTTAGTAATCGCATTAATGTAAGAATTACTTACAACCGGTTTTAAGGCGATTTGAAGAAAAAAATTTTTTTGTGCAAAATTTTTTTTTTTACGTTTTTTACCCACTTTTTGACACTTTTTCTAAAAGTTGTTAATTTATTTAGTAATCGCATTAATGTAAGAATTACTTACAACCGGTTTTAACGCGATTTGAAGAAAAAAAATTTTTTGTGGAAAAATTTTTTTTTTTGCGTTTTTTACCCACTTTTTGACAATTTTTCTAAAAGTTGTTAATTTATTTAGTAATCGCATTAATGTAAGAATTACTTACAACCGGTTTTAAGGCGATTGAAGAAAAAAAATTTTTTGTGGAAAATTTTTTTTTTTTGCGTTTTTTACCCACTTTTTGACACTTTTTCTAAAAGTTGTTAATTTATTTAGTAATCGCATTAATGTAAGAATTACTTACAACCGGTTTTAAGGCGATTTGAAGAAAAAAAATTTTTTGTGGAAAATTTTTTTTTTTGCGTTTTTTACCCACTTTTTGACACTTTTTCTAAAAGTTGTTAATTTATTTAGTAATCGCATTAATGTAAGAATTACTTACAACCGGTTTTAAGGCGATTTGAAGAAAAAAAATTTTTTGTGCAAAATTTTTTTTTTTTGCGTTTTTTACCCACTTTTTGACACTTTTTCTAAAAGTTGTTAGTTTATTTAGTAATCGCATTAATGTAAGAATTACTTACAACCGGTTTTAAGGCGATTTGAAGAAAAAAAATTTTTTGTGGAAAATTTTTTTTTTTGCGTTTTTTACCCACTTTTTGACACTTTTTCTAAAAGTTGTTAATTTATTTAGTAATCGCATTAATGTAAGAATTACTTACAACCGGTTTTAAGGCGATTTGAAGAAAAAAATTTTTTTGTGCAAAATTTTTTTTTTGCGTGTTTTACCCACTTTTTGACACTTTTTCTAAAAGTTGTTAATTTATTTAGTAATCGCATTAATGTAAGAATTACTTACAACCGGTTTTAAGGCGATTTGAAGAAAAAAAATTTTTTGTGGAAAATTTTTTTTTTTTGCGTTTTTTACCCACTTTTTGACACTTTTTCTAAAAGTTGTTAATTTATTTAGTAATCGCATTAATGTAAGAATTACTTACAACCGGTTTTAAGGCGATTTGAAGAAAAAAATTTTTTTGTGCAAAATTTTTTTTTTTACGTTTTTTACCCACTTTTTGACACTTTTTCTAAAAGTTGTTAATTTATTTAGTAATCGCATTAATGTAAGAATTACTTACAACCGGTTTTAAGGCGATTTGAAGAAAAAAAATTTTTTGTGGAAAAATTTTTTTTTTTTGCGTTTTTTACCCACTTTTTGACAATTTTTCTAAAAGTTGTTAATTTATTTAGTAATCGCATTAATGTAAGAATTACTTACAACCGGTTTTAAGGCGATTGAAGAAAAAAAATTTTTTGTGCAAAATTTTTTTTTTTGCGTTTTTTACCCACTTTTTGACACTTTTTCTAAAAGTTGTTAATTTATTTAGTAATCGCATTAATGTAAGAATTACTTACAACCGGTTTTAAGGCGATTTGAAGAAAAAAAATTTTTTGTGGAAAATTTTTTTTTTTGCGTTTTTTACCCACTTTTTGACACTTTTTCTAAAAGTTGTTAATTTATTTAGTAATCGCATTAATGTAAGAATTACTTACAACCGGTTTTAAGGCGATTTGAAGAAAAAAAAATTTTTGTGCAAAATTTTTTTTTTTTGCGTTTTTTACCCACTTTTTGACACTTTTTCTAAAAGTTGTTAGTTTATTTAGTAATCGCATTAATGTAAGAATTACTTACAACCGGTTTTAAGGCGATTTGAAGAAAAAAAATTTTTTGTGGAAAATTTTTTTTTTTGCGTTTTTTACCCACTTTTTGACACTTTTTCTAAAAGTTGTTAATTTATTTAGTAATCGCATTAATGTAAGAATTACTTACAACCGGTTTTAAGGCGATTTGAAGAAAAAAAATTTTTTGTGCAAAATTTTTTTTTTTGCGTGTTTTACCCACTTTTTGACACTTTTTCTAAAAGTTGTTAATTTATTTAGTAATCGCATTAATGTAAGAATTACTTACAACCGGTTTTAAGGCGATTTGAAGAAAAAAAATTTTTTGTGCAAACTTTTTTTTTTTTGCGTTTTTTACCCACTTTTTGACACTTTTTCTAAAAGTTGTTAATTTATTTAGTAATCGCATTAATGTAAGAATTACTTACAACCGGTTTTAAGGCGATTTGAAGAAAAAAAATTTTTTGTGGAAAATTTTTTTTTTTTGCGTTTTTTACCCACTTTTTGACACTTTTTCTAAAAGTTGTTAATTTATTTAGTAATCGCATTAATGTAAGAATTACTTACAACCGGTTTTAAGGCGATTTGAAGAAAAAAATTTTTTGTGGAAAATTTTTTTTTTGCGTTTTTTACCCACTTTTTGACACTTTTTCTAAAAGTTGTTAATTTATTTAGTAATCGCATTAATGTAAGAATTACTTACAACCGGTTTTAAGGCGATTTGAAGAAAAAAATTTTTTTGTGCAAAATTTTTTTTTTTTGCGTTTTTTACCCACTTTTTGACACTTTTTCTAGAAGTTGTTAATTTATTTAGTAATCGCATTAATGTAAGAATTACTTACAACCGGTTTTAAGGCGATTTGAAGAAAAAAAATTTTTTGTGGAAAATTTTTTTTTTTGCGTTTTTTACCCACTTTTTGACACTTTTTCTAAAAGTTGTTAATTTATTTAGTAATCGCATTAATGTAAGAATTACTTACAACCGGTTTTAAGGCGATTTGAAGAAAAAAAATTTTTTTGGAAATTTTTTTTTTTTTGCGTTTTTTACCCACTTTTTGACACTTTTTCTAAAAGTTGTTAATATATTTAGTAATCGCATTAATGTAAGAATTACTTACAACCGGTTTTAAGGCGATTTGAAGAAAAAAAATTTTTTGTGGAAAATTTTTTTTTTTGCGTTTTTTACCCACTTTTTGACACTTTTTCTAAAAGTTGTTAATTTATTTAGTAATCGCATTAATGTAAGAATTACTTACAACCGGTTTTAAGGCGATTTGAAGAAAAAAATTTTTTTGTGGAAAATTTTTTTTTTTACGTTTTTTACCCACTTTTTGACACTTTTTCTAAAAGTTGTTAATTTATTTAGTAATCGCATTAATGTAAGAATTACTTACAACCGGTTTTAAGGCGATTTGAAGAAAAAAAATTTTTTGTGGAAAATTTTTTTTTTTTTGCGTTTTTTACCCACTTTTTGACAATTTTTCTAAAAGTTGTTAATTTATTTAGTAATCGCATTAATGTAAGAATTACTTACAACCGGTTTTAAGGCGATTGAAGAAAAAAAATTTTTTGTGCAAAATTTTTTTTTTTTGCGTTTTTTACCCACTTTTTGACACTTTTTCTAAAAGTTGTTAATTTATTTAGTAATCGCATTAATGTAAGAATTACTTACAACCGGTTTTAAGGCGATTTGAAGAAAAAAAATTTTTTGTGGAAAATTTTTTTTTTTGCGTTTTTTACCCACTTTTTGACACTTTTTCTAAAAGTTGTTAATTTATTAAGTAATCGCATTAATGTAAGAATTACTTACAACCGGTTTTAAGGCGATTTGAAGAAAAAAATTTTTTTGTGCAAAATTTTTTTTTTGCGTTTTTTACCCACTTTTTGACACTTTTTCTAAAAGTTGTTAATTTATTTAGTAATCGCATTAATGTAAGAATTACTTACAACCGGTTTTAAGGCGATTTGAAGAAAAAAAATTTTTTGTGCAAAATTTTTTTTTTTGCGTTTTTTACCCACTTTTTGACACTTTTTCTAAAAGTTGTTAGTTTATTTAGTAATCGCATTAATGTAAGAATTACTTACAACCGGTTTTAGGCGATTTGAAGAAAAAAAATTTTTTGTCCAAAATTTTTTTTTTTTGCGTTTTTTACCCACTTTTTGACACTTTTTCTAAAAGTTGTTAATTTATTTAGTAATCGCATTAATGTAAGAATTGCTTACAACCGGTTTTAAGGCGATTTGAAGAAAAAAAATTGTTTGTGCAAAATTATTTTTTTTTTGCGTTTTTTACCCACTTTTTGACACTTTTTCTAATAGTTGTTAATTTATTTAGTAATCGCATTAATGTAAGAATTACTTACAACCGGTTTTAAGGCGATTTGAAGAAAAAAAATTTTTTGTGCAAAATTTTTTTTTTTGCGTTTTTTACCCACTTTTTGACACTTTTTCTAAAAGTTGTTAATTTATTTAGTAATCGCATTAATGTAAGAATTACTTACAACCGGTTTTAAGGCGATTTGAAGAAAAAAAATTTTTTGTGGAAAATTTTTTTTTTTGCGTGTTTTACCCACTTTTTGACACTTTTTCTAAAAGTTGTTAATTTATTTAGTAATCGCATTAATGTAAGAATTACTTACAACCGGTTTTAAGGCGATTTGAAGAAAAAAAATTTTTTGTGCAAAATTTTTTTTTTTGCGTTTTTTACCCACTTTTTGACACTTTTTCTAAAAGTTGTTAATTTATTTAGTAATCGCATTAATGTAAGAATTACTTACAACCGGTTTTAAGGCGATTTGAAGAAAAAAAATTTTTTGTGGAAAATTTTTTTTTTGCGTTTTTTACCCACTTTTTGACACTTTTTCTAAAAGTTGTTAATTTATTTAGTAATCGCATTAATGTAAGAATTACTTACAACCGGTTTTAAGGCGATTTGAAGAAAAAAATTTTTTTGTGGAAAATTTTTTTTTTTTGCGTTTTTTACCCACTTTTTGACACTTTTTCTAGAAGTTGTTAATTTATTTAGTAATCGCATTAATGTAAGAATTACTTACAACCGGTTTTAAGGCGATTTGAAGAAAAAAATTTTTTGTGGAAAAATTTTTTTTTTTGCGTTTTTTACCCACTTTTTGACACTTTTTCTAAAAGTTGTTAATTTATTTAGTAATCGCATTAATGTAAGAATTACTTACAACCGGTTTTAAGGCGATTTGAAGAAAAAAAATTTTTTTGGAAAATTTTTTTTTTTTGCGTTTTTTACCCACTTTTTGACACTTTTTCTAAAAGTTGTTAATATATTTAGTAATCGCATTAATGTAAGAATTACTTACAACCGGTTTTAAGGCGATTTGAAGAAAAAATTTTTTTGTGAAAAATTTTTTTTTTTGCGTTTTTTACCCACTTTTTGACACTTTTTCTAAAAGTTGTTAATTTATTTAGTAATCGCATTAATGTAAGAATTACTTACAACCGGTTTTAAGGCGATTGAAGAAAAAAAATTTTTTGTGCAAAATTTTTTTTTTTTGCGTTTTTTACCCACTTTTTGACACTTTTTCTAAAAGTTGTTAATTTATTTAGTAATCGCATTAATGTAAGAATTACTTACAACCGGTTTTAAGGCGATTTGAAGAAAAAAAATTTTTTGTGGAAAATTTTTTTTTTTTGCGTTTTTTACCCACTTTTTGACACTTTTTCTAAAAGTTGTTAATTTATTTAGTAATCGCATTAATGTAAGAATTACTTACAACCGGTTTTAAGGCGATTTGAAGAAAAAAATTTTTTTGTGCAAAATTTTTTTTTTTACGTTTTTTACCCACTTTTTGACACTTTTTCTAAAAGTTGTTAATTTATTTAGTAATCGCATTAATGTAAGAATTACTTACAACCGGTTTTAAGGCGATTTGAAGAAAAAAAATTTTTTGTGGAAAAATTTTTTTTTTTGCGTTTTTTACCCACTTTTTGACAATTTTTCTAAAAGTTGTTAATTTATTTAGTAATCGCATTAATGTAAGAATTACTTACAACCGGTTTTAAGGCGATTGAAGAAAAAAAATTTTTTGTGGAAAATTTTTTTTTTTTGCGTTTTTTACCCACTTTTTGACACTTTTTCTAAAAGTTGTTAATTTATTTAGTAATCGCATTAATGTAAGAATTACTTACAACCGGTTTTAAGGCGATTTGAAGAAAAAAAATTTTTTGTGGAAAATTTTTTTTTTTGCGTTTTTTACCCACTTTTTGACACTTTTTCTAAAAGTTGTTAATTTATTTAGTAATCGCATTAATGTAAGAATTACTTACAACCGGTTTTAAGGCGATTTGAAGAAAAAAAATTTTTTGTGCAAAATTTTTTTTTTTTGCGTTTTTTACCCACTTTTTGACACTTTTTCTAAAAGTTGTTAGTTTATTTAGTAATCGCATTAATGTAAGAATTACTTACAACCGGTTTTAAGGCGATTTGAAGAAAAAAAATTTTTTGTGGAAAATTTTTTTTTTTGCGTTTTTTACCCACTTTTTGACACTTTTTCTAAAAGTTGTTAATTTATTTAGTAATCGCATTAATGTAAGAATTACTTACAACCGGTTTTAAGGCGATTTGAAGAAAAAAAATTTTTTGTGCAAAATTTTTTTTTTTGCGTGTTTTACCCACTTTTTGACACTTTTTCTAAAAGTTGTTAATTTATTTAGTAATCGCATTAATGTAAGAATTACTTACAACCGGTTTTAAGGCGATTTGAAGAAAAAAAATTTTTTGTGGAAAATTTTTTTTTTTTGCGTTTTTTACCCACTTTTTGACACTTTTTCTAAAAGTTGTTAATTTATTTAGTAATCGCATTAATGTAAGAATTACTTACAACCGGTTTTAAGGCGATTTGAAGAAAAAAATTTTTTTGTGCAAAATTTTTTTTTTTACGTTTTTTACCCACTTTTTGACACTTTTTCTAAAAGTTGTTAATTTATTTAGTAATCGCATTAATGTAAGAATTACTTACAACCGGTTTTAAGGCGATTTGAAGAAAAAAAATTTTTTGTGGAAAAATTTTTTTTTTTGCGTTTTTTACCCACTTTTTGACAATTTTTCTAAAAGTTGTTAATTTATTTAGTAATCGCATTAATGTAAGAATTACTTACAACCGGTTTTAAGGCGATTGAAGAAAAAAAATTTTTTGTGGAAAATTTTTTTTTTTGCGTTTTTTACCCACTTTTTGACACTTTTTCTAAAAGTTGTTAATTTATTTAGTAATCGCATTAATGTAAGAATTACTTACAACCGGTTTTAAGGCGATTTGAAGAAAAAAAATTTTTTGTGGAAAATTTTTTTTTTGCGTTTTTTACCCACTTTTTGACACTTTTTCTAAAAGTTGTTAATTTATTTAGTAATCGCATTAATGTAAGAATTACTTACAACCGGTTTTAAGGCGATTTGAAGAAAAAAAAATTTTTGTGCAAAATTTTTTTTTTTTGCGTTTTTTACCCACTTTTTGACACTTTTTCTAAAAGTTGTTAGTTTATTTAGTAATCGCATTAATGTAAGAATTACTTACAACCGGTTTTAAGGCGATTTGAAGAAAAAAAATTTTTTGTGGAAAATTTTTTTTTTTGCGTTTTTTTACCCACTTTTTGACACTTTTTCTAAAAGTTGTTAATTTATTTAGTAATCGCATTAATGTAAGAATTACTTACAACCGGTTTTAAGGCGATTTGAAGAAAAAAAATTTTTTGTGCAAAATTTTTTTTTTTGCGTGTTTTACCCACTTTTTGACACTTTTTCTAAAAGTTGTTAATTTATTTAGTAATCGCATTAATGTAAGAATTACTTACAACCGGTTTTAAGGCGATTTGAAGAAAAAAAATTTTTTGTGGAAAATTTTTTTTTTTGCGTTTTTTACCCACTTTTTGACACTTTTTCTAAAAGTTGTTAATTTATTTAGTAATCGCATTAATGTAAGAATTACTTACAACCGGTTTTAAGGCGATTTGAAGAAAAAAAATTTTTTGTGCAAAATTTTTTTTTTTTGCGTTTTTTACCCACTTTTTGACACTTTTTCTAAAAGTTGTTAGTTTATTTAGTAATCGCATTAATGTAAGAATTACTTACAACCGATTTTAAGGCGATTTGAAGAAAAAAAATTTGTTGTCCAAAATTTTTTTTTTTTGCGTTTTTTACCCACTTTTTGACACTTTTTCTAAAAGTTGTTAATTTATTTAGTAATCGCATTAATGTAAGAATTGCTTACAACCGGTTTTAAGGCGATTTGAAGAAAAAAAATTGTTTGTGCAAAATTATTTTTTTTTCCGTTTTTTACCCACTTTTTGACACTTTTTCTAATAGTTGTTAATTTATTTAGTAATCGCATTAATGTAAGAATTACTTACAACCGGTTTTAAGGCGATTTGAAGAAAAAAAATTTTTTGTGCAAAATTTTTTTTTTTTGCGTTTTTTACCCACTTTTTGACACTTTTTCTAAAAGTTGTTAATTTATTTAGTAATCGCATTAATGTAAGAATTACTTACAACCGGTTTTAAGGCGATTTGAAGAAAAAAAATTTTTTGTGCAAAATTTTTTTTTTTTGCGTTTTTTACCCACTTTTTGACACTTTTTCTAAAAGTTGTTAATTTATTTAGTAATCGCATTAATGTAAGAATTACTTACAACCGGTTTTAAGGCGATTTGAAGAAAAAAAATTTTTTGTGCAAAATTTTTTTTTTTGCGTGTTTTACCCACTTTTTGACACTTTTTCTAAAAGTTGTTAATTTATTTAGTAATCGCATTAATGTAAGAATTACTTACAACCGGTTTTAAGGCGATTTGAAGAAAAAAATTTTTTTGTGCAAAATTTTTTTTTTTGCGTGTTTTACCCACTTTTTGACACTTTTTCTAAAAGTTGTTAATTTATTTAGTAATCGCATTAATGTAAGAATTACTTACAACCGGTTTTAAGGCGATTTGAAGAAAGAAAATTTTTTGTGGAAAATTTTTTTTTTTGCGTTTTTTACCCACTTTTTGACACTTTTTCTAAAAGTTGTTAATTTATTTAGTAATCGCATTAATGTAAGAATTACTTACAACCGGTTTTAAGGCGATTTGAAGAAAAAAAATTTTTTGTGGAAAATTTTTTTTTTGCGTTTTTTACCCACTTTTTGACACTTTTTCTAAAAGTTGTTAATTTATTTAGTAATCGCATTAATGTAAGAATTACTTACAACCGGTTTTAAGGCGATTTGAAGAAAAAAATTTTTTTGTGGAAAATTTTTTTTTTTGCGTTTTTTACCCACTTTTTGACACTTTTTCTAGAAGTTGTTAATTTATTTAGTAATCGCATTAATGTAAGAATTACTTACAACCGGTTTTAAGGCGATTTGAAGAAAAAAAATTTTTTGTGGAAAAATTTTTTTTTTTGCGTTTTTTACCCACTTTTTGACACTTTTTCTAAAAGTTGTTAATTTATTTAGTAATCGCATTAATGTAAGAATTACTTACAACCGGTTTTAAGGCGATTTGAAGAAAAAAAATTTTTTTGGAAAATTTTTTTTTTTTGCGTTTTTTACCCACTTTTTGACACTTTTTCTAAAAGTTGTTAATATATTTAGTAATCGCATTAATGTAAGAATTACTTACAACCGGTTTTAAGGCGATTTGAAGAAAAAATTTTTTTGTGAAAAATTTTTTTTTTTGCGTTTTTTACCCACTTTTTGACACTTTTTCTAAAAGTTGTTAATTTATTTAGTAATCGCATTAATGTAAGAATTACTTACAACCGGTTTTAAGGCGATTGAAGAAAAAAAATTTTTTGTGCAAAATTTTTTTTTTTCTGCGTTTTTTACCCACTTTTTGACACTTTTTCTAAAAGTTGTTAATTTATTTAGTAATCGCATTAATGTAAGAATTACTTACAACCGGTTTTAAGGCGATTTGAAGAAAAAAAATTTTTTGTGGAAAATTTTTTTTTTTTGCGTTTTTTACCCACTTTTTGACACTTTTTCTAAAAGTTGTTAATTTATTTAGTAATCGCATTAATGTAAGAATTACTTACAACCGGTTTTAAGGCGATTTGAAGAAAAAAATTTTTTTGTGCAAAATTTTTTTTTTTACGTTTTTTACCCACTTTTTGACACTTTTTCTAAAAGTTGTTAATTTATTTAGTAATCGCATTAATGTAAGAATTACTTACAACCGGTTTTAAGGCGATTTGAAGAAAAAAAATTTTTTGTGGAAAATTTTTTTTTTTTGCGTTTTTTACCCACTTTTTGACAATTTTTCTAAAAGTTGTTAATTTATTTAGTAATCGCATTAATGTAAGAATTACTTACAACCGGTTTTAAGGCGATTGAAGAAAAAAAATTTTTTGTGCAAAATTTTTTTTTTTTGCGTTTTTTACCCACTTTTTGACACTTTTTCTAAAAGTTGTTAATTTATTTAGTAATCGCATTAATGTAAGAATTACTTACAACCGGTTTTAAGGCGATTTGAAGAAAAAAAATTTTTTGTGGAAAATTTTTTTTTTTTGCGTTTTTTACCCACTTTTTGACACTTTTTCTAAAAGTTGTTAATTTATTAAGTAATCGCATTAATGTAAGAATTACTTACAATCGGTTTTAAGGCGATTTGAAGAAAAAAATTTTTTTGTGCAAAATTTTTTTTTTGCGTTTTTTACCCACTTTTTGACACTTTTTCTAAAAGTTGTTAATTTATTTAGTAATCGCATTAATGTAAGAATTACTTACAACCGGTTTTAAGGCGATTTGAAGAAAAAAAATTTTTTGTGCAAAATTTTTTTTTTTGCGTTTTTTACCCACTTTTTGACACTTTTTCTAAAAGTTGTTAGTTTATTTAGTAATCGCATTAATGTAAGAATTACGTACAACCGGTTTTAAGGCGATTTGAAGAAAAAAAATTATTTGTCCAAAATTTTTTTTTTTTGCGTTTTTTACCCACTTTTTGACACTTTTTCTAAAAGTTGTTAATTTATTTAGTAATCGCATTAATGTAAGAATTGCTTACAACCGGTTTTAAGGCGATTTGAAGAAAAAAAATTTTTTGTGCAAAATTATATTTTTTTGCGTTTTTTACCCACTTTTTGACACTTTTTCTAATAGTTGTTAATTTATTTATTAATCGCATTAATGTAAGAATTACTTACAACCGGTTTTAAGGCGATTTGAAGAAAAAAAATTTTTTGTGCAAATTTTTTTTTTTTTGCGTTTTTTACCCACTTTTTGACACTTTTTCTAAAAGTTGTTAATTTATTTAGTAATCGCATTAATGTAAGAATTACTTACAACCGGTTTTAAGGCGATTTGAAGAAAAAAAATTTTTTGTGCAAAATTTTTTTTTTTGCGTGTTTTACCCACTTTTTGACACTTTTTCTAAAAGTTGTTAATTTATTTAGTAATCGCATTAATGTAAGAATTACTTACAACCGGTTTTAAGGCGATTTGAAGAAAAAAAATTTTTTGTGCAAACTTTTTTTTTTTTGCGTTTTTTACCCACTTTTTGACACTTTTTCTAAAAGTTGTTAATTTATTTAGTAATCGCATTAATGTAAGAATTACTTACAACCGGTTTTAAGGCGATTTGAAGAAAAAAAATTTTTTGTGCAAAATTTTTTTTTTTGCGTTTTTTACCCACTTTTTGACACTTTTTCTAAAAGTTGTTAATATATTTAGTAATCGCATTAATGTAAGAATTACTTACAACCGGTTTTAAGGCGATTTGAAGAAAAAAAATTTTTTGTGCAAAATTTTTTTTTTTTGCGTTTTTTACCCACTTTTTGACACTTTTTCTAAAAGTTGTTAATTTATTTAGTAATCGCATTAATGTAAGAATTACTTACAACCGGTTTTAAGGCGATTTGAAGAAAAAAAATTTTTTGTGGAAAATTTTTTTTTTGCGTTTTTTACCCACTTTTTGACACTTTTTCTAAAAGTTGTTAATTTATTTAGTAATCGCATTAATGTAAGAATTACTTACAACCGGTTTTAAGGCGATTTGAAGAAAAAAATTTTTTGTGGAAAATTTTTTTTTTTGCGTTTTTTACCCACTTTTTGACACTTTTTCTAAAAGTTGTTAATTTATTTAGTAATCGCATTAATGTAAGAATTACTTACAACCGGTTTTAAGGCGATTTGAAGAAAAAAATTTTTTTGTGCAAAATTTTTTTTTTTTGCGTTTTTTACCCACTTTTTGACACTTTTTCTAGAAGTTGTTAATTTATTTAGTAATCGCATTAATGTAAGAATTACTTACAACCGGTTTTAAGGCGATTTGAAGAAAAAAAATTTTTTGTGGAAAATTTTTTTTTTTTGCGTTTTTTACCCACTTTTTGACACTTTTTCTAAAAGTTGTTAATTTATTTAGTAATCGCATTAATGTAAGAATTACTTACAACCGGTTTTAAGGCGATTTGAAGAAAAAAAAATTTTTTGGAAAATTTTTTTTTTTGCGTTTTTTACCCACTTTTTGACACTTTTTCTAAAAGTTGTTAATATATTTAGTAATCGCATTAATGTAAGAATTACTTACAACCGGTTTTAAGGCGATTTGAAGAAAAAAAATTTTTTGTGCAAAATTTTTTTTTTTGCGTTTTTTACCCACTTTTTGACACTTTTTCTAAAAGTTGTTAATTTATTTAGTAATCGCATTAATGTAAGAATTACTTACAACCGGTTTTAAGGCGATTGAAGAAAAAAAATTTTTTGTGAAAAATTTTTTTTTTTGCGTTTTTTACCCACTTTTTGACACTTTTTCTAAAAGTTGTTAATTTATTTAGTAATCGCATTAATGTAAGAATTACTTACAACCGGTTTTAAGGCGATTTGAAGAAAAAAAATTTTTTGTGGAAAATTTTTTTTTTTTGCGTTTTTTACCCACGTTTTGACACTTTTTCTAAAAGTTGTTAATTTATTTAGTAATCGCATTAATGTAAGAATTACTTACAACCGGTTTTAAGGCGATTTGAAGAAAAAAAATTTTTTGTGCAAAATTTTTTTTTTTTGCGTTTTTTACCCACTTTTTGACACTTTTTCTAATAGTTGTTAATTTATTTAGTAATCGCATTAATGTAAGAATTACTTACAACCGGTTTTAAGGCGATTTGAAGAAAAAAATTTTTTGTGCAAAATTTTTTTTTTTTGCGTTTTTTACCCACTTTTTGACACTTTTTCTAAAAGTTGTTAATTTATTTAGTAATCGCATTAATGTAAGAATTACTTACAACCGGTTTTAAGGCGATTTGAAGAAAAAAAATTTTTTGTGCAAAGTTTTTTTTTTTGCGTGTTTTACCCACTTTTTGACACTTTTTCTAAAAGTTGTTAATTTATTTAGTAATCGCATTAATGTAAGAATTACTTACAACCGGTTTTAAGGCGATTTGAAGAAAAAAAATTTTTTGTGCAAAATTTTTTTTTTTGCGTGTTTTACCCACTTTTTGACACTTTTTCTAAAAGTTGTTAATTTATTTAGTAATCGCATTAATGTAAGAATTACTTACAACCGGTTTTAAGGCGATTTGAAGAAAGAAAATTTTTTGTGGAAAATTTTTTTTTTTGCGTTTTTTACCCACTTTTTGACACTTTTTCTAAAAGTTGTTAATTTATTTAGTAATCGCATTAATGTAAGAATTACTTACAACCGGTTTTAAGGCGATTTGAAGAAAAAAAATTTTTTGTGGAAAATTTTTTTTTTGCGTTTTTTACCCACTTTTTGACACTTTTTCTAAAAGTTGTTAATTTATTTAGTAATCGCATTAATGTAAGAATTACTTACAACCGGTTTTAAGGCGATTTGAAGAAAAAAATTTTTTTGTGGAAAATTTTTTTTTTTTGCGTTTTTTACCCACTTTTTGACACTTTTTCTAGAAGTTGTTAATTTATTTAGTAATCGCATTAATGTAAGAATTACTTACAACCGGTTTTAAGGCGATTTGAAGAAAAAAAATTTTTTGTGGAAACATTTTTTTTTTTGCGTTTTTTACCCACTTTTTGACACTTTTTCTAAAAGTTGTTAATTTATTTAGTAATCGCATTAATGTAAGAATTACTTACAACCGGTTTTAAGGCGATTTGAAGAAAAAAATTTTTTTTGGAAAATTTTTTTTTTTTGCGTTTTTTACCCACTTTTTGACACTTTTTCTAAAAGTTGTTAATATATTTAGTAATCGCATTAATGTAAGAATTACTTACAACCGGTTTTAAGGCGATTTGAAGAAAAAATTTTTTTGTGAAAAATTTTTTTTTTTGCGTTTTTTACCCACTTTTTGACACTTTTTCTAAAAGTTGTTAATTTATTTAGTAATCGCATTAATGTAAGAATTACTTACAACCGGTTTTAAGGCGATTGAAGAAAAAAAATTTTTTGTGGAAAATTTTTTTTTTTTGCGTTTTTTACCCACTTTTTGACACTTTTTCTAAAAGTTGTTAATTTATTTAGTAATCGCATTAATGTAAGAATTACTTACAACCGGTTTTAAGGCGATTTGAAGAAAAAAAATTTTTTGTGGAAAATTTTTTTTTTTTGCGTTTTTTACCCACTTTTTGACACTTTTTCTAAAAGTTGTTAATTTATTTAGTAATCGCATTAATGTAAGAATTACTTACAACCGGTTTTAAGGCGATTTGAAGAAAAAAATTTTTTTGTGCAAAATTTTTTTTTTTACGTTTTTTACCCACTTTTTGACACTTTTTCTAAAAGTTGTTAATTTATTTAGTAATCGCATTAATGTAAGAATTACTTACAACCGGTTTTAAGGCGATTTGAAGAAAAAAAATTTTTTGTGGAAAATTTTTTTTTTTTGCGTTTTTTACCCACTTTTTGACAATTTTTCTAAAAGTTGTTAATTTATTTAGTAATCGCATTAATGTAAGAATTACTTACAACCGGTTTTAAGGCGATTGAAGAAAAAAAATTTTTTGTGCAAAATTTTTTTTTTTTGCGTTTTTTACCCACTTTTTGACACTTTTTCTAAAAGTTGTTAATTTATTTAGTAATCGCATTAATGTAAGAATTACTTACAACCGGTTTTAAGGCGATTTGAAGAAAAAAAATTTTTTGTGGAAAAATTTTTTTTTTTGCGTTTTTTACCCACTTTTTGACACTTTTTCTAAAAGTTGTTAATTTATTAAGTAATCGCATTAATGTAAGAATTACTTACAATCGGTTTTAAGGCGATTTGAAGAAAAAAATTTTTTTGTGCAAAATTTTTTTTTTGCGTTTTTTACCCACTTTTTGACACTTTTTCTAAAAGTTGTTAATTTATTAAGTAATCGCATTAATGTAAGAATTACTTACAACCGGTTTTAAGGCGATTTGAAGAAAAAAATTTTTTTGTGCAAAATTTTTTTTTTGCGTTTTTTACCCACTTTTTGACACTTTTTCTAAAAGTTGTTAATTTATTTAGTAATCGCATTAATGTAAGAATTACTTACAACCGGTTTTAAGGCGATTTGAAGAAAAAAAATTTTTTGTGCAAAATTTTTTTTTTTTGCGTTTTTTACCCACTTTTTGACACTTTTTCTAAAAGTTGTTAGTTTATTTAGTAATCGCATTAATGTAAGAATTACTTACAACCGGTTTTAAGGCGATTTGAAGAAAAAAAATTTTTTGTCCAAAATTTTTTTTTTTGCGTTTTTTACCCACTTTTTGACACTTTTTCTAAAAGTTGTTAATTTATTTAGTAATCGCATTAATGTAAGAATTGCTTACAACCGGTTTTAAGGCGATTTGAAGAAAAAAAATTTTTTGTGGAAAATTATTTTTTTTTGCGTTTTTTACCCACTTTTTGACACTTTTTCTAATAGTTGTTAATTTATTTAGTAATCGCATTAATGTAAGAATTACTTACAACCGGTTTTAAGGCGATTGAAGAAAAAAAATTTTTTGTGGAAAATTTTTTTTTTTTGCGTTTTTTACCCACGTTTTGACACTTTTTCTAAAAGTTGTTAATTTATTTAGTAATCGCATTAATGTAAGAATTACTTACAACCGGTTTTAAGGCGATTTGAAGAAAAAAATTTTTTTGTGCAAAATTTTTTTTTTTACGTTTTTTACCCACTTTTTGACACTTTTTCTAAAAGTTGTTAATTTATTTAGTAATCGCATTAATGTAAGAATTACTTACAACCGGTTTTAAGGCGATTTGAAGAAAAAAAATTTTTTGTGGAAAATTTTTTTTTTTTGCGTTTTTTACCCACTTTTTGACAATTTTTCTAAAAGTTGTTAATTTATTTAGTAATCGCATTAATGTAAGAATTACTTACAACCGGTTTTAAGGCGATTGAAGAAAAAAAATTTTTTGTGCAAAATTTTTTTTTTTTGCGTTTTTTACCCACTTTTTGACACTTTTTCTAAAAGTTGTTAATTTATTTAGTAATCGCATTAATGTAAGAATTACTTACAACCGGTTTTAAGGCGATTTGAAGAAAAAAATTTTTTTGTGGAAAAATTTTTTTTTTTGCGTTTTTTACCCACTTTTTGACACTTTTTCTAAAAGTTGTTAATTTATTAAGTAATCGCATTAATGTAAGAATTACTTACAACCGGTTTTAAGGCGATTTGAAGAAAAAAATTTTTTTGTGCAAAATTTTTTTTTTGCGTTTTTTACCCACTTTTTGACACTTTTTCTAAAAGTTGTTAATTTATTTAGTAATCGCATTAATGTAAGAATTACTTACAACCGGTTTTAAGGCGATTTGAAGAAAAAAAATTTTTTGTGCAAAATTTTTTTTTTTTGCGATTTTTACCCACTTTTTGACACTTTTTCTAAAAGTTGTTAGTTTATTTAGTAATCGCATTAATGTAAGAATTACTTACAACCGGTTTTAAGGCGATTTGAAGAAAAAAAATTTTTTGTCCAAAATTTTTTTTTTTTGCGTTTTTTACCCACTTTTTGACACTTTTTCTAAAAGTTGTTAATTTATTTAGTAATCGCATTAATGTAAGAATTGCTTACAACCGGTTTTAAGGCGATTTGAAGAAAAAAAATTTTTTGTGCAAAATTATTTTTTTTTGCGTTTTTTACCCACTTTTTGACACTTTTTCTAATAGTTGTTAGTTTATTTAGTAATCGCATTAATGTAAGAATTACTTACAACCGGTTTTAAGGCGATTTGAAGAAAAAAATTTTTTGTGCAAAATTTTTTTTTTTGCGTTTTTTACCCACTTTTTGACACTTTTTCTAAAAGTTGTTAATTTATTTAGTAATCGCATTAATGTAAGAATTACTTACAACCGGTTTTAAGGCGATTTGAAGAAAAAAAATTTTTTGTGGAAAATTTTTTTTTTTGCGTGTTTTACCCACTTTTTGACACTTTTTCTAAAAGTTGTTAATTTATTTAGTAATCGCATTAATGTAAGAATTACTTACAACCGGTTTTAAGGCGATTTGAAGAAAAAAAATTTTTTGTGCGAACTTTTTTTTTTTTGCGTTTTTTACCCACTTTTTGACACTTTTTCTAAAAGTTGTTAATTTATTTAGTAATCGCATTAATGTAAGAATTACTTACAACCGGTTTTAAGGCGATTTGAAGAAAAAAAATTTTTTGTGGAAAATTTTTTTTTTTGCGTTTTTTACCCACTTTTTGACACTTTTTCTAAAAGTTGTTAATTTATTTAGTAATCGCATTAATGTAAGAATTACTTACAACCGGTTTTAAGGCGATTTGAAGAAAAAAAATTTTTTGTGCAAAATTTTTTTTTTTGCGTTTTTTACCCACTTTTTGACACTTTTTCTAAAAGTTGTTAATATATTTAGTAATCGCATTAATGTAAGAATTACTTACAACCGGTTTTAAGGCGATTTGAAGAAAAAAAATTTTTTGTGCAAAATTTTTTTTTTTTGCGTTTTTTACCCACTTTTTGACACTTTTTCTAAAAGTTGTTAATTTATTTAGTAATCGCATTAATGTAAGAATTACTTACAACCGGTTTTAAGGCGATTTGAAGAAAAAAAATTTTTTGTGGAAAATTTTTTTTTTGCGTTTTTTACCCACTTTTTGACACTTTTTCTAAAAGTTGTTAATTTATTTAGTAATCGCATTAATGTAAGAATTACTTACAACCGGTTTTAAGGCGATTTGAAGAAAAAAATTTTTTGTGGAAAATTTTTTTTTTTGCGTTTTTTACCCACTTTTTGACACTTTTTCTAAAAGTTGTTAATTTATTTAGTAATCGCATTAATGTAAGAATTACTTACAACCGGTTTTAAGGCGATTTGAAGAAAAAAATTTTTTTGTGCAAAATTTTTTTTTTTTGCGTTTTTTACCCACTTTTTGACACTTTTTCTAGAAGTTGTTAATTTATTTAGTAATCGCATTAATGTAAGAATTACTTACAACCGGTTTTAAGGCGATTTGAAGAAAAAAAATTTTTTGTGGAAAATTTTTTTTTTTTGCGTTTTTTACCCACTTTTTGACACTTTTTCTAAAAGTTGTTAATTTATTTAGTAATCGCATTAATGTAAGAATTACTTACAACCGGTTTTAAGGCGATTTGAAGAAAAAAAAATTTTTTGGAAAATTTTTTTTTTTGCGTTTTTTACCCACTTTTTGACACTTTTTCTAAAAGTTGTTAATATATTTAGTAATCGCATTAATGTAAGAATTACTTACAACCGGTTTTAAGGCGATTTGAAGAAAAAAAATTTTTTGTGCAAAATTTTTTTTTTTGCGTTTTTTACCCACTTTTTGACACTTTTTCTAAAAGTTGTTAATTTATTTAGTAATCGCATTAATGTAAGAATTACTTACAACCGGTTTTAAGGCGATTGAAGAAAAAAAATTTTTTGTGAAAAATTTTTTTTTTTGCGTTTTTTACCCACTTTTTGACACTTTTTCTAAAAGTTGTTAATTTATTTAGTAATCGCATTAATGTAAGAATTACTTACAACCGGTTTTAAGGCGATTTGAAGAAAAAAAATTTTTTGTGGAAAATTTTTTTTTTTTGCGTTTTTTACCCACGTTTTGACACTTTTTCTAAAAGTTGTTAATTTATTTAGTAATCGCATTAATGTAAGAATTACTTACAACCGGTTTTAAGGCGATTTGAAGAAAAAAAATTTTTTGTGCAAAATTTTTTTTTTTTGCGTTTTTTACCCACTTTTTGACACTTTTTCTAATAGTTGTTAATTTATTTAGTAATCGCATTAATGTAAGAATTACTTACAACCGGTTTTAAGGCGATTTGAAGAAAAAAAATTTTTTGTGCAAAATTTTTTTTTTTTGCGTTTTTTACCCACTTTTTGACACTTTTTCTAAAAGTTGTTAATTTATTTAGTAATCGCATTAATGTAAGAATTACTTACAACCGGTTTTAAGGCGATTTGAAGAAAAAAAATTTTTTGTGCAAAGTTTTTTTTTTTGCGTGTTTTACCCACTTTTTGACACTTTTTCTAAAAGTTGTTAATTTATTTAGTAATCGCATTAATGTAAGAATTACTTACAACCGGTTTTAAGGCGATTTGAAGAAAAAAAATTTTTTGTGCAAAATTTTTTTTTTTGCGTGTTTTACCCACTTTTTGACACTTTTTCTAAAAGTTGTTAATTTATTTAGTAATCGCATTAATGTAAGAATTACTTACAACCGGTTTTAAGGCGATTTGAAGAAAGAAAATTTTTTGTGGAAAATTTTTTTTTTTGCGTTTTTTACCCACTTTTTGACACTTTTTCTAAAAGTTGTTAATTTATTTAGTAATCGCATTAATGTAAGAATTACTTACAACCGGTTTTAAGGCGATTTGAAGAAAAAAAATTTTTTGTGGAAAATTTTTTTTTTGCGTTTTTTACCCACTTTTTGACACTTTTTCTAAAAGTTGTTAATTTATTTAGTAATCGCATTAATGTAAGAATTACTTACAACCGGTTTTAAGGCGATTTGAAGAAAAAAATTTTTTTGTGGAAAATTTTTTTTTTTTGCGTTTTTTACCCACTTTTTGACACTTTTTCTAGAAGTTGTTAATTTATTTAGTAATCGCATTAATGTAAGAATTACTTACAACCGGTTTTAAGGCGATTTGAAGAAAAAAAATTTTTTGTGGAAACATTTTTTTTTTTGCGTTTTTTACCCACTTTTTGACACTTTTTCTAAAAGTTGTTAATTTATTTAGTAATCGCATTAATGTAAGAATTACTTACAACCGGTTTTAAGGCGATTTGAAGAAAAAAATTTTTTTTGGAAAATTTTTTTTTTTTGCGTTTTTTACCCACTTTTTGACACTTTTTCTAAAAGTTGTTAATATATTTAGTAATCGCATTAATGTAAGAATTACTTACAACCGGTTTTAAGGCGATTTGAAGAAAAAATTTTTTTGTGAAAAATTTTTTTTTTTGCGTTTTTTACCCACTTTTTGACACTTTTTCTAAAAGTTGTTAATTTATTTAGTAATCGCATTAATGTAAGAATTACTTACAACCGGTTTTAAGGCGATTGAAGAAAAAAAATTTTTTGTGGAAAATTTTTTTTTTTTGCGTTTTTTACCCACTTTTTGACACTTTTTCTAAAAGTTGTTAATTTATTTAGTAATCGCATTAATGTAAGAATTACTTACAACCGGTTTTAAGGCGATTTGAAGAAAAAAAATTTTTTGTGGAAAATTTTTTTTTTTTGCGTTTTTTACCCACTTTTTGACACTTTTTCTAAAAGTTGTTAATTTATTTAGTAATCGCATTAATGTAAGAATTACTTACAACCGGTTTTAAGGCGATTTGAAGAAAAAAATTTTTTTGTGCAAAATTTTTTTTTTTACGTTTTTTACCCACTTTTTGACACTTTTTCTAAAAGTTGTTAATTTATTTAGTAATCGCATTAATGTAAGAATTACTTACAACCGGTTTTAAGGCGATTTGAAGAAAAAAAATTTTTTGTGGAAAATTTTTTTTTTTTGCGTTTTTTACCCACTTTTTGACAATTTTTCTAAAAGTTGTTAATTTATTTAGTAATCGCATTAATGTAAGAATTACTTACAACCGGTTTTAAGGCGATTGAAGAAAAAAAATTTTTTGTGCAAAATTTTTTTTTTTTGCGTTTTTTACCCACTTTTTGACACTTTTTCTAAAAGTTGTTAATTTATTTAGTAATCGCATTAATGTAAGAATTACTTACAACCGGTTTTAAGGCGATTTGAAGAAAAAAAATTTTTTGTGGAAAAATTTTTTTTTTTGCGTTTTTTACCCACTTTTTGACACTTTTTCTAAAAGTTGTTAATTTATTAAGTAATCGCATTAATGTAAGAATTACTTACAATCGGTTTTAAGGCGATTTGAAGAAAAAAATTTTTTTGTGCAAAATTTTTTTTTTGCGTTTTTTACCCACTTTTTGACACTTTTTCTAAAAGTTGTTAATTT
This sequence comes from Cheilosia impressa, assembly GCA_948293265.1. Taxonomy (NCBI): domain Eukaryota; kingdom Metazoa; phylum Arthropoda; class Insecta; order Diptera; family Syrphidae; genus Cheilosia; species Cheilosia impressa. The sequence continues at coordinate 46,725,424 of OX411883.1, read as the reverse complement.
ATTAAGTAATCGCATTAATGTAAGAATTACTTACAACCGGTTTTAAGGCGATTTGAAGAAAAAAATTTTTTTGTGCAAAATTTTTTTTTTGCGTTTTTTACCCACTTTTTGACACTTTTTCTAAAAGTTGTTAATTTATTTAGTAATCGCATTAATGTAAGAATTACTTACAACCGGTTTTAAGGCGATTTGAAGAAAAAAAATTTTTTGTGCAAAATTTTTTTTTTTTGCGTTTTTTACCCACTTTTTGACACTTTTTCTAAAAGTTGTTAGTTTATTTAGTAATCGCATTAATGTAAGAATTACTTACAACCGGTTTTAAGGCGATTTGAAGAAAAAAAATTTTTTGTCCAAAATTTTTTTTTTTGCGTTTTTTACCCACTTTTTGACACTTTTTCTAAAAGTTGTTAATTTATTTAGTAATCGCATTAATGTAAGAATTGCTTACAACCGGTTTTAAGGCGATTTGAAGAAAAAAAATTTTTTGTGGAAAATTATTTTTTTTTGCGTTTTTTACCCACTTTTTGACACTTTTTCTAATAGTTGTTAATTTATTTAGTAATCGCATTAATGTAAGAATTACTTACAACCGGTTTTAAGGCGATTGAAGAAAAAAAATTTTTTGTGGAAAATTTTTTTTTTTTGCGTTTTTTACCCACGTTTTGACACTTTTTCTAAAAGTTGTTAATTTATTTAGTAATCGCATTAATGTAAGAATTACTTACAACCGGTTTTAAGGCGATTTGAAGAAAAAAATTTTTTTGTGCAAAATTTTTTTTTTTACGTTTTTTACCCACTTTTTGACACTTTTTCTAAAAGTTGTTAATTTATTTAGTAATCGCATTAATGTAAGAATTACTTACAACCGGTTTTAAGGCGATTTGAAGAAAAAAAATTTTTTGTGGAAAATTTTTTTTTTTTGCGTTTTTTACCCACTTTTTGACAATTTTTCTAAAAGTTGTTAATTTATTTAGTAATCGCATTAATGTAAGAATTACTTACAACCGGTTTTAAGGCGATTGAAGAAAAAAAATTTTTTGTGCAAAATTTTTTTTTTTTGCGTTTTTTACCCACTTTTTGACACTTTTTCTAAAAGTTGTTAATTTATTTAGTAATCGCATTAATGTAAGAATTACTTACAACCGGTTTTAAGGCGATTTGAAGAAAAAAATTTTTTTGTGGAAAAATTTTTTTTTTTGCGTTTTTTACCCACTTTTTGACACTTTTTCTAAAAGTTGTTAATTTATTAAGTAATCGCATTAATGTAAGAATTACTTACAACCGGTTTTAAGGCGATTTGAAGAAAAAAATTTTTTTGTGCAAAATTTTTTTTTTGCGTTTTTTACCCACTTTTTGACACTTTTTCTAAAAGTTGTTAATTTATTTAGTAATCGCATTAATGTAAGAATTACTTACAACCGGTTTTAAGGCGATTTGAAGAAAAAAAATTTTTTGTGCAAAATTTTTTTTTTTTGCGATTTTTACCCACTTTTTGACACTTTTTCTAAAAGTTGTTAGTTTATTTAGTAATCGCATTAATGTAAGAATTACTTACAACCGGTTTTAAGGCGATTTGAAGAAAAAAAATTTTTTGTCCAAAATTTTTTTTTTTTGCGTTTTTTACCCACTTTTTGACACTTTTTCTAAAAGTTGTTAATTTATTTAGTAATCGCATTAATGTAAGAATTGCTTACAACCGGTTTTAAGGCGATTTGAAGAAAAAAAATTTTTTGTGCAAAATTATTTTTTTTTGCGTTTTTTACCCACTTTTTGACACTTTTTCTAATAGTTGTTAGTTTATTTAGTAATCGCATTAATGTAAGAATTACTTACAACCGGTTTTAAGGCGATTTGAAGAAAAAAATTTTTTGTGCAAAATTTTTTTTTTTGCGTTTTTTACCCACTTTTTGACACTTTTTCTAAAAGTTGTTAATTTATTTAGTAATCGCATTAATGTAAGAATTACTTACAACCGGTTTTAAGGCGATTTGAAGAAAAAAAATTTTTTGTGGAAAATTTTTTTTTTTGCGTGTTTTACCCACTTTTTGACACTTTTTCTAAAAGTTGTTAATTTATTTAGTAATCGCATTAATGTAAGAATTACTTACAACCGGTTTTAAGGCGATTTGAAGAAAAAAAATTTTTTGTGCGAACTTTTTTTTTTTTGCGTTTTTTACCCACTTTTTGACACTTTTTCTAAAAGTTGTTAATTTATTTAGTAATCGTATTAATGTAAGAATTACTTACAACCGGTTTTAAGGCGATTTGAAGAAAAAAAATTTTTTGTGGAAAATTTTTTTTTTTTGCGTTTTTTACCCACTTTTTGACACTTTTTCTAAAAGTTGTTAATTTATTTAGTAATCGCATTAATGTAAGAATTACTTACAACCGGTTTTAAGGCGATTTGAAGAAAAAAAATTTTTTGTGGAAAATTTTTTTTTTTGCGTTTTTTACCCACTTTTTGACACTTTTTCTAAAAGTTGTTAATTTATTTAGTAATCGCATTAATGTAAGAATTACTTACAACCGGTTTTAAGGCGATTTGAAGAAAAAAATTTTTTTGTGCAAAATTTTTTTTTTTGCGTTTTTTACCCACTTTTTGACACTTTTTCTAGAAGTTGTTAATTTATTTAGTAATCGCATTAATGTAAGAATTACTTACAACCGGTTTTAAGGCGATTTGAAGAAAAAAAATTTTTTGTGGAAAATTTTTTTTTTTTGCGTTTTTTACCCACTTTTTGACACTTTTTCTAAAAGTTGTTAATTTATTTAGTAATCGCATTAATGTAAGAATTACTTACAACCGGTTTTAAGGCGATTGAAGAAAAAAAATTTTTTGTGCAAAATTTTTTTTTTTTGCGTTTTTTACCCACTCTTTGACACTTTTTCTAAAAGTTGTTAATTTATTTAGTAATCGCATTAATGTAAGAATTACTTACAACCGGTTTTAAGGCGATTTGAAGAAAAAAAATTTTTTGTGGAAAATTTTTTTTTTTTTGCGTTTTTTACCCACTTTTTGACACTTTTTCTAAAAGTTGTTAATTTATTAAGTAATCGCATTAATGTAAGAATTACTTACAACCGGTTTTAAGGCGATTTGAAGAAAAAAATTTTGTTGTGCAAAATTTTTTTTTTGCGTTTTTTACCCACTTTTTGACACTTTTTCTAAAAGTTGTTAATTTATTTAGCAATCGCATTAATGTAAGAATTACTTACAACCGGTTTTAAGGCGATTTGAAGAAAAAAAATTTTTTGTGGAAAATTTTTTTTTTTTGCGTTTTTTACCCACTTTTTGACACTTTTTCTAAAAGTTGTTAGTTTATTTAGTAATCGCATTAATGTAAGAATTACTTACAACCGGTTTTAAGGCGATTTGAAGAAAAAAAATTGTTTGTCCAAAATTTTTTTTTTTTGCGTTTTTACCCACTTTTTGACACTTTTTCTAAAAGTTGTTAATTTATTTAGTAATCGCATTAATGTAAGAATTGCTTACAACCGGTTTTAAGGCGATTTGAAGAAAAAAAATTTTTTGTGCAAAATTATTTTTTTTTGCGTTTTTTACCCACTTTTTGACAGTTTTTCTAATAGTTGTTAATTTATTTAGTAATCGCATTAATGTAAGAATTACTTACAACCGGTTTTAAGGCGATTTGAAGAAAAAAAATTTTTTGTGCAAAATTTTTTTTTTTTGCGTTTTTTACCCACTTTTTGACACTTTTTCTAAAAGTTGTGAATTTATTTAGTAATCGCATTAATGTAAGAATTACTTACAACCGGTTTTAAGGCGATTTGAAGAAAAAAAATTTTTTGTGCAAAATTTTTTTTTTTGCGTGTTTTACCCACTTTTTGACACTTTTTCTAAAAGTTGTTAATTTATTTAGTAATCGCATTAATGTAAGAATTACTTACAACCGGTTTTAAGGCGATTTGAAGAAAAAAATTTTTTGTGCAAACTTTTTTTTTTTTGCGTTTTTTACCCACTTTTTGACACTTTTTCTAAAAGTTGTTAATTTATTTAGTAATCGCATTAATGTAAGAATTACTTACAACCGGTTTTAAGGCGATTTGAAGAAAAAAAATTTTTTGTGGAAAAATTTTTTTTTTGCGTTTTTTACCCACTTTTTGACACTTTTTCTAAAAGTTGTTAATTTATTTAGTAATCGCATTAATGTAAGAATTACTTACAACCGGTTTTAAGGCGATTTGAAGAAAAAAATTTTTTTGTGCAAAATTTTTTTTTTTTTGCGTTTTTTACCCACTTTTTGACACTTTTTCTAGAAGTTGTTAATTTATTTAGTAATCGCATTAATGTAAGAATTACTTACAACCGGTTTTAAGGCGATTTGAAGAAAAAAAATTTTTTGTGGAAAATTTTTTTTTTTGCGTTTTTTACCCACTTTTTGACAATTTTTCTAAAAGTTGTTAATTTATTTAGTAATCGCATTAATGTAAGAATTACTTACAACCGGTTTTAAGGCGATTGAAGAAAAAAAATTTTTTGTGCAAAATTTTTTTTTTTTGCGTTTTTTACCCACTTTTTGACACTTTTTCTAAAAGTTGTTAATTTATTTAGTAATCGCATTAATGTAAGAATTACTTACAACCGGTTTTAAGGCGATTTGAAGAAAAAAAATTTTTTGTGGAAAATTTTTTTTTTTTGCGTTTTTTACCCACTTTTTGACACTTTTTCTAAAAGTTGTTAATTTATTAAGTAATCGCATTAATGTAAGAATTACTTACAACCGGTTTTAAGGCGATTTGAAGAAAAAAATTTTTTTGTGCAAAATTTTTTTTTTGCGTTTTTTACCCACTTTTTGACACTTTTTCTAAAAGTTGTTAATTTATTTAGTAATCGCATTAATGTAAGAATTACTTACAACCGGTTTTAAGGCGATTTGAAGAAAAAAAATTTTTTGTGGAAAATTTTTTTTTTTGCGTTTTTTACCCACTTTTTGACACTTTTTCTAAAAGTTGTTAGTTTATTTAGTAATCGCATTAATGTAAGAATTACTTACAACCGGTTTTAAGGCGATTTGAAGAAAAAAAATTTTTTGTCCAAAATTTTTTTTTTTTTGCGTTTTTTACCCACTTTTTGACACTTTTTCTAAAAGTTGTTAATTTATTTAGTAATCGCATTAATGTAAGAATTGCTTACAACCGGTTTTAAGGCGATTTGAAGAAAAAAAATTTTTTGTGCAAAATTATTTTTTTTTGCGTTTTTTACCCACTTTTTGACACTTTTTCTAATAGTTGTTAATTTATTTAGTAATCGCATTAATGTAAGAATTACTTACAACCGGTTTTAAGGCGATTTGAAGAAAAAAAATTTTTTGTGCAAAATTTTTTTTTTTTGCGTTTTTTACCCACTTTTTGACACTTTTTCTAAAAGTTGTTAATGTAAGAATTACTTACAACCGGTTTTAAGGCGATTTGAAGAAAAAAAATTTTTTGTGCAAAATTTTTTTTTTTGCGTGTTTTACCCACTTTTTGACACTTTTTCTAAAAGTTGTTAATTTATTTAGTAATCGCATTAATGTAAGAATTACTTACAACCGGTTTTAAGGCGATTTGAAGAAAAAAATTTTTTGTGGAAAATTTTTTTTTTTTGCGTTTTTTACCCACTTTTTGACACTTTTTCTAAAAGTTGTTAATTTATTTAGTAATCGCATTAATGTAAGAATTACTTACAACCGGTTTTAAGGCGATTTGAAGAAAAAAAAATTTTTTGGAAAATTTTTTTTTTTTGCGTTTTTTACCCACTTTTTGACACTTTTTCTAAAAGTTGTTAATATATTTAGTAATCGCATTAATGTAAGAATTACTTACAACCGGTTTTAAGGCGATTTGAAGAAAAAAAATTTTTTGTGCAAAATTTTTTTTTTTGCGTTTTTTACCCACTTTTTGACACTTTTTCTAAAAGTTGTTAATTTATTTAGTAATCGCATTAATGTAAGAATTACTTACAACCGGTTTTAAGGCGATTGAAGAAAAAAAATTTTTTGTGCAAAATTTTTTTTTTTTGCGTTTTTTACCCACTTTTTGACACTTTTTCTAAAAGTTGTTAATTTATTTAGTAATCGCATTAATGTAAGAATTACTTACAACCGGTTTTAAGGCGATTTGAAGAAAAAAAATTTTTTGTGGAAAATTTTTTTTTTTTCCGTTTTTTACCCACTTTTTGACACTTTTTCTAAAAGTTGTTAATTTATTTAGTAATCGCATTAATGTTAGAATTACTTACAACCGGTTTTAAGGCGATTTGAAGAAAAAATTTTTTTTGTGCAAAATTTTTTTTTTTACGTTTTTTACCCACTTTTTGACACTTTTTCTAAAAGTTGTTAATTTATTTAGTAATCGCATTAATGTAAGAATTACTTACAACCGGTTTTAAGGCGATTTGAAGAAAAAAAATTTTTTGTGGAAAATTTTTTTTTTTTGCGTTTTTTACCCACTTTTTGACAATTTTTCTAAAAGTTGTTAATTTATTTAGTAATCGCATTAATGTAAGAATTACTTACAACCGGTTTTAAGGCGATTGAAGAAAAAAAATTTTTTGTGCAAAATTTTTTTTTTTTGCGTTTTTTACCCACTTTTTGACACTTTTTCTAAAAGTTGTTAATTTATTTAGTAATCGCATTAATGTAAGAATTACTTACAACCGGTTTTAAGGCGATTTGAAGAAAAAAATTTTTTGTGGAAAATTTTTTTTTTTTCCGTTTTTTACCCACTTTTTGACACTTTTTCTAAAAGTTGTTAATTTATTTAGTAATCGCATTAATGTAAGAATTACTTACAACCGGTTTTAAGGCGATTTGAAGAAAAAAATTTTTTTGTGCAAAATTTTTTTTTTTTACGTTTTTTACCCACTTTTTGACACTTTTTCTAAAAGTTGTTAATTTATTTAGTAATCGCATTAATGTAAGAATTACTTACAACCGGTTTTAAGGCGATTTGAAGAAAAAAAATTTTTTGTGGAAAATTTTTTTTTTTTGCGTTTTTTACCCACTTTTTGACAATTTTTCTAAAAGTTGTTAATTTATTTAGTAATCGCATTAATGTAAGAATTACTTACAACCGGTTTTAAGGCGATTGAAGAAAAAAAAATTTTTTGTGCAAAATTTTTTTTTTTTGCGTTTTTTACCCACTTTTTGACACTTTTTCTAAAAGTTGTTAATTTATTTAGTAATCGCATTAATGTAAGAATTACTTACAACCGGTTTTAAGGCGATTTGAAGAAAAAAAATTTTTTGTGGAAAATTTTTTTTTTTTGCGTTTTTTACCCACTTTTTGACACTTTTTCTAAAAGTTGTTAATTTATTAAGTAATCGCATTAATGTAAGAATTACTTACAACCGGTTTTAAGGCGATTTGAAGAAAAAAATTTTTTTGTGCAAAATTTTTTTTTTGCGTTTTTTACCCACTTTTTGACACTTTTTCTAAAAGTTGTTAATTTATTTAGTAATCGCATTAATGTAAGAATTACTTACAACCGGTTTTAAGGCGATTTGAAGAAAAAAAAATTTTTGTGGAAAATTTTTTTTTTTTGCGTTTTTTACCCACTTTTTGAAACTTTTTCTAAAAGTTGTTAATTTATTTAGTAATCGCATTAATGTAAGAATTACTTACAACCGGTTTTAAGGCGATTTGAAGAAAAAAAATTTTTTTGGAAAATTTTTTTTTTTTGCGTTTTTTACCCACTTTTTGACACTTTTTCTAAAAGTTGTTAATATATTTAGTAATCGCATTAATGTAAGAACTACTTACAACCGGTTTTAAGGCGATTTGAAGAAAAAAAATTTTTTGTGGAAAATTTTTTTTTTTTCCGTTTTTTACCCACTTTTTGACAATTTTTCTAAAAGTTGTTAATTTATTTAGTAATCGCATTAATGTAAGAATTACTTACAACCGGTTTTAAGGCGATTGAAGAAAAAAAATTTTTTGTGGAAAATTTTTTTTTTTTGCGTTTTTTACCCACTCTTTGACACTTTTTCTAAAAGTTGTTAATTTATTTAGTAATCGCATTAATGTAAGAATTACTTACAACCGGTTTTAAGGCGATTTGAAGAAAAAAAATTTTTTGTGGAAAATTTTTTTTTTTTTGCGTTTTTTACCCACTTTTTGACACTTTTTCTAAAAGTTGTTAATTTATTAAGTAATCGCATTAATGTAAGAATTACTTACAACCGGTTTTAAGGCGATTTGAAGAAAAAAATTTTTTTGTGCAAAATTTTTTTTTTGCGTTTTTTACCCACTTTTTGACACTTTTTCTAAAAGTTGTTAATTTATTTAGTAATCGCATTAATGTAAGAATTACTTACAACCGGTTTTAAGGCGATTTGAAGAAAAAAAATTTTTTGTGCAAAATTTTTTTTTTTTGCGTTTTTTACCCACTTTTTGACACTTTTTCTAAAAGTTGTTAGTTTATTTAGTAATCGCATTAATGTAAGAATTACTTACAACCGGTTTTAAGGCGATTTGAAGAAAAAAAATTGTTTGTCCAAAATTTTTTTTTTTTGCGTTTTTTACCCACTTTTTGACACTTTTTCTAAAAGTTGTTAATTTATTTAGTAATCGCATTAATGTAAGAATTACTTACAACCGGTTTTAAGGCGATTTGAAGAAAAAAAATTTTTTGTGCAAAATTTTTTTTTTTTTGCGTTTTTTACCCACTTTTTGACACTTTTTCTAAAAGTTGTTAATTTATTTAGTAATCGCATTAATGTAAGAATTACTTACAACCGGTTTTAAGGCGATTTGAAGAAAAAAAATTTTTTGTGCAAAATTTTTTTTTTGCGTGTTTTACCCACTTTTTGACACTTTTTCTAAAAGTTGTTAATTTATTTAGTAATCGCATTAATGTAAGAATTACTTACAACCGGTTTTAACCCTTTGTTGCCCGAATTATTTTTTGTTATAATTTTTGAAAATGACATGATATGGTGGTTTCCCATTGAAACCACCACAAAACTAAGGAAAATTTATTTATTCGGTGGTTTTACGTTAAAACCACCAGGCAACAAAGGGTTAAGGCGATTTGAAGAAAAAAAATTTTTTGTGCAAACTTTTTTTTTTTTGCGTTTTTTACCCACTTTTTGACACTTTTTCTAAAAGTTGTTAATTTATTTAGTAATCGCATTAATGTAAGAATTACTTACAACCGGTTTTAAGGCGATTTGAAGAAAAAAAATTTTTTGCGGAAAATTTTTTTTTTTTGCGTTTTTTACCCACTAAAAGTTGTTAATTTATTTAGTAATCGCATTAATGTAAGAATTACTTACAACCGGTTTTAAGGCGATTGAAGAAAAAAAATTTTTTGTGCAAAATTTTTTTTTTTTGCGTTTTTTACCCACTTTTTGACACTTTTTCTAAAAGTTGTTAATTTATTTAGTAATCGCATTAATGTAAGAATTACTTACAACCGGTTTTAAGGCGATTTGAAGAAAAAAAATTTTTTGTGGAAAATTTTTTTTTTTTCCGTTTTTTACCCACTTTTTGACACTTTTTCTAAAAGTTGTTAATTTATTTAGTAATCGCATTAATGTTAGAATTACTTACAACCGGTTTTAAGGCGATTTGAAGAAAAAATTTTTTTTGTGCAAAATTTTTTTTTTTACGTTTTTTACCCACTTTTTGACACTTTTTCTAAAAGTTGTTAATTTATTTAGTAATCGCATTAATGTAAGAATTACTTACAACCGGTTTTAAGGCGATTTGAAGAAAAAAAATTTTTTGTGGAAAATTTTTTTTTTTTGCGTTTTTTACCCACTTTTTGACAATTTTTCTAAAAGTTGTTAATTTATTTAGTAATCGCATTAATGTAAGAATTACTTACAACCGGTTTTAAGGCGATTGAAGAAAAAAAATTTTTTGTGCAAAATTTTTTTTTTTTGCGTTTTTTACCCACTTTTTGACACTTTTTCTAAAAGTTGTTAATTTATTTAGTAATCGCATTAATGTAAGAATTACTTACAACCGGTTTTAAGGCGATTTGAAGAAAAAAATTTTTTGTGGAAAATTTTTTTTTTTTCCGTTTTTTACCCACTTTTTGACACTTTTTCTAAAAGTTGTTAATTTATTTAGTAATCGCATTAATGTAAGAATTACTTACAACCGGTTTTAAGGCGATTTGAAGAAAAAAAATTTTTTGTGGAAAATTTTTTTTTTGCGTTTTTTACCCACTTTTTGACACTTTTTCTAAAAGTTGTTAATTTATTTAGTAATCGCATTAATGTAAGAATTACTTACAACCGGTTTTAAGGCGATTTGAAGAAAAAAATTTTTTTGTGGAAAATTTTTTTTTTTTGCGTTTTTTACCCACTTTTTGACACTTTTTCTAGAAGTTGTTAATTTATTTAGTAATCGCATTAATGTAAGAATTACTTACAACCGGTTTTAAGGCGATTTGAAGAAAAAAAATTTTTTGTGGAAACATTTTTTTTTTTGCGTTTTTTACCCACTTTTTGACACTTTTTCTAAAAGTTGTTAATTTATTTAGTAATCGCATTAATGTAAGAATTACTTACAACCGGTTTTAAGGCGATTTGAAGAAAAAAATTTTTTTTGGAAAATTTTTTTTTTTTGCGTTTTTTACCCACTTTTTGACACTTTTTCTAAAAGTTGTTAATATATTTAGTAATCGCATTAATGTAAGAATTACTTACAACCGGTTTTAAGGCGATTTGAAGAAAAAATTTTTTTGTGAAAAATTTTTTTTTTTGCGTTTTTTACCCACTTTTTGACACTTTTTCTAAAAGTTGTTAATTTATTTAGTAATCGCATTAATGTAAGAATTACTTACAACCGGTTTTAAGGCGATTGAAGAAAAAAAATTTTTTGTGGAAAATTTTTTTTTTTTGCGTTTTTTACCCACTTTTTGACACTTTTTCTAAAAGTTGTTAATTTATTTAGTAATCGCATTAATGTAAGAATTACTTACAACCGGTTTTAAGGCGATTTGAAGAAAAAAAATTTTTTGTGGAAAATTTTTTTTTTTTGCGTTTTTTACCCACTTTTTGACACTTTTTCTAAAAGTTGTTAATTTATTTAGTAATCGCATTAATGTAAGAATTACTTACAACCGGTTTTAAGGCGATTTGAAGAAAAAAATTTTTTTGTGCAAAATTTTTTTTTTTACGTTTTTTACCCACTTTTTGACACTTTTTCTAAAAGTTGTTAATTTATTTAGTAATCGCATTAATGTAAGAATTACTTACAACCGGTTTTAAGGCGATTTGAAGAAAAAAAATTTTTTGTGGAAAATTTTTTTTTTTTGCGTTTTTTACCCACTTTTTGACAATTTTTCTAAAAGTTGTTAATTTATTTAGTAATCGCATTAATGTAAGAATTACTTACAACCGGTTTT